>JACCHZ010000077.1:2741259-4111888 GCA_018907045.1 Wiebesia pumilae
TACGCGTACGCCTGCCTCCTCCGCGGTGCGTGCGTGTGTGGGCGCGCGCGCGCGCGCACTTACTCGTGTGTGTGGTCGCGTGTGCGTGGCGCACGCGGATCGGGCGCGCGCAAATGAAAGCTCGGAGTCGCGGTTCGACCTGTGCAAGCGACGGTCGCGGCGTCGGCAGTCGACCGGAGCCGCGACGCTCGACAACTTCGCTCCCGCTCGCCGCGATGACATTTCTCAAGCGCAAGTGCAGGTGTCTTGGCGAACCGCGCGAACATTGAGAAAATCGCGTGCGTGCCTCCCGACATCGTATCGTTTTTCAAAGTACGTTTTGTTCGTCTGCCTTTTTCCGGCCAGCCACGAGTGCGCGTAGGCGTTCAGAGCGAAAACGAATGCACCTCTCGCGTCGACGGACGTTATTCGGTAAAGCCTGAAGCGAGATCGCCTTTAATAGGAGATCGTCTAGAATAGGCGTTATTGGGTTATTGGCGCGCGCTGGAAAGCAAGGAAGCCAAGCATCTCAAGTGGGAGAATATGAGCTTCTGGCGACGCGGGCGGAGAGTGAATTTTGAAAAACCGCGCGTCGCGCTCGGACGTCCGAGTGGCGATCGCACCGCTCCACCGTTTACGCGCTACACGGCGTGCGGCCATCGACAGGAATCACTAGAAGCTGGCGGAAAGCGCGTTAAGCTGGACTATACGTAGTTACGCGTTCTCACTTCTTGCCTGCCTTTAATACGCCGCCTTCTCTGCCATCCTTTTGCTTTTTCTATTCGTTTCCATTCGTTTACAAATTTCTGAAGATCCGATCGAGTTCTTGTAATTCTAATAATTTTCTGCTGGAGTACTGCGACCGTGAGGGACAGATTTTTTGTACATTTATCTACGTAGAGGATTCATCGGGATTGATTATTTATCGTGCGCGCCAAGTCGCCTGGATCTAAGAAAGTAAATTGGACGTATATAACTGCAAAATTCTTTAGTAGGTTATTGGAAATTACGGCGATGAGGTCAGTAAGTCGAACAATCGGTGGTTAGCAAGGCTGGTGAATTTTTTATTAATATCGATGAGCAAAATCGATGGGACAACAGCAGTTTCAACTTTATGTACATATGTACGCAACCGCAACTATTTCATTTTCTTTACTTGGTAAGGGAACTCGATAACAACTCAATTGCGTGTAGTAGTTGGACTTAACTCGTGAAAAATACGACGTAAGCGTGCTCGCGCCTTCGTGCGTTTACGCACACTTCAACGTACGAATACGCACTTGGAAATCATTCGCATACTGATATAAAATCACTGATATGAAATCATATGTAAATCAAAAGGAACTGATTACGAAGAGAACTTCGACGTACAAAGTTCCGTCAATAATTCGATGATGTACCGAACGAAATCGACGATTTTCGAACACGTAATTAAATGCGTATTTCTCATACGCATATGATTATCATTGACGGACACCTGTACTCTTCTTTTTCTACCGACACAAAGAAATATCGGAAACTAAATTAATCCAAATTCGAAGATATAATCAAAATAACCATTGAGTTCCCTTTAGATAATTACAGGCTGTAAACAATCCATTTAACTGCTCCATCTTCTGCTTTTTTTCGTTTTCACTCTTTATTTCGCAAATCAGCGTGCGCCAAGGTTCCAATTAGTGTAGCCCTATGGATTAAGTTATTTTTTTCTTTCTCTTAAAAGAAAGTCAGTGTTCTTATTCTGTTCAAAGATCTCCCTCTTCCTTTGTATAGATAATAGAGTTAACGGAGAAGAAATAAAGGAACTAAAGGCAAGAATTTATCGATGTAAGTAGATACATTTGGGAATAGTCAGACAGGTTGAGCTGGCTGAGAATACGAACAGATCACTTGTACCACAGCGTCAATAGCAGAAAGGAGAAAACTCAGTAGCTGAACAAACGAGCAATAACTTAGTAAAGAGGGTCGAACGAAAAGAAGAAACGAAAGAAGAGCGTGGAATGAGGAGCGGGGAGAAAGAGGAACACAAAAAAGTGCCGCGAGACCCTCGTCAGAGCGGAACGGCACTCGACGTAGCCGAGATTCAACGCGGAGTTTCGCACCTGCGAGTACACATATTTTGTTCGACGTTGACGTAACCCAACGATTGCAGAGCAAAGAATAAGGAGAAAAATAAAAGATAGACACGTACGTGTTTTATCTCGATTCTTTTTTTCCTTTCTGTTTTTTTTTTCTTTCGTTCACGACTCCGAGAAGAGCAAAGCACTTTTTTCCTTTATTGTATGTAAAGCACGCGTTAAAAAAGAAAATAAAAAAATAATGTTAAATAAAGTTATAAACGCTAGGTTATAAAGAAGCGTAAATAGCGACGTCTACATGCTGGTTGGCGGGTCCAAAAACGTAGAATATTTTTAAGGTACATCTCACGATCGTTCGAGAGATCAACAATATATAAATATTCTGTATATTGGCTTCAATACGATACAAAGACAAAAGGCGGTTAAATCGTTCAACTATCATCGAGCGGTCCAATTTTCTCTAACTGTCTATTTGCGAAGTTTTTCTTATCGTCCCGTGTGGTCCAAGATATAGTGTCTTAGATCCTCCTGGAAAAGCGTGAATTCTTTAGAATTCATGCACGCACACACGCACACATACACACAGGCCCCAAGATTTAATAATAAGGAAAACATACACTTACAAATAAAAGAAAAATATTCATATACATAATTCTAAATATTTATTCGCGGCAAGTGTGTATTTTTTACGAATATTCGAGTGGAATGCCACTGTGTGAACGACTGAATAAACGACTGAAAAAGTGATTGTGCGGTACAAGATCGTGATGAAGCAAATCATTTCGATCGCTGTCAGCAGTGACACCGATTCCTGATGCTGACGGAGCCGCTTCTATCAAGCAGTAATGGCGTCATCCAGCCGATACAGCAGCTACAACTGTCTTACCAGCTGGGACAGCTACGATCGTATTCCAAGGTACGCGTGCCCTCGGAGATTTTCCAACACAGATAGTAGTATCGTACACAATGGGAATTGTCAGCGCTCGACGCGCTACGATTAATTGCGCTCGAGAATCGTGGGATTCTGTATCCGCCACCGCAACCACCCACGACGATACAAATCGGACATCCCTGGGAACGAAAACAAGTGGCTGCGCGTTTCCGGGGGTATAGTTTTGTTTAGAAATTCGATTCTTAAAATAAAGCATGGGAAACTAAATTATGAACTCTTTACTTTTCCATTATTTTTCTACAAATTTGCAAACTTTTATGTACACTTTTATAAAATTCAGCAATAGAAACTTTCAATTGATTGCCATACTAATTGTTCACAAATACGAACGTTATGCACTCGAAGACATTCATTTTTTTCCAACGAGTATTTAAATATTTGGTAGTTTATTCACAAGATAATTTTATGTAAAGTAATAAATATGAATAAAGTCATAATTAATGAAATAAAACTAAATAATAAAATGAAGGACATCATAATACCTACACATATAGAGTTAAGTATATTATTTTGAGCTTTTTCATTTACGGATAATTATGTTAATTATCTGTTAATTCTGTAATCATTTACGTTGACCAGTTTCAACTTTGTAACAATCTGTCACTTTAAATGAAAACATAATAAGGGACTAGAAATTGTTGATGCTAGTTTTTATGATATTTTTATGGGTGAACATTCGTATCAACTGTTATATTTTAATTAAAAAAATTGGATTTCTTTGAAAATATTACATATTTTATATTTTACTTATACACTTTTTTCGAAACTTCCTAGACATACTATGATGTACAAATTTCAATTCTCAAATTTCATTTCTCATTAAAGAAGAAAATGTTTTCTGATTTAGTACATTAATCACGAAATCAGAAGTTTGCAGCTTAATTTCTTATTAAAAATATTGTTATAAGCGAATTTCCTTTTTATTCGATAATTTCAAAAAGATTTTATTTAGAAGTCAATTTTTGAATAATTTAATTTTATATTTACTTTTCTATGAACACATTTAAGTATCTTATTTATTTTTCTAAAAGCTGCTTTATACATTTGTAAAAAATTTTTAACTTAAATACTAGAGTACATGTATAAAAAAAATTAAGCTCTTTAAAGAATTAATTCTCAAGTACTTTTAAAAGTAATCTCTAACATTAACGTTTCTTTTATGACGTTTTTGGAAGGAAACATAATGGACTGAGATATTAATCAATTGGTACTTTAGGAGCTAATAAATAGTTATTTTATTTCATAGATTTATATACAAGTACACATCTATTCGCATAATAAATTGTAAGTTTTTGAACGTAAGTTTACTAAATTTGTATACTTTTTTAATGATTAGAATGTCACAAAATTTCTGTACCTTTTTGCTCAGGCAAGGAACAACAAAGAAACCTTGATGCGAAGTAAAGCTATTTTTGTCACTAAAATGTACTATAATACTATAATTTATGCATATTTCGACCTTTTTTCACCCACTCGATTACTTCAACAAGCAAGGATAAAAAATGAGAGAATAGCCCAAGGAAAACGATGCATCACTCGAGAGCTCGTCGAAAAGATGCTTAGCATACTCACACATCTGCATGATACAAAATCACGTTACGTATAAGTTACGTGGTCGAGTCTAAATATATAATTTAAGAATTCTGAAGTTTTATTGTTTTTTTTTCTTTTTCATTTCTGTCGTATGTACAGATGAATATATATGTCCAAATGAGAATAGATTCGGGTATACTACAAAGCTCTATACTTCGGACCATTTATAATTCGGAACGTATAAAAAAGATTAGTTTAACACGCTATAAAACTGTGATCATCCTATTCATTTTTTATATAAACTTATACCTACGATCCAATGGAATAAATTACTTTTATTAAATGAATTGCTTGTCGGTAATAATGCTTTTCATAGACATAAATTTATTGACAAGTTGGCCTTGAATTGCGTTACTAGAAAAATAACTTGCTCGATATCGTATATCACAGTCAATGAGAGGTTAAAAATATTATTAACAACGTGATATCGGATATGAAATTTTTTCCTTTTATTCATCACATAATGTTTAATAAGTTTAATTAGTATTTCTTTAAATTAAGAAGCATTCATTTGTGAGATTTTTAACTACATTTAAAAATTTTATCAATTTTATTAAGAAAACGCAACAAGATAATCTTTGTGGCAGAATATTATGTAATACATAACAGTTTAAAAAGAATTAATTTGCAACAAGAATTCGAATTAAAATTTTCTATCTTGATAATTTAAATAAAATTTATACTTTGATGCGTTATATTCTATCAGTACTTATTTTTTAATTCTAATTTTAATCAGTATTTTTTTTTTTTAATTAATTTCTTTGAATATTATCATAACATGGAATAAGTATAGCTCTTCAACTTAAATTTTAATCGCTTACGAAATTTTATAAGCTACTTAATTCATTTCTTATTGTTTTGGTCACATAACTTGCATACAAAATTGAGTCTCATTACTTTTGATGCGTTACTTCTCACTGTCTCTACAATCTCTCTCTCTCTCTCTCTCTCTCTCTCTCTCTCTCTCGTCTAACATATATATACATATATACCTCGGTTTCACTTCCTATTTGTAAAGGCATATTCAAAGGATAATAGTGCGAATTAGAAGGGAGGAGAGAGAGTAGACATTTTCGTCATTGGACATTGACAGTGCAGTTGTGTACATAAATGCTCATCCTAGACATGCTTGGATACGTAAATACATAATTGATTCATTATTCTTATTTGTGATGTTGAAATCTTCGATGAAGCCTTGTATAGTCAAATTTAATTAAAATCAATTTTTAAATTACGACGACAATGCAGCAGCAATACTATATTTTAGTCAACGTGGAATATTCAATAATTTGAATATTAAAAAAAGTCTTAGTTTATGTGAAAATAAAATTTTCTTCAACAAAATATGAAATACAACATTTAATATTTTTAGAATTAACTAATTTTAACATAATAATAAATTTAATTTATTTCTTTTGAAATTGGATAATGTTTATTGTAAAAGCTGTTAGTTTTAGAAATTATTATTTTCGGTTTTATTCGGTCTTCTTCGGTCTTCTTTAAAATAAGAGCCCTTTCAAATTCAATAGGTTAATTTGAAATCTTGTTCAAACATTTTTTTGACTAATGACTAAAGAAATATGACTTTCAGTTAACAACGAAAATGTATTAGCATAAGTTGGAAATGAATAGCATTTTCGAGTTTAATGCAAAGTTGAATATTTATATAAATACATTTCTTTTTGCCAGGTGGAATACCTCAAAAGTCCAACATTTTTCTCACCCTGAATAAGATCTTCCGTCGCTCATCTAAGCATCTCCTAAATCAACTCTGTCGCTGAAAAATGAAAGCTAAAAAATAAAGAAATACTGGAGACAAATCTTTTTATTATGTAAACTAAATCTTAGGTCAGAAATTTCTAAAATAAGTAGTCGTAGAAACTATCGTTCGGCACAAGTGGTTGGTAAATATTTGATACCCAGTCTCCCAGTGACGTCGTCTCAGTTGTAATTACAACTTGGGGAAGTTCGCGGTTGTAGGTTACACTATGATGGCTTCTCTGTAATGAATTCCGAACGCTTTTCTCTTGGGTCTTGCCGACATGAAGATAAAAGTAGAGATGGATGAGAGCATGGACGATTTGAGCTGATTGGTATATTTGTAAGGTCAAAATTTATGCAAATGTTCGGTAAAATTTATGGCTGCACATTTTGTGTTTAATCGCTAAGTTTGAAGAAATAACTTCAAAATAATCAGTCGCAGTAAAAAGTTAACATTACATATTGCTTTTATTTAACCGAATGTAATCTCGGTACAGACAAAGATTAATTTAGCACAGAAATTACTAACGACGATTATTTTATTCGAATGAAATTACTAAAACTAACGTCGAAAAATTTTATTATTACTTATGCCTATTACATGATACTTGCAAGCCGAGTAAATCCTTGAACATCGTCTTTCACCTGCATTAAAGAATTTTGCCTATATTCTTAATAAAATGTAAGTACTCTGTGATAAAAAGTGACGTGAAAATTTTCATTATAGTTATATTGCATTCATAAAAATTTATTTTTAATGAAATGACTAAAATTGTTACATGAATTAATCTCATGAAAGATCTTATAATTTGTTAGGTTATTTGATAAAAACTTAAACCTATTTACGATTTAACCGACTGCATAATTTTGTTTAAAATTTATTTTCAATAAAATTTACTTTCATTATGTTATTAGTAATATATGATAAGATACGATAAAACTAAAGATAAGAACGTGGACCACCAGTTAGATTCATATGATGACGATGGCT
The DNA here is from genome assembly GCA_018907045.1 of Wiebesia pumilae. Taxonomy (NCBI): domain Eukaryota; kingdom Metazoa; phylum Arthropoda; class Insecta; order Hymenoptera; family Agaonidae; genus Wiebesia; species Wiebesia pumilae. Next base: position 2,748,611 of record JACCHZ010000077.1, read on the forward strand.
TCTACAATCTCCGAAGTCTTTAAATTTCAATCAGTTAGCTCGTTTCCGCGTGAGCGTTTATCTTGTCGCATGGTTTCTTGGTGCTAAAAAGTTTATCTCTATTCACATGCAGCATGATTAACCAAAATTTTTCACTTATAACTTGAGACCCTCGAAATTTAATTAATAGAAAAATCGATAATAAGTATCACGAAAAGAGTCACGTTTAAATATAAATTAAATAAAAGAATTTTAGCAGTTGATAATTTATGAATGATAATATATGAAAAATATTTCTTTTCATTCGATTAAATCATTTTCTATTTATTATTTGAATTTCCCCACAAAATAAAATGTAAGTTTCTTATCTAATTAAGTTAAAAGTATGATGCTTATTTTCATTAAGATTGGGAATTCAGGATATAACGAATAATATTAATAATCTGTTAATATAAATGAATTCGTTGAAATTTCATACGACGGGATATAATTTTTGTTATACCAAATATCAATTGTTAATCCTTAAAAATCATATACCTCCCTTATTACTAATATTACACATATCAATGTAACTAAATGATGAACATTATGATTTCTTGAAACAATGACATTTTTTAAATATACTTTAATAGAAAAATATATAACGTTTAGAGAGTCACAATAAACATGTATATATATATAATACTAATAAGTCAAAAAATATTTCAATTTGACAATATATTTTCTTACACCACAATATTTCGAAGTGCCAGTTAACCGTGCTTAAATGCAAACGATCCAGAAAACGAAAGCACAATATAGAAGGACGAGATAGAAAGCTTTACTCGATTCTAGAGGGATTTCGCACTGATTACGCGCAGCTTCTAGTAGCGTTGTTTTTTTTCTCTGTCTTTTTCTCTTATTCTCTCTTTCTAACTCTACCTTTCTTATGATACTGCGCACACAACTCTCAACTTGTCTGCTCAATTTATACACACACACACACACACACACACACACACACACACACACACATATATATATATCTATAAAACATAAAAGCAAAAGAAAGAGAAATTTCTTATTATGGCGTTGGAAACATGCACTCGCGCACACATAGAATCTTTCTCTTTTTTCTGGTCAATGTGGCAAGCACAATATATATACACACACCAGGATAACCTTTGACGAGTGAAATTCCAGGCTTCAGATATTATGATGATTGAGGGAATAAAGAAAGGTTGATACTATAGATATACAGACAATTAGGAAATAAGAGGAGAAATGATTGCGTGGTGTTGAAGTGATCCTGATGGATTTTTAGTCATTTGACTGAATATATATATCGTGTAGTGTAGAATAATAGTAGTGGAATTTAGTATTAATGTTTCCCAATTTATAAATTTTTATATTTCAATATATTTGTAAGAAAACTGTTGAAAACTTGTGTTTCTTAATGCGAAGATAAATTAAGTTATTTAATTTTTTAATTTTGTACATTAAATAGACGCGAATAATCACACATACGACATTTTTATAACATCCGAAGTTGGTTCACTTTTATAGAAAGTACACTTAAATATGCGTATTATATCATATTGACTTACATAAAGAGTTTGCTACACATTAAAAATATACACATTTTAATATATTTATTTAATACGAATTAAGATATATCTTAAGAAGTATAAAGTAATTTAATCCTTATAACTTCTAAATTCTTATATGAAACTTACATTAAGACTTCGTTATTTCATTAAAATATATATGGATTAATATACGTATCCATGATATTATATGTATCAGGATTACTCAGTCTAGATAATACTTTAATGCAAATTCAGAAATAACTACATATGTAACGTCATTCACGTACTTTTAATATATGGACTCTTCCCTTTGTTATACGTAAAATGAGTTAAATAAAAATATATAGCAGTCTCTACCGAAAAAATATGACTAAAAATTTTTCTCTACAATAAATAATTTCTACCGAATTTCTAGTTAGTTTTGAGCAACCAGCATATTAAATATTTTATGTATACTAAAAGAACAAAAACTTCATTAATGACTTTATTTACTGTTCTCGACATTTAATAAATTAAAAAATTCTAAAATATTTAGTTGAAATTAATAAAGAAAGAAGAAACAATTGAAATAGAAATACATTTAGCAATATTATTCTAGAGTACGATTAAAATAGTTCTATTTAATTTAACAAAATGGACACTGCTTAATTTAATCCTGGAAAAATTGAAACGATTTAGTCTTTTTTTCCTTAAAATATTAAAACCAAAGCGGTCGTCACATCAAGCTTAATTTCTCTAATGCAGAATAATTTGCGAGGTTAGTCAGAGTATCTCGCAATGGTTATATACTTTACGATATCATTTAAAACATCCTAATAAAGCTAATTCTGCAAAACTTACGAGCTCAAACGTATCTCATCCTGAAAATGCTTTCGAATTTTTTCTCGTGCATCTGAAAAATATTGCTATCATGTGACTCTACCTATGTTGCTTCATTTTTAAATAATATTTCGATTTTTTAAGGGTTCACATTCGCTTCGCAATTTTATGGTACATTCCTTAGCATAGAATGCATAAATGTTCTACAATGTTGAAATGGTATACGCGTTAATGTATTTTTTGAAAAATATTGCATTTTTTATTTTTAATTCGAACGTATTTATGAAACTGGATGTGCTCTTAGGAATACACCACAGTTACTTTGGAAGAAATTTTCATTCTATTCAAGTAATTATAATGGATCTGAGACAAGGTTAAGATAAATTTATATACTTTTTTAATTAGTATTTATGAACTGTTTGTAAATAACATATTCAAAATTGTTCACAACTTTTTTCAGTGTATAAATGATTTATAATCTACAGGAATTTTGTATGAAAATCATATAATATTCTACTATTATTACATAACTTACAAAATTTATATAATTACATAATGACGAATAATAATATTAACCTAATTCATTACTAACTCCAATGTAAAAAGCTTATACATTTTTATAAAATACACAATCCAAGATAACCGAGTTCTAAAATATTTTAATCACCACTTAATTATATATGTACAGAATTCGCTTATTTTAATTTTTATAACTTGAAAAGGTAGTTTATTTAATTTCAGAATTCATGGGTCATAAACATTTTAAATGATTGTATTTATACTTATATTATATAACAATTTATATAAAAATCTAGAACTTTGGTCATATCATTTTTTATTTTGAACTTACCAAGAATTCAGTACAGACTTCGATATGCGTCAAGAAATCTCAAATTTAAATTTTTCAATCTTTTTACTCCGAGTAACATAATCTTACTCTATTAAATCTATAAAATGGTACTGTTCGCTCTGAAAAGAAATATTGACTATCTTAGTTAAATATTCGATACAACATTTTTAATCATATTAAATTCTTCATTTACTCGTCGGTAGAATCAAAACTCAAAAGAGATCTCGTTTATATTCGCTAAATCCTAGCGGTATCATGATATCAATTAGATACGTTAATTAAAATAGAAATAACTAAAAGATTGGAAGAGAGAGAGAGAGAGAGAGAGAGAGAGAAAGTTGTTAAATTATTGCAATATGTTACCAACGATGAAATCACAACCTATTACCAGTCAAATTTATTCAAATTTATATTTGTTTACTAAAGTACACAAAAAAGGATGAAAAGTCGTTTCAAAGTATACATATTTATAGTTAAGTAGATAAATTTGACTAAACATGAAAATGAATAATCACAAATATATTAAATGTCTATTATGTATGATTAAACAATTGAATGTTATTCTATATTAATTTTATAGTCTTTTTAAACTTTAGGATATAATTTATAGATATTAATATGAACATCCATAAATATGCACTAATATGTTGATAAAAGTGACATTTTTTTAATATTAATTCGAGATACAGTTAAACTGAAATAATCCGTTCATTTACGGGGATGCAATATACCATGCAATTCATAGGTAATTTATTTATTTTTAACCATGAGATATTTAGCTATTATATTTAACTATATAATGTATGAGAGTTATTTAAAACTTATGGTATATTCTTAATGTTCTTTTTTCAATTACATTTATTCTACTCTATCACATTATATTAAAAATATTATGTGTATAAATAATAATATATTTTATCTTTTGTCTAGTGTTCAAAATATTGAATATATCGTAATGTAAATATATGTGAATGAAATGTTTCAGTAAATGTATGCATTATGTATTTAAAGTTATATAAATATTAAATTATCAAATAAAAATTAAGTGAAATATTAAGGTTTCAATTGTTTAATTAAATTTTATTTTTATTCGCTGTATCGATAAATAGACTATGATTTTCAAAAATAAACTTTTAATTACAATTTTAATTTAAGTACAGAATCAACTGGGTTTTGTATTTTATGAAGTTTACTCAAATTCTATGTAAATTTTTCATGAATAAGAAAATATTTCAAATAAATTTCATCAAATTTATAATCAATATATTAAAATAAATATTATATTTTTCGAATTAATTAATCTAGATACATTTTATTTTGGTTCATTTTCTAACTATTATTGTGTACGTCCATTGAAGAGAAGACGATAAATCAAATTAAATTAATAATATTAATAAAATAATAATATAGAGTATTTTAAAACAAAATTTTAGTTAAAATATAATTACATGGGTAACTATTTTTAAAGTATTGAAATAAAATTAAAATCAAACTTTTGAAATTTTTCAACGTAATAAATCTCTATATTTTTGAAGAAAATGAAAAAATCTATTACTTAAGTTAAAAATTAATTTTGAATAAAGAAAATAAATATATTTAGTTATTTTCTTTCGACATATATAAATGCTTAATTAAATAAAAAAATGTCAGATAGAAAAAAAAGTTTTTTCAATTAGTTACAATTTCTTATATGATACGTTTAGGTAAACGAAGAAATCAGGATTTTCATAATTATATTTTACAAAACATTAAGAAATATTATTTAACCAAGTTCTGTATTAATTCGAACTTAAAAATTTATAAAATCTAAGGATTGAATGATTTAAAATGTGTGATAGTTGATATTTTTATATTTTTATAATATTTGAATATTTTTAATTTTATGATGTTTTAACATGATTAAAAATACTGTGCTTTCAGTATAAAAATGTTTGCATAATTCATTTTAGTTAAAAGTTATTGCAGAGATAATAAATGTCTAATTTTTATTATTTCTTGAAAAACTTAAACTTAAAAAAACAATTTTTTTCAATATTTGCATGAAATCTACAATAACAATATTGATATTAATGTCCGCAGTAAATGTATAACTTTATTATTTATTATATATTACATAATAAATCAAATTTAATATTAAAAAAAGTATTTTATAAAAGAATAATATAACCTATGAAAGCTTAAAAGCCTAATTCCGAAGAACTATAAATAATTACGTAGAATTATATGTTACTATGCATTCATTTAAGCTATTTATAATGAATACATATTTTCATATATGAAATAATTCAATTTTAGCTATAAGGACGGGAATTACGGACTTACTTCAATTATATTTATAGAAGCTTCCTATTAGTCATAATAACTGTATTAATTTACTTATATTTCTTCTAAATTCACTTATTCAATCTTTGTACACTTAAATTTAATATGGTGGAGTATAAAAATATGCTTTCGAATAAAAATAGATTATTATTAACTTCTAAAAAATTTACATAATGAAAACCCTTTACTCATATTCTTTGTACATCCGATTTTTTTAAAAATATTGTAAACGTTTTAAATATAATTGTTTAAATGGAGTATGCTGAATGAATATAATTTCTTATATTTGGATATATCGAAAATTTAAGAGTATATGTTTATAAAGGAAAGTTATAGAAAATAGTAAAAATTTATTCTAACATGAAAAAATATGTAGAATGTATAGTAGTTTTTCAATGAAAATATATTAGTAAATACATCAGAAATTTTTACTTTCTATGTGCACATTTCCATAAAAAGGTATATTTAATTTTGAAATTAATATGAATATAACTCGTAGACTTTATAAAACTTATAATAATATTACAATTTTTGAAAAAATAAAGTATCAAAATCATTGTCAGGAGAAAGATATTTTCTAATTCTTTATTTGACAAGAAAATTAAAATTCGAAAATTAAAATGAACGAACTAAAAATATTTACTTTTATTTTGCATATTTCTGAGTGACTCATAGAAATAGCCTTATTAAATCGTATATAAATATGAATTTTGGGGCGCTATTAATTATTTTTGAAACTTATTATCTAAGTTCTATTTTATTCAAGAAAGTATTGATTACGTCCTAAGTATATATAATCAAATTATGTTATTGTAAAATATTAATATCCTTATGGAAATTTGTCATTATTAGAGCCTTAAATTCTTTTAAGCTTTTTTAGAAGTTTCATTTCTACTATTTTCTCTGTTACTCATAAATATAATAATTCGTTGGTAAAAGTTTTATATTTTTTCTATATATATGTATATATATATGTATGTATGTATATGTCTATATTTCAAGATACTTCAGCTGGAAAAACATTATTCGAGTAGGCTCATTAATTTTAAATTGTAATTACCTATATGTTTACATAAAAAAAATCATTTACGTTAAAATATATATGAGTATGGGAATAATTTTCATTTAATTTAAATCTTCATATTTAAATATTTAATAAGACAGGCAGATCCATTGTGTAAGGTAAATTATAATTATCATTAGTTGCGCGTAAAAAATTAGTTAAAAAGTGATGAATATATAGAATATAAGATCTAAATAATAACTTCATAATAACTATATAATAATACATTTATTAACTTTTAGGTACATTTTCGTAATAATATATTTCAAATTCTATTTTTAGTTATACTATAACAAAATACATTTAAATTTATTTTAATATATTACAAAATATTACGTGCATAAAGCTAAGCTTCTGACTTCATTGAGAAATAGTTGACAAAAGTATCATCATCTTCATTCATGAAATTTTCATTATATACAGAACCGTTGAATGAAGCATAGTTTATTAGTAATCAGCTTATAGTTTCATTTTCTTTTTATTATAAAATAATATTTGTTTGTTGAATAAATATAATTTGAGAAATGAAGCTTCGGATTTTAAAAATATTTAAATTGCATTGTTTTTATTATAATATAAAATGATTTATATATTTTTATTCTAACTCTGAATTAATAAAATCGCTATAATAGTCAAATCAAGATACTTCAATCTTTCAGACAATTATTATCTGTATTCATAAACAAAAAATTATTATACTAATAACAAACTGATCATTTCAAATTCTTCGTTTTTCGAATACCAAAAACCTAGATTACACCTTTATGAATTTTAAGTTTTTAACACTACTTTAATTCCGAAGAAAGCATATTTTCTATCAATTTTTAGTTTAATTTAATAATGGCAGAATAAATGAATGATTGGAATAAAAGTAAATAATCTATTTATAATTTTTATAGTTTAAATAGTTTAAAATAACATTCTCCTGATTTATTCCTACTTGAAACAAGTTAACATCATCTATCCTTTCAATTTTCAATCCTTTATGTAAATGCACTTGATTCAGAATTATTAGATATATTTGATATTTTGATTGAATAGTAATGAATTTGTAGACTTGTTTATATTCAGAATATTCATCATTGTAAAAGGTATTTATTTATCGGAATGCATAAAATTAAGTAATTTACGAAAATAAAAAAGTGCTTATGAATAATAGAATTAAAGAATTATTAAGTATAACTATTTATATTAAGCTATAAGATAATGTCTAAGAAATTTTAATGTTAATGCACTATATATGATTGTTTTGTTTTTGATCTTAACTAAAATATTTGATTCGTGATAAAGTTACATTTTTGTTACAGGCGAGTTAAATGCATTATGAATTTACAGTATTTTATTATCAGGACGTAACTTTACTTAATAAATTTATTTAATTCTTATCAATTTAAACCCGTCTTAATGGCTATTTAATTTTATTCGTTTTCCTTCTATACATTTCCCTTCAGAAATAGTAGAAGCTCTAAAATTTACTTTTATAAAAAATTACCCTATCGATATTGATATTCTTATATGAAAAGCAATTTTGACGTAAAGACTCTTTTTTATGTCCATTCAATTATAAAAGAGCAATATAAAGCTCCTATTAGAAGTACTAATATTTCATTGCATCTCTCATACAGTTATCAAAATCATTTGTTTTAATCTATTTTTTAAAGTCCTATTTATATTTTTTAAAATTTTTCAATCTGAATACATGACCTGTAGCAAAGATTAGAACATTGAATCGCGGTATTCCAATACTTCTACATATTGACATCATGAAATTATATTACAACTGGGCGTTGGTCACTATATCGATTGCTTGGCCCACGGGGTCGATAATCGATATTAAATGGAGTTTAGCCCATTGCGTATGACGATGCGAAAAGTCGTATTTTCCGTAGTTTGATATTTCTAACTGTGCGAATAAGCAAGAGTTCTTACGTGCGCATATTTGGAATTACATATTATAATTTCGATTATCCTTAAACGGTCGGCATTGTTTCCAAGTATACGTTTCAAGCGATAATTACAAATATAGTATCTCATAGTTGCACTGATATATTAGTTGAATGGATAATAATTTATATACTTACATTAACCGCGAAAAACATTTCAACAAAAAATTAAATTTATTTCCAGAAATTTTATATTATACATTTTAAAGTTATTTATAGCAATTAGAATTCGCTACCGATCAACATTACGTCACTCAAATATATGATGAACACTTCCTTGTATTTCATACATATTGGAGGCTCTCTAATAGATTTAAATTTACACAATCCGCTGTACCAAGGTTTATATTGATTTATTGTATATAATAAATTGATAATAAAATTGTTTCATTGTCTACAATTACTATAAGTAATTGACTCTTTTTTAAGTATTTTGAAAAATCAATAAGTACTCAAAAGCAATGCAATTTATGCGTTATAAAATATAAATTATTTTAGATTTTTCAATAAAAATTCGAAATAAAATGGTTTACACGGTTTTTACTTGAGAATACATTTTAATTTTCACATGTTGTTCTATAGTACAACATCAATTTCTAATATAAATTTTTATTTCAAGATATATAGATAATCATGCACCGAGTATATACGTGGTAAAAAGTTATTAAAAATTTATGATAGGAAATTGAATTTATCTTACCAAAGACATTATCCCTTGGATGAGAAATTTCACTGACTTTTATTCAGTTTGGAGTTCTTCGTGTGTTCTAATTATACCAATAAGGTATTTAAAAATATTAACATTTAATGTTTAGAAAAACAAACAAATAGAAATAAAAATTTAAGTTCGTTTCAAAACAACATTAAAAACATTTTAAAAATATATCGCATGCACTAAAAAGTACAAGGAATTTGTCGAATTATTTTTGGTAAAATTAGCTAAAATATAATGAATTTTATTTTATAATTTATCATATCACATGTATAGAAGAGAAGAAGAGAATTCGTGGGTGTCTCCTGTAATTGTAAAATGGAAAATCTGGGTAAGGCGAAGTAGATAAATCCGATGGCTTTATCCATCTTTGACTTATATGTGCGAATGATCTTAAAATATTCCGAAGGCACTATGTAAGTATGTTGAGGAGCAACATACATAGCTTTTAAGCTTCCTTGAACCTCACTTTTCTAGCTCCGTTCGTGCAAATTATATAAAGCTATCTTACGAACGGGAGTATATTGTAAATCTTATTTGACTAATGTACTTGAGAAGAATCAATCTGACCATAAATTTTATAGAAAATATATAGTGCTGTAGATTTTCCCACAGATCATAGCAAGTTTTAAATTGAATTACATTAATTTGACTTTTAACCGTTATATATTATTCAAAAATTATTTATAACTTATAATTTTAATGTAATTCTTTTCTTTTTCATCCTTAGGTTACTTCAATTTATTGAATTTTATGAAAAGCTTTTGAACGTTTATATATGCAATAATAATATCAATCTAGTGTAAAATACTTTACTGGAGTATAAATATATACAATATACATAAGTACTAAGTATTTAAGTTTTAGTATCTTTTATGCCGAAAATACAATTTAGAAAACTTTATTAAAAAAATACTTTCCTTGTGCAAATAGACTTATAGTTATTTAATTACATAAAAACCTGAAACTTTCCTGTAGAGATTTCAAAATTATTACTTCACCGAAAATACTACCGAAAACGTTTGTTTCACGACTGATAGCATGTTTATGAAAATGGTTGTATACAAGGTCTATGCTTCCGCGGTATTATTTATTTGTTTTGAAAATACATTCTTCTGCAACTGCTGCAAACTAGTAAACAATTTATATCTACATTCGACAAAAATAAAAGCTCCGTAGTTGCATATTGCACATGTACATATATTTAATTATAAGTGTCAGAACACCTCGAAATTCACTCATTTCATTGATTAAAATTGCAAAATAGTGAAAGCTGAAAACCGTGGATACTGGGTACGAACCTGATAGATCGGACGGGAGGAAAATAAAAAAAAGTATAACATCAGTAGCAACTGAAACGAGAAGAGGAACGGTACAAAGCAACAACAAAAAACTTTATAGAAAAAGCTCAGTCGCAAGTCGATTTTGCCTGTCCACCGTTCGGTCGAACAAACTCTCGCACTGTCGTCCCATGCCAACGACAGAAAGCCCATTTGTACGTACAGACGCCAAGCATATATAGTGCGATCCCTCTATATCGCCTCTATCATCCTTCTTCGTCTTTCTTCCATGCTTTCTCTTGTTATTTCCCTGACTTTCCTTTTTCAAGGATGCTGTTTCTTTTGCCTGTTAGCTTTCTTTCCTTTCTCACTTGCTCTTTTACTTAGATACTTTTCTGTTTTCTGTTGCACGATTGTTTATTTATTTCATTGCTTTGCTTCTTGTCTCACCTTCTGTTTTTTCTTTTATTCTTTTTATGACTAAGACGTAGAACAAATTTTTATCATTAAGAATAATACGTAAAATCGCTGGAAAATAGCAATCTTCCATCTTATGCGCAAATTTATTCATACTGCAGTATTTATTAATTCATTACTTTCAAAGTAGTTCAGCTCACGAAAACCAATCGTCTTTGCGTGGATTGCTTTTACCAAATAATTAAGTAGATATTTTAATTTTTTTTACGTAGATCAAACACGGTATACATGCTTAAGATTACGTTTATAAACCAGTAAATGCAAATATGTTATACTGATTTTTCACAGATTTTAAGCAAAATAGAATTTAGCGAAGACTAAAATATGACATAAACCCTTTACTAAAATTTTCAAATATTAATTCATTAAACATCCTCCATGTAAACACATCTGTCCTTTGCTTTATTTTACATTTTACTCAAATGTCTGCGCTTTGCCAGTTATTCTACTCCATTCTCATTTACGCTTCATGTTCTTGCCCTTTTTTCATTATCAGTAGCCTCCTTTATCCAGTACCTTTTTTTAAACATCCTAATCGAAATGCCTTGTTCTGAACAGTGTCACAGATCTGGACTGAAATTCGATTCCACAAAGCGTGGAAACCAACCCAACCCTCTAAAACCTTCGAATTTCATTTCTCCGTTAATGAAATGCCTGTACTCTCATCGATAGGAGTTATAATTATGACATTCAATAATAAATTAAAATTCGAAATAACTGATTAAGTTAATTGTAGAATTATAATGATTTTAAACATTAACAGTAAATTTCTCTATAATTTGAGAATCCGAGTAAGCACGTGTAGAGAGAGATATATATATAAGAATTTGGAGTTCCATATAACAATCATATTGCCGAGGTAATGATTAATTTTTGCATTACACACCAATAATTCAAAATTGTTTATGTGTGCACACGTGTGCTCTACTTAAATTAAATTAAAAAATTTCATTCTTTGCGAAATCTTTGTCCTTATCAATAATTATTTTCATCTGAAATTACATTCTTACTAATTTGTTGATGATAAATTTTTGAACATTGAAAATATTGTTCTTTTATAAATAGATTTTATTTCAGTTTGGAATTTCAATTCACAATAATGATCAACATATTAATAGGAACTGCTACTTTGACATTCTCAATAAGTACATTTCGCATAAAGTTTAGAAATTTCAGAACATTGTCTGCAAATTTGAAGCCGATATTGGGAAAAGTGGCAAAGATACAGTAATATATATGTACACAAAATGTGGTCTATAATACTTACATCAAACTTTAAGGACAGATTCTACAATATAGATTTTTTGTATCATTTAAAGTTTTACAAAATAATATCATAATCGTTACATTTTATTAATATTCTGTATCAATTACTCAAGGGCTATATTTTTCATCACTGATGATTGTACAAAATAATCAAGTATTGCAATATTTCTTCAGGGTAGAAGAAATGTATAATCCCCAAAATGCTAATTTGATAAGTTTCTCAAAATTATCCAGGATGTAAAATATTATTTTAATTTAATTATTTTTTATAAGTCATTGATAATTTACGAATATTACTAACGTGAATATATACTATGCTTGAACATGTTCAAATTTTTTACAATAATATGACCTTTTCAAGCTCCATATGTATGTTTCCTTTCAGTTAGAAAAATCTATTAGAAAAAATTATTTTATTCCTTTGCACGTCATATATTAATAATATCTTTCATGATTTGAACTATGAATTAATTATAATATACGTGATTTTATTATTATTTATAAGAAAACTTTAGCACAAAATTTATTTTCATTTCCCCGTATTATACTATACAACGATCGATTTATAATATGTAAAATTTTCAATTTACAACTATGTTAATTATTGAAATTATATATATTAGTAAAATAGTTATTACTCGAAGTTTCTTGATATAACTGAAGCATGAATGAGATATGTCTTGATAGATTTATGAAACTTAACGCGAAGGCTGTTTTGAAGTTGTTGGTGCAATTGATTGCGTTCTATAGTCTATTATGATGAATGAACAGAAATAAATTAGTAATTAATAATATGCAATGAAAAATATTTATTCAAGATGGCTTAATAAACTTTAGTACTATAGATTTTAAATATGTATAATTTGTTTTATATTATATTTAATAAATTTATTATATGCTTTATCAATTTCTCGTGGAAATTTCTCAAATATTGGTACACTCTATATAATTTTATATAAATTTCGTGAAATTTCAAGACCACAATTAAACTAATGAGCTAATAGTGAGCTATTCTATTTCGCATCAGTTTATTCTATTGCGTGTATAACTTCAATTGCATTACTTTTGTGTCGTGTAATACTAAAAGAATTATAATAGTTTCATATTCGTTTCATCATCAATCATACCAGAAAAGATTATTATAGACCTTTTTAACTATTATAAATGGGGAAAAATGTGTCGTCTAAATTTCACAACTCACGAGATTGTCTAAATTTTGTTGTAATTTAAAAAAGAGATAACAAATAATATTTGAATGTGAATTTATTATTATATAATGAAGTTAGTCTTTTTCGAGTTCTTGTCCAATAGAAATAAAATTACAAATTGAATTTTGCAAATAGATCATACGAGTAAAAAGTGCCAAATTTCCAAATTGTTCTGTCTATTCGGGTAACCAAATTTTAAATAATTTCGCATGAGATAGACGGAAAAGTAGGAAGACATCATACAAAAGACAGCTGATATCATACAAAAGACAGTTCATATTCGACAAAGCTTGGATTATATCCCCTATATTCTGCTTAGGATAAGCGATTGATTTAGGACATTAACGATCTTTTGTGGTACAATTTAACTGTAAGTTAGGAGATAAAATCTGTTTTCAGATTTTAGTCAGTCTTCTTGTCAATTGAAACAAATAAATTATTTAAGCCCTTTAGAAGATAAAATGTTTAGAAAATATATTTTCAGAAGGATAAATAAAACGAACTGATAATCCTGTAAAATTCAAAGTAATAAAATGTCAAACGAATATAATAAATTTAAATATAAAATTTTGAAATAAAATTTTAATATTTTCAAAATATTAGACAGTTTTGATATTTATAATTAACAATATACTTAAGAAATATTATTCTGTTCATTTGTGATTGCAAGTTTTATGGTTTATTAAAACGTATTACGTTTCAGTCAGAGGTAAGAAATACTTAATTTCAGGTAAGAATTTTCAAATAGCTTACACTTTCTAATTAATTTCTAAGAATATCACAATAGTTTTTCAACTGATAAAAACTGTTTTATAAATATGTCAACTATGTACAAAACACGATTTATATAGAAAATCTAATAATAATCATGATGTTCTGACAAACTGATTTTTGCTAAAGTAAAATTCCAAATATTTTAAGTACACAGACTACATCACATATAGGCTCATAAATATACATTTTAGAATCAATTAATTCATTTCACGTTAAAATTTTAATATAAATGACTTAAACGCTTACATTTATTTGTAATAAATTTTATTAAATATTTGAGACTAGAATTTCATATCGATTATACATTAAATAATTACAAAATCAAATTCGCATTTTATCAAGAAATACATAAATTTCTCAGTGATGTGAAAAATTTTCAACAATGATATAATTCGATTCACTCTTTGTTTTTAAACTCCGTTGATCATATCAATCCTTTTCATCCATGAATGTAAGCCTCGTGTACTCTGGCGATACGTTCCGCAGTGGAATAGTGGAATATATAATATAATATAGAGATATTCGTATTGTCCGAAACAGAAATAAAGTCTTTGTTTACAGGTAAACGACCTAATCCGACTGATTGATTTAAAGAAGTGACTGAAAATTTCCTTAAACGTAAAATTTTTTACGTAGAATCGGCTTCAGTCCTCAACGAGACCGGCAATTATATATTCAGCAATTATCTTGCTCTAGGCAAAACTCTATTCAAAATGTCCTCATTCTCTTCTAGTGCCTCTCGTACAATATCTCAGTGTAAAGAAAGACGAAGAGCAATCTCTCAATCTCAACGAACAACTTGTCCTTTACTTGAAAAGCAAACCGCCAATTATCAGTGATCGATAGGCAGAACGCTGTCGCGAAATTGTTGGTATGGTCCTAGGAGTTCGGAGAATTTAGGGAGAGAACGAGAATGGAACTCTGCTGCGTAGTGTATAGTTAGATGATTTGAATAGAAAAGTATGTAGTTCGGTAACAAGAGATTTGGAAGCAGCTCTGTTGTTGAATTTCAAAGAATTTCTTTGTTGTTCCCGTGAAAATGCAATGTGTTGATTCTTCAATCGTAGCTCTCAATTTTAATTGATAGTAGTAGTTTTTTTAGTTGAAAAATGGATTTTCTGGCTATGTATTCAAAAATTTTACGTACTTTGAAGTGCATATTTGGATAAAATAAAGTTACCAATTAAATATTACGTTCCTATGGAGATTTAAAGAAAATTTATTAGCATTAACTGTTAATTAAATTCATATACTTGATGTGAAAAATACAATTATTTATCTGGAATTATTTCTGTATTTGTACCTACAATTGAACTACACGCGTTGGTTTTAATATAAAACGTATGAGCTCTTTTCGGATTAATGTTACGCATACGAAAATTAAAGTAAAAGATCACTGCTACCGCCCTTCAAAATTATTCAGATAACAAAATGAAATAATATGCTTGGATAATTGACGATGAACAAAATTGACCTTTTTCAATGGACATTTCTAGATTTTATACACTAATAGTAGGATGCTTTACACTTTTTTCCTCGAACTCAACAATTTTCTCATTAAAGGACATAAACATCTTAAAGAACTCATTTAAAAATAGCAACTGATTTTTGCTCAAACGAGATTTAACGTTACAATGGCTTATATTAACTTATACTAACGGCCTTTCGACGATAACGAAGAATCAAAAATCATCGAACGACGATAATCCGATTCCTGTCATAACCAATGCAGTGAATCTAACCTTTTGTGGCTGACAAAGAACTCCTGTCTCTCTCTCTCTCTCTCTCTCTCTCTTTCTCTCTCTTTCTTTCCCTTTGTTCTTCTTCCACTTTTTTCCCGACATTATTTCACGTACTTTATGGACTACATTACATTTTTATTGCAATTAAACGAGTTAGATATTTTTCAAATGAAGACATACGAGTAACTGTAATTAGAATCGATCATATCAAGATATTTTTCAACTTCTATTTAACATTGATTGGTAGAATTTGTATTATTTTATTATCTGTTCGTATATTTTATTACACTTATTACATTTCTGTAAAATATTATTACATTTCTTGTAACTAATTATTAGCGTTTTCAAGATAGTAAAGTATGTACAGAATATTGTAAATATTGAACGTTTGTAAAAATTCGCTATTACTTTTAATAACTTTATTATTCTTTTACAAGTAAAGGTAACTTGAAAAAAAGAATACCATACAGTTTACATATTTTTCATTTAAAAAATAGGTATAATATACCAGTATCATTTCTTATATAAGATTAATACGAGATACGATGTCAAATAAAGACAGTTTCTCCCATGGGACGAATTAGCTTTTAAATTACAATAAGACAGCTTAATTTATATTATATTAGTTATTTATATTAATTTGCTTGTGTTATGGTCACTGATTTTATTTATCACAATTAAGTCAAATTTTTAATGTGCTTTACGTAATTATTGAAATAAAATACTTTTCTAAAGTTTATGTATATAAGTTCCATTTATTCAATGAAATTTTCTATTTTTTTTTAGTGACAGTTAGATTGAAACATTAATGCTTACTATTCACAGTCTTACGTTTAAACGAATAAATTGTTCACGTACTTAAAATTCTAAATCAAACAAATAAGTTTCTCTACGTAAAAAGTAAAGTTTTTTGTTTGAGATGGAAAGACCCTCGACTATATTGACGTTGACTTTAATTGTGTTTGTCGGAACCTTTGAAATAATAAGGTTTCTTTTGTATAAATCTGTAAATATTGTGTTAACAAACTGTCTTAATAAACCTAAAATAATTTATGCGATGCTTGTTCCTCAAGATCCTCATTCACTATTTTTAATGGATCAAAATAAAAATATTACTAAATTTACACTTTTCTTCTTAAACATAAATCGATTTTTCAAAATTTCAAAACCCTGATAAATTAAAAAATAACTGTAATTAAAGGAAATAATTTTTTAATTAAAGGAAATAAAATTATTTACCGTTCTTATAGTATAATTTGCTTTTTAATTACCAAATTGACACTCAACGACCTTCAGAATGTGTGAAAATTAACTTTTGCCAATAAAACTTGCGATTAATAATTCACTCGATCATCCTTGTGATTTTTCCAACATTTTTCGATATTGTAATAAGAAAAATTGAATTATTTGATTGCTTTCGACCTAGCAATTATCTATTGGCTGCCTAACAAGTCCTTTTGAATAGCTGCAGTAGTACACCCACACAAAGCAGCTACTCTCTACATTGTCAATGTCTCTATTTGCCTCTGTTTCAACTGTCGAAAACGATGTTAAAGATTAAATGTGTATACTTTTGTTACTCTGTCTTTTTACATTATTTTTTTATTTAAAAAAACTCATGACAATATCAAATAGAAGCGTAATAATAATACTTATAAAGGTGTTGTTCTGATGTTCAAGAAAAATGTATATTTACTATACTCTATTATTCACGAAATCTACGAAACTCTTGAGAAATGTGTAATGTGCATTTAGGAGAAAAATTGGAGGAGAATATTAGTAGATAAATGCAGATAAAATATTCCACGCATTTTTCATTTCTCTTCCCATGTGTTTCTTTATCCCTCTCTTTGTCTTTTTTAGCATTCTCTTGTTGTGTCTTTTGTAATAGAGTAGAAAATGGATAGTCTGACAATACGTTTGCAAATAAAAAATTACATGCAATTTTTTGCATTACTGAGCTTTGCGAAAAATCTCTATTTTTTAGTTTTTTAGAAAGTTATATTATAGTTTGTATTAGAAGAAAGATGTTTTTTCATTTCGGGAGTTTACGAAGTAGCACCTTCATCTCTTCGCGATATCAGTGTTCGTAGTTAATATATATTTCGGGAATTCAGGGCAAGTTTAAATGGATAGCGTGAAATTCTCTTTAACAAATACGAATACGGAGAAATGGAGGAGATAAGTGGCTGTGATATATAAAATTCGTCAAACTATTATTTCTTTTTAAATGGATTTACGCGGTAGGTGTCCTTGGCCTTTATTCAGTATTGCAGGAAATATAAAACAAAGCTTGGATTTATCGAAATGAGCGAGAATTTAAGATGAAACGTAATGAGAATCATATTTTCTCGGATAACCTGATATGTATTATTTAAAAAAATATATAAAATTGCTGGCATTTATTTTCCTTTCATAGGATTTTTTCCTTTATTTCTAATAAATCGTTTATCATTTTAACCAGCATTTGTTCCAGTTATTATGATTAATAAAGTAATATAATATTAAAGAAAATCTTTTCTTTTTAAAATAACTATGCCTTAATTATATAATTATCCTAAAAGATAAATCCGAAACTGAATTTTTTCTAAGTACATAAACCTGAATAATTTCATTCGCATCTGTATCAATACTTTAAAAAAATATCCATAAAATAATCAATGTGTTCTTCAATTAATAGACTTTTAGCAAGCTTATTATATTCTCTCGTTTTCTAATGTAAAAGATATTTCAACGTATTTATTAAAATTTATTTTACAAACGCATATCCTATTCATGAAAATATATATGTAAGCATATATATAAATTGCCATGAAAAATATGTTGCAAAATGACATCCTTCAAATACTTGTAGTGCATAATATTTAAGCTCACTCAAGTTCGCTTCTCGTGTATAATCTCTACACTTTTCTTTAAAAACTTCGGAACTGCAACTAAGCGGCGACGAAAATTTTGATTTACTCGTTTAAAAATATAATAAAAGGGATGAAAAATTTACGACATTGAAAGTCATATACTTCTATGACCTTTACGAGACCGGCGATGTCGATGTTGGTGAGGAGGAATGTATAATCTATATATATATATATATATATATATATAAGTAGCCACCGATGTCGCCTTTGCGATCTCGAGAGGGTCATACGACTAGCCCGAGGCCTTACTGTAAAGAAGGCAAGCGTGTAAATAAAGCCAGTGTCATCCTCTTTTTCACATCGAGAGCTCAGTTTCGCTTGGCCCTTCCTCATCCAATCGAATCACGATACTCGTGGGAAATAACTTTCGGACGTACATTGTAAGTCAAGATAGCGGCGAGATACCGAAACATACCGTGAACTCAATTAGTAAGGATTTTTATGATATATCATGGAGTCCATCGTCGATTATTTGATACTGACTTTTGACTTTTTTCAACGTAATAGTCAGAAAGTATATTTTGTGATGTTTATCGAAGAACTTATTTCGTTAAGGACTATTTTCTCGATTGTCATTTTTGAAAATGTAGCGAAGTATTTTATTGGAGATGATTTTCTACAAGCCAGTATTTGACAATGTAGATATAAGTCTGTTTTTCTACTCTAACGGGTTATGCATTTTCGCGGATGAAGAACTTTGTTCTCGAAATACCGTCACTTATATCTCAGGACAGCTGTAAGGCAATATGGAAATTCGAGCACACATTGTCACATCTTAGGTAAACTGAAGGATAGAATCCTGAAAGCGAATGATTGATTATAAATTCATATATGAAACGTAGAAATTACTCAAGTAAAAATTTGAAAATATCTGAGATGAAGTATACAAATAAAATGTAAAATTCTTACGAAAATCGTGTACATTTTTAATCATTTCAAGTTATGGTTTCAGATATTTTATAATCTAAATTCAGTATTTAAATTAGTACCCATAATAAGTTGTAAATAATAACCTAAACAGTTATACTGCACGTTAATTGGAATTTACTAATTTGATGAAATTAAATTATAATACAAAACTATAAAAAAAAGAATTTAATTTACTCAATTAAGAAAGAGTGCGAGAGAGAGAGAGAGAAATGGAAAGAGACTTATATAAGACTTTTTTGCATAATAGTACGAGATAGTACGGTAATTCATTTATATTAAAGAAAAATTTTATCAAGACTATAATTTTATACGGTTAGTCGAGAATACCGAGAAAATCTAAATTAAATCTAGTTAATCGTTAGCACGATTTGTGTAGTATTTTTCTCTATAAGAAGCTGCACTACGTTGCACTCGTTATACGTTTCGTGATAAAGTTAAGGAGTATACATATTCTCAATAAAGAAGACTCGCATCTTTGAACTTCATTTCAGTATGAATAAGAATCTTCGATATTTTACAATCATGGTTTACTGAATGATAAAAGATTATTACATGCATTGAAAGTAAAAAACTACCACTTTATGTTATAGTTTTTTCATTATTGTTAAAATAAATTTTCATAAGATTTCAAATGATTTCTCTGATAATAAAGCAGATTCACTTTATTGGTTAAAAATGAAGAGTGCACTTACATTTTAGGTATTTTTTCGATATATCTATTAAAATATTGAAACGTATTTTAAGTTTTAAAAAAATTAGCATATAATAATAAGAATTCTTATTATACATCAAATTAGTTTTATAACACGTTGAAAAAACAATTTTGTAACTATATGCCAACAATTCACTTTTGAAATATGCATTCTAGGAATGAATACTCGATTGTAAACTAGAAACAACATATCAATTTCCTATTTTCCATTAAAAACTGCTCACTACAAATGTATCAAATAAGTTTTCTTTATCATTTTGTTTTAATACATAAATTTAGCAAAAAATTTCTTTGCAAACGCATGCAAATAACTATTACGTGATGGTATAGAATTCTTCAGCATTATTAATTCAATGTATTCCAATTTTACAAAATTTTTTATTAAATTAGATATTTTATTATTGTTGTTGTTGTTGTTATTAAGCTTTTAGATGATTAATACTTTATTTGGAATTCGTAATGTTTAGTGCTATGACTTAGATTCTAAAACTGAACGCTTTTGCAATTAAAATTTTTTAATAGAATTTCAATTACGTAAAATATCGTAAAAAGGAATAAAATAACTAGGACATTGCTAAAGAATTTCCATCAAGTCTTTTTATATGTATGGTGAATTTTTCAAGATGAAAGTACATTAAATCACTATGACGTTTTCTTGTACATACATTATACATTGTTTTCTCTAAACTTACTCTTATACTTTATATACAATCGAATAGTCTTAAAAAAGTGCAAAATTAGAAAATATTAATAGCCATAACGTAGTTTAAAATATCTTTTAAACTTTAATATGTTATTTTATATTATGCGAATTATAGTAATTAATTTATAATCATCGTTGCTAAATAAAAATTTCACCAATAATAATTTTTAAAAGAATAAATACATTTATCAATATTCTTTGGACAGGATTTACAAATTTTATTTCTTACAATAGATTGAATCATCCAAAAATATATGCAATCAACGAGTAAAGTAATTATAATTTATAATATTCAATTTTATTTTTTGGGAAGACAAGGTAAGCAAAACTTATTTCTTCATCAGACAATGGTGACTTCGAATCGATGTTGTTACGCGTCTGCCAAAAATGAAGAGATTTATTTCCAATTAATATATGTACATATATAGCGAATGTTCTCAATCCTCTCACAATGTCAGTGTTATCACTAAATAGCCTTACTGATGAGTTCAATAGGTCGATCTAGATCGAAACTTGCCGTTCGAAGTAAGATTCCGAACCTTAAAACGTTAATAATTATAGATAAATAAAATTTAGAATATTAAAGAACATGCGTGTATTATATAACGTGGATTATATTTGGCTTAAGAAGCCACGGAAATATCTTAGTAGAATAGCGATTTAAGAATCAAACTAATCAATGATGAGACAATCATTTTCAAATTATAGTACCAACTTTCTTTTATGGAATAATAAAATAACAAAATCTAAAAAGAGACCGTTAACGAAGCAATATCAGAATATAATTACAAATAGTCTCTATTCTGTAGAAGAAAATGAAGGAATAAAAGACAATTAATACTATAGTTTGTATTTCATATTTATTAGAAAATTTTTTCAACATAATAGACAGATTCCACTCCATACTTTGACTACTTAATGTTACTGTAATAATTGAATCGACCTGATGTAAAAAGAAGTTACATAATATTTAGAATAAAAAAAGTAATTACCACGAGCTCTATTACCTCATATAGATTTTTTTATCGTTAACTGTGTGGTTTGAACATAAAAATTCGTATATTCATGCACAGGTGCGCGCGCGTGTCTGTATGAACATGTGTATTGGAATTCGCTTAGAAGTATGTAATGCTATAAGTCAAATAAGCTTAATAAAAAGTTTCTAAGGAAATTTAAAAGGAACAAAGACTATAGTCTTTGTAATGCTGTTTTAAGTTTCGAAAAAATTTAAATTAAGGAAGTATTAAATAAAGGATGTCAAATGGTAGAGAAAAAAATATTTTACGCGAATATATAAAATAGAATATGAAGAAATGAAGAAGAAATCGCATGAGACAAGATACCAATTGATTATTTAGAATAAAAATATAGAAATGTAATGATAAGAAAGTTTTAGATATAAAAGAAATCAAAATTGGATCATCAGAATGAATAATAATTTCAATGAAAACTCTTACGTAGCATATTTTAGTATAAACTCGATCTATAAAGATTTCAAGTCTGAGTTGAATATAATAGAAAACTACGATTTATTATTGGACACAACTCTTTTAAATTATTCTTAAATTTTCATGAAGGTAAACACTGAAATGAAATATGATAGAGTGCCCATGATAAAACAACGAATAGAATATTAAGAAGTAATCATTTCTATTTATAAAAAAGGGTGACTTAAATATTGATTTCATTTAATGTGAAAACGTGGAGTATTTTGTAAAAATTAATCAATATATTTAATTTATATTATTTTATAATTATATTTAATACATTTGATTAATCAATAAGAGGCGAAACAAAATGATACTATTATAAAGCTATGAAACTATTTTATATGTATTTAAAAGTTCCAACCAATAACTGATTAATAAGAGTCGCTGATCTAGATAATATTACTCAAAATTAGTCGTATAATTGATGCTTATTAGGAAATAAACGAACTAAGATACATTATATTATATCTTATGGTTTATTAAGATAGAAGTATCCCAAGTTGCTTTAATTAATATAGATATATTCTAATGAATTTCGCTCCAACGCAGTTAAAAATACAGATTTGACTGAAATAAAAAGGCTTACAATTATTTTGATAGATTTAGAAATGCATGATTGAATTCATGTCGAAGAATAAAATCAACCTCATTTAACCAATATTTCTCAAGTGTCAATTTGTATAAGTGATGCCAATTTAGTTGAAGATGAAAAAACTTCAATCATTGGTAATCTGATAACTTTATGGAAAACCTAAAAAGATGTATATTGAAATTTAATTGGAAGAAATCTAAGTGTATAATTAATGACACAATAATCGGATTATTTGTAGCAGGCGAATGTCTACTTAAAATACATAAATGGATTGAAATTTCATACAAATTAACGGCAAAAATAAAATAAATGAAGTAATTGTTGAAAATTTTTTACCGTTTATTAAAATTATTAAAACATGCTTATTTTAATAAAATTTGAGCAAATTCTTGCACTTTAATTGTTCCCGTTATTATAATATAATCCAAGCATTTTAAAGGTGTTCTTGACATTGATTCAACCTAGATTTACTAGGACAACTTTGATTCATTTTTTCATTATAGAAATTTTAGAAACATAAATCCAGAATTTTTTACTAAAAAAGATTGTATCGTAGTGACACTATTAATTGTGAATAATACGTTCATAAGATTCCGGTTTAGAATGTATCTATATCTAGAATAAAATCTTTAGTAATTATATATAGAAATACCGTCTTGGGTTATTGGGTTATTATACATATACGCAATAACTGGAACTCCTAATGAGTTCACTATGCTTTTTAACTATCTATATAAGCCAATATTACGAACATAAGAGTATCAAATATTTATCGAAGGTCAAACAGCAGCGACAACAGCTGTGGCAACTACGATTCGATAGATCGGAACTTCTCGGTACTATTGACACCTGACAACTAAATCTCTCGCTTCTTCTTCCTTAGAATCCACCATTTTCTCAAACTTTAAAGTTCTATGGTTACTTTTGTTCTTTCCTTCTTAACTTTTCTCTTACTTTTTCTGCTCTGTGATTTTTTTTACTTACGGTTCCTAGATATATATTATTCGAGAATTAAAGACACAGCATTTTGGAAGAGCTTATCAGCTATTTTCAATTTTTATATTATTTTCATCGCTTGTATATTTTATTTTCAAAAGTAGTCAGTACACTTTAGAAACTCCCGTCTATCTCCGTAGACAAATTTCTACATATGTATTTTATCACCATTTTGTCAAATAGAAAAGACAACTATTCTTCATACGACTGCATACCGCAAAAAATATCAGCTAGAATACCTAAAACGTCATTTCTATTTCATTTACTCGAGGCGCACACAATTTGGTACAATTTCAGCGCAAGTTAGTAACCAACGCGCCACACTCATTTTACATTTCTGTAGTGGAAGACGTTCATATACTCTTTGCTCTTAACATAAGCTGGGAAATATAAAAGAGACGACTCGTTCGTTCATTTACGCCAGCGGGCTTCTTTTTTTATGGTGCTATCATATTGTGCGACATAAAAGAGCTTTCAAATAAAACGCGAGAAGGGCGCATTTTTTAGATTTTATGGATGAAAGAGGCGTGAAATAATGAATAAATGTAAGTTTATACAAGCTTTCGCAATGCGTACGCTAGAATGTATTTAATAGAAGTTCAATTATTTATCGTTCTCTTTCAAAATCAATCGATGATGTGTGAAATTCTTGTAAAATTTACGAATATAGGGAATCAAAATTTTAAGGCAAAATGGTATTACCATTAAAATAACACACATATATATGTGTATTATTTTCATTCATTATCCATAAAAATATCTTTCAGAAATACAGCGGAAAATGTATTTATAAAATCCTGAAACAGTATTCGAAATTACAGACTATTTCACTCGGCAAAAAGTAAATAGTTGAAAAATTATAATTACAAAGTTTCTGATAGCTAGTCAAATTCATTAAAGGGAATTTTATTTACAAATCTAATGATCTGAATTCTGTAAGTCATTGGTATGAAATTATCTAGTATATATAGAATTATCCAGTCCTAAGAACTTTTACGATTTATCTCAATCTTTAAATTGTGATAACGCGGTTAGCTTCCATCAAGAATTCTTGTAAAAACAAAACGAAACAAAATATTTATTAATAGAAAAGGAAGTATTAATGTAGGGCAAAAAGACGGTAATCGACTATTAAAATATACTTTTGATTTCCTTGAATTTAAAAATCTAACGAATTCGAAACTTCGCAAGTCGACCGAAAGTCGTTCTTTCGAATTTGCAGCTTTATCACGGTAACTCATAATTTCGTCAATTTTTCATGCAAACTCCAGTTTATGCATTTCTCTATTTCTTTTAAATTGGTGTTTGAAAATTTACTTCAATTTTAATTTTAAATCCTTTCATTACTTCTACAAATTTTCTCTACATGAAACTTGACGTTGATTAATATCTTTCTGCTACTCTATTTCTTTTAAAAAGTACTCTCATTTCTTATAATTCAATCAAACTATGTTTTAATGAAAATGACATAAAATAAAGATTTAAAAAATATTAGAAAATATTTAGAAAATTAATAAAAATGTAATTCATTTATAATCTTGTACTTGCACTTCTTAATTCACTATTAAAACATTCGACTCTAAAATATACTTATGGGATTATCTTACCTTTGCTATGATCGACGTATCCTTCCACAAAATCAGAGTTTCACGTTAGAACTTCACAAGAAATTAAGGACTTTTTAGACTTTAGATCAATAAAAATATCATTAGATGTATTAGATGTGTTGGACACATCTTTTCACATTGCGATGCAGGGCAAAAAGGTAATTTCACGAAAAATTTAATTTTTTAAAGTAACATTCCAATTAGAAAGTAAAACTTTCGTATATAAAAGGAATGTCCAAAATAATTCAGAGTTAGTTGTAGATTTGTATAGCTCTCGACAGAAATTATAAGCCTTTGGCATACAACTAACAATGGAAAAACAAAGAAAAGCATTCCGAAATGTACTGTTAATATCGCATGTCAAATGTTGTGCATATACATAGAAAAAAATAGAAAAATACAATAATCCAACCAGTTTTAACAGACCTACATCCTTTTGCAAAAAAACATATAACAACTGATAATTGTAAAAGCAAGTGATCAATCGTTCTCTCTCTCTCTCTCTCTCTCTCTCTCTCTCTCAAACTCTGTATATGAACATGCGCATGTACAGTAGAAGCATGAATTGACGAAGTGGCGTCCGATAGGCTGATGAGGGTTTTGTGGCCTTTAACTAGTTACGGTAAATTTACCGAGTACGTTGCAACAACAAGAAGCTCGAACAAATCATGCATAAAATCAAGCGAAGCAAAAATATACTTATAATCCATCTGTGTAAAAGCCCTGTAAATTTATTATTTTTTAAGCCAGGTCTTACAATTAATTATTATTTCCAGCAATATCATAAGAAGTGCTGTATAATTTATCTTTCTCTGCTTAAGCATTATAGTACTTTGCATGAATAAGTGTGTAAAATGCAATTACCTACACAAAGCATCTTAAATATTCATTATTTTGGAGAGAAACTATTTACAGGAAGATTTTAGGCTAAGAATACACCAGAATGTTCGTAAAATAATGATTTAGAGTTCATAAATTAGTTTTATAATGATTTCTAGTTTAATACGTGAGCATTTTCTCTGATTCACTTATAAATATTTGAACAAATAATATAAATATATGATATTTTTCGATATTTTATAATTGTACATAATTTTCTATATACAATTATATACATATGTCATTTTATGTACACATATACGTGTTATTATTTAGTTTGATGCTCCAGTATATTGCGAAGACATTTTATGAATAATTTATACTAAAATTATGTTTGATTATGAGTTTAATGAAATTATGGAATTTAATATAAAATATGTTTCATATTTTTGTGCATAATACATATATACAATTGTTACTTAAATTAAATTTAATCAGCCACATTATATTAATTTTGAATCATTGATTTTTTTGGATGGAATGTGTATATATATATATATTTTTTTTCATTCCGAAACGCTTATGTGAATTTCGTTTAAAAAATTTCTTTCCTACACAATTTATATCTATGATCTGAAGTTGACTTCTTATCGTCATTTGAAAATAGTTATTTTTTTATAAATAACAAGTACATGTTATTAAAATTATCTGATCACTAATTGCATCTCACGTTCCCTTTATTATCAATTTTTAATGATAGTTTTTTCTACTTTAGTTCAGAGAAAAAAAACATACTCGCCTCAGCTAAACAGAAAAACAAGAAATCTAAAATACTCAGCTGAATTAAATTAATTTAATTGAATTAGAAATATTCGACGTTGATAATTCTTCTTTTATTTTAATAACAAAATAGTCATTCCTTGTATTCATGAATTATTTTGCTGTACTGATAATTCTAATATTGTTTCCGAATATTAAATAAGCAGTTGTGTCAGCATATTATATATATATCTTCATTCGATTTAAAATAGGAAATAACATTTTTACAAACTCTAGCTCTATAATTTGAGGTTTATACATGTATCTACATTTATACATAATGTTTTTATACTTTTTCAAAATATTCTCTTCGCTCTTTTATCCAGGTAATTCATCTGCACGGTTGTTTCCTTCATTATTGTACAATGAATTTGTTTAGCTACCTCTGATTTATATTTTAAAAATAACTGTTATACTCTGTTATTTAAAAAAAGAAAAATATTGTTATTATGAAATTTCATATATTTTCATATGAAATACTGAAATAGGTGCAATTTTTAGAATATATATTATGATACGCATCATACTATATTATATGTAGATTCGTTGTATAATCTTAACTCTCAAAGGTATAAAAATGTACCAATCATTCAGATAATCTCATTTGTATATTGTCATTGCTTTGGAAAATCCCTTTCTTTAAATGATAGATATTATCATAATAAAAAATATGCAACAAAAACTCGAAGAATCTTTAAATGATTTAAAAGATTCTGTGGAAATCTAAAAAATCTGAAACTTCAGTACGTCTTTCGTGAATTTATTTTTATCTATTACGTAATTAATTTATAATCTACTGTTATAAAATTTATCATTTTCTTTTGTTACATAGAACTTATTAATAATTACGGGGTTTAAATATTTAATGTGGTCGCTTTTACACTCCCAAGAAGGTACTAAAATATTACTTATCATAACGATCTTTCTAAATCAGAATTTGTAAAATAATTTGATAACTTAAATCCTTAAATAAACATGAAATATAAATGTTTACAAAATATCAGGAAGAAAAATATATAGTATTCATAATTATGCATCTGGAAAGAAAAATAAATCACAAGATAATAATTTGCTGTATTATGCGACTAAAATTGGAAGGCAAGAAGTCTATATAAGTTTTTGAATGAATATTTGAATATAGTAAAGTATCTTGGAAAAAATTCATGTAAAATAGAAATAAGTGGCGTATTTATATTGATGAAATGATAAATTTTCGACGTCTTATCCATCGGTACAAATTATAAGTATGAATTTACCACCGAATGCATATTACTTTATACTGACTTGAATGATAACATTTTAATAAACTATGACGATTATTAGCAATTAATGTACAAAAAGTCGATCCAAAATATCGACAACTGTGAAATTATTCCTAATTGGAATTCATACTCTCCATAATTGGAAGCTTCCAAAACGTTCCACTCGAGACATCCGTTGTAGTTGAATTGAGTGCGGTATTTCACTTACTGGTACACGAAGATTATTACATTCGTGTAGTTTAGGTTCGATAATTTAATCTTCAAATTTTTTAAAGAACGTCGTTAAAATCGAACTGAGCATAGTTTTTTTTTTTTTTTGTTCCTTAATTTACTACAATAATTTGCAAGTTTTTTATATATTATTTTTATAAACTTACTCAACTGTCAAGTCAATCAGCCAGTAATAAAAAAGTTTTTGAAATTATGAAAATATACGTTCTATGTACGCTAGAAGCATTCCATAACAAAGGTGTATATTTTAGAAAATTCTGATTGAAATTTAAAATGATGCTCAAAAAATATCAGATACAATTAAAATATAAATGCAAAAACCACTGCATTTACAGCCAAGTATTCTAAAGTATTTTATCGGTCAAGTGTATATAAAGTACGATGCAATATTTACAAATGCCCCTACGATGATGCTCTTCACATTAAAAAGCGTTAAATGAACTTCTCGCTCTTTTGACAAAAGGAGTCACTCGCACACTTCGAAACTTACTTTTCAAGGAGAATCAACTTCGCGTAGTCTCCCCTGAAATAATCCACTTAAATTTAAGCAGCCCATCCTCTCTTGTTTATTCTCGTTCTCTACTGATTTACCGGCGCACTTACTTGACGGGAGTTACTTCCCGTCTTTGGACATACGCATAAATTCCTCGCGTGTGTGCAGAGTGGATGAAATGGCGTGGCTACATCCCTGCGATGCGATTTGCTACCGCCGTCTACGTGGTGCGAACAAGCAGCTCATTTTCGCCGAGATACGAATACGGTGTAAGCGTGAAGATGCAGTTTATGCAAACCGCGAGCGGTACCGCTTTGTGTCCCTGGATGTTTTGGAGCTCAGTTTATCGAGGCACGTCTTATTATGCGATAGTTGCAGTTGAGTGGAGCGAAAATTCTTCTCCAGTAAGATTGATGAATGCAACTTTTTATCCTAGGTAAGGATAATAAAAATACCGTGTCGTTTAGGTAGGATCAGTATTCGAGCAATGCTATATTATGTTTCAAAAAGTATGATCCTTGTTTATTAAAAATTCAGGCGCACCATTATTTTGCAACTATTTCTCATTGAGGAGAAGCGATTAATTATTGAATTGTATTAGGTTGGATTTTAGGATTTTGCATCTTAGGATTTGGAAATATACGGGTTATAATTTAAAAAACAATGCCCGTTCTAAATTCGATCTATACTTTCTCGTGTAACATGTATAATTACGTATTTGCGGTTGTAAACTAAAAGAAATAATAATTAACGAATTTAATATTTAAAATTACGCGTATTCTCTTGAAAAGAGGAGGTACGTATTAATTACAAATTAGTGTACCAAAGCATCGTTAATGAAAGAACCAGTACTTATCTTCTTCAAAATAATACTATTCATAGACAATTGAAAACTAATAAATGCAGAAGTATCCTATAATAAAATAATGCAGAGCTTAAATTTTCTTAATTTTTATTCAAATGAACAATGCATTCTCTACGTGTGCATGAACTTTGCTTTTCAAACTTTTCATACGTAGTATAATCCAAGTATTTTGTTCTACAATTTTATTATCCATAAAATTCTCTTTCCAATTATGATATAAGCTTCTCGGTTACTTGTATATTTATGCTTGATATTTATTTTTACGCTTATTGGCGGTATGCGGATATATGCGTGTGCACTTGTTTATGCGCGTACGCGTATACACTACACGTTCCGAGTATCTCATTTCACCGGCTTCTTGTGTCATTCTCCTTTAATTCTCAATTAATTTTTTTCAAATCAAACATAAGCGTTCTTTTCTGTTTATAAAACAGCAATGCAATTATGAATACGAGTTTTACGCGTTAAATAATTCGATATCCATTAAGCATATCCTCGCGTACAGGCACTCGGACCATTTCACAAATTGATATAGAAATTCAAATTCCGTCTGTTACCACCACGTTTATTGACTCAATATCGAATTACTAAAAAATTTCAGCTTAGATAATCTGGTGTTCGAAAAACTGTAAATCGACCTAACGTTCAATGCTTTCAAAATTTAAGCTATTCTCTGCTCCAATATAGCTACATATTTTTCTTATTTTATAAATACTGCAAACTTTATTATTCGGATAAAGCTCCAAATTTCCAATATAGTTCAGATCTATCGAAAATAATTAAAAAATTTTCAATGGTATAACTACTTTAGTAGCTTTATTATTTTCTCATATAATTTGCTTATATTATAGGATTTTATTTTCTTATATTTTATTTCTGATTTTCGTTAATCTCAATTTTACGTACATTATCTTATTGTATACTTTTTTTATTAATTGTAACTAAAGTTAAATATAAGATTGAACTATGGACTACTTTCTACACGATGAGAAACTATTATTATTATAATATATATTACTTATATATATATATATATATATATATATATATATATATATATATATTAATATATATTACTTTAATGATTCGATGACCTAATATATCAACGTATTAAGTATCGATATGTCAAATTGTAGATTTTTTTCAATACTTTTCATTATCATATATTAAATATTGCTCGAATAAAAGCTACTATTTAAATAGCACGAATAACAGTACATAATGTACATATTTTGTAATAATTTAATTATTTTGTAACAACAAAATTAATTAAATAGTACAAAATACCTACTCCTAAGTATGATCTACATATGTTTAGCTAATTTTAAAAAATTTTATACAATACAATAAAGTGTGTAATATAAAAAAGAACAAAGCTATTGACTCGAAGAGTCTATTACGTCATGAAATGAACCAGCAGAAATAATTTATGGGACAGTATGAAAAATAGTCGATGAAAAGTGATCATTTTTGTTGTAGGTACGAAGCGTTACATTTAACAATGTCATAAAAGAAAAGAAAAGAAAACAGTAGCAGGGGTAGAAAGGAAGTAAAAATGTCGAGGTGTGAAAACGAGCTTCGAGACTTTGCTGCGGTTAAATGAAGCGAGTTTTCAAGGAATTCTTTTGGCTAATGCTTGTTTTCTTCCCCAGCTGTTGAATTTTTTTCATTTGAGAAAGCTGTTTTATGTTTTCAAATTTCGTATTCTTAACTGTACTTACTTATTTATTTATTTTATTGAGTTATCGTACAAGTAGAGCTTTGCGTAAACTAAAATTCAAATTTAACATGTTTGTGAATTTAATATTTTTTAAATTTTCTTTTTCAAATATTACATGTTTTTTTATTTATGAGTTCATATCAATATAAAGTATAAAAAGTATAAATGCATAAACCAAAACGTCTTTATCTATTTGAATGTATCTGAATAATATATTTGCTGTGTAAAGAGAGAAACAATTTACTCGTTATCAGAAAACCTGAATATTATTGAGTACGCAACCCTTTATACAACAAAACATTTTGCTTCGTACAGTTTCGCATGTACCACGCTCGTAGATAAATAGAAAACATCGATTCGAAAAATTATGTTCCGACAATTTTCGACTTCTACGTAAGCATGATTGTTGTTAAAGTAGATTAGATAAATTTGTCGAGGTTTGTCAAATATTTATACAAAAAATATTGACTGAACTGCTCCTATTTGAAAATTTGTTCGACACCATTACCCCCTTTAAAATACAAACACAATAATTATTTGACGGATACGAGACAAATTATGACCTGTGAGCACGCAACTAAAATATAAGAGTAAAGTGTACAGAGCGCTCGAAACATGTATAAATATTCCACTGCTTTGCTTCATTCTTCAAATATTCTGCTTATCTCGCATTTAAGATTTATATACGACATATGAAATGTATTTCGCACATTCACTTATAATTTACTGTAAATATAATTATATTATAATTGCTAAGTAACAAGGTATTAAATATTAATTATTGCGAATTCTCTTTATCAGTAATAGACACCGTATATATAATAACATTATTATTATTCATAATGTTATTTCACAATGTCACACAAGACTTGCAAGTACCTTTTTTATTTTAGAAAATAAATCTAACTTAAGTTAGTCTAACTTAAATAAAAACAACGATTTTGTAATACAGCTCAAATTATTTGAAGAAAGAAATAGAAATTTACGTTTAGAATTACGAATTTTTAGTTTTCAAAGAATCTTCGTAAGCATCCTCACATTTGGAGCACAATAACGTTTGTATTTATTTCAGACACAAGGGTAGAGTACCATTATTTTTTTAACCATTGGTGTTAAATAATGAAAAGAGGTACGTTAGTCGTATAGTCGAGCTTTTATACAATACGATTAATGAGTTCCACAAAGGTCTTTCCACGTGTCTGCGTGTTTGTCTACAATTGAAGAATGTCTTTTTGTTTCTTTTCCCTCCAACGTTTCCGTACTTGTCCCTATACAGTCGTAAAGTGGTTAGTCATGGAGTGTTGCCGGTCTACTATAATAACTATCGATTGGCTCTCTTTTCTTCTTCTAAATATAAAAGATGTCGAGAACAAAAATTAAGAAGTAGTCTCCGAGATATCTGAATTATTATAAAAATCTCTGCTCATTTATCGATATTATTAACACGCGATAGATCTTTGCGCTCCCCTCCACACAAAGCTTAGTGCGTATGAGTAAATCTTAGGGTGCGACAATATGACGACACAAAAAGAAGAGACAAATATTATGACAAAAAAGATAAATATAGCTTTAGAGAAGAAATATTTCATTTCATTATTGATAACTAGTTAATTATTACCTTACCATCGTTACAGATAGAGTATTTGTTTTGTTTATATATATCTTTCCAAATAGAATCATTTTAATATTACTTAAAATTAGTTTTACGCGTAAGCCAATGAGAATGTACAATTTTAAGCAGAAGCAAACTAGCAATATTTTCTTAATAAAATTTGTTTATCCATTCTAAGATTTTTACTCTATGATATTTTACCGACGATATTAGGATTGAAAAAAATATAATTGAAAAAAAAGTTTCAAGAATAGTAAACGAAGAAACAGTAAATTTAAAATAGATGTAAATTTAAAAATAAAAGAAGTAAATAGTAAAGAAATAATGGTTAAAGAATCGTAAATGAAGCAGTTGGTATCTCTTATATTCAAAATGTTTAAATGTTTTACGAAATTTCTACTTTTAAAGTTTCTCCTTGCGTGAAAATTATTTCTGTGTGTGCAGCTCTACTAACTCAGCTAACCTCGTGTCACATGTGTAGCGTAGCGTAAAGTATCTAGTTTTGCACTGGAGTCATAATATGAGGATAACTGGATGAAAAAATGGCAAAAGAGACATCGGTAACTAAACTAGAAAAATAATTTTTAAATAAAAGCTTCTGAACTCAACTGTGCAGAAGAACGCAATAATCTCATGTTGCCTTTTACAGTATTGTGGTCATGATCGTTAATATATGTAACTCTCAATAGATTGTACCGGCATTTCAAAACATTATTAATAATTGATAATTACAGCAATCAATTGACGTACAACTATTAGAAACGAATTAATTTTGCAAGCTCGACTTAACGTTCACTACTCATTAAAAACATAATTTGTTTTACTATAAAGATATTACTGTTCATATTAACTAATTGCTACGAATAAATAATATTAAATTTTAGAAAATATAATTGAAATCCTATTTAAATCACATTTAGTACTCATAGAAAAAATAAAATTCCCTCTAATGGATAGTAGAAAAGTTAATTTAATAAATAAGTATTATAATTAAATACAATTTGTTTAATATAATAAGATCTTTTTGATATTTATACGAAAACAATTCAGTTTGTGATTGAATGATAAATACACGCTCTTTAAAATTTAAGAAGATAAATCTAAATTATATTTCATTAAATATTTTAAAACATAAATTGTGATAATTAATTTGCAATTATCAGAATAACATACTTTCAAAAAAGGTGATTAAATCATAAAAAAGTCTTTAATTTAAAAAATATATAAATAAAAATAAAATAGCAAAGTCAAATTAATTAAGTAGCTAATTTCTGTTTATGAAATAAAAAAATACTGAAAATTTTTTACTTTCATGTCTATCTATATTATAATGGTTACAAGATTATAAAGGCTCTATTGATAATCTTTTTACGTATATGTCTGTAATATTTTAATTTATAATTTATATGTATAACACAGATACTAAATGTACTCTATAAATTTTTTTAAAAAAACTTATTTATAATTTTGAATAATAAATATACTTTTAATTTTATAAGAATCTAGCATTTTAAATCATTGAATACAAATATTTAGTTTAGGGTAACTTCAAATCTACGAGTTAGCCACTTTTATGAATATTGTATCCGTCGTTTGGATCATCTGAATTTCTATTCGATGTAATAATATACGTAGATTACTTTCAATACCTAAGAATTAATATAACCGAGGCCTCTTCAAGGCACGTCTCTGAAGTTGACAGCTTTATTCTAACCTTTTATCCTAATTATACTACATCCAATTACCGTATAATCAATTTTAAAGTCTTGAAAATTTATTGCTAAAATCTCGTTCTTGGAAAATTTCATTATAATTTTACCATTGCCTCAAATGGATTATTAAATTTTTTAATGACTTATGCATATAATTACAGATATACATATATTCATATGTAAAAGATTATATTTTGATTACTTTTTGAAAATTTTTCCTATAAACTGGAACAATTTTCTGTACATATCAAGTGAGGTAATTTAAATAATACGTTCAGGTGTTATAATATTTTCATAACCATAAATTATTTAGTAGGTTAATTTTTTGTGTGTAGTGCATACGTGTGTGCGCGTGTAGTATATCAATGTTAATTATTAAAAGATGACATTATTTTGAAAACATAATATTACAACCAAATTCTTTCTATTAAAAAAAAACTAATTTGTTTATTATTAATGATTATTGTATAAAATGTTCAAATATAAAAGTTGACCTTAATTAATAAAAAATATCTTAATATGTATTCACGTTTGAATTAATTACAAAAATAATTGAAAGTGATACCGGATTAAAATATATTTTAATAAAATTAATAGTACTGTGTGAAACTTTTTAAATAGATCGATCTATACATCAAAAACGTATGTATAGATTTCAGTACTCTGATTTCAAAGTAATGAAATTTATGTGAATTAAATTGTATTGAATGAAGCAGACATTTCTAAACAATAGACATTTGCCAATTACTTTTTAAAAAAAAATCTTATTAATCAAATGTTATATACTGTACATTTATACTTACATTCTTTCTATATCTGATTTATATTATCAGTAATAAATATATAATTCTGTAATATTCTGATTCTTTGAAAAGTCTAAGAAAAGGAAAATAATTACAATTAAGAGACACGAATGATGAATTAAATGATTAACCTATACTTTTATAAATTGCATTGTATCCACACAAAATTGTTTTCGAAAACAAACAATCTTTTTATAAATAAACATAGATCAAATAAAATAAAAAATTCCTCTTTACGTTTTAAATAACGTCACAAAAAATTAGAAATATTCATACATACGTATAATCTACGCATATAAATACAGAGACATATCCATGTTAACGATGCTATATTTTTCTTATATTTGTAAAGAATTAAAATCTCTAAAAAATATATAAATTTTTTATTTACACGAAATTATTAAATATCCACCGAAAGAATTATTTATTTATTAAAACTTTTGTCTATAGTTTTATTTATAAAAAACTTTGTATAATGTAATAACACTATTTGAAATATCTACAATTTGAGATTATTCTGTTAATGCCAGTCAAACATTGGTATGATTTTACTGATTCGTATTTAAAATGAAAAATAATAATATAATTAGTATATAAACCTCCTGGTGAAATCGATGCAAGTCAATTAATGACATACTCTTAATAGTATAATTAAATAGGTTTACTGCGAGTTTTCATCAATACGTAAAAGTCATTTCTGTAATTTTGTCAGTGTTCGGTAAAAATAGTCATGCCAAAAAATTCAATTTCAAAATTTCCGTTTTTCTTGTTTTTTAACTATAATTTTTGTATACGTAGTGCAACAAAGTGAAACCTTGGAGTGAGAAGGGCTCGCTTGCCCTGTGCTTTCATTCACTGATGCTGTTGAATATCATGCTCTGCTACGCTCTGTTTTTTATCTCGTTCGTTTGTCCTTTTCCCGTCATTGTTCCATTCGGTTTTATGATTCTAGCTGATAGAAAAAAATTTGAATATATTTTTTCTTGTTTTGCAAAATCGTAAAAAGTACAAATCACCTATGGAAAATTACTAACGAAATTTAATTTTGCATTATAATTTCTAATACGATCGCAAATCGAAGGATCAAACATATTTTTAGAGATGTTCTGCAAGAATTATCAGAAATTTTTATAAAATTCATGTTCTAAGTTCACATCAAATTTTAGTTTTACGTTTAAATAATATATATTGACATTTCCGACTCCCTTTTCGTTTATCCATGTTTTTTTCTCGATAATAATTCATCGAGCCTGCAGGAAGATTCTCTTTGCTTGATTGAAAAACTCAAATGAAGATCTTTGTGTTGGTTCAAACAAGGCGATAGATGCTGATAAAAGAAATATACATTTGCACATATGAAAGTAGTACAGAAGGACACTTTAATATCCCCAATTATTATTAATAATAGTAATATAAATAATTATTTATCTTCGCAATAAAAACGATAAACAAAATTGAACAGCTGCATTATTCAAAATAAATTTAGCTTTGCGTTAACAATGTTCCCCTATACCTCTTCGATAACCAAAATTTGTAAATGACATAAAAACCATATTCGCAACAATGTTACCTCTGATTTCTACTCCGACTATTATCCGTGCATCCAAATCCTGTACACATGAATAATTCTTCTTACTCTTCCGCCATCATACTAAATCTCGAATTTCGGAGTGACTCATCCGATGGCTGCAGCAAAGCCAAATTATGTTTCTTTGAGATTCATCGCGGGCGATCGCCTAGAAAGATACCATTTCTCGAAACATTTTTGGAGACTCGTAGAAATTCTAGAAAGGCATCTGGTTTTATCGCGCAGTGTCTTATGTGAGGTCAGCTCGGTAATTTACGGATCGATGGACAAGTGCATGCGTGCGGGTCGAGGACCATCACCTGGATCATGTCCACGTCTATGCGCTCAATAGCGATGACGCGGACAACCGGTTGATGGGTTAAACAAGGCTTGAGCGCGAAACCAGAAGGGAAAAGCAGTTTCCTGCATAATTCATAGCTCGACGCCGAGGCGTCGCTGGCACGAGGACGTTGTGGACAAACATCGCGGCAGTGAGTCCGTCTCTGTTCCATGGATAACCCAATTATAGGATTTCAAGTGGTGGTAGAGCTAAGGGAGATTGATTTATTAACTCGTTGATTAAATGGCAACGCAATTCCTGCTCGCGGATTTTCAAGCGATCCTCACAGATTTTTAGGAAACATTACCATTTTATCTGTAGTTTGAAATCGAGGTTATACGTCAATTTTGAAGGGAGACGAAATCTGACGAGAAATATTTTAGACTGTATCATATTTTCTGAGCTTGAATACTATTCGAGTGACCGTTCGGCAAAGAGCAAGTTTCATCCTTGCAATCTTTCTTTATTTTACACGAAAACAAGAAATGGTACAAGTTTTTTAAATCACGAGTTGGATTACTGTTGAATTAGTTGCAATTTATTTTATGCATCAAAACACAATTTACATAAGATTTAAGATAAATGTAGTTAGCAATAATAGTCTTTTACCAAAATTAACATGTTGTTTAGATAAAATAATTTTATACGTAGGAATTAAAAGCTTATAGAAAATGTCTAGAGAATACCACAATACTATCAATATTCAAATGTAATATTAATGCTCTTAGAAAAATATAAACTTAGATAAATATAAATTTTTATCAAATGAATGTACAATTTATAGATTTTTCAATTTGTAAAATTTATAACATTTTCCACTCATTTACACAGTAGCTATAATGAATATCAATATTATTGTAACATAAAATTAAATTCTACTATTCAATCGATTCCGACTATGTATGATTAATTAAAACAATTACAACATGCTCTTATGAACAAATTTGCTAGATCATAACGTTATCTCCTGTAAAGTAGTCCTTTAAGGAAGCTATAATCTGACAATGACATTAATTCAAATGATAGTAGCAATTTCTGTTCCTTAGTAAATGTACTTTAATTTGACTTATTACAACTATTTAAACGTAACCGATAAATCATTAACCAATTTCATGGCCATTTTTAAGTTTTTGGTACAATAAAACTATGTGCAAGTTTTATAATGCAGTCGATGTAGTAAGAGAGAATCACGTACATTTAATTGCATCTTGATTTAAGGATATTTCAGTTTACATGAGTCTTTAATATTTACTATTTTCGATACAATCCTGTACCTAAATTATTAATTAAATTTCTCATTATTTTTAATAATTGTACATTTTTGGCATGCACGCTTTTTTATATGCTTACAAATTACACTTTCTTATTTGTATTCTATCGAAACATAGTAATGCCATTTGAAATCCCAATTATTTATGTTTGTTTAATTATTATTAAATTTGAACAAGAATTATATCGGTACCCTAGACGTCATCGTTTTTGTAAAGGAATAATTCAAGATATAGTTACAAAATTTATCATCACATAGAAAAAGCTAATACTGTCACGTTAAAATTAATATTGCAAAAAATAAGTTTCACGAAACATTATTGATATTTAAGTTTTCGATTCATGTGGGTGTTACCTGTACCATTGAATACAACACATATGTAGGATGACTATAAGAGAATTCAAGTTTAAATATATTTTATCCAAAAGTTTATCGAGGTAAAAATTTAAAATATAATCTAGCTATTTCAGTTTTTATTCATAATTTTTCACGCAAATATTCAAAAACGATTTTTGTTTCTTAGTATCTCGTAATATTTATTATACAATAATGTTTTCCTGTCGCTAAGTAAACTTTATTATTATTTAAACTGCGGCGTAATAAAGTTTGAAAGACAAAATATAACGAATCGACTAAGTAACTATACTGTTATCAACAGGATGTCACCAATTCTAACTTACTAAACTATTAAACAACTTAATTTTGGAGACAAATCTAATTAATGAATTACTATTTTATAACTTCGGTTTCTAATTTAAACTCTTTATTCATAATAATATACACAAAATAAATTTTTACAGATTTTATTACACAATGATTGAATAATAGAAAATAATAAACGAGATTTATTTATTATGTTTATTAAAATATAATAAATATTCTTTTTGTATACTTCAAATTCCATTTGACTTAAAAAAAACTACTTCAGTTTGCTTATTAAATATGATTCGAATTGAATAATCCAACCAAATGTCCCGGAGAAATATATTTCGAAATTTTGTTATTAGCACTTTACATTTATTATAAATCGATATTGAGATTATAAACTTGAAAATGTTTAATATCTGTTAAATAATTATGTAATTCAAATAACGATGTACTTTCAAATTTAGCAGAATGATTTAAGTTGCTTCTTAATAAACTTTTATCAAATTCCATTCAGTTTAACTACATGAAACTAGTATAATAGTATGATATTTCAGATGTATTTAAAAATAACTTCAAGATAAAAATTACTGAATTTCTATTTTTGTAAAATCTTACAATTACTTTTCACTCTACTTTGATCTAATTGATAAAACGTATTAACTAATTTTGGAAATTAATTTAGGCATTATTTTTTAGAAATTGTCTTTCTATTATAAATGTATATATGTTGTTTGACCCGAACTTAAAAAAATAAACTTTTTGGTATTTCACATAGTTCAGTTTGGTATATAAATTTGAAAAATGAATAACAATATTATAGTAAAGTAATAAATTAATAAAAATATTAATTGGAAATCAAACAAGTAATTTATATAATTCGAAAAAGTTGTTATTTTTAAAAGGAAAAATATTTTTTAATTTTTGTGAAATTTAGTTTAACTAGATTGTATATTAAAACGGATGTAATAATTTTATTAAAAAATCTTCGAGTAACCAAATGAGAGATATAAAAATACTAACAGTGAGTACAGGAGAATGCAGATAGTGAAGTAGATAGAAAAATGAAGATGAAGTTTATTAACATCATAGAGGTCAGAACGTGAAAGATGGAGGTCGCTAGTGCCAATCGATTAATCAGAACTTAATATACACTAAAACTTGATTGCTTTTTTTGTTTCCCTCCTTCTCATAATCGTTCTCAACTTCTCACTCTTCTCTCTCTCTCTCTCTCTCTCTCTCTCTCTCTCTCTACCTGTCTACCTTTGCGTTTCTCTGTTATGTTTGTTGGTCTATATCATGTATTCTCTCTGTATCTGACTCTCTCTTTGTTTCTCAATCTCTCGACGATCTCGTCTATCCTTTCCAGTATACATTATACTACACATGTACATAGATACATACGTAGAAACTATTCCCATTCGTTTGATTTCGAGTTGCTTGATTCTTTTCCCTCGGAAACGCTCTCCTGCCAGTGTCCATTTCTCCATTATCATGAAGTTGGATCGATAATTTTATCAGCGATTCTCAGTGATCCTTTAAATCATTACCATCTACAATCGTGAATTCCATAATGAATAGGAAATGTAGAGAGGAAGATATTTGACTGCCTTCAAGTTGAATATTGAATATGCGCTCTTAGTTGCCGATGATAACACTATAGATTCCTATTTGAGAATTAACCTATTGG
Organism: Wiebesia pumilae; assembly: GCA_018907045.1. Lineage (NCBI taxonomy): Eukaryota > Metazoa > Arthropoda > Insecta > Hymenoptera > Agaonidae > Wiebesia > Wiebesia pumilae. The sequence goes on from JACCHZ010000077.1 coordinate 2,790,407, forward strand.
AAACAAGTGAAAGGGATATAGTAGTAGCGAATCAAATTTTCGACAATATTATATGATGCATACATAGATGCGGATTCGTAAGGCTACGTGTGTGTATATACCGGTTTAGTAATATAATAATTGATATTGATTTATAATGTTTCATTCCTAAATCTGTACATTTTTAACCTCTCGTAGTTTTTGCGTATTTGCTTTTAAACTTACTTTTATTATTCTATGAATTTTTATGAAAATTATTTTTATTAATTCATAATTTAATTTATGAAAATTTTGGAATTTTTTTTATTTTTTTCTATAAAAATTAGACAGTACCCGAATCTACGAGCTATTTTTTATGGAGTAATTTTTGTACTGTAGATGACAAAGTAATCAAAGAGCGAATGATACTTAAAGAAATTCTGAATATTAATAATCGCGAATTATATAAGGAAAGCTTTAAGTATATTAATTTTAAGCATTTAAGCGTCAGCTAGAGAGTCGTAAAGCCTTTAATGAGAGAGAGCATGTAAAAGGTAAATTTTCACTTACTAACTCTGGGAAGAACTTTCATTTGAATGAAATCACAATACGAGTTATTTGATAAAATATATTTCATGTGGCATATATGATGAAGGATAGACACTTTAATGAATGAATAAATTGTAATATAATATTGTCAAACACTCTAAAGTTAATTGATTTATCAAATATGTATAAAAGCCTGAATAACAAAGATTTATTATAATCGTGATATCGATATTATTAGAAAATCAAGATAATACTGAATCATATTGAAAATCTACTAGCTACTAAACAATAATGAACTTATGAGGGCAGTTTTTTTTTATTTAATATTTAAGTGCAGTATTTGCATCGATTCTTTATCGATTGCAGATTACTACCAGAATTTGTAAACTCCAGCAATTTTTCAGTTATGGGCCGAAATCCATTTAAATCTGTACAAGCTCTACCAATCGATAAATGTGTCGACTTGATGCATCTAACGCAAGCGCAAACTCAGAATTTTGTATACTCGTCTCTTTCTCTTACGATTGAGCGATAATTAATAATATTAGCTCTTTATTAATACCTCTACTAATTGTAATGCATTGAAAATGATGTATACTTAATTAGTAGAAATGTTAATGTTACTCGTCTTTTGTCTGTACATTCTGTTTAACGTTTGTGATATTACTACGTTTAATGGAAAATTTGCAGAAATAACGCGTTACGGCTAAGACATTGTTATTTTTATTGCAGTATTGCAATAAAATCTTTCGTATTTGCACATACTCAAAACCCAAATTTCTATGATTTCTCTATCTTTGTTCTATTCACCTTAACTAATACATCAGTAAAAGTTACAGACAAAGTATGAGAGGACGAAAAAAAGTCTTATCGATTCTTTAAAGATAAAACCCAATCGTTTAATCGAGTATATACCAATCAACGTCACAAATATGTCAGTTCAGACATTTTTTATGGAACAGGGAAGTTTATCATTGGTTGAGGCATTTTTCTCGCTTCTTCGAATACAGGTTTACCCCTCAACGTCCACCAATAGATCTAAATTAATTGATCATTGCCACGGATTCCACAAGGCCTCTCTTGAAGAGCAAAAACTCTTACAGGTTCTTCCATATTATCTAACAAAACCGTTTATCAACAAGTACGCCCACAAGAGTTATGAAAGCTTTCGTACATTTCACAACTTAGCTTTCGAACTCTTTCGATTAAGTCAAAACAATGGAAAGAAAAATGTTTTATTGCCGCAAAATATTTCAGTTAAAAATTACATTAAACTTTGACTCACACAAATGTTATCGCTATTTACTATTAGTTTAACATAGTAACAAAAGTGATCCATAATAATAATAGCACGCATATACTTATAAATAAATGTCTTCAACTCGATGTTTTTCACAAATATATATTTAATATCATACTTGCATACATCATGTAAAACCCAAAATGTTTCCTACATAAAGGTTTGGATTTTTTGATATCAACGTCGTTTGTAAATCAGTTTGTAAATATTCTTATTTAACCTGTAATATTTACACCAGAAAAAGTCAACACCGGAGAACATAATAAATACAAACTTAGCTACTCTATTTAATCATCATAATAGCAATGGTTATTGCGTGCGTGTGTGAGCGGATGTATACTTAAAATGTTAAATTTAGAAAATTAAACTGTGATCTAATAATTTCGTAAAATATTTATTAAATAGCTTATACTCGTGAAAGAATCATGTATGAATTTGTGTGTAGCTGACTGTAAAGGCACTACTATACGTCATTGATACTATATCGTAGATTTTAAAAGTCCAGCACCGTTTATCAAAATTTAAACCTCGATACAGCTACTAATGACCCACATTGACCAATGCTAGACGCAGTTATCTTGAAACTAATGAAAACATACTCTGCCAATAGTTCGAGTTCCATTTGTATATCTCTAACGAAATACCATGATATGCAAATGTATCTACTATCCCATATTCGACATGCGACACTGTCACATAAGTTATTTCTAAATTATAAACAGAACCGTTATCTCCTAAGTAGTGTCGATAATATTCATGTATGAATTAGGATACGCGGCATTTTCCTAGAAAATATTGTTTATCTGCTTATATGCGTGTGAGAAAAAAGAGAGATAAAGCAGTACCTAAAGTAATGTAAAGTAGAGAGAGAGAGACCAATAACATAATAAATTAATATGAATTTAATAAACACGTTTATAAACTTGCTAATACTTACTGATTATAGTTGATAAACAACCAGTACATTAAATTAATTGAAAATGTGTAAAATTATCAATTATTAAAATTCGGAACATTTTTATCTCTAAGAAAATAAGATATAAAAAATTAAAATGAACTAAAGTTATATTCTAAAATCACGCATTACATTTCAAATATGTCGATATATACAGAATTATTTAAATGCACATATTACAGCGACTTTCCTTGGAAGTATTGTGAAAGTCTTAAATACCTAGGGCATCCAACTGAAATGGCTGAAGGGTCGTTTTCGTTGTCACTTTACGAGAAGTGAAAAGGTATACATGGGAGCTGAAATAATAAAAATCCATCGATCTTTTTAATGCGGACGTTCGCGCTTTAAGTATCACAACAACGGGTAATAAACGCAGACTTTTTTCTCTCTGTTGCTTTTTATAGTAAACTCGTAAAGCATATGGATTTCCCATGCGACAATAAAACTATGTTGAAGGAACACAGTTTTCTATTATCCAATCTTGAAATATCTATTAATTTGATCATAGAGTAAGATTTTATAATCAGTATTTTGGATCTTTTATACAGAATCTAAGAGAAGAATATTATAATTTTCCTATTATAACTGTCTTGTTATTACGCGTATTACGTAAATCATGTTGTTTATTAAATAATAAATATGAATCACCAACACGATGAAAAGTATGTAAGCGATTGAAAAATTATGTAAACTTTTTTTATATTACAAAAGATTACAATATTAAATTAAAAAATTCATTTCTTCGTATCTAATAAATACGTCATTAGCCATTGTAAATATTTTCCCTTTTTACAACGTATTGTTTTACAAATGAGAAAATCACACTCTTGTTGATAAATTTTAATTCAAAATAGTTGGTCTCTTTTATATTTATTCTAAAATTAAACAATAATGTTCAACAAGTGTAAGTTTGAATAATTTTAACATTTTTATAACATAATAATTTATTTTTTACGATCGATAGTTAACTTTTTTAAAAGGCACTTTAATTGTGTAGAAAAATATATAATAAACAGGGTAACTAGAACTGTTCGCGGAGATGAACATTTCAGCCGAGTAGCTATTAGCGGATGAAGAACGCAGAAGCCGGTCATGTGGTGCTGCGTCAGAAGTAAATGGTATGAAGTCGTTGCGCTATTTCAGCGTGTAATGGTAATAGTAGTAATAATGCATTTTCTAAAATGTGGGGAAATTTGGAATGGTGATAGAGAGTAAGAAAGGGAGAGAAGTTGATGATAGAGAACTGGATCGACATAAGAATATCTACTTAGTGGATGTGTATGACTGTATTATTCTTTTACCCATGTTCGTTCTCCCTTTCTCACTTATTATCACGCTATCGTTTTTCATCCGTTTCACTTTTATTTTCTATGAAGGAAAGTGAAGATTTTACCGAATTATAACGCGCCAACCGAGCGTTTCGAACCGTTTCGAATCGTTTCGAATTTCCGTGCCGATCGTCGTGTTCCTGAATCTACGTCACACGGGATGATAGTGTTATTCGAAAATAAATGTTTGTGAACTATAAAAGCAGTTGATCCTTATAAGTAGATATATGAGTATACAACTTCGAATGTCATTCACGCATAATACGATTCAATAATACGAAAAAAGGACATTTATAATTAATCTTGGTAGAGAAATTGCAATAAATAAAAAGTTACGTATGAGATTTCCATATTTTATAGATCAGATAATGTAAAAACCTTTAACAAAGAACTTTTTATACATCATGTAAATACAATTTTTAATTTGATATTAAGTTTACAAATATTTTTATCAATCGTCTAACATACTTACATCGTTCCCTATACATAAATTTAAATTTTTTACCAAAATAATGAAGAAATTATAATAATAGTACATACATGAGAATTATTTGTTATCTCATGTAAGTGCAATATTTTTTCTCTCTTTTCATTCACTCTCAGTATATAGTAACTATACCTTTTCTTTTAGGTAATATATCTATTTTTAGTACAAGATGATTTTGATTTTTCTATTCAGAATTTGGTGTTCCTACTTAATTCTATGTCAGTGCGTAAATCGTATTCAGCGTAAGAAAAAAACTGAGAAAGAGAAACGCTTAGAAGCAGAGCAAAAAATATTAACATTACTGTGGGTAAGGCAAGAACTGTCGATTGAATAAGATTCTACTCTTTACATCCTCCCCCCTCTCGCTCTCTTTCTTACGCTCTCCATGTTTTTATCTTATTTTACCTCTCTCTCTCTCTCTCTCTCTCTTCCTCTCTGCACGTTACTTCTGACTTTTCTATCTCACACTGTGTACGTCGCGGGAGCACATCTGTCGGGATAAAGGGATCGATTAATCTCTCGCCAACTCCTCTTCGTCGGTGAACAGATCCCGAGAAGCTTCTTTCGGTCGATTGATCTTCCACGTCGAGAGATTAATTGTTCTACCTAGTCGACGCTGAAGCAACTCTGTGAAACTAGTGTGTGGGGGTTGTTAAATTGTCAGACCTGAGAGAGAGAAGTAGGTAGATGAATCCAGAAAGGAAGAGAGAGAGAATTCAGGTTGAAAGTCAGCAAAATGCCAGGAACAGCAAGGAACAAGCAAGAAATCGCAGTTGCTTGGTAAACTTACTTTCATTTTCATATATCGCTTTATATTATTTTAGGATTAACAAAACATAGTAAGTTCAACAATTAAATATCAAAAAAGGGTTCACTGCATTTATTTCATAATAACCATCAGAATTTCATTATTAATCCTTTAATAATTACGCGTGCTGAACATGTCGTGAATGCACATTAATTTGTTATTCTCATCTCTTGCAATTGGAAACGCTTAGAGAAGGTCCGTTATATCGAAAATGTTTCTCTTAGCGTAAGCACGCTAAACGCAACCTGTTTATCATGACTACGCGCAAGTTTAAGAAAGGACGCATCGAACCGCAATAAAACAGTCCTACAATACTCTAGCCGAAAGTAAGTTATCGACGTCAAGAAGACGACAGAAGCCATCCGAATCGTCGCACTGCAGCCACTAGGAGTAGAGTTATCACTGTCAGACGCTGCCACCAGGGACCGCCACTCCCGTAGCCGCCAGTCGAATGCTGGTTGCTGACAAAGGGTCGTTGCTACCAAGCGACCAGACGATGCGATTCTCTCTCTCTCTCTCTCTCTCTCTCTCTCTCTCTCTTCCCCTTGCCACATCGTTCATCACTAAACAGCACCGCATTTACCACCCATTGAAAAAGAAAACGGCTTCTGTCTTATCACCCATGCGGTCCTTCTGCTATAGAAATCGACCATCTGAAAGTGCCACGCAGGCCATGAGATTCCGCCGATCACGAGCATTAGAGCTTCAGTCCTTAAGGATGTGACCCTTGGACGATTTTCACTAACCTATTGTCCGCCTATCTCAATAGATAATTATTAACTATTTGAATAAGTGTTCAAGAAAAATTAATTTTATTTACAATTTTTTCTATATAATGACATCACTAATTAAGGATTTTCTCTTAATTAGCTATAGAAATTACGATCTCCATTTGCGCATGTTAATTAATCCATTTTCTATTAAATTACTATCACAAACTACAAATTAATTCAAAATTTACGTATATGAAAATGAAAATTACGCAATGGAAAACCTGAACATTTCATTTAACCTATAAATGAAATTTCTTACTTGATCTCCACACTCGAGCACTTTTCATAGACAATAGAGGCTTTCAATGTTACGATCTTCCCATTGCGAATACGGAAGATACACCTCGGATACTACAGTAACACTCACTGCATTTCACCCCGATGATATTTGAATTTTCTGCAATTTCTTCCGAACGAGAAATTTTTCCGAGGTCGGCGGTCGACGACGGATGCCGATATGTGGATGACGAGCACTTGAAGTAAAAACTAGCAGTAATCGTTTCAATACCGGCGAATTTGAGAAAGGTTTTTTACGATTTACTTTTGAAAAACTTTGGCAAGAAATGCTGAATACTTACACTTTTTATGATTTTTTTAATGAATTTACAATATGTCCTTTACTAATTTTGAGGAAAATTATTCTTTATTTTGTATAAAATATATGCACTAATTTAGATGATTAAAATTTCATTACCTAAAAATATTAAATAATCGTAATGGAATAAAATTTAGAAATTGATGTACATTTTCAAATTTTTAGAGTATGCATGTAAATATAACGACTAATTAACATATTATTATCATTTCTGATGAATTATGTACAAAAATAAGAAACTTGCTGTACTACAAATTAATAATTCTGATTACACGTTCATTTTGAACTATAGATTAATTATATATGTGTACATTTTAGACTTTCCTAATTTATAATTTATAATGCATACGTTAAGAGCACGAGCAATGAAAAAAGAATTTTTTTTGATCGTTGTTGAAAGCAAATGGGAAAATAAATAACGGAAATGTATGAAGTTCAAAAGACAATAGTGATTGAATACTGAAGTTTTAGTTGCAATTAGACATATGCAAACGTTTTAATTTTCAAGGTATGAGTCTAACACAAGTTGACATTTATCTGTCAAATATCAGCAAAGAACCTTATTAAATTACATCAGCTTAGTTCGTACTCAAAAAGGCTTAATTAGCAGAGTACACTTTGATCTTTTTTAGTACAATTTACCATTTTTAGTATATAAGTGTTTCTTAGATTTAAAAGTTAAATTTTTAAAATGTCTAATGGCCTTGGCTTCATAAATTAGTTCAATCAAATAATTTCTTCGAGAAAGTAAATTAAGGGTTTTACTACTAGTGCTACCTTTATGTACATGCTAATTTGAAGATATGCCGTAGCTGAGTTGTTAAAAGCTTGGGCTTTCAATTCAGATGCTTCAAAGAAACCTAGTGAACCTCGGTCTCGGTAATTTCACTAGCACCCTTGTACTGAAATTATTCAATACTGCACATGCTTATTTTTTTATTGCAGTTCCGATGGTTTGAAGTATATCTTTTAGGGTTGGTACATCTTATAAAAAAATTCATAATTTGAAGTTAACTAAAACGAGTTAAAGATAGAAGAATAAATTAAACTTGGAGTTCGCGTTAAAAATTCAATATAAAAATCTGTATTTAAAAAGTTATATGTGTAATATATGTAACGTGTATTAAGATCAGATGAAAAAGTTCAAATAATATTCTCAATGTATAAAAATGAAAATTACGTGATAATCATAATACATAAGTTACATATACATGACTGAAAATGTTATGAAAACTCTATTAATAATTCTTAAATTTGTTTAAATTCTTCATAAAAAATAATTATTATTCATTTAGTAGCATTAAAATTTTTAATTTACCAGATACTTTCATAAAGCACTTAAGTAATCCATCTCATGTTGTGCAAATATTTACACAATAAAGTGAGTTTTATGTATTCGTGTTGTTATCTTCATTAGTGAACTAATAGTTTTTCTGATTAATTATATTTCCATTCTAAATTCTCTCTCTGTTCAATTACCATAACCCTTTATTATAATTATTTAATGTCACGAATACATTCATATTTATTAGCGTTTGATGTAATTCACATTTACTATCATAACCCATAATTTAATACAGGATTTTTTTACAATTTCCGAATACTCCGAATACATTTTATAATGAATTTTGTCTATATCAATAGAACTGTAAGAGTTACAGTCGAAAGTCAACTATGATTTTATAAATGCTCAATAAAATTCATAATTCTATGGATATAATATAAATTAATAAAAGGAATATATTTCAAACATATGGTACTAAAAATATTTCTTGTTACAATATATACAGATATATTATTAATTAGAATTCAATATCGACAATTAGAGAGTAAAGTGCTAATTCAAATGTTTGAAATTGGAATTTGAAATAAGTATTTAATGTGAAGTATACAATTTATTTTAATAGAGTGAAAAATTATCATAGATGCATATAACTATTCATATGCATAAATTAATAATAGAATTATTTAGTAATATAGGTTCAAAAGATTTTAATAATGTTATATTAATAAATAAAGCAACTAATATAAAATATTAAAAGGTCTTCTACCGTTTAAGATTTTGAAATGATTATTTTTATAAGAATGAAAATATTAGTGACATTAATATTCCTAAATTTTTCAAATAATTTATAATCTATACTTTTATTATGTTTGTACATAAACAATTGTAATTATCAAGTTATTTTAGCAAAATTTGTGTCTCTTTATTTGTTCGCATATTTTTAGTGTATAATTGAATAAATTTAACGATAGAAGTATATTACAATAGCGTTAATAATTTTGAAAGAGGATCGATATATATATATATATATATATATATATATATATATATATATATGTGTGTGTACATACCTTTTAATTAAGAAAAACAATGTCAGTAATGCCAGAGTATAATCAAGCATTTGTGAACTAGATTCACACTCATGCACTGACATCTACCTTCGTACAACATTCCGCATTACTTTCCGTTCTCACCACATACACAGGCTTTCCTAACAGATCTATTTTTAGCAACGAAAACAGCGTCGCCGATGCCGTGGCTACTATATGACGTCGAATAATAGTTGGATCCGTTCTAACTAGTTCTATAACTACGACCCATATGGCTTCTTCAGAATTTTCCTCGATAATAGACGTACAATATTTTACTGATCAATAAATGTATATTTTCAGGTTTTCATTACCTGTTACCATCATTGAATCAAATTACATCTCACTCACTTTGCAAAAAGATTGAACACTACCTAAATAAAACGAAACCTTACCCATTTATTCTAAAAACTGTGTGGATATATTGTTAAACTGCATTATCCAGGAGTTTACATTTTTATTTAGAAATATTTTTGAGTATGTCCTCATTAATAAGTTTAATATTAGAAGATATTTAATAAATAACAATAATGTACTGTACTTAAACTCAAACTACTACTGTACTGTATTTATAATACCTTTTTATACAAGGTGATACAATTTTCAGATATTTTTCAGACACAACAAAAATACTCATCGATTTTAAATTTTTAAAAACATTTCGAGCTATATTATGCAGCACTATTATTAAAATATTTATAAAATTGCATGATTTGAAACGTCGTATTTTTAGTATGAAAAATAATTCCACATTTAGATATAATTATTAATCCAAGAAGAATATGATCTGATTAAATATATTAATCAAATCTATAAAGAAAAATTAGAAAATTAATAATATATAGTAGATTCTCGTAATGATTTGAATCTGAATGTACATGTTCATTCTAGGAAACATTTACCAAAACGAAAAGCCGCGGTTGATAAATTACCCTATTTCTGATCTTGACATTATAATTTAGAATAAGGACTTTTATAAAAAATTCGAAGTAAATTCTTAGAAAGAATAAATTCCATTTTTAATAGAGCGTTTATTCTCTTGCCGAAGAATTGAAAAAATTAATCTAATACTATATTTTATACATTTATGTTCGACTCTTACACAACCACGTTAATTGAAAATGTTAATCCTTTTACAAAAGTTATAATATTTTCACGAATCTGTGTATATAAATATTTAATTTCATCCATTATTAATACACGCAGTGTAAATATTCTGTACACTGGATGTGATAAGTGAATTTATCAATCCATTTTTTACGTTCAAATAATGCATAATAATATACTCGCAACCCACCCTTATTCCCGTCGTCTATCTAACGAGGGGAACATAGTCGCGCTCGAAATGGTGAATCAAGTGCTGTTCATCTTTTCTTGGGCTCGACTTTATTTATCTTTGTTTTGCACTGAAGAGCACCGCCGCTCCAGTCAATTTTCGTACTCGTGCACGTACTTACACTGCGCGATATGCTCAAGATGAAATTAGGACTAACGTAAGTCGGAGTTTTGTAGCCTGGATTGACGTAAATCTCCCCTTCTCAAGAGTCACGTGTACTGCACGTGATTTTTTGTTGGTCCCGTTGGTAGAAGGGGCAGTTAGTCGAGCCTGTCTATGTTACACACGGGTCCAGTCGAAGCGAGCGTCAATAGCAGTTCGACCGATAAGAGAACTGGTTATTCGAACTGATCAATGGCAGCTAGTCAACGAATTGGCTACAATGGTTGAATCAAAAAATGGGGTTGATCGGAACAGCGATGAATGGTCGAGGACCATTGGCTCGATGGATCTCAGTGATGCTGATGTCTCAAATGAGGCTTTTGTAGTGGTTCAGACTATGCGAGCAACGTCATCTCGAATCGTGTGAACAGCGTTGCATCGAGGATTTCTGATTTAGCTATAGAGGATGATTCGACATAACTCACGCCGGCGAAATTCATTGTAGAAAACCAAAGAAATGACTAGTTCACTAAAAGCGCAAAACGGGTGGGGGTCACCTCTCGGTGGCTACCGCAAGATATGCAGGATCCACCGTCGGTGAGTTGGCATTACAGTCCATACGCCTCGAGCGACGATGGACTCACTGCTCTTTCGAAGCTCAGGCAACCCTCTTTATTGTCCTCTGGGGAGCTCAACCGCTCCAATTGCATTACGCGATCGTGAGTTGGTATTTATCACTCATGATGCAGCGATAGCGGCATTTTTGTCGTGCAGGTGCTAGACTTACACATCAGGCTTTGACAAACAAAGCAAAAGTATCGTACTTGATTTAAGATATGTATTCATTACGTATAGTATAATTGGCCTGTAATTTACTTTTCATTTGTAAAATTAAATAATTTTACCCCACAGTGCACTTCTTACTATTAATTTCGAAGTATTATCAACATTTAATTATAATCTTCCATAGAAAAATATGTATATGTTGTTAATATTAATTTATTATCTTCTTCATGCAATTTCTAATTTAGTATTATTACATATCGTAGAAGTTCGCAAAATAAATAATTTTATAATAAATTTAAGTAATGTAAAAAAGTAATCTATAGCGTGACTCCTCGATAGACAATTAAAAACTAATAAATTTTTAGTATAAGTAAAAATGTATAACGACTTTGAAAAATATTTGACGAATGTATGAATTCTTCGAATAAAATGGCCAACTATCAAACCTAAATAAATTTTCATTTTAAATAGATACAATATATATTACTTTCATAATAAGTTAAAAGAAAATGAGCCACAGAGCCATAGTTAAGTGAAGTACGTAGAATGCTTTATTAAATAAAAAAGTAAAAAAATAATTTTCACACATAGAAGAATGAAATTATTTCTTCTCTTAAGATATCGTTTGCATACGTATAGTATGTTTACGCATTTATGATGGTACAACATTACAACCAAAATTTTTTCATTCACATAAACTTGATCGCAACTTGGAAAAAAGCAGAAACTGTTCCAATATTTTCAATTCGAAATATCTCTTCTGTTTACCTCCTCTTCTCTCAACGTATATCAGCACCACATCATTCTTCACCTGTTCCCTTCATTTTCCTCTTTCACTCAGCTACTTTTTTTTTATCCCTCCTCACTTTTGCCTGCCACTTTATATTTATTCCTATCACGTTTAATTTTATTCTGTCTGGAGATTTCGGAAACAGAGATTCCTCTGTTTTTCTTTCTTTTATTTTTCACCATCTTGCAGATATTCACTTTTCGATATATCCAAAAACTGACTTTTTGTGTTATTTCTGTTTGTACGTAAATACATTCAGGTGATTTAAATTCCAAAGAAAATTATATTTTCTCAGAGTTTTCTTTTATAGGCTTGCAAACAATTCTCTTTTTTATAATATACGAAACAATGTTTTCTTTATCTTAGGTTCTACTAGATATGAGACTCCTTTTCAATATGATTGAATCAAACCCCTTAAAATGTAAAGATATTGATAAACGTAATAGATAGACTATTTTCATAGAAACATGCATATGTTATTAACTAAATTTTCAATCCTTTGAGGTTATGATTTTATTATAATTGATTTTATTGAAATTAATTTTTAATACACATTATAAAGTCAAATTATACGAATAAAACTCGATGTGCAAAATGATTCAGGAAATATAGATTTTCATATTTGTCGAATTTTTAACTTGTGTTTCTTAATAAATTCTAGTTAAACAATCTACGAAACAGCTTGTGCTAAGTTTTCTCTTAGGTTTCTGAATAAATTTCCAATATTTATGTTTTGAAAATAAAGAGACTAGAATTTTATAGAATTTAACTTTCGCTTTTTAGAAATTTCATTCGGTTACGCTGGTACAAAAATTATTTTTTCACATATTTGAATAATGATACAATTATATATTTACGAAGTGTAGGCAGAAAATGTCGATCATAAATATAATTTTGAATATTGCACAATAAAATGGTCGTTATTCTTAAACGATCTTTTTAAATGATGCGCATCATTTGAATGCCTTTTTGGAAAATGATTTTTTATCTTCCATCAAGGATAATCCTTTATGAGCCCTCCTCATTTCACATTTCACTTTTCACAAATCTCAAAGTTGTTCTTTTATGCATAATGGTCTTTCCTTCGGAGAACAAAAAATTTCACTTGGAGTCTAATTGAATTCGGCAAGTAAGTTCGTGATCGCTCCGAGGTTTTTGCTAGAAACTAAATTACAATAAGTACTGCAAATAAATCTACATTATCGTATTACATGATTGAAATCTTTTCGGTCTACAATCGTTATATCTATTTATACAGATATTTACATATAAATAAAACTTCTAAATGACTATAGTATTACCATTGATATTCAAAATAAATTATAGCCTTCCATGTATTAGATATGCAAGATGATTTGAATTTGTAAATACTTTCAAGCTTCTACTGGGTATGTCGCAATTTTTTTTTATCATACTCTTCTGTTTTCGAATGTTACACTTATATCTATATTTCAACTTCATTTATCACTTTTAATAAAAACTACTAAACCACTTTTTCTTACCTAATTTTACGAGTAAGCAAGATATTTTCATTTTTGTTCCTGAATAAATTTTTCAAAAAATGTTTACAGTTTTTGAATGAATAAAGTCTTTCTTTGAATTATCCGAACGATAAATTTGAATATTTCACATTAATAGTCATCATGCTACTTATAATGGAAAAGTACAATAATGATATAACACGTATAGCTATGTTATGATCTTTTGGAATGTGCTTTTCTTTTTTCTATTTGTGTATTTATATATCTATGCTTATATACAACACGGAAAAATTTTCATAATTATGTTTTACTAACTATTTATAAAATATTTTGCCCCGTGTTTACTGGACAAAAATTTACATTTCCAACTACCAGTAGATAAAAGTATGAACTCACTTGATTAGAACTATATTTGTACCGATTATTCAAAAGCTTCTACTTCAAGTCTAAAATATTATAAATCTCTGCATTATTAATACAGTGAATTAAAAATTCAATGCATTCACTTCATAACAGAGTACAGCTAACAGACTTAAATACATTTGATTAATATGCAGAGCATACTTAATGATTATAGCTCACTTTAAATGTCTTAAGGAATAAATTTCAAGGTCTTTCATAATACCTACTTCTATTTTATTTCGGGTTTATAAAATACAAATTATTTCTATCGATTATTATTAATAATCCTTAATAAGTTGAGCTACAGTATATTAATTATTAAAACTGGATTCAGAGTATTGTGTTGCTGTATTTTTGTAAATTCTATAACTATGAAAATTATTTGTTATTGTGATCTATTAAATACCTATTATCAATAATGTACAGAACATGGTCAATAAATTAGTTGTGTCTACCTATAAACTGATTAGTAACTTTGAGTTTCATAGTTACAAATTCGAAATAAAACTCTAACGAAAGAAATTCTTATCTACGTCATTACAATATTTAATGTTAATATAGTTTTCAGACTTTGTTAGACTAAATACGTGTATGTATTATATTATCGCTTGAAATATCCTTTTATCTGATAGAAATTTGCTTTGTCTTTGATAATGATTAGATTACATTTTTATATGAATTTACTTTCAAAGGCAAGAACCTTAACATTATTATTGCTTTAGATTTTAAGCTAAATTTTCAAGTAATATTCATTTGCATTAAAAGAACACTTGCCAATACATGAATATTTCTTACATTCGAAATAATAAAATATTTTAATTTTACACTATTAATTGAAATTGATGTTACTGCTTATTCTCAAAATTTCAAACTGCATTGATAGCCAATATTAAGTATTGGTCAATTACATTTAAAGAAATGTAAGTAAAAGTCTGTAAGAGTCAGATGTATTTTATGTATTCTATAGGTAATTATATTAATAGAGATTATAATTAAACATAAAATATCATAAAATACTCATGTAAAAGTTAGCAATCGCTACTACAAATATAAACTAAGAAACGTCCAATTCAATAACTTTATGGTTATACTAAAAATTACCAATATGCTATTAAATGAACTTTTACCCAGAATTTAATAACTAACATGTAAATACCCATATAGGTAGGAAGAATTACAAATAAAATAATGTTACATAAAATCTAAAAGTAATAGATTACTCGTGAACCATTCTATATTAGTTTAGTTGTAAAATATAATTAGGTTATTGTAATTTCAACACGAAGAACTTTCAAGTTATTACTAATAAAGCATAATATGAGCAATAAATACATTTATAAATACACAAACAGAAACTATTAAAAAGTATAATTTCATAACAGATAGATGTAATTACTGGTTATTTTCAAATATATATTTACGTGTGTAACAATATAACGAATTCATTATACACAAAAGCAATAGAGTGACAGATTCTTGAAAAAAATTGAAATTCCATAAAATACTTAACTCACAGATGTAAAGAAAAAAAGAGAGACCGAAAAAAATAAGTACTCCAAGATAGAGAAACAAATTAAGCGGAAATAACACACGAGAGATTGAAAAGTGCCTCCTTTTTCTTTCTGTTGCAGAGTTCGCGTCGAGTACTACGTGAACGAGAACACATTCAAGGAACGACTTCAGCTCTACTTCATCAAGAACCAACGCTCGAGTAAGTTAATTACCTTGAAGCGCTCGCCCGTCTTCCACCTTCCAATTCGCGCAAGTGCAACTTCTATCCTCGTAAAAATTCTCCGAACTAAGAAAAAAGGGCCACCGCTGCAACGCGCATAAACTTTTTAAATTTATGACAAATCTCATTTTGTCGAGGCAGAAAACTTCGCAAAATAATTAAAACTTGTAAATCAGTAACCATATTCTCGCGGAAAGATATCGCTAGCTTTCTACTGTTGATAAAAAAATACTTTAATATAATATAGGATTAGTACAAAATGGATAAAAAGTTTAATAATTCAGAACAACGACGCTAATTATAAATATTTTTTCACTATTACAAAATTTGGACACGAAAACGACCACGATTACTTCATCGGGTATTGTTGTTTATGTTGATAAGATTAAGATTAGTCTCTGACGTATATCATTGTCTGATGAGTTCATTTAATTATTCGTAAAATTAGAGTATATTTATATTTTTCTAAAATAAACATTTTTAAAAATGTAGAATTCGCGTTTTTCCTTTAATAATAGTAATTGAAATTTTACAACTACTAAATAGAAGTATTCTAACACATAAAAATCATAACATTTTCTATCGATTATTATTAAATATTCATTTCATTAAATTCTATAGAAATATCTTGAACAAAATTGTAAATATTTCGTATCGAATGTCATTATACTCTGCAGAATAGAATAACCTTTCAAACATATTATACACGTATTTTCAATTTTATTGCATAAGAAATAACCTGATACTTCGTTTCATGTGCGAATTTATTTAAATTATGATTTATCGTGCAATTTTATTATTTCTTGATTATTATATGTGAAGAATTTCACGATAATAGAATCGGCAAATAATTCCATTTAAGTGAAACTTAGTTTTAACGGAAAAGTGTACTTCTAATTGATCTACAATTAATAATGATACTTACCAGTCTTTCTTATTATCACGAAAATAAATTTTTTTTATATGAAATTGTGTAAAATAAGAAAAATATTTAATGCTGAATACTCGCTATTGTAATAAAAATAATACTCAAAGTAAGTAAGTAAACTTAATTTCAATTTATCTTTTATCAATAAAACTTTTATACTCCGCACTGAACTTGTTATATTTATAAAGATGTTGCATTTTGAAAATATTACTGTTTTTTTTAATGGAAAATATGATCGGATAAGATATATCTATTAGTTAGATTAATTAAACTTCATTTGAGTCAACATCAGTAGTGAGTTGATATTCATTAAATAAATTATTATTAAATTTGTTATTCATTAAATAAATTATGTAAACAGTTGTAAATAATTTGCTCGACCATTTTTGACGTTTCAATTTTTTCAATCGAATAAATAAAATTTTTTATTGTATGATTAAAAATTTTTGCTAGAGCTGATGTTCCATTTAATTATTTTATTAATAGAATTAAGTGAAGCTCTTTCAGTTATTTATTCCAACAACAAACATTTTATAATTAGATCCTAATATTTATAGGCATGATTATTTACTACCTGATATTGAGGATAAATACATATTGTTACAATAGGATATTTATAAGATCAAATTTATGAATATGTAATATTATTGAGTTACTACATAAGGTGAATTGTGTGACACGAATAATAATGAATATGAAATGATATACTACTAATAACTTCAATTTTACGTGATTAAATATAATTAATTGGATGAAGTCAACCTGCTATACATACCTTTTGCCTAAATGGATTTATAATAATTAAAATTCTATGAAACGTTACTTTAAAGCAGTGACACAAATAAATATCATTTTTCACAAGATATGTCAATTATAAATAATATTATTTAAGTCTTTTATTTCTATTGATTTGATTTTCTCATTTTATTTCAATCTAATGCAATACACTGAATAATTCCAAATTCTTGATTATGTTTTAAATTGAAAGTTATTTTACAGTGTGCGGACAAAATGTACTTGTTCAATTATTTTGATTATACGCTTGCAGAAGAAGGTTAAAAATGAAAAAAGATAGATGGTATCTCTTTCATTAAAATTTTAACGATTTCTTAATGTAATTCTAGCTTAAATTTTATAAAACCAGAATTAATTAAAAAGAGAATTCTAATCACTTTTGTCCGTCATTTGTTAGCTAAAAACTAAAAACTAAAAACTATCTAAAAAATAAAATTAAAAAAATCACATATAATTATAAATATTTCGAACAAACTTTTACAACTGTCGTAATAAACAGTTTCATAATGAAAATACAAATACAGTCTTATTGACATTAACTTAACTTATCAACTAAATTAACTTAAATAATTATATTTTACATTCATTCGTGATAAGTTGTTTTATTAGTCCAAGAATTATTACAGCTCTCATGTTACGAAAACTGATGGTAAGTCTTTTTAATACAGAATCTATCAAGCGGTAATGTTATTTATGACACATAAATGATAAAATAAATCCTTAAGCTTTTAATACTTACCGTGTTTCTAATATAAATAAAAGTACAAAATAACAAAGTAACATTAAGAGTGGTTACTAGCTATTAACATTGATATCATTTGTAATTTTCAACATGATGCATATTAAGGTATATGGAAAGCATAAAGCGATAATATAAACTTTAGAAGAGTATAAACAATTAAAAATTGGTAATACTTTAATAACGTAAATATGAAATAATGTTGTCATAAAAACTTAATCGAAAACTTAGTGTTTTCGTTATCAAGTATTTCAACCACTATTACCATTATTATTACACCATTTGTACTATTATACTAATTGAATAGTGCAAAGTGATCATAGATATCTATCCTAAAAAATACTGTCCTAACGAGAAATAGCTGCCGAAATTCCCTCTGCAATCTTCAATGGTATCACCTAACTGCACGTCTATACACATACCTTTATGCTCATGCATGTACATTAGTCATAGAATAGCAGCTGCTCATTATATATATAGATAAGTAGATACATAGATAGATAAATATTATAGAGTATGGCGCATAATCTTACTCATAAAACAACGCCATGCAATAAATGCCCGAGAGACTTTCTAAATTCACAAAGCTACCTCTATATAGGCTACATCGTCCTTGCTAAATGTGTATGTGTATATATATAATCTAAACGATACAATGCAGAATGAAAAAGGTATGTAGCAGCTGTGGTCGGTTATCAAGTTTTTCGGATCCCTAAACCTATTGTGTCCGCTTTTACTGCGTCGCGGAAAAACTGGAGTAAAAGGTGACGATGGCGGGACGCCGTCGATAAGGTACTAAAATCGCGATCGATCAAACTGAAGGAATGGGTGGTTCGTTGATCTTGGCGTGGGCTACTTTATCTGATGCTTCGATAGAGGCTCACGCGTTTCAGGATAGTAAGGGAAGATGGGTCCTCAAGTTTGAAAGCGTTTTTCGACGATAAAATATTTTTATTTATCAAACGAAAATACCGCGGTAGACTTGCGCAAATAGACTTTTACCTGTATTTTTTAAACATTTACTTTGAATCCTGTAAAATAGGGAATCGATTTATCAAAGCACTTTCAAAATATAAGATATTGCAATTATTATAATACAAAAGATAATTGTGTGGACTTTAATAAGCATACATTGTTGGTAACATTTTCAGGGACATGGAATATTCGGAACGTAATTTTATTTACTGCCTGCATTTATCATGAGATTTTCAAATTAATCAATAGATTTTTATTTAAAATATTTACACTCCAAATGTCTACGTACATTGTATTAAAAAATTTCTTTTTTGATATTGAATAATACTTATACATTTCTTCCGATTAAATTGAAGTATGATTATTGTGAAAATAGGATTCAAGTAAACATCCTTATTTTTATATTAATTTCTTAACAGTTCAAGAAATTTATCAATATTTAATTTTTTAACTTCATTTATCAATAATTCATTTGACAATATTTCACCAGACATTAAAATATATTGATTCTAAGACTAAAACTAGTACGCGTGTACCAGTCGCAAAGATTTCTTGTAAATAATTTCTTTTCAATATATGCTTTTCCATTCTTGCTAAAAACACCGTGATTGAACTCATCTTTTATGAAAATAATCTTATATATTTTTAGACGAATGAAGAAAATTTTCTCGCTGATTTAATCATCTTCGTAGAGCCAGACAGTATACCAGATTCTACAGAATTCTACCCATGCGGAGAATTTTATATGTAGCGTTATAAAATTTCTTATTTTTGCACTTAGTATTTTTTAAATATTGAGTGTAAATTTTTATTTTATTATTGATTTTCCGAGCAAATTATGTTGCTCGCGTTATCATCACCACGTACGTCATAACTCATTGGTTATTTTTAAATTTAAAAAAGTTTTCTATTTCTCTCTCACACTTGTGATCAGGATTGTAATATTTACTTCGTAAACTCGAAAATTATTGCCCTGGCTTGGACTTGTTTTTAATTATCATTAAAAAAAACGATTTTCAAAAGTAAAGGTAATCTCAATAGTTTTGTAGAAAAAGAAAACGACATTGCCCTAATCTCAATCCATAATATTTAGAACTTTATATCAAACTTTATATCAAAATATATTTTTAGGAATATTATTATATAGAAAATAATCACGTAATCAGCGAAAGCATTAACGGATAAAACGGTTGTATTAAAGCTCATCATAATGCCGATAGATGATTGAGGTATTAAATTGCTTCTATATTAACTGTTTATATTCTTATTCTGTAAGAATATTCTATAAGAAATAGTAAATTCTACATTCTTTTATCAACTGAATATTCTTCATTTTCTAAAAGAAAGTTATAAAAATGAGTATTTAGTAAACAAAATGAATATTCATGCGTTCAGGAAAATTGAATATTCAGAGTCTAGATAATTTTATAGGGACCTAATTAACGTACATTACAACTTCAAATAGACCAAAAAATTAATTTCAGAGATTTTAATTCGTTTTCTAAAATTTCTGTATAATAAAAAAATCATTATAAAAAGGATCGATGAGAGCTCGTGCCATTGATAAGATATGGAATCGAGAACAAAGTGAATTTAGGAAGATACGTTACTAGTTTTCGAAGATTTTATTTTAATATTATCATGATTTTTAATTTTTATTGTGATTCAATAAACCGATATATTTCGAATTTTATACCGATACTTTACTTTCTTTATAAGTGTTCGACAACAAGTACTCAAATTTTAGGAAAGTAAAACAATATTAATATTGATAATAAAGATTCTATAACAGGGATTTGAAAACTAATTCTACGGGTGATTTCAAACAATTTGCGCGAGTGATTCGTATCAAGCATAGAACTATACGAAAGTTTAATGTCATTCTATTCAATAATCACCATTTGTCCTACCTAACAATCAGTCCCAGAAAACTTAAACGCGTGTTCGTATACACTCACATAAACGTATATCCTGAATAAAGAACAATAACGGATTAAATGGCTCGGACAATGCAAGCCGATATTCACGCGCAGTTCAAAATTCGCTCATCTGATGCTCCAAGTCCGTCATAAGTGATCTTAGAATCTCTTAGCAAAGTGAAATTCGTGAGGACTTAAACGCGCGACTCTTGTGCAATGTTGATCTCGACAGGCTACTGCAGCCCTTTGTGTAACTCCGCCACTTTGAAACCGCATCGTCGCGTTACGCCATCACCGCGCTCCGGTAAACATTTGCTAGCTTTGCATTTCCGACTCTCTTCCGTGGCGTACGTGCCCGTGTGCACATGCATGCACGCACGCTCTTACACGTATATAACCCTCGATATTCTCGTTTATTTACCTTCGAAATTGATTGTCCTGGTTTATACTTTAGGCATCTTTATTTTCCAATTTGTACTTGATGATCAATTTGGATGAATTAATGGATAATCATCGGCACTCGAACGAATGAGTTTAATAGCTTACGTCAAGTCCTTTTCTTTTTTAAATATTAAACTAGGAATATATTATTATGTTCTAAAAGTAGGAAAATACTATTGTAGATACATCAATGTAATTAACAAAACGTATTGGCAAATATAATTTTGTTACGAATATCATCCACGTAAAATCCTAGGAGGTACTTATCTTTCGATCGACAAACACTAACAATCTGATTTCGATATATTAACGTATGTGTAGAAGAATGAAGTAACGTAACGTGTATAAATTAAGTTTTCATAAATTGTAGAAACCGAGTTTTGTCGTGTAAAGCACGATAAAAAAAATAAATTTTTATAATACAATGAATAAAACAAAGTAATGATCTAAGAGTAAAAATGAATAATCTTAATCGTTATTATTTTTCAGGTCTTAGGATACGACTGGCTAATCTCTTTTTTAAATTGCTGACATGTTTTCTATACATATTTCGCGTGGTCACCGACAACGATCCTATATTTGCAGCTTGGTAAGCTTCCTTACTTTTTTGAATTTTATAAGTCTACGTAATTCCTACTAATGCCGTCGTTTTTAAATAACATTAAATCTTTTAACGCAATGCGTGTACTTATACCGTGACAGAATATATACAAGGTAATTCGTAAAGCTACGCCAGTGGTTGAACATTTCTTACTTACTACATTATTTTATTGTAGAAATACCTTGCGACCAAAAACACAAATATTAAAAATATTATTACGCAACGTAATCAAACAATCGTTCAATTTTTGAGAATTTATTTGAAAAAATGTCGACGCTTAGCATAAGCCGCATAATCGTTTCACAAATGAAAACTAGTAAAAATATCATACTTGAATTAGTACTGTATTTATTGAATTATCTTACATTCGATAAAATATCTGTTGGCTTGTTATCTAAAAAGTAATAAGTAAGATTCGAAGAAATCCATGAACATTATAAAGAGCTAATGAAATTTAAGTGTTTATTTATTCAATAACTATTCGTAAAAACTTTTTTTCGAGTAATAATAAGCAGAATAAGAAGTAAAAAATACTACACAAACTGTGCTTTCAAAGTTTCATATATATATATATATATATATATATATGTATGTACGTATGTATGTATGTATGTATGTATGTATGTATGTATGTATGTATGAATAAACTATGAACATATCTAGTTTTTAAGAATCCTTTCACATCTTAAGGATACATTTT
The DNA here is from genome assembly GCA_018907045.1 of Wiebesia pumilae. NCBI lineage: Eukaryota > Metazoa > Arthropoda > Insecta > Hymenoptera > Agaonidae > Wiebesia > Wiebesia pumilae. The sequence goes on from JACCHZ010000077.1 coordinate 2,813,260, forward strand.
GAAGATCAATCCCTCTAAGTACATCTCTATAACCCGACATCAAATGCATCGGAATGTGGTTTCTTATCCTCGCATACACGCAGCGATTTAGTTGAATCCCCTTCTGCGTTGGTACAAAGATTATTGATTTTTGCGCTGAGCAATCTGCTTTGCTCGCACACGTGAGCAGTCATCTGAATTTTTCCGTATTCCAGCCAGCGTCGTATAAAAGCGAGGAAAGCGATGCTGCAGTTGCTTCCGCGATAGCATATAGTCCGTTATACAAGGACACGGAAAAACGAGTTGAAGCGTGGGAGGATAACTCCCGAGGAGAATTCCGTAATAGTGTCAGGCGCGTAGCTTTAAGTCACGCAGATAGACATACGGCTGAGTTCAGCTTCTTTGAGATAGATGTTTTTCATTTATTATTTACCTTTACGATGTACGAGATATAATGATAATAAATATTTGTACGTTGAAGTTCGAAGTTCCACGGTTGACGAAGTCATGTACTCGGTTTTAGAATTCCGAGGATACGAACAATTGCATTAATTTGCTTTTTCATACTACTAGACGAGCACAAATTGTTCAATTACAGTATGCTCTCCAAAGGAAATTCCTAATTATTGCTCCACGTATATTAATTTTATAACGTTAAAACTCTGAATTTATATAATTACTTTTCAGGCTTATTATTTTATTCTGTATACGTATATTTTCGTTAAATCGCTGCACTTGTCTTCGGCAAGTAGTGATAATATGAAAATCAATGTTACACCTTAAGAGCATTAAAAATTATAATATAATTAGAAAAATACAGTATTGAGCCAGCGCCTAATAATTCCAGACATTTTCCTTTGTGTCGTAAAGCAAAACATATTAAATTTTTGGCGCAAAGCGAATAAGTAAGTACCAGACCACAAAGAGACAAAAGAATAGTATAAAAGCATATTACTTACGGAACGCGAAGAGACTGCAATATTCGTGTAAGGCGTTTTGTTAATAGTAGCGATGGAAGCAAAGTCTCCGCGGCTTTCAACGTACGCTTCCAGCATTTTGTACAATAACGTACTTTTTCCAGTTATGGCTGCACGCCTGGCAACAAGACCGAGTTCCTCGTCTCTCAGAACCTCACGGAGGAGGCGTTTCAGGAACATCCGACCATCAACTGGGATGCAATACTCTGGGTGCGAAGACCTTTGGAATTGTGGATTATCCAAGTGATATTAGCAATGGTATCGCTGACCGAGGCCCTCCTCCTTGCCTATCTCGGTTACAAGGTACGTTTAGCCCCTCGTACCGACCAATACTTATCGTATTTCTCCAGCGCCTTCCTAGACGCTTCCTTTTCTCTTATGATTTCGAGATTTATCGAACCCAGCATACAAATACACTTTTCACCTCAACCGAAAGACAAATATGAGCTTTACGTGATAAATACTTTTCTATTCAATATCATACAAGTTTCTCGTTTTCTTACGTAGTTAAAAATACTTTTCTTACGTATGATTAAAATGTACTTATGTCATTAGTTATATTTGATGTTGATAGTTAATTTCTGACAGCTTGAAACTTCGTCGTAACTTATTGATAAATGATGTAATTATTTAAAACTTAATTATTATAAAATTGACTTCAATTAATGAGTGAAACCTATTTGTAACTTTAACCTATTTGAACCATTCGAATGGTTCAAATATAATTTTTAATTTGAACCGTTTTAAATTAACGAAACAATATTTTATTAAACGCAAATTATTTTATTTATTTATTTAGATACGAAAAGGCAAAATAAAGTAATTTTGAATTGTAATCAAAGTACTTTAGTAATAATTACCTGACCAGGAGAATCTATCAAAGCAACCTAAATAAAGTACCTTTATATATTTAATAAATTTCTATAAATAGTTAGATTTTAGTATCGATTTGCAAAATGTATTTTCCTGTGGAAATATCTAGAAAAATCTGGTCCTGATAAATCGAGCAGAAGGAAAATTCAACATTCTTTAATCTATTTCTGACCTCACGATCTTCTTAATTTCCGTTTCAAAGGAAATTCCTCTTTACTTTTGATAAATTTATAGATAACCAAACACTCATATCAATTCGACATATTTATGTTAGCAATATGATCAAAATGTAATTAAATCATTATTTCAATATTGAAATAACTGTCCGAAAACTTTGCAAATACGAAAAACATAAAAATATATTTTAAGACTTGTTACCTTTGATGGTAACTTAATCATTGTTAAACGTCAATAACGAATAAAAAAGAAAACCGTAGAAGAAAGAGAAAAAAAGAGTAGTAAAGAACATCAGTCCACAAAAGAAACGATTCCAGGACTGTCTATGTTCAAAACAAATACACTTTGTTCATCCGAGTTCCTGTTACATAAGCATTTCTGAAAATCTTCCTAATGTAATAATCCGAGCATGAAACTATCTCAATTGAGCTTAATTCCTTTATTTCACAAGTCGCAGTAGAAATATTTATACTATTATAATTCTTGAGTCAAAGTGCATAGTGAGAACGTGCATAAACAAGTTACATTTTAAAACGATTTCAAAGTATCTGCATATCTCTATTCCAATAAAAATATGTCGTTGAAAGAAATATTTATAAATTTGATTACGGTTATTCAATATGTAGGCTCGACGCTATTGACTAAATACGATGAAACTAATTCTTGATCAAAATCTATAAATCTATTCAATCATTTATTCATTGACTGGTACATTATTGCTAATTTTTATGAAATAAGAAATGCCTACACAATTTAAAGCAACATGATTTTCTTGTACAAATTAAAAATTTATTTTAAATGGACCGTCCTTATAAAATATGTCCTTTAGCATACTTTTATTTCTGCTCCGTCAAGTAAATACTTCCTCGGAACCCTTATCATTCTCACCTCTACTTTCTCAAGCGTTTCATTCGTTTCACAACACAATATCACCATCCTTATATCTGTCTACGCAACAGCAATCACCAATGAAAATTTTCATTCGTGACGATTCGTCGTACCGCGTTAGAATCCTGAAATCACCATCTTTACAGATCTCAAATTACATGCAATACCAGGGTGTTCTTCAGAGTATACATATAAACGAGTACTATTATGAAACACACGGCGAATCCTACGTAGGAAAACTGGTTGTCGTTTTGTTGATCATGGTGTTGGTAGCAATCAAGACAATGTGAAAATTTTGATATTTTTTGGAATTTTGCTAGGTTTCTACGGAATCTTATTGCGCAAAGAAAGTCTTCAGAAAATTCTAGAATTATCGTGATTTTGCAAGATATTGCAAAAATTTCAAAAATAAAAGAAATGAATAACGAAAATTTTACAGTCTGGATATTAAGATCACGTTCTGTTATTATTGCTGTTTATCAACTTCAAAATCTCGCATAAATTTTAATGTATTCGATTACTTTTATTCATTGTCAGAAATTGTATACTATCCAAATATAAAATGTCTAGAATTCAATGAATTTCTATATGTAAATACCCAAGTATTCTCTTTTTTTATTTACTAATCGGAAAATACGTTATCACAAATTTTCATATTTCATTGAAAACCACTCATATTAAGCATACATGTTTAATACTTAAAATAAACAACTTTACACCAACAGTCACTCTGGACTATTGTTCACTAATGGACTTGATGAACAATTTAAGTAACGTAACGCCATTATACTTGTGAAGAAATAATATTTGCAGTATTTGAAAACATAAACTCGTATAATTACATTTACGTAATAACTAATGGAGAACTAATGAAACTTTTACAAACAAATCAAAAATTGAAATAATCCATGCACAATAAGATCGATAATGAAATTTATAATATGCTTTTAAAGAAGAATAAATGTAATTAGTACCTAATGTTAGTCCATATTAGGTATTAAATCTTTTAGTTGAATCTTAAAGTAAAGTAAATTAAGGCTATAAAATAATAATAAAAACTAATAGACAAACTTAATTATAGATATTCATTCTCATCTGTTAATCTGAAACTAAATTTTATATGTGCTCTTTTTTCTTATTAAACTTTCGTAGTCGTTTCTTTTATGTTCAATACAAGTTTATTTGAAGATATTCCAATGGTCAAAATTAACTTTCTTTTAGATAAGTCCTTTTATACACTGCTGCTAGGCTATAAACTTCATGATCCATAACGATCGATAATTATAGATAAATAATAATCATAATAATAATGGTTTAAAATAAGAATATAACAAAATTAAAAAAAAGAACAGGAGTTCACTAGGGTTGCGATTGAGCTGCGATTTTTCATTTTCTCAACAGACGCTTTCTTCCGTTCCATGCTTATCGATGCTTATGTATTTCTTTCCTCGAATCGTCTTTGTAACATAATTGAACATGAAACTAGATATTTGTATTTATGTCTCCGACGTGATAGTAGAATTGCATATGATTTATTGAATTAAATAAAACATCGACATACATATTGATTTAGTTGTTGTATAATAAAAATATCAACTTTATTAGTAATATTATTAAACAGATAACGTAATTTGGATGTAGTCGTATTTTTACAACTTATGTAATAAACAACATATACTTCGTATAAATAGAATTTTCAGAAAAAATTGTTTTATAACGTATCACCATCGATGTGTAATCAACTCGTAATGAATGCTAGAACAAATAAAAGGATATACGATACACAAGGAATTTTCTATACTCACCTCCCGCATGAATCATAAATTATGATTTAAGTTCTTTGCCTGCTGACTTCTATCTTTTTCTTTATTCTCACTTGCTCTCCGTATATCTCTCTGCCTGTAGATATATATGTGTTCATACATCATTTTTATTCGCAAGTTCTCGTTCTGATTGCGCTAACTTACTTCGGCACTTTCTGCTTCCTACCATGTAACGGATCTTCGTCATTTCATAAAGTTGGGAACTAGATGAGGTTGCTGCGCCTCTTATAGTTTTTCTGCTTCTTCTTCTTTGACACACATATACACCTTCCGTTAACCTTTCGCACAAGAGACATATAACTGTGATTCAGAAGAATTTTTATTGCGATTTAGTTAACTTTTTAGTCTCATAAAAATAATTAAGGCAACGTCTTTTTAGTACTTTTTCTCTTTGTTTAGTAAAGATATTAATGGGATCCAAAATCTACGATATTCAAAAAGTATTAATTGATTTCTCCTTTGTAATTTTATAACTGAAGTTTTTCATAGTTCTATCTATAATCCAAATTGAAATCATTTTAAATGCATCTTATCGAAATGAAATTGGATTACTAGCTCGCTAATACGTTTCTGGCCCCAAGTTAAAGAAAAGAACAAAGAATACGTTGTTTAGAACTATATGTAAAGGTTTTAAATTACTATCAATTACATATATTATGTAGTATGTACAGGTCGAGCATACATATAATATAGAAAATTTTTTAGAACTCAAAAATTTTTTTGGTTTTTAATTTTCAAATAAATATCATAAACTTTCCTTTCTTTAAAATTACATGAAACATTATATTGAAAATTAGAAAAATTATGGAAACTGCCTAAGGCTTCCATTTAAATTTCGATTAAAACTTAATCGAACAATTTGTCTACAAACTTCTCAAAAATCGTCTCAAAGTCGTAATGTCATGACTACAATAATATAATAAATTCGGTATATTTTTTAAATCTCTAGATGTAATTTTAATAAAATACACAATTTTAATTACTAGAAAATCGTGAATTATTTTCAAAAATTTTGATAGATCACCTAAAGCATTTTGAGTTTAAAAATAATATTTTTAATAAAAAATGTAATTACATGTTTTGAAAAGTAAGTTTTTGTAAAATTTATAATCTTATCCATCAAATCTGACCAATATATTCCCTATCATGTTTCAACAAGATATTCGATATTTGTCAGAAGATTGAAAAAAACCATACAAGTAGATCGAAAAAATCGTCCTTTTTTACCGAAGTACTTGTATCCGTTCGGGTGCGTTTACTTTTTAAATGATATAATCTTTTATATCATTGATCGTAACATTTTTCTAAATTACGTCTCCTCTCTGTGGCTCTTTAATATTTTCAAATTTTTTAACTTCTTGTAAAATACTTTTCTCAATTGTTTTATTGTTTATTATTACGATTGAAATAGCATTATTTCAAAGATCAATAAGCTTTGCTAGATCGAAATTGATTAAATCCATCGTCAAAGTGCATTATACTCGTAACACGAAAATATATTTCAGCACCATCTAATGCAGCATGTAATAAAATTTAGGTTTTCAGATTTCAAAGACAGGTAGTGATGTTCTTACATTAATAATTTATCGAACCTTATTACTTTTAATTTATTCTTATGAATAACTTTAGACATAAAATAACGGAAAATATTTATTATGAATTCTATCCACAATTGAAAAAGATTCATTCCGGTTTATGTATTTCCAAAATTTACAAAATATACTAATTATACTATGTTAATGTTTAATGATTTCTACATTCTGTGAGATTTCTCATAGAGTTTCCACGTTGTCAACGTCACTTTTTTGTTTACAATTCATGTTTTACCTAAGAATATCATTGCAATTAAGTGCTTACTTTTAATCAATATGGACGTTAAAATACTAATTTAGAATGTACCTTGCTATAGCTATATATGTTTCAACGGATTCTAAACTGGATTGTAATAATTCGTACACATTCTGCATTGTTACTAAATTACAATTTTTACATAAAACATTACAAGACCTTAAAACCACAATTGATGTGCAAATAGCGAATAATTAAATATTTTTTGTATAAAGATCAAATGTGCAACTAAGACTTAAATAATATAAACTGAATTTATGAAATATGATTTCGAAACAAACTTTGAAAATGTAAAATATTTTGGTAAAGAATGAACAGACATTCATAACATAGTTTTTAATATGAAATAATCATTTTGTGCGCTACGCAATACGAATAGAATATCAGTTATTAAATTTACTTATCTCTTGAATAATTTAAATGTACGCTTTAGATAACGTATTATTGTATTCTACGACTGAATTTAAAAAACGAATACAATAAGTTGTAAATTTAATTTTTTTATTCTAGAGAAAATTGTATTACTATTTTATTTTTGAAGTATAAATTAATTAAAAAATGAAGTTCTAGAATTTTGCGTTAGTATATTTCTTCCCGTAAAATCTTGCATAAAATATACGAACCACAAAAGTAAATACATGTTAGATACATACACAATGAAATCTTAAAAAAAGAAAGACGTCCCTCTCTCCTCAACTTAATTTACGTATTTTAAAAGTCACTTGTGATTCTTTTTCTCCAAACCATATCAATGAATGTTTCGCAGCATTACGACCAAAGTCTATTGCAGTTATCCTTTTCTCAGAAGAATAAATTTACGCGAAATTCATGCGAACTCACCTTCGGCCTTGATTAATTTTGCTGTTGTCGCAAGCACAAGCATCGAATCGAATTACTACAGTCGTTGCTATTTACCTCCCTCTCTCTTTCGCCTAGTAACTTCACGCGTTCTCTCTCTCTCTCTCTCTCTCTCTCTCTCTCTTTATTTCCATCTCATTCGCTTCTGTTATTTGCTTTTCTCAACCGGAAAGAAAAGACATGATGACGACCACTTCCTGTCTATGTATTTCTTCGCTTGTTTCTCTTGTTTAACACCGACGGCGACGACGGAATTCCGCTACGGGAGAAATCAATTTTTTCGCAAAGTCAATTCGATAAGCGCTCTATATATAAGAACGGAAGCTCACGGCATGGAAAAGATCTTATTATTGAAAAGGTGGAAGAGGAGAGATTTTACTTCCAAGTCGTTTTCGCTTTGAGACAAAAAGTAAATGTCTTTGTCAAGTTAATTATTTGTAAATTCATGATGCTTTCTCGTTACTCTACCAAGAAATATTTAAAATACAGAAAGTACGTTTATTGTTATTCGAAAAAGGTAAGATTGCTGTATTCTGAAATAGAAATAAATTGCTTTCATAAAATGAAATATCAATAGATTATTAATGAATTATTGGAAATTAGTTTTCAATTTCTGCGAAATATTATTTCATTATTTTTATAATTACATTAATGATTATTGATTACATATAAATGATAATAAATGATAAGCATATATTGCACTTGTAATAACAAGAAATGAAAAGTACTTATATACTTCATGTTTTTATCATTAGATTTGAAGACATGTTTATTAAATATTTGTCAAACTAATCCACTTAAATGTATGTAAATGAAAAGTCGAGTGGTCATTTATTACGATATAAATTTGCATCAACTAAAAGAAATGAAGGTGTGACATTGATTTTGACGGACCTACAATTACTCTAAAATTACAGATGTTAAGTTCTTATATTACTATCTTATGCACAAAACACAGTCTTATTAAAAAATAGAATGACCTTTATGAATAAATCTTTACGAATAAATATTCGAATAATAATACTAAAGCTCAAATAAATATGTTCATTGTATACTTGCGTGCTAGTATTTCCGTACATCCTTATCTCTAGATCTCTATTTCTGTCTGTCTCTCAGTCTCTCTCTATCTCTTTTTCTCTGACTCTCAGAATCTCTTTTTCAGTTTCAATAAGAAATGCAATGCACAGGTGTATAAGTAAACAAGAAAGCATATCGAAGAACGTGATAAGAGCTCAAAGAACGTCAACCACCCCTCGGTTCATTTACCCGGAAACGTGGAATTGGCAGGTGATGGCGCGGCTTCAGGAGGCACTCCCTCTTTGAGCTTTCCAAGTCTCGAATCACTCTGTGTCATAAGTAAAGTTAGAAATAGTAGTTACAAAAAAGAAAAATATAGATCTTCTATCTATTTCTCGATGCGCATGTACAAGAACACTGTAGAACGTGTTTGAATTATAGACTTCCTGTAAGCGCAAATTTTGAATCGCATAAATGAACGAGTTGTCATGTAACAGCTAACCAATAAAATATTATGGATCGCAAATGAATTTATTAATCCATACGTACAATTAAAAAATTATTAACTAAGTTTGCATATAAAATTTGAAGTTCTACAGTCACTTGCGTATTACATCGAAGTACAATCAAATTCAAGCTAAATTTAATTATAACTATTTTCGTTAATCTTCATCCTTATAATCTATACTTATAATATTTTTAATATTGCTTTAATTTATAAGGCTATTTTACAATATATTCTATAAAACTTTACATGAAAGAGGACTAAGTAATATACAATAAAGTACAATCTATGTGTACACATGTTCTAATACGTAGATTGGTTAACATTTTTGCAAGTGAATTCGAATAATTATATATAATAAATCAGTCAAAAGCTAATTAACAACGATTCGTGTTATCTTTGTTATGATTATTGCATAGATCCTTGTAACTATTATATAGAATAGTATATTGTAATTTAGTAACAATTAAATTATTACTATTTCCTATTTCAAATCAAATCAATTGAATGTATTAACCGATATTCTATTTCTCTTGACATCGACTTTTATACAGTAATTTTTAATAGCCACTTGGATGCTTAAATGTAACTTATCCTATAGATAAGTACGCAATCCAAGTTAAAATTGTTTAAATTTCTTATATCGTAGAACTTTATAATATTTATTTATAAATGTAGTTCGACAGTTTCTTCTGTTTCTTAAAGCGACAATTATTTTAACTTACATGTGCACACGTAACGAGGATATAGATTCTATTTCTATATCTTTCTCGAAATGAAGATATTGCCATCTCATTGTAATAAATTAACGCGCACAGTTCATCAATATTTATTGAGAAGGATGAACTTTCACAGAAACGATACCAACAAACATACCGAATGAGAAGGAAGTGACGTAGAAAGCTTTAATCTCCATCTCTCAAGTCTAATGACATGCTCAAACTGGCGTCTGATCATAGCACATACCTCGTGTTACTCGCACGCTTGACTAAGCGATATCGTTTCGTTTCCGACGTGGATATGGCGCTTTTCCAATTGTCCGACCATTAGGATACCGAGAACTGTATTCTGAAGAAGAATCTATTTTATTAAACTGTTGCTCGTGACCAAACGTGAACTGCCATTTTCACAAAATTACAAATTTTTCTTTTGTTTCCGAAAGTTTGAAAAAGAATTCCGATTCACAGAGAAAGCATTCAACCAAGTCAATTTGGAACACAATAATTACATAAAAGAGAGTAATCGGTTATTGATTTCAAAAATTGATCAATGAGTGGTGTTAATTACGTAATTTTTTAAATTTGCTGAAAATAGATAATCTTTACTATTTAGTTATTTATACAAGTTCTTGAAATATACTCATTCGAGTAAAATAAATAACTGATTACACGATAAGACATAGATTATTCGTTTTTATAAATGTAAATGTTTCTATTTAGAAAAAAATTACAGCAATTGCACGTTGCTCGTCCATCATACATCACCAAAAATTCAAATTAAGTAGCCCACTTGTCTGTAATAATCAATCAATAGTATGAAGAATACCAAAAATTGTACATGTTTTAGCACCTTCTAAATTACAATATCTGCATTAGAAAATGCATTTTGAGATCTATCAGTTCTATAATTTACCAATCCTTAACTGTAGTTTAAATAATTCCTAATAAATACTTAGTTATACGAAAATATGTTTCATATTCTTACATTTGTTAGTTTAAACACTTCATAACTTATTTTTTCCTAACAATTAATATGACATTCTAAAATTAAATCATGCTCAAATTGTTTCAATAAATAAATAATTAGCTGGTAAATTATTAGATTTAGTAAAATTGTGAAATATTCATTCAATGTAATAATATTATATCAATAATATTGAAGTGATAATAATTAAATTATAACAATAAATTGTTAATTCTTAACAATTCCAAAAATTATTTGGAAAATTTGAAATCAATTTACATTTGAGTCATTGAGATATTTACGAATTAAATCGAGTATGATTAAATATATTAAAAAATTCTAGTAAAATACTTTAAAGATTATAATTAGCTTTATTTACCGAGACAGTTTATCACTATTGGATAAAAGGATGTTAATTAAAAAGTTTTTCTTTTAATACGTGGTTTTCATAATACGAGTATAAATAACTACCTTCTTTTTTTAAATCTATATATTAGGTTCCCTTTTTATTAAAATATTTTATTAAACTAATTTCGCCTGTTTCTAGATTGTTTATTCTCTATTAAAAAATTCTGAGAGATAATAATAATTATATATCAAAGATGGAATTATATTAAATGTACTTGTGTGTGCATTAGTATATTAGTTTTACTAAAAATAAGTATAATTTTTTCATATGACTGTGAAAAGCTTTCTTCGACAACAATAATTCATGCAAGGTGAGAGAGAAAGGGAGAGTAAAGTAAGCGTTTGATCTTATATTTTTAGTTGGAACAAATTAAAAAGTATATATGAACTTTCCATAACTTAAAATAACAATAAGTATACATTTGATAATTTTAACCTTCGATTCAATTTGCTCGGTTTTAGACTAAAAACTTTAATGTTTTAAGTGGGATAAAAACAAACACTCTGTAGATTACAGAACCTGCAATGTACCATTTTACGCGGTTATATCAGATCGATAAAACTTAAAATGCATCGTCTCGCACAAATCAATGTTCACGTATTTTAATTTTCTAATACATAAATGCGTGCGTTTTCGTATTCTACGGTTACTACGTACAATATTATTTCTTTTCATCTTTCGCCTCATCATTTATTGTCCAGAGCTTCCCACTTCATTTCTTTTCTAATACCCAAAAGCCAACATATAAACAGATTAACTACCTGACTGGCATATACATAAGTATGATTGCATTGTTTCCTGTAGAAATGTGTTTTTTATATAAGAAAATTTTTATTGTAATGAATGAAAAAACACGCTTTTGAATAAAATAATAAATAATATATTTTAATTAAAATTACAAAGTAGGCGACTTAATATAAGAAGAGAATTTATTATTTATTTTTAATGTTTTATAATGACGTTCTTTACTTTTATAATTTGATACGTTTATTTAAATGTAAAAAGAATTTCAAGTTGATCGAGAAAAGCCTAACGTAATATCCGTTTTTAAACTCTAATCGTTTCTTTCTCTTAAAAGTACTTTTGATTTCTATGCCGAGGATTTTTCGCTAGATCATATAAATTTTAAATGTACTTATTCGATCTAATACGAACTCTATTGTGGACTTTAAACTTGCAAAAAAATAATTTTCAGGGAAGCTCAGGTTTATATATGCGAATATCCCATCAAGCTTGCAATACTTTTTACATTTCTGTTAGATCTTCTTCGACATTGGAGCAGCCTGGGCTTGCATTAAAATTGCATTTATAACGAAGAGCGACACATGAAACTGCATAGGATCAGTTCTCTATTAATCTATCCTTGTGGGTATTAATAATAACAGTTACTGCGTGGATGTACAAGAATATGAATGGGCACGTACGAAAAATTCTGTTATCTTACTCTAGCAGTAACAACCGCGGAACTCATTCTCTTACTTTTTCCCCCTCTATCTCGACAACTCGCTCTCTCTCTCTCTCTCTCTCTCTCTCTCTCTAATTTCCATGAAAATACTGCATTAAATGTTTATCCATCCATTCCTCGCTTTTCCGAATGAATTTCAAACTGAGATTGCAGGGGTTTATTCTCTATGTGAAATCCTTCAATGTTTCGCTTATTACATGTGCATGAGAGCAAGGCAGAAAGAAAGTAAAAGAAACAGAGCTCATGCATACACAGAAAATTCATACATATTAAATTTCATCTTCAAGAATAACTTAATTATATGAAAATATTTTAACTATAATTATTATTTTTAGTACCTTTCTACTGATATACATTATTAAAGTAAATATTATTTTTATTTTAAAATATCTCTAAACATAGAAATATTTATAACTAATACACATGTATATTAACAAATTTATAATTTTATGGGTTTATATTTCTCGTTATTGATTAATTTAATAAATAAATGTCTCTTTACCATCGAATTATATTTATGTTCACATAAAGAATTTTTATGTGACCAATTTAAAATGCACAATACGTATGTATCTTAGCTATAATAATTTTTCACAGCTTTAACATTTTTATTCAAATCATCATCATCATTATTAATTTTAATTTAAAGGATAATTAAATTATCGTATAAAATAATAATTTGACAATTTAATTTTCAATGTGAATTTTCTACTATAAAAATTACAATATTATGGATTTTCATTTAATTTTAATGACTATTAAAACAAGAAATTTTATATATTAACAGTTATAAAAAAGTTTCTGACATTATCACCTCATACGTTTAAAATATATTAATTTAATAAAAATTTTTGTCGTATAAAGGAACACTATTTATTTTTATGTATAAAATACCTTTTTACGTAATACATTACTTTTATTACAAACGAATTAAAAATAGTAGCGATTTATAAAAAAGCAGGGCCTTTGAGAGAACTATAAATTCTGCAATATGTAGATTAAGCGATGTCATATGCAAACACGATGAAAGCAAGTGAGTTGTCAAGTATTTACTTTGATCGATAATATTCATAAAACACATAAAAGAACGCCTAAAATAGAAAAAAAATCAAAATATTCTTGTACTGTTAATCGCCTGAAAGATTGAAAGCGTAGTCGATGATAGACAATTCAGAAGCCACTAAAACTCAAATTCTAAATACTTTGTACGGCATCTTTGTCTTTAATGCAGTTTCTTCTTGTACTTGTTTGACGTTGCTGATACACTGCTCTTCTAGAGTCTGGGATTTAAGCTTACGTATTTTATACTTCGTGAAAGTTTCATAAGTAACTACAGCCCTTAACCTTCGACCATAAAGTCTCATTTAAGAGTCTTATACACGTTTCATATGAAGCGAAATTTATATAAAAATCTCTAGTGTTAATTAAAAGAAATGTGTAACGATGTAACTCTTTTTTATGTAAAAAGTGTAATAAAATAGAAGAAAATAAGTAAATGAAGCGAGTTCGTAAATATGGAACATAATGTTTATAGAATATGATTCTTCTTAGGCAAAGAAATTATTTTCTGTAAATTACATAAGAATAACGTGAAAAATATAACTAAAATTTACGAAAATAATGAAATTTCTCCAAAAAGTTTGTTTAAAATATATTAATCATTTTTCTTGCACGGAATATCGTTGCGATCATAAAAGTATAAAAATATTAAAATAGCAAAATATTATTAAACTAATATACATTGCTACAATAATTCGAATACAACTGTCGAATCTTTCTCATAGAAATAATAAACTTCAAGATTATGCGATTCTTAAATTATTATTTTTACCGTTTTCAATTAAATTAAAATATTCTTTATTGATTTTTTCCAAAATCAACGGAATGACCAAGATACTACTACACATTGTCTTTATTATCTACATTTATAATACATAAAAAATCTAATATAAAAAATTGCCAATTCTGCGTATAAAAATTTATTTAATTTGAGCGTTTATTTAATGAAGCGAATTGATAAATTAATAATAAAATCAAGCAAGATAAAGACATTTGAAATTTGCAATAAGACAAACTTCTTTGCACGAGAAAGTTAATATTAACTTCATTCCCTTTACATTTTTATACACAAGTGTGCGTGCGCGTGTGCGCGCGTGCGTGTGTGTGTTTGACTAATAGACACCAATTTAGTTTTAAATTGCACCTTTCTAAAATCTAACGCAAGTTAGTCCACCCAGAAAATATGAAGAAATCCTTCGTCATCCCCACAATTTTGCAATCCAACCGTGAAGACGTTGTCATTGCCTCTTGCTCTTCTTCCCGAGTACTTTAGAAACCCATTAACCACAAATTCAACGAATTCCGCAAAGTCCTGCCTAAGGTCCTATGAATTCTAATTTGATAAGAAAACAAGGGTTTATCGTCTTTGTGGGCGTTGCGAAGCGATGCACCTAACCACGTCGAATCGCCGTGGGAAACGTGATTTTCCTGCTCCGCTAAATGGTACTTTCTCGTTGTAAAGCAATAGTACAATCAGTTCAAATCAAAGTACTCCTGTTGTTGCTGTTATTACTATCATTGTCCCTCTGCGCTTTACTTTCCTGATATTACATCTCTCTTCTGTGACTTATAATATGGACTTATATAATTGTGTCATCATTAGCATGGTTCTACGCACTGAGCTATCACGTAGATATACATATAGAGGTCTGATTATTCTCCTTTGTGACTATTATTTTAATTAAAATAATAATAAAAATCATATTTTGCGTTATTGTCAATCTCAACGAGGATTATTTAATAAGGAAAAATAATTTCGAATGCATCAAAGTAATATTGCCTAAATGGTAATTGAAGCTTTTTCCACAGAATCTCATTAATTATTCAGTTAAGCTAAAGAAAGCATCAAGCAATCAAAAATAAATTGAGAAACAGATATATGTTAGTTAAATTTTCTATTAATACTATGTTTTTTTATGATAACTATTTGAAAAGCTTTTTATGAACATAATAATTACATTAAATTTGTGCTTTTATAAACTTCTTTAATAAGTCTAATGATCGCGCGTGAGCTTTTACCTTTCCATTCATCTCTATCGTAAAAACATGTCTTTACTAAAGAAGCTTGCATTTTGTAACAGGGTTTACAGTTTAAGATAAGAACTGGAACCTGTTCAACATCGTCGATGTTTGATATACCTCATCGAGTAACAACATGTAAAACGCTCAAAGGCATTTACGAAAATTTGCATAATTCAGTTTTAACGCATTTTCTATTTGTCATGTTGTCATGAGATCCAGAAAACATTAACATACCGACTGATAATTGTGATTTAGTACCTTTCGAATGCTGAAAATGTTTAAAATGCGCATGAATTAGAAAACCTTTGTATATTTTCTTATTTTGTTATTACCAATTTGAATGTAAACGTGTGCGTTTATGCTCAAATGAAAAATAAATCTTTTCGGTGTAATTGATCCATACGTTAGCGAATGAATACAGTAGAGATATTTTACAATGCAATAGTTACAACTTATAGTTGAAATAAGTTCTTAAAAAATTCAAACTAAAAAATATTTCTTCGAATTTATTTGGAATTTAATATATCGCATAACTGCCATTCATTCCGAATTATTCTTTTATTTTGTCTTTTATTTTGTCTCATTCTTCGTCAACATTTTCATTTGAAAGCTCGTTTTAACAAAGTTTTTAACCTTAAATGTTATTATGCTTATATAATAATATAACTACGAAAAAATGTCAAGAAAAATATTATCACAGTCCTGCTTCCTGGAAATTTTAATCATTAATAGAATACTTGAAAATCCGAAGAAAAAGAATGGGAAATGGATTGACCATTTAGAGCTAATATGATCCTCCGTTTGTCTTTTATCTCCGCGCAAGAAGACATTAACCGACACCTGCCTAGTCAACTCTTCGCGTACGTCAGAAAAGTGACCTTCTTTTCACGTCCTTACTCACAAGTCAGTATATAAGTTCAGCGACGGCACTCCTTGATGCAAAGACAAAATTAATACCGGTAATTAAAAGGCACTGAACGTACACTCTCTATCCCCTTTCAGTACACCACTGCTTCCAACATTCGCGCGTCACGTCTGCATGTTACGGCAAAAGGAGTGCAGCCAAAGTCTGGTGGCGCACCTTCAAAATTAGTTTTCAGCTTAGTGTTACTGCTACCCTTTCTCTCACAGCAAGTCCTACATGCACGAGTATCATTTTCGCGAAATTTAGGAGTAAGTCACAATAATAGTTTGCCAAAAACTGGGCGTTGATAGAGGAATCAGCTAAGGTTTCTGTTGCTGAATTAAATTAGTGTGCTTTAGGAAAATTTCCAGAGGCATTTTAGATTATCAAAACAACGTTACTTGGAGAACAGTTTTATGTCTGACCGCCTGCATGCTTTGCAAATATCAAATTATAAGGGATGAAGGAGAAACGTGTTTTAATCCAAAGGTCTTAAAAACTATTTAAAAGTCTTCAAGAAATTCTATGAATAGTCTTATAGATAGTATAGTAGTAACATCCTTAGAAATTCCTGAGAGACTTCTATCAGGTAGCAAAACTTTCCAATACTTGTGTCGTCATTATTAACAGTAAATCACGATTTTTTATGAAATTTATTATTATGATAATTAAGAAAACAAAACTTTCATAAATAAAAATTACTTACGCAGTATAAAATACGAATATAATGTGATGGAGTAATTCTTTTTATTACCACTTCAATAAATATATGTATTTATAATTACATATGTTTCATATAAAGAAACAAGAAAAGTTACAAGTTTTTATAACTTTTAAAGAAAATGATTTAAATAATAAGTACGCATTTATTTAATCCATCATTTAAATAATAATACTCAAATAACACGTAAAAGAATTTTACTAAAGTTATTTCAAAAGACTTACAATGCACCTTTAACTCATATAAAATTTATAGAATTGAAAATAAAAACAAATGAAAAAACATAGTTTTCCAATTAAGTTTTGTAGTGCCATATTTGTAGCACTTTGTTTCAAGCTATAGAGCATCGAGAAATCCTAAATCTGAGTGAGAATTTATTTTCAAATTTCCGTCACTTTAGAAAAATTACAGTGTAATAATGATCGCATCTAGATCCGATCTAGATTCATTTCACTCGTACATTTAACATTCGATGTACAGTGAAATTAAATGAGTTGTATAAAAAATAATGTTCAGTACATCATAAGGATACGTCTGAAAATATTACATTCGTTTCAAAGTATTTTGTCTAAATCTATAATTAAGATTTAGATAAATTGGAGAGATTAAACTATTAAATTCTGATAAAGAAATTGGATACGTTATGAATGGTAGTTTTTAAAAAAAGATTTAACATTTGTACTGTATAAACAAATCTGAGGATTTTTCAGTTTTCAGTCATTCGGCTATATTTAAATAAAACTCCAACGATTAAGATATGCGATTACACTTTTTTAATCTATTAGACCATTACACGATTTTAACTGCATTTGTAAAAATTATATTTTTTTTCTATAGGTCTTTATGATAATATCTTTTCCTACGATGATAATATTCGGATTAAATACAAGTTGTGTAAAATGTTCGAAATTGGAAAGACTTCTTTAACTTTAAATCTTTTGACTCTTAAACTACAAATTCCATTCTTAAGAAAATAAATTCTGGAACTTATCGTCTACTTATGGTAATTTCAAAATTAGACCATACTTGGGATACTTTCAATTTAATATGCTATTCTTTCATTATCATAGAATTATTGCGTTAATAATTATTTTTCAATTAATTTTTTCCCGCAACTTTTTTACCATAAAACTTCTGTCCGGCAATATTTATCTAATATATTTTAAATGACTTTATTTTTCTTTTCACTAAGACTTTCACACAGCTATTTTGTTTAACTATTTCATATGTAAAAAGATAAATGATTTTCGCAAAACTCGTTTACTCTAAAATACCTTCTTCATTTGCTTAGAATTGTCAAAGGCTTTAGAAACCGATTAATCGACACACTCATGACTTCTATAATTCATTTTTTCTATAATTTTACCAGTGATAATTTCAAGACTTATTACTTATATTCTCTTAGTAATTTTTATCCAACTTTTAAATTTATCATCAGTTATACGAATTAACGTTATGCATAAATAAGCTGTTTAAGCCATTAAAGTTATCGGTTCTTCTTTTAATATTATTAGGATTAAATAATATAAATGTACAAAGAAGTGGTATAATGTAATCAATAGAAGGCATTAGGATAATAAGAAAATAAAATATTAAAAGTAAAAATTAATTCATTTTCATTTTCATCTTAGTAGTAAGTGAGTTTACATATTCATAAATTATTCAAAGTATTGAAAATTCTTCAATCTCGTTAGAAGCTATTTAATATAATTAAGCAAAGTTCATTGTATGTGAACTTTGAGAATTCCATACTCCACGTTTCTAAACAACGTAGTTATTTTATGGTTAATGTTCTAATTTCTTTCATTTTATAAATAATTTATTATTAATCAAACGCGACTATATTTTCAAATAATATTATTTTGCCGATATTAATCTTATATTCTTTTCTTCTTAATTCTTAAATTATGCAGTTTCTAAGGTACACTCAAGTTTGATTTTATGTTGTATGCATCAAATATTGTAAAGAATATATAAATTGAGAGTGAAATTAAAACAAAACATGTGAATACCGTATGCTAATTCTATTACAAGATTATATATAAATACGAGGCTGACATTTTGAAATTAGTATCAAAAAGACGACAATTCTAATTTGAGTTTTGAAAAGCATTTAAATAGTTACTTTATTGGAAATAATTTTTTAGAAAGCTAGATCTCTCTATAAATATATGTTCAGTTCAGAATTTTGACTACGAGTTATGTTTCCTAGTATATAATGAGCTTTCAATCGAACAGAAGTTAAATGAATGCAAAAAAATTGAATGTAGAGTAATATTTATGTAAAGATCTCTCCGCTTACTGTAATGATTGTCGGACTTTATCCATATGTCACACTTCATGGAATACGATATAACATCAGCTTTTATATTATTTTAAACAGGAACTTTATCTTCTCATTGGGTTATCTATCGAAAAAATGCATTTTCATTTTTATATCTCGTATATCATCAGAAAATCCGCACGCGCATGCACACGCTCGAAGCCTTTCGCTTTCATTATTATCTTAGTCCCTTTACTACATAAAGCTACACCCATGCTAGTGCTGTACTGTATTTTGATCTGATGTCTATAACTCATGGTTTGCTCTTGGTAGCTGAAGCATTATTGGCTATGATAGCTTGTTGATCGTTCTTTTCTCAGATAGTTGTGCGTCGTCTATTGTTGTGGAAGCACGTAGTCTGTTGAGTTTTTCTGTAGATAGCAATTTGAGTTTTATAACTCGAAAGTTTCTCAAGTATTTCTCATAGTTCTTTTAAGTACTCTTATTTTCTCGAGTTATGCCCTTCAAACGGAGAGCTGATGCATTATTTTCGGTAATAAATATAATTTTTCATTAAGTAAATATTACAACTTTCCAGAGAACTTGCAATTACTTTACTTATCTTCTGAATTTTTATAAATTCCTATTAATATAAATATATCTAATATCTATTCTTCCTAAGCTCTTCTAGAATATTTCTACAAAATTCTGCACTTTACTTATTACTGACTAGTTGAAAAATTATTTGTTCAACGTGCATTGTTTGTTACAGAAAAGATATATCCTTTCTTAAAGGATATACTAAAAATATGTATATATAATAAAAATGTTCTGTGCGTGTGTGTGTGTGTGTGTGTGTATGTTTTAAAACTATAGAAAGGCTAAGTTGGAAGAAATAAGTTAACCACTCTTCTTCTGTACAAAATGAAAAAGTATTAGAATTAATTGATTTCTGAGCTCTGCTTTAATAGCATAAACTTTATTTCCAAAATTAAATAAATCTTAACGAAGCACTTTATAACTTAGCTTGAAATATATCTACAAGGACGTTCATTTAAATATTTTATATTGTCTTTAGATGAAATTCGAAATTACTTAAAAATTAGTAATTTTTTATTATAACTAGAAAATGATACTTAAATTTCCTTTCCTAATGAATACTCTAAACTTACGTCTTTGTTCATTCAATCTCAACTTTAACTACGTAATAGAGAATTCAATTACTTTTTTTAATATTTTCAAATACTTACTAACAATTTATTATTCGCTAAACAATAATGTTGTAAATTATTAAAAAATCGTTTCTTTTGAAACAGTATAAAGAATAATATTTAAGGACTTCTTTTTATAATATTAATTGAGACATGTATTATAAATTCTAACCAACAATACTAATAATAAAAATAAAATCTTTATCTGTACTTTTTAAAAAAATCTTCGGTGATTTTATCAAGATAAATAGAGTAGACAATATGACATTTATGACTGCCTTTAATAAATAGAAAACTATCTCATTCGAGAATATTAACATCTAATAATTTATCATGGAGCACCAATAAATGGTCTTCAAATATGAAAGAGTTATCACTTTTGAACAACATTGAATCTGTCAAGATAACATAAAAATAGATTTTCCAAAGCTGTCATTGAATAAGTGAAATAAGTTTTATCAGATAGAAATCACTCTGTACAGAAATTACTCATTAAATTAAACTTGAAAATTAAACTTATTTACCAAATTCAATAATGAACATCTAACTTGGTATTTTATTCATTATACTTAGTTATATAATACATTATTTCCAAATTTTTATAATTTTGTAACAGAGTATCATGCTCTTAGTTTTCAATACTAGTAAAAAATATTAAATTTTAACCAATTTTGTGTTTAAATTAACAAACAATTTGTATATTACAATTTGTCTTATAATCTCACAATACAACTATCGTACATAGTTCTCTATTGCGTATTAAAAGTAAAAATTCTAATTATTTCTTTGAATTAATTTTCTCAATACCTAATACCATCTTTTTCGTTTTGAATTTTAAATATAATAAAAACCTCAATTTTCCAGAATATTTCGGTATAAATGCAAAGCTACGAAAAGTAATATTTAAAATAATGCTGTGAAATTAAATAATGCATTTAACTCTGAATAAGAGAGTTACAATTAGTTCTATTGAGGTTAAAAGTATAAGTAAACTTCGAAAGTACAAAATAGGATATCACGTTATATGAATGAGTGGTATTAAATATAATTGTACTTATACTTCACTACAATATTACTTATATTTCTCTTATTTATAGAAGAAATATACCAAATAATAAATAATGCCTTTTTATATTCAAAATATTTTCATCTTAATTTTAAACATAGTAGTACTTGTTTTAATAATTAATAATAAAAATGAGTTTTTAAACTATTATAGATTATTATTTTTATCAAGTAAAGCAAGGACATTCATTTTCTGACATTTGAAAAGGTATTTACATCGAATTATTATATAGCTGTTTTTCATTATAAAGACTGTTTTCGTAAGACACTGACCTGAAATCTCTGAATAGCGACGAAATTAACTTATATAATCAAATTTCGTGAAAATATATACCTAATAAGTCGACATTTGAAATCAAAGATGCGGAATATTCCGTTTACGTAAAATAATGAAATTTTTATATACAGTAAAGCGAATGTACTTCTTTAAACCTTTGAGAGTTGGAATAAAATTAAGCATATAGATTGTTGATATTCGCACAGAAAACAAATTTATTTACTTTAATGTACAAGAAACATTATTTATGTTTTCTACTAAAACGCCTTTACCTCGATGGTATGGGTCTGAAAAATTTTGTCCGCTTAAAGTTACGAGAGGAAAGAAATCAAATGTTCCAGCAAATACTCACATACTTATTTTCGTCCTGTACTTTTATTTTTTATTTACATTTTTTATCAAATTTGTCAGAATAACAGAAAAATATATTTATATTTTAAGCTGTCCATAAACAAATAGGAAGATTAATTTCAATCAAGATGAAACTGCCGAGAAGCTTTCATGTCATCGTATCTTATGAAAGATTTCCACAAGTATACGATAAATTAGAGAAGTACTAAAGCAAACAATGTAATGAACATAATGTTTTTAGCATTATGAGATATACGAAATTGCATTGAAAATGCAAGTCAACGCGGAATATCGCGATTATTGGAAGTGTCGATCAAATGTCTGTACTACACTGATTATCCATATGTTTATAGTGGTTCAGAATTTAATTTAAACAATCTGTGAAACAAAACAGAATAATTGCTTAAATTACTGGGGACTTAGCTTAAAGCATGTTTGCCTTCGACTTACTTGTAAAGCTGCTATTTTAACAACTTTAAGAAGCTACAGCAATTCATGTGGCAAATAACAAAAGAGTCACAAATGATTAAACCAAATACATGGGATTTTTCTTAGGATCAACCAGTTTACGTCTCAACATTTTCGCAATATTGTTATGGCATACATATACCAAGGGTGATACAGACGATAAAATTAAATTTCTCAAGGGCCGTTTTATATCGAGAAACATCCGCACGACCACAGAAGGGCAACACTTTTTAACATCCATCCTTCCGTGTAGAGCCTGGACTAGCCAGTTTAATGGATACACTTGTTGGAAAGGCCGACGTTTACGGCTTTTCACGCATGCACTAGAATCGTGACATGGCAACCCGATGCGCTTCCGTGCTCATAAATGGCTTTTCCCATCTCCTCGCTCGTTCTCTTCTTTTACCCCATGTGTTTCCAGGTGTTGTAGGTAGGAATTCGGGAACGAGGAGTCGGTCAGTGACTTGGGACATGTGCGTCTTATCGTACTTTCTGTGCGTTTAAGTGTTTAATTTTAAGTGTTCGATCATAATTTAAATTTATTAAACTAAAGAATAAAATTGTTCAGAGATGATTGACTTAAAAATGTATGTCTTTTATTTCTCTCTTTGGGCACTTCCAATATTCAAATTTGATGACTTCTATGTTTCGAAGAAAAATATAATCATAATTGAGTCATTGCTTATGTTCTTATTATGAAACTATTAAAATACGTACGCACATATTTATCGACGTGTTATATATAAGTTGTTCTTAGAAGAGAATTTTAGGATCGTTCAAATTAATTTTCCCGGAAGCCTACATTATTTCATCGTTACTGCATACAGATTTTGTAAAAAAAGAAAGACTCTCTTGAATGCTTGATTAAATTACGAAGATTTCCATCGTCAAATTTACATTTTTATTGGCTAAATCTCACTCTAATGTGATACTCATTTTTCGGTAATGAGTGCCGTGCGCTTATTACTTTACTTATTACTTAATAAACGCATGATCTATTATTTATTCAGAATTCTTAATAATTATTGATTAAAATAGCTATTGATTCGCTTGCATTGCGATTTTCAAACGGAATTTCTAAAAGTTATTTTATTGCTACTATACTTATGTCTTATTAGACGCATTGTAAACATTTTCCTGTCAACGGTCTATTTTTAACCGAAAATAAAAAGTTTACTGCTACAGCGAAAAGTGCTACGATTTTGTCCCTTAAATTGATATATGTATACATTCGAATTCACATATGCATATATTTGTATTTTATATTTCAATTCACCTACGTACCTACGTACACGTTCGATACTCAACATGAACGCGCGTTATGTTACATGCATTTATTTTATGCATAGCTCTGCAAGTATATACGCTGAAAATATATCTATTTGAGCGATGTTTGGAATATGCATTTGAAATAACGTAGTAGGTCAATTTATTAAAAATATGTATTTGCTTTAAAAAAGCATGCTTTTAGTTTCCCCTATAAATCTGTAGAGTTATGAGATGCACAATTGAATATTTAAAATTAATGTTTCTTATAGCTGCAAGTATATCAATGCTCGATAAATGTCACTTTTTATTTTGAGGATATATTTATAAAATAATAAAAATTACCACATAAAAGAATTTTATGACGGACGAGATTCATAAGTGTGCTTAAAACATTTTGAATTATTTGATTTTCTTAAAAATTTGATAAAAAAATCGACAGTACACGACTACTTTGGACAGACGGATCATAGAAAAAAGAAATATTCATACTTCAGATTGAATGTGTTAATAAAATTATGTGAAGATTGAAAAGGTTGTTTCAAAATATTTCAATTATTTGAATAAACACAATTGTTATCCGTGTATTAAAATCGTCTTCGAGTAGATAATAGCTGTTTCTCATTGGGTTGTTGAAATATTTACTAACATTTTCCAGACAAAAATAATGACATTCACCTTTCCTGAATTCGGTCAAAAAAAGTATTTATTAAAAATGCTGATAGTAACGTTATTTTACGCTTAAAATCATAATTTCGGTTGCTTCGTCAGTAAAAGAGACCAAGCGATTAATGAAATTTTTCAGGATTATGACCTGTAAAGACCGAGAAGAGGGACACTGGGTAAAATAGGGTTCATGCAGACGCGTTGCAACCTACCCTTCATTTCTCTCTCCCTTGAAGAGCTCGTGAAAAACTGCGCTAGGGGAGCTCTCTGTTCCCTTCCTCATGCATATAAAGACTACGCCCGATAAAAATGTCGAGATGCTCGCTTCATCTTTTCTAATTAGCGGATTATTCACGTTACGCCTGCATGTGTGCGTTTGCGTGCGTGCGTGCGTGCGTGCTTGCGTGCGTGCATGTGGGTGTGTTGGCTTGCGCCGTAATTAGCTCCGACCACCAAGCTATTCATTAAAAACGCAGAGAAGAAGAGTTAAAACAGCTGCTTTCGAAAATATGAATTCCGCGAATGTAAGCTTCTCGGTAAGTTTATGAAATTCCGGAAGGTGAAATATACGAGGAGAAACTTTGAAAAACTCACCGCCTTAACCTTGCTTCTTCTTCCCAACCCTTCCACAAGTGCACATTGTATCCACCGAATTACAATGGCTTGGAAGTCATGGCAGTCAAAAGTGCTATCTTTCGTACGTCAAGTTTTTAGATGCTAACAAATGATGCTTAATTAAGTACTTTAAGCTCAATATCGACCGTACGCTCTCTCACAGTAAATACGCCAGCGCTTCACCCGAAGCGTCGTATGTAAAGATTTGCACTTGTGTTTGTGTGAAAGGTCTAATCGTTGTTTCGTATGAAGAGAAGCATTGGCAAATACCGAGTTTCATTGAATGTTGGGTATTTAAATACTATTGACAGGAATTGACTTGAGTTTACTCTTTGCATAAGAGCTCAAAGTGATAAATATTGATTTTTTAAATGATATGAACAGACTCTCCATTACAATGCAGAAGTAACTTTTTAATATGTATTGCAAGGAATACAAAGTCCATATAAAAAATAATTCCTTTATCCTTAGCAATTAATTGAATATATTATTAACTTTCAAAGATCCAAGAAATTTTGAAAGCTTAAGTTATTGAATCAACTGATTTTCCAAAAACTGATTTTCCTCGTGAAATATTCTCTTATATTACTTAGCACCTTACGTGTACAATATTTGAACCAATTACATGTATATTTATACATATGTGTTACCTTTTTAAAAGCATCGATTAAACATTTCTAGCAAACTAGTAGAAAATGTATTTTTTATATTTGATTAAATAGATAAAAAATCTTTTCAAGAATTAGTTATTTACAAATCAGTAACGTAAGTATTTTGTTCAGTAGGATTAATTGAGAATTCAATAGTTTAGTCCAATGTATAAATTTCAAATTTACTTAAACGAATTTTTTGTATAGAACAAAACGTACTGAAACAATTAACTTTAAGTTTAAAAAAAAAAAGAAAAAAAAGAAATGTATGTTTTGACTATAACCGAAAAGTATATGTAAAGAAATATACAACCCAATATTAGTTTTAATGATTAAAAAAATTTATTCTTTTTTACCAATCACGAAACGTACAAAAATATGAATAACGTTATTTTTATGCAAAATTTCCATTGTTTGGTATTATAATATTAAAAGAAATTTAAATCAAATTCTATTAAGATCTATATAGTTACAAATAGGTTTTAAACATAAAAATATTATATCTTATAACATATATTTTCATTCTGCTTGTATCATAATATAATTATCGAATAATGTAAAGCTGCCTTCAGAAAATATAAAATCAGTCACATCGGTTTTTTTCTCAAATGATCCCAGTATCGTTATCAAGCATGTCTGTAATAATTTCTTTCATAAGTAATATTTTCATATTTATAAACATCGGAGATTAATCTGTTAATGATCACGCTTACAGTACGCAGCTGCTAGAGCCATTCATACACGCTGAGCACTATATAATATAAACTATAGTACTAGATTTTTTTACCTGTCCACCTAATGTCCACAGGGCAACATTTGGCAGCAACTCCTGTCCTTCCATTTCATCTTGGAATTAGTCAACACGATACCATTTACTATTACGGTGAGTTTGTATAATATTACATATACATATCTAGTAATTACATGTAAATGGGTATGTACGTTTGACGCATGGCATTACAATTATACTCAAATCTGATACTCAGCTACTAAACGGCTCCGAAAATTCTACCCGAATCTTCTTAACCTTTCTTTCCTCCTTTTTTACGAGGGGGTAATTAAACGGTATATGATCATCTAGAGTAACCCGCTTTCATTAAGCAGTATACAGATTAATAAACATTATAGAAATTTTAACTTGTTATTTTGTATGTTTAGCTTCTGATCTCTCGTACAATAGTATTCTTATGTTTAGGTATTTTTTTATCTAAAATTTAATTGTTTTTTTTGTGTTTCCATAACT
The DNA here is from genome assembly GCA_018907045.1 of Wiebesia pumilae. Lineage (NCBI taxonomy): Eukaryota > Metazoa > Arthropoda > Insecta > Hymenoptera > Agaonidae > Wiebesia > Wiebesia pumilae. The sequence continues at coordinate 2,840,543 of JACCHZ010000077.1, forward strand.
CGAAGATTAATTGCTTGTTTAAATTCATAACTTTATTTTCTGAAGAAATGATTTTTCAATAACAATATAAAAGTTTAATAAATTAGGTAAAACAGTATTATTTATATTAAATCTAAATATGTTTCCATCGTCTATGAATTCTTTTATGTATTAAAACACTAACTCCTTTCATAAAATAAATGCGATATTGCTATATTAATCAAATTTAAGTTATCTGTTAAAAATTCATTTTTCAAATTACATATCATTTTATGATAAATGATTTAATACGAGTCTCTCTTGCAAAATATCTATGTTTAACAAAAAATGTATAAAAGTACTTGAAAAAAGTACTAACGTACTATCAATACTCAGTTTTATTTCTTTTACCACTATAAGTCTTCTATCTCACGATCTCTCCGCATTTTCTTTCGCATAGACGACTGCGTGCATATGTTTTTTATACTCGTTGATATTATGCGTCACTTCGCGGCTGTTTTATTTTACGTTTTCCTTCCAATATTCTTTCCCAATAGAACGGCATACTATTGTCGTGAATGCATATACCTACACTAGACATTCGATTTCCTTTGCTCGTTTTCAGTGCGTCACTTTGCGTCAGCTACTTTCAGTTCATAACGTAATTTTTATTTGCAGGCTATTTCACAACATTTTTCTGACTTTTGGATTTTATAATATTCAGTCACAATATTATATTATAATCTTCATCTGTGTCTCGTATACCTAGATTTGTTGCAGTATTATGTTGCAGCGTATCTAAAAGAGTTTGGATGCGCTTATACTGTTTCTTGTTCTTATGTAAGATTTACTTTTTAAGACAAAATTATATAAATTCCTTCAGTCAGTTTTAATGTCGTAACGGAAACTGTTAATGGATATCTGTTATAAATATAAAAATTAATAATAGAACTAAGTTATCGGAAAATATACATTATTTTTTTAAACAAATTATAAAAGTAATGCAAACTCATCTGTCTATATGCCTAATATAAAAAATATTTTTTGTTTAGAGCAATGATTTTTATGAAACAAATCCTGTATTTTATTCAAAGTTTTTGAAAATAGCTTGTTAAAAGGAAAATTTTTCCTTTTAATATAGCTTTTTTTAATCATTAAACGAAAATATAAATACCGAACGACTTTCTTTGTAACATTACAATAATTGAATTTCTTTTTTAAATAAAGCGTTAATAAATTTACTTCATTAACGTAAGATGCATGTTTGTACTAAATATGTTCACCGAAAATATAAAAAATATAATAATTCTATAAATATATAATCCAAATATTATTATTCGAAAATTTTGTAATAAAAATAATTTCTAACTATTTGTTATTCATTAATTAACCAATAATAATATATCAGCTCAGCAGAGAAACATAAAGATCATTCATTATTCAACATTATGCTCTTAATCACACTCTGAATATATTCATAAGAATATCGTTCATACTTGTCTATTAGTTTATGGTCGTTAATCACGTTACCGCACAATTTTGAAAATATCAGTCCATTTTACTCATCTGTTGTAATTATAATTCATTTATGCTAATATCAATATATCAATCACAGATATGTTATTATAATAATAGGTTAATCACGTCTAGCATATGAATTAATTTACAACAAAAACAAAAGTACGTTTCATAAAGGGCTTTTACTTGCATTTAAAATTAAATGTCAATAAATATTCAAACATTTAGTTTAACATATAATTTCTATTCTATACTAAAGTTAAAATATGTATTGCAGAGCATACCAAACTATATATTTTAAAATCATATGTACACCTACAAAGAAACGCAGTCGGTGCATTTGAATTACGCAATGAATATAACCTTAGTAGCAGTACTATATGTTCAAAGTTAGAATTGATTTTATGTTTTTATTGCGTAAGTTGTGAAGGTTAATTTAAAGTTTAATTCTCTAGATAAATTTAAAGCATCTACCTATTATTTTACTTTTTAAAAGAATTCAATCATAAAACCGCTTAGTTTATAGTTCTTGCTGATATCCCAGTACATTTAAAACTCCATTTAATAACCTAATATTAAAATTAATTTTTACCTAAACTTTCCTATCTTGACCCTGCGCATTCACTATTATTTATTCATAATTATTTTTCCAATATTTTGTTAACTTTAAATCTTTGAATTGACACTCTAATAAATAGTAAATATTTATGAGATACGTGAAGTAAACGTTATTTATTTTGAAATTTGTATTCAACTAGAATGTGAATCCCCTTTATGTGCTGCTAATATAAATTTGTTATTCACACGAAGCCCAGTAAAAGCAGTTAAACTTCTCGCATTCGAAAGCTTTGCACTGATTTTTTGTTTCTTGGAAAAATGAAAGAACTGAACACTTAACGACAAAGACAATGATGACGACCAGTACGGACGTTTTTGTTAAATCACCGGAAACTCGATGTTAACAGCAGCCGCCTTGCGCGTGATGATAAATCAATGGATATATAACACCGAGGGGATTTTACGATTTCCGCGAGAGGACTTGCACTATGCCTTTTATGGCATTCCATGTGGAATATGTGCCCGGACAGTAAGAGCCACACAGTCGTATTCCAAAAAGTTCGATATTTCAGATGCGACGGTATAAGTGAACCTGAATTGTTTTGTTTTCCATTTACTCGCATAAAGAAACTACTGTTAAATTATTTTGGGAGTTCGGTATTGAAATATTGACAAAAATCACTCAATTTAAATACAAACAAATATTTGTATTTAATAATTCTTTGATTTTTAACGGATCAAAATATTTAGTAAGTATACTATTCCTTATTATTCTGAACTTTTCGCCGTTTTGATGAATTTAGTGAATGATGTAAAATATGGAACTAGGCATGCATCGTGTGATTGGCAATTTTTTAGAAAACGGATTCCAAGTGAAAATATTCTAAATTTTCTTTCATTGGCTATCGTAATATATTTTATACGATAAAAAATCAAGCGAAGAAACTTGCGTAATTCACAGTGACAATTTAACCAATGAATTTCAAATAAAATTTACAAACTTAGTATATCGGTATTGAAATAAATATTTTACACGTGTACATTGATACAGTAAAGATGAAAAGAACTTTTTATTAATTCTTTATACTTGCTTGTGAATTTCTTTAATAAGTAAAAATGATACATGTTCATAAATGTAAAGTATTTAAACTATTGTTCAATGGTTAATAAAAATAAGTATTTTAATATCTAGAAAGCCTTATTTCAAGTAATATGAGAATATTAAAATATTTTATTAGAAAAATTTATTACAGTATTTATAGAATTATGAAATGTATATTTTAATAGTGTACATAAATATAACAAAACGCATAAGAGAGGTAAACTTGAAAATTTTAATTTTCATATAGGACTGTATTAAAAGAAGTAGAGAAAATTCTTTGTATAAATTCAAAACATTCAACATTTTTATTTTAAAATCTAAAATTTTGCCTATTATAATACATTTCATCTTCGTGAAAAAGTTTGTAATAATAAGTTTTTAGCTTATGATAAAACATATAGTGCATTTGCCAAATTTTATATTATTGTAGCTTGTAACAGAGTTTAGTCAATCGAATGTTAATTATAAGGGATTTATTACACATATAATTTAATACAAAATACATTAATAATCGCTATGCATTATGGACGAAAATCCTACTTATTATATAACAATTGATGCAAATAAACAGTATTAAAACTTCCTTATATTTTAATGAACTGTAGCACCACTTTAAATTCGTTTAAACTCATTTTCATTTAGTGTAATAAACAGAATGCCAGGAGACTGTATAATAACTAATCTTTATTAAAAATAACTGCTCGAAAAAGTCTTCTATAAAAGTGTACTGCCACTCCCGAATATGTAATGGATCGCGAAAATTTTGAGAATTATCCGTAAAGATAATAATCCATAACTACGTAATAACAAAATTTATTTGTTTTGTCAAATGTTTAATATTTTTTTATATAATATTAAAAAACAATATTATTTTAGTCCGCCTGTTGATTCTTATTCTAAAGAAATTGTATAAAATTTTTAGTTTCGACTCTTATAAATTAAATATGTGTCAATCTTTTCTTAGAGTCTCTCTTCTACTACTACGTATATGCATGTACGTTTGCATATAAACTTGTATAGGTACGCGCATGGTACGGACGTTATTTGCCCGGGCATCCTTTGACAGCTGCTGGAAAATTAGGCACAACGGTGCAAATTTCCAATTGGTGCGCATCCGCATGGACGTTTACATCGTTAATATCTCCACGGTCGTAGGCATTAGACATGCATCGTTTCTTCCATAAGCCATAGCATTAACAATCTATAACTCGTTGGTCTGATCCATGTATATGTATTTTACGTTTGTATGTGCACTTGTACATATGTTTATATGATACAATTGCATGGTTAATTATTGAATAAATATGAGTACAAATATTATAGAGAGAGATAGAAGTATATTTGTTTTGACAGCACCCCGCAGCATCTCTAAGTTTTATTTATTACTATATATGAAGTTGTACACTGTCTAGACAGATAATAATAAAGAAGTTTTAAAAGAACATTCTTTAAGACCTCTTTTAAAAAAAATAGGTGGTTTCATAAATTAAATATTTCTTGTCATTTAGAATTTCTTTATAGTAAAAGTCTTTATAGCAAACGAAATTTGTTTACAAAGAAACTAAACACTAATGGTATAAAAATAGAAGCCATTATAGTTAATTTACAGAAATAAGTTGTACATAAAAATTGTGACGTTTAAATTGTTAATTTTTCTTTACTTATAATAAATAATATTAAATGAGAAATATTTAGAAAAATGTCGAATCCGATAACTTTCTTGTGCACAGAAAAACTGTTATGAAAAATATCGTGATATCTGTCATTGTGAACAGTCAAATTTTTTATGGTAACATTTATATTACTTTTACATTTTTATATTTTCTATCCAATACAATAAATAATATTTTCATTGTAAATGTTTAAAGAACTTATATAGTTTCACTTTGATGAAAAAAAATTTATATCCTTTCCACATATTTTGAGTTTAAAATAATATTAAATTAAAATAAAAACGTACTGGTATTGATTAGTAATTATGATGATATTTTCACTTTATTTGAATTTTTAATCTACATGGAGGATAATTTTTTATTAAATATCTATTATCATATAATCACTTCAATTTTTTCGCAAGATATACGTTCGAATATTTAAATCAGTTTTTAAATAAATGAGACGTCCATTCTGATGAGTGTGACGAAAATCGAATTTTCGTTTAACGTGCCCTAAAGGATTTATTATTCAACTGCTCTAAGAAATCGATACTATCTGTGTTCAAAATAATATCTTATTCCTAGAGGAATTATTGTCATCGGTGTGTATTTTTTACATTTACTGAATATGTCCATCCTTTTCAATCAAAAGTTAAAAATTACTTTTATATTACAAAGTGTAGAAGCAGAGGATATGAATTCAAATATATTTGTTATTATTAATCTTGTTGTTCTTACTTGAAAATATTTCAATGCCTAACGATAATTTATTAAATAAATTTATAAGCTTTTATCTATTAATTTAAACGAAGTAACATTAATCTGTCTATGTGCTGTCTTGTCGTAACATGTAGTAATATATTTCAATTGTTTATAACATTATTACCGGGCAAAATTCGTCAGGAAACGATTAATAATGTAGCAATTGAAATTACATTACTAATCAGTTAACTATCCATAATGTACTTTTCGTTGCAATGAAATGTTCATTCTGTATTAACAAACGCGATATTTTTAAAAAGAATTTATCTCTTTCAACAAAATATCCAGCGAATTTTTCCAGATGTGCGTTTTGCTTGATACGCTTGCGGGCACAGAAGGGAAAGGAACTAACAATGTCATTTTTCAGCTCCTGTATCCGCCCATGAGAAACCTCTTCATACCGGTTTTCCTCAACTGTTGGCTAGCGAAGCACTCCTTGGAGAATATGTTCGTAAGTAGCATCACGTACTAACCAACGACTCTGTCTCAAGTGAAGATCGATTATAGTTTTAGACTTACAACCCTGAATTAATCTTTTTCTTGAACAGTTTTAAAGCTTAAAGCTCAATCTTATTTCTAGAACGATCTTCATCGAGCGATGCAGAAATCACAGTCAGCATTGAGCCAACAGCTGATGATCCTCAGTGCCACGCTCCTTTGCCTTGTATTCACGAGGTGAGTTTATTTACAATTTCAATTTCCTGTATTTCTTCAATTTAAAGTGAGACATCTACTTGTAACGCTAGTTTCTTTATTATAATTGATTGGTCTATACATTGATAGAAAAGAAGAATTTTAATGAGGAATTGACTTTCGACTTAAATTTATAGTGCAGTATATTCTCCATCTAATTTCATTGAAATATAATGATTGAATTTCGTGTTTAAATTGAAATTGTTTCCTTAGTATTTATGTATGAGTACACCATTATAACATTTTTATTCATTAGAATATTTTGGATAAAAATTTCCCCATATTTTACGCTTATAAATTAGGTGCATTAGCCAAGTAAATTAAATTATTATTTGCTTAAAGTTGCTTATTCTAACAAGAAAAGATGATCACTATAGTATAACTTATATATATACATATATAAACAAAAGAAATGTTTAAAATTATTGTTGCAATTGCTGTCGATAAAGGCAATATCAGATAACTGTATATTTCTATATTTTTCAAACAATAATATAAACATTTTTAAAAATTAATACAAAAATTAGAATGAAATTTCGACATGTCAGGCAAAAGTTCTTATATGCAGTCTGAAATTTTCTGAGAATCCAATTACATTAATTCGAGTAGATTTCTCGTAAATAGTAGTGATTGACAAAATTTCACTGCCGTATAATATTATATCTGTCCAATAATTTTACTAACTGCACTATACCTAACCAGTGTAATATAACTGATAAACAGTTAGTACGGTTAAAATTCGTAAGAACGGATGATCTAGAATTAGTCTATCGCAACGTCTATGCATTTGTTCTGTGAGTAGGAGAGCGAAACTCAGTATTGTAACAACTTTATTTATGCATACTAATATCAATCGGTCTTTGCAATAATACGCCACAACTGCTCAATTCACTCTTATGTACCGCTCATACACTTAAAAATAGTTCCAATTCTCAGAATGAAAGTACAGATTATCTGTATCTTAAACAGATAACCAACGGAATGAAAGAAATTATTAAATTAAAAATTTGCATTGCATAAAAAACAATGTAAATGCGCATCTAATTTGCCTCATGAACAGAGTATGACTAAAGCCTTTAGTATAACTCTTAAAATGTTTTCTAGTATTTTATTGTAACTGTTTATTAATTCATTAAATTCTCATAAAGATTTAAATTATAGAAAAGAAAAAATACTTATTTAAGTAAACATAAAATAATACTTACAAGCAATAACTATAAAATAAAAATTATTCTGAAGCCAATTAGTGCGAACTTAGGCTAAGTAATTTGATTAAATATCCAAAAGAATTATATAATGGTACACTCCATTAAAAATATTATTTTGATAATTTTTAATACTGAATTTATAATATTATCATTACTAAGGATTATCATAAGAATCATCAACAATTTTATAAGTATATTTTGCGTACTTAATTGTTTTAATTCTAAGCAAAATACTATATTTTGCAATAATATATACATTTTTATTCAAGTAGATCTTATTAAATTCTTAAAATACTCCACTGATTATTCAACCAAGTTTTCAAAGTTATATTAAAAATATTGATCGATTTTCTCTAAAATCTAGTTTAGACTTTCAATCAAATAATCCATTATTTATTAGTAATAAGATGTAGAATGGATATTTTGTTTTTAGGCTTATTAATACATATAACAATATGTATTAGATGTTATTTAAGATATTGTAGATTTTATTTTAATAATTCTGTAAATGTAAATGAAGTAAGGAAATAATGGGCATAATTATGGATAAAATCTTGCTCTCCATAAAGACTGATCACATAACCTATTTGTTAAATATGAATCAACAATATTTTTTTCTTACGATTAGGATTATTTAAATTTTATATAAGTGTATACTTCATATTATTCTTATTTTTCATAACTATTTTTAGTCATAATTAAGATAAGTTTTCACAAATATTCAAGATATAATAAGATTATTTATATAATGTTGGTTTGCTCATTTAAAACCATTTCTAGCAATTATTATTTCAACAATACTATCATCTATAAATATCTGTATAAGTACATTTGCAGAAATGACTAATATTTACAATAATTTTATATTTGACTAATGCAATTTATTCGAACTCTGAAACTATTATAACTTATATTTAATTTTTATTAAATTGACTTACACAAACACGTTGAATTGAAAATATGTAAGCTCAATTTCATCGTAATAGAAATTTAGCACCAATTTGAAATTATTTAATTAAATATGTATAAATAATTTTATAAACTATTCATTTTTATTTACATTAATTTAATATTTTTAAACTATAAATAATTTTAAATCACTAGAATCGAACGTTCGATACGAACACAAGTACGAAGATGCAAAAACATATTATAAGTAATAAATAAAATTGAAATGAAGAAACATTAATGAAGTTCATTTTTTACAAATAAATATATATTTTCTGAATCAAATTTCTTTGATATTCGGTGATCTATACTTATCTTGCTTTTTCCCGACCGAAAAGAAATAGAAAATTACTGGAGACGAGAAAAATGTTCAAAGCAAAAATACGGATATATTTTGTAGCCTTCTTATTAAGTACGTATACTCACACCGATGTTTCATAATCGCTACGCTCAAATTCAGATGTCTATAATTCGACGCAAAATCAATAAATTACATAATTTTTATTACTAAATTGGCTCAAAGGTAAAATGACTTTCAGTGATATCTATACTAGACCATATTCGACTAATTCAACTAGTATCCCAGATAATTTTTCTAAAAGAAATTCTTCGTAATTTTTGTTATCAATTTACTATGGTTTAGTATACAAGCTAGAAATTTGTGTTAAATAAAAGGGAAGATATTAAATGTGTAATAATGCTATAAGCTTATATATTCATCTACAAAATATTTTTTTATATTAATGTCCAGTCATGAAATAGACTATAATTTATATACTAAAAGTTTTTATCAATCGTATTGGTAACATTGCATGTTCTTTCATTAATACTGTCAGATAAATTTAACAGGATCGAATAAAATTTAAACATTAAAAAGGTATTTTAGCCAACTTTGTGCCATTGATTTTATCTATGCATTTTTCCTTAAATTTTTATATAGTATTTTTCTACCAATTTTCTTTAAAAAATTATTTTATTTTACTGTAATAATATTTTAATGCTATCAATTTTTAAATATGATTTCATTTTTTAAATAATTCAATGTAATTGTGATTTTACATTTAAATATTATCTCTAGAACTTGGCACGAAATTTTAGCCAGTAAAAATAATAATTGCAATTTATACTCGTGATATAATTTTGATCAATATTCGATTATTTTTTTAACAAATGTCTACATCTACAGTACCTTCAATTAATACATAATATTGAAAAAGTAAATATTTTTAATTTCTTCATTATTATTAAATATCATTGCGAGAGAAGTTATCAATTACTCGAACAAACCATGCAAAATTTAGTGACTCATCTCTTAGCATTTGCAAATAAGTCAGGAAATTTTGAGAAATCGCATAAATCAACGTCAACTTCTTCATAATCCAAAGTCCATTTTAATTTGGATTTTTATTTTACAAATTATGTGCAAGTCCTAAAGAAGCTCCGACCTTTCCTTAACTGGGAATTTAAAAAGAACTGAATAATGAATAGCAGTTACAGAGCTCAAAGATGTTTTACTCTAATTTCCATATATTTATAGGCTCCTACACATAATCTAGATACTGTGCCTGAATAATATTGAACATATTTAACATTTTAAGTAATGAATTCTAGTGCTCAAACTGGACGACACCAAATTTGATACATAGAGAGTAACGATGGTAATGACTTTCCTTATATTTCAGAATATACGAAGATATTAAAAAAAGTAATTTAATTCAAATAATATTTATAGATGTTTCACTAAAACGTTTTACGGTTTATTTATTTTCTTTTATTATGTATTTATTTTACTTCGATATCTAATTTAAAGAATCAGAATTAAAGGATTTTATCAGGTAACGAATCGTTAAAATTTGTCCTTGCATCTTCAGATGTATCAAAAAAGTTTCTGCAAAGATACACTACTTGAATTTACTAAAAATTCGTTCATTTAATGTAACTACGTAAATTGCCGTTTGTAAAGAATGATTTTGAATAAGTTATAGAAATATTACGTTAAAATGAACTGATAAAGTTATTGTGTTATATGGAACTAAGAATATTTCCTAAAATAGTTTTTTCGTTTTTATCTCGTTTCATTAAAAATAGTAATTCGAATGAAAACCGAATAAATTTCTATGACAAATTATTCTATTCAAAATTTTAGAATAAGAAAGACACTTGGACCCTAATTCTTTTTGTATTTAAATCTAATAAATTTTAATTAAGATAGAAATTAAAAATACATTTCTTATTTACTTTATACTTGACAAAGCTATGCAAAAGTGTATTTGATTTAGGTTCAGGTCTGAATGTGCACAAGATTTATTATAAAATTAAAAATATGTTTTTATAGATATGAAATTTTTAGAATATTTATCAACAAATTAGGTCAGACAAATAATTAAAATAATTTACTTTCAAAATTATTAAAGTTACAATGTTGCTACAAGTTTTATGATATTTTCACAACTTTCAAACTGCGTCTCCTAGAATACTAAATTTTGTCCTCATTCATGTAAAAATATCCAACATTTTAACTAAACGCTCTCTTTAATTTTATGCAAATATTTATAAAACTAAAAAGTTTTAAATTACTCATAAGTAATATATTTTTGTTTTTATGTATAAATTTATACAATTTGTTGAACGAGAAAGATGTTTTAATTTTATGAAGAAAAATAGTTTGAAAAATCTGAATTATCCGTTTAGGTTAATCGTTAACCACTTACATCGTTAATAACATTTTATAATTAATTTTCTTTTCTTTAGCTTATAATGAAACGCCCTTGCTTATTAAAAATGCGGATTTGAAATGGAAAAACTCTTTTACATGGACACGTTCAATATTGATTTCTTTTCTTAAAATGTATGTAAATAAAATTTGTAAAAATAATTTTTAATATAAATAATAACCTAAGTAATTCTATTCGATATCATACTTTTAAGAGTTCTCATTGTTCTGCAATGAGTTTCTTTGAGAATCTATGCAAAAGTTAAAAGAATATCCGCGCAATCCTAAACCTCATAGATCTAGTAGAAAAAGATCATTCGTGACTCATTCACCTTATTCAAGATATAAGACTCACTTCTCTCATAACTTTTGAATGAATATCGTAGTAATTGAGAAATTGACGCTCAGAGGAAGGACACTCTTCTTTGGGCATGCAAACTTACGATAAAGTTGACCGGTTCGAGAACCCTCTCGTACGGGAAAGTTTGCTGCACCACTTCGCAGCTTCACTGATTTCTAGCAAACTGCATTTGTCCCTTATCTTGCCGGAAGCTCAAAAGGTTCTCGATTGGTTGAAGTGCCCTTGTCGGGGTCGCTACCGCGAATGATGCCATACGATTTCAGTGACAGCATACTCGATGACAAAATGAAAGGCTGGCGTTGAACCGAATCACTGAAGTATTAACCTCTACGGTTATTGCAGTCACTTGAAAATTACTTTAGTATTCACTTATTAAACCATTAATTTAGGAAGCGGATAGAAACAGGAGTAAAATCGATGTTACTTTTAGTAAGTGTGCCGAGAAAAACCACCTTCATTCTCGCATATAATAAGTTATTGCATAATTATTATACATATATATTTATCAAATCTAATGCATCATTTCGATGTAAAACGCTTGTTCGTCATATTCATCTACTTAATATAGCCTTCGTTACATTTATATTTTATGAATAAAATTGCAAAAAAGATTTTTTCGAGTTTTGCTTGAATAAAACTACTATAACTACAGAAAATAATTTTAATACACTGTTACGTAGATATTTATTTTAATAGTATTACAGTAATTACACATTGGAAATACTACCCATTTTTAGATAATTACAAAATGTAGGAAATTCAAACGTTCATTTTAAGGAATTGAGAACAAAAATGACTCTGAACTTTCTAATCCAATAAATTTTTATGACATTTATTTTTCAAAGAAATTCTATCAAAACTTATTGTAATGAATTTCAGTTTATGTAAAGAATGATAAATTATATTTGCAAAATATTGCTTTGTATTAGTTGTCTTGGTTCTTATACAATTTTATGTATTCTCATATTTTTATGTTTCTTCTAGGAAATAACTTCCGAATATAAAAATTTCCATTTGAATCTTCAAACTATATTTAAAAAAATAAAATATCACAAATTTCCATAAATTTTAATATCAGTTATAGAAAAAAAACTTATAGAAATATTACTCGTAATTATAAATCTTGTCAAATAGTTCAAAAGAATCTTTATATGTGCACTTTATATCTAAATTTACTCGGATAGATGAACGTTAAAACCACATATTCTATATATAATTTGGACTATATAAAAAATGAAGAATAATCTATTTTATATTACAATTTAGCATGTTTCAACTCATTTCGAGAATTACACTTTTTGAAAATTTTAAATTTATATGAACATAAGTGTATTGAAACTAGTTTTAGTAAATTGAATATAACCATTTATTAACATTATCATTATGATTTTATTAAACATAATTATTAAAGAAATATTTGTATAAATATTTTTACTATTAAATTATATTTGATTATAAATTTGCTGAATTGAATTTCATTCTGGCATAAATATTATTGTTAATTAAATAATATCTATCCAGATCACTCAATAAATCGCAGCTTAAATCTCAATATTTTTGCAAATCGTATACTCACTTACTTACGCATGACATTCGTGTACTTAAAACTTATTATTAAATATTTTTCTTCAAAATAATACTTATAGAAATTTTCGTCATTTATTTTGTTCATTATTTTTTAATTTAAGTAACTATATTACGTTGTTTTAATATTCGACTCTTCTTTACAACACTCAATTTCTGCAATTTTTATACCGTATAATTATCATCACATTTAATTACATTTATTGTCTTTTAAAGAATATTCAATTACATTTGTCGGCCTCTCTTTCGAATCTCAATTACTAATATTAAACGATATTTTTTCACTCTCAGGTATTTAGTTACAAACTTAATGTATAAAATATTCATGTTCTCTGGAAGTGGTAATTATCACTATCTAAACCCTTCAAAATTCAACTTGCAATGAAGTAGCCTCTTTTCCTTTTCTAATTAATACCGTTACTTTTCACGCGTATTTCCTTTACGTTGACTATAATTATCTAATATCACGTAATATAATATTACTAAAAAGAGAATATAAAACGTAATATCATTTTCAGATATCACATAAGAGCTTCATATTGACAACAATTGTAATATTGATTCTCCATTTTGAAATTGAACTTATTCCTTTATGTGACATATTCAGAATATATAGATAGAACTTACAAATAGTTATTAAGTATTGGCAATAGTAAAGGCACGAAAGCTGATCATTGAAGTATAAAAATATATTTTAAAAGAAGTTTGACTCATTTATTTGACAGAGAAATACTTATAGAATCTATAAAACTATATTTACCTCCTATCAGTATGATATTGAATATTATACAATAATCTAATATTATTCTAGCTGGTGCTAAAGTTGAACTTTTTTTAATTTTATACTTTTATTCAATCCATAGAAATACTCAATGCACTTATTATCGAAGGTATAACCATAAAAACACCGAATAAAATGTTATCCAAATCAAGATGAACAAATAAATAATAAGTAAAATATTATTTAACTTTTGTAAATTTAGTATTAATCATTGAAAACACAGTGAGTTGAATAAAAGAAGTCAATTTAATACACATAAAAATTCAACATAAATCACCATTAAAATTATGAAACCAATTAATGGAAATAAACAAAATATATGAAACACTTCATATTTTTCTAATACTTTTCAACAAATTCTATTGATAATGCATCAATTTTATAACATTATATTGGACATAAAAGTATAAAAATTTTCAGGAGTCATTATTCATACGTGACGTATTTGTCAATTCGTCTGGGAGGTGACGAGGGCAACAATTCGTTTATGCGAATGAGCTACTTTCCATCGAAATACGTTTTGATACATACCTCGACACACAAATATACAGTTTGCGCATCAAGTCGACCTTAGTAATTTATTATTTAGCTATTGTAGCTTATAACGGTTTCAGATCATAATAAATGCGTCCTTGATATCAGAAAATAGTATACGATGCAATCGGAACACGCGAATCCTAAAAACTCAGCTATAGTGCTTATATTGTTTAATTCATTACATTTTTCCTAATGGGTATCTCAAATTAATAAAAGAATACTTGAATATTATTTTATTGACTAAAATCTTCAAGTCCCAATCTTTCTGTAGTATGAATTATTTTATTAATGAGTCATGGAAATTAACTAAAACTAAAGATATACTTTCTTAACAAATAATAATCAAATATAAAATATTATTTCTTTAAATAAAACGGTGCAGTAAATGTTTCTACTGTACAGTAAAAACGGTACAGTAATTTAAATAAAAGTATTTTTTTATTTCCAAATGTTGAAGTTTATTTTATTTAAAAAATAACATGTCCACGTTGCGTTAGTCATAAAAATGATGGTTCTGAATTTGTAACATTAATGTGAAAGTTTGGAATGAATTAAAACAAGCAATGACAGTATTAAGTGATAAATTATTTAAATTTACATATATAAACAGGTATATCATTTTTTATATTTTATAAGAGAATTTTATCTATGAAATACTAAGTTTATATTTACAATTAATGAAAGTCATTCTGTAAGTAATATTTTATTTTTGTATTTATATTTCTGTAGACGAATTTTATCTCTTATTTCTTCAATTATAAAATAAAGTGATAAATCTATTTAATTAGTTCAGTATAATTATTGTAAATAGTTGAAACAGATTAATATTTTATTACATCTGGAATAAAATATGCTATTACTATATAGAAATGTTACCTAATTACTATAATATACAGATGCTTTAAATTCATATATGGAATATTTACATTTGTTTAATAAAATACACTAAAGCTTGCTAAATATGAAAATATTTAAGTTTCTTGAAAATCGTTGTATTTCTACATCTTAGAAGCAAATGCAAAGTCTTTTCGGTTTCTTTTTTTTTATCAAAAGGAAATTGTTGTATTTTCATAAATTCTTATGATCTTACTTTTTTCGTCGCAGTTCGAGAGTAATAATGATCTTTAAATTTTAATTTATGATCGGTTTTGTGGTGCTCTTACTTCTTTTTTGGTGCATATTGACGTTTGAATAAATTAAAGACCGCATGAATATAAATTAATATGCATCGAAGGAAATAAGTTGAATGTACCTTAATTATAAATATAAAATTGCGTAAGTATTAAAACAATATTCTGAAGTTACGTTTTGTACGATACATGACGATTTGTGATCGATCAAGTAGACACCACATGTATATCAATTTAATCGTCTTTTACACATGAATATAAATTATTTGCAATAATATTGCAAATCAATAAAAAAAGCAATAGAAGTTAATATAATTTCATATCAATCTATAAAAGAAGTAATACAGTATGTTTAAAAAATTCTTAAAATTCTATTTTAAAATATAGCCTTCAACTCTGTGTATGTAATAGATAAATTATTTGAATTATTTTGAAGAAAATTATATATTCAGACTGAAAAAGCTTTGGTTTAAATCGGCATTTACTATGCCAATTGAAATTTTGTCCAAATTATGTATATAATATAGTAAATGTCTCAAATGTCTCTCTGTACCATGAAATCGTTTTTGTATTAATTATTAAAGAGTTGTTTAACATAAATAAATCCATTTACCATTTTAAATGAGAATAATTATAAAAGGTATCTAATTATAAATTATGTATACTGTGTTCTACTTTCTGCTAATTTCTCATTAAAAAAATCATAAATCTGTCGCTTTCAATTTTGAAAAATAAGCAATAGTACAAAATATGATTATAAAATATAATTATTCGTTCCAAATGTAATAATTTTCACAATTATTAAAAATACATATTTTACAGTCCGATAGAATAAGTAATTATAAGCTTTATAACACTGGCGATGTAGGAAATGTTGTAGTACTTACGGAATTCCGGAACCCCATCCATGGTAATATCCGCACACATTTAGAAGCCCGCGATATATACAATGTCCGATAAATATATGTATACATCTAAGTAATGTATTATAAACGCGATGCGGGATGTACAAGGTGAACAGGACCAAATATACAAACATATGCTTTGCGTAAAACTTATACAGGAAAAGTAAAAGAAAAACATCGATAAAAATCTTGCAAGAAAACATCGAATATTATTGATCCGTTCAGTGGCGTAGCAATTTTTTCGTTTGCATGTGATATTTAGACAGTAGAAATATATGTATTGTAATGCAAGCAAGTAATTGCTTAAAACATTTAAACTGTGTACAAATTATTTTTAACTTAACTGAGTATGATGTATAATAGATTTTGTTCCATTTATTCCGTATTTTAAAAGCAGCTGTTATCTTATAATATCATGAAAACGAATGTGTATACATTAGGTATTATTTATTCCACTAATAATATAGAAAATCTACTTGTTATGTATATCTTAATTCATTCTATTCGCGTTTTATCGTATCAACTATTTTGATGTTTTAATTCTTTTAATTAAAATGTTCATTGAAAGCAACAAAATATCATATTCTAGGAATGTTATTCAAAGTACTTTATGTTTGAATATACTTTCTATAATAATACAAGTAAATTCAATTGTTTGAATATGAAAAAATTTAAATGATGTAACGTTTATTAGAAGCGGTCCAATTCCATATTTTCTACTTTAAAATTCTATTTAAAAACTTTGAAAACGATTTTATACCGCATCAGCAATGCACGAAAATGAATTAGATATTAAATTACCCTTTTATAATATCAAGTAAAGGAATTGTATAAAAATGCACTACTTGTTAAAGAAACTGTGCGAAATATGTAAACTTTATCATTCCTGTAATGCTGTCATGGAACGTAAAAAGATTTGCATTTTAAACAATTATTAATGATGTTGAATAGATACAAAAGTTACTAAAACACGATAAATGTTGAAAAATTATTATATACAGAAGTACATTCAAACTAGTATAATCATTGAAACGAATCATTAACGAGTACTCCTTTCTGTACATAATTATGTAATTTCATTATTTTGAGACTTGATATATATATATATATATATTTTTTTATATACGTGTGTGCGGGTAAATAAACTTATGTAAACTGAGAAACTCTATATCTATAATTTTCCGAATATTGTCAAAATTATAAATACTCTTATTTTCATGGATAAAAATACAGCAAATAAGTTAACATTTTGTTACAAATATATTTTAAATCAAAAAATTATGTTGAAAGTATTGAGGTAAAATTTTCTACATTTTAATTTTTTAAATGAACACAGACAGAGGATGTATCGTATTAAATCACGAATACATGAACTACCATCAAGTCAGTGAAACAAATGTATTTCTTACAAATAATTTAGCCACATTGCTCTTTTAGGAAAATTTTGCCAATGAAGTTGTTTAAACGAACGAATGTCAGCATGAAATGAAAACGGACCATTAATAAAGATAACAAAACTATTGATGTTAAATCAAATATTTAAACATTTCTATACGCTATCCTTGTGTGCTTGTTGACATTGATTTTCAACTTGACTAGATTATTCGGTGGATAAACTACTCCTTCCTATAGTAAAATTAAAAATTCAGAGGCTTTACAAAAGAATAAACAGCAAAACAAGGTTTGTCAATGTATACTATTTTATTTTATAGACATATAAAATCTTTTTAATAATAATTCGAAACTTAATGAAATATAAGACTAAATTTTAATTAAACTAAGGTATCCAGAATGTAAGGCATAATTGAAGAAATTCCTGATTACATCTTCTTAGTAGCTCTACGTAAAATAAAAATAACTCTAATAATTCTGCTCAATCTAATAGTACGAGTCATTTTAAACTTAGAAACTAAACCAACGATATTCCAAGTGGCAATAATAGTATTTGTTAAAAAGCATAAAAATCATCCAATCTCTCATAAGAATACGAATGTAATACCGCAGTTTTCTAATCGAGCTACTTCCGATTAAAAATATAAAGTTGCAGTACGCAAATTGTAAAGTTTTTACTTGGGAGTCAAAAATTTTTCATACAACTGAGCCGATAAAATCTTGTTTCATTATAACAAAATACTCTGTAATACACCTTTTGATACATACATTTCCTGACGCAAAATTCGGTAGTGTCATCCACAAAGGCACTTCACAATTTACATTTCTACAAATGTGCTGACTGTCGACGTCGCGTCCCTCTCATCGTCATACGCGAATTCCTCGTTAACCGACGCGTCGCAAGCATCTGTATATACTATGCAAATTTGGCCGTTTAGAACTCGGCTGTAATTAATGCACGCTTCGTTATGTGGCGCTGGCTCGCGCTCGAAATAAGTAAATACAGGGTGCACTAGTGGGGATAGCGAAGGCGGCGACGATAGCGCAAAGGCAAAATAGGATCTAAAAGCAAAGAGAGCAGAGGCCAATGAATATTTATCCAATGCAAGGCTTCCTTTCTTCTTCCTTTTGGTAAAGAGAGGATTTTTACGCCGGCACGCAGCAAGATATCAAAAAATGATGGCGCTTTCTTCTCTCGCTGTTTGCCTTATCGCTAGGGCTGATTCTGCTTTATCTGATTTCTGAGGAATGGACTATATTTTTGTAATTAAGTTAAGATAATTCATCAAGGCATAAAGTTTAATTAATATGAGGTGTGAATATTTGTGCTGATGATTAAAATGGATAATGAAAACTGTGTAGCTTTCGTGCAATGAAAGTATAGATTGTAACTAAGGAATACGTAATAAACTTGTTTCCTTGGAGAGATGCTGATAATATTGGTTGTGAAATTACGAGTTAAATTTTTTATAGTAATCAAGCATTAGACTCGGTTATTATATCAAAAACATGTAAAGATAACGACTTTGAGCTTTCGGATAAATTAATTTTCATAAACTAAAAAGTAGCATTGGAACTTGAATTAGAGGAATAAAATACCTTTTAGAAAAAGTGAAAAAAAATTGACAGAACTTACGTGTTGCTATGGTACTAGATATGAGATTGTCACTCGACGAATCCTAACGTAAGCGAGGCTTGGTAATTTTGTTTTTAACTACGACGTTCATTTGTCGTTAGAGCACTTGTCAGATTTATCAGTGATAATAAATATATTTTTCTTCTTATTCAACACGTAGTCATCTCTCTCATAAATTTACTGCCAGAAATTTATTTAAATACGACAAACATACCTAACACTCCTATACGTTATTATTAAAAAGAGATTTTTAATCCTTTTAGACAGTTTGAAATAGCTATTATAGATCAAATTTTATTAAAAGTACAACCATTATTCAACCCTTTTATTCGGAATCATCGGGAATTTTGACCTAATATAAAAAATTAAAAAATCCCCTCGAATATCTAAGATTACAAAATTATTCCCATCCTTTATTTATGCAGACATTCTTGAACAAAGTACACATTACGTGCTATTACTTAAAATAATATAATAAAAAGTGCAGTAAACTAACCTGATAATAAAGTACGTCTAATATAATTATTACCAGATGAATAAAAACCGAGAATCCAGAAAAACAATTGATTGTAACTTAACCTAACGATAAGTTTAATAAAATATACGAATAGTAGTATACTATAAATATAGAATAGAAAATACGAAAGAGAGAATCGAAGTGAGGGAGCACTAGAAAAGGACGAAGAGGTGTACAACTACACGTCCAAGGCGGCTAACGGGGTCGCATGCATAATGCATGCAACTTTTATAAACGCTCTGGTGTAAGGTCATGCGAAAAAGCTTTCTGACCAAAGCGGCGTAACGCTACAATTTTTTGACCGACGCGCTTCTTCTTACCCGCGATCTCTTGGCATCCTTCTTCACCTCTGGTTTCATTACAGAGATTCTCAATTTTCGAGCAAAGAACAAAGTATTTTCGGTTCTATCATCGAATGAAATAAAAGGAAACACGTTCCACTGCAGTGTTTGATTCCGTTAAAATTTTGACGAAGAGTCTTAACTTTGAACCGCTAGATGCGAGTTTTTACTATTTCACGAATTCCTACGTCGTGGGATTTGAAATTAAATGCTTTACGTGTAATTATAGACCGACTATGTAGTTTTATTTAACGACTCATTAAAATACTCGTTTTAATAAAGTAATTTTTTCTAATAAAAAAGTATTTAAATATTTTAACAAGATGAATTAAAGAAGTAAGTAAGAAAACAATATTAAAAATTCCGTTGCATTTAAAAGAACTTTCAAAGAATACAGATGCTTAGTCTCTAAAACTAGTTAAAAAAGAAAAAAGTTTTTCAAACCTTAAGAATAATTGCTGCGGTAATTGTGTGTGTGTATGTATGTATGTTTGTATGATAAAATGTAGTAACTTATTAATTTCCAAGTAATAGCATGTAATGCAAAGTTCCCTGAGGCAACTTGAAAAATTTAATGGAATTACCTTTACATTTTTTCAACTACCTTTATTGTTGGTAAATTTTCTTTTACTCTTTATTCAGAGAAATGGATAATTCACAAATATAGTAATTCAAAGCAAAAGTAAATTATTACGAAGATTTTTACTTATTCGAGTAATTGTTGAAATTGTTAAATTAATATTATAGATAAAGTATTTTACATAAATACCTTCAGGATTATATCTATTTATTTTTCGATAACACAACAACAAAATAAGTATAAAACAATTCTGTTATTACTGGATAACTGTTCCTGAGATTATTTTAAATACATACAACTTTTATTTTCATGCTTGCAGTTCGGCATATTACGTTAAAATTTTGGTTTATTTTTGTTCTTAGCCTTTCAGACTTATTTACAAATTATAAATAAATTAGGATGCCGTTTATTAATGCAGAAAATGCAGAAGCTTAAGCGAAAGCACGGGTTTAATGAACATTTTTTTATTGAAAATAAAAATCCAAGGATCCTCGACATTTTTATTATTTTCCTGATTTTGCTAGACGAAGAAATATTGCGTATATACATCGAGAAACCTTAGAAACTTATAGCACGGTAACATTGATTAAAATTTCATACTTGATGAAAACATATTCTTTCATTTTTATCCCCAAATAGATATACAGAATATAAAGATAACAACGGACTAGAGAAAATTGAGTTATAAAATGACCGGATAAAGGAATTTTAAGAAACACATTAAAGCGCAAGCTTACGTACGCCGACACCACGACCTCGAACATCGCGATAATCCATCAATTATCGCAGCTTGGGATGGGAAGAGTCGAAATCAATGAAGCGCACACCTCGTAAATAAAGTACAAGGAGCGAGCCGCCCCCTCATGTAAATTTCCTAGTCCTTTATAAAATGTAAATCCCGGATAACCTCGTATGTTCCAGCGTCTGCGGGATCCAACACTTTCAGCGCGCCGGGCATCGACACCTCAATCTCTTCCAGAGCACGTACTACGTCGTCGTGACCTTCTCGACCGTTGGCTACGGAGATTTTGTACCCGACATCTGGCCCTCTCAGCTCTACATGGTCATAATGATATGCGTCGCGCTCATAGTCCTGCCCACGCAGGTGAGTATTTTACTAAATCTGGCTTGTTCCGAGTGCGCAAATTCCTTTCGGCTGCAAGGGACTCTCCGATGTTTTGGCTACGCCAAACTAAGAGGCATTTGGTTAAACATGGTTATGTACTGTTTGTCATACACAATCCGAATTCCACAATTTCATTTTCTCGTATATTTCGATACTCGTTAATTAAGGTATCAGATCCAATTGCATTTTTTAAACATTAAATTTCAAATTTCACAATTTCAAATACATAACTAAACGCAACTTATAACATTCACCTTTTCTGGACTCGTTCTACCGAAAATTTAAGGTTTCGACTCGGAATATTTTAAATTTGCTACCAGATATTTATATTGCGTTTAATTACACCCGTCATTGTATAAATTCCAGTGTTTGCAAAATCTGGTAATTAGCAATATACAGACGTGCACGTACTATAGAAATTTCTTATTTAATCGACCAAGTAAACAGTAACGATAACTTTCAATAAATTTTAAATTTTCAATAAACTGGATTGGCTTTTATTATTGTCCGCATGTGAATACAATTGTTTGATGCCTTTAATTGGTATAATAAAATTAAATTGTCTGTATACCGTATCATAATCGTTTATACAGAATCATTGATGAATATAATTATCAATTATAATTAACGTGTAATTAATGTATATCAAGAAGTTTGAATTATTACGTTAAATATGAAAATAATGAAACAAAGTTTCAGAAAATATTTCGAAATTTTTTTTCTGAATTTGTTTTTCTTCATTTTTATAACAAATGAAGTAAACGATATCTATTTTATAGTTTAAAATACAGAAAAATACCAAATATAAGATCATGGGGAAGAGATAGATTAATATGCTGCAAATAATTTATTGTATTCAAATTTATTCATTCGAGAAATCGTCTTTTAATACGATTTTATTTGTGCGTATAAACTAACTGCATTGAACTTGATAAAATAGCAAAAATCCCAATTGGGCATCTTTTCGCTTCAAAAGAATGAAAACAAAGAAGTGAAAAAAGCAAATTTTACGACTCACTATTCGTGATTTTATGACTGTGAAAATTCAATAGCAATCGAAACTGCAGGTCGATCAAAATAAATCGTTCGAAAGCGGTTAATTCAACATGGCTGCCATCAATTTCAATTATCGCCGAGGCCTTTTTTACGAGTTCTTTAATTCGCGCTCGTAAGACTATCACTAATCGTTTCTCGCTCGTGTCTCACAGCGCCTTGAGGCATGTTAAATTCGCCAAGACGCACCACAATCGCATAGTCCGTCATCCTTTACTTACTATATGAATTTTTTATGAGTTCGCACGATTCACAGATTTTTCACATATTTCGTAGAAGATCCGCAAAAGCTGTCCTTCTCTATCATTCTAAGTGCTTTCTCTTCAAAATACTTTCCTATTTCATTGTAGCTCCTTGGTGCTTCCGTATTTTCCCTGGACATCGTTCTAGGTATTAAGAACCTCGTATTCTCAGTTTTTATAAGAATAATAAACGTTTACCTAATGCAGCATAATTAAACGCATTATACATGAGGCTATTGTTGACTGATGCAACAATTACAGATGAATAACAAATAGGTGTATAATATACTAATCGTGGAAAAAAATTAATCAAGCGTCCCCCACTTTGATAACGTAATATTATTGTTAAAAATGTACATAAAATATTTAAACAAATAGTACATGAATACATAATCATTTTATTTACATACATTTGAATACAATGCAGCGTAGTGATTGCGATTCGATATTGTAATATTTGATCTCTGTATTCGATATTCATGACAATTTAAATATGATTATATTTAGTTACATTTACTTTAAATTAAATTAAAATTATACACTTTTTTATATTTCATAAAGTTTTCGGATTATTTTTTAATAACATTTTCGTGTACACATACCTATTTTCAGTTCAAATTCAGATAGAAATAATTTAATTAACTTATTGATTTTCTTTTTTTACATGCCTATAATTGTTGTGCATGCGAAGCTTCATCATAAATAAATTGTTTTTTAAATATCCAAATTTAATTTTTATTCTACAACTGTAAACATTTTAAATTTGTAAAGTGTGAACTTAATTTTATTTTACAAATTATAAAAATTGTTAAATTATGCAGTCGAATTCTACATAAGATAGTATAATAAACAATGTAAATTATTGACTTCACAATGATACTAACGAGCGATAATCTTTTTCTTTTACTAATAATCTTTCTAAAATCTGAAAATACTAACGTATACATTTATATTTAATTATAAATTTTTTTTCGGTTTATAATTCAAGCTTTAATTATCAAAAAAAAATTGAATAAGCTTTCCGACGAAATGTATTTCACATTAATTTTTTTAAAGAAACTGATATTTAATGAAAGCTGATGTAATACTTTCTATCGAGTGATTATAGATAATTAAGCGTTTGAATGAATTTTATCCAAGAGAAACTTTTTATACTACATTATCGAACGTATAATCAATTTCCAGAAATTTCATTTGTTCTTTCCTAGTTTCAAATAACATTTGTTCATTAATTGTTTCTTAAAGTTATTATTCATAAAAAATGTGACAATTATTTTATTTTATGTAAAATTACATAAAATAGAGAATTTAAGATATAGTTTATATTATTTATATCCTTTAACTATTGTAATGCAAAACTGAGATATTATTAACAAAATAAGTATTATTGAATAGATATTAATAAAATTATTAAAATTGAGAATTTCATATTTTATAAATTAATTTTACGTGAAACTTGTTTGAAATAAATAAGAACTTGAAATTATAGAGAGTAAGTGCTACACATTCTGCTAGGACCTTAGTACCCATAAAGCAACGTTCAATTCTCTTTCTCTCGTTCCTTTCGTTTTTTCTACTAATATAGAAGTCAGTGGTACCTCTTTATTTCAGTAGAAATTCATGAATTTATCAGCTGTAAAAATTATGCTCACGTAGTACTACTTAGTGTTTTCTTTTTGTTTCGAAACTTTTCAATACTTAACATGTACTTATAAAAGTTTATCGACTTTATATTCGTACAAATATTTCACAAAGTAAGGAAATATGCAAGTTATACACTTACTTTCGATTAATGTCATGTACTACGTGCTGTTGGAATCTATAATAAATTAATAAGTGAAGATTTTAAATAAAGTATAACGTCACATAGCTATGGATCAATCATAATCCTGTCACAGCGCTGAGAGCCACTTTCCTAACTAAACAATCAATGTTTTCTACGTTCCATTTCAAATCATACGTAAATTACACTCATCATGACGTGCTAAATTATACACCTTCATGCATCACATACGAGATTCAATGGATTCTAAAAGTCAACTCACAGCCTAATAGATCTAGAAAATAAAAATCAGCTGAAAATCAAGTACATTCATGTCCCTTTTAAAGTCCTCGGATTCAAAGATGAATTTCGCACTGTCATTCCCATAAGGGTTATTGAGTTGCGAAACGAATGCAGAGCTCGACATACATTCCTGGTCTCAATCGCATAAATTGCGCGTTCGTACTGAATTCAATATGCGATATAATTAATCGGATTTCGCGCTCCCATCGCCGTCTCTTTCCCCGACAAAATTACTGTCACACGCGGAAACGCGTATTTATGGCCGCGTCACTTGTTGCCTCGCGCAATTCAAGCTCCGGTACAGTTGACGAGTATCTATCAACATTCGTTACTCTCCTCCTCGACTTGTCACTTTCTTCGTCTCTTCCCTTTCTCCTTATCGCTCGTGACAAATTTTGTGACAAATCTTGAGACAATTGTTGGCGTCTCAATTGCGTTCCTGCCGTTTTCTAAATTTTCAAGGACTTTGTCTATAAGAACAAAAAATAGAACGCTTTTAATTAAAAGAGACCGAAGAAAACATATAATTTGAAGTCTGTAAGGACGACGTAAAACTAATCGTGCACCACGTGCAGATGGTCAATTCAATTGTCGAGAGTGCATTTTATCGCAAGTTTCATGAGTCGTTCTAACGATGGCATTTCTCGGTTTCATCCTGAAATAGTTCAAGGTCATTTACGTTTGAAAGGCTTACATAAAACATACGCTTGAAACTAATCATTTTAATACTCACAAGAGTCAACAAATGTTTTAATACATTTATAAAATTTGTAAAGTTATAAAATCACGTATTGATATTTCAACAAAATTGAGATGGAGTAAAAGTAAAAGACTTGCCTAGAGTGGAAGACAGATATAAAATGGAAAATCACGATACCAGAGGACAAATTTGTGAATAGTGAGAAAACTCGGATTCGAGAAAAAATCAGAGAAATTATATCAATATAATTCGCAAGTTAATGAAAAACCATATGTGTATTATTCCACATAAGGCAATAGCAAACACGAAAAAGAGAATATACAAGAAAAGAATCCGAAAGCACTCCTTTCAAGGGGGAGTCTCATGATATCGTACGTTTTATTCACTTATTATCTGCGGAAAAATACCGTTCGTTTGTACGGAGCGACGCATGTTCGTAATATCCAGGCGCCAGAACAAGGGATGCTATTGTGTCAGGGAACAATTAGACGTATTGGAAGGGTGGGCGGAAAGGATAAAGGCACGAGCTGGATCGTATTTCAAAACGTTCGAAATGTGGATTCGTGAACATTCTACAATATCAATATAATTTCGCATTGAAATCCTCGCGAATATCTTTTTTCATATTTTTTTATATTTCATAAGTACGTTAACGTACTAAAATACGTGCAACAATCAGCGCGTACAGATTGAATTAAAACTGTCTTATACATGAGAAAACTTTATTTCGTATATAGTGATAATTAATTTTGATGTTATGGTTTGTTGAATACCATAGCCTTTTATTCATCGAAGAATAATATTTATACAAATTTTTTTTACATTGTTTCGTTATGCCAACGAATACTGTGTACTTTATCGATTTTCAAGGCAAGTTAACTTTTCTCTACGATTGTATGCGTAGGAAATTGATTTTTTAAATGAAAAAATGGTAGTGATTGAATTTTTCCATGCTTTTAACCTTTAACTGTCAAAACAGCATTTCAAATGAAGTTGCATATGAAGATTGATTATTTTCACAACTTTTAACTGAAAGATATATTTTGATTTTTTTAACTTCTATTTATAAGTAAAATTGAAAAAGGTGGTTATAATATAATTATTAATTTAATTTGAAGAGAGAATTTAAATATTTTGAAATTTCCAAACATCGAATTATTTTCATCTTGACATTACAAGAACTCTGAATATATTTTCTACAAACTTCAACTCGATTGATGTTTCAATAAATTAATTTACAGTTTTAAACTGTAAATTAAATTTTTTAAACAGTCTAACTGTTCAGCAAAAACATTATGTTTTGATAAGCTGAATACACCTCACAAATATTGCCAAATGAATGACATACATAAATATAATAAATATTTTTATGTTATTTCGAAAATTATATTTTCAATTAACACATATATATAAAAAATTAAGTAATCGAAAAAATAAATAAAATTTAATTCTTAATCATAAAAAATGTTTGGCTAAACGTTCAAACTGTAATTGATAAGCAATAAAGTAAGCGACATTATTCTAAAATTATTTCAAATGATTATTAATAATTTTTAAAGCAAAACATACACTTTCTAAGTGAATTTAAACGAATTTTACACGTAGATTGAAAATTAATTTAATATCTTCCTTTACTTGACTTGTGAATTTATTACATTTATGAACGATCAAATAAAAAACACTTCTCATTTATTTTTATTCCATTATTCAGTTTTTATAAAATATATAAATGAAGTTCATTTATATAGAAAATATTTACTGTTGCGAAATTCTAAAAATCTAAACCTAATCATTTTCTTTACTTAAACGCTTCGAGAATAAAATACTTTAACATATCAGTTTTCTTCTTATAAATATTAAAATTATTTTCGTCTTATAAATTTAGAAAGATACGTTAAAGAAACAAATAACAACATATTCAACTCTGTGCCTCTAATAATTGCTCTTCTTTTCGCTACAAAATTTAAATTGGATGAATTTTGCTTTCATAGTTCGAGCAACTTGCGTTCACGTGGATGGAGAGGCAAAAACTTGGTGGTTCCTATTCGTCTCATCGGGCTCAAAGTGAAAAACACGTCGTGGTCTGCAGCACAACTTTGCAAGCAGACACCATCATGGATTTTCTTAACGAATTCTATGCACATCCACTGCTGCAGGTAAGAAAAAGAGGGACAGACAGATACATATGAAGCGAATAAGAGGAAAAGAAAACAAGGAATTGCGAGAAATGAAAGAAAGAAAAGAAGAGTCGTACTTGACACTGTTTATCAGATGAGAAATTACGTATAATTGAAATTTTTGTAAATTAAAATACAAAATTAAAATACCTCGAAAACTAATAAGTATGCTACTGAAAATCTCTCATGAATAAATGTATTTTCTAAAAATTAGAAAATTTGATGAACTTATCCACATTCATTTCCATGCAACTCAATAATCCTTATCCAAAAACCTATCATTTCAATGTTGACTTCAAACGTATTGTCCTTTTTCTGAAAACTACTTCTCATCTAAATTTAATTCACATCCTAAGTACTCTTGTACTTCATTGTAAGCCGAGAGAAGTGAAAATTTTGCTCTAAATACTTGAGAAGGGCGAAGCTAGAGCGCAATCCTTTGGATACGTTCTCGCGATTATCAATTCATCGCCTCTTCGTACACTCAGGATTACTACGTGGTACTGCTATCGCCAATGGAGCTGGACACAACGATGCGCATGATCCTGCAAGTACCGATCTGGGCCCAACGCGTCATCTACATCCAGGGCTCGTGCTTGAAGGACGGCGACCTGGCACGAGCGCGCATGAACGAGGCCGAGGCTTGCTTTGTTCTCGCAGCGCGGAATTACGCCGACAAGACTGCTGCCGACGAACACACTATCCTAAGGTAAGCCATTTTCCGTTGGTATTAGCAGAAAGAGAAAATGTGGAAATGCGGTAAGGAGAGATAAAGTCGAGACGACTAGACATCTGCATAATGCGTTCATCCAACCGATGTCATCTGGCCGATTTCTGCGTTTGTTAAGATTAGCTGCAAGATTTACTCCTGGATCGCGAGACTTTGAATTTTTGCGAATTTTTGAATTTATGAAAACTCCAAGGTGACTAATCCGCCAGGAGCGTCTAATCAATTTTTCATATTTTTACGTATAGCTTTCTTACAAGTATTGATATTATATGCGTCTAGCGTGAATGTTTTTCTTATAATACTCTCTATCGTTTATCTTAAAGCAATCAGTGTATTATAAAATATCCAAATTATCAAATTATCAAGTTATCTAATAATTAACAAAAATCGCCAAATCTATCACTAATGATAGGTGACTAACGTTTCTTTGTATGCCTCAATTATGCGAGTATAAAAATATAATAACTCTATAATTTGCAACAATTTTTGAGCTACGTTCTGATGAAATTAAATAATTTTATCTTTGAATACTGCAAGTCCACTTGAAAGGAGAAAAGAAATTTAAATGCGAAAATCAAGCCATTGTTCCGGAATCGGAATATTGGAATATAATAAAAATCGGAAAAATGAAATTTCAAATCTTTCTGAAATTTTAACAATCATTTATTAATAATCTCTGTTAAATAAAAGACTTTTAATAATACGAAAGATTCGTATTAAGAGCGCTGTAATACTAAGCTTATGACTCATCACCAAACGAATAAAAAGGTATGAACTCTCTTGCTTGTAAACTCCTTTGAAATGAGGACATTAACTAAATTTTATTAGTAAAAGAATATAAGTATAAATATGTAAAAACTTTGAAACTTACAAAATACCATTTATACAAAATTTCTCATATTTTACCTTCAAATAAAAGATAAGTCAATTTTTTTAATAAATCTTGGTATTTTAATTCCCTAAAAACGTTTAAATGTCATGAAGATAGGATATCATAGTTTTTGCATTATCACCCACAAAAGCTTCGAAAGAGTCATTTCGAGAATAATGCCTTTCAAATTTCACGTCTGAAAATTATTACTGTACGATAAAACGTTTTTCTTTACATTTACGAGTCTGAAATAATGAATAAACTGTTTCTGGCGAATTCGTATGTCATAAGCCTCCTCATATAAGGTATTTTCTTGGCCGTGATTTTGATTTCTCATCAATCTTGCTTGTGTGGTATCCGCGAGATATTTCCGTTCTTACTCTTTCTGACGAATCTATTTGTAATTATCGATAAAATGTGTACTTTTCTGGCCTATTCTAAATTCTAACATTTTCATTGTTTTCGTCAATGAAAAATATCCTTCATTAAAAGGATCAACAGAATCCAGGCCATAAATCAATAAATTATTCCAATGATATTTGTGTTCGAATATTGTATATACCCTCTCAAATACCTTGCGATAGAGTCATCTTTCACCAATTCTTTATATATAGTTGTAATTGCCTCTGCAATCTTGGTAACTAATGGAGCAGAATATTTATATTCAGATGCTTTTCATGCGGTTTTATCAATTTGACAGATTCACGAGTTATCGATCTCCTGCACATAACTTTCATACTACGGACTGTCAGCTATCGAACAATAATGTTTCAATGCAAATAAAATGTCTATTTTCTCATATGCAACAGATGCAATACTTCTTTGAAATACTAATCCATAAAAAGTTATTTATGCTTTTATTAAAACTTTACTTGAAAAGTATATCCTACAAGGTTTTACATTATGAAAGTTGCATACCCAGACCTTTTTGTACATTGCAGTATAATTACTTTTTCTCGGTTGCAATTTATCTACGGATGATTGTTATTAAATATAAATTAAATATGATTACCGTATGTTAAGCTATACTTGCACATTTTTCATTGAATCAACTTGTAACTTAATAGTGAATTTATAGAATATGATTTATAGAGCACTGCTCATTGTGGCCTGCTAACCATTCATCGAATTCTTATGTTCTTTTATTGTTCCGTAGGGAACATGACTGACAGTAACTTCCTCTTACTTACAGATCATAATGTAGCAACTAGAAAAATAAACGAGAGTTATTACACTGTAATGAAAAACGAAGCAGCGCATCAAGCCTTTTAATTATTTAAAGGCTCTCGATTCTGCTCATTAACACTTGCACATTACTTACAGTCTTTTTAGATAAGATATAAAATATATCTTGACCATTTTAAAGGTGAAAGAAACATTAAAATTATGTGCATACGATGAAATACCACAGACAATATTCGACAATACGCAAAAAAATTAAGTTCCTCTATTTACTAACACCAAGAAGTCTCAAAATAAATATTATTCTGCGATTTAATTCAAAACCAGTATGAATTGCAGGACTTGAATTAATCTATGAAATACCGCAACAAGACTGCATTGTTAATTTAAAGTCAGGCTGTCAATACACAGTTTCATTTATTTTCCTATCTTCATTACTCGTTTTATAAACAAGTAATAAATACGATAACATACATCGAGTCTTATCGGAAACTGTCTATAATTTTTTCGCACTATCACTTGAACTATCTCCAAAAATTTTATTCTTATTATCTGATTATTTAAAATGCTTCCTGTGCTGACTAAATGCGCTATCTGTTCTTTTTCTTCTCTCTTTAGGTTACAAGGCTATTTCAGTCGTTTCCTACTATTTGAAATTTGTAACGTAATTAATTTCATGCTTGCATTTTGTCAAGTCTGCGAGCGAAACCAACTTCTAGCCGTTTTATTCTAATGAAAATTGCTGCATATTTGCAACTATGTAGGTGGTAATCCCAGCAATTCTAGTACCTGAATTAGCATTCACATATAAAAGAAATATCAAATTTAAAACTTAAGCCAGGTTATTGGACCTTTCAAATCTTATGTTTTTCTTGCATATGTTACAGATAAAAACATCCGCGGTGTTATAATTAGAGGCACATAATTATAAATTCAATCGATCTGTAATTACCAAATGGATTCTAAATTATAGTTAAACTAATAACTGTATTTCAATTCGAGCTCTCGTCCTCGTGCTTTTACGTAAACCGGATACAATATAGATAATCTTACATTTAAACGGCGTCGAGTCTAAGATTTTCAGATTTATATATAAAGTAGTACTGAATCTTTATAAAAGTTAAAAGACGCACAAAACGAAATATTTATATTGAGAAAATCTAAACGTGGAAGCTTTTTATGAAGCGAAATTATTCATGAATATTGGGGAAATCTGAAACTATAAATACGTATAAAGATCTTTGGATAGATATAAACTTAAAACTCAAATGCTCTATTCATTTAAAACAACTACCGAAAGTTTAAGAGCGCGACACACACGGTACGTACGATCCTATATATTCTTGACGCTTGCCTATATCGATCAATATTTCATAAAATACTTTGACTTGACCTCTAGAACTTTGAAGATATATTTTTTAATACTTCATCCACTTGTTCCTTGAAAAGTAAATTGTTAGTGTATATTAAAATGTATGTCGTTGCATTTAAAAAACCTCCGTTTGGTCTTTTCATATGATTCTATTAAAAATGTTAAATATAAGGTAGAGTAAAAATGTTGCTAAAACATAAAATTTCTCAACCTATCGAGTAAATTGTTTTCTACGATTTTACTATTCTGATCAATATTAAAACAGCTTTATAATATTTTAGTGAAAGTATTTGAGTATTTTCTCGAAATGTGTTTCGATTTTTATACGAATCTTAATCTCGTATAACCATACAATATTTATACAATTAAAACTATGCGAGAAAAATGATTATAATTAAGTATTAGCAATATTTTCATTTATAAACCTAAATACAGCAAATTCTAATAAGCATTTAAATAAAAATTCAATACTAAATATTCAACATCAAGTACGGATAATTTTTAGACTTCACTTTGTAT
Organism: Wiebesia pumilae; assembly: GCA_018907045.1. Taxonomy (NCBI): domain Eukaryota; kingdom Metazoa; phylum Arthropoda; class Insecta; order Hymenoptera; family Agaonidae; genus Wiebesia; species Wiebesia pumilae. Next base: position 2,873,459 of record JACCHZ010000077.1, read on the forward strand.
TGATAATTAACCTCGTTCTGAGTATATATTTCAAAATTCTTAATATATTCTGTTCATCAAATGAAACGTGCACCCATGTATACGTAACCAGACTGTGTTATGGCGTAGAACAAATCTAAATCTTCAAACATTCCTATATTAAAAATAATCAATTCTCTTTGTTAATAGTATTAGTCTCAAGTGAATTATAATCATATAAAATAATTGACAAAACTGGCAAAGACTGAAAGATATAAGATATTTATAACGTTCAGCTGTATTATGTACTGTCGCAATGTTCTAAAATGAAAATTACATAATAGATAACATTATACGACCGAAATGATGAAACTAGCAAATAATAAAATTGCTTCTAAATATTTTTGAACATTACTCCAATTAGAAATTCCTTTTTTCATTTTTCAGAAAAAATATTTCACTTTATTGGATGTACTCATTTTTGTATTCTTTTCTAGTGTACTTATAATCTAAAGTGTTTTGTACGTATTTTCACATATATGTGTATAAATTAATCACATAGATTGAATGGAAAAAAGTTTTCGAGATATGAATATATTTTTTTCAACAATACTCTCCTAATATTCTTAATTGGGGAGTATATTTTTTAAATTTTCAAATATCATGATTATTCTAGATCTTGGGCTGTGAAGGATTTTGCACCAAATGTGCCGCAATACGTACAAATATTTCGACCAGAGAATAAACTTCACGTGAAATTTGCGGAACATGTCGTATGCGAGGACGAATTTAAATACGCACTTTTGGCGAACAACTGTACTTGCCCCGGTGCTTCAACTCTCGTTACACTTTTGCTACACACCTCAAGAGGACAGTAAGAAAATTGAAATAATAAAAATTTTAATACAAATTGTTATTTTCATATTATTTTCGCTTGTTGAAATCAAAAATAAAATGTTCATGTATATTATTTTTTTCTATTGCTATGTATCAGACGTACTTTTATGTGTAAGAATTTGAAAATTTGTTATAATAAACATCGAACCGATGAAAGTTGTTTTCCTACAAAAGTAATATAAATGAAGGTGCGATGATTTAAAATAGATTTAAAATAGATAAAATTTTAAAGCAATTTTTATTAAACTTAGTAGTAACTTCCTTTTAATAATAATATACTTAAAATTATATTTAATGGTTATATTTGAAAAGATAATGTACGTTCACACATAATATATTAATTGAATGGTTATCTATTATCGCGTTTCCAGAGAAGGTCAACAGTCGCAAGAAGAATGGCACAGATTGTACGGCAAGTGTTCGGGAAACGAAATTTACCACATAATCTTAGGGGACTCCCGCTTTTTTGGGGAGTACGAGGGAAAGTCTTTTACTTACGCATCATTTCATAGTCACAGAAAATATGGGGTAGCCTTGGTAGCGGTAAGGCCAGCCGAACTTCCCGAATTTTACGAAGACACTATCTTACTTAATCCAGGTTTGTAAATTACGTGTTTAAATGACGTAACTGTCAGACAAAATTAAATATTAATTCTGAGAAGGTCTCGCAGCATCATATATCATTTTCGATTTTAATTGGGATCTCAACGGCAAAGAAATCTCAATGACAAAATCTCTGTTCTCAAGTACTATAAGCTGAACTTGGAAATTAAACGAATTAAGTAATAAGTGTATTGCCGATGGTCCGTTAATAAATTTCATAAGAAGAAATAATTTTGATTCGTTTACAATAACGTGACACTCTCCTCGTAAAGAATTTAGTTTTAAAATTAGGGAAAAAAGAGTTATATACAAAATTATGAAATAAATTGCGGCAAACACCATTTGCTTTTAAAATGTTATCGATAATACTTTGTACAACAGGTGACTTTGTACAACATTTGACTTCTCGAAATATTCCACATTCCACATTGACTTTCACTTTTTCTAATTGCCGGGAGTATGAATATGAGAATATAATATAAAAGATCGCTCTGTTTGCAAAATATTGCGTAGCATAAATATTTACATTCACAAATTAACTAATCCATCGGGGTGATTGCGTGAAAGACATTCGTTTAAAAAAAAAAAAAAAAAACAGAAAAAGGGAAAACTTGAAGGGCTCCATCTTGTTGAAAGGTCCGAGACATATCATGAAGAAAACCGATACGTGCTATTATATGAGCATTACGAAGGAGGAGAACTCGGCGTTCGTGGTGGCGAACCACCAAATAACCGGCACTGGCACCGATTCCACAAAGGTCGTTATTGAAACCAAGCCCGACCAAAGCCATTCGGCAGTCAGTGGCGGCATCGGAAGCTGCGCAACCCCAGGAACCACCAACACACTGACGACTGCTACCTCTCTGGCGACCGCCACAACCACCTGCAGCAATCCATCGGGCAACGGTACTATTGCCACTACTAGCGCGTCGCCCCGGTTAAACATTATAACGACGTCCAACGATGACAACGAGGGTACGGTCGAGTCCTGCCCGACTCTGACCCTCGAGCCGACTCCCAATGCCGCTGCAAGCGCCCTAAATTGCCCCGGTGTACCCGGTACTGCTCTCTACAAAAGGGCCCACCCCCGACTCCCTCAAGTTGTCTTGCAGGTCCTCCCTAGCACGCCTACACCACTCCAACACCACAACCTACTACTCGCATCCGATGTTCACCGTGAGTGTCGCATGCCTGCCTGCCTGCCTTTGTTGCTTCTCTGTCATTGCATTTCTTAAGTTTCTCTTTATTTAGACTCTTTTTTATATCTTGCTTAGATTTTAAGTTCAATAGTTCGATATTAAAGAAGATTTGGCTGCTTAAAATGTTATTTACTTTCCTCTTCTCAGTCTCGCTTATCTTACCGACAATTCATTACAGTAACTGCACTGCAGTTTATCTATGCTTGTCTAAAGTTCTAGAAATTATAATATGAACCCATTAATTATGCGAGCAGTATTTAAGTTACGTTTTGAAAACATATTTTAAACAAGTTATCTCGACGGTTCATTCAGGATGGTTTATAATCGTGGAACATATTCATAAATTACGTAATACGAATTATATTCAACTTTGATTCTCCCCTGTATCAGATGAAGCATGATAATTTTTTACGAAACTTTTCCCTCCTTCTGATTTATCGTAATACTTTTTTACACGCCATTAGTTTCCTTTGCATTAAATTTGATATGTACGACCTTACGTAAAGAGTTATGGATTTTTTAATAAAACTAATACAATGAATAAACAAGAAACCCTACTCTATCAATTTTATCGAAATCAATAAATGTTTCACTGAAAATTGAATTTTTTTATTTAAGAAAGGTAATATGCAAAAGTCGTACATCATTATAGAACTTGGTTTAGTAAAAACACTTTGCCTAACAAACATATATACTCAACTTCAGCTGTATCGTTATTTTCTTAGAACTTTGCAAGAGAAGAATATCACCACACACTAACTTTCATAACAAATGCAAAAGAATAGGCTTTTTCAAAATCAAAGATAAATAAAGAAAATATGTAATTGTTCATTTCATCAAATCCGTATACCGAATGATTTCAGGTTTAGTCTTTTCTTAGGTTATACCTTACCTATCAAATTATTTATACAATTACCAGGTGAATGTCATATTATTTCAAAAATATTCATTCGCATACATTGTGAATGTAGCAGACGTTTAATTGTTAATTACAAGATAATTTTAGAAATTTTAGTATTTTAGTACATGTGAGTTTTAATTCGAGTATCAAATATTAAGGTATATGAAAATAAAATATCGTGATCTAGTTTTAATCTACTAGTATGTCAGATATTAATTTAATCTGCTGTAATAAACTATTGCAATATTTTAACATAAAAATATCCACTTTTTTAAAATATCTAATACTCTAAATTATTAATGTAGTTTTAATATAATTTTATTACTCAGTTAAATTTTAGTATCATGGTTAAGAATTTTATGATAATAATATTTACTTTTATTGAATTTGATATTTTACTATTTAATTTTAAAAAATATTTTAAATTAAACGTGTAATATCTCGTTTAAAAAAAAATTAAAAAAACTTATTATCAAAAATATAAGTATCAAAATTCTTACTACTCTCCATAACATGTAACACATTCCTTGATATTAGTTTACTTTTTGATACTTCTTTATTTTAAGTCAATAATCTTTTCTCAATTTTTTAATTATATCGTGTATGCATGCGAAGAGGCGTGTATATGTACATTCGTCACAATTATACATATGTTGTCCCTTTTCATCATTTTAAAAGTTTTCACTAATACTATACTTCGATCGCATTAGTTGTATATCTATGCATATTTTAAATATAGATAGCTTATCGTACCTGAATTCAATTTATTCATCTGACATTTTTATGTCATTCATCTCTATTAATTCAATAACAAATAATATTTTATTATAATAACGAATAAATCCCGTTTTCCGGGTACAATAGGCTATCTAATTCAATGTGGTGTAAGTAAATAAATGAAATATTTTCTCTTCTAATATTCACATGGATAAAATAAATAGTTACTATATGCTATGAAATACTTCACGGTATTATACACTATATATACTAACTTATATAAATGTATATTAACTGTGCCCTAGTATTTTGTGCATGAATTGTTAAAGAACCTCTTTATTTGTTTGCTTACTGTAAGACAGCATCATTTGGTTGATAGAGGCAGACACCTTGAAAGTTAGACTCTTAAAAAGTTTATATATGGAAAAAAAATTCGTATGAGTTTCAACTGTACATCCGTTTCTCGTAAAAAATATTTAGAATAAATTTATAATGTGCTATTTTAACGAATATTTTAATATGCACATTTTACATAAATTTTATTTAAGTATATATATGCTTTTAATATTGTTACTTAAAATTGATTCATGTATATATTATCATTGCCTCTACATCGAATAATTAATTTTTATATCAAATATCAAGTATATCAATATGTCTGTAATTGTTTATGACACGTTTTTATATTTTTATTGTATTATATTTTGGCGTCAACTTTAAAAATAATTATGTCACATAGAAATATTTTAATTAAGACTGCTTTTGTCCGTAATAATGTTTATATTATTCTACAGAATTTTTTGCTTCACAATTTATTCTTGATAATTATTTTCTAATAGGAGAAATTTAATACAAAAAATACACAAAAATTTAAATTTGTGCTTTTATATCGTTAAAAAATATACGATTTTGTTTCAAATTATAAGAGAAATTTAAATGGTTATAATCATTTTAGATGAATAATAGAAATTAGTAATAATTTGCGAAAAATATTCGCAAAATATTTTCTAAACAAATGCCAATTCGCCTCTGTTGAAACATAAAAATCAATTTCCATTTGATTTATCAAGTCGTGCTCTCACTCACAAATTTAAGTGCGGAAGTGAATTTCAATATTTATAGCAGATCTCCCACGAGAAAAAGCGAGAGAGAGAGAGAGAGAGTGAGAGCGTGTGTGAGAGACTAAGAGAATATACAGACTGGCAAAATAACTGTGACTGACAGTCGCGTGAGTGAATATCGCGCGCCCAAGTGTACATGCATGCATGCACGAGTTGCAGCAGCAGACGCAGTCCAAAATAACCTACTGAGTAATTTCTAGGTCACTTGCTGATACCCAAAGACAGAGCTAACAGTTTCTAGTTTCTGTCTCTCATACCGGATGCATTTAAACGGATGCCTTACGCCATACCTTAGTCGAATGTCCTTGATGCACTCGCTTTAATGCAGATACGATGCGCTTTGTGCTATTTATTATGTCACGCATACATCTTACCTCCTTGTTAACACTTTTGGGAAGTGAAAGAACTGAAAATGGTCCTGACATTTTTAGTATATACAATATCATTACTCTTACAAGTTTTTAATAAACGCATTTGATTCTTTGGAAAAGTTACTTTTAATTTACTTATGAAATTATTCTAATGTTTGTAAGTCTATAATTATTAAACATTCATTATATAATATACAAAAACTTTTTGTTTGGCGTGATTTATATTTATTACTTCATATTTTAATAAGACTGCAAATATAATTAAATAAATATGGATGTACGTTTAGGAAGGTGCTAAGATAAGAATACTAATAAAAGTATAGTATTTTTTTAATCATACTCTTAGTACTCATAAGTTTATCACCTGAAAAAACAAAAATACCAGTAATGTTTTATTTTATCTAATATCATAAAGATACTTATAATTAGCTATACTTTGGTTATTTTAGATATATTTTACCGATATCTTTCCATTGTCGAGTATACCTAAGACCTTTCAGTTTCTACTTTTCCATAAAAATTATACGTTGCCTATCTAATTCGTACGTTACGTTAATCATCTTATATTAATCACAGTAATTCAATTACTTTTATAATATCAAATGCAGTCTCACTTTTGGAAATATTTCAAAGCTAGAATTTTTTTATTGTATTTAAATGAATATCTTTTACATGTTTTTGTATAAATAAAAATAATATAAGCTAAAATTAAATCGAATCAAAGATATTTTAGTCTAGCTTTAATGTAGAATAGATTTTTAAATTAGAATTTAATTCTGTTATTAAATAATAACTAATTAAATAATTAAATTTTTCGGTAAGCTGCTTAATAAAAATCGTAAAAATAATTGACCAAAGAATTATTTAAACTCGTATTCGAAACATTATTTTTCCTTATTTAAGAAACTTATAGAACACTTGAAATAAGCTTAATATCACAGTAGGATTCAGTTTTACATCTTTTCCCCCAGTTTGCGCTTAGGAATCCAACCCTAATGATGCTAATGAAAGTGCTACTAGAAAAGTGTAGCGAACTAAGATAAAAATACGGACGCTACAGAAGAAAACACAAACATTGTTGAAAAGCTGCAAGCTAACCAAGAACAAAACAATTCTGTTGAAAAGGCCCACACATAACCACACACTTTCTTGTTTAACTTTCACCTTTCACGGAAACTCTTTCGTCTTGAGTAAAAATTATATTTTTATTTAGAGCATAGAAGTTATTCTTTTATCATTACTGGTAAACTAACAGTCCTGAGTTGACTTTGGCATCCGATGCATGTAACAACCTTTAGGGCATCGGAATATTGACCTTTAGATAAAATCGATAATGAGCAATAGGTAAATATGACCAATTACCTAAGTACGCAAGCGATTTAGTTACAAAGAGACATTGTATAACTTTTTGTTCTTTTTTGATAAACTAAACTATTATTAATTAGTTTATTTCTTTTCGCAAAGTACTTTTTTTATCCTAGTGAAATTAACTTTTTAATAGCCATTGAACTTCCTTTCTAAATTAATCCAACTTCTCATATTTCACATACAAAGTAAAACAACTAATATCATCGACATAATTAAAATTTGTAATGGGAATATGTCAACCATTGATAGTTAAATAATGCAATAATCCTCTTGCTCGGTTTTTATTATTAAGTGGCTGCAGTAGATTTGCAGTAAATTTCACGTAAACTTCGTTAACCACTTATTCGTAAATTTATAAAGACGGACCAATAAATTATTTTTTGTATATTATTATGAAAGTTAATTTACCATTCAACACAGATAATTGCTTAATGATATTATTATCACTCGATTTATAAGACTAGGCTTAGTCTCAGACGTTTAGTAATAATTTTTATATTACTTAAAATAATTATTATTTTTTTACAAACACAATTCTATTTCTTTGCGCTACCATTAAAAATTTGAACACTGTAAATAGCAAAATCATTATAATAAGTTGTAATTAAAATATATATATTCTATAAATGAAGTTTCGGATTCCAGTGACATTTGAAAAATATTCTATATAAAATACTTTTTTCAAGGCTAACATCAAGATTTTATGCTGTTTAAAAACATACTTTTCAATCACGAAATTGCATAAATATACAAGTAATTTCAAAGATAATGTCATAAAAAGAAATAAATATTTTAATTGTATGTGTAGTAGCATCAATTTTATCACTATTATAATACAATCATTTCTTTTTATTTCTAAGATATTTTTTATTCAAAAACTAGTTGTAGAATACAAGTAGTACAAGATACGTGAGTTTTTATGAAACACAAAATGGTATGCAAGTTTTTGCATTTAATGTACTTACATAATACTGAATTAGTTTCTATATATGCTGATACATTGCATCTACTATAATATTTTTCATCTACTTAGAATGCATTGATTGCCTTTATACATTTATATATGTACATATATAGGTACTTTAAACCACTTTATTACAACAAAATGTGTTAAATCATATTAAAACTATTATATTTCAATATAATTATATGAAATTATTTATATAATTAATAATCTCTCATATTTGAGTAGAAATTCAAGTTTAATAATTTTTTACTGATTGGATTTGTACGCATAACTTATACATATCTGCAAATTTGTATTTTTTACGAGCAATATTTTTCACTACCTGTAAATTATTTACGATCTACTTTCATCACTTTGTAAAAATTCATCTTTTGCATAAGGCTAACTCTATCGTGTAATAAGAATGTAGTTACCATAGAGCGACAAGGCAAAGCATTCGTCCAAATTTAGGTGGACTTACGTAATATCATATGTTTACACTGTAGCAACTTATCTCGATCCTGGAGGATTAGGCGACTCTAGGCAGTGTTTAAAGGACGGAAGTTTGTCGCCGCAAACGTCAATGACCGGAAATCACCTCGATGTGCCACGTTCGCTGGAGCCAAATCCTAATCTTCTCAGTCCCGAAATTCTCACTCAGAGAAGAGGTAATCCATTTGTCTTGGAGATCAAATACTCAGCTTTATCAAACTTATAGTGGCATTAACACATTTCCTCGCATAAAATATCAAAACTTCACACTTGTCTCCAAGATTTGGTAAAAATGTTTTGGTAAACTTTCGCTTGAATTAAATCATAAAAGTATTCAAGATTCAGTCTGTTTTTTTTCATTTAAGAAAACTTACGTTTTGACTAAAAAATTGAGTACAGTATTAAAAATCATATATTTTTTATATGAAAGTTTTTTGAAATTTAGATTTTTTTCAACAAATTCAGGGTAAACCCTATTAAAACTTATTATAAAAAACTCGATCTTCAAATGTACATAAAATGGCATAAATAGATAATTATTGTTGTAAATACGAACAGCATCAGTTTTACATATTTCTTATAATAGTATTAACTTATTACATTCAGAGATATAGATTCAAATAAAAACATAACTAAAATTATTAACACTTTTAAATCTATTACTTTTTACTTAACCATCTAATTCGTATAAAGTAATAGACTTTTTAGTAGAGCGCAGAAAAGTGTAAGAAATTAAGTAATTAAAATTTTATTTTATTTTATTAAATAATATGCTATTATCAATTTATACTATAGTATTCGCGTATCTCTTACTTAAATGCACTTACTAGATGCACTTTTAATAATTTTTCTTCAAAATATTAGTATTATGAAGTTACTATAAAATCTGTATTCTCATTGCAATATTTTTAGTGAATTTTATAACGAAAAATTAATAAATGCCTTACACGTCATCTTTTCTTTGCTAATTAAAAGAAAGTCATAATTAGCAGAGGCATGCAAGAAGATTATAAACGATATACAAGCTCATCCAAATTCAAAACGAATAAAAAAAAATTACCATTTTTTGTATGTTTTATCCCTGCAATTTGTCATGGTGTATTTATTAATCACCGATTTAGCCCCCAGTGGAGTGACCCTCAACCACGTGTGAATTGAATTTGTCCCTAGGAAGCAGAAGACCAAGTATCTTACCTGTACCAGACATGCTAACGAGTTCCACGTTGCACCTGACCGGTCAGGAGTCGATGGATCACGAAGGAGACGAGTCCGAAGACGAGATGGACGATGACGTTCCCTGGCGATCACCGAGCGAAAAAATTGCGTAAGTAAAGTCTAGTTTACATCTGCTATTATCCCGCGATATATACTACACCATACTTTACTGTTTGATAACTTATGCATATTATTGCAGATCAAAATAGATTTTTTTAATAATGTTAAATTTTAATTTTTAAAATTAACTACTAATTTTTTATCATTTAATTTGTAATCCGTTTTAAATTGTAATGCATTCATCCATTCGTAAAGGATTTGTATAAGTGAAAACAGTTATTCATTTAAGAGGATGCTTTCTCAGTTGTTTTCAGTTTAGAATATTTCATCTACGTATACTATTTCATATTTAAGATTGATTCCGTTTTCTCAATTTCAAAGTATTATATTTTGTATAATAATCTCAAATTTTTAATAATCGGATACTTATTAAATATTTTCAATAATTCTTAGAACATAGGGTTATTTGTTATAGACAGCTAATATTTCATTTACTGTTCAGTTCAAAACTAGTCCAAGATTTTTGAAGTATTCCGCTAAAGTTACTTAATGAAATGTATGTATAAAAGCAAACGATATTGCATTTTGAAACCGTCAGTGGGCGCCCCTAATTTTCAAGAACATACATTTTTTAATGAACATGTGAAACCATTTACTAAAATGAAGCAAATTATCCTTTAATTTTCGTGTGAATCAGCTATAAATAATGTTTCAAGATAATGATGTAACATAAACATTTCAATGCCTTAGCTTTGAAGTTACGTATTATAGCAATACAAGATAAGTAATAAAGTAAATTAAATGCGATGGTATGCATGTACTACGCATCTGTATTTATCATTATATCAAAACTTATTCATTATGACTACTACAAAAAATAACTTATGAAGGTCACTTTCAGAAGAGAATACTTCTATAGATATTATGTTTAATAATTTTATATAAAAATTCCACGTAATATTTTTATCATAAAGTTAATTTTTGCTTAATTTATCCGAACCCCATTTCTGACAAATCACATATTATCCCATCCATAAACCTTAATCCAATTGAATGTATAGAATTAATTCATTTGCATTAAATACATTAATGTCAGCTTTATAGATTGAAATATTTTGTTTATATTTACCATACAAGTACATAAATTAAACATATTACTAAAAAATAATTTCACCAAATTCCAAAACGTTAAGTAAATAGCAATTTATAATCATATATAATTAATCAGTTCCGTCAAGGCTTCATAAATTTAAATACTATATGAATCATTTTTCACTTATTCGCGAAGAAAGCTTGTTTCGTTATGTATAATGCACATAAACTCCAAAAGTTAATGAATAATCGAAATTTTAAAAAATGAATTATCACTCATACTTTCTTATGCATGAAAAGAACTTTTGTAGAAGCAACTATTAAAAGTAGCATATATATATTTGATAGTATTCCTTAATTTAGCAAATATTGCCATAAAAAGTAAGCTTTAAAAGTTAGTGTTACAATCAAACTACATATTCAAGGACAATATGAAGTATGATTCCAGTTTCAGAAAATTCATTGCAATCATTACAAAGTTAAAACTACAATGTTTATCTTTATTTTTTTACGAATATCTGCTTTGGTAAGCGGGAACAAATCGAACAATCGAACCTTCTGAAAGTGAGCCATTATCCGAATACCATCTAGACCAACGAGTATTAGATACTTGCGTAAACAGATATCCGGTAGGCATTCAAAGTTCATCTGCATAATCCATATACATCCAAATACAATCTAGAAGACAGTATTAAAGAACTTAATCCCCTCATCGTTGCCGTTACCATAAGGAAGCTTACCAATACTCGGTGTAATATCACAAGTGTATTTACCTGCTAATAGACATTGCGCACCCTGAAGTATATGAATATATTGCTCCTATACATGACGAATGGTTCTTAATGCTCTCTTGGGAATTCGGCCAACACAGTTCCAAAATTTTACGAAACCTCAAGAGTCATTTTATGTAACCTGTCGTACTTCGTTTACCTTTTATAATTTTAGAAAGTCATCCTCGAATGATCGTTCTAAACCCGCGCCCTTGTTTACGCATGCGCATGTTCAAGAAAGGCGTATACGTATGCATACCTATACATATATTTGTGGGAATGTCATCTTCGTGTTTTTTTATTCCTTTTACTTCAATACACTTAATACGTAGAGTACATGTAATTTTTTACACTTACCTTGTCATTGCACTTTGGAAAGATTCATTCCGACGTAAGGAAAATTAATCACATTTGAAATTTATAAATAATAATGTTTGAATATTTTCTATTATTTTGTTTAATTAAAATTGTTTCCTCGCAATTTATTATCATATTATTATAATTTATGGATTCATGTTTTGATAAAATTAGATTTTTAATTTTTGTAATGTAGAAATATGCTTATTCTCAGTTAATGAATAACTTTTTTTTTTATATTTCCACAGTTAGAATTAAAAGTAAAAAATTGGTTTTAATGCGCTAATGATATATATAAAAGTCTTTAATCATAATACTACATATTCGTTTATCATAATACAGTAATCCTCTATTGATTTATCGAGTTTATTGAATTTCTTATTAAATATTTATGTACTTGCTACAATAAGATCTTTATCGTATCATTTTCAAATGTTATTATCATACATCAATGTTATTTAGAGTAGTCGTTTACTTTATTATATTGATTCCTAAAATTCAATTGAATTTTTATTTTTAATTGTACAATTATTCCTTTCTCATGGAAAATATTTTATAATTTTCTTTAATTAATGCCTATGTTTAGATATAATTATAAAGAAATCTATAAAAGCGTTTCTGTATTATAAGTAGCAAAAGATTATTGAAATTTTTAAATAAATATTAAAATAAATATTAAAATAAAGTTCAATTAGCTACAATCCTCTTTTATATAATAATCTTGCAAGTCAAACGTTTATGCCCACACGAATATAAAAAATACAAACATGATGCGATTGTAATTGGCGTCTACATGCCTGCTCAACACCCCAATCTTCGTTAAAAAAACTCGTGGATGTTTTTGATGTCTTCCTTATCTGCATCGTCTTTGTGCACCTCACGTCCTCTGCACGTCGTACGATGCCAACTGTGTTCGCTCCCTCCCCCCACAGCTTCAAAGGGTGAGTCTCACGCAATTTTATTTTTCTCTTTTTTATATACAGTTTGCACGGTAGTTTTTCAATTATACACTATCCTTTATAGTTTTTACGTCTTTTAGACTTGTTACCGACTTCTTATCTTGTTAGTGACAAATTATTCGGAAGGGAGACTCGAAATACGTGGCATACGTAGAACCTTCTATTATTAGGAAGGATACTGTAGCAATTAATCTACTAAAGCCATATTACTTTCTTCGGGTTCTCTCCATACTATAATTGTAGCGCAAAATCCGATAATAACGCTACGTCACTTACTTGATAGCAGGTTAATAATTCCTGCATCGAGTGTAGTAAGTAGATATTTTTCTTAATATGCATGAAACTTTTATGAATTAATATACTTAAATTGATATTTGTACAAAAATAAACTTTATTAAATGTATTGTAGTAAGGCAGTATTATTTTGTTATGATATATATAAAAAGTTTCAATTAAACTTATAAATCGTGCATATGATTCAAGTAAAGTTATGATACTGGTACACCATTTATACGTTAACATTTACTACAGTTTTTATTCAAAATTATTAGTGTTGGTCCAAATGTTTTCCGCATTCTAAAAGTTTTCTTATACCATAATACGTAGCTACATATTTCTAAAATTTATATCAATACAAAGAAAGTACAGTAGATAAAAGTTCACCGAGAAAGCTATTACTGAATTGAAATAATTTTATTCGGAAAATGAAAATATTCATATCATACTGATAACAAATATAAACGTATAAAGAAATAAAAATAAATTCTTAGAATTGTTTTGAAAAAATTTAATTTAAATAATAATGATCAATATCTTTATGGAAACTATTTTTTATGCTTTTTCAAATTAAAAGATTCAGTTAAATAATATTGATGAAATAAGTAATATGCAAAATTTTGAGTGGATAATCTAACAAATAAAAACATCTATATATTTAATCGGAAACCAAAGCATTTATCTGCTAACTAATATTCAATTAATTTATAGTTTTGTAAAACAGGCATTTTATCTTATTAAATTCAACTAAAACTGAAATAAACTCTTTTTAAGAACAAGCGTCAATTTTGTAAAAGTATTCTAAATTTTTTAAATTTTATATTTTTTATAGAATTTAGAGAAAGAATTTTAATACAGAATCCACTGTACCGTGGATCAGCTTTATCTAAGCATTTTTAACATTTCTTAATAATTTACCAAAATAATGTTCTTCGGCTCGTGTTCTATCTGTAAAGTCTTCTATAGTAAAGTCTTAGCCTTTGTCTTAGGTAGTAGAATAGTATCAAAAGGCAGGCCTATTGAATCCAGCGAACTGAAAGCAGCGCAAGCTCGACACGAGCTAGTACATTTGTTCAGTGCTACGTAAAAGCTTTGCATGGAGAAAATTATGAATTGGAAAAGAGAGCAAAGATATCGATAGCTGCAGCTTTCGTATAAGAAGGTACAATTTCTCTCGTTACGACTGGTAATACTGGAATTAATCGTAATGCGTAAACAACGTAATAGAAGCAGAGTATTACTACCAGGAAAATACTTTGGTCAGAAAGCGACTATAGAGGATAAAAATTAAAAATAAAACTTGTGTTAATTTGATACTCATAAGAAGTAATTAAATATAAAATTAGGAATTGGTTACATTTAGTTATTATGTTTTCACAATTATGTTTTCTTACTTTACTATATTTACATTTTAATTAACAGATAAAAATCTATTAAAACTGTGATAGAGGATGAGCACATAAAATATTGAGTAATTTATTCAGTATATAAGAAATTATCGCAAGTTAATAAAGATGACAAGGTAACTCGAGAATTCTGATGAAACTATCGGTTTCGACGATTCAATAAACGTAGTAGTTACCTAAAATAAAAAATTCCAGTAAATGATATTTCTTTTTGAAATTGTTGGTAAAATATTTCATGTGTTGATTTAGTTCTCATCGCATGTAACCCAAATATATTGGTTTGGAGTGTAGGAATTTTACCTATAAACGTTAATTCACTACAAATAAAGACATTAAGTTCTTATTAAAGTAGTAATTGTGCATGTTTAGCTTTATCAACGTTTATTTGCATTATAATTTTATATTATGTAAACAATTATTACAACGAAATACAGAAATAAATCTATATCTTAGTACAATTTCGTGATATACAAGGAGAAAAAAATTAAAATGGGCTCCTCATGCAATTTTTTTAATACGTGAAAAACGTTTTCATTTCAGTAATGACAGTATTATCGTATATCCATATAATGCGAAAGACGCTCTATTTTTATTTAATCTAACATAGAAATTATTTCAAATATTTATATGTGAACAAGCAAGCAATTTAATATTGTTGTTCATTATTAAAGTACAAAATTCTAATGTGTCAGAAATTTGGCTAACAGGATTAACACATGATATTTAAGTGCTCATCTGATAAGTAGAATGATATAATTGCGTATAGTTATATGAGCCACTATATAATCATTTTTATCATTTTTATGGTACTTTCCATTATTGGTAAAATAGTAAGATGCAAACGGCAGAGTTCGGAACCAGTGATAATATACGACAATATTCAATCATAATTATACGGAAATTAATGGGCATTACAACATTGAAAGAGATAGATAAATTTCCTAAATCTGGATATTGCTTCCGATGAGATTGCGTATGAAATCATTTAGCACAGTCATACCGAGTATTTGACTAATGCAAAACAGTGGAATCACTGTTAACATCATAGGATGTAAACTCTTTGGACAGATCAACTGGAATAAATGTTCTCCAGGCTTACTTAAGGTTACTAGAGTTGAAGAAAGCTTTTGTTGATTTATGTTCTTCGTCAATCTCCAGGACGCTTTCACTATTATTACGATTATTACGAAGTATCTTTAAGGATATTTTCAACTAAAACCTAATATTTGTTGTTGCGTAAATATCAGGATAAATTATACATTACATAATTATATTTTTTATATTTAGTTATTAAATTCAACTGTAATTACGAAGATTCATCACATTCTTTATGAAATTGATAAGCTAATATTAATTGTTCACAAAATTATCCCATAAAATAATTTTACATTTAATTACTTTCAGTATTTTTTATTTTACAAAACATATGATATTCTAATATGTAGGTAAAAATTTGATAATATATTATAAATATCTGTAAAAAATCTTCGATCACATTTATTACACATTGAATTGAAGAACACACTAATGAATAATTTTTTTAAATAGTGAATTGTTTAATTGTAATTTATTTGAATGATAATGATAATTATACAATACTTTAATGCTATGAACCACATTAATTGATATGCCATATTAATTTAAATTATGCTTTAACATTTTCAGTTTTCGATGTGTAAATTATTTATATTATATTATTAAATTTAATATTTAAAATTTAATAATTTTGCAATATGAAGATTCGTAATTTGCATTCAATATCTAACATTAAGCTTTTTCACCTTAATTAAAATTGATTATGTATTTGTCTTTCCATTTTCATTTTTAATAAAATAAATGAGTTTAACGCCAATAAAATTTTGAGATGATATAGAACATATACAAATAATTAAACAAATACAGTCATATTATAAAAATATCTTAAATTATATGAAATAGAATTTCAGTTAATGGATTTTTTATTTATTTTGTACAGGATAATTTTAAGATGATTTAAATTAACTAATATTGTAATCTATTATTTTGTGTTATTTTTTATTATTACTATTTTTATCATTATTATTAATCTAACTTTTCAAACTTGAAAGTTTAACACCTCATTACCACGAAAACTTCGGTCTACTCTATTTTGCAAGAAATCGATTCAAGATATTTGGTCACAAGCAACTTCTCTTAAGTCCAATTTAATACTTCTATCGATCTATTTTCAACTTTGTATCTTTAAGTCCTTTCCTTTCAAAATGTTCCTTTTTTAAATATTTTATTTATATACTTGTACCATAAGAATTTATATGATCTAATTGTTTTAATAATACTGCATGTAGCACAAAGTAATTTTATATTAAAATTACGTAATTATTTATTTTTCTTAATTTTTTTCGTCCTACTTTTGATCATATACATTTCTATTCTCGCGATTTCCGAATATTACATATTTTTTTTCTTAATTTGTTTTCTTTCGCTTGCATTTTTACAAACCGAATTGATCATTTTATTGTTTTGCATATTTTTTAAACTTTTTAAGAAATTATACATCATTCCTTAAACTCTAAATTTTTCCAATTAAGTAATCACTAAAATTGCAATCTACGTTACTAAAGGATTAAATATCAGAAATATATGTGCAAAATATTTAATCAATTAGAAGTATATATTTATTCAATAATCATCTGTAGAATTAAAAATATTACAAGCCCTCAACGTCTGCAGTATTTTTCTTATACGTGATTAATCTTATATATTTTTCTTCAAAGATCTAAGTAAAGGACTATTTATATTTAGACTTTTGAATATTTGACCATAGTAAAATCCACGACTTATCAAAATTTATTTTGATTTTTTTAGATAACATTGAATAAAATTCATGTACAATTTAACAATTTTCTAGAAGTGATTAAATAAATATTTGCAAGTATACTTTATCGTTATATTAAAGAGGTAGAATAAAAATTTAATAGAAATCTAATGAACTGTTTATGCTTTGTAAATTAATCATCGGTATCATTGTATTTAATTATGCAACAAAACGAATACTTTATTTACATCTTTCTTAAAATAAATAAATTCAATGTTCAATACTTAGTTACGTACACAGCAGTTTGTCACAATATTTGAAATATAATAGTAAGCTGATAATACTTTTATAAATCACTATGTAAATACATGATCTATTTTAATACGATTACGATCGATTCTTCCTTCTAGAATGGCCTGTTTGTACTAATAATTTATTCCAGTGATACGACGTGAATTTTCTTTTTTTATCGTTACAAACGCTGACTAAATTTAACAGAGGATTTCGTAGACTTTCCGTACACTGATCAAAATCAACGAGACAATTATACTTTCGGAAAATTAATAATTGATCAACTCTTCTGTGCAAAAATAATCAATTTTAGTCGTTAAGCAAAACAAGCTATAATTACGTTATAAACGAATAGTCGAGTTTTATGAAAATAATTTGCAATAAAATATTAAAAGTAATTATGAATAAAATTTACTTGCTAATTAAAATTTATCGTCAATGCACCTTGTAATTCTACAATCCAGTTTCGATTCTATCTTGTTATTGCAACTAATTAAATATTCAATAATGAACAACATTTGTTTCTATACATTTTATACAAAACTCACGGATTTCAGTTAAATCAAAATCCATCGCTTGTACGTAATAATACATGTTATTGTACAGGAATGTATTCAACGAAGATTAATGGACTCTGAAATTTAAAATGCATAAAATTATATAAAGTTACAAAAGTATCTCGTAACATTGCCTGTTAAAAATAACAGAAAGGCAATTCGATTATGCAAGAATATAAAGCTACGAAAAATTAAATCCGAAGTATTATCATTAGACTTGAAGTAATGGTAATGTCGAATAAGTATTCACACAATTTCATCGTAAATACACCAAAATATCCGCATAAAATAACGGTAGCACCTACCGAACAACAATTTTTACTTTTTACTGTGGAAAGCTGAGATATTAGAAAAAATTCAACAGCTGCTGCGGGAATGATCAACTAATAATGAAATACGTGAATACTTTAAGAAAAAATAATAAAAATTTGGGAAAATCCTTAAAGCCATTCTATTTTATCGATACCCGAAGATGCCAGGAAAATCCGGAAGGTGACTATGATTGCAGCTGCTAGGGTGAAGGAAATTCGCTCGCCATAAGCGTCGGTAATGAAAATCGAGATGAGGCTGCCGAGACTGGCGCCAATGTTGATCGCCGACTCCATCCATGTCTCATCGAGATGTGCGGCTAAAGGTTCACTGATTCTGTTGTAAATATAAGCGAAGAACAGACTCGGCCAATTTAGTACCAGACCCACGCATAAAGCACCCAGGTTTAATAAATACGAGTGAATATTGATTACGTATTTTCCAGGACGTAAATTGAGGATATACAGAAATGGACATTATAATTTTGTCAATTATAAGGTCGTTTAAATGAAATATTAATCAACTATTCGCCGTTTGAAAATTCAAATCTTAATATTGTTGCATTAATAATACATTGATTTGTTAAAAACTTTATCATATTATATAGAAAATTATTGACGACAGTAGCAAAGATTACGTCTAATTAAATATGATTTATGAATAATGCATTAGTAGAAAATAAAATAAAAGGTAAATTTTAACCAACAAAATCTGCGTAATAATTTTAATTCTGTATTTATTTCGTAATTCACATGTCAGTTAAAATGTGAAATAACAAGTTTATTGAAATAAAAATAAACTTCTACGTTTGCACTTTCTATAAACGTGAATCTACTTTAAATTATCAGTTATACCTATTGAAGTTAAATATTAATATTATTAAACTTCATTTATATCAAGAGACGTGCATAATATAAGTAAGTTCCAGTAGAAAAATGTTGATTATACCCTATCATTCATAATAAAATATTTCTGCTAGCTTTTGATTAGTAGATTATAATGTATTAATCTGCAATTCTTGTTGTAATAAGTTCTCCAAAAACTATTATAATATGAATTACAAAACCTCGTTTAAATATGCTGTTTTGAAATATTAACTATTAATTATTGTAGAGCATACGTAAACGTAATTTGAACAAATATTTCTCATTCATCCCTATCGCTTAGCAAACGTTATTACTGCTACTTTGTAATTTAATGAATTTGAATGTACTTTTAAAACATAATAATTATAATTTACATGTAAACTGTAGTGTTATGTATTTGAAATTGTGTCCCATACAATAAAGTATTGAATCGACATTATAGAATTTATAAATTTTAGAATTTACTTACAAGATCTAACCGCAATCATAAAAATGTTTATTATTCTGAAAGTTTTTAAAGATATTCATCTTTCAAAGAATTCTAATTTTAAAAAAGTTTTCGTTTTATAGCACTTATGTTATTGCATGCTGTTGTTAAATTTTCCACTAACTCTTGTGCTCGACTTTAACGTTCTCGGACAAAATTATTCACCGCGTTAAACAGATAAAATGAAGATAATCGCAGACTAATTTTCTTTTTCTAAACGTAGTTGAAAATAAGTATAAGAAACGTTTCGTAATTTGAAAATAATTTTTGATTTCGTTTATATAATAAATTTATTTAAAAGTATAAATTGAAAATTCAGATGAACTTGAAAACTGCAATATAAATTATTGACGAGTGTAATTTAAAGCTCTGATTGTTTGAACAATACGATTTTTATATAAATTGAGAATTAGAACTTAAATCTACGATATTAGATATAGTTTATGAGCTTACATTAAAATTGTAAATATGTGTAAATCAAATTACTAAGACATACTTGTGTACACCTGATCGAGATACATTGACAAGTAATTATCCAGCTTTAAAAAGATTATACAGTATAAACGATATACTTGCGCATCGATAAGCTAGTACACGTTGTCGACCATAATATTAACAACACTCGAAGGGAAAAAACTATAAGGAAAAACAATGACGTGTTCAAACAATGTTACAGGATCGTCAAGGGATTCCCACCAGTTTCGCCGTTCATCGGTGTTTCGCCAACTCTCTGCTACTTGCTCAAAGAAAAGAAGCCACTTTGCTGCCTTCAACTCGCTCAGGTAGCTATACACGTATACATTCGTGAACACATACCTACATTTCACCTTCCTTTGCCGTTCCTTTTTCTCGATGCAATATCGTCACAACCACTCGCTGGTTTAACGAGATTTTCACTCTACCACTGTCTTTCATCTCTCGAGTTCGCGTCTTTTCTTCCCTCGCTACGTAGTTGCAGTTCTTCGGCCTACTTTGTGCATACAACTCCTTTGTTTCAGGTTTGCGAACATTGCAGCTACAGGAACGCAAAGGAATACAATTGGCAGAATAAAACGATCATACTGGCTGCGGATTATGCCAGTAATGGCATTTATAATTTTATTATACCGTTAAGAGCTCACTTTAGGTAGGTTTCAAACCGAATTTGCTCTTTAAATACAAATTTTTTAATTCATCAAATATTTGCTACACGAGCTTACGTAGATAAAAGATGTTAGAAGCATTCTATATTATTAATCTTTTCGTTGATTCTTGTCCTAATTCTTTTTCAAATTAAAGAAAGAATACTTAAAACAAAAATTAGAAGAACGTTGCTGTATTTCAAGTTTGTATTGTCTTAATCGTTATTCTTTTAATTTTATGTTGTGCTTGATATACAAATTGTTCATATAACACAGTTCTCAAACTGCAAATCGTACATTATGCAAAAATATACTTCAATACGTAAACACTTTGTATTATAAAATAAAAAATTTTTACAAACATAGAAAATTTTAAGCTATCATCGTAGAGATTATCCGCATTACAATTACATTTTCAAATATAAATATTTTATATAAAATGCCCAAAAATGTGAAATATGGTCTTTATTATTTCAAAAAAAATTCATTCAAAAATGTACAATTTTTCATATTAGATACTTACTGTTTTAGTGACTTAAGCATTTCGTAGTCTAAGAAAAAAGGATTTCAACGTTTTTCGAATGTTTTTGTACGTATTTAATATTTTCGCTTGATAATCTCAATTCTATGTACTTGAGAAAAAAAATTTACTGGATTTCTTACGGCATTTAAAATTGTACGCATATATTTTCTTCGATAAACACATTAACCTTATTTCATTAACTTTTTTCTCTCCTTTATTGGAAATTTCGGTACAGTAAAATTTGTTTTCTCTCTTTGTCTCTCGTTAGATCGAAAACCTCCTTGAACCCCATAATTCTACTGCTGGAGAGAAGACCAGAAATTGCCTTTCTGGACGCGATCTCGTATTTCCCTCTCGTTTACTGGATGCTGGGCTCGATAGATTGCCTCGACGACCTGTTACGTGCCGGCATTACGTTAGCGGAGAACGTTGTCGTCGTCAATAAAGAACTAAGCAACTCCGCCGAGGAAGACACCCTGGCGGACTGCAACACCATCGTGGCCGTACAAACCATGTTTAAGTGAGCATTTCAACGTTATCTAACTATCTATCTTATATAAATCACTTCGGTAATTTACATCAACTACTTCTTTATTGTTATAGAGCTAATAACTATAAAGACGATTCGAGCTTCTGATAGTATGCTATTATTATTAATGGCAACTCTATTAACAGTTGATCGATAAATTTTAGATTTGCTCGCAGTAATTTTGCTTAGAAATTTTCGATTTTTTGAAAAATTTTTGAAAAAAAATTACTGTATTTTACACTGTTCTTTGTTAAATATAACTTTAATCTAAAAGAAACTTCAAAGTGCGATATTTTATCGAAATTAATAAAATTTCACTTATGATTGCCACCTTATATTACATACATTTATTAAATATGCATATAACTATACTTTTAATAATATAATAAAGATAGAAAATAGATATAGTATTGTAGAAGTACTTAAGAAACATAATTCTTGAGATTAAAGCTAATTTTAACTTCAAAGAATAAAAGAAAATGTATAAAAAATAAAAATTCGGGAACTTTTTTGATTGACGTTAAATCTTGGATTGTCACCAAAAGGAACTAGGCAGTTAACTTTGCAAAACATTTGCTCGACAGATTTTTTCCCAGTATAAAGAGCATCACGGAACTGTCACAGTCGAGCAACATGCGTTTTATGCAGTTCCGCGCACATGATAAATATGCCCTTCACCTCAGCAAAATGGAAAAGGTACTCCTCAGTACTACTTCCGGTGACAACTACCCCACTGAGCCTTCGCTAGGCTCCCCGGTAACATAACATCACTCACTCTGATCTCTGATATTATGATGATATAACTAAATGAAACGATGAATCAATAGATCGATCGTCGATTGATTTATCGATTTATTACCCTAGGCTGGCGCGTTTCTCATCTTCGCTGCATTTAAAGTGAACCTTAATTATTATACGTGAACCAAGTTTTCATTCGCCGCCGACAACGATATTAATTGTATTTACAAAGTGCAGCTAAGATTTCAAATATTATTAACAACTTGGCTCATCTATAAAGTACACGGCATTAATCGTTTATTTTAACAAAAATTACTCTCATAAATTTTAAAACATTAATAAACGAATATAAATAATTCGTAGTGAGATATTTTTTATAAATGTTCTGTAATGTTATTTTAACAATACAGAAAATTAATTTTAACAAATTGAAAAAACTAAAAATTGCTTTAATCGTCATTAAGCATAGCAAATACCTAAAAACAGTCATAAATTTTTAAAACATTTAACGGTATAATCTGAAAATTTAAAAATATATTATTACTGAAAAAATGTTTTATGTAAAAAACCAGTTAGCATTTTAATAAAAAGGCTCTTCTAAATTTCTTTCTGGAAAACGATTTCTTAATAGTATAACTTGATAGAAAATGTCAATAAAATGATAAATAACATTTTCTAAATAATAAACGAGGATGAAATATATATATAACATACGTAGAAAATGAAATTCTTTGAACATTAAAATATGAATTATTGTTTTTACATTTATTTCAATACCGCCGTAAAAATATCTCCGCGAATGTCCAATTTTTAAATTTCCTTTTTATTTGAGAGAAATTATAGCATTGAGTTTTAAAAATATAATTCAATTTTACTGGACTTATAATGCGATCAAGGACTTTACTCAATTTCTAAAATTCACTTGGAATCCTTCAGTCTGATAATTTCTTAAAAGCTCTCGAGTGCCAGTACATCGATGTAAGCCCTTTTCAAACAACTGCTGATGTACCAAAAAGCACGAACATTCACCTTGAAAAAATATGTACTAGAAAAATTGTCTACCAAACCCCAATGAAAATAATAAGAAAGAAAAAAGTACAAATGCAGGGCGTTCACGAATCACGGGTAGCGTACTTAGCGTGCACAGGATAGAAATCTACTTTATCTAAAGTGCTTCTTCGGTCATGCACTTATCGACTTTGGGAATAACTTCTTTTACGTGGCCGTAAAATGCCGGAGCTTTCGGTCGCCATCGTCTTCTGTCAACGGTTTCGTATGATGCACGAGGGAATAAGACGAAAATCAGCCGTAAAAATTGAAAAACAACTGAAGATTTATCGCTACACTTGAAAATATTCTTTAATGTTTAGAGCAAATTAACGAGTTAACGTTTAAATAAATGCCTCTAAAAATGTTTATTATTTCAAGCTAGTAATAATGGTAAAAGAGTAGGTTAACTAAATTATTGTTAGTAATTGAATTTACGAACTCAAAGGTATATAAAGTCACTCAATGTGTGCAATATTTTTCAACATTAAGCCCATTATGCCCAGGATTGGAAATTATATTTCTATTTATTGTCGAGCCAACTTCAAGTTCTTTTACTTTCCGTCTTTCTCGCTAAAATCTTACAGAATATTTCTTTGTTTTAATCTTTAGCTATACAATCCAAAATTTGTTCAAACTTACTTTCAAAAATATCATATACAATTATCTATCGCATAATTAAATAATCATCTATATTATTCGCTCATTTCATCCTATTGTGCTTCAAATATTTTTCTAAGTATAGAATTTTATTCCACTAATATTTTATAAAGCATCGTATTACGTTATCACATAAGATTAATGGACATATTACTTCGTAAATCTTGTCTCTGCAATATTGTAATCACAGTCCAAATGTGGTTGTTTGTTAGAGAAAATATATGTGTATTCTTCAAATCTAACTTTTGCTCCAATTTCTCTTTATATACGTATTATACTGATCATTACTATACATATTTAATTTAAACGTATTTATTTGGTCAAAATATTCTTTAGAAAGGCTTAATTACTCTACATTTAATACAAACTAATTGTCGAACATGTATTGTGTTTTATATTTTCTTCTTAATAATTATACTTTGTGCTTCATTTTTAATAAAAAATTTTATTAATTTATTATTTTTCCTAAAAGGTATGTATTATTTACATAGAAGATTTAACGACGTTCGAACCTAATTGAAATAGAAAAGAGAATGAGCTTTCTTAAGAAGAAGTAAGATTCCATTAAATACATACTTTAATTCTTTTTTAAATTCGATTTTAAATTTGTTAATGTCTATAATCTTCGAATACTACAATTGTAGTATTGCATAATTTCTATTGGATATGTTTTTTCTGTGGACATTCATCAAAGTAAATTTCATTTTCTGCGTCTCTTACCCATAATAAATTAATATTCAGTTTCTATTACAGATAATAAAAGTTTGCAATTCCGAGGGACACTTTGTATTTAACACTTCCAATTTGAAAATTTAGTTGGTCAATTCATAGTCATCCATTAAAGAGCTTTGAAGAAATTAAAATACAAAATTTCAGGGGTACTTTTATAATCTAATTAATTAAAATAAAAACTTTAGCTATCTAAAAAAAAGTCTATCTAAACATTAAACTAGTTTAATTTTTTGGTTTAAAACGAAGTTAATTTCAAATATCTTTTGAATCTTTAAAGTATAAAAATTTCTGTAATTTAATTTTCGAACACTACAAACTATATTTATGAAGATGGGAACGCATCAGCCTAATCGTAGAAAGTGACGGAAAAGCACTTTTAGACATTATATTTGTTTATGATTTGCTTGATAATATATTTATCAGATTCATTTTTATAGCATCCAAGGCATGAAGATTATTGAAAGAAATTGAATTTAATTTTCTATGCTTTTTTTATTGTAGTTTCATTTAAATTATATAGCTCTAAAATAAGCTTTCGTAATATTTTTATACATTTTAGACATTAAAATAGGATTTCATAGTTCAGTATGCTAAATTTTATTCTGTATAAAATAGTTTAGTTAGCATAGATAACTATTTAGAACATTTAATTCAAAATTCTGTATGGTCTACTCTTTTTATAAAAAATTATTCATATTTGACTTTTAAATATATATCTTACAATAATCGCTTTATATTATTTAAACTATTTTTAAGTATTTTCTAAATCTTAAAAAATCTAATAATATATTTGCTATGTAAATTTTAATGTAATTTAATTAGAAATTGCATAGTTTTACGTATGAAAATTGATGCTAATTATAATTAATGGTAAGATCGTATGTTTACTCGTAATAATGCGATTTAGATATATACTTTTTATTAACATTTAAATTATTATTTTAGAAGCATGTAAATTTGTAGATATTTAGAAGAAACTAAGTTATGTGGCGAATAATATTAAAATAATTTCAGTAAAATTAAAATTCTCTTGAATATTTTATCTAAATTACTAGTTGCTTATTACTTGCTATAAAAATAAATAAACAAATAAATAAATAATAATAAACAAAGTAAAATCAATACAAGTTTTGAAATGGCGAATAAAATGTACCGGTGGGCCTATAGCATGTGCCTGATCGTCGTAGATTATAAAACTAAAGGAAACTACCCGAAATTTACCTCACCGAAATTCTTGATATTGCGTTATGTTGTAGCGTATGAAAAAATATAACACATGTTTTCCTTTACGTGCTAACTCGGCGATTTTAAGGGGTGAAAAGTGCCCTTAAAATTTACCCTCGAAGATCGTTTTCTTTTTTAAAATATCTCAAACATGATTTTTCAGGGGTGAAATGTAAGGGTGTTTTTTACCCCTAAAATGGTCGTATAATTACATACAAATGTTTTTCTTATATTTTTTGTCGTACTGTACAATAAATTACAAAATTAAGAAAATTATGAAGTTACATTTCAGGAAACTCTTGTTAGGGTTAATTATCCCTTTGAATATATATATATATAAACATATATTTTTAAACTCCAAGGCGCGTCAACTTTACAATTCAATATTCGTATTATTTATTATATATCAATATCGTATTATTTCGTATTAAATTATTCGTTTAATTCCAAAATGTCTGAAGAAAAAAAGAAAATAAGTCATATTTATCTTTATGAAAAATAGGGAATGCAACCCTTTGGTGTAAAAGCATTTTCCACATAAGCGCTTTTTCGAAAGAAATAAATTGCTGTTGGTTTTATTCCAAAATCGAGGGTAAACTTTAAGGGTGCTTTTCACC
Source organism: Wiebesia pumilae (assembly GCA_018907045.1). Lineage (NCBI taxonomy): Eukaryota > Metazoa > Arthropoda > Insecta > Hymenoptera > Agaonidae > Wiebesia > Wiebesia pumilae. The sequence continues at coordinate 2,900,662 of JACCHZ010000077.1, forward strand.
TCTTAAATCGCCGAGTAAAAAAATACGTGTCTAATATTTGTGATTTGCTACAAAATATCACAATATGAAGAAAATCGATGACGTACACCTCGGGTAGTTTCCTTGTAAGTACTATGAAAATCTTTTCCACCCTTTTTCTTGCTCTATCCATTTCCCTTAATATGTATGCATATAAGACGTATGCAAGTGTGCATGTATGCGCGTGTATGCGTACGGTGTGTGCGCGTGATGAATGTGTGCGTGAGCGAGCGTGAGTGCCTGTACGTATGTATATTGATTTTATTGTGTGTGTGTAGGTATGGGTGTGTGTGTGTGTGTGTGTGTGTGGGTGTGTAAAATATCATAATCTCCCGTAAACATAAAAGTAGAATGAAAAGAAAATATTCATTATACTCGCTAAACACTAAGATATTTGGAAATTCTTTCAATACGGTTATGACTTCTGCAGAGAGAGAAGGAAAGGGGATCGCATATATCATACATGTTTCGATTGCCCTTCGCTGCCGGAAGTGTGTTCAGCGCATCAATGCTGGACACACTGCTTTATCAAGCTTTCGTCAAGGACTATGTGATAACCTTTGTGAGACTGCTCCTGGGAGTCGATCAGGCACCAGGTTCCGGATTTTTAACCTCGGTCAGTATAACAATTTAATCTAAATCATATTAAAATATCATAGACAATCCAATTCTTACAAAAAATGATATAAATGATATAATAATAGTGTTATTAAAGCGTGAAAATTATCGATAAATGTACACGAATAAACCTTATTTTTAATTCTAGACAAATGTAATAAGTTAATAATTTACTTAAATTATTACTATTCGTGCTAATATAATTGCATTAAAAAAACTCAATCTGAAAATATTTGTAAAGAAAATAATTTTCAATATCAATTTTAATAAATTTCTTATTATTAAAAGAAAAAGAATTACAAATATATTTTAAACATGTAAGTATAATTTAATTCGAAATTATATGATTTTCCAAAAGCTGTATTCGTATCTGAAAGTATTAAGTTTAAGGACAATAATTTAATTTAATATTTGTGTGTGATGTAAATTTATAATACAATCATCAAATTCGGCTTTTTTTCGTGGGGCGGGGGGGGGGCGTTGATCAACTGAAAGTATGACAAAGTTATAATTGTCTCGTTCATTGTAATTACTAAACGAAAACGTGCAAAAGTTTATGAAATCAGGGTATAAATGTAGTCCTGGTTTTCAATGATAAATAGAGAAATTTCCAATGAGAAATTTTCATCGTGATACTAAAATTCAGCGTTTGGAAAGCACAGATCAAGCTAATAGAACCTATTAAAAAAGTGCATGTGTTTACAGTAAAATATGAATGTAACTATTACATTATTTATTACATTATTCGGGACGTTTTCTTAATAAATTTATTAGTTACATAAATTTGTACAAAGCAATGAAATAATGAACTTTTTACTTCCAACTTGCCTAATGGAATCGGTAACTTAGAAAGTTCGAGTAAATATTCATAAATAGTTAATGCGAATATAAAAATTTAAATTGATATTTAAGTAAAATTTATCTTTTCTTTTACGCTTTATTATGGAAATGTTGTTACTATAAATATATGCGTGTCTCATGAAAACTCTGTATATTTGCATAATGCAGTTTTATCAAGAATGAAATATTAATCTTTTTAATAAATAGAATGTTTTGTTTCGTTAAAATGTCATTTTTCAAGGATTCTCCAATTAGTCTACAATACTTGAATATTTCGAGGCACTTCGGGTTGCTACTTATTAGTTATCTCAAAGTATATCGAATAAGAAAAACGTATTTCACTAGTTAATTAATTTTTGATAAGTTCCGAGCCCTGTCACAAAAGCAACATATTTTTCTGCATTTTTCTGATTTATTTTTCAATATACTTAGCAATAAGTTATACACATTTTGCCCAACGTTCCGCAAGTGCGCTTAAGTCAGCTCGGTACGTCGATTTATCCAACTATTCAAAATAATCGTCTATGGGATCAATAACTTCACTGTCACTAGAAAATCCCTCTCGAATGAACCATTTTTGAGGTTAGTTGACGAATAATAATGAAACTAGAGAGTGTTAGAGTGTTAGAGTATTAGAAATTCGTTCATTTTTGTAACTTTGAGTTGGAATATTTTCATTGGCAAGTTGCCACGGACTAGCATAATAAGCAACAGACACTATTTTATTACCTTTTAAGGATAATCAATGTCAATTTCTTCACGCGCATCCAACAAACAATTTAAACAACTATATAAAAAGACGAATTCGCTTTTTTTGGAGGGATTCGACATTTTTGTCAATACGATGATTTGACTGCTGTTTAGCCTCGGGAGTGTAGTAGTCGTGGCTCCAAGTTACATCAGAGTTACGTGTCGATGCGAAAACTTCTCGGGATTACTTCGAGAGAGCTTTGGACAATCGCTTGCAATGTCTTTGGATACTGCTTTTAGTCGGACGTGAGCACTCCTTTGGCGCACGTCTTCTCTTCGTATCGAAATATTTTTGTAAAATATTGCAGATGGATTTTTTTAGGATGACTATGCTGTTTGTTAACCGCCTTCTATCAAAAGCAATTTTACGTGTTCTTTCGACTGTTCTACCGTAACATCTTCAAAAGCACGTCCACTACGTGTTTCGTCACTAATGCGCATTTGAGTTACTTTGAATTCCATAATCCAACGTTTAAATTTGTATTCGAGGGAGAGGAGGCTTTAAACGTCAATTTCGTTTTAAATATTTTATTAGCAGGGATTCTAAGTTTTCCCAATTTTTGAAAAATATCAAATGCTCCACTTTGATGAGCCATCGACATTATACTAATAATTATACAAATAACACAGCGACTTAAACTTTAATGTCAACATACGATGGGTAGGGTCATATAAGCTAGTGGAGAAACTTAGGCATAAAAGTCTCAGGGTTATAAAAAAAGTGTCAGTCATTCGATTATTTATGTACGAAATAGCAGAAAATATAGTAAAGGTAAGAAATTGACAAAATAAATGAACATTAAGCGTAAAAGAAAAAAGGTTTTCTCTAAAATAGAGTGTGTATTATAGATGAAGATAACGAAAGAGGACATGTGGATAAGGACTTACGGTCGATTGTACCAGAAGTTGTGTTCGACGACCTGCGAAATCCCTATCGGTATTTACAGAACGCAGGACACGTCGATAGTCGACACCTCGCACGTAAGTGTCTACAATCCATGACGAACCACACACATTCGTTATATACGTATGTTACACATCCTTCTTTATACATATGCGATTCATGCGTTAGAAATATCCAATCTGATCCCTTTGTCAGTAATGCATTTGAAAGAAAGCTCTCGGATTATCCTTTGAATGACCGTCGGCTATGTGAGTAGCGCATGGTTGTGGTCTATTTATTTACCTATTTTTTTTCTATCGTCTTGATCCATCTATTCTATCTAATTTTATTGTGAAACTGCTACATCCTTTTCGTAAACTACTCAAAACAGAACTTATATACATAAATGAACTTTCGTTTTTCTGCATACGAATGGACGAACGAACACTACGTTTCGTTGTAAACTAAAAAAAATATCATTCGTATTGTAGCTGATTGCTTATTTGAAATAAATTTGTTATTTTTATACATTATCCATGATCATATTATGTGTTACTTATATGAATTTATTAAAATACGATTAAAAAACGTAAATTGTATTAAATTGAAAAATTAAATTGTATTATGAAAAATGGTCGAAATTAGTAGGAAATTTTTTTATCGAGAAAGCAAATTAGCCTAGAAAATTGCAAGTTCTACCGTGAAACAAACAGATTTGTTTATAAAATAATAACAACATTAAAATTCAAATCTCGAATAAAATATCACGAAGGGCATTTTCAAGGTAAAGATTTAATTTAAATACAGCTAACTTTTATGGGTTATTAATAAGTATTAACAATAATACTCGGGATTTTTCCATCATAGTTTGGGGTTTGAATGATTGCAAAGTTATTTCAAAAAAATAATCAGTCACACATTACAATATAGAAGCACGCATTATCATCGGAACGTCACAGCAACGTGACTGTTGCTGCGACTTATGTTCTCTAGTGTCATATAATGCAATGGTCACTTGCTCGTTCTTGCATCGTGGTAGAAATTACTTCATATACAAGATCGGAAATAGGCGAGTGTCCTATCCAAGCTACTCAATAAATTTTACCTCTGAAACTGTCGGTCGATAAAAGCGCACTAATTACGAAAGAAATGAAAAAATATATGTCCTGGACAGACGGCGGAGACCAAAGAGAGCTGAGAAGAGGCGCGCGATGATGTGCCCGTTAAATAAAGAAAAACGACAGTAAGTGTAGAACTGTGCTTGTTTTGGTTTTGATTTTCAACAGGGCGACTCGGACGGGGAGAGTGACGCCGGCGTCGGCGTAACTTACAAGGTGCGCCACTCGGCGGCCGCATCCTGCTTAGCGAATTGCACTACCCGCGACAAGGGTGTCTCAGCTGTGAGTACGGTCGTCGAATGTCCATCAATTTACTAAAGTCTTCTTTATCCAACATATTCAAACTATATGTCTCTTTGTCTCTGCATTCAGCACAACTACTACTCTGTGGCCCGCTGCGATCGACTCTCTTTCTCTGTACTTGATTATACCTTTTTTACCGTATAATTATTTTTATATAATGTTACTTGAGTCATTGTCTTTTGATGTTTGTTTTGAGCGCACATTTTTTCGGCTTCTTTTTATTTTCACTCTCCAAATTTCCTTTCTTACATGTATCGAGAGACTTATACTTTCAGTGGGATCCGAAGCTCTACATTTCTGAGTACTGGATTTTATTGCGATTTTCCACTTTCATGATGTTTTATGGCATCTGAACTGAAATTACAACGTTTCTTCTTTGTAAAGTATCGTATTATCGAATGAAACGTTTGATGCGCGTTAAGGGACGTACTTGTTATCAATATGTTCATATTTTCGGAAAAATCTTCCTTCAAATTTTCTTTACAGCAAAATTTTAATTATTGAAAGCAAAATTTAATTATAATTTTTGTGTATACGAACTCCCGAAAGCTAAGAGTTTGAATATTTCAATTTTAATCGACTACTTTTCGCCTACGTTATTAGTTATTTAAAAATGTGAATATTTTACAATGTTTCAGTTGTGCGTTGAAGGTAATTCCTGAACCATGAGTACTTTAGTTAATTAAAAACACACGAGAGCTATTTGATATATTTGATTAATGTCGATATTTTCTATCGATAAAAAACAAATTTTTCAATCTATGGCATGATCTAGAGATATTTCCGGATTCGTTGAATAAATTTCTTAACGCTTTGAGTTTTAAATTTTAAACGTTAAATCTACGTTACAAGCTCCAAAAATTACCAAGTTACCAAAATCATTTTACACAAATAAAATATGAATTTGCTAAATTTATTGTTTACAATAATGAAGCCTTATTCATGACTGCTCGTTTTAATAGCTTGAAAATTTCGTTATCGGTACTTTTATTCCCAGGTTTGCATATTTTATATTATATTTCCATTTATTATTACGTATATTGGTCATTAATATCGATTAAATAAAATAATAAATAATTAAGATAACTCTTTTCAAAAATACAATCCATACAATTTTTAATTTTATAAGTATGTCAAATAAAATATTGGAAGATAAATTAGTAATAGCCCCGAAGAAATAAAAGTAATGATATATAATATCACAATCATAAACTATAGCGTATCCACTAAATTATTGAATTAGATGCAACCTTTACGACTATTAAACTATTATAGGGAAGACGTAGTATAAACATTTAATGACCACTTCTGTTCAATAGAATGTCCATTTATATTTCAGTTTCATTATAAACCTCATCTTTAAATACTGATCTACTAATTAGCAATATAAACAATAATTTTATAATAGGGGAAGCAGTTTATAAATATGAATAAATATAATTAAAGTAATAGTAAAATAAAAAAATACCAAATAGCATTAAAATAGTATTAGTTTACATCAAAAATATTATTAATGAGTAATATTTTTAAGCATTTCATTTTTGGAAATTTAATCCTATTATAAATTACATCTACATCAATCTTGACTTTATTTTTCTCCAAATTTTTTTAATTTTTCATTTTAAATCTAAATTAAATAACGACTTTAACCCTTTATGTCATAACTCAGAAATGAATAAGTATTTCGATTCATGTAACAAAACTTTCTTAATATTTTTCTGTTTCTGCTTAACTCTCTCACTCTCTCTCTCTCTCTCTCTCTCTCTCTCTCTCTCTGTCTCATTCTCCCACTCTCTTTCTCTTTCTCCTTCTTTGTTTCCTTTTCGTTGGTTCTTTTGTCTCTTCACTCGACACTGGCGCACCTTTGCATGTGTAAACGAACAAAATGACGTGGCCCGCGCGCTTGTACGACTTCGACTACAACGGCAACTACGAAGAGAATTACAAAAGGAAAACCAAGGAAGAAAAAAAGACGGCAAACGAAGTGGGCGGGTAACGGGGAGAATGTGTTGCATGCGCTCGAAAGCTCTTTTACGTGCGTGCGTGTATTTTTTTGTGTTGTGCCTTTGTGCGACTGTCGCTCGTTCTTTTTCTGCTTTTGGTGTCAGTGTAGCAGCTGAGAATTTTGCCAAGGCAGGAAGTTCACTTACAGATTTGCTCGTTCTCGCGCGTGACTCGGTGGAATCGAGTGGAAAAGCATTGATTTCACGAGAAAAGATAGAGACAAGGTCACCGATGCCTCTTTCCCCTGCTTTTCTTCCCGTAAGAATATTCAATTTGCTTTCACTTATAAAATTATGGATTTTTCGAGTTCCTACGTACGTATCTCTCTAGAAGAAAGTGCAATACTACTAGTTACTTATTATAGATAAAGATGAAGATTTTATTTTAATAGTATTCTAAGATTCTTTGGCTAAAATGTAAATGCTATCGATAATAATTCAAATTTAATTTACTTAAGTCTGTGAAGCTTGATAGAATGCATATAGATACATGGGCAAACGTTTCAGTAATAGTGTAGTTTATGAATTGTTATGTAGACGATAAAATAAAATAATAGATAGATTAATATTTTAATATCTATATTCCAAGTTAGAGGATTTAAAATTTTTATTTTTCTTAGCCGTATATTATTTTTAATTTTATGATAATGTTCCATTTTTTGCATCCATTCATTATAAATACAATTCTTTTGCGTTCAGTCTCCGATATTTTGCTTAATATTTTCCAACAATTAACTATAGATACGATAAAAGAAATACCTTTGCATGCTTGTATAAAAGTCGTTTATAAAGCATCTTTATTGTACCCTTGAAATACTCACACCAATATGTTTATCAACATTATATATTCTTGGTCATTATTCAATATCACTACTGCCTGTGCATAGGTAATATTAAAATTTATAATACTAATGAAATTATATAAAAGAACTCATGTAGATTAATTAGATTCATTTGTAACATTTTTGGTACAAATAGTGAGAAAAAAAATTAACCGAGTCACGCACGAGTCTGCTTCGTAAAATATAGGCTTTATTTTATTTTAATGTGACATGTAAAGTAAAGGATCATTCAGAAATTACATTTGTGCATAAATTGAAATTATTTGTAAACAATTATAACAGCACATTTTGGGCACATCAAAACTATGAATGACCTGTATAAATAAACAAGTTTCCCATGATATAATTCACAATACTAAGCTTCACATAATAAAACATTCAATTTATTTTAAGAATAAAATTCTTTAAAAGTTTTTAATTTAAATGGCCATACATGTATACAAAATAAATTTTTAAGCTTTTTGAATAACACGATTCCCGTACTAAACGCAAACTTTTCTCTATGATAATCCCGTTACATTTACACCAAAAATATAAAAATTATTGATTTAGTATCTGAAACGTATTTTTCTCTTTGTGCCCTACTAATTTATAAATCGACTTGTAAAAAATTAAATATACGTAAAACATGTATCATTTTTCGTTTTACTTTTTATAATGTAGAATTTGTAAAACCACATCTTGAAAAGTTCAATTAAAAAATCCTCGCTCGTTAGCCTGTGATTTTAGAATTTTTAAAATTTTTTTTTATGTTTGGTTAAACGACGCATTTATACATAAGATATGGCTGCATAAAAATTCTTCATAACTCAATTTTTTTATTAATTATCAGGATAAATATGGAAAACGCTATAATATTATTAATTATGTAACTCTTCACATATGTACAAGTGATGTACATATAACTTCTAAAATATAAATCAGAGCAGGAGGTATTCGGTCAAGAAACACATTACACAGAAATATAACTTCGAGTAATTTCTATACCATTGAGTTATAAATAAATTCTTTTTTTGTTATAAATAAAACCGTCCGCTTAGTCTCGCTAATGTAGTACTAAATATTATATTGGTGTTAAAAGACGTATTATTTCAAAAATATTACAATATATATGGGCACAATTGTACTCTTTTGTTAATTCCATGAATAAATGGGAGAATAATTATTAAAAATTTAAATACAAATTATTTAAATACAAAATATTTAAATACATATTATTTTCTGTTAAAATTAATAAAAGTGAGACGCGCGTTTTATATCGATTATTTTTCATTCTCATGAATCTTGTAAAAGTATAAGGATTAATCAAATGTGCAACAAAAGAACTTATCCCTCGTATTCATCTATCAGGTGCTAAATTAATATTCGTTAAATTTTAATAAAAACGAAAGTTGTGATATGCCCGAAAATTTTATCAAAATCAGAAGAACATCGAAACTGAGCTTTATACAAACTTTCTATTACTCTTTATAAATTATCACAATATGATTTTTCAATTTATGATATTCAAAAGCTTTTCAAAAATCAATACGAAAACCCATCCGGTCTTATCGTATATTATTTCAGCTTCGAGTCTTTAACCTCCTAAAATTTGATAAATTGTCAAGCAACCATTTGCAACGTAATTTCCCATCGTAAAACTGCTGGGACAACGAACGCGTTCGTTGATAAAATAGAATTTCAGAATGATCGCGTTATCCTGCTTCTCCACCAAAACTCAATCCGTAGAGCTGCAACTGGAAAATTAACGCTCTCCCGTTTCACATTGTGCTTCTGCCGCACAGTACTCGATGAGCATGGGGGACGAGGCGCGCGACAATCACTCTCAACAGATCGAGCGCGCGGAGATCGCCAACCTCGTCCGTTCGCGAATGGAGTCACTGAACTTGCCGATCGCCGACTACGACGACGTGTCCGAGAAGCGCAGTCGACTCTCCTATGTCATAATCAACCCATCCTGCGACCTGAAACTCGAGGACGGCGACATCGTCTACCTGGTGCGGCCTTCGCCGTTCTCCGCGCAGAAGACGTTCGAGCGCCATAACTCGCGACGTAAGAGCAACATCAGCTTCTGCTCGGCGCAGCTGGTGACGCAAATGAACGCCGCCGTCTCGTCGGCCGGCGGCGTCATACAGAGCGGCGGCGGTCCGGGGAGTCGGCGCGGTTCCGGCATCGGCATCGCCAGGGCGCCGCCGCTCAGCACCACCAAGTCGAACTCGCTCTCGCTGCCGGATAGCCCGACTGTCGCCGGCAGCCTGCGCGGACGTTCCAACTCGCTGCGCGTCGTCGACGACATTCTGCTCAGGCGGAGCAATTCCTTGAGGTGAGCTCGCGAAATTCTCGATGAACTGTGCGAATGACTCGATGCGCAATGCGAGAGTAAGGGCGACATTGTCCCGAGTGCATTACCCTTTATTACCTACGTGCCTACCACCATCGGCGCGTAAGTCAGTGTAATGCTACTTATACGGTAAGACAATGGTGCACCTTCGGTATTTGCTATATTTATTTGCTTTATTTGATTCTTATACGATTCTTCCTTTTTCCAAGATTTCATTTATAATTTTTATCAGCCAATTCTATTTCATTTTCATATTTAATTTTAATTTTTTCCCCACTAATACAACGTCTCAGGTAATAGATTTTTCCGAAGCGATAAGTTCCTTTCTTAATTTGAATTTTCATAGCCAAACAATGCTTTATAATTTGCATATTTCGTTCCCTGTTCATACTCCTCGTAAAATATTTTTAATCTCGAGTTTTAAACGATTTCATACAATAGGCACTTCATAGTTTCCTACCAGAAATTCAAGTAATTAGAGATACTAACTTTCAATTAAGTAACATAATAGAATTGTCATTATCTTTCTTATAAATTTTTACCCGTATATTCTTAGAATTAACAGTCAGTCTATTTAGAAAAAAAATATCTTTCGTAATCAGCTCTTATGCACGATGTCTACTTTAATATCTATAGAAATACATGCTAAGGATGATAATTTTTAAATTAGATCGTATGGTTTCGGTTAATATATATTTTATAGGCGATACTATATCAGATTGATTGCTCTCTTGTATCCCGTGCAATTAGATGTCTCTTATTAATCTAATGAAAGTTTAAATTGAATATTTAATTACCACGATTGTAAATAATGATGGCCAGAATTTATGAACTTGAATCATCGATGCATTTTGAGTATTCCGGCATTAATACTTTCATAATTTTCTCATAAATTATTTGTCAAAAAATTTATAATACGAAGATCTAGATCGGAACTTTTTTCAGAGATTAAAATAAAATAGTCCAAGTATATTTGTCCGAAAATCGGGTCAATCAAATTGTGCATTGCAACCACAAGTATAACAGATTAATTGTCTTATTCATTGTAAATTTAAGTGGTTATAATCCGAATTTACCGTATTTACGGGATTGCAAATATGATATTGGAAAGAAATTCGGTATCTAGTTAAATGGCGTATACCACTTTTCCAATGTGTTAGAAAAATGGGTAGATAATTACGCTAAATTTTTTTCGATTAGAGTGCGAAGGAAGAGCTAATTATAAGCGAAAATGAAATGGTCTCTTCGCCAATTAGCTTTCGGTTACTAGTCCAATTTAGCTAATTCCAAAGCTTTATGCTCTCGTCGCGAAGCTCTTAATACAATGTACATAATAGCCGTAGGACCGTTATTTAAAAAAATTTATAATATATACCAACAATGGACGCTACGTGATATTTTCAAAAAACATAAATTATCGATTGACTTACAAAACATTTTCTCGTATTTTAAATATTCGAAGGAAATATTATAAATCATTTACATCTCTTAATATACTTTTATGAATTTCCCAATCCATCTTTTAGCGAAGTTTTCATTTTCCTTTGTAAAATCTCAAGTGCTTTATGAAATATTTCATCCTTTTTTCCCTTACTTTTCAGAAGAAAAAGATTTTCCCCACTTTAAATTCACAAGTATTTACATTTCTTTTTATTTCACGTGATTCGTATATTAAATTTTAGTTAGTCTTATTTTCTGTTTCTGCTCTCATTTCGAAAGAGTTGTAAAGTTACTTCCATAAAAATAAAATACGTATATCCCAATTGAAAATACCTGTCAATGTTTTGAACAGCATACGGTCTAATATTAAAAAGCCATACTCTCTGTCTCGGATTATTTCCTTATCCGAAAAACTCATGGTAGACAAGGTCTGAGCATCCCGGCGAGGCGCAAGAGCAGCCTGGAGGACATAGGACTGGGAAGTATGTCACACCCCTCCAATCATAATCCCATCAAGATAGCATTAAATGGATCGATCGGATTGGAGGTGACGCCACCAGAGGAGGGCGGTTCGCAAGCGGGCAGTTCAGCTAGCAACACCGGCATCCTCGACGTCGGCTTACCGTCGATGCCCGTACTGGAGGCTGGACTCTCCTCCCCGGTCCTCGGCTCGGGCCTCGGCGGATCCATGGGTGGCCTCTACGACCCTCCACCCTCCTATACCAGTTCGCAGTCCCAAGCGTCCTCGAGTCAGCTCCAGGGCGCCACGCAGGATCCCCAGCACATACAAGGGACGATAGTATGATATAACCTTATGTGGGGACGCAGGCTATCTAGCGTAGTGCGAAACAAGTGGCTCTAGCGTGCCCCACGTATTTTCAAACTCATATTAGGCATAAACGCCCTTTCGTTCAAACAATTAGAACTTTTACTTTTTGTTCTCTTCTAGTACTACTATAGTTGACGAAGAGCGGCGTGCTGATTTTCTCGAAGTATTTGTTGCGTTAGCGTAAGTTTAACCAGGTTAATCTGTCTTTTGATTTTTGGCTTTTTGATTCGAACATGCGTAAGAGGCCTTAGTACCTTGTCAAGCGACCAGAGCGTAAGGGATTTTCCTTCGTTGAAAAGCAGTTACTTATCAAACGATACTTACATCGATTTCTCTATATCTTCGGTTAAAAAGGCAACTACATTATACGCAGAAAATCTTTCTAACAATGATAACGCGAGAACGACAGTTCTGCAATTTTGCAATAATATCCTTTGATGCGAAGTAAATATAATGCCAAGAAAATTTGGGTCCAGCTTAACTGATATTCAAAAAATTCAAAGAATTCTGACGATGTATCAAATGCACAGCGTGAAATGACAAATAAAATTATTTAATTGCACTTTAATTCATTTTACATAATCCATATTGCACGTGCTTTAAAATTAAATCGAATGATATTTCAGATGCTTCAAAATTAATTAAAATCTCTCAAATTTTTAAACGATAAATAGCTCTAGTTATTTGTATAATAATTTGTACCAGTTCCCGAATTATACATTTTACATACATCTGATACGTAATGTATAAAAGATATTCATAAAGGTTGAATGAGGGAACAAATTTTTCTCTCTGGAAGTGTGATGGGAAATATTTGTATATGGACAGTGAATCTCTCGCGTTGTACGGAACCGACAACGAGCGAGATTTCACTGTCACACGAATAGAATCTATCACTCTTCTCTCGCTATATTTCTTCTAATGCCAGTCTTTTGAACTCGCACCTTAAATAAAAACTTTTATTCTTCACGATCTAGGTGTACCTTAAAGCACTTAGCTATTGATACTTAAGAAGATTTGTAAATTGGCATTGAAATATTGCAAAGAAAAAATAATACTTAGAAATAATTAGAATTTAATTCGAAGAGAAAACAGAACTAATTTGAATGTCAGATATGAATCCACAGAAACAGTATATTTTTAAACTGGAAAACAATGTTAACGAACTCGACTTGCGACTTTTCACCGAAGCGCAATGGAAATTCATTCCATCGGAATAATTCGTATTCGAGTTTAAAATGTGTTGGTTGTATCTTGTTGGAGATACGGACGTTTTCACGTAAATAAAAATTAATTCACTTTTACTTTGTAATAATCGTATGATAGGCTGTTCCAAATATACGACTTGATAAAATCTTTCTTACACGTAAGTACATACATGTAAATGGAAAATATTATTTTTAATATTTAATAAAACAAAAATTTAAAGATAGATCAACCATAGAGATATATAATTCACTTTTATAAACCATGAAATTTCTTTTATATTAACGCAACGACTAACAAAATGTGAAAGAGAATCTCGCAAGACTCTTCAGAAAAGAGGCTTTTTGCATGCAAATGACAGTTTTAGCTAGATAAAGAGAAAACTAATAGTTTATATTCGATTTTAATATTTCTATAAAACAAATGAATAGTAAATAAAGCGGTATAATCACTCTGCCACTTGAGGATGTCGGTCGTTATTGGTACTTTTATGATGAGAGAATAACGAGAATTCGTAACATTACGCGTATACACACATACTCATTAGTGAATATTATATTATAATTGAAAATCTCCATGAAATAGACGTTTTAACAACTTCGAGTGCCCTTTAAAGACGTACGATTGTGACATCCTTGTCGCTAATTTTATACTAGAGGGAAAAGAAAAAATATATGCATACATTAAGTAAAATAAAATTAACGGTGAAAAAACTAACGTAAAAGAGATCGACCATTTTAATTCATATCACGCAAGCATCATGCTAACGTACAAGTTTGTTTAAAATTCGCGCGGGTATAAGTAGAATATGAATCGAATTATATAATTATAGAATATAAGCGATGTCGATTTGCGGTGTGTACGTAAAAGTGATTAAACCAATATAATATATGAATAATTTTTCGAGTATTATGCGCTTTAAATCATCTTATCCCATATGATTGCTCATAATTTACACCAAACGTATACACGCATTCAACCCTGAAGTCTGATTTAATGCACATCAGAATATTTACGTATAAGTCGTCACACATAGTTAAATTATGTACTTATACGTACATATCAAATATAATTTCTTGTCTCTTCAAACCTAATTAGAATAAAAATAGAAGTTTTACAATCACTGTTTTCTCATTAGCGTGAAGCAATTATTATAATATAACGATATTATAAAAACATTTGTTCGAATGTACAGGTATGAAAATTTAATTTAAATTGTTGAAAATGGGACCTTAAAAAAAAATCTAGTATATTTCACGTTTTAGATTCAATGTGAACCGGTTGGACAAAAAAGTACGGTGAATTTAATCATTTACTTTAAAACAATGTCGGTTATTTTTCCTTAAAGAAGAAAAGTTTTTTTGCGTTCACCATTACATACGTAAATACTAAATTACCTATGTGAATTAGTATTTACTGATCATTTCACTGAATTTATTATTTATCTGTTTAAAGAAGATGAGTATTTTTTGAAAGTGTCGAATGAAATTTTTCAACATTATAGAATAAGTAATTGCAGTATAATGTTAATAATAATAACCTTAATGCAAATGTAATACAGTCGAATAAATATTGTAATTTATAAAATATTTTGAATTAAAATTTTTTTAAGAAATTTTTTAAGTTTTTAGAATAAATTATCTAACAAATTTAGAATGATAAATTCTGAAGAAATTTGCTTCTTGGATATTTATATTATTAAAAAATATTATAGTTTCTTAAATAACATTAACAATAGATTTCGTCAATATCTTTCATTTCTCAAGTGCAGTAACTATTAATCAAACATCCGTATATTCAAAAGTACAGTTTAACTCGCATCTAAATACACAAATAGAGAGAAACCAATCGTATTTAATGTAAGAGTATTCTCTATATTCTTCTTAAACCTATTCATTCCGTTAGATTTCGTTTTGTAAATCATAATATTTATAAATCTATTTTAAATAATATAAATTAATTTTTACAATCTATTTTATTCATTCATAAAATTAGGCGTAATTTGAAATATATTGATATATTTCATTACTATAACGATCTATATTAATACAAATCTAATATTTTAATTAGATAAATGTGCGTTTTTCTCTAAGTATTGCTAATCAACTATTCTACACACTAAAGCAACATTTTAATATATCTGAAAAATCATTTTTCAGAAATTTGACTAAATTAAACATCAATCAAATTTATTTCAAATGAATTACAACAATCGCTATAATTCTTTACACAATGAGACGATAATATACGTTGATTTACTGGTATGAAATATTTGACTTTTTCGTAAAATAATTTGAATAATTATTATAGACCTAACTAAGTATTAAAATCAGTATAAGGGTATTAATCACCCTCACCGAACATGATAAATTCGTTGACCAATTTATATAAAACTCCACATTATTAATCATCATTTTATTCTAGCTTACACTTTTTACTTATTTCGTCGCGCTGATACACAAAGCTTCTCTTGGTAATTCTTCGGCGAGATTGTTGTTTCAAGTTTCATGAAAATTGAAAATCCATACATTATAAAGATAAAATAGTGAGCGCTCGATCAAGCTTCAAGGTGAATTAACTAAAGAGGTTTTCAAAGTTATCACTTGAAGTAACATAACATAGTCACACCGCTATATATACATATATAGATTCGAGAAAGGTTAAAATTTGTATATAGATGAGGTTAGCCAGGTATTTTTTTGGGGAAACAATTTTCTATTTGCAACGCTAATAATGCGCGACGAAATGTATAATTAATGAAATATAGAGTGCCCAATACGCGTCACGGTTTTCAATGACAGAAAACGAATACTCGAATCTTTGTAGTGTCTTTCTTAAGAGAAACTAATATATACTTTGTTATTTGTGAAACTATATCATTAGCTCAACGGATGATAATTTTGTTTTATAATTTTCATACTCTGTGTTCGTTAACATTATTAACCAACTATTAGAAGAGAGACCAATCGTTTATTTAAAAGCAACTTCTAACTATTAAAATGATTTGCTCATTGTTTTATTTTTATTTCGTTTATTTCGACAAATTTTTATTTGGTTAATATTATTGACGCGTGTTAGAGAAAAGATACAGACCTTGTTATTTCATAATGTTTGTTGAATCTATATAGTTTATATCTAATGATTAAAATTCTAAATAAGTTTAGAAAATGCGGCGAAAATAAAGGCTTATTTTTTTCAGACAAGCTTGAATGTGTCCTTCGATACTTAACAAAATATTTAAAACATCAATAGATCCATCTTTCGCAGCGTCATTAATATTAGAGAACAAAGTTTTTTTGATGTCTTAAGAAAACTCCTGAATTTTCGTAACTAAAATTTAATGTATGTAGAGACTGTACACTAGAATCATTTAACGAACAAAATGTTAAAGACTTTCTTATCGTGAGTTGGAATTAGAAAAATTATATTTTATTAGTATTACCAAAACAATTCTAGTGATTATTATTGAAGAATATATAAATGAAAACGTTGCGTAGCAGGACGTTACTATCGTAGATGAGAAAAATTATATGAGAATCCATTGTTTTACATAAAATATTGCAGTAGGTATTAAATTATCAAGTATATATACATATACACGTATGAATTGTCAAATTTAAATAAAGTAATTATTTTTTATAAAATAAAAATACTACCTATATATAAATATTTCTTTAAATAGCTCATTTAACTTTTCATTTTTAATCCAGTAACATATTACTTTATAAAATTAGTTAAGAAATCAGCCTGAAATAAGCTAAGCTGCGTAAAAACATGAGAAAGCGCAACGCACGACCAATTTTTTTCTAGCTAATCATGAAAGACAAAAAGTAGAATAATCATAAACAACGATCGATATTCACGCGACGTTTTTGGATAAGAATAATTGCCACTGTTTCTTTGTGAATTTGTATATACCAAATAGTTACACAAATTTTCAAATAAAACTTCAAAATCTTAACAAAAATTTAAAATAAACAAAACATCTTCACGAAGAAGCGATGGGAACTTTTAAAAAGAATCTTTTCATTTTCCTGTTCTACGCCACATGGAAATTTCTTTCCACGTAAACTTATAAGAAACTTTTAAAAATAATTAAAAAGGTGTAATTTACGTACAAGATACTTAGGATCTACATTTGAGGTTTATGATTTGGAATATAGTGTGCGACCAAACAAAAGTATCGATTAATATACTTTCCTCTTGATTCTGTGTAGAATTTAAATGAATACCCAAGTATTTCATCGACGAGATGGCGATAAAGACACTTGGGAGATAATAGATGGAAATAGAAACGAAAAGATTATTAGAAAAAATGTATTTGAACAGAAGAAACTTATAAGCGGCTGTACGTAATGTAAAATAAGAGAGATGACAATGTAAACTATATTATGTGTACAGCGTCGTGCTAATTCCATTCGCATGCACACCAAGTAAAATTTATTATAAATAAATTATTATAAAGTAAATAGATTAATGTCTTTATTTATATACCATTCCAAATGATTTATACATTTATCAAATTAAGTATTTTATCGTACATTGTTCTTGCCTAAAATAAGAATTATCAACGGTAATTGATGGAGAATTATTATCATTCAATATTATTGAATGAGGTTCTTAATATTATATATAGTGTTTCTTTGAATTTTAAGCAAATACCCTTGAATTTTTCTTATACATATTTCTATAATACATTTTACGAATTAAATAGAAAAAGATATTATAAACAATAATTTTACATAAAATTCAATTTTGCTGAACTTTCTCAATCGCGAATAATAACTTTTAATGATAATACATAAAATACTCAAAAAATGAATTAAGCATAACAACAGAAAACTGAAAAAGAGAAATGAGAATCACTCTTAAAAGAAAAACATTTGGTTTATGTAAACAAGTATTTTATTTTACGTATTAAATACATCTGTACGTTAACGTAAATCAAAAATTAATTAGATATCCAGCGCATTATTACTTTTCCATCATAATAAAACATTAATCAATGATCTACGTCTCATTCTTTTATATCTTACAAAAGCGCACGCATATTTAGAATGCGCGGAATGTATATACTTTATACGTGTTCAACCACGTTCGTAGTCGTATTTACAAAATACGCATATTTTTATAATTAACAAACTAAGAAAAAGTTTCGCAATCGCAGAGTCCGATCTACGTTCGAGAAGAATATGAAAAATAATTTTGACAGAATTCTATTCCCTCTTTCACATTTTTTTACATAAAACTATCAAATAATTGAATATTTACGTTTATTCCTGCTTTTTAGCGAAACATCCGATGTATACGTGTGGACTTTGAATTACTTGGAAGTAGACATTCCTTTAATCAATAAGCTAATTTTAATTTAATCGTAATTATGAAACAACTAAAGCAAAAATAACGATCCGTATTGTGCGTAACTCATTACTCGTTAATGTTCGTATGTTCTACGACTGCAAAGGTGACTTTGCATACGGTAAATGTCAACAAAAGTACAGTATGCACATTTAAAAGTGGAATCGTCTACTTCAAGAAGCCATAAGTTTTACTCAAGCTGGTCAAACAAAAGTATAAAACGCAAATAAGCGAGAAAACAAAAACAAAACAAAGGAAAATAACATATCCAATGGAAGAATCGTAACGTCAAGTTTTCTAACATTGAAACATACGCTTCTGAATTCGATTATTCCATACGCGCGGGACCATGTGAAAATACATTCATGTACACACGTGCGTATGCGACAACTTCTAGGAAGTCGTGATAAATATATATTGTATCGATCTATGCTATTGGATTGCCATTTTTTCTGCTTTACCGACGCCCAAACCAGTAGATCACCAGTGGCAATCGTGACCATACGATGGTGACGAACTTCTGATGCCGAATTTCTCAAGCATTTTTCACTGGCTTAGGTACATTCTCCGCAAATTGGCCAACGATATTTCCTCGCGGATGATAACAAGCGACCACGACGCAGGTGCCATCACGCCTTGCCATTCCGATTCCCATCTCCCTCGTGCTTTTCCAGACGATTTGCGTAAAGTGACCTACGGTTAAAAACAAATTTCCAATAATACATTTGAGGCATTTCGAATTTCATCCAAATTGTTTACGCTTCACGATTTATTTTAAGCTAGTTATTTCGAATTTTTAAGCGCATGCTGTAATTTTTTTATCCAAAGGGCTTAAAATCTGTGGTACAAGTGTGGAAATTAATACGAAATTCTCTCTGATGAATAATAAGATCTTAAAAATCAGAAGTTACTAAAATTGCCTGGATTAGTGTTTACGTGGTCTTACAATACAGTTCCTCGAATCATTTCAATGTATGTGCTTGCACGTACGTACAATCCTGAATAAATAATTGACAGAAAACATTAGGTAACAAAAATTTTGCAAGCATACCTTTTAACTCACTTGATCATGTGCATTTAAAAATTACAATTGATTATTCACCATTTGTAAATGATAATGATTGTTAATTAATTTCTACGTACACGTATTTAAAACTTTAGGCTCGATTCCAAATTTATGCTCCTTCCTTTCGGAATACCATTTGGAGATGACTTCTCGAGGTGAAACGATAAGCTTGGGATCTGAACATTGCATCGAGTATATGTTCTCTCCATAAGGTGATGAGGATTGCGGTATAAGTTTATTTGTATTCAGCAGCCTGCATGCCCAAGACTGAAAATAAGTATTTACTCTATTGACACTGAATATTAATTACAAATTTTGTTGAAGCTTGGACATATAAAAAAATAATAACAACCGCGCAGTGAATAACATTTTTCACTGTTCTAAATAAAAATCTCGTAACTTAAAATTTCGTTAGTTTAATCCATTTTATTTCGTATAAATTGTTTAGTAACAAAATATTGACATTGTGAGCATAATTTACATAGATGTACGACGTGAACTTCTTAAATCCATGTAAATAAGTTAGTGCATTAATATGGAAATAAGTATTATGTACTGTGTTAAATAAAGTTAAGCATGAAGAATATCTTCGGCTAACCAACTTATCAAAGATTTGTTAATGCCTTTAAGATAATCAATAATTTTACGTCACGTTTTCAAGGTTAAGTTTCCAGTTTATTTATATTTATTATCAATACTAACGCGCTCGATGTTTATTAAATAGGTTACAATTTGATTTTATTAAGTACAAAATAAATTTTAACATATCTTTCCACCTATGAAAATTATTAAAAATATTTGCAATTATAAGAATCGCAATTATTGGCAAATCAGAGATTATATGTATGTAAAAGAATTAAAGTCAGATAAATATAAAAATTTATATACGTATAGAATGTTTCAAAACTTTATGGACGTCTCACCTGAGAGAATTTTCATTGTATCGTTATTGCAAACTTACATAAGAATAATTGTGAGAAAAGTGTTTATTTCGACGCGTAGCCCGAGGAGGAGGATGTTTGAAATTATCTGAATCTTAAATTGAAAATAACGATAAGTGATAAAATCTACCGTATTTCGGTGTTCATCCACGTTGATTCATGTTAACTCGATTGTTCGTCAACTGACGTTTAATAAGCGAGACCTTTACATTTACCTTAGCCGACGCGCTGAGATCTGGATTGAGCCTAAGTTCAGGAACTCTGTGCCGCCTTCTGTACTCGTTGTGCACGTCCAGTGCCTCCTGATGCCACGTCTGTTCGTCGACGGTCTTCGGAAGGTTCGGACTCGAGCTCTTACCCGGCTGGGGTGAACTCGAGGGGAGGCTCCGCGGGGCCGGTACGTTCTCCGAAAAACTGCCCAAGAAGTTGCCCGGTGGGTTGTAATTCGCGACGACGTATACCTCGCCGTTACGATTACGCGCCATCCCGACACCTAGTTCTGTACTGTCGCGCCACACGACCTGCGTGAAATGGCCCGACTTCAGGGTCGTCGGTTCCTTGCCGTACTGATGCTGTGATTCCTCGGCATACCTGCGTATTTTGCATTTTAGTTGTTTTGATTTAGATTAGAGTGTTTTGCGGACTTTCACGAACTTTCACGATACAAGTCTTAACCTGTAAGAGGACAAAAGTTCTTTTTATCCTACAACTACGGCGTTACGCTTGAAATTTGTGTAATTAAGAATAGAAGCTGAAGTTCTTGAGTTTTTCTTCGTCGCTAAAATTTAATTCTGGCTTCATTCGCTCTTCATTCGCTTTTCATAGTTTTTTCTATGTTTTATTAATTGATATTTAATTATTCTTTAATAACTTGTTATTTAATTTAAGATTTATAGTTGTGTATTGGAAATTTACTACCGAACGAGATGCACAATATCATATTCCGAGGTTTTAAATTCCAAATGTAATTAAAGAGTATTTGATTCAGTGATCTACAAGCAGTACTCCGTGAAGATTTAAGGGGAATAATTAGGCTATTATTTTTAATGATTTTCCTGATTAATCGGAATATAAAATGCAAATGATCGTCTTAATGAATTTAAAATATAACGATGAAAGTTTTAATGGTACTTAAATAGTAATGTTTAATAAGAATTAATTTACTAATTAACATATGGATTAGAGATATTTATCAATTTGCGCAACTAGCTACAATTAGAATTAACATTTTCATTAAATTATAAAATAATTGGATAATAAGCATGTTTTGTTCAATTATAATCAACTAACAAAATTTTGTAACATCAATTATGAAGGACGTATTTAATAAAATGCAATTATCTATATTGTTACATAAATTTTAAATGATAACGTTCAAGGCATCAACTTTGAAATCAAATTCGATGCAGTTTTCTGCATTTCATCCATTGTTCTTACCACTAATATACAAGAAAATTCCCAAACAACGAATAATTAGCAACTGTGAATTGTAAAGAAATATTCACTCGATGAATTAATGATAATTTACCATTCATTGACAGGTTCTTCGCCACCTACAATAGTCTTTGGGTTTGAACTCCACATGCAATAGAGATTTTCGCCGTAATCAATATTCGCACGATGCTCCAACCGTCCCCTCGACGCCAATACGTTCGCCCATTCCTGACTAGCCTTGCACAGCTGTATCGCAAACACATGAAAACATTAGTATTTCTTTCAATTTATTAATTTTCATCGGTGGAAGTTGAGCAATCGAGAGGGAAGATGATGGTACATAAAGGCAATGTAACCTGTTTATTGAGTCGCAAGGGTGGCACACCATGACGACATCGATAAAAGTTGTGTGTGTCGAGGCATATGCTGACGAATTCCTTGGAAGGCCCCGATCTGCGCACAGATGGTTTACGTGGTTCAGTCTTTGTTATCTACAACACATACGGAGAAAAGATTTCGTCAAAAGCACAAGCAACGCGAAATACTCGATGTAATAATTTGAAGTGAAAATCAACCGCTTCATTCGGTATTTTTACAAAAATGTGTCAAGAATGAAATTCATTATTTAAAATGTGGACCCACGAATAAAATGCCTTTTAACATTTGCAGCGTGGACTTTTATGCCTTTGTTAAATTTTTCAATTTAATACTCAGCGGCGGATTTTATACGCGCTCAAAAGCTTGAAAAATTGTTTATTCGCGAATAGAATTTGATGAATAACAAAATATTATAATGGTTCATAAAATAAAATTAATTCAGTTTGTGAACATTGAAGATTAAATTTGTATATATTAGAATAATAAATTGATTTAACCTCTACTACTTTCAAAGTCTAAAGTTACTTTGGAACTACTGTAAATATAAATGAAATATCTAAAAATACTCAGTTTTTGCTGTTTACTTGTACAATTTCGTATCTTTATTTGTACAGGTGAATTTTTATTTTTATTATTCAAGGCGAATGCGCGTTATCCGATACTATAATCGCAGAGCATTAAATGCGCCATTTCATAAATATTTACGATGATAGTAACGTGATCTTAAAATCATGTATGTAGTACAATTATGTACAGAAACAGTGAAGCCTCACTTACAGTAAAATCTTTCCAATATTTTTCAAATGTGTAATAGCGCTAATTCACGATAAACACACTTTCTTTAAACTAGTTCGCGATCTCGGACGCGGAATTTAGTTTAGGTGTTAGCCGAAACCGACACGAGGAAAACAAGATGATTAAAAGTATGGAAATACAAGCGATAATGAGAGACCGAAAAAGAAAACTGACCGGTTGCATAAATTGCCCATCATCACATCGGTGAAATCTTCATCTTTCTATGCTACACTGCCGCATGCCGCGAATATCCTGACGTACATGCACACGATGCATAATGAAAAACGACGATCGTTGCATGCCTACTTCCGGCCATAATATACGGGTGCTTCACGAATGAACGCCATTATTACACCGTTAATTGAAACGGCGAAACTTCTCGATCAATTATTGAGTACACCATTAAGATGGATAGTGAAATATACGTCTCTTTGTGGTAGTTGTAGTTTTCTTTTCAGATAGAAAGGATGAAAGTTGTTTGGAAGGAAATTTAGAATAAATTTAGGTGTTTTCTATTTTTACGTTACGATAGTCGCTGAATTATTAGATCGTCCTAGTTTACATTTTGAAGATATATCTTTAAGTTGCTGTGATAAAAATAAAGCAGCAACAATTTACACGTGAATTCATAAATATCCTTTCATCACACCTGAATTATCGGTATTGAGTACTGTGAGAGAACTGAAAAAATAATTAACTCTATTTTGTCATACGAAATTACCTAAGAGATTACAATTATCTTGAAGTACAATTATCTTAAACTTCTGAATATGAAATCAAAAGGCATTGCAATTATTCTAGAAATTTATTTATAAAAAGCCATCGATTTATTCAGCTTATGCATTATTCTTAAAGGTGTACATTTTATTTGTGACTTTAGTATATCGGGTACAAATTTTAAGTAAAAATAGGTTTTACTTAATACGTTTTTATGTAACAATCGCTGTAGTTTACAAGTGAAACAATTCCTTACATTATTACCTGACCGTGAGAAAATATATGCATCGGCAAGAATAGACTTGAATGTACTTGAATGTAGACGATATGGATTACAAATCATCAAGTCTAAAATAGTCTTAATGCAGAATTATCAATTTAGTATTTATAGTGAAAAAAGAACCGATACATAAAGCTACCTATATTTGAAGAATTTAACACGTCGTCATAAATATTCTACCTAATATCACATCCTCATTCGCATTATTTGTTCTAAACGCATTGCGATTAAAATCATTCTTAAAGCATTCGGGCACGATGAGTATTTTATTGGTAAAAATTTTCTTTCCTCGAATGATCGTAACGATCTCCTAGACTTAATTACTTTGCTTTCTTC
This sequence comes from Wiebesia pumilae, assembly GCA_018907045.1. Taxonomy (NCBI): domain Eukaryota; kingdom Metazoa; phylum Arthropoda; class Insecta; order Hymenoptera; family Agaonidae; genus Wiebesia; species Wiebesia pumilae. Next base: position 2,925,158 of record JACCHZ010000077.1, read on the forward strand.
GTCAGAAATTTTAATAAGCTATAAATCGAGTTTTATTGTTTTTGAATATTCGGATAATTTCCTTTCATAAATTTAGTTCTTCGAAATCGTCGGAACGGAGAATAGATATACATAAACCTTCGCGAAATTGTCGAGTACTATTCGAGAAACGACTATCGTCGACGAACCGCCATCAACGTTAAAACCCTTTGATCTATCGTGAAACAAGAAAAAACGTTCCACTTGCGAGAAAAATTAGTTCGTTGATTCTCATTACAAGGCACTGATTCGCGTACTCAACGTGCGCTACTATCCTGATTAGTATATCGAGTAAAATAGTCATAATAAGAAGGTGGCGTGTTCACGCGCGTGCGCGCGTCCCATTAGAGTACGATACGCTTTTACAAATCGCTCGGTATTTACTTAAGGCATTTCTCGAGTAAAACGGCGCGCTAATCTAAAATGCACAAGTAGTTAGTGTCCTTTGGCCGATTCATTCGCCTCATTCGTTGTCCCCCGCTGCAGCACCGCGTTCCCATTCGACACACCAACTTGGATGAACGACGGAGTCCAGCGAAAGGAGACTCCAAGACGACGATGCGATTGTTGGCAATGCATTATTGTTGGCCACAACGCGATACGAAGAAAGAAAGACGGACAAAGGCGATCGGCGTTTCAGGTCGATGGAAAGAAAGATGTTGTATCGTTCATCGGATGCAACGCAGAAAGAACAGCACTAGGCTGGACTTTCATGAGTCTTCGAAATGACCGTGAATCATTTTGATAGGAGGTCGGTATTACGATCGAGAAATTCGTGGAAACATGAATCTTGTTAAATGGACTTTAGACAGTTGCGACAGCAAGTGCTTCTTGTATGGCGTCAATTATCTGCAAGAGATCGTTTACGTACGCGTACACGATCTCTAACGTTAACAGTATGAAAACTTACGTATGTACGCCTGAGTAAGAGTTTACAGAAAATTACAAAATTTATTAATACTGGTAACTCGCGGAATATTCTTCAATATTTGGCGTACGCTTTGCAACTCAATTTGATACCTTTCTTCCTATGCAACAATAATACCTTTAGAGAAAGTATGTTTCGCGATGCTCTCTTTTGCTTTGCACTCATTTTATCTCGTAATATTGAATTGTCAGTACTGTATGCCGTTTGTGCTAGCACAGCAATCTCTCATACACGATTACACGTTTATTTTAAATTTATATTATCAGTTTTACGTCTTATCCTTCGAATTCTTTTAATAAATTAGACTTTAAATTAGTAAAATATGATCTATCGTGTAATGCAAATAACGCGAATCTGATCAGAATAATTTCATTGTCTAATTAAGACAAAGAACACTCAACTTTTTAACACGATCGTACTTCCTGATAGACTAGTTCCTCTATTATTTATCCGACAAGTAAAAGCTAAGAACGCGCAGTTTTTAAAAAGCACCTGTCCATTATAGTTTATCGAAATCTTATGCCTGTCTTAGTATATTTAGCGTTACTATAATATTGAAACTTCTTACTACCTGAAAACGTTTATTGTTGGCAATTTTACATTTCTCAATCCATTGAAAATGAAAGTTGTTTTCGAACATTAATAAATCCAAGACTGAGAAGTATAATTTCAATTGCAACGTTTTATATTAACGCTTAAGAAAAGTTATAAAAATATCATGCAGGTATCTTGAAAATCCTGACCCACTCATCGGTACTTTCATCTACTGTACATCGCAAGACGAAGCACAAATATTAGAAACAAAGAGATAAGTGGTCTTGAATATTTAACATCTTACCTGCAAGGAAGAGTATCTTGCTGAATCCGGGGACGCCGAGGAAGATCTTGCGCTGCTGCAGGACATACCGTCGCTTCCCAGGCTGCTTTGGAAGCTGCCGTGGAACGAACTGGATATCGGTCCAGGAGAAGCGGGTGATACCGTCAGCGGGGATTTCGACCTCACCGACTCGGTTCTTGATCTATGAAAGAGTTAAACGAACCCATGGAATCCGAATTTTTCCTCATATTTCATGCGAATTGATAACTGAAGTGTATTATATATGGGCGCAGTTAACTTATCACATGGGGACATGGAATAGCTTATGGGAGAAAAATTGAATGAAAAATGAATTTTATCGCTAATATGATGTGCATCTACATTTTCGCAATCGTTGATATCGCTGCCTTTTATTTTACTTCGACGTTCAACTAAGAATTTATTATTATCGTTTATTAAAACCATTATATGGGCATAGAATTGATTTAAAAAGAATGAATATTGAATATTTGTTAACTAACTTTGAGATTTTATCAATTATTTTCGTTTAAAAGAAGCAAAGGACTTTCACATTATTATAAATTGAATGAGATAAAAGTTATAAGAATTTATTACATAAGAGCGGGATAATATTTTCCTTGTTAAATCTCAACAAATTATTTAGTAGCTTTACCTAATTTAAAAAATTCATTTGATAAAAATATTAACTCTAATATTATTTCATTTGTGGGAATTATTGCTTAATCGGGATAGTGGTATTTCAATAGAATTCTTAGAAATGTTCTTTCATACTTTACAAAATTCATATAGATTTACATTCTTGAAAGCGTTATTTCAAAGTTGTTATGTAATATAAAACATGAATATAAATCTATTTGTAAAATTTAATTATACAATAACGTGTAACACTAAACTAATCAGGAAAACGGTTTTATCAATAACTTTTAACGCAATTTACATTGGATTTCTTGATGTTAACGAAATCATTACAAACCGAACATCACAATAAGAAATTTACTAACCTGATATAATTTCCATATTTTTATAAACATATTTTTAAAATTTCAATATACTTAAAACATTGAATAATTTTGTAATAAATTGTATCTTAAAATATCTAAGAAATCATCATTTTACAATCATAAAGTAACAATTACTTAAAAACAAAATTTTGAAAATTATGATAATTTATTTAACTTGTTCTGAATATTTTTGTATTTTTATTTGTAACTGTTTTAGCTTGTTTAATATTTATCGGCAAACAAACTATATTTGTCGACAAAAATAAAAAGTAGCTCTCATCAAGTGGTAGATAACTTGTGTTTTGCGGTTTTTCCTTTCCATCGACGCGGTAATAAAGCATTTATGTTGTGAATAAGGCAAGACGGGAAAATAAAGCGGTTTTGCCATTATACAAGTGATTATGAGGGTGAAGTATGTTTAGTAGTCGTTAAGCGACTACTGTCAAGCTGGTTTCGATTTCTAAACAATCGCATAGTAGCAGCTGAATAGAGGGAAAGTCGTACAGATTATATTTTAAACACCGATACTCCAAGGTAGAAGTTTTATGACCAAATTTTTATGTAAAAGAACTATATAAAACACTGATAAAAAATCCAGACTAAAAACTTGTTATGGATTCGAAATAGTTTTTTTAATAGACACGGTTTTTACGAAGACTTTTGATTAATTTAAAGGAAAGACAAGCATCTATTGGCGTCAAGATATAACGATATAATTAATATACATTCAACATAATTTGCTTTCAAAGCCTTGCATCGTAATACTGATTAAAAACTAAGAACAGCATGCAACAATAATCTTCATGTAGGATATAAGTATATTAAATATACCAAAATGAATGTGCTTTAGAGATGATGCTAAAATATTTATACGTAGAAAATAATTTGATGAAAAACGTATATTTTAAAGAATTTTTTCTAATTGTATGTGTGCAAAAAATTAATCAATAAGCTCAATAATCCAATAATAAATTTATTATAAATTTCATATTTATTTTAAAAATAAATAATAACTTGTTCTAAATTAACATTTTGAAAAATAACTTTCTCTAATTAAAATAAAGTTTAATAAAATCCCGACGATTACTTTCCATAAAAACTTCCACTCGCTAAGTTTATCGCACATCTGTAGTAATTCAATTACTTTTATGATTTGCGATTACAATGTAATACTTAAACTCTATTTTTATACGTATAAATAATGTAATTTGTTAAAATATAAACTATTAATTATAAGTAACTAAATAATTCTCTCACATATTGACTTATATTTTTATTTAATAATAAATTGAATAATAGCAGAATGCAAATTTATTTACAAATTAAAATGAAAAAGTGTTCAGCGCTATCAGTTCAATGCTAATATCATAGTCAAAACTTACTTTCACGTCCAAAGGACATACAAAATGGATGTACTTCTTTTTAGCACAATATAAGCTAACATGTTTTAATACGTCTTAAATATTTAACACGTTTAAGAGGATAATATTAAACGAGCGAATTCGCATAATTTAAATTGATTTCTGTAAACGAGCATAAAACAAAAGTTAATACCTCATTTGAGGTAATCCTATGCGGTGGTATAATTTTCACTAGCTATTAATAATAATTTTAATTGCTTTTTATATTAGATACAAGTATTGCATAAATTCTTTGAGCCTAAAAAATTTTATAATACAAACATACGAATAATTTACATTTAAAATACAAATTTTTTTCGATCAAAACAAAAAAAATTTTTTATTATAATTAAAAATCTGTATGGAACTTAAATAAAATATTTCTGATTGTATTCCGTGTATGAGTATATTTTTAATTTGTTTTAACGCAACGATTGTATTGTTAAAGTAAATGAATTATCTATCATAAAAAAACTTTTTACCATATTCACAACGCAAGCGTAACTCATAACAAATTTATTTCCAATGAAATTAAAATAATTTAATACGTATTTATATAGAAATGAATTCTTCTTCAATTGGTAATTTCTTTTGAAATACACTTTAAAAAATTAAAAATGTCGTATCTAATGCGAACCAATGATGAATGTTTAAGCAACTTTTTTTTTTCATTTTGAACGTACCTTTTTCAGTGGTATCAGGCCCTCAATTATTAACTCGAAAATTTCAGAATGTATGGTTGCACAACAAGCAGCACATCTTTAAAACCCCCCATCACTGCTTTTTATTTTTATTCACAGATAACCTCACTTTAGACTTAAACTTAATGGCATTAAATAATTCTTGCATTCCAAACTCGACGTTAACGAACAAGATCGCTTTTAATCATTGTTACATCACACAACGAACTAAAAACCAATATCATAACGCACCATGGTACATATTTCCATGGGCATCCTTAGAAAAAAAGAGAAAAATATAAACAACAAAGTACTTTCGGAGATCAGTGCGAAATGCGTCATTCAACATTCGTACTCGACCCTGTATACGAGCGCCTGCATCGCGTTGTCGCGAAACTAGGCAAGAGATCGTTGCTACGATCCTGACCTGCATTTGTATGGAAATAAGTCGCTGACAAGTGTAAAAGCTCGTGGGGATCGCGCAGTTGCTTATGAACGATGTACGAGTTCTTACCCCAGGTATAGTACGCGTATATATCGCGTCCGCGCTACGCGGCTTATGTGATGTTCTCAGCATACTACGTTATATCTATACAAGCGTATGTGTATGTATTCGTTTGTGTAAGTACATAAAACGTGATAACATTCTATAATGTCAGTGTTATGAAAATAAGAAAGTTTGAAGTAGTTATATACATACACATATATATATTTACTGCGTAAAGAAGTCGGGAATAACGCAAAATTCGTATCGAAAGAAAAATTTCTTTTTTACTTTTTACAGCTATGTATTAAGATAACCGTATCGGCGAAGATTTTATAAAAACATATTGTACTATTTCTGCTATTTCTTTCGTTAAAGGTAGATAAATGTAATTTACTACGAATGAAGTACATCATATTAATAACACATTTATTAGAAGGTCTTACGTACGTACATAAGGTAAATATCTTAATTATAATCATTCAAGATAAATTCCATATATAATATATCGGTTATATTTGTTCGTCATATTTAAAATGAGATTTTTTATTATTTAATATTTGAGTCTTGGAAATTGACATTTAACATTAAGTTACATTTTCTCGGTACTCATTCTTACGCGTATAGTAAAGATTCATCGTCATTGGTAAATGAACATATAATTATGTCAATATTTTGTAATTAAAATTTTAATAAAATATAAATTTACAAATCTATTTTATCGTACTGAGATATACAAATGTCTATCTCACGAACATTTGTGGAATATTAAATCATTCGTTAAAAATGAATGATGCTATACCTACTAATCTAAATATTTATTGATGGAAAATATCAATGGTAATTATTATCGACCAAAAGCAACGAACGATACATTTCTATCTCTTATAAATTATTTTATAAAATACTCATTTTATTAATAGCAACAATCGATATATGGTAAAACTAGAATAAGCAGTATTATTTCGAATTAGTTAAATTTATAATAAAGAACCAAAGGAAGAATAACATGTCTACGCAATGTCATTGTTTATTATTTGTTTTAATAAAAAAGCACAGTTCTAAAAACGTCATAATAATAAATTACATTGTGTCAAGGATCGTTGTACCGGTTAAACGAAGTTCAATTTCCAACAATACATAGATTGGAAAAAAATTTAAGCTGTCAATTACGCGGTAGGCTGGATTTTTTTTCTCTCGTTTCACTCTTTCACTTCCCTCCTTCCGTTAGTCGTCACGTTCGCGCCATGGAACAACGGGGGAACTTAAAGAAAGTGTTGCGAAGTTGCGCGCACCACTTGATAATGCGTGACTCCTTTCTCGCGCTTTTTTGTTCACACTAATACGCGAAAAATTGCTAAGAAATATCGATACGCACTGTGAGTTTGTTGACTCACAGTAAAAGCTGCGCTATTATTATAATGAGAAAATTCACTGAATTGTCATGAGAACAGCAGTTACAAAGTACAGTTCATTGTACAAAATTTAAAATTTTACTCTAAAATGTATAGAAAAAAGTATCTTAAAGATAATGCTGATTTTCTCAGATATATATTTATTTGTTAATCGATGATTTATTGAATGGATTGTTTAATATCATCAACCATGAAATACATAAGTTAAAATGTACAATTCAAACTAACGAATTATCATACACACTAAAATATTTACAAATTAATATATTAATTGCTATTCTATTAAATAAGCTAGGCATACTTACAAGTTAATTTAATAGTTTCTTTGAATAGCAGAATAGCATCTAGCAGTCTTTATTTTCCGTTGTGTGGTATACAATTATACGTTTGCACTCTTAATAAAGAGTTTTGAATGTTCATGACAACGAATATAAATTTTGTACACACAGTAAACTTCTATACCTGAGTGTATATATGTGTATATATGTGTATAAAAGTGTATGATTTTGCGCTTTACTGATACCTTACGGATGACGCTTGGTCAACGAAGCCGACGACCTTTTTTTTCTTTCCGTTTACGTTGAGTAAGGGCATACTACAAGGGGAATCATAGTCTATGTATTTAGCTATTACAATAAACATGTTTAAAGTCTTTAAAGGCTGAGTTACAGAACATATGATGTATCTTATGCCTTGAGCGAGAAATCGCTTTGTTCTCGTATTTTTATACGTGCACCCAGAGAGTTTTAAGAGTCACGAATGCTATGAACAATTGGAAGCTTCTATCAATACTAGTTATTTACGAGTAAGAAATAATGACTTACGAAATAAAATGCTTTTCAAAGAATGTTATCGAAATCTTTTCTCATGTTCTCACAATTTCAACACAACAAACATCATAATATTTCACTATAATATACTTTTATCTTTACATCATAAGTTTTGTTGAAAGCAATTAACACGTTGAGTAAGCCAATAATACTTATAATACTTATAAAATATAAATTCCAGTAAATAATTGTCTATTTTTTAACAACAACGTTGAAAAATAATTTACATCTACTTGTATTGGAAATTTTTATTGAATTCTCGCTCAAGGCAGTTACATTTTTTCACTACTCGCAATTAATTAAATATCTAAAACTACTAATTATCCTTTTAAATACTCCTAGAATAATACGTAATTCTATATTTAGATTACGCTTTTCTTTTACTCTAGTCTTGAATTTAATTTCTCAAACTAATCTAAAAACTTTCAAATATTGGTTCTACTGACAAGTAACATTATGGCATAAATGTCCCGATTCCTTGCAAAACTCTATGCTTCAACTCACTGCGTCAACTCTACTCATTCGTATAACGAAGCAATTGGAACATTTGAACGTATCAACCGAGATATTTTCCCTAGTCTGAAAACACAATTATTTCTTGGTTCGACTCACCTGTTCGACTTGGGCGTGACGATGTCCCTCGTCTCGGAAGTGTATTTCCTTTCGGCGCGTCCGCCGTTAAACAGCTCGACGGTTTCTCGCGTCACGGTTTCGAGAAGGGGTTCACCACCTCGTCGACCCTTGCTAAACGTTCGCTGATCGGTCTTACGAACCATAACCACCCGGGACAAGGGCTGGTTGAACTCGTGACCGTGCATTGTGGGCGGAATCATTGCTAGTGACTGCGAAAGTGGTCCACCGACTCTCGGCGATCTGCGAAACGAGAAAACATATCCTTTTAATGCCTTGTAATAACGCATCTACTAACTTTATGCTAATATCTTCTAGTATTATTGAACATACGTAAACATTGGCCGAGCGGCATATCTACGATTTTCTAGAAGTATTTTCCTTTTTCATTAATTTACTTTTTCTTTTATTATATTTGTAGGCATTCCTTATTTACATTCCAAAATATGTATCCGTGGAAGCAGAAATAAAAAATTCAAAGCTAAAAACAGTTAATGAATTTTGATAATGCATCGTGTCAAAACGAGTGACGTATAGGTAGTTTTGATTTATATAAAAGTTTCCATACAATTTGTATTGTCCTCTACACGTTATATCATTTGCATCGTGTGGAAACAAATACCATTTAAACGTTTTAAAAATAAAAGATAAGCAAAGGTATGTGTTTCTAGTTGGTAAACATTGTCATGGTTCATACGATACTTTTTGTGTTCTATTTTGAAATTAATTTAATTTCAACATTGGAAAGTAAACCTAGTTAATACTTTTATTGACTTTCTAATATTCAGCTCACAGTATCAGAGTGACTTTGAAAAATGTTCAAATGAATTACCTTTCCTTTATTCAAAATTGAATCTAATTGAGACAAAGTAATTTATTAAACTTTTCGTTATTTATTAGTCTAGAAGTATTTTTATTCCAACACCTCATAATAATTAATTCTGCTATTAAAAAAATCGAATCATTTATATCGAGTAAGCCATTCTGCTTGTTTATTACAAGAGGTATCTAAAGTAATTGCACGTTTAATGATTTTGATGTCCTATAAATATTGCCGACGCGCCAATCGGCATCGCGTGCACTGATACACTTGCACTTATTCGGATACATATAGCGTTACGTAACATTAAAGTAAATTATTTCGCTGATCGCAAAATTAAATTGTCTTAATTCGCTTGACACACAAATCCTGACTTTCCATTAATTTCTATTCGATAATCAATTAACTCAAACATGTTATGTAATAAGATTTGAAATTATGAAATTTTGTAGGCATTTTTGGGCAAGACATTTGCACGCATAAAACGATACGTGTAACATTGCCGAATGTCGAAAGTTAACCGGAAAATCATATCGTATATTTTCCAAATGATAAAAGCAACTTATATAAAAAAAATTAATAGACATCCTAATTATGCTTCAGAAAATAAATTTATTTATCTGCAATACGAAAAGACTAGGCTAAGCTAAGTACATAGTAATTTCACATATTATATTTTGCAATTTAATGATAAATTAATAGACTTTACACGTTTACTTAAAAAAAAGAATTTTTATATGATTAGTTTGATAAAGAAATTTACTAAATACTCGAGGTATACTAATTGCCAATCAAGTACCAAAATTCACAATAGAAAATTGAATATATGTAGAAATATTCGACAAACAGAAATGTCTGTAAAGGAAATATTTAAAAAATGAAGCTCCATTTTATCGTAATTGATTAAGAATAATTTACTGAAAAAATGAAGTAAACATTGCAAGATAAAAATTTAAAGACTACGATATAAAAAAAGTAAAAAACTTTTTTTTAAAGTATGTAGTGACAGAAATCTGATAATATTCGCTTTGAAAATATTCTTGAATAATGATATCATTTCAGTCTTCAATATCACATAACTTTTATGTAACTTTTAGATGGATGATACAACGTTTCCAATACAGATCAACGAAACAACCTACGTCTGCTGATCTACTATAGATTTACACGCGTAATTACAAGTATGCATTAACTGTTCGTTACCGAAATTTGAGAATGAAATGTTTGCACTGGGTAGTTTAGTTTTCGGCTGCGCTCATATTCAATAATGTGTCTAGGATTAAGCGGTAAATACGGAAAGTTCCTTAGCTTGAACGAAATCCTGTAAACAGAACGTCTTTGAAAAACGCCACGAGCACGCTCGACTTGCCTCCTTGCAAAAGTACGCGAATATACCGACATAAACAATTGAACAGCGACGCGAGATCACTCACCAATGAGAATTAAAAATGCCCCAGCTGAGATTCCACCGAGACGCACTGGGAAACCATGGCTACTACATGCTGAGGAAGGATATCGCCTTGTAGCCACAAAGGAGAACGGAGATACCGGGGCGCGCGCGCCTCACCAACTGCCGGCTCACGGCGCCGAGAAAGCAGCAGCTGTGCCGATGAGGGGGTGGGGAGAGTCAGGAGGAGGAAGAAGAGGTAGCGTTTTTTCTTCCTCGACGAGGCGCACACCGTCGGTGCGGAGAACCGGCCAATTAGCCGTTATACTGCCGAGCGCCGAGGAGGAGGCAGTGAACGTCTTATCGCCAACTCGACACGCCCCGAGAGCGAGACCATCCCCACGTGTGCACTGTTGCATCGCGAATGACATGTGCGGGAGGAAACATCGTTTACACAGGACGAGGCGCGCGTGGGAGAGGAGTCCTGAACATCGCTTGGTATTTCGTTTATATTCGGTGGAGGATAAAGGATAATATTTCTGCTTCGCTCGACTAACTTCAACGAGACCTTTGTCCTTTCTAACTGGGCACGTAAAACACGAATGTGTATTTAGTGAAAAGAATGTCGGACGATCTTTACTTTGATGGCGCAGCGATTGACATGAGAGCATTTTCTCGAAAATTCGAGTGCAACGTTAGCGAAATACATGTGCTTTTGTGTAAACGAAAACTACTTCTGCATTCAAGTATTTAACAATTAGTATATCAAACAATTAGTATAAGATAACAAATGTATACGAATTTACTGCTATGAAAATAAAATCAATACTCAATTAGTAATGATTGAATTTCGATATGAGTTACAAGGATGCTATTCATCTTTTGTGAATTCATATTTCCAAGAAATAATGAATTTTAGATAATACAATCGTAAAAGTGCCTTCATCATTGGTGAGTAAGTATGCCTAAAATAACATGTAGAAAAAATTGGCTAAGAAAAGTTAACAATGCATAATACTAGTAAATAATACGTATGTTCAGCCAGTGTTGAGTCCTACATTTTACGCCTCTAACTGAAGCTATAAAAGTAAATAAATCAATGAAAAGATGAACGAGGCTTTTCACAGTTCAGCAGATAACGATATTTCTTCAATGAGGAAAAACTCATCGATTTAACTGCAACTCGATACTTTCTTAAAAATAGTTCTTTTGCTTTAAGTATATTAATGAATTAATTGTTCCTGAAATAAATGTTCGTATATAAATTGTTCGAAAAATCATCAATATTTAGTTTAATATTCTGCATTTTCCACGAATAAGTTCGATGAAATTAAATTTCCTTTCATTTTTTAAATTCTATACGTATATATTCATTTCACCTACTTCTTTAAAAAGAATTTTTATTAAGATCCAAATAGTCTTATTCTAGTAAATATACATCCTTAGGTAATTAATCAAAAATATTGCAAATTCCTCTTGCAATATTTATAAAAATCTCAAATTTAAAAAAAACACGTTCATTAGGTGCGTCTTCGTGTATGGAAGAATTTATTAAAATTCAGTTTTATAAGATAAACTATAAACTTTAAAAAAATATGTACATTTAGGTAAATAACAATGCTTTCGGTGGAAAAAGAAAAATTTCTATCAATATTGCTTTAAAACTTGCACATTGTACTATTAAATAATATGAATTTTAGAATTAAACGAGTACAACTCAATGTCAGTATTTAAATAGATCAGTTTTATATTTCATTCAAGGATAATTAAGAATTGGAATGTATTTTACAAAGTTTCTTTAATATCATGAACTCTTCTTCGAGTTAGGCTGCACAATTATATACAGTAAATACTTGAAACGAATGCTCGAAACTACATGAAAAATCCGAGCACCTGAATAAAAGGAATTAAAAAGTTCAACCTTTAAAATTTCAATCTTAAAAAGTTCGAAATTGCAAAGTAAGTAAAGTAAGACGTAGATGTTCGAGAAGTGACAACAAAGAAAATTCTCAAGGGGTCCAGGAACGCCAAAAATGCACCTGTTTGGCAACCTTATTCTAGTAACCGAGGTTCCGTGGATCGGTGACTATTTCGGATCTCGAGAAATTCGCATCCCAAGATTAATCGTGACGGAGTCTTTAATTCGCGAAGTCTTCATCTTGTCGTACGGCCGCTCGAAAGTGAGTGACGACATTTTTCGAAGCGAGTGACTCTGCTTTACTGTTATAATGCGTATAAATGACAGGTGGACGATTCGTGTTGCGAATTAATTGACTCTCGACGAAAATGAGACCTGTCGTTCTGGTAGTTGGAAGGCACTCCAGAGTTATACAAATTGCACACCGACATGACAGGATAACGGAAGCGCATTTATTTCGTATCGATGATCTAGAGAGATGTTTTTCATGGAATGATTGATTCAAACATGAAACTATGGTCAAACTCAATTTACTCTCTGCTTATGAGACTCCATTTCACAGTAGTATTCCGATTATGAAAATACTTCTTGTATCACGTGAAATCAATTATAACTCCCAATGGGATGGGAAACAAAGAATTCTATTGTTTATTCTGCCAGTTGCGATCAACGATAAACCTATTATTATGATGACCAACAGTTTCTTAAATACGAATCATAAATAATAGTAGTCGCCAAAGTACTGTAATTAAGTTTTCAAATTAATTGTAGAACGTAATTTTGTTTTAATATTTTTCAAGTAAGTTTTACAATCGCTAACTAAGTTCAAAAGAAAGAATTTTTTGTCATTGAAATTTTAATACAACTGAATGTTCTCAACCTGAGCAACGAGTACTATATTTTTGTATTTTAAATTGGCATGTAGTTGCTTGTCAGTCGTTTAATAAATTCTGCGTATATAATCCTGGTGCAATATCCGACATCCATTAAAATATTCTTAAACAAGCAGAGCAACGAATGAGAAATGTACAGAAATCTTTGCACCAGCAAAAAATTACCAAGTTTAGCAGAAAATATTTTACAAGCGTCGATTTCCATTCCCGTCTATCGTCAATGCGACATCGGGCAGGACTGCACTCGCTCGTGTCTCCAGTCTCCAGGACAATCGGAAGAAAGAAAAAAGACGAGGAGAAGAAAGAAGGAAAAGGGAAAAAAGGAGTTCGCGGCGGTGCAGCCAGAGCAGAGAAATAATAATGGTAATAACAACATAGTAGTAGCTGAGTTCTCTTCGAGTGAAGGCGAGCGGCGACTGCAGTACCGCTACTCCGCCTGACCGGAATCACTGCTCTGGAACAGCGAACTCCCAAGCGTCTTCGAGGCTACCAATACGCGCATTCACCACTCTCTGTCTGTGTGTGTGTACACATGCATCAAACGCTCAGAAGCGAGAGTTTGCTGGAATGGCTACTGTTGTAGGTAATAGGCGCAGTCGATGCTTCGGCAAAGTTCTGGCGCGCTGCTTTTCGATGACGAAGGTGTTCGAAACACGCGTTTCTCGTTTACGAAGCGCAAGGATTTGATTAATGTTCTAGATGTATCTGAATACGATAATGCACGGGGCATTATCCGACGACCAAGACGGCATGTACGTTATATTGCGTTCGGAATGACTTTCAGAATCTTTTCTTTTTCATTGTTATTAGCTCGTCTCCTGGCTACATACATCGATCAGTGACTATTCGTTTAAATTATTTCCACCAAATTGGAATTCTGAAAATCTTGAAAACTTAGCTTCTGCTAATAAACTATTTCGATTTCTTAATGATGAAGAAAATCGTGGAATAAGAATTTACGATATTAATTACGGAGTTCAGTAGTGAATGTATATTTTCAAATAAAGTGCATAAGAATAATGATTAGGTATAAAGCTAGTGTTGATAATTCGATGTAAATAAGCTATAAACAGTTGTACATAAAATATTACTAATTAACGTTACGTAGATATCTATAAAAGGATTGTCGGCTCAGAAGTATTACGCTTTTAACGGCAATTGTTTTAACAACAGTTTTGTAATACGTGTAGTGATTTCATTGAAAGTTTCAAATGAGAACACGTTATAGACCTATGAAAATAATTTTGCATTTGATTCTTTTCCTCGTCAAATACTAAGTAGACTAAAGATTGGCGTTTATAAATAAGTGCCAAAAGGAATCATTAATTATATCATTTTGACGTCGTCAGTAACGTTCCACTTTCAAAATGGATAGTATCGATTTATTTCGTACTCCTCGGAGCGATTCTCACCAACGCCACCCCAATTTTCAAACAAAACACTGTACTCGCGAGTAACTCGGAATCAACACAATTCCATTGTCGATCGGAATACTCTAAAACTGCGTAGGATTTGCCGCGCACGTGCAAAATCACGTGCAGGGATTTTAACTTGGTACGCACGTAGCGAATGGCACAACGGTGTAGTGCTCGTGTTTCCTACGAATGCCGACGTGAACGCTGTCCCTGTCATTCTAAATTATTTGGGTTAAACTGTCTTTGGCATAAGAAAAGCTGTTTTCTTGTTTGCCTGTGAGAAAAAAATTTCCGCGTTGCCTTTTCTAAGAAGGTACACGGTTCGTGACTCTGAGTTTAACGTACCGTCGTCCTTCGTTAAAAGTTATTAATTTACAACGTTGTGAAACTTGTAAATAGAAGAATCGTGTGAACATAAAATATTCGTAAAAATATGTGTTTTTTGTACAGTTGAGAGAAAATTCTGATTGGTGATTATGATGCATTTATATTTTGGGAATTTCTGAATAATTAAATTTTTAGTTTTTATTGTTTTGTTCGTTTCTTGTATGTGGATGGTTCAACTAAATATAAATATACGTAATGTAGGCATTGTATAATCCATGTACGTAGTGCCTCTTAATCGCGCTTTGCCATAATTCATTTTTTCTTAATCATTTCGTGAAAGAAGATTGTTTTAAAATAATTATTAAGATATAGTTGACAAATATGTATGTATATACACGTATATATTAAGATTTACTTAATTTTTTGTTATAGATTCAATTTATTTAACCGCGTATATATCGCGTGAGATTTTGAAAGAGATGGATTGAATTACATGAACTTCGATTTAAATAGCATTTTAAAATCCAATAAATAAACTAATTTTAATATTAAACGAATACTTAATCATTAGAATAAATCAGCATAGAATAAAAAAATAATTTATCTAAAGATTTTACACTGAAATATCTAAATTTAGAAGCCTATTCGAGTTAACATCACTAAATGAGGAAGACTTGATTATAATTAAAGTTAAAATACATTTACATTTTACTTTATCTTGCGTTGTGATCTATTTAAGAATAGCTAATCTTCCGTTACTTATAAACAACTTTCTCGTTTCCTTTCATTTTGTTGGAGAATTCTTGTTTGGCATTACACTTTCTTTTGATGTAAACAACCATACGTACAAAATAAATTTGCCTCTTATGCAGATAGTATTACTGTGCCCTGAATATTCTCTTGTTAAATAATACATTGGCTTTGATAATCTCTTTTGCTGTGTAAATTTTGTTTTCGATGGTAATTGATTGTTCATATTCGTTATTATTACATTCACTTATGCATGTAAAAGCTGAAAAATATGTTACGTAATTCTAATCGATAATTCAAACGTTAAGTCGTTAATCACATGCAAGCTCGTATACGATCAAATATAAAAACATTTTAAATTTATGCAACAAAATTTAAATGCCAATCTGAAACAAAAATTACGAGGCGTCAAAATAAATAAGACCAAGCAAAGTCGAATGTTAAAATGCATAACCTTAGATAGCGAATGCACGTTCTCAGACTCACTCGCGATAATTGCGTAAGATTCACCTCTCATCGTATCTTTGAGCAATCATCGAGCATGTGCATATACGCTTCCTCTTTTCTAAGATCATTCTTTCTCCGCGGCTGAGTTCATTCTCCATTGGTGCAACTTTCTAGGTCGTTAAATTACGCGCAGTGTATCGGAACTGCGATCTCTCGAGAAACTGAGCGCAATGCCCATGTAAATAAAGATTCGTACACACTGGTATTCAGTGACCTCCGTAGGGGTCGAGGAAAACAGACGAAAGCGAGCAAAAAGATTTGAGAGTTCAGATCTGGACGACTACGATCCCGACAAGAAATACGTAGTTATCGTAATTATCGTGTCTTGCCAAGATGGCATTTACCCATTTACATACTTCAAGGAATCCTTGTTTCCACCATTGAGAACAGTTGTCCAAGCTGTTGATTGTACCACGAAGACGGAGATATGGATATAAATGTAAGAGAGAGAGAGAGAGAGAGAGACATTTTCGTAGGTGTGGCTTTTGAGAGTTTAATCATTTCTCCGAGCAAATAATTTTCTGTACTGTAATATTTTGCTTATTAAAACTTTCGTAGCAGTATATGTTCAGATATACTTGAGCAAAAAGTCAATTTTGAAAATCGTACCAAGGCCTCGCATAAAAATATATACTTTTATTTAAATGTATTGAAATAAATTTTATACTTTTGTGAATTTATTTGCGTATACGAAAGGTAGAAACTGTGAGTTTTCATCTGATTTATTCAGGTGCGTAGACAAATAAAATATTTCATTCACATAAAAGCCTTTGATAGACAAACTTGAGGAGTTTGAAGAAAATATATCTATCTTTGGTATTTAAGTAACAAATTTTCCGATTTTACAATTACATTTGATAAAGAAACTATTTCAATATTTAATTTTTCTAATAATTAGTTACGGAATAAATAGTACATAACTTGTTATGCATTGTTCTCACACTATATCAATAACTTCTTAACGTATCCCTTTCGAATTTTACCTAATAATGATTATTTTATCACATTTTTAAAATTAAAGCCAATTTTTTAAACATTTATATTTTTTACATAAAATTTAACTTTCTGTCAAAATTCAATGATATATGAAAATATTTCATTAAGGAGTAAGCAAAAAGATTCTACATGATTTATATTCTACCATACATAATTCATGAAGCTGTAAAATTCACATATAAAAGTCTACGAAATAAATTTAAAAACTCATTGAAATCATCATAATCTTAGTCGTAAACTAAACCTGGAATCCACTTATATAATGATGATTTAATGAAAATATTAGATTTAGTGTAAATTATTTTTGTTGATCGTTATAATTCTTCCGTTATCGTGCTATGCACGGTCCATCCAACAATAATTGACAATTTAATCTTATCTTTAATTTTATCAATAAATATCAAATTATCATCTTTATCTAAACTGTTGTACTTTATAATTATTTTAATCGTATACGAATCTATTCAACGATTTTTTGAATGATAAGTTTTCTCTTCAATGGTATAAGTGAGTCTAATTTTTTTCTTCTTTTGTAACTTACATAACAGAAAGTTATGCGTCGTGTATTTTATTTTAGATTTTAGATTGAAAAAGATATTATTTAGTGTTATATTATAAATGTTTTAAAACGATAGAAAAATTTTCAATCGTTAGATATATAATACATAAAAAAATTTGTTTTTATTTTAATATGTAATGGAATTATAAGTGTAAAAACTTATTATGTACCTAATTTTTTTCAATGTTTAGCAATATGTTTTTTCAAATAATTTTGAAATGCATATATACGTTTAATATATACGTTTTATATTAGCTTTTAAAGTTAATGACCTTTGAATATCCACAGAACATAAATCTAATTTTTTTAATTTGTTGTACGTCATTAATGCATACGTAAGAATGTTTTTTTATGAAAAATACCATTAATTAATAAATGATTAAATTTGTATCAGTACTTGCACAGAAGTTAAAACAAGAAATCACTTTTGGTGATTTAAATTTTTAATAATTAAAAAAGCTAATTAATAATTACGTAAACATTTAAAATAACTATTAGCTATCTGACGTCTATTAATAGTTTTCGAATGCATGCTTAATAAAAAATACGTTTCATTTTTTGCAGTTTTGTTTAATATTAAAAGTGAAACTTTGAAAGTTAGTTATTTTTTATTTATATTTCTCAACTGTTAATCAAAACGAATCTTACGGTTATTTTACATTTATTATTTTTTTTATTAGCAATCTTCTATTTTATCAACGAGTAAATCTAATATCAAGCTAACTAAAATATAAATGCAGCAAATATTTTGTGAGATAACATAAAAAGATTTTTCCAGGAGTTGAATAAATTATGTAAATTAACGCGAATAATATAATTACGATAAAAAATCATAAACATTTGTTAAAAAAGGATTCATAATAGTGAAGCTATCTTATTGTTCTTGGTTTACATATATTTTCATATACAGTTATCGAATTATTTTAAATTTGATACAAAAGCTAATATAATTTCTCTATATAATTTAAAATTGAAGCAACTTTATCTTTTAGATACTCAAGTTAAATATATAACATCATTTTGGAATTTAAAAGAAATTTTAGTTTTGATGAGTATATTCTGAATACTCTAAAATACTTGATAATATCAACTTGTGATAATATGTTCTGAAGAGCACAATAACATTAATCAATACGTAACGATAAGAAGGTATACCCAGAAAAATAACCGTTATGATAGAATAAAAGACTTTCAAACGCTTAGTTTAACAGCTCTGGATCAAAAAGAAACGCGTTTCAAAGTAGAAGTCTTCATTCTTCGGATTTTAAGTATAGTTGATTTGAGAGTATAACTTTTGTTTTGTTTCAGAGTATGAAAAACCATTACTAACTCTGAATATATAATTTAAGTCTTATATAAGAATATATAATTTAAGAATATATAATTTAATGTCTTTATATATACATATAAAGACATTTTTAGTACAAATGGCTTCTCTAGTAGAAAAGTAATTCATATTCTTTAATATGCGATGATTTACTGAAAAGAAAATCCATTTCTTCAAATAATCTTCTTTTCATATACAGGCATTTTGAGAAATCTATAACTGGGCTGAAAATATAAAAAATAGCGTAAAAAATAAGACGAGTTGCTTGAGAGAAAATTGTTAAGGATAGATAGTCCTGGCACACGAAGATGCAAGATCCATCAATACGGTATGATTATTGAAGGACGATTTTAACCGGTCCAACCAACGAAGACGCGGAAATTACAAAATGTAATACTCAATGTATCCATAATAGTCGATAATTACTCAGCATCGTAGGCCATTTGCGCAAACCGTGTCCCTTTCTCTCATTGTGTCCGATGTGCGCCGTCGCACATTTTCAAAGCAGAGTCGAGTGCGTTGATGCATTTTCGAAGAGTACTTTCAGTGAGTGCAGAACAAGACTTTCCTGCTGCTATTATTCTTAACGTATTTGCAAGCTGTTTCCTTTGGAAATTTACGTTTATCCTACACTGTTTACACGAAACACACACATTTCAATGCACAACGCACTAAGGTATTTATGAGAGATATTATGTATAATCTTTTTAATAAGCCTGCTGATGAAAGTGTTTCTTCATTGTTTTTCTTTCATCATTTTTCTTATTCCATTTTACATAATACCAATTTTGAAAAATTTTAAACTTTGAGTATAATGTCTGATTATTCAATCAAAGTCGTTTCCTATGAATTCATATGCTGCCGATCATACAGTGACTCACACTAGAACCGCGCAGTGGCGCGATCGGCAACGTAAATCTGTTACGCACGGAGTCAGCTGTACTCGCAATAGGAATCCTCGAATTGTTGCACTTAAGAAGTGCAGCAGAAATTGAAACGGATTATTACACTGATATAATTTTGATTAATGTCACTTGGACCGTAGATGTAACTTATTTTACCCCAAGCATAAATCTTTTTTTCTCTTCAAAATGTCTTTGATTTTAATCAAAATTAACTGTGATTTCTTTGTGTTAATTTTGTTCATATATGACAAGTTGATTGTTTCTATCCAATCAAATACAAATACTATTGCTTTATTTCTCAATATACTATATGGGTGTCCAACAAACAAGGTTATCTCATTTTCTATTCCACGAAACAGATCTATTATTAGATTACACTGTACAGTATGTATATTTTAATTCTTCGAGTGAAATTTCGATGTTCGCCGGTTTCGACTATCTACGTCTCCAAATTTCTATTATTTTCCTTCAGGGAAGAAAATTGTCCATCGTTTGATAATATAATATGCCTGCTACAGCCTTTGTAAGACTAGTAATCTCTTCCATGCTTCATCATAATTTGAAGAATTTTGGACTCTTCAATCCCCGAAAATTTTGAAAGTCTTAGAATTGAAGATAAAATTCTTGCATAACATTCAAGACGTCCTAAAAAATTCACCACTAAAATAGTGTCCGTATCCTCGGTCCTTGCTTGTCCCTTCAAATTGACTGCACGATTTTAAAATACCGGTTCTCTAACAAGAGAAATTTAAACTAAATCGGTCAAATCTGAACAAGTCAACGTAAACACGCTTTTCGTGAGACAATGAACTTATGTTGCAGTTGACTTTCCGTCATTATTAAATTTTATTGGAAAATGTTGAAGTGAAAGTTCTTAATTCAGTGATGCTACCAAGGATTAAGAAATTAATAATTGATATCCAGTGCTTTGTTGCGACAGAACGATTTTGGTCAAACTGCATAGAAAAAATTTTTTATCTACTTTTCGTGGAAATTCAGATAATTTTTGTGGATACTGCAATCATAGTGAAAACACGAATCATACTTTCCTGGTGGCAGGAATCGACGATTTCGACTTGTTGAGGTCAACTTTAGGTAATGTAATTGGATATCAATCGCTTAAACTACAATTCAATTTTTTGTCATCTGTTGGTATTGCATCTGGCCCTATGTTTAGTCCTATTCAATGAAATCACGAAAATGATAGTTTATAGAAATCCAAGGTTGGATTATATCAGGATGCTTTGACGCAGAACCATGTTACAAGCTGCTGATTAACGAAGTACAAGTCTTCGATTATATGTAAAGAGGTAAAGAGTAAATTTACAAGAACAATTCAAACTACACTGCACATTAAAGAAAAGTGTACTACTAAGAATTTGATGACCGAGCATAACAACTACTTTTTAATAATGAAGCTTCTGTTTATTGGACAATCAACGGGAAACTTGGATAGATTTCATTTGTGGTAGTTGTTCTCTGAAAAAAATTTGAAACTGATAGAGCTCAAAGAAGGTTGGTGGTGGTTCTTCGAACCTTCCTACTGGAATACTACCGTAAAAGTTTGCGGAGATAAACCTGTTGTCTGATTCCAATAGTTCAAGAGTTTGATTCAATATCCACTTTGGTTTTTTTTCTTTGGTAAACCTGTAACTATTCTTTACCCTGTCTTCGTTAGCTTGACAATTTCCCGTTAATCGACTTTGAAAAAAGTAGTTATCGGACTGCCGTGGAACAACAAGATGTTCGAACGGTTTGATGAAGCTAGTTCAGAGGGATCTTTACAATCATGAAGTCTATTAAAGTAATAGGAGAAAGTATTTTTCTATGCATGTTAATTCAATTCAAATATAACAAGCTAATTGCTTCTAATTACTTTTAATTACTTGTGGTTTCATTTTTTGTGTACTCTACAGGTGTTTCGCAATTAAAACTACATTATATTTGGTCCCGTAACGAGTGTTAATCATACAAAGTGCCTAAAATAACGAATACTTCTATTTCATTTATAACTGTTTTAAACTTTATATTAATAATTTTATGTATTAGGTCAGAAGGATTTTTAAATATTTTAATTGAATAAAAATACCATCTGATTTCAATCTTCTACTTAAAAAGTCATTTCTATTGAAATAACATTTGTATTATGAAACAATTAACTATGCAATAGAAAGTGTAATTATTTGCATTATATCTCTACTGAAAACCTTCATTATGTGTAAAAATGTAGTCATATTTTAAATTCGTTCTGTTAATTTAGACTCGCAGGTGATAAGAAACTTCGATTGTATCATTTTCCTCTCCTTTTATTCGCGTTTCTAAACAAAGTCCCATTCTTCGTCTGGAAATAAAAAGAAGCTAATAAATTTCAGCGCTTGCATAAAAAATTAAGCAAAGTAGTACGTAGTGACCCCAATTGTGTCGCATAGAATGATTTTCAATGGAAATACATTCCGTAATATATCTTTTTGTAATAAAATCAAGATATTTCAAAATATTTTCCGTATTTGATATCACTAATCAAATACTGATATGCATACGCTGCTATAGTAGATTACGTTTTCAGTTTTATAATACGAATTACCTTGCAAACTATTTTTTCTCTAATCGCAATATAGCCATGATAGTAAAAGAATTTAATCTGTCGTTATTATGATCCTTCTTTAAATAATATTTGAAAGCCAAATCGGACCACTGATGCGTAGCGCCGTAAAAACTGTTGTAACTATAGGCTCAACTCGCTATGTCAGAAACTTAATCTCTTTCAGTTCGTCAATCGAATGAAAAATTTATCCTCGGGTATCTTAAAGATCCTCTAAGCATACCATACAAAGATTTGATGATCTTACAGATCGAAAAAATGAAAAGATAAAATTAACAAATTAATGAGTGCCGTTTGGAAAATCACAAATTGCGTTTTGTAATAGAAATACGTGTTCACGTTTCCATACTCTTTTTGTCAAATTTTAAGTATTTTTCGAATAAAACATTTTTATCATTAATCTGACACCTATATCAATATAAATTTTACTATCAATGCAGTCTCGTTACATACATATAAATGTTCGCAATTCTTTTCATTTATAAATGGCTTATTAATTTACCATGTCACAATTCAATCAAAACATTCAATCCAAATATAATCACCTCACTAAAATATTCTTGAAAGAATTCCTAAGGCAAACTTTGCGCTAAAACATTGTCACCTGAGCTTATATATATATAAAACCAATGAGCTCGATATAGTATATGCATAATGTTCTAAGTCGCTAATCACGTTTCCATTACTTCCTCCGATGAATACAAGTTCGATATCTGCCTTGGTTTGATTATTGTAAATTATCAATTGCGAAGTGCATAGGTGGATTTTAAAAGCGTCAACGATAACTGAGTCGGATGGTCTTGTCAAGGCTCGCGCAACAGCTGTCGAGTAGTCGTAGTTATTATTATGCTCATACACGTCAAGTTCACGGTGCCGATGAAGGACACACCAAACGCACGGAAACTCCGACTCGATTATACGATTTTCTATTCGAGACTTCGTAAGTGGCAAACTACAGTTTTTTTTTTTGTGAAATGTAATTGTTTTAGAACGAGGAAGCTTTCAGATTGTCTGCTACTGCATCAATGAACAAAATAGACGATTAAAAAACGGATAAGTAAATCGTGTAGAATACAGTTTAACTATATCTAAGACAGCAACATTGTAATCTGATTGGAAACAAATATTTTTACAAAATTGACTTTTTTTCATTTTTAAAAGCTATATCTTCTAAGTATTACAGTGAACAGCAGTAAAGACAAGTGCTCTTATATAAAAGTAACCGAACGGTCTTTACATTAGAAATTAAATAAAGTACCAAATGATGTTTTTTCTACGTTCGAGACAAAAATTATAAGCTATCAAAAGAGTGGAAAATCATGCTTTATACTATATCCGGCAAAATATAATTTATGTAGCCTGTATAAAAATTATTTTTGTTTAGATCTATAATTGAAATGGAATTGATAACATTAAAAGTATAAAGTATAGGCAAATGATTATTCAAATGTAGCTAATTTGTGTCTTATTATTTTTATAACGGTTAATAAATTCATAAAATTTTGAACCTATTTTGAATTTATTTTGCGTGCGTAAAATACAGGGTGTGTATTAAAAAGCAATTATAAGCCCAATGAAAAAATATCCTTGGTTGTTTTTTCTATTAAGAGATAAATTTTAGCTATCGATAAGTCTTATACATCGATGCAACTAACCATTTTATAAAATTCTTCATTATATACATATACATATATATATATATATATATATATATATATATATATATATATATAAATTAAAAAGTTGAATAAATATAGCAAAACATTAATAAATTAGAATACACCGAGCTTACTTAATTTACTTATTTAATTATAAAGTAATATACTTTTGGTAACATTTCTAATTTTCAATCGAAAAATGCTACAATTACATTCACACTGTAAGTAGACTGATGATGGAAACTTTAAAATTTTTAAGAATAATACGTGCTAATATTATACATCTATATCGTATTGTTCTACATAAGATTTTATTAACTATAATATTCCATCGACATGTTTCTAAAAATTATAACATTCGTAGTTTTTTTCTTTCCGAATCGACGATTTCTTTCTTATTCCAACGTTTCTTATCTAAATTTCTATGAAAACATCGATAAAACCCGCGCCTTTCAGAAAATTCGGGCGCGGCGATAACCTCATTTTCGCAGCAAACGACGCCGGTCAAATTTACGGCGCTGCGCATCGTA
The DNA here is from genome assembly GCA_018907045.1 of Wiebesia pumilae. Classification (NCBI taxonomy): domain Eukaryota; kingdom Metazoa; phylum Arthropoda; class Insecta; order Hymenoptera; family Agaonidae; genus Wiebesia; species Wiebesia pumilae. The sequence goes on from JACCHZ010000077.1 coordinate 2,949,976, forward strand.
AATTATATCCTCGCATCTTTCCGAGAAAGTATGTATAATGTTTGTCTTTCAAACGTTTCATCTAATGGATGTATTCGTTTAAATCGTTCACTGAAATAGTTATTTAAATCGCTCTATAAAACGATATCAATTGAGAAAAAGGAAATTTTTATATGAAATCATTTTGTATTGCATAATTATACTTTAAATAATTGTATCGCAAGAAATTGTAAAGCGCTCTATCATTGTACATTATCCCGTATGTACAAGAAAGAGATTTGCATAGCGTTATAAATAATTTTATTTATTTTTCAATTTCTGTGAGTATAAAATAATAATAAAGATAAGAAAAATTAAAACGTTACTAACAGTAAATTATCACAATCGTTTTGAAACAGCATATTTCTAATTTATCGTATTTTATACATTACAATACTTATATTATAAAATTATCTTGGACAATCAAAATTAGTTTTATATTGAGCACATAATAATTAACATCAATAACAACTAGTTATACGTAATAAATAATTACATCTCTTAACGATGCTCAAGATAAGTAGAAAAAATAGAGGTATTCTGCAACACAGCACAGAATTACTATTTACAACCCCTTTTTATTTCATGAAGTATATAATAAAAAGTCACATAATTTGCGCATAATTTTTGTAACAGATATTTAAAAAACCATAATTTTCAATTGTATTAATTGAAAGTTAAGTCGATGTTGAATAATATTTAAAAATGCCGATAGATCACATTTACTAGTATTCGTTAATATTGTAAATAATTTTTCTCAATTGTTTACTCGGGAATTTTCTAAAAAATCGAACTTTAATAAATGAATGTCTTTGTATATTTTTAAAAACAGAGCACCAATATATTTAAAGGTATAAAAGATTATATTTTTATATTTATGACTACGTATTAAATTATCTCACATTAATTATTATTGTAACTTTACAGTTTAAGTAATTGGTATGAATAATAGAGATTTCATGATATTCACGTTTCAGTTGAAAAATATTTGAAAAATCAGCAATTGAAAAGTTTAAACTATAACGCCTCAAAAGGCTTTATATCTAAATTAGTGTATTAAGCTTTTCGTACAAAAACTGATTCTGGGAAATCGATTGGTCGATCATCCAATCAATTGATCTAATCACAAATGGAATCATGAGCGCGAAGAGGTAGAAAAGCTAGGTAGTATTATTACCTAATAATAGATATTCGGTTATCATCAGTAACATAAGTACTCAAATTGCACTTTATACTAATATATATATATATATGTATGTCTTCCTTTAAGTTAGCGACTGCAAACGATGCATGATTCTGAATCAGGATTTCCTTTACAATTGTTACGCTTTTGGTCTGATTTTAAAAATGTTGTTGATTGTAATATTTGTTATAAGCTTCTAATCATTTTAATTAACTTATTGTGTTAAATTTATTTAATAAATTGGTAATATGATTAGAAAGTGAATTTATTACATTTTATCGAATTAAAATTTCTTTGTTGAATAAATAATTAATGTAATTGAAAAATATTATAAATAATCGTATGAAAATATTCCATATCCTGATATATATAATTATATTTATATTAATTATATATAGACGTATACAAAATCATTTTTATACGAAATGAGGATATTCGGTGTCGAATATTCAATTCTTTATCTAAAAGCTCTTAAAAAGGATGTTTTTCATATAGCGCAACATTTATCTGACGAAGTTCAAAAAAATACAATTACAGCAGACTCACACATTCAAACTCCGAGTATTTATCATATGTATGTGTTCCGGTGCGTAATTTCTGGTACTAACCGGAAGGTAGACGTTACGTAGTCTTACAACGTCGACGTATTTTCGTCGTCTTTTTTCTTGTATGCCAAGTTGCCACGAGCATATTAGTCAACAAGCAGCATTTCACAGGGTCTATGCGACTTTGGGAAAATATACATTGAAGATACCGACGTTGACGAAATGCATAAAGAGGATAATGTACGCTAGTCTTTTGTACCTTTTTTTATGTACAAAAATTATTGTGGATGTCACTATGGATTAAGACTAAGTATTTTACGTATTCTGTAAGCTGTACATCTCTGTTTATATGTTTACAAACAAAATTTGTGTTTTTGCGAAACCACCAACAACTGTACTTTACTGTGCAGAAGTTTGTTTATTGCGTTTACTGCTTTAAGTAGTAGAGATTGCATATTAGTATGATGTTATTTTTTTAATTTTACTAATAAATAGTTATTCATTAAAAATTCACGTATTTAAAAATCATTATGAAAGTTCATATGATGAAGATAAATCATTTTCAATTAAGTAATTTAATTTTTCAAGATAATAAATTCAGCAATAAATATTATTTCGAATGAACTCAAATTATGTAAGTATTTGCGATTATACGTATAAGTACACAGCATTGATATTATCTAAATTTAATTTCAGTGCAATTTGATAAATTTGAAAAATCTTGTTTTATAAAAATGTAAGTACTTACAAGCAATTAAACGTAAACTACGGATATTGTATTAAAAAATGGTGATTTAAAGTAAATCATTAAATTGAATTATTACATAAATCTAATAATGTAGTTAATAATAAATAAACTATCAAAAATGAAAGTTATTCCGAGCTTCACAATGCTTAAACTCTATAATATATATTGGCTCGTGACTGCGTGTACCGTTCAATTAGAAATCATTGAACGATCAGTCTGTCGCTCAAAAGTCTAAGAGAGATAAAAAATAAATTCTCAGTACTCATATTATTAGCGTCTGTTTCCTGTCTCTCCTCTATAAATGCATATATTCACGTAATCGAAGCTTTGAGCGTAGAACTAGAATGTTCATAAAAAATGCTGCATCATACTAACTTGATCGTACTCGAAATGTGCTTACCAGCACATATTATATAATTGTGTGTTTCAAATTTAAGAAGTTCTTTTATTGGATAAAATAAAAACATTTTAGGTCTAGTTTCTACGTTTAATTCTGTTAGAATATAATAAATCACAAGAAAATCAAATAAATGTGTACACGTAAGGTATATATTTCGCAATGAAAGATTTTAAATGCTATAAAAATTAAATAAAAATTTTTAATAAATAACACCTTATTAGCATTAATGTCAAATAGATGATTGTAGGATTATTTTATATGAATAGTTACGTAAAAGAAATGATTTCTTAAATTTATGTGTCTGCTTTATAATGCTTTATAATTTAATTGAGTACTTATCTAGATTTATAGGTAATTTAATAAAATTTATAAATGTACTGAATCTTATTTATGAAAAATATTTAATAAAGTAAGTTTTTGAACTACGAGTCTTTAATAAGAGATAATAATTTATCAGTATCGTTAGAACTTTTATAAACCTTTAGAATTTCTTTAAGATGATCAACTATTATTATTGATTGTAGTTGAACTTTATCCTCTAGGAAGTTTACATTTGACCCATTTATTAAATTTATTGTATTATATATTGCTAGGTCTAAATACTGCAAAATATATAATTTTTATTCGCTTGGTTTTGCTGAACTTTGGTATAAAAATGAAATGTGCAAAATGATAAGAGTTCCTCTCGAGCTATAAAAAACTTTTCCTTAACAATTTCTTCAAATACAAAATTAATCATATAAAAATATAGTATTACTTTTATTTATTTTTCAAATGTAATTATATTATAGAGATTTGAAAGTATTCTAAAACATATTAAAAGATTATATTTCAGATTCAATATCTAAAATTTACTCTTTTGTGGGATTCATTCCTTATTCGGATAAATTATAGTTTGGCAATACTGAATACTCAGGGTATATATTAATGCATTAAAATATTGGTATAATAAATATCTGAACTCGTCTTTCACCTGCTAATATTCTAATTTTGAATCGATGATAAAGAATCTGCAGTTTAAATTCTATGAATGTAATTGAAATATAAAATGAATATTATCACATTTATAACGATCTTGTATGTATTTTTATAAATTTATAAAATAATACAATTTTGGATTATTAGAGATTAATAATTTTTGAACGTTAAATAATTAATGAATATAAATCAATTTGAATTTTTATTGGTTAATTTTTATTATTTCGTTTTCACTATGTCTTATGTGAAATATCCATTTACCTGTTTGAAATGGTAATGATCCATTTATCTGAAAATGGTAATGTTTTACTCTTATATACGTTCACGCATGACAACGAAACAAAACTCTTTTGAATGGAATCTTTTCGGCATAACCATATTCTACTCCGGTCAAACATATTAGATATATAATTAAAGTACTTTTAAACACATTTACAACAAAAGCACCGTAAAAACGGGTGCGTAAACATCAATGATGTTAGTCTTGACATTTTACGAGTCACCGCTTAGTGAATCGTAAACTCACCTCGTGTCGAGCAATAGAAATGAGCGCAAAAGTGGTAAAATGGAACGACAAAAAAATACGTAAAGGCGAAAAGGAGAAAAAGGACGTGAAACATCATCTTACATACGAAGAGCGCAAAACCGTAAAGTAGACTGCAGCTGCGTCACTGAACTATACACTACGAAGAAGAACCGCGAATGTCAGGAATGAAAGAAAACTTTGTCTTTTTATTTAACGTTTTTCGGAAAAGAAAACGTCATCAATTTTTAACTCTGAAGTATAAATAAGTTTTAATACATTTTTAATACATTAATGTGATACGCTCATCTAATTTTTTTAAATCAACATTGATTTTCACTAACGATATTTTTAAATATTTGAACATTTGTTCTTTTAATATACAGGTGCCATTGAGAAAATATATTACAATATTCGATGTCGATAATAGATGTAAAGTTATGAACAAAAATCTTGATTCTCAATCGATGTTATATGATATAAGCAAATATATTTTCGTGAAAAAATTTATATATATATCATATATATATCATATTTATCCAGAAAAATGAATTATTAATTAGAAATATTTATACTTTTGCATGTATTGAAAAAGATATTATTTCCATGTCATCTACCAATCTTCTTTATTTAATATAGAGGAAACACTATTAAAAATCAACCCTGTGATTCCATTATAATTAGAAGATAAAGTTACGAGTATTAATGAAATAAATGTCCGTATTACATTTAAAATAAGAGTAAGGTACAAAAAGATATATAAGAATATTTTTCGACAATTTATTCCATGTATAACGATCTATTTTTTAAATTTATTTCACATGTTAAAAAAATTCTCTGATTCCATTTAAGATGAATATTATTTAAAAGCTTCTCGGAAAGTCTATAAAAAATGATTTTATAAATAATAGTCACTATTAATGTAAGTTATACATAATTATTTACAAATAATAAATAATATCAAAACTATAAGATAAGATTGAAGTATGAAACAAAATAATTTAATACAATTATAGTATCAAGAAGAATAGCTCTTATTATAGTTCTTCATTATAGCTCTTTTTCTTTTTATTATTTCCTTACCATATTTGAATTTTATTTGGATTTTAAAAAAGCGACCGCATTTTTATTAATGCATTACTAAATCAATTCAGTTCTATATTCAATAATAGCTATAGATTCAATGATCTGTATGTCAAAAAAGAATTTGAAATAAAAAATTGGGAAAAAATGAGCGATTATAATGAACTAGTTAACTGAAAAAATATTAGAACAATGTTGTATTGAAAAAATTCAATGATGAATACGTATGAAATGAATGCCCATGACATATTAACAGATAATAAACAAATTTTATTTTATATGCATTATTAGTAAAAAATAACAAAGTTCTAACAGTCAATTTCTTCGTTGTAAATATTACTTGAAATTAATGAGAAGCTGTAAGAAATAAAAAAATTGTGCATATTTTCAAACGTATAAAATTCTCATGATCTCTACAATTTGGCAAAAATATCTTATCATCTAAAAACTGAAATGTATAAGAACATTCTTCCATTTTGATCGCTCTACACTTCTTTGCGTCTCTACTTTCTCTTTTACATTCGCACATACAGTCGCCCACTCGTTCACGTTGTCTTCATTATGACTTACCTTACAGAGTAGGACCTTGCCGGCGGTTTGGAGGCCATTGCACTTTGCGCGATGCAGCAATCCGGCTTCGATCGATTCTCTTCTCTTCTCCCCTCCCAGGCTACTTCGCTTCGCCGTCAGCCACAGCACAGTTCGGTAAGCGATTTTCCGGAAGCTTCCACCCTAGGAAAAAATGCCTCTGCAGCCCTCGTTCGTCTTTCCGCTCCACTTTCACAAATGGCGCGTGTAATTCCTCCACGGGTGGTACAAAATCAGCGACAGCGGCATCCTTTTGCGGAGAAGGGAGCCAAAAATATATGAATTGCGTATTTATGATTTGCTTGGAAAGGGTCGAGTGTCTTGAGAAGTGTCTGGCGGATGAAGGAATTGCTTTTACTCCAGGGGTGCTGTTATTCTTTGCAGTCGGTAATATTTTCATTATATAACGTAAGTGTGACTTATCTTTGTTACGTAAATAAATATATGCTTTGTTGTATGAAAATTTCAGCAGATTTCTAAGTAAATGAAAAAATGCTCTCAATACGCGCTTTGTACTCTTAGCGAAAACGTAATGGTGTAACAGATAAAATAAGCATAAAAAAACTGATAACATCTCAGGATAATACAATGGTTGTAGTTTAAAAAACTTTCCCAAATTTCTAAAAGTAATTATTATAAAACGTATACGATATAATAGGCATAAATAATATGTATTAAATTTTATTTGCAGAAGTAATATTAAGTATCAGTTGATTCGTGTAATATTTAAGAAAACATCTGCTGTAATGTAATAAATGAATTTACGAGTGAATAGAAACAATTGACTTAAAATTCGTTTAATATAACAAAAAGATGTGGTACACAAGACATCTTAAAATTTATTCTTTGTAGGACAAACGCTAATTAACACCAATCAAGATATCCAAAACTCATTAAATCCGAGAAACCCATAATCCATAAGAGAAGTCTACCATTCAATCTCGAGTTAAAAATATCGTATCCACAAGTTCTACAAAAGATTTTGCACGAGTGTTTTCTCATTTATTCCAATAACACGGTTCGTAAAGATTAGACGAGACCGTTAGAATAAAAGTCTGTTATAATTTTTCAAACAAATATTTGCATTAAAATTCGTATATAATGTTATTAAAAATTTTCTTTACCACAACAATATTAAGTATTTAAGTTTCTGAAAATTAACCGTGTTTATGAAATAATATTTTTTACCATGCTACTGAATTAATTAGTCAATTTTCATTATAACATATTAATTATTAATTAATATTAATTTTTAATTTTTTAATTTTTAAGCAAATTGACAAAAATCTCAAGATGTAAAATGTTAATTAATAATTTTCCTTACCTTTCCTATTCATCCTTCTTCTTTATACGCGTACTGTTAAAAATCACTTTATACAGTTCTGACAGTGATTGAGCGGCAGTAATTAACATTAGTATTTTATGTAGTATTGTTTTCTTTGAAATTAAGTACACTGGACATAAACAGGGGAGAAGAATTAACTCAGATTTTCGCTTTCGGGTCTGACTTTTTCCAGGTACAGTGATAAAAAAAAGCAACACCGGCATCGGCACATCGTCATCCTCTTCATCGCCACGGTCCGTAGAAATGGCGGCTAGTGGGTCGAACCATACTCTGATGAGTTTTACTTGAGATTGGCAGTAAAATAGACAAGAGTGAGAGAGAACGAAAGAGAGAGAAGAAGAAAGTAAAAAAGGAAAGTTAATAATTCGGGGGAATCTTCACTTAAATTGCGTAAAGAAGAATGATAATGATGAAAGTTCACTGTTCATGTCAGTTTTTTAAAAGAATTACTTCCCGGAAAGTTATGATAGTTTTTCGCGGCTCTTCTTTGTTAGAATTTTTAATTTCTCGCTTTGTCACAAATGTAACTTATTACATTGCCTTTTGCTCAAGTAGTCAGTATGCTGTGTAAAAAGTAAAAAAAAAAGAAATAATGGAACACGAGTGTTTGATATTTTCGACGTATTTGTCTACGTAATTAAAAGAGTATATTAAAAAGCAGTGATTATTCTCAATGTAATAAATTATGATGCTATACATAGTCTCTAATTGTTTTAATATTATAATATAAATAATAGATTAATTATTTAAAATTGGTTCATAGTAAATAAAAATGATACACAAATATTTTAAATAGTTTACTTACTTTATAGATTATTTATAAATAACCAGAAGAGCGAATCAAGCATCGATTATATGACAAGAACAATGTGACAAATTTCAATAAGTATATATGCATTATCATTATCTATAATAATTATAATAATTTACTTTTAAACGTTTTATTCGTAAATTAAGAATTATTTTCTTTGTGCATGTTAAAGTATGTATGAATATTATATTTTATTAAATTCTTTTAATATAAAATGTAACTGAGCAGTAATATTAAAATTACACACACACACACACACATTATCAATGTTTGAATTTACTGTTAACTCAATATATTTTTCCTGCATATACTGCAATTTCACATTAGAGACTTATTTTTCTATTTTTGAAAATGATAATTGTAATTGAACTAATCGTGTTGCTCCTAATCTACTAAATAAACGATAGTAAAACGGTAAGTACAAAAACTAATAAAATTGATGTTTTGAGATCTGATAGATAGAACAAAGACATTTTTATAAACATCAATTAACATTTTATAACAATAATTCTAAATAATATTCAAAAGATTGTCTAGATAATGCACAGTCGCTTATTAAACATGTTATATCTACGGTTAAATTTCCCAATGATATATTTTCTCAAAGGGTTTATTTGCTTTTCCTTTAAAAAATATTAGCATTCGAATTAGAAGAAAATTAATACGATGCATTTTCAAACACTTTTTCTCTACCAGAAAACTTTCTTGGATTAAACTTCAATCAATCTAATGATTATCATACCGTAGATTTTAAAAAATATCTAAGAATATTTCCGTAGAAGTAAAGCGGTTGTCAGCTATATTAAACCAAGAGACTCAGTAATAATCAATAGAATGTCTCGCCAACGTCTCTACTTGTCGCGACAGTAAAACAATCTGACTATTACAACTATCATCCCTGAGTTACTGAACAGTCCAATTAATGCTGTCTTGTTAAAATGCTGCTTCACAGGTTCGATGTCAAATAAAAATCCATTACCACCCACCCAGTCGTTCTCTCTCTCTCTCTCTCTCTCTCTCTCTCCCTCTCTGTCATACGTACATACGTTCATGCGTTCGCATATTCATCACTACATACTGAGCCACCTTTTCGGGGTCACATTGCACTTTGAACCAAGGGCGCAGATACAACGTGTACATTCGTATGTCATCGATTTCTTTCCCTCGTGCTTCGACGACAGTTCAAGATCCCAAATCAAAAAGCCCCCCGTTTCCAATTTCCAGGAGCACGGAAAAGAAACGCCAGGGCGGAGGGGAATCGCACTCGCTACACCCACACGCTTACTACACGTACCGCACAGCACACGCCTTGCTCTAGTTTTTCCGAGCAAATCATAACGACGAGGAAGTTTTCACTGTCCCTGTATTCCTCATCATCGTGCGGCACTGGCGTCTTGAAAGTAGACAACGACGAGCGACTCCAACAACATCCCGGGTTGGAATGGCGAGTGCGGGCGCTCGAATCGCTGTTTCTCCCGCAGTGGCGACGACGGGGCTGGTGGAGGAAGAGAGGCTTCGGGGGGTTCGCTTCGGTCGGCTTCGATCGGCTTTCTTCGCTTCGTACCCTTGCGCAGTCGCGATGGATTCTCGCGCATGCCACCACGTGGACTTTTACTCGAGCTCAACGAACGACTCCGGAGGAATTAAATGCCTAGGGGAGACTTTCTTTGACAATCCAGTGTTTGTAAGGCAGATGGGATCTTTTGTATAGCGATTGCTTGGCTTTATTGCTAGGTTTGGGAGAAATTACGAATATGTGAAATTATAAAGGAAAAGATAACGGTTGAGCTTCATAGGAATTTACTTTCCTATAAAACAATGGCTATTCTAATGTAATTGCATTTTAGTATCTTATTTGGGATTTAATATCCGACAACCGTTAGTTTTTAAATTCTTGAATGTTTCATCTAAAACTGTTTTAAAAAAAATTGATTCAAATTTTTTTATAGTTATAGAAAAATAAGTTTCTTAGTTATCAGTTATTACACTGTTTCTGCAGTATATACTTACTTCTTTTATATTACAAAATGTAAGCTTTTTAATTTAAAAGACTACTAAATACTTTAATTTACTTTTCATACAAAAATTAATTATAAGACTAAACTTAACGACGTGAAAATAAAGTGGTATCCGAAAGAATATTTATTAACTTAGATTTTTTAAATAATTGTTCTTGGTGGTGAAGTAAATTTACTGCATTGTTTTAAAGGTATTATTCCTAACTATTTACTACAAATTTTACTATTATAAATATTTTATAGAATTATTTCGAATATAATGTACTAGTCAATGGAAAATTTGTCTCGGGTAAAATTAGTTTTCTGTGCATTACAGTGCAGAATTTTTGCGGATCGATCTCCAAATTCGTTCGTACATACGAGTGCATTCGGTTATGTACATGAAGTCGCATACGGAGCCACAACGCGCCGCACCCCTTTTTAAAATCATCAATTTTTATTTTATTCAAGGATAGATAGTTTGAATGTAACGATATTTAATTGACTTTCTACAATGTTGAAAGGGTTGTAATTTGATTTTTTAATACTGAAACATTTTTATTTTTAGATACTTTTGCGCGAACTCAAACTATACGAAACTGAAAAGTACGTCGGAGGATTTTTCTTTTATTTATAAAATTAAGTTTTATGTATAGTGAGGTTATGGATTGGCAATTTACATCTTAAATCTTAATTAATATAAATATAATCGTATTATTCTGATAGTTAAGACAAAATGATTAACTTGAATGTAACACTTGATTAAAATTCTAATGCCAAAAATGTATTTCCTTTCCAAGAAATATTTTTTGCAATATCATTTACTATCCTTAAACCAAAATAATGCTATTTAAATTATTGGAAGATGATATATTGAATTGAATACGTCTTAGATTTGCCTAAGAAAAATTAGAATTTAATTTTTATGACATAAGAAGTGGAATTAGCAAAACTAATTTAGAAAAAGCTTCAATTTTCCATGGAATCTAGTTGTATGCGTCTTTGTTTTTAAATTAGAATATCCAAAGTTATTGAGAAATTTTAAAAGTTAATAATAATTTGCTTCAAAAAGTAATAAATTTTTAACGTTATAAGCAAACTAAAATTGTATCTACGATTTGAATAATTTACATATTTATGTCTATACGTATCTATAATAATTATCATCGGCATTGCATAAAAAGTGTATTAATTTACTTTTCAACGTATGCTAATTTATTTTCAAAAAGTCGAAATCATTAAAATTCTTTTGAAATGTAATTAAGTTAATCTTAGATAAGGAAAAATTCTGAATGTAATGATTTTTCTACATCAACGTTATTTTTTAACGACTACGCGCTTTACATGTAAAATGAATGTACATTGTCTATTTACGTATATTACAGATAAATAATAGCGCGACATGTTCGAAACGTATATCAGTATTTTCATACAATGCCGATTAAAAAGTGGAATCTTGTCAAATCGTGTGTACGAGTTATAATAATTATTTTTACAATTCAAATTCTAAGTTCGAATACAAAACAATACAATTTTAAATTGTCTTCTTTCGCGTGCAAAAATTTGTTTTAAAATGAGTTTACAATGAATTCGCCCAACTATTCGACAGTACGAATCAACGAATAAACTTACGAAAAAAATAAGCGGAAACTGTTCGGAATAGTTCATTTCCATCCCCAACAAATACCTTGTTACGAAAGACGATCAAGTCGAGGCACGTAAAGTTCGTATCTTGTCTACGAAATCTCGATCACAACTCACAAATTCCTCATCCTCGAACTTCCCAAGTGCAGACAGAGGGCGATGTACATCCTTTGGCAGTACCGCGCGTCCCGACAAGCTGTTATCGACCGTATCACGAGTGGTCGGCCACTGCTACTCGTACCTCGAAACGTGGCGCTAAAACGCGCGCACAGGTCTTCCACGCTGGCGATAAGCAGCGCCTCGTTACTCTCCGCGTGAAAACAGCGAGGCGTGTGTGGCGTGTGTGGCGCGTGTGGCGCGTGTCTAACGACGGAAATGCGCCCAATGTGTGTACGAGTACGAATGCGCAAAGAGTGTGGGCGGTTTCTGAATGAGTTCGGGAGTTGCGGAGCGTTTTGTTTGGCTTAGCGAGGTTCGTTCGTCAGTGGCGTTTTTGAATACGAAAGAGGATAAAACGTCCTTTCGTTTCTTTAATACGGCTATTCTTACCCTTCAACCTCCCTCTTTCATTTTATTTTCTAAACAAGCGGGCGATGATAAATTAAGAATGCCTTTTAATAATGTGTCGTAAGAATTGTAAGAGTACCATACTATAATTCAATCATCTTTAAATTATTATTATCCTGCATTATTGTCTCAATAAATTCCACATAAATCAGCTTTTGTCTTGCAAAGTGCTTTTTAATTACGAATACGGGCTGTTTTGCATTTACCTACTATTCGCAATAGTAGAGCATTGAAAAAAGAATTTTCTCTGCGATGATTGATATACGACTTTACCGGTCTTTCGCAAAGCAAGGTTCTCTTTATCAATGCATAACTTTGCAATTTTATTATGAATATACTATGATGTCATTGTATACTTTAACGAAAAATCGTTATCAGAAAGAGAACTTGAAACTAGAGTCGGGTAACAAATTCAGTTTTCGAAATTCCTCGGTAGAACGAGATAACAATATATGATGAGTAATCTGTAACAAAAGTGATCTAAAAATAAATAAGCTAGAGAGCAAAAATATAAGACGTATATGGAACTTTGCGTTAATTTTTCGTGTTTTTAAATGCTCATTGCTGGTTCATTTGGTTTCACCGTTTACCGTCCTCAGATTCATTAATGGCGCATGAACAAATCGAGCGATAAACGACGGACGAACGACTTAACTTCTTAACGAACTTTTTAGACGCTTTAAGTAGGCATAATCGGGCAAGTTAATTTCTTGATAAGTGCGCACAATAAGAACGCGAACCGACGATCATTATCTTTTCTTTAATTATCATTAAAATCCATCAACAAATATACCAGGATTGGTAGGATCGCGTGTGCGTTATCGTCGAAGCCGGAGACTGCATTTCGTGTTTACCATTCATGTTCAATCGATGTGCATATTTTCCATCGGTGAGGCTTCCGTTTCCATTCCTCAATCCTCGTCGCTTAACTTCGCGAACAGAAGAAAGGGAGACTTGCGAAACTAATTCAATCGGCCTCTAGTTGACTTTCATGACATGGCATTTTCTATCGCTAAATAGTAACACGTGTTCTTTTATGCCCATTGCTTATCAATGGTCATTGTCTCGTGATTTTTGTGGATCATTTCTTACACGAAGATATATTTCAAATTCTTTATTGCAATTGCCAGAGAAGTATTAACTTTTACTTTTATAATACTTAACTTATTTCAAGCTTTATCTTTCTCAACTGAAAATATTTATGATTCATTGAAATACCGAGATATTATTATTTCAAATATAGGCTCTCAATGGCTAAATATATTTATTTACAAACAGTGAGTATTGTCTTTCAATTTAATATTAAATTAATAAATCAGCAAATGACAGTTTGACATCAAATTACGCGTACGTACACTGTGCTCAAACCGTAAATAATTATCAAATTAAGATAAGAAAATGTGCGTTTGTTTGTACCGATATCAACATTCTTATTCTGATATCCACTTGCATGATTTCAAGTAATAGGGCCATCGTCCTAGACTTTGATATATCGATATTTCACTTTATTTCTTTCATTTATTCGTTTCCTATTATTTGTAAAAGTATAAAATATATAAATAAGAACATTGGATCTAATATGTTTCTACGTATATAATAAGTTATTTTATTACTCAATCGTCCACTGGTTTAAATAATTGATAATTCAATGATTTACTTCAAAACACAGCCTGAGCTTTGGAATTAAGAATAAATTAGCGATATTTGACGTTTCTGTTTCGAGATCTGGCCTCGTTAATTTTCACTTTTGAAGATCTTGCTTTGTATAATCGTAGTAAAAAATACGTAGTTTACTAAATAAGTCAAAAGGAGAAACAATCGCTTGACTCACTATAAACGGCGGTGCAGAATATACGAACGTGAGAATCGGGGAAAATTACGCATCCAAGTGTTAACTAGAAATTAGATGAAAAAATTAAGTCTATTAGAAATGTAGAAATAATTATATTACGAGAAAATTTTGGATAAATTTTTTATAAATTTATTTTGGTAATTTTTTTATTCGAAGTCTTACTCGTTTTCAAGATTCCGTGATGCCTGCAACGTGTTAGTCGTAAACAGCAATGGATTATTTATCATTATCCTATATAAAGAATAATATCGAAACTGACAATAATTGTAATTATAGTGCATGAACGACGTCTGCTTCGAGACCGATGATTTCTGAAACTAAACCAGCCGATACCCCGCATAAAATAAAGAGCACACAAAGATCAGGCTCTTAAAAGTAAAATAAATTTCATAATCAAGTCTAGTGAACCCGGTTCACTCTTCATTCTTGTAATCCTACTTTGGAATTTCCTAAGAATACAAAGCAGTCGGATAAATCTGCATTAGCGCTCATCAGGACGACGGCGCAGAACCGATCGGAGCGAAATAAAGAATCAGCGAAAGCGCCTAATCGGGCCACTAAATCAGAATCACCGCTGCAAGAGAAGTAGAAGGCGCGCTTTCGCCGGGGAAAGGCCGTTTCGTAACGACTTGAGCTCCGAGCCCTAAAGCCGTCATCGCTCATTCCCGCGCGGTTGCGTCGAGCCACGTCTCCGAAAAGGCCGACGCTCCGCGTCCCTTGCGGCTAATTGCGGGCTCGCGTGCAAAGAAAGAGTCCAGGCTGGCATTCCGTGTGTGCGCGCACCGCGTTCCAGACGTCTACTCCTGGCTGCGAAGCTGCTCTTTCGGACCTTCGACGCTATTTCCGATTTCCGGGCAGCGCTTGCTGCAACTCTTCCTGGCTGTCCCTGTTTTATTCAGTAATCCTCGTGGCAGCGCTGCTGCCCGAAAAAAGCATTCGGGATGAATAATATAGCGTAGGTGCTGGTTTGAAATGTATAAGTAACTTTGTAGCGAAGGTAAATTTGTATTCGTACTTTCTGGAATGCTCGAAGAAGTGGGACGCCGCGAGATAGAACGGATTCGAGCTTTAAATAATGTATTTCGTGTTGTTTGCGACATTTACCCTAAAAATCTAAGGGAATTTTCACGCGTAATTATGCTCTCAATCCGTTCGTAGGGAGTTACAGAAAACAACGTCCAAAAAATCAAAGAAAACAAAGAGCGTGTGAATCACAGAATGTCAGACTAAGTATGCGTTACGTTAACTATAAATATATTTACATATGCACTAAGCTTCTTTTAGAGTAACACTGAATACGTGAAATTCCACTCTAAGAATGATTGGATTTTCATCTTACTCGAAGAGAATGTTCATTTACCTCTGCAAATTGTAATATAGATTAAAGTAAAATATATACATTATTGATATAACTAGTTTTATAATTGAGCGAGGGTTTTTTTAATAAAGAAATATCTTCTGATGCACGAATATTAGTGTTTTCGCAAATGAAACTAAATTTTCTTTACTTTTTAGTTGTGTCTCTTGGAATGAAAATTAGTCTCATATCCTAGACCCGTTTCTGGTAATTTGTGCTCTTTGCACTTGTACAAATCAATTGAGATAGAATTTAATTATTTAATGTGTCATTCAACTCGAAAACCAACAAATCAGAATTTTTTCATCTTTGATAAATGTACAATGTAGGAGGTGAATGCTAACATTGCGTCTTGAAATTTTAATATATTTTTCAAGTAAAATAAGAGCAATAGTTATGAGTTAATTCAAATGTACAAATACACTCGACTAATACAGAGGAAATTTCACTTTAAAATATTTGACATGCTTATAGCGTCTCTGTCTACCCAGGATGGCGATTAACAGAAATGGAGTGTTCCGGATTAAATACAAGAATTTGTGGGAACATTCCATTACACTTGTTCTTCCTATATTCTTTATTATATATATAATTCTATGTCATCGTTACATTTATTTTGAGAATTTATAAAAAGCCAATAAAATGATACATATAAATTATTTGGTACTGGTTTAACGAAAAATAAGCAATACACAAATGCATCTAAATTATTTGGTGAAGAAGATATATATAGAGCTACAGCATCTGAGAAATGGTGAGAATATGTCTGTTTGCTGCTGCACAAAATCGTCATAAGCATCCGCTTCACTCGGTATCTCTTTTCCCTTCTCTCTTTCTCTTTCACTCTCTACCTCTTTCTACTTACTTTGAGAATCATTAATTTTACCTAATGGTAATGCATTCACTACGGAGTCCGGTTAAAGCCATTGATTTTCTTATTTCTCTAGTTTATAATCCGCACCTCTTCGTTCATTGCACTTTATGATCACTTTGTAGGCAGTAACTGCTGTAGCGACATTTTGATTTATTTCATTAGAAAATTTAATGAAGCATTCACATTTTACGTATGAATATGTGTTTAAATATTTAATAGAAAGCTAATTAATAAATATGTTATACAAATGTTAAAGTACGTTAATTAATATAATCTTATGTGTTTAACTACAATGTCCATGTATCGAATGTAATAACAATCAAGAGTAAATATTTTCCTTTAAAGTATTTTTAAAATTAACTTTTCATTAATACGATTTCAATTGATTTTATGAATAATACCTTTAAATTGAAAATAAAAATTGAACGATTACGTGAAAATACTGACAATAAATAATAGATATTGAGCATAAGGTAGAGAATAATATTCGCTGATTAATGAATTAAAAATCAGAATTTATATTCGTATATTTATTCATACATACATGTGTACATAAAAATATAAATTAAACCGATTTTCTTAGCAACTACGTGCTTTAAAATAAAATTGAAAGATGTATCAATACTAAATATGTTTCCTTTAAATAATAAATTAAATACTAGTTTCTTTTATCCGAAACTTTTAAGTTTCAATCGCTGGTTTCTTTAATATCAGTTAATTGTCAGATATCGTTTTTCATACTACCATGAAGATTGTAAGAGCCTCTCAGGAGAGTTTAAAAAGATAATTAAATGACAAATCGTCATAAGATTCAAACAGTAGAACTATTCAAGTGAAAGAAAATGCGAATCCTTTTTATCACTTCTCAATGCGATAGTTCATCTCACTGGTCTTATGTAACGGTTGATTTAAGATAGACCTATTTCAAGATTTATGATTGTGAGATCATACGGCGATACGTCAATAGATAGAGATATTGTTCTGTTTTGTGCCAGTAAAAAAGGATTTCAAATATAGTTTTAGTATTATTTATGCCTTCACGTGAGTTACCGTTCAGGAAATTTTTACTTCGCTGAGTTTGACTCAATTTGATAGCTTCGATTATGAATCTTTGAAAACGAATATTATCTTTCAAAATGTTAAAGAGATTATACAGTTATGATCGTGATCATACTTATTCAGCTATTTTTAATAATAAATTTTTCATAAGAACTTTTCGAATGGCACATTTTGCTTTAGTTACATAAGAGAATTCTCGGTCAAAATAATAAAGTATAATAATGTAATTCTTATTAAAGAAATGAAGTTTCTTTGAAATATATTCTTTATTTCATATTTAAATCTATTTCATTCTCTCAATATACTTTTCTTCACACTCTAAACTCTTTATTATTGATAAGAGCGGTTCTTTGAAATTAAATTTCAAAGACAAGATTTGTGTCATTCTGCGTGGTATATTTCTATTTCTTACATTTCATATTTCAAATATGGCCTTCAAGTATAGCTATACTATTATTATTATTATTGTTATTATTATCTACTTTATTATATATATTTAAACTATATATTAAGCAATAAATGTACCATATAACATTTATTGCTTAATTGAAATATGCTTTATATTTTCAGTTCAATTTAAACTTACGAAATTAATAGATTATTATGAATATCTTTAAATTTATTATACATATATATATACATATATATATACTATCAATAATAAATTCATAATATGTATTGCTAATTTATATATCTTGCTTGAACTATATCTTTTAATACATAAATCGAAATTACAAATTTATGACAATTAATAAGATTAAAAATATATTTTTTAAAATACACGCATAAACTATGACTAAGTAACGCTTTGTTCCTTTTTGAATAAGAATAAAATAATACATGAAAATTACAGATATTTATTCTTTTTTAGTTTTCTTTTTAAAGAATAAATTCACTTTTGTTATTAAACTTTGTTGCAGTGTAAATTATATTTCAACGAGTATCCGAGAAATTTAAGGAAATTAAAAATTTACAATACTTACCTATTACTCTAAAGATAAACATTAGTTTTTTCGATAAAAAATAGTAATCAGTTTAAAACAATCTGAAGTAAATTCAAACATCATCAATATTGACAATAAAATAGAAATAGTAGTTTGATTTAAAAAAGCTTTACTAAATTATTTGTAACATACTGCATAAGAATCAGTTTAAATAAAAATACTAGACTATTAACGTATTTTACATAAATAAACGTATTTGAAGTAATCTGCAGATAATAAAGCAAAAATAGTGGTTGGAATATTTAGAATGAAACAACCAATTAATGTAAAGAATAACTGCGTTCAATAGACAATGTAACATACAATACTTGCAATTACATCAAACTGATCGAAAATTTTGATTCAAGTAATTTCATTAAATATTTAATGATCATTTTAAACAGGTATCATTCATCAACCATCTACTCGTATTTTGCATTATTGCATACGTCAATTATTAAAGATTCTTATTAGCTATTGAAATCATCCATTATATTGTATTACAAAATAGACAATACGTGCAATCTATTTTGTTAAAAGAATCTATTTTCTTGAAAATATTCTCTATTTTATTAAATTTTTACTACAATAAGAGTTGTTTTACTTAGTCCAGTTGTAATAGTTTATGAATAAGTTTTCTTTTCTTATCTATTGATAAAATTGCTTAATTGTCTAGGTTTCATGAACCACACGAACTGTGTACTTATGAAAATATATATTTCTGTAAACATTAAAAGTTTAAAGAAATTCCTTTCCTAGTCTGTCAAAAAATCTAAACTTTATTCGACATAATAACCTAAAAATCTTTAGTAAACATACCTTACTTATTGATTAAATTTTTCATGATAAGGGCTTTCTTATTGTTTTAACGAGTATTTATATGTCCTTCACTTATTTACTCGTATTTTGTACTCGGAAGCCGTGCCAGACAATTTTTCTAATATTAGAACCTACTCAAACGAAAGTAATTACTGAAAGAATACGAGTAACGTAAGATTTTCTCTCGAAAAATGAAACTAATTATCGCGCCGGAAATGATATACATATATACATGTATATACATCCTATAAAATTCATATTTAACTTTTAATGTGTTGCAAAAACAATTTGTACTCATACGAATACTCTCTTAACAAATTATTACTAAAAATTTCTTTCCAAAACCATTAATGTTCCAGTGAAAGCCTTATTTAGGTTTTGCATTTTACCTGTTGCCTTACCGAATCCCGTTTTCTTGAATCCCCTTTTAATACATTATTTCCACGCATACAGACAACGAAAACTTCACAAAAATCGTTATAAATTACGAATGAAAGTTTATCAACAGTCAGCTTTTACTAAAAATAAAAAAACAGCAAGCAAATCTAAATTCAATCTTCAATACCAAGTCACAAAATAACGTGAACTGTTAGGTGCACGAGCGAACGACTCCGAAGCTAAGATATTCACGGCTTTCTAACTCGAACGAATTTACAAGTCCCAATCAGCGTCCATATGATTAATGATGCGCCGCAACGATTACGTGCAAGAATCACGTAATCGCAATAATGTAAGCGCAGCAGGCTAAGCTCCGATGATAAATGATATAGATATACACGTACACTGCTTAGAAATATCATAAGAGTCGATTTGTGGCAATACACTATCCTAAGAAAGGGCCGTCGTGGCCTTGTATACATCGAATATTTTAACATGATGTACAACTTTGTGGCTAAAAGTACATGATAGGTTGGAATTATGTACAAGTATCTCATTTTTCAAATCACTAACCCCTGGTTTACATATACTTATGGATATAAGGATATATTACTTACATGTAGGTATGGTTACAAGGATAAAATATATTTATAAATACAATTTTGCTTAAGAAGTTACTTGATATCTTCAAAGTCTTTATATTAAAAAATTTCTATATAGGTTACTTACTAAATCTACGTTATTTCATTAGAATTATTGTCCTTAAAAATGAATTAGTTAAAATGATTAAATATTTTTTAAATTAATTATAATCTAATTCATTGCTCATATGCATTGCTTATATTTACTTACCGGATCCTTTTCTTTAAAGCAATTAATTAAAAATAAATATAATTTTTTAAATTATATGATGATACTCGTGTACATACGTTCTTGTAATTTTCTTTAAAATACTGAATGTATTAATCGTTTTACAAAAATTTTCTTATTAAAAGAACAATTGGAAATATGTACCTGATAAGGAATCATCCATATACGTATACTTGAAAGTGCGGAAATTGATAACTTTTTGAAGTATATTATATACCCATCGGATTTCAGATAAAGTTACTGATTGATACCCCGTGCTAGAAAAGTCTATTTAAAGGAACTAGTTAGAAGATTAAGGCTTCCTCTATCTCTTTTTCTTCCATATTGTATGATATACATTTCATACAAGTTAAAAGCTTTGTCTTCACTTCTGCGAATAAGCTATTTAATCATTTTAAATATGGATAACCCTGAACGTACGTTTGAGTTATTTAAACATAAGATATCTATATGCCTTTTTATTTCGTTCGTGTATACGTCGTTGTAAAAAGGTTTTGCAAATAATGTGTGAAATATTGTTATCATTCAGATTTTATTCTGATAATAATAATTACAACGGTATAATTTGTATAAGTAGCATGGTATTCTCACTTTGTGAGATAATGATTAAATACGACGTTAATATGTTTTGGAAAACGAAAATTAACGTTTTTGAAAAAATATTTAAATGCATCATATTACATAATCCTTGGTTTAGTTTTAAGTACAAGGATTATTAAAATTAAATATATATATTACTTATCATGCAATCAAATATTTTACAGGCTTCAAAATAATTTTTATAAAGTACCGTTTATGCAAAAATTCAGATAAAAATTGACACTCTATGAAGAATACTTTAATCGTAAGAACAGGTAGAGACATATACTTTGCATTTTTAATATATTAAATACAAATATCCACATGTATAAAGAAAGAAGTCGAATTTTTAAAAACAAATATTTATACGATATGTAGATACTAGATAAATTCATAATCTTATCAATATTTTTTAATTTTTTCATTGTTATCTTTATTTATTTAGTATTTTCTTTTAATATTTTGCATTTGATATAAGGAAAGTCTGGTTTAACCGGTAAGTAAGTCAGTTACATAATTAGTCACTTTGATTATTTAGAATTTTAGTAATCTTTTATATGAAAACATAATATTATCGTCATAGATAACTTTCACTCTGCTAACCAAATCTTCTGTGGCTTCATGAATAATTAATGTTTTATAATACATATTAAATACGCATAACAGTATTAATAATAAATCATACTCAAGGATTCGTTATTATCGCGATGTGAAATATAATTCGACAATTAATAAAGAATATATGAAAATAAGTAGGAAATTCGTTTCCTGAGCCAAATTTAATGATACAACTTTCACAAAATAACTCCATTCAATGCGAACAATCAGAGGCAGATGATACATCGGTTAAGTGATTTCAAAATACATAGTCAACCCAAATACAGGTCCATCAATTCCACCTCGACAACCGACAGTCGAGGCATCATAGGATCTTCAACATGCAACGTCAAGCGCAAGAATCTCGTGGTCGTACATCGTGCGGTTTAAAAGAGCGCTAAAGCGTGGGCGTCCCTGACTCTTCGAGAGATCATCGATCCTCGGTGTACATGAGCGCCCGCACACATACGCAACTGGGCGCAGCATTTAAATGTACCCGTAGGTCAAACTTGATTCGTATTGCTTTCAATTTATAAACTTATATGTACTCGCATATGTACTCGCACACCCACGCTATTCATAAGTTCGTTTTGTGTATAGGCACAGCCCCTTCTCACGAGACTCTCTCTCTCTCTCTCTCTCTCTCTCTCTCTCTGTAATTATGCGCGTAGTTCAGTTCTGGAATTCGTACTTTATTTCTGGAAATATCGTGGAACTTATTGCCTCAATGAACAGCACTTATTTAAATCATTAGTTATCTTTGAGGAAAAATGTTTTGCCATTATGACTGGAATGTTTCTTGGTGCTATTTAGTTATGCCATGTGTATGCACATGTGCACGTGTTTATTTTATTACTTTACAAAGTAAATAATCCGCTATGTTTCCTTTGCAAAGTTTCACTGTGTATTTTTTGACAGATTAATTAACTAATTTAGAACATTCCCCTCGGATAACATTTTTAATTGTTAAAAATTTCACGTTGCACTTCATGTACAACCAACTGATTCACTGATTCATATTTCATGATAATTACACTTTAACGTGATATTAATCACAACTTCAATATTTTATTTACCATTAAAAAATATAAACTGTTTAATGAAAAAAATTAGAATCTTTTTGGTATATACTGACAACTGTAATTCGCTTTAAGATTATTAAAAGAATTTTAATGTCAATTAATTACGTTTTTGTAAGAGTAGAAAAAAAGTTTTTTGAATCTTTTGTTCGCCGATTTATCTTGTTTACATTCGGTTGTCTGAATTTTGAAATAACGTTCACTATTTATTTAAAAACACAATGGAGTAATTTCGTTTAAATTAAAGCACAATTACATATTGCTTAATCTTAGAAAATTCTCATTGTACAGTACTAGAATTGTTGGAATGAGAAGCTTCAGAAGTGTAAGCCACATCATTGGAAACTATCATTTTACTAGAAATATTTAACTTATGCTAATTTCGATCAAAAGATTATATTTACAGAATATTGCTGATGATTTTCAATTTTTTATAAAATGTAATAATTTATAGATATGTACTAATCGTCCAGCGTATTAAGAAACACAGAAATGCTGATTTATAACATACCAATTTAATTTATTTAAAGAAAAACTTATTATGCACTAAAAATTTAATATATGATACTACAATCAAATGTAAGAAAAATTTATTTATGAATATTTTTATTATTTATTTATAAATTTTGTATTTTTAATGTGTGAAGTAAGTAATATTTCTACGTATTTTTGTTTACTAAAAACATAATCATACAACTTTCTTTAAATGGAAGTTTATAATTTAATCTTTTATTATAATTTTTATAGTCCTTTATTCATTATTAGAACATACGATATTACTTAAAATAATGCTTTGTAATTTTTTTATTAATTATTATAAATATTTAATATTCCAATACCAATATCGCAATGATTCCATTAATAAAACTTAAATTTATGTGATATTAATCTCTTATTATTATAATTTATTAACTACGACAATTATTAATTTATCGAATATTAATTTAATTTTTCAGTATAACATTTTTTGTAAATTAATTTTATTTACATTTTAGTAAAATACATTAAGATCGCAAATAAATAAATGCTAAATTTAATTTCTTAAATAAATGACAAGATTTCGTGTCGCATTAAACGGTGCAATAAATAAAGTACTTTAAAAGTTCCTTAAAAGTGTCATAGAGAATAGATTGTGCGAAGCTCACAATAACGGTATGTAACGTAGTCCGTGTGAAATCCAAGTTATCCTAAAAGAGTAACTCCAACTACATTGTGGTAAAGCTTTTACAAGGCCCTTAACTTTTCCCTAGATATCGGATCATTTAATCCGATGTTTGTGGCGCTGCGAAGTGATGATTTTACCTGTTAAAACACGACCAAAACATGGTTCGAAAGCAGCCGCGCCTCTATTTCTCGTTTTAGGTTACAAAGAGTCACGAAGACCTTCACCGTTGTTTTCTAGTAAAAAATTTGCCATTAGAGAAAAATAGAGAATGGAGCAACTTTAAGGTGCATTCGTGCTCTTATGTATGATGAAAAAAGTAATAACATAAAGAACTATTTTAGAGCCTTCGTGCATCAAGGATATTACTATAGTAATATCCAATAAAGATTTCCTGAGATAGTACTTTTACTAAAACTGTAAAAATTCTAACGTGATCTGCTTTACGCACGAAATTTTTATATTGAAGAAGCTACGACCTTCGGCTCTCAATAATTTTTTAAATAAAACTTCTAGGTGAAACGGTTTATCAATGTTTTTTATACCGAATGATAACATCATGTCAAATAAAAATTATTGATGCGTAATATATATGAATGGAAAACAATTGTTCCTGAGAAAATATCTAATCTAAAATGAATTGACTGTAATAAAGTTTATTTTATTATTTATTAATCAAACACTATTTTAAACAAGTTATTTCATTAAGTTTTTTAGTATAATATTTCTTTTTCATAATTTTTTTTCAATTATTGATATAAACTTATGACAATAAAATTAAAGGGATTTTTGGCTATTATTATAATTTTAAAATTGAATAGCTATAGATTAAAAACTCATTTCTTGTTCATTTATAAAACATCTTTATGTTCACGAAGATTAACAAAATTATATTTCACTCTTGAAATAAAACTATGCAATTAGCAAGTTCAAATAATTTATCATTTCGAGTGTTCAATTAAATTAATTTTCAATTATGTGCTGACATAGACAAATCAGTATTACGTCACATTCTCAATCTGAATAGTTAAGTTTTGTAAACTACGATTGGAAAATTTCTTATATTCAATTTGATCACTATACAATCAAAAAAGTTACGTAAATCTACTAGTTTGAATGCATTTTATTAGATTCTTTTATAATTAAACTATCATTAATTTACTTATCTGTTTCGTCTGTTAAAATGGAAAGCAATCATTTTCATTGCACTTGTTAAATCAATTATCGGATCAGAAACTGCATTTCTCATTTACTTTTATATGCAATACATTCATACATTCATTTTTTCATATCTAAAAAACTAAATGTTTAGAGTAAAAATTAAATAAGCAGAGCTTATTGTACGTACTCATAATATTTATATAAGTGTCGTAATTTTACAACTTAATCTTAAGAATGAAACCAACTTATATTATTTAATACTGATAGAAAAGAAAATTTACAATTATCTTCTACTTTCTTTTAAGATTAAAAAATAAGTCTAAATTAATCCTCAAGTCACAGTCATTCAAGAATTTTTAGCTTCTCTTAGTACTAATTATTTCATAGCAATAATTTTAATTATAAAGAATATAATATTATTTAACTCTCAATGAAGAGAAATATAACTTTTAGTAATTATAAAAAATATTACATAAAGATATATTTTTATTTCAGTTACATTTTAATGTATTGAAGGCATGTGCTAGAAAAAAAATAATTTAAATCACAGATATTTTAATTACGTTTGAAGCACTAAATTAAGATAATATTTAATTAGATATTTAAAATAAATACGCAGTTGTGATAAACAGTGCTAGTAATATTCAAAGTATTTTAAATTATTTAAAATACTCAATATTGGAAGAATATTGCGATAAAATAAAAATTCAATTTCTAATATATTGTTTAAATTAGTTACTTTAATGATTGCAGATTTCGAAACAGATATAAGCTCATTGAAGCAGTTTATTTATTTCGGTTTTTATTAACTAACCTCTGATTTCTTTTTATTCGCATTTAATGATTCAATCATTGAACCAAAGAAAATTTTCTGCAAACTCACTCTAAAAGGAAACATGCGCGAGCAACCATAAAGTACAGATTAAAAAACAGAATACTAGTTTTGTATATGAGAAATTTCTTTCAATTTAAATTAATTATTTTTATTCCAAAATAATTTAAAGAATTTAAAATAAAAAATATATTTTATATTCATTAAAATTATTTTCCGACTAAAAGAAACGTTATTAAAAGAAACTTGTATATTCTATTGTTGTTCATTAATTACTCATTTCAATTTAAATATATGGAATTTAAATTAGAATTAATTCAAATAATAGTAATTATTATAAAGTATAATACACAAATTATAAAAAAATCATCTCTATAATCTTTAATCATTATATACAAATGTTGAATGTAAATTGTCGAATGGCAGTTAAATACCTATAAAAAGAATCTATTAATTTATAAGAATTTAACTAATATTATCAATTTTTAATTTCTTTTATTCTTTTTGCCTTTATAATTTAAAAAATAAATAAATCTTTTAAATATAATTTTATAGAGTAAGAATTTTTACAACAAAAACTACATAAATAAGTCACATTGTAAATGTTTTATTTTATCAAGGCTAAAATTATCAGATAAAGAAAAATAATTGAATTAATAAATTTTAGATGAAAAATTTGAGTCCTTCTTACTTCGATAACGAATGCATTAATGCAAGCTTTAATAATTTAGTTTAAACAATTAACTTATGTGTGAAACAATGGTGTATAGTATGAAATTTTTAGTAATAAACAAAATTTTTCGATGTATCTCAAACAGACAATGATGGTTCGATATATAGAAAAGTGTTAATTTTCATTTTTAATTTCAATTAACTTTATAGTAATTTTCTTTATAGGATTGGATCGTAATAATATTTTTATTTATTGAAGTTCTGTTAAAACTAATTTTCTGATAACTTAAAACTTGTTGTATAATAATGTATTCATTATCTTATTTATTATCAGATATTTTTTGTTTAAGAAAATATTTGGAATAGTTAAAGATACATAAAACTAATTGAAGTTTAGTTGAAAATAAATAAACTAAAAGTATACCTATTCTTGTATAATTATTCTTATATATAATTTTCCAATATAATTTCTAAATTAGTTTGAAAATTGATCATTCAAGTACAAAGAGCAGTAAACAATTTATGTATGTAAAAAATGTATATTCGATTAAAATATTCAATATTTTATGCCTGTAACTTAATATTATGATTATATTTTTAAAAGTTACGATAAAAATAAGAAACTTTTTCTTCGATAAAATATATAATATCCTAGGAAATATTGAAGCAATAATATTTAAAAATATATGTGTAAAAATGAGGATGAAAAATTGTTTTAAACCTATATATATATGTAAATGAAAAAAGAAAGAAACCCGATAAATGAAAATATTAAGAGCAGCTACTGTTTATTAATTATAAAGTAAATCAATCTGCAATTCTTGCTATTCTTATATTACATTTGCTTTCTAATGAAACATTCGAAACGTGATTCTAATATAAAGCGGCACCTATTTACACGTATTTTGATCCTTAACTTGACTGATTGATATTTATATCTATTAGTATATGCGAATTACAAAATTGAGCTAGACGTTTAAGTCGTCATTTTTATTAACCCAAACATCGCTTTTGCTTTTTTGGGATTTGTTCCTGTTGTTTGTAGGGCAATTATTAATTAAACCGATTAACACTTTCTTCCTGTATACGAGTCTCTATAGAGCTTAATAATTAAGTCTATAAGCAAGACAATATTAATATTCTGATGACGCGAAAACGACAACCCGGTTATTAAGGTTCAGCTGAATTAAGGTCGACATTAAAGCCGAGTTACTATATTCTGTTTAACAATAAAATGAAAGTCTTACAAAAGTTTAATTAGGCATGGTATGTTTAAAAATTTTTAATTTATATTGTCATCACTGATGAATTAATTTTATCATTTTTTAAATAGAAGAATAGAAATGTTATATCACATGATTTACATAATTACCTTATAAATTAATTAATTAATGAGATTTTCTTGAGGCTTACGTATCTGTGTTTCATAATAAGTGAATATATCGTAAACAATTCAATTTTACGAAATGTTTAAATAATTTATAATCTTGTTCATTTTTCCACGTGTAAAAGAAGAAATGATATATTAGACGCCAAACGTTCACAAAACGTTGTTGTTATCTTGTACTTTGTTCTTTTGAAAATACAAATAATTCATTAGTTTAAAGTCTGCTGATCTTCATCCTATAAATAAATAAATAACTGCAACGTATAAGAAAGAGAATCGGTGAGCCATACGGAAAAATATAAATGTTGCTTTTCTTTTCACACATTTTTTTATACAATATATAGACTTAAAACTGGTTTAGTTAGTTCTCACGGACTAAAGCTGACCTTTCGCTGTTTGACAGTTCTTATTATTAAAGTGTCGTTTCCGCGAACTGCCGAAGCGCAACGATGAAGCTACGAAAACAAGTAATTTACCGGCGAACATTAAATTGTAAATCATGATTCTCAAACACAAATTCAAAGCAGACACAATGAAATGAATACAAATATATATTATTATAGTACTTTAGTTTCGTTTTATTTTAGTTTTCTTGTGTGCTTTTTAAACAAATTTAAATAACTAAGGAATGGTTCTTGTAATGATACAATACTGAGTCAAATTTTACGAATAAAAGAAATGATTTTGACTTATTAAACATTAATTTCTTACTTTCTAGGAAATCTAATAGAACTGAATATAATTAGGATTGATATATTTGTTAAATATTTAAATGATTAGTTAATAAAAATATTCTGTTTTCAGTTAAAGTTACACAAAATTAAAGGAGTTATGATTAGTTTTAATAAAGTTAAAATCGTAAGCTTGTTAATAAACGGATTGTATAAATCAATAGAAATTGCTTATTTCAAACAAATTTTATAAAGATAGGTGTACATATTATAATAATAGATATTCGTACGCTTCGGTAATCTATAATCGATAAAAATTAATCGAATCAAATTTTTAGCCCAGGTTGCACATTTTCACACACTCAAATAAACAATTTTAAAATATATATCATTGCATATCCTTACATAATCGTGCTAATAAAACAATTGTTTTAATATTTCAGTAAATAAAATGAAAAATTAAAATTTTGGTTATATTAAATATAATAAATGCCGTTTCTAGTTAAACTTTAAATTAAATTGCATAATTATTTATAAAAGAAAAATGATAAGTAGAAGCAAAGTAGAATAATTATATTAAAATTTTATAAAAGTTTGTTAACTGCAGTTTTAAACCAATACATACTTTTGTAAAAGTTTTTATCACAATCGAGGTTATGTGAAACAATGATATATTTGTTAGTATGGATATTTTTTATTATACGTTGGTAGTGTATTAGGTATTGTTTCTAGTCCATTTATTTTTGATAAATTTGTTGAATACGTTTTGAGCCGAAAACCGATTTGTATTATTCGGATGATTCAGCTTGAGTTTAATTTGAAATATTTTTTTTAATTTTACAAGTAATTTGAGACTATGTAAATTGAGTTTTAATTAAGTTTGAATTCACAAACATAATTATTTATTTATTCATAGTATAAACGTATATCTTCAATATCAGAGAAAATAAAAAATTGAGCTCTTATATTTTAAATACGCTAAGAATAAAAAATAAAATAATAAAGTAATAAAATCTAAAACTAAATTTACAATTGTTATGAAACTTTGAGATAAATAATAATTAAGTAAATTTCACGCAAAGTATTTATATATAATACTCATATAAATGGAAATTTAATTATAAAGTATAAAAACAAAAATAAAGATAAAATACATGTATGAAGGCAGATAAAATTAATTGATACTAAGCCGTATAAAAATAGTAAAATAGTTGATAAAAATTTGGTTAATAAAAGCTGGGAAACAATAAATCCCCGTATTATGTAACTGGAAAATGAAACATATTCAATTTAATGTATTGGCAGGATCATTGAAAAGAAAATAACGAACAATATATATATATATATGCATGTATTCACATTTAATTAAGCGCGAACACGAAACACAAATATTCGAATTTTTATATTTTATCTATTATACTTTAAAATTCGATTGTTAGTTTTAACAATCTCATAATCAATAAGAAAAGATGAATAAATACAGTCTGATATATCTTATAAATTTCTCATACCAAATGAATGTAGAATGAAAAAGCTATAGAGAACTGCTTTATTATTTGCATCTTAATCTTACCTTTGCATGAGAAAATCCCATCTGTAGGTCTGAATAACTTCAAGAGTTCAATTCTTTACACGAATCTTTATGGGAACGCTCGACCCATTTATTGATTTTTTATTTATTGTATATTCTGTACCTAATTATTATGCATGTAAGTCTGAAAGATAGTTGCTGTCTTATTGATGCGATTATCGCATTAGGAAAATGTATATAGCGAGATACGCTATGAAAACGTGTAATTTATAATAAACTTCGTTTCTCTTCGCATCTATAATTTATGCGAATACAAAATCTAGTAAGATACTTTCAAATGACAAGCGTAGATTTAAAAATTTCATATCCATTTCACCATCTGTTTTTGCGCTATAATGCAAATAAGTAGAACAGAACGATGTGTAGCAGTTTTATGGGTAATATTCTCGGAAATATTGTAACAAAGTACCTGCGAAAAATAGCTTTTTTTAATAATGTTAGAATCCTATATTTTCTCATATTGTTTCTGATATTGATCAGATTAAAATAAAATATAAAAATGTTATTTAAACGATATTAGTAAGAAAAAAAGACAAAACTACAGAATTAAATTATAATGGTAGTTTTTTTTCCCTTTGTTAATAAGTTTATTTTGTAACCAAAGCTAAGAAAAGCGAATGTATCTATCAAACCGTAACTTGTATTTTTATATTTATTCTTCGTTCTATGCCACCACGGTCAACTAATCAACGAAATTTTCACTATTTCGCCTCCCATCAAGCTCTTCTTTTTAATAGAACTACAAATTAGACGTACTTATTTTACTTCGTATACTACGTACTCGAGATAAACAACTCAAATCTGGAATTTAATCATAAACTTTCGCATTCTCCGAGTTCCGTAATATAATTGAAATATATGCATGTCTTCATTATTTTAATTCTAGCTGTAACACATATATTATAGTAAATTAAAAAAATATATAATAATTTTTTAGCATGTTAAATTAATAAAAGTTGTTTTTAATCATCGTAAATAATAAAACTCAAGTTTTGCAATATATTTTTGTACAATAAGCCCCTTTAATAATTTTGAAGTTTAAATATAATATAGCTTCATAGATTAAAAATAATAAATTTATAGGTTGCAATAATTTTAACTTTTATTAATAATAATAATGTTATTGTTTAAAATTGATTTACAGCAGCTTATTGCAATACCTTCGTTTACAGAACATTTTTCCAAAAAATTTATGTTTTGTTTCACAATGTATGTGAAACAGTATTGACATATTTACATTATATATTTAATGTCAGTAATATTATCTGTTAATTAATGATAAAATCATTTACAAGCTTCTATGTATACAATACGAATGAAAATATACGGTGCTAAAGACATTTCATTCTTCTCTATTCTAAGCTTTCGAAATACACTTTCTTTTCATTACGAAAAGAAACAAAGTTGCAACTAGCCTCGATTACTGCCGTCACGAATTGAATGCTCTTCTCTTTCGAACATCTGGGGTTCAATAACACGCCGCTTCTCTAGATCAATGAATACGTGAAAATCATTACTTGTACACGCGGCACGATTAAAGTGAAAAAGATCCGACAACTAGTTTTTATGGAGTCGCTAACCAACGATTATCTGACGTACGATTTTTAGCATCTTTCTGGACGACCATGGTGATCTCGTTATCAGTGAAAGTGCACGATAGAAATACCATAAATTACAAAGTGATTGTCTTGAAGCAGAAGGTTCTGGTTTAATTCTACACGATCTAGTCAATTAAAGCGATGTTCAAATTCTTGAGTATTTTTCTCTTACATAGAAGAATGAATATAATAGAGCTAACATTAATTTAAATTAACTTTGTAATTTCAAATGGATTTTTATTATTTTTATTTTTACTGTGTCACAAGTGCTTCGTAATAGGTAGCTACTGGAATGATAGTCAGTGTAATGATAAGCACTGGTTGAATTTAAAAAGATTCACGTAATAATAACAAATGATAATTCTATGTAATTACTTTTTAGAGATTTGTGTGATGGTTTAAGTTTCTTGTAATAAATATATTCTACATCTAATATTTTGTCTTGTAAATTTTATCCTCTGCTACAACAATATTTATAACTTAAATTTTAAAAATAATTTATAGAACGCTTTATTATATTTTATATTTACTAAAATCAATACAACAATTTACTCGTTTGTCATGTAATCGATACGTATAATATAGTATGATATTTGTCCACAATGATTCCAACGAGACTCATTTCTACATAAACGTATTCATGTTTGTTATATGGATTTAAAACATATTAATAATTTGCTTAAATAAATATTCAAATTTTTATTTTAATACTGTATTTGAATATTATAAATATTTCATAAAATTTTGAACTTGTAGATGCTTTACCAATTACTAAGTTATTTCCAAAACATTCGAAATATATAATGTAATTTATTTTCATGGAATTCTTACAATACTTCATCTGATAAAAATAAGACTTAAATTAATCTAACTAAATGTAAAATCACGAGAAATAACTAACATTTTATATCATAATGCTAACATTCGCTACTAATAAAATAAATAGAGATTCAGCTCTTGGATATTATTTATTTTTAATTTGAAATATCCAATGCAGACATATTGAAATGGTTTGCATAAATCTGAAATTAAAAATTATAAAATAATTTGAAAGAAACATGATATTTTTACAAAATATCAATAGTATTCAACGTATTTAAATATCGTTGTCTATGCATCAATCTCACCAAAGCTTGTTGAATCTTTTCATAAGTTTCAAATTGTCATTATAATTACGAGATTTCTTTCTGTAAAGTATTACTGGTCGTCAACCTTTATTCCATGCAGTTGCCTTTAAATTTAATCATTCGTAATTTCTTCTCGTCTATTTATACGTACGTAGCTGTAATCGAGCTTTATTCGTGTCTCCATAAAAGCCTGTTTTTCCCTGGCACAGTGCGTTAACGCGCATTTGTAGTTATTACGATTAAAGAAGACATTGCTACTGTCACTTCCGACAATTGAACAATTAACTTTATGTGTTTTCTTTTCGAGAGAATAATTTTTTACACTTATGTCTTTTATATTATAATTGTAATTTTCATTTTTTCGAAAAGTTTTGTACAAACGCCACTTATAAATATCAAGGAGCTTATTTCATCAAGTATTGTCTCTTCAATTATTATACTACACAAAAATTACTACATTCATGTTTTATTAAAAAATATTTAACTAATCTAAAAATATGTAAGTACTTTAATATAGATTAAAAAATAACAGAGTTTATGCTTTACTATTTAATGATGTTGTTAAAACAACTGTCCTTCATTTAAAAATTTGTAAAATTCAACAAATACGTATTAGGCTTGTTTTTCCAAGACAAGTACCAAGCTTGAAGTTTTTAAAGTATTTCGCAAGCATCATTAATATGCAAATCAATTGACACTATATCAATCAATAGAAGGAGATTTTTGTACTACATTCATTTAATTTTGTTGGATAAGCAATATTTTACTTCATGTATCTTATATCAATATCTAAATAATATTAAAAGTAAAGCGACGTAAACATAAATTATTTTTCCATATTCATTCTCCTGTTAAATTTACCTATGATACTCATAATCTAATGGACATTATTTAAATTAATTTTTTTATTATATAACTGACTAAAATAGAATATCAATAGTTGTGTTCAAAATACACGCATTCTTGCTAATGATTTGTTTTGTGAAAACAAAAGTATAAAATCAATGAAGTTCGACCGAAGATATTATTATTTTTTCTAAAATATCGTGGAAAATCTTTGCTTTAAAATAAACTTCTTTTTTCAAACGATTACAGTCATTTGAAGTTATATGACAGTTATGAGAAAAAAAAATCATTACAAAAAGCAAAACATTTATAAACTGATTTTTACGAAACGTTTTAATACCTCCAAAACGATTAGATGAAAAGGTAACTTTGCACGGTAGAAGAAAAAATTCAAGCAAGTACAAAGTGCTGTGCACTAGGTGCATGTTCCGCTTCGGGGTTATTACACTTATATATTGTGCAGCCTTGAGTCTATCGTATATGCGTACGTAAGAAATCAAGTCATATAAATGATTAATCCGACATAAAGAAATCATTAAGTAAACAATGTATTTTACTGCTTATGCATTTTTAGTATTTGAAGTCGTGAGTTGTTTTAGTTTACGGCTTCAACTTATAGAAATAAAAAATATTTAGATTAGGTTGAATGACTTGTTTATTGACAGCTTAAGGAAATGAACTGAGTCGTACTTTTTAATATGTACATCACATACGTACGATAGATGTAGTTGAATACTTCAAATAAAAATTATACGAAAGTAGAAAATATTTAAAAAGTGCATTTGTAATTATTATTACAGAATTTAATAAGTAAACGGGTATTCGTAAAAATTCGCTAATATTTCCTGTTGTATTTTCCAACTATATATTCTATTTATATGTTGAATTATTTTCATCGATATTTACAATGTACGAATTGTTTTTTTAATTTAACATTAGAAAAATTATTAAAATTAACATATTGATTAATGCATTGTTTCAATATAACGTTTAATTAATTTTAAACTTTAGATTTATTTCTATTTACAGTACGTTTAACATTCACATATATATTGTTTACATGCTGAAAAAATATTCAGAAAGTTTTGCATAGTAAAACTGTTCATGATGTAAGAAATATGAGAAAGTATATGCTTTTATAAGATAAGACACACATAAAATAGTATAGATTAAATTATAATTACACGTTGAGAACAGACACGAGATCAAACTTGCTAAAAAAATTAGAATATAAAAATTTTTTATGTGACATTGTGTATTCTCTTATGTTAATTTAGAGATGAAATAATAATAAATTTGTAGAAAATTTACCTGAAAAACTCTTAAATATAGCTAATTAGTATAGTAATTTATAAAATAAATAAAAGTGAAAATATGCACATAAAATAATTTAATAAATTGTTATATCTTAAAGTTTTGGATAGACGCTCACACACACATATTCTAATTTTTTCATTTCATTATTATTGATACAAATAATAGGTGAAAATTATTGACTTCTGAGCACATAAGTTTCTATAATTAAGCAAAACTGTAGCCTTAACATTTGTTAATTTCTAAACAGATATTCATATTTTTTCAAAGTGTCATCTTTCTTTATCTTGGAAAAGCAATGTTTTTTATTAATTTAATTTTAAGCCATTCCTACTCTAATAAGGGTTATCGATACATTTTCGTATGGAGCAAAGAGGTTTAACGAAGAAAAGATTTGCTTATTTTAGAAAGTTGATAATTTCATTTATATGAATAATTATGTTTATTTCAATAAATCAGACTATTTTAAGTATCATTGGATGAAAAAGTAATTATCAATAATTTGAGAAAGGATGGTAGATGAAAATGGTGATCATCAAAATGCTGACGCTGTTATTTCCTATGATCGTTGGGGGCGGATTTTCCAATCGCGGTCAGAATGATTGATGGATTTACAATGAACTAGGGTGGGGCTCAAGCAGTGGGAAGAAACTTGATTAATTTATATTTTCACTGTAATCGCCTTAACAACAACAGTCTTTTAGTCTGGGGCGGTGATAATCCATGCAATGATATTAGGAATAGTTGATCTCGGTCTATAGTTATGAATCGCTTATAGCTTATGTTTTCCCTCTGGCGTAGTTGTTGCCGGTTTCTCAGGTGATTCCTCTTCTTTTGGAGTACTGAAAAAGTTCTTCTATTTTGTAGGGCTGATAACACCTATTTTTATATTTCCGCATGGAGTAAAGGTGCCACCAATTTGATTTATTTGTCTTTCCTTTCCGCGTTGTTGTTTCTATCTTCCTCTATCGCAGAAAGACGTTTCCAATAACTTAGACTCCATGGAGAGATAACAAATACAATAAGCGAAATGAAAGATTAACGTAGGTTGGAGCTGAATGTACCTGGTGCACGTCAAATTACGACAACCTTTAGCACTCTATAGTAAAATTCAACAAACTTTTATACTAAGGCAATGAAAATAGACTTTTTAATAAACAAATAATTTGTTTTTTTTAAAGAAATTAATACTGTTTTACAAGATTTACATAATTATCGTAATCAAGAAATATTTTTATATATATTTTATGATATATTCGTATTATTGCATATTCTAATAAAAATATGTAAAATATAATTTAACTGTTGAAGGATTCGTTAACTGTTCATAATATTAATCATATTTCATTTGAATCTCTAAAATTATTTATTTCGAAATAAAAATTCAAAAGGTTTAAAATTGAATTCTGTTAAAGTTTATTATTATTTCATATTATCAAAGTTTGTACATATTAAAGCATTTATATAATGCACATTGATTTTTATAATAGAATTAAATTGATAAATTAATTGATAATATTAATTACAAATGTAAAACAAGTAAACTCTTAAGATTTTATATTATATGAAAAAATAAAATTATTAATTTTATAAAAACCGTTAAATAAATCAACGGTTTATTTTTGTATATAAAAATAGTCATTCAATCTATAAATTTACTTAGGATTATTATTAAACATTGAGTATTCTGTATATTATCGATTTTATTTAAATTTTCAAAAGAAGATACGGTAAATATGATAAACAAAAATGGTAAATAAATGAACATTTTAGACATTGTTTATATAAATAATGAGAAATTCGAGAATCTTAAATATTAAAATCATTAGTTAATTAAGAACTCATTAATTTTCTTAAAATTATTAATCGTTAGATCTTGATGTTAAGGTAAATTAACATTTACCATCCACAGGAACCTGTATTAAAATATTTTATATATAACGTTTTTATTCTTAATGTTTGATTAAAAATATCTTTATAATGTTTTTTTCAATAAAATTAGATTCTGTCAGGAAAATATATTTGGGATATTTTTAAATGGTTGTTCAATTTGTAACCGTCAGTCGGTAATATAGCTGTTCTCAATCAGTTATAACTTCGTTTTGATGTTTAGCGCCGCTGAATGTTTGTGTTAAATTATCGAACTTCAAGAAGATACTCTTCATTGCTCTCTTGAGAAATAAATACACGTGTTGATCTTTGATTTAATATAATTTCTTATTGTTTTTATGTTCTTCTCTAAAATTAATAATTTTCTAGTTTTATATTTATCTACTGCATAAGGTGAAATATAATTACATTATATTAAATTACGATTATAGTTTAAACTTTATAAATTTATAAGCTTGAAACATATGTAGGTTATGTTTTCAAATTTTGTTGTGTTTATTTTCAAAATTACTAATAGTTATACAGATTAATCATTGAGCATGATATTAAATTATAAATGCTGATATTGTTTACTCATATAGTTTAGTATGGCTAAGTCATTAAGAAGTAAGTGGCGGAGAAAATGCAGAGCTGTCAAAAGAATACGATATGGAGCAAAAGAATTAGCGAGGCTGAAAAAAACACTTGGAATTGATGAAAATGCTCCTGTAGATACAGAGATGAAAGACATTCAAGAGATTGCCACAGGTATCTTTTATTAATAATTTAAAATAGTGATGTATGTTATTTTATATATTCATTTTTCTATCTGTTTAAATGTTTAAAGATATTAATTAATAACTGAATGATTTTAAATTTTTAATCAGTAAATAGAAGATTTGAAATTAAGCTTATAACATTATGTACAAATAAAAATATTTTTGATGTCATGTGATTTTATTAAATCTTTTTTCATATTCAAATTAATTATATAATTATTTATTATTTTTTTCTCATTTATATCAGATTTCAAATATGTAGTAAAAAGCAAACATGTTACATCTAATTTATTTACTATTTAATTTATTACTGCTAATTAATATTTTAGTTCTTGATTCCAAATCTATTAAAGAAAATAATAAAAATAAAGAAAATAAAGCAGACGATAATGGAGTTGAAAAGATGGATGATGGAGATACTAGGGTTTATAATAAAAAGACTATGTTAGATCAGTACGGAAATTATCCTGTATGGTTAAATCGCAGAAAAATTTTAAAGCATAAGAAAGGTCGTGCTAAATCAAAAAAAGCAACTTTAAAGGAAACCAAAAGATTGACTAGAAGGGAAAAGAAGAAGAAAGAAACAAATGTATGTTAAGCAATATATATATATGTATGTATGTATCTTGATGATATAAATAAATAAGTGTATATGTTATATTTGATTAAATTATGAAAAGATTGTTTGATTGAATATTTTATTAAAAAGCTTAATTATACAAACAAGTTTTAATATTAAAAATATAAAAATACTACTATTTGTAGTAAAGTATGAAAGAATAAATGCAACTTGGCAGTGACAGTCGCATAATTCCAGAAATATTTAGCTTATCAGTAATAACTCTCTTGATTCTTGATTGAAAGATACTATAATTTTGTTTTTTTTATAATTTATCAGAGTAATTTGTATTTACTTTTATGGAAGACAACACTTAATATTATTATGATCACTTTATTATAAATGCAGCTAGTATGTAGAACTTCCACTATTTAAATATACATTTGAGCGACACACAGACCTTAATCGAATTTCAAGATCGATCACTCTATTGGTTAACTGTTGAATATTTCTTGTTTCAAACTCGTATAGCTTGACTTTGTTTCGTAATTCATAAATTTCTTGTTGCATCCATTGCTGAAAGAAAAAATAAAAATTTAAGACTTTCAATACTAATTTATTAATACGTCTTATAAATAAATGTTTAGTACCATATTTTGTATACTACGTCTTATATCATTAATGCTGTCAATAGCTGAAGCAATTCTTGAAGTAATTTCATTAGTTTCAGTTTCTCGTTTTTTTCCTTTTGCAAGTTGCTGCAAAAAGGAAATGATGTTATAAAACTATTAATTTACTGTATGCATATATAATTGATTATTAAAAGTTCTTATCGAAAGATATTGAACTCTTTTACGTATTCTAAATTTAAAAAAATATATAAAACGGTATAAAGCTTTAATTAAAATTTTATTTTTAGATGTGCAAGAGGAAATTGTTAAAACGTTTTCGAATTTAATGCAGTTTTTTCAAAATATAGCATTATATAAAAATTTTTATTATTGATATTTATTTTTTAAATTAATATTTCTATGAAATATTAGAGACTTTTAACTTATAATTATATTTTTAGATTTGAATAGCTTATTAAGATACTTAAGAATAGAGATTACTTTTTACTAAAATATTATACTGCAATTAAAATTATAGACCAAATAATTGTATTATCGATGTATAAAAGAAATGAACTTGATAAAAGCGCCCTTTGATAAAGTGGAAATACCTTTTCCAGTTTGATAAGTCGTCGAAGTAATTCCTCATAACTGCTCTTATCTTCACCGTCGCCAACTTCATTCTCAGTGTCTAAAGTAAGTGAAAAGAAAACTTTATTTAATATTCTTTTTCTTGTATGCATTAGTAACTTCACAATAGTGAAGGAAAGAAAGAAGAATAAAGCAGCTTATAAGATAAAAAGAGAAACAAAAGGATAAAATAGAATTTATATTTAGCCCCGAATATTTTAATGTAAAGCTCGGGTAATTTGGCCTCTCCACTACCAACCACGTAATATCGACCGCTTTGTGGTTGATGTTGTGGACTCCTCAAAGTCTTCTTCCAAATCTCGCGCCTCCAATGCCGTGCCATCACTGTCTATAAAGTAGAAATAATGTTAAACATGTTAGTTTTGTTTATACAAATTGAATACTATCTATTTGAAATATTTCATATTACTTAGTTAAAAAAATAGTTTAGCTTCCGTATTTGTTTCCTTCCGTATACTTTTTTAAATAAGAAACAAGAATGATTAAACAGATTATTTAAGATTTATTAGCCGTAAATCTTAAAAAACGTTTTAGAAACTTTTTATCAAATAATAATAGTGAAATGATTTCATAATGCAAATTTTAATAATTAAAATATTAACGTCTTATAGTTTAAAGAAAGTTAATGAGTATGAGTACCATTTTTTCGACATGATTGTCGATCGGGTTGTAGTTCATATCCACTTCTGCAGTAACATTCGTACGTGCCAACTACATTTCTGCATATCTGGTCACATGGCTTTTCAGTTACACACTCGTCCACATCTATGAAATGAAAATGATCATTTATTTATTTATTTATTTATTTATTTATTTATTTTAGTTTTCGAGGAATGATTCAATACTTATATTAAAGTACAAGCTTCTTATTTCTCTTAAGATGTTTAATTACTTAAAATTGAATGGCTTAAAATATTTACACAATCAAATTCAAATAATTTAACTTGGTAATTGTCTAAGTTTATTTTTATTAATTAATAGCTGTTTCTCAGCAAACCTTATTCAGATTTTTTTATATTCTCGCAATTATTTTAATAATTACTTTTTACTTTGTAATATATCGCTTGAAATAATCGCTTAAAAGCTTACTTTATTTTAACTTTAAAACGGATAATTTATTATTTTGCTCTATTTATTTCTTAGATTTATTTATACAGTTAAGAAATATCAAATTTAATTCGAACAATTTAGAGGTATAAAATTATTATAAAAATAGATTAAAATTTTAATTATATATATATATATCTAAGTAATAGATAAAAAACCATAATCCCATTGACTTTATTAAAATTATTAAAATAATGGATTAAGTAAAATTTTTATACATACATGTAGGTGGGATATCAACCATTCGTATTGCATTTACATCTTAATCGAATACTTCGATCTACATTCCATATTGAAGATACATTATATAAGATACAAATGATTCTCGAAAACATTACTATAGCTTTCGTAAGATAGACGCACACACATATAGGAAGAAAATACTCTCATGCATCGGCAAAATAGTAATCATCGCGTATAGCAGAGAGGAAGCGTGTCGAATATATCATCTGTTAAGAAATCGATTACACGGGGTGGAACGCTTGCAGAGGTTGGCTTAGTCTGGTGCATCTCCGCGAAACGAAGTATTTTACCG
Organism: Wiebesia pumilae; assembly: GCA_018907045.1. NCBI lineage: Eukaryota > Metazoa > Arthropoda > Insecta > Hymenoptera > Agaonidae > Wiebesia > Wiebesia pumilae. Next base: position 2,991,325 of record JACCHZ010000077.1, read on the forward strand.
GAGTTTACTTCGACTCATGACGATCAAATTAAACGATGTGGGATCCGGAGGCATGAGAAGCCGCACTGTTAACCAATCTCGAACCGGTAATTAAAATGTCCGCCGTGTTGTGTGTTTGCGAGCTGAATCGATGTACCTCGCGAAATCCGCGGTGGAAGAGGCAAAGAATGTATATATGTGAGGTTGCGTTATTCATGTATCAAATAAGTTGAAGCATCGGAGGAAGTGAATTGAAAAATGGTAAATCCAGCTAAGTAATCATTCAAGAAGATTTTACATGTTGCGTTGAAAAAGAATTATTTTGTTGCTGCTATTCTGTAAAAATACAATCTATTAACTTCTAAGAAAAGTACTACTTTTAAAAACATTAAAAATTCAACACGTTTATTGAAATTATGTTGCCTGATGAAGTGAGTTTTGTTCGAATTCAATGTACAGGTAATATGCTACTAAGAATGAAATAAAATGGAAGCCTCATAATCTGTTTTTGGTCATTTCATAATGCACAATAACGTAAAGATAATAAACGGAAATTTCTTATTTAGTCTCTTGAACTGTCTTTTATAATCTTATGTCCTCAAATAGTTTACTATTTTTTACTTTATCTTCTCTTTGTAAATATATACAATTTATTTTTATCGTTAAAAATTAAAAATTAAGATATAAATCAAGTAAGATTAATTTTAATTTGTTTATGATTACGTGATTTCATTTACATATATGTTAACAAATGTCAACGTTATCGTAACTATTTTAAATTCTAAAACGGGAAATAATATTTGGAATTTTCAATAAATTAATCGAAATTCTGTAGGTCGTTAAGATATATGAAATTAATATATATGAAATCTAATGAAAATTCTATAAATGTGGTACAACCATATTTTTATCAATGTATTAAGAATTGATAAAAAATGAGCTTTTTATACACTGTTCGTAAGGAAAAGTTTAAAACAATAAAATTAAATTTTAGTAAATGGCTTTTTTAATCATAAAAATAAATATTTTCAAGTTTTGCGCGTTAAAAATGAAATTAATAAATTCCTTTTTTGATTCTGAAATTCATTTGCATTATTTGATTTGGATTTATAAATTGAATTTAATTAAATATATTTTTTATGGTGGAAAATTAATTTTTCTTATAGGACTTTATATAAACCGTAATTAGTTGCTTTGATGGAAAAAATGTCGTAAGTAGGAATTATAGAACTTAATATTTTCTTGGGTCGTTCTACAGTAACTTTCGCTCATAAAATGACGATCAAAGTAATAAATATGAAAGCCCAATAGAAGTATTAAAAAAAGGTTATCCAATTTAAAGAGCAAATTACAAGAGTCATGATGCTATTTGGGAAATTACAATTGGTTGTCAGTTATCATTTTTGTATCTTTGGTCTGTACGGTCGTTCAATCCAGAAGTCGATTTAATTGCAATGAACGATTTAAACGGTTAAAAAATAAGTAAGCTCCGAGTACTGCATGTAATTGATTTTACGTATACATGCTTGTGGTAAATATGCAGGCGCTTATTATTTTTCCATTTTGTAATGTTTCAACAGAAGGTTAAAGCACCAACTCAGGTCTGTGATAATATGTAAAACAGCACTAAACTACTCTCACATTTCTCGCATATCCTTAGAAATGTTTTTATTTTACATGGTTATTCGAAGTATAAAATATCAATCTATAAATATTTCTGATAAAATAAATAAAAACTAAAAATATTTTAATATTTGTCATGAATATTACCTTATTCAAATGTAAGAAAAAGAATTTTTCAAGTAAACCTGTATGCGTTTCACTTTTGATTAACTTTTAGTTGTTAACAATTGCATTCTTTGAATTATTATGCCTATGAATAGTGTTGTATACTATTATATAAATAGATAAATTTGTAGTCTTTAAAAAATCATTTGTAAACAGATTTATCACAGAATATTTTATACCTACGATACGATTGAAACATAAATATTTTCATTAAAGTGAAAGCTATATACTCATTCTAAATCCTTTTTCACGTTGCAGTAATTAATTGAACTTGTACATTTTTATAAGATAAATACAATTATTTGCATTATAACTTTTTTGTTTTTTCATTACCTTGCGTAATATACAGATATTGTTTTTCAACTATGAGTATTTAAAATATAACTTATAGCTATAATATATTAAACTGTATATTTGTCTAAATACATCTTAATAGTGGTCATCCAGATTATTAATTATCATAAATAAGTTTATATTCCGTGTTTACATTTTTCATTTTAGTATTAATTCTATTGATTGTACCAATAGTAATAGCAAGTATTTTCATTATTTTTTACACTAATTTCAATATCATGTATTTCTTTTAAAATACTAACCGAAGCGTAAGCCTCAAACGAATCTCATGTCGGAAATCTTCCTACTCCTTTTTTGATATACAGTTACGTATACATATATTAATTGAGACGGACCATCAATCTTAAGATCATCGCGAAATCGATCATAAATATTCGTCAGGTGTTAATTGATTATTGAACGTTCTCTTGCGCATCTATTTCCTTTCACTCTTATTTCTGACGAAGTAGGCGAGTGGCAGCATATTAAATTAGAGACGCCGGAAGACCTAGGCAATGAAGATTTTAATGTTTACGATGAGGAGGAATCGGTGCACGCAAAGTCCGTATAGACGTGTACAGATAATTAAATTAGACTCAAGCACGTTAGTTATACGGTATCGTCTAGTAGATTATAAATTTATTATCGAGATATATATAAATTATGAAAAATACTGCACTTTGATCGATATTCATGATTTATGGGTTAAACTTAAAATGCACATATATATATATATATATATATACGTAATTTCGTAAGCTTTGCCTTAGTATTCTTTATTTACGGAGTTGTACCGATGAAGAAATTCTTAATAAATTGTTATTTTTCAAAAAAAACCATCGCACTAATAATCGAATCAAATATGTTTTCCTTGTGAATAATTATTTAGGGAAATATCGATTAACAAATACATTAATCCGACTAATATTAGTTGTTTTACGTACAGTTTTAATCACATTTACAAGTTATTATTTACGTCTGTATTAAGAAAAAATAATTATCAAGGACGCATCGTATAGATAAACTTTGACGCTAAGCTGTAAACTTACGTTTAATGCACGTGTAGTTTTATATTTTTATCAGTTAATATTTCAAAACTTAGGTTTTAAAAATTCTATTTTTGCTTGTGTTTAGATATTTTATTTACTGCAATAGATTAAACTATTACTGAATGTATGTCAGTATTATAAAAAGTTCTGTTAAAACTTCATTTATTAATGAGTATTTAAAAATGAGTTATTGATTAAGTTTGGTAATAAAACATTCTATATTGTATAAAAATGTGGAGATATTTTTGTGGAAAAATTTCGGTTACTTTATCATAAACTTAATAATTTTCTACTTCTATACTTCTTTGTACAATTATTAGTTATGAGTATGTAAGTAAAACATATTTTTTTTTTAATTTGACAAATACTGTACACTTTAATCTTCAATATTTAAAATTTGTGTTTGGATAAAAATTATGAACTCTGTTACAAAAATCGATCGCGCGAACTTATTTATGTACAATAAACTACTATCATTAAAAGTAATATTTAATTTGTTTGAATTGCACATTGAAAAAAATAATCCACGAGTTACAGCTAAAGGCTGAATTAAGGTTTTTTATAACCATTCATAAAGTTAAAATTATCAATATCAATAACGAATGTGAAGAAACTTACTTGATAATCGAATACTGTATATACATTCCCTTCGTGTACAAGAAATATTGAAATAATGAATGCGACTAATTATGAATACTATAGTAATTACGAATATCAGAAGATTAGGAAATATGCGGGTCTTAAAAGGGTCTGTTTCAAACTCTCAGAATTATATATTAGAAAGATTAATCGTTGCGGTTTTTGAAAGAAATGTTGGAGACTCAAAAGGAATATAGAATGAACTTGGATGCGTGTCACCTTTATCCAACTCCATTAATTCCAGACTATATTCATATAATCGCATCACCCAACTTTTCGGTCACTCTCACTCCAGGTATCCGACTTTCATGTGCTCGACCTCAGAAACTCGGTACCACCTAGACTAAATTAATAATTCCGCGCGTCGCCGGAGACTCGCAAGGAGTTTTCGCGGGCACATTACGCGGTTCATCGCCAGTAGAAAATTAATCACGCAGCTGCTACCACGGTCTAACTCTCACGCAGAATAACCTAAGAGCATTTGCTGTGCTCCAGAAAGCGTCGCTCGCTCACTTTGTCAAACTTAATGGAAAATTCTCAGCAAACGGATCGAATAATGCGATCGAGCAGGCTTAAGTCTTCAGCTCACCTATCTGGCAGTGATTGCCGGTGAATCCTTTGGGGCAGGTACATCTACCAGGTGACGAACAGACTCCTCCGTTTTGGCAGGGCAACATGCATACGGCTGGAAGCACGATAATAGATGATTGGTGAGGTCGTTGACGCTTCTTCGAAGAAAATGACATTAGGGAGCAGCGCTCTTAAGAGGGCGTTCATTATCAATGATTGATTGCTTTTAATTAATTTGGAATTACTGTTAAGCACACGAACAGACGGTTTGATTGAATTCTTGCTTTATTTCTTACCTTTATTATGCCTGACAGTAGGTGAAAAGTACTTTTCTTCGTTGAGATTTTTACTATAAAACTTAAATTTATAAAACTTAATAAATAAACCGCAATGTTATACGATTATAAATTTTAATTTCATAATTAATAATTAATAAATTTTGCGACATAATGAAAGAAGCGGAATCTGTTATTGTGAATGAATTATATCTGAAAATCTAGGCATTGATTTTTCATAGCCATCCGTTTTGTCAAAAATGCGTATGAATCAGTCGAAAGTTTTAATCATACTATTATATAAGTTCATAAATTATTCTACAATAAAGAAATTCTTTTTTCCATATACGTAAAATCCGTTAATCAAGAAATAGTTTGATTATAATGCAATTCACGCTTTGCATAACTATAAGAATTTGTAAATATATTGGAGTACACATGCGAAGGTGGGCATCGAAGGATAATGAATTTTCTATAAAAGTCATTTTAAAAAGTTTTAAAATCTTCACCTCGTTGTGATCCTTTCAGCCAAATAATAAATTAATAAATCAATCCTCTATTTTTACGGTGATTTTATAAGAATAATATCAAATTTAGTAATTTTAATACTTTAATTAGAAATATAATTTTGTTTTTAATTTATAAAGGAGATCTTAAGAGACTTTTCAATTTCTTTAAACAGTTCTAAAAATACACTGTGATTTAAATATAATGAATAATGCATATTCATAATTGTATATTGTCATAAAAAATAATGATTCTCAAGAAAATTTAAAATAATAAAAAATACTTAATTATAATCGCCATAATGTGTATAAATAAAATATAATTATTCCTTAATCTTGACTATATTATGAAATAAAAATTAAATAATAGAATTTGGATTGAAAATTTGTTAAATAATTTAAGAATTTAAAATAAATAATTTGCTTATAATTCACTTGTGTGGCTAATATCAGGTGATTAACGTCTGCTAAATATAAATTACAGCCATATTACGTTAAAATCTGTTTTATATACGATAAAAATTATAAACTACCAAGAAAACTTATGAACTGTAAGAAAAAACATTTAAGACTATGTACTAATACTTGAGCAGTGATAAATTGAAAGTAAGCAGCAAAATAATATTACGTAAAGAATATTTTATTTTTAAGTTATGTTTCAAAATACGACTAACGATAAATAAATAAATTTAGCTAATTTTATCTTAATTAATTTTTCAACACTAGATATAATGACAGAATTTTATGTAAATATTAAAATTATGTATGCTTGTAATTTACAGTATAATTATTTTAATTTAAACTTCAAATTGAAATATTATTGTTTATTACTAATTTCCGTATTTTGTTAAAACTTATATTGGATGTTGTTTAGTTATTGTGAAGCATCTAATAAATAAACCAATTATATGTATTACGATAAGCAAAACCATATCGATGACCATAATTGACTTTCAATAAAATAATTTACGTTCTAAATTATTATCTATAATTTTTCAATAAAACATCTATATCGCTGTAAAAGCAATATAAAATCTGCATTACACGTTGTATTAAAATTATTGTACATTTATTAATTTTTTAGTTTTTATAAATTTATAAATTTATAAATACGCTTTTTTGATTTCAATAATGATTATAGAGAAATTTTATCAATGCTTACATGTAAAAAAATTTAAATAAAATAATTCTTTGAAACTTTTGGATGTGGATTGTGATAAAATACAGCTATTCAATCATTTTATTTAAATTTTATTTATTATTAATTAATGCTAAACTATTTTTGTCAACCAATTTTGTTATTGGTGTATTAGTCTTTTTCAGATATATTATCTGATATAAGTTCTTTTGATATTTTTGTGCTTCGTATTGCACGTATCGTATTGATCGTAATGTAATCAAATCGTAATGATTACAGTTAGATGAATAAAGATCGATAAGTATATTACATTACATTAAATTATAACATCGTGATTTCGAGGAGTTACTTTTTTAATATGAAGACATTTGAAAATACTTAGAACACAATGATTTACAAAACATATAACAAAAAGTTTTATTTAATTTCATACTTATTTTATTATTAGTAAATTTGAAGCAAATCTAGCAATCTTTCACTGAAAGTTATATGGCACTTAAAGAATTAAGGAGCATACATTTACCATATATGAATCTGGGTATTAAAAATAAAAGCATGATACATGAAATTTTTCAGTGATATGAAGTAATATTCCGAACACCAAATGTAAATATGTTGCTTATACGAGGAATGTACATGTATACACTCGTCGGAGCGCACGAGTTTTGTATACTATACATAGGTAAAAGAGCATCTTACTTACGTTTATTGCAACCAAAACTAAGTCGCGTGACCTGCGTCCAGCCTGGACAACAGAGGAATCCGGATAAATCGGTGTAGGCCAGTCTGTGAATGAAAGTCAACCATTGTTAAGCTTTCGGTACGTTGCAATATAATCGCAATGGTCAAATAATGAGGGGAATGGTTGAGCAAAGAAAGCAGAATGGCAATGATCGATCGGACACCCTCGTTCATTCGCGATTTCATTTGCTGATAACATTGTTTCAGAATGCATCGCTTGATAAGACACACAGAGATGCATTCGTGCAAGCCTTAGAGTGATACATAATAATATCGCCACGATCGTTCGATCTTAATCTTTTTATCGCGGGACATAGTTTAGCTTTGCAATGAACAATCGATTGGCTTTGTCATTAATTTCTTTCTTTTTTTTATGTTACATCGGCAATCGTATGGAATTAGACCTTATTACATGAGCTTCTGTGGTTGGATTAATTTTTCTTGACACTGATGCTTTGAAAGCTCAATTGAACATAAAAAATATGAGCTATCCTTTACGACTAAAATAAGAATTTGCTTTATTTAAAGATTATATGATGTTATCAGATGACATTAAAATATAAAGGTTAATAGGTATTTTCAATATATTAAAGATATTTATTGTAATTAAATAATGTATGCAATTAAATTAATTTTAATATAGTTTCTCGATATATCTGATTCAAAACTCACTTTGTTTAACGTAATATAATTATTTCTTAAATTATACTTTAATCTTTATTCTTCCTATGAATTAATACTTAATAGCTGTTACTGTTACGTAACATAACGACTTCAGTTTAGAAACATTCTGAAATTTCATGGTTAATCGAGCATTGACATTTTCTAAAATTTACGACCATTAAAACACAGTTTTTGTAATTCTACGTATTAAGATTGAAGACATGAATAATTGTCTATGATAATGATTGTCACCATTCTTACGTCAAATGATATTGATTCGTGATCTTCCTTTTCTATATTAATATATGAGATAATGTAGCATTTTTGGGTGACAGTATTAGATTTTCGAACTTAACTTGTTTGAACAATAGAACATCAGACCCAGTAGAATATTTTTAATTAATATCGTATATTTTCTAAAAAAAAGACCAATATCTGAGAGAAAATGTACGCGCGCGCGAACACACATACACACATATTGAAATAAATATTTGACAGATAATAATTAATTAAAAACGGCACTAAATGTTCAAAGTATATAATTCATATTTTCCTACTGTATTTTTTCAATTTTAGATTTTTTAATAGCAATTCTTATATTTTGATAGTTTTTATAATTTTTGTGAAAAGAAAATATTAGTATAATAAAGTGTTTTTGTAGTGAGTTATATTAACATTGATGGGAGTAATATTGAAATTATAATTTTACTTCATAATTCTTAGAAAATTTTTGATTTAATAGCTAAAAGTAGGTTTCAAGCAAAAATATCATAGATTGACAAGTTTTTATAAGTCAATAATTTAAAATTATTTTATAATTTATAATATTTGTATAATATTTTACAATTACTTAGTTATTAGCAATTACTAACAAGTTTAACTAAATTAATAGAGCTATTTATTATTAATTGTGGAATCTCTCACCTGGGTTGTCGATTCCTGTGATGATGCGTTAATGATGTCGCTTCTGAAGTTCTAGAGCACACTCTTCTCCTAAAGTATAAGATATAAACATTATTTCAATTAATATATTAAAAATATAAAAGTGAATTTTATAAATTTTTATCTTTTCTAAATCATAATAATGTTTAAAATAATATAAAACACAGTTAAGCTAATAGAAAATTTTAAAATATAAGCACTTATCTTACTTTTACCAATGTTACATAAATATGCTGAAATATTTCTCAGGCAATTAAATGATCTTCTAATAGAATGAATGTATTCATTTGTAACTTTTCATGATTTGAATATATATTGCTAATTTTCGAACTAGACTATATAAATATCTAGTATCTGTTTTATGTTCACAAATAAAAAATTTCATTAATCAATTGTAGTTAAATTAAAGTAGGATTTAAAATGATCGTAAATATTTACAATAATATTGTGTAAGGTCAATCCATTAGTATTTTATTTTTAATATAAGGAAGGCATGAACATTGCAATTTTAATAATATTATTCAAATTATTTCTCGTATTTAGTACATAAGTAAATGTATCCAAATTACATAATTTCTGAATTATAATATACTTTTTTATTAAAATTTATTTCAAGAATTTATTTAAGTAAAACAAGTGGGAAGTAATTAATTAAGAATAATTAATAGTTTAATCTTGAAGTGTATTCGACTATGTTGTAAAAACACAAAAATAGGTTAAAACTTTTACATTAATTATAAACTTTTATATTAATAAATTTAGCTAAGGCTAAATGAGGTTTAACCAAACTTAGTAAAATAAAATTAAACCATTTTAATTTTCTAAGTTCTAAGAACCTTTGAAATCATAATCTTGAAAAATGTATAAGTACCCAATTCGACGTTCAGGTTACGAGTTCCTTTTTGTTACAATCATTTCACCATCATGTATGAATCTGATGTAATTTGCCTGTTATCTTATACTAGTCATGTTTTTATAACGCATGACTAACATTACCTATCGTAACAAGCGAGTTTCGCGTTGAACGCAAAAAGAGATTGAAGCAATGCATATTTACATCTACATAAATAGTCTAGGAATACCATTTTTATGATCAATGGTCATTTATTTAGTCTATTTAATGGAAATATGTGTATGAGATGAAAATTTTTTTTTTTATAAAACTTGCATTTATTTTTTTCTATAATGTCCCGAGTAGAAAGATTTTTCTATCGAGTGATTATATGAATAATAATTTTAACGGTATTTTTTTTTTAAAAATATGTATTTTATTATACTTTATTAATTTATCTATGTGTTCCAAATGAAATTATTATTTCTCTTAGAATATTTAATAGTGAAAATAGTTCAAAGAATAATAATCAGTTTTGAAGTGTAATTATAATTAAATAATTGATGTTTGTAATAAAAACTACATATTTATATGTACGTAATGATATTTTCTTACATTGAGTGTTATTTTTCATTGAAGTATATAAATTAATCATAAGATAACAAATTGAATTTTCAAAGATTTGCTTTAATATAAATAAATGTATACAAAATTTTGCATGTATGTTATAATTAATAAGTTTCATTAAATATTGCAATAAAAATGTACATTTTCTTTCTAAATTTAGGTATCTTCAGGGTATAAAATACAATTTCTGTATTATTTCTAGAATACGTATAATGACTATATTAATAAATTTACTGCATGGCTGTAAATTGCATGAAATATATCAATTTGTTTATACATTTCAAGTACAACTTTTAAGAATATCTTATTTATTATATATAGTACAACATGTTTTTTGTGAATAATGTTGCACAGGCTTTTCAAGCATTTCACAAATGAGTGATAGTCTTCATAATATGCACATTGATGATCTTTTGAGGAGCTAATTTTTGTATAAATAGAAAATTAATATGCCGTAGTTAGTTTTTTCTTCTGTGCATATTCATTTTGGGCAAAATAGGACTACAGGAAGACGGTGAGATTTAAATTGGTCCTGCGTAGTAATAAATGCTTAATAAATGAACGGACAAGAAATGGGAAAAGGGTGCAAGAAGGCGTAGAATATATAAGTTCGGAAAAGTATGTAGTACAGAGTGTATTGCACTTGACAGTTGTATATTTTGATTTACTTTCTTTTTTATTTGTACAATAACTGAGACGTTATAAAAAATTGTTTCAGCTTCTGTTTCTGTTATGTAATCAATTTACTACGATTTTTGTGCGCGAATTAATGCCTTTGGGACATATTTATAAGATTCCTTATAAAGTTGCAAAATTGATTGTCAGAAACAGAAATACTTAATAAGAATACTAATTAATGCCAGTTTTAATATATGTGTACTTGTATATACATACTATTTATATTTTTATATAAGAGAACTGTTATTATTCAACATTTTAATAAGTATACATTGTGCATTAAAAAATGAAAATAATTTGCTGAGAGTATTAAGTTAATCTAAAATATCAATTACTTTTAAAGATTCAATAAATATCATATATAATAAATGAAATCCTTGAAATAATTATCCTTGTAACATCACTATTACATTTTTAAAAGAAAATATTATTTACTTATTAATATTAAATTTTCTATTTGAAGCAAATAACGTCAATTGTAAAAAATAAAAATTAAAATGTTCGAATAATTTTTAAAATACTCTTTTAATTAATTATTGTCTTATATTGACTTAATTTTTTATTTTTTATATTCAAATTGTATGTGTGCTAAAGTTTGAAAAAGCTCTAAATTCACAAGGTAATAATATTTATTTTTCGTAGTTTTTTTATTAGTATCAGTTATCAACTTAGTACATAATTTGCCACAAAAAGTAATTATTATGAATGAAATAGCTTATAATAGTACGTTAAATCTTATAAACTTAAACAAATTAACGTGTGCATTAAATTTAAAATTAATAACGTATACGCGATTGGCTATAAACAACTTTTAACGTTTCATTATTGCAGAAATGGAGTACCGTTCGCAAAATAGCTCACTGTTCATTAATATATATATATATATATATATATATATATATATGTCGTACAGCCGTCAGAGGTTAACAATCTCTCGGTTAAGCCAGTGACTTGTGTAATTACTGAAGATTACCCAAGAGAGATATAAGTCCCTGTAGTAGCACTGGTATAAGCGCAGTGTCCCTGAGTTTTTGGTATGATCGTCTTTCACTATTATCGACCGATTTGAAATTACACTGATGGACTGAGTTTATAACAAAAGCGAATAATTATTAACGGTTCTACATAGATATCCTGCCTTATCCAGGCCATTCATATTAAAACAAATATGCATGCAGGTCTTTGTATGATATATTACGATAGTAAATACGAAAATAGAAATGAAAATATTTTATATATTATATTGGCACTTTTCCTTTTTATGAAATTCGTAATTTACAGTTAAGACTTAGCTTTTCCTTATTATCTACTTTCGTGACTAGATATGCATTTTAGATTACTATTAAGTCGTTTTTAAATTTTTGTAGAATTTTTAATTAATATTCTCACACTCTGAACAATATTATGAATTCTACCTTTATAATTCGAAATGATTAAGAACAAGAATTTCTCGTACTCATAAATTTCAACTTTTAATTCGCCACTTTAAGATTAAAAGTATTAAGATAATTGATTTTTTATTAACTTATGACTTTTATTAATTAAAAAATATGAATAATTATTCGCACGCATCATCGCATATAAATAAATGATAAGTGCTCATCAATGTATTGAGAGAAAAATCCGAATAATTGACCTCGACAAGATCCCGTTATAAGGGCATAAAAGCAATGGCTTATACCCTTGCAATAACGACAAACGACAAAACCACAACAGCCGCTCTGTTTCGCACTCATCGAGTATGATTTATAATGCTGCTGTATTTGTATGATGCTCGAGGCTTCTCTTAGAAGTATCATCGACGAACCTCTCGCCTATCTCTAATTTTGATCACAGAAGATCAGATAATAAGATGGCAGCGACGAATCATTCGTATCGATAAATATATAACGGGGTTCTCGATCTTACGAGCGCGTAGGAATACTGGAATTTCTTGCAAAGTATTTTCACATATCTATGCACCTGCGACCATTCACACGTTCTGAATATGGCCAAGGAAGGGAGAGCAACAAGAAAAAGAAACCGTGAAGAAGAATGTGGGGGTGTTATTGCTCGAGAGGTTCGAAATATTTGATAAAACTCAGATTTATGTGAGTTTATTTTTACGGGTAAGTTTTTGCATTCTAAATATTTTTATAAGAACTTATCTGCCTGTAATACGATCTTAGTTACTGATATAATGACAAACATAATTTGATAATTTTACATCTTTATTATCATTGTTAAATTCAATACTGAAATAGATTGCAGTAGTCAATGCAATAATTCTAACATTGTCCTCTTTATTTGATTAATTACTTTATCGTTTCTTTAATTTATGTTCTCCTTAACGGAAGAATATTTAGCACGTTTAAATAAAATGACTTCGTACCATTTACTCATCGCAACATTGAACTTGTATCTTTTGCATTTCATAAAGTCTTTTAAATTGCTGTTGACGTGTTTTGATTATAACAATATCAATTATTTGTGCAACTACTGTGAAAATTGATTTTTAATAAAATTTTTATGAACTAACTAATGTCCATCCTTAATTCTTGACAAAAATCTGTGAAAAGATAAGTAAAGACTACTTTTGCGATTTCTATAAAAGAAATTCTAATGAAATTGTATTACACAAAGAAAGCTAAAATGTATATAATTATGTTTGCTACATCAAAAACGGAAGAAGATGCTTATAGTTTATTAAAAGATTGAATATATGCTATCAAATTCATCATATTTATTTCTGAAGTTCAATCAATCAGATCCGTATAGAACGGAATAAGTTGAATTAATACATTCGATATTTCCATTTCAACTATGCACAGTTGCTTTACAAATCGTATGCACTTAATATAAATGAATACCATACTTAAACTTATAATACGACAGAGTGAAATTCATAGGTCACAGAATTTGCATATTTACGCGAATAAACGAATTTAAACGAATAAGTTTAACCTCACAGCTTATTCAAACTTTTAAAATGGTGTAACATACATGTAAAGATAGAAGAGGCATCAATATATAATAGATAAATGCGTAAAATTGTGAAGAATCCATAATCATAAAAACATTTATAAACTGTAATGATATAATTTGTAAGTAAATGATTTATTATCGAAAAGTGACAGCTGTATTTTCGAATTGCGAAACTGCTTTTTATTTGGTGAATAAGAATAATAAGATTATCCTTATATTTACCTTATATTATCCTTATATCCTGGATATTCCAATGAAGGCTCTTCTACGTTAAACCTTGTTTAATCATCTGGGTTTCAGTAATGCTTCATAAATTTTTGTTAATATTTTTAGAAAATTATTAAAATGATAATTTATTGAATTAACTAGAAAAAATCATTAACTATTTACCAGAAATGGTATTTAATAATACTTTTTAGATATTTGTATATTTGTATATATATTTTCCTCGTTATAAAAAGTAAGAGTAATCCAATTTCATGTAAGAATCTTTATTTGTTCATTGATTTAAGAAAATTATTACTTTTGAAGGTGATTATAATTCATTAAATTTTTATACATGATCTTATTGATTTAAAAGTTATTCTCTCAAAGTTTACTTAATAGTTAATTTAATGTTCACGTTAAGTACGAAAATGATATTTTTAACAAATATTTGTGCTAACGTATTACACAGGAATCTATTCTAAACAAATAACTTTCAACTGATAAATATATTTTAGGAATGTATTTTAATTCTAACTGTACTCTAAGTTAAAAATTTTAAGTAAAGTTTTGTAATTGTATGTACTGTTCACATAAACGTAAAAGAAGAATATAAGCTGTATAATTCAAAAAAACAACATCCGAAGTACTGCCTCGTTTTTGCATCTAAATGTAAAAATACTTCTACTGGAGTTAAAAATATTATGTTTTTCATCTTTCGGAAAAACGGGTATCATAATAATTATATACTTATGTAAAAAATGCTTCTAGAGATGTAAATTTTTCAGACTGTAAATTTTATTTTTCACGATAAAGAATGACCTGGACAGTAAACAAATTAAAGACGAGGATAAAAATAATCACTCAATAGAAATCTTTAACAAATGAAAAAATGTATAATTCTTTAGAGTTATTGCTGGTATTTTGAAACCATATTTAATATAAATGGATAGATCAAATGGAGTAGGATTATTATGTATAAAAATACTCTTCAAAATAATTTATTTGTTTCAAGACGAAAATAACGTATAAAATTATTTATTTTCTGTTGTATCATCTAGATGATTTTACCACATACTGCATAATTACTTGATAAATGTGAGTTTAAAACAATCATTTCAATGAATATTTTTCCCATCTGCAATTACTTTTTCAAATATTTTGATTCAGGAAGCAGAGTTCAGAAGCTTTACGTAAGATGATACACACATCTACATGTAATAATCGATATTATTTTTGATTTATACTTAACTGATATTTTATATTATATTAATTTCAGTTTAATAGGTATTAATTAAGATAAATACTAAATTATAGTATTAATATTTAATCTGTATAAAATAAATGTACAAAATAAATAAAAGTTGAAAATATTTAGTTACTGTAAATATATTCTAAAGTCAGAATATTTTAGAAACTATCACATTTCAAATCACGTCAAAATTTATTATGTATTTTTTCTTTATAACATATATTATATTTATTATTTCGTTTTAGTAAAATATTGTAATCAGCTGTGATGTACTCAGTACAGTATTTGTTGAAAATTATAATGCGTAGATATCACTTTACTTGAGTAATTTCGATTTTATTCGGGAATTTTGAATTTTTATAATAATTACATCCAATTACTTTATTTAATTTATAATAAAAATAAAAATATATATATATATTGATTTTTTTTCGTATAATTTTCAGTTCGGAAAAATTATAAAATTTAATATTATATACTAAAAGACTATCCTAACCTTGTTATTTACTTTCTCCTTTGGATAAATATCATATAATACGCTATTTATTTTAAAACTTTCACTCTCTCTCTCTCTCACTTTCTTTTCTTCTCTAAATAATTTATAAATTGATTTTAAAAATATAAGAGCGAATAGAATATGTATACATGCATGTATTTAATTATATATTGAATTTGACAATCCATTAAATAAATATAACTTATTAGTCAATGGATAAAGAAATATTGTATAATATCGAATACCATACATATGTTTCTATGCATTTATGTTATTTAACAAATAATTGTGAGCTTTACTTAATTGTAAATTCTGATTGTAGCGTGCAATTAGCCTTTGCTACTTAGCACATTTTTTGACTTTAAAATGGTTAACATAAATTTAAAACACAGAAGTATTTATTATTATATATAAAATTTAATGTATTCATAAAGTAATTGTAAGCTTAGTTTCGTCATCTATCTGAGCAAATTTATTCTTGTAATAAAATATCTCTGGAATCCAGGAATAATCCTTGAATTAAAAAACCCCCTTATAGCTACTTAATTTCCATGATTTATGTATATATATATATATACATTTACAAACCATGAACAATACTGATGGTTTTACTTTTTTAAACAAATTGTTTTTATATTCACGATTTACTTTGACATATGTACATGAATAAGCACGTAGTGAATATCTTGTTTGACATTTATCGTAAATTTCAAGATGTCAATAGCTTCATACTATAAATCAGTGCTGTATCAAGAAAAATAAATATGTCTATTGCAAATATATTATCTATACTATTATAATTATCTATACTATTATATTATAAATAATTTATTTATTAAAATTGTATTATATAAATTGAATATTCAACAGTTGATCATACTTATTTTATGTTTGCATTTATTTACACACACGCACGCGCGCACACGTAAATTCTATTTAAAATTAAAAATAACAGTAAATAAGTGTGACTGGAATTTTTTTTAAATTGTTTTATTTTTAAATTAGAAGAACAATTAAATAATAAAGCCCTGACTTAGTGACAATAAGTGTTATGCATAGGTAAGAATAATTGTCCATTTATCACAAACAAATATATCACGTAAAAAATGTAACCCTTTCTTCTTATACATTATTTTAATATTTATCGAGTGTCCATCGTCTTGCATAAGCTGGGATAAATATATCTTTATGCTAAGTGTATTAATGAGTTACATTAATATCACCTATACGTAGATGTAAATACTATGTACCTATAAAACTTAATTCGCATATCAATCTAAAGGTAAATCCATTTAGAACAGTGTATATTCTAATTTCTTAAATATAGATAAGATTCAATTGTACGTAGATAATTTTATCTCATAATTTCTTTTTGTAAATTCGACAAGAATAAGATACATATCAATAATTATCTTATTTACGTAAAAATAACTATCATAATGAGATGCATTAGGTAATTTTAATTTGATGTTTGAAATTACTATAATGATATGTGTTACATCCAAAGTTTAACTTAGAAAATATTTATTTCGATATTGTGAATCACGATACGTAATATAACCAAAATTTGTAGTTTCTAACCAAACAAATGCAATAGTTAATTTGAATTATTTTTGTGTAAGTACCAAATAAAGTATAATGGCATTAGTTGAAGTTAGTTCTTTGTTTACGATGTAATGTCCCAGGATAGACGGATATATGCAAGGATGTCTAAGATTAGTATTTTAATATTTCTGGATGCTTTCATACCAGCAGTTAAAAGAAAACAAAATAATAAGATATATTTTTCGTTCAACATAACTGAACCAATGAGACATAAACCATTTTATTGCTTAAATGCGTAATTATGAAATTAATTATAAATAATAGACTACTGCAAATTACATTCCAATGAATATTGTCAAAAGACGTTGCACAACGTGTGATCCAATAATTTTCCATTTAATGCAATAATTTGCATTTAAGTAGCGAATAGAGCTACGAAAAGTTCAAAGTTTAGCTCGAAGCTCTGAATTATTTTATCATAAAACTTATAATAAAACTTATCGTAACTTTTTTTAAGTTTCATTTTAAAACAGCTAATTTTTAATGCTTCTTATCTAAACTGACAAATCGTTGTAATTCAGAAAGTCCTTATCCACTACGAAATTTGAAGACTATCGGATATCGTAGTTTTATTGCTCACGTGTAAATATTCAGACTGTCAATCGCAAAAATCAAGTGCGCACCCATAAATCAGTCGTCTGATGATGCATCCACGGTCGTGTATTCGAACGCCCCTGTGAATTATCGGAGCCGTCGAGAAGACGCGCGCGGTCTTAAATCTCTTCGGCCTACGGCACTTTTGTACATTTCCTCCTTTTTCATTCTAGCGGTAAAATGAAGAGGTATCCTATTCTTTATTTCGCTCCTTTTCGTTCCTCATGGGAACTGGTCAAATTTTTTCTCTATATTTTTCCCTTTCCTTTCAATTTTACCAATTTTTTCTTCACACATTTCCAGTTTTCCGAAATATTTTCATATTATCTTCTATTATTTCGGAATAATTGGAACTTTTGTAAAAGTGTGGTCTTGCCTTTTCAGTACTAGTAATTAAGCAAACATCTTTCTATCTTATTTCCGAATATTGTTGAATTAATAGTAACTTTCGTCTGAGTATTCCGATTAATTTTCGAAAAATTCTATTAGGATATATTATTTCATCCTCGTAGCTCAATAAATAAAGATGATTGTAATACAGTATTACATTATAATAACGCTGTAACTGAATTATGCGACGAACAAGTGAATATTTTTTAATTCTGCATAAGGATACTGATTTATTCATTATCATTGTATAAATTTGGTACAGATTATTTTTATAGCTTATGTAAATATTTTATACACTATACGAGAAGATCTAAATCATTGATTAGTCGTGAAGTTAAGTCATAATTTATTTGAAAAATTAATAATTAATCATTATTCATTGGTTTGGATTATATAGGACTTTTCTTTAAATAAGTCTGCATATATCTGTTGTTATTCAATATCATTTTGAATAACCATGAACTACAAACATTGAATAAAGTATTTAAGCGATGAATTTATGCTTTTATTGATTTGCTAAGACGTGAACTAAGTAACAGTCTAGTAATATGTTTTGGAATTTTTTTTAAATACATTTTTTTGGAAAATAATTGGTAATAGTGAATACTTTTTGTCAAAATACACGAAGTTCGCACATTCTAAAGATATTTGCGACTACGTTTTCAGCTACTATAATACTTCATCGGAGGATATGGACTCTTCTTGTATATACAAATCGCTCAGGCTATCTCGGTAAATTTTTATCGATAATATATTTTCCAGCGAACGTAAAAATGTTCCTGTGGGTGGCTGTAAATTCGATAGCTGATACTTCCTGCAGTACTTCTGCGAAGCTTCAGGGGTCTCGGTCGTTCTTCTCGCACCGATAAGACGACAATTTTTACGGAGTCATCATTTTGCAATGTTCCGGGTATTATAAAGATACGAAACTAGTAGGTGCATTTACTATCCTCGTATAGTGTCTTGTTTTGAGTTTCGAGAAGTGCGAAGAAACGATTTACGATACAAATCCATCGTCCAATTGAAGTACATCGAAGTGAACTGTTATTGCTCAAGCGATAATGACTTTTAGACGAAATTGTCCGTTAAAAAGTTCACAAAATGTGCCGTTATTTTTCGGTAACTAAAAATGCGTCTTAAGATAAATGTTTTTTTTATTTAAAATGAACAAAATTTTATTTAAAAATCAAATTGAGCTTCATACTTAAAATGTTTATTTGATGTAATTTTGATTTTTCAATTTTTGAACAATACAAACTGTGCATTTAAAAAGATTTTAATGAATACAATTAAAACATCTCTCTTAATCTAGTGGATGTTAATCAAATACAATTATTGTATGATATCAGTTTCATATAATTGAATACAATATATATAGTATACTTATACTTATATAAGTATATTATTTAATTATATTTAAAATATTGTACAGAAATATTTTGAGGATTGTACCTTATAATTTATAAATTACTGTACAGTATACATTAATACTCTGCACGAAATTTTTGAAATATATATTATATCAAATAATAAGATGGATACGCAGCAATCTTTTATTTTTTTCTTTAATATTTACGAAATTATCAGTACTGAAATTTAGATGAAATATTCTATAATTTTGCTAATATAGTTACATTATTTTTTAGTAATTGATACGTGTAAAAAGTATTACAGTCTAAAATTTTTCGTAATTTTACGGTATAAATATTAAATATAAATAGCGAGTTTGTACAATAAGAACACTATAATAAGAACACTTCGAAAAACATATCGTTATTGGTAAGTTTGCACTCATGCATGCCAAGTATAATGGGATAACTTACAGAGATAAATAAAACTGTCAAATACTACATCCTGTTTATGATAATATTATGAGTGAATATAGCAAAGTAACTTATAATCAATTACATGACTACCTGTAACTAATAATGCCATCGAAAATGTCATATTTTCCAATATTGCTAATATTTTTCAACCACTGAATCATTATATTTCATATTATTTTGTATAAAATTCATAGATTACAATTAATTTTGATTAATAATTAGAATATTAAGGAAATTATCAATGAAAAGGTCAGTAACATGCTAAATTTCTTTTAATGTTAAATTAATTATTTATTAAACTTTAACAGATTCAATATTTATTTTATTACACACTCGTAAACTAATTAGAATATAATGTTTATTGTTAAAAAAATAATATGATATGATACACTTGTGTGTTAAACGGAATATTATTAAATCGAAAAATGTTTATGGCAATAGTAAAGAATTATCGAGTAATCAGTTATCATGTAAATAATATGAAATAACAATTAAACAAAAAAATATTAATTGCTTATCATTTCTCGTGTTTATCCGTCTATCTACTTATACATCTATTTCTCTTTTACGTTTTGTTTTGTTAAGGCAGTGTTTAATATTTGCGTGTTTGAATCTGGATACCAAATATTTATTTTCCTAAAAGTAAAAAAATATCACAGAAGCAAATATTTTTATCAGTATAATATCAAACGTAAAAATAAATAAGACTCGTAAGAAACATGAGTAGCAAACTATGAATATTATATAATAGTAGTATTCTTTTTTATTTAAGAGTTGTGAATATTTAATATTTAAGAGTTATGCGTAAATGCAAATCGCATAACCAAGTCGCAGAGTTTTGAAGTTATAAAAGTATTGCTGATAGGTTACCGGATGCGTTCTCCGATTTAAGTACGTCGCTGTATTCTCACCAGCAATATACAAATCATACTTCATTAGCTAAGATTTTTATTTTTATTCTTTAGCTCTTTCTTGCGAGGTCTTGCTCAAAAGAGTAGTACTTTCACTCGAATGAAGGGAAACTTTTAAAATGTACATTTATTTTGCAAGTATAAAAATTCTTCACTTAATTATACATTAGTACTTTATTATATGTACAGAGAATCTGAATGTATACTTTAGAAGATGCGTTCAGATTAGCAATAAAGCACACGTCCTTCGAATCTGAAGAGTAGATGCAAATATGAAAATAGATACTCGTGAATACTTGATACATAGTGTACTTTTTTAAGAAACTGTAATTTGAAGACTAAAATTATTTATCAGTTTATTATCGAGTTTAGCAAGTGTTGATTGCAAGAGAAATATTTGTCCCGAGTAAGCACCTATTCATTTTAACTTTTTGCAAGGGCACATCTTTGCTGAAATCATAAATAAATAACAATAATTATGTAAAAAGAGATATATAGAATGTTTTTAGCGGCTTTGAGAGTAAATAGACATATGGCGCTAAGTGTACATACGTAGAAATTGATCGAAACGCATTTTTAAACTGGTGTAAGTAAGGGGAGAAACGAGAATGTCGAAAAGAGAGTGTGAAAGTATATAAAATTTACGTCTAAAGAATCGATGGAGTGTATTTTAAGCTTTAGACAACTAAATAAAACAGATTGTAATAATGTTAGAGATATATAATTATCGTTGAGAATTTTATTTAAAACTTAATTTGATATTCTATGACAGTACAATAATTACCATTGAAAATTATGAGGTAACATTTCTGTATAATATATCGACAAGTGATTAAATATGAATATGAAAAGCCATTGTTAAAAGGTGTGGTTACTGATTTTGAAAATATCGTTACTATATCTAAGATTATTGCAAGCTACAGTAAGCCCGACATAATAAATTAATTTTAAATTTTTAACAATCATCTTTGAAAAGCTGCTTAAATATTAAATTTTCAAAATGTATCTTTATTTTGCGTCAGTATAATAATTAAACCTAACTATATTGTAATGTAATATAAGAATTAGAATTTATATGGAAAAAGTTAATATATATGGATTTAAGTAGATATGAAATATTCTTTTTACAATATACTAAAAAAATAAACTCAAAGTTGTAGAATATAAAGTGCTTTGAAAGTTTCTGATCTGAAAGAAAATGATGTTGGAAAAAAGCGATATAAAAAATTGTACTATAAGGTTATACCGTATAATATGAAATTAGTTAAGCGAATTTTAGTTTAAAAATTAGATAGTAAAATAGCTGTCGTTAGAATAAGGTGAAAGTAAGAATATATTATTATATAGAATTAAAAGGAATTGACATAAATTAGAAAAAGTAATTCAAGAACGATATTTCTTGAATTAATATTTGACATTCAGGTTTTATAAGTAAAATATCACTTTTAATGTATATTAATTATTGAATGTTTTCAACAAATTTATAAACATATAATAATAATAATATCAATTTCACTAAAATAGCCTAAAAATAGTTCTATTGTTTAATACTTTGAAAACTGTAAGCTTTCTATGTAAATATCGGTATGCTATTAATAAAGAGTTACGGGATGCTAAAAATAACGTAAATTCTTTCCAAAGACTCACTCTCATAGATTTTTTTTTACTTACCCTACACTCTATAAATTTTTATATTTTATCATTAGTAGACCCTAGAGAATTCTTAATATTATTGTTTATCAACGACATTAGCAATAGCATTTGATAATAATATTTAATTATTTTATAAAGTAATATAAAAATCTCTACTTTTTCAATACAATATCTGATATATATATCTGTATAAAGAATAACTTACAAAATCAAATAACTGTATATAATATAATTTTGTTTATATTGAGGAACGAAGTGCTGAATAAACATATTTATTTTTTAAATTGTAGAAATCAATAAAATACTGAAATATCTTTTGTAAAATTATTTAGTTTTATTGAAATCTTTCGAAATATATAGTTTCATTTATAAGAACAACCATTGAAAATAATATATACGGTAAAATAACGTTAAGTAAAACACAAAATAGAGCGCATACATTCTTATAGGATATGAAACATTTCTCCTACTAGATAAGTCCTACATACTTTGTCTTTTTAATATTTCTAACGAGTATTGATATCATAGAATTTTCATTGTATTGTGATGAAACAATACGGGAGCATTAAATAAAAGGCATACATGTATGGCGAATTTGTTCAAAAGAAACGATATATAAAACAAAAATGGGGAGAAGACGAGAGAAAGAGCGAGAAGAAATTGGCGAGTTCTTGTGTTTATTCATACGCTGAATCGTGTTGACCCTCGGCGGTTGACCTCTCTTCCTCTTTTTCACACTGCCACCTTTTGCATCGAGAAACAAGTGAGTGTTGATCAATTCTTTGCTCGGGGCTCATAGGCCTAAATATATTCAATTTTCCACGACTACCAAGATAATTGAAAAGTATCTGAACTGAGTTCACTTTGTTACTTTGCAATATCTGAATTAAAAGGATTAAATTCATTGACAGATTAATTTATAAAGTAATTATTAAACTGAATTGTACTTAAATACTGTAGTATATATTTTTAATTCTATCATTTTATTGGATCAAATCAAGACTTCTATTTTTTTCTTTTTTTCAATGTAAATACAGTTAGAGTATTGTAATTTAAGTGAAAATGTTTTCTTAATTTTATGACTGATGGTCGTATATCAGAATGATTTTTGCATCATAAATGTTATAATATAATTGTTCTTCAATTTTTTTTTATGGTTTTTAGTTTTTCAAAAATAATGTGAATATCAACATCTTAAAAATTATACGTGTATGTACATTTACTTTAACTATTTTTGAATATTTACCTGAATATAAATTAAAGTATATTATTATATAGAAAATGTTTATATAATTGTTATATAATTCGTTCTTACTTAAATTGTTTCTTAATTTTTTAGTATTGCATTACATTAAAATAAAAGCATATTATTCTGTATATTATATATTATTGTGATTTTTATCTCATAAGTTTTATAATATTTTCGATGATTTTTATGATAAGATGTTTTAGAAAGTCAATAAATATATGTGAAAATGTAGGTAAATTAAATGAAAATTATTTCTGACTATACAATCCGATAAAATCTGCTTCGAATACATCCTCATCGCTATTCACCTTTCGTGCTTTTCTTTCGAACGTGATCTTCCGCGAAATGAGTTTCAGCACCGATGCTTTGCTTATTTTCCCGCTCTAAAAACGGACACTACATGAAATCGATACTTCATCATCCGCAAATACATGTACGCACATAAAACATGTAAAAAAAATGTGGCGTTGTTTAAAGCTTTTTACCCGGCCATGCGCTTCGTTTTATCGAAGGTGAACGGGCTTTGCAGCATCAACTATTTTCAATACGTTCAAGACTTGCGACTCTTTCTCGCACTTTAAAGGATTTTCGTTGAAGCAGCGTACACATGCGTTTTATTTTAATGTGATACGATGCATCGTTATACCAAAGTTTACAAGAAAATTAATGAAGAATTCGCATGGGGAATATGAACTGAAACGATCGAACGAAGGTCATTGATTCTGGTTGGATAAGTAATTTTCATAATACGTGCATCTTGTTGTTCTATTCAAATTTATATATACGTGTGTGTGTGTGTGCGCGCGCGTGCGTGCGTGCGTGCGTATGTTTTTATATGAAGAATAAAATGCACTCTTCTTTTACAAGCGAATTAATAAATTGTCTGAGATATTTTGTTGTACACAGGCTCAGCTTGATTATTAGATAAGGGAAATGAAAACATCGTATCTCGGATAAAAATATATGTACTTTTAACGGCAGTATTAAATGTTTATAACTATAGATATAGATAAATTTTTATTTTTTATGGTACAATATATATATTAAGTGAATTCACATTTTTTTGAAAGATTCACACTGATATTTAAGAATGAATTTGAAATTACGTATTAAAAAGAAAGGTTTTGTAAATTTTAAGTAACCAAAATCTTTGTCATGTATTAAAACGTTCATATATGTACTTTGAATACATAATCAATTATATAAAATTATAAAATATTGAAAAACATAGATTTTGAAAGTGGCTATAAATTTAAGTAGTATGTTCATGGATTAGAATTCGATGCCATTATAGACAAGATTTTAACATTTTGTTATATAATTTTTCTAAAGATTTTTTTATACAATTTGAAATTTACGTAAGCGTTTAAAATGTAAATAATATATTAAATTCCTAAGATATAATGGTTATACAGATATTATGCTCGTTCAGTTGCTCGCTATCGCAATATTTCTCTTAGGTATTTGGAAATTAATTTTGTTCATAAAATAAATAAATAAAATGAGTAAGCCGAAGTAGATTTTATCATAAGCTATCGGATACACTACTTTGAGTAAACTCAATAACCTACTACCAATCACCAGAGTGTTTTCCCTCGGAATAAGCTGATGCAAACCTACAGGCACAGTGAACAAAGTGCACAAAGCAATTACGCGCAATTCTGAATGACAATCTAGGTAAATTTTCATATTGTGCAATCAACTAATCGAATATAGCGTTCGAATGAATCGCATGAAAACCTTCCCTCATAATGAGAGCCCAACTAAGGATAAATGAGAGTATCTCAACTTCGAAAGCACGACGTAGCTTGAACTACGTAAATACAGCTTAAGTTAATGCTCGCTGTTTGCTCATTAACATAATTTTTTGCAAATATTTTCCGGCTTTCTGAACGTAACTAGTCGCATGCTCGAGCTCAATAGAGACCTGGATTAGTGAGCGCCTTTTATGCAATGCATATCCTTTACCGAATAACGCAAACTGCATGGATAAACAGAACGCAGTTATAGTACGTACCTCTGCCATTTCCTTTTCTAGCTTGTACGACAAGTGTGCGCAATGGTACTACAACAGATTTGCGATCATGACATTTACTTTTACTCATTTATGTTCTTTCTTTCTTCACAAATGCTGGAACACAGTTTACTTCTAAGAATTCGAAATTATCCAACGTCTTTCCGTTTATAATAACTAGAGCATTTAAAATTGCTTTCGTTCTTACATATTTTCTTCTTCTTAGTATTACATATTTTTTTCTGATATATCTTTTTCTTTTCCAAGTTGTAGCTCTTAACTTGTTCATTTTTTGTAAGCCGATTTTAATGACAATGGTAACACAAATTAGAAAATTTGTGTTACCATTAAGCTTACTTTAATAAATATTATTAAAATCATGTACAAAATTTATTATATTTTTGGAATAATGAAATTAATTTTCCTACAAATCAATCGGCAATATTAATATCAATTAGTTTAAATTTTAATTAACAAGAAATATTTTATTTTGTCATTCCAATAGCTTCAATTATTGTCATTTAATCGATACCACTTTACGTTGACATAAATCTATTTCAGTTAATAAGTTTATAAAAGTTTAAATAACTAAAGTATTATTCAGTGATCGCTATTATGTAGCCAATTATATTTTAAATAAATTTTATCACGAGTCATCTTAATTTATTTCTGCAATTCATATTTTTTCAACATTGTCGCTGTTGGCAAATCTTGACAATTGAATGCTCTGCTTTAAAACCACGTAATCATTTGGATTTCATATATCACGTAATTAAATATTATCATTTTATAAATTTATGCTCTTTTATAATAAATGTTATAAGACTGAAAATTACGTAAGTAATTACAAGTAGATATACTAGCATTCACTGTTATATTTATGATTGTAGAAGTATAGTTTCCTTAATACAATGTTAAGATCAAATCATTTAATTTTATCCGAGGTTATCTGAGAAAACTACAAATACATTAATCAAGATTAAATATAAGCTTTCTAGGCAAATTTTTAAACTTATTGTTCGATAAAAACGAACAATATTATGTTCTATGTATCCAATTTTGTAATTATAATTCAGTCAAATAATTATAAAATCAAATTAGAAAATAATTTATTTTTAAATTCGTTAGTTAAATAATAAATAAATAGTTACTGCTGTTTTAAAATATTCCTGAATTATTTCAATAGCTCTTCATAATGATTCGCTTCTAATAGTCAAGTACAAACAAAAACAAGTACAAACTACAGACTATTTTGGCGTTTTTATCTCTGGTGTCTTTTTTTATTTCCAAGTACTGCTCATACTTTCTTCCGCTCAAGACACTTTACTTTTTCTTACTTTCTTTATATTTTTTAATTTTTGTTTAATCTTTATTTGAAACCTTTTGTTTGATGTATTTTTCTTTTTTTTATCTGTTACAACTATAATAATTCTGTCTTGTTATAAATTCCTTCATTTAATATTTTCTTATACTTTTCCTCTTGTTTAAGCTTGCATTTTTTATTTGTTAAACTTATTAGTATACTTTTACTTCATCAGAAGTTTCTAAACAGAAACTTTGCATATTATTTATAATTATTGTTTAAACTGATAGTATAAAATACATAAATTTTATGAAAAGAATAAAACTATTTATTATATTTTTTATTATACTATTCTCATGTTTAATGGTATTACCGATATTAAAAATTATATGTATACTATATACTAAATATTTTTAAGAAGTTAATAAAAACATCCGTTAATAAACGGATCTGATTTATTATATTTTATATTAATGACGTGTTTAATTTCAGTTTATATGCAGCATTGTATAGTCATACACAAAAAATGTTAACTTAGTGTTTTTGAATAAATTGTAAGTATAAATGACTAGAATGAAATCGATAATGTATTAAATGAATGCTCAACAATGGCGTATTTATATTAAAGAGAACGTGAATGCAGAATAAAAGAAACCTACCATAGGTATACATTAGTTAGATCATGTAATCGAATTTATGTGTAGGTTTGTATTAATCACATTACTCTATTTAGACACGATATATTAAATTGTAAATCACGAGAAAAATATACAAGCAAACTAAAGAAACTATCATATTAATTTGCTTGTAGTCGTGTGGTATCTTTGTATTATCTTATATGTCTTAAATAAAAATTAAAAGTATACAACTTAATTATTTATCGTAATGTTGATGTAGAAAACTATTTAAGTAAAAGTTCCAATCTAGGATGACATACTCATGAAGAATAAAAAAGAGAACAGTTGAGACAGCTAATAGAGAGTCAGATATTAATGAGAAATAGAAAGAGGGATATATCTAGAGGTAGATAGATAGAGAAAGAGAGAGAGAGAGAGAGAGAAAGTGCGAAAGATGTATATATGAATATAAGCACGAATGGCGAGAAATATGATCTTGAATGATGATGTTTCTTCACTCCGAGTTTAACTAGAAATAATACAATTTATATTTCTTATCATAATTTTGATTTTAATGGTATAGAATATTTTTAATTCACATCGCAACTACATTTCTCATTACTCACTATTCGTGTACAGACTTTAAATTATATCGCGTAATATTTACAATGTCGTATGTTAATGTAAAATTCTATTGAATATATCGACGCGTGACACCAATAATAACGGCTTGAAGATACATCAATAATATAGTGCCAATGATATAGTGAGAGTGTGTGATCGTTTTTTTGTGACAGTCATATTATGCAACAATTTGGCACTGGTTGGCGAGTTCGGTAGCGCCTGTGTTAAGTACATGACGTCAACGGTGTCCGCAATCAGAGTTAAAAGGTCTGGTTGACATAAAGGCGAACGGTATTTCATCTCTTTTACTGGTAACCAGGAATGAATTCGTTTATACAAGTCTGTTATCGAATGGTCTCGCTCATTATCCTCACAAGAAGTCATTATTGAACAATATTTATTATTTGCAAAATTAGTTTGCACAACTTTATTGTTTAGATATAAAAAAGGTAATTGCTGCCAAAAAAATATAGAATTCGTAATGATATTGAAAAAATTGATGTATATAAATCTGCATATGAAATTTTAAAATATTTATTTATAATTTATAATCAGTATTGATGATAATATCGTTAAATTTATATAAAAAGTTCATAAAAAAAATTTTTTTAAATCTTGTTTTTATTTAAAGTTAATGAGTTTATTAAATATTATTTAGTTATTAACTACACTATCTAAACCTCTAATTTATGTCTATAAAGTTATAATGGTTTTAAATTATATAAATAATTTACATAATTATTTTGTGTGCATATAAATTCGAATTTTTATCATATTAAAAACATCTAAAATTGAACTTCCATTAGCTTTTTGCCAAAAGAAATAGTGATAAAATTTGTTGTAAATGCAATTTACAATTATTTTATTTTTAGTCTAAAACGAAACGCTTGTATTTATAAACTTTATCAAATTGTTAATATTATTTGATTTTCTTATATTTATTCAATAAACAAATTCTTTTCTTATTACAAATATTTTTTCTTCTAGAACGAGATGGAAAGAAATAAATACAAAATATTCTACGTTTTACATAAGTATCAGAATATTAGATTATGAAAACGTAAAAGTAAGAGAAAACGTAAACAAAAATATCCAGTAATTTCTATCAATTACACTAACTTTTGTTCCTAGTTTACTATTTACTCTCTATTTATTAGATATAAATCAAGGTATGAATGCAGTTGAAATTGTTTGACTAATTGTATATCTCAGGAAAAACAGGATACTTTTTTTCCAGTTTAATAAACTGCGCATAAGTGCAATAAATTAAAGATCCTAATTGCTTTGTCAGTTACATAAAGAGTCATTAGGTTCCATAACAATTGAACATTATATTTATTACTATTAGCTAATAGTAATTTTATTAGCTAATAAATAGTACTTTTATGATCTTATGATACATGTTTAAAAAATAATTGCTGCTAATATTCTGACCTCACAGAATAATAAGGTAATCTTAATTCACGTTCTTTCAATTCTATTAAAATGGCTATTTACAAAGTTTTCAAAAATAGGTTTCAATCTCTTGTTGTAATGCTTTAGAGTACATAAAAGAAATGTAATGTAATTTGAATACTTAATCATTACTTTGAAAATATATCTAGTACTATTTAAGAAAAATAGAATCTTCCAAAATATAATTTTTAGAATAAATTTATTGTAACTTTCTATGATAACAGAAAAATTCAGAGTTAAAATAAATTAGTAGATATATCGCAGGTTCTTATTAAGTTAGTGACTATAAGTTTCATTTCGAAGCGATTTTAAATTCAGTTAAAAACTTTATTCAAAAAAAAGAATCTCATTCGAGGCGCTTAAAACAACTATGCATTTCTAACAGAAAGAATTTTATATGAATAATTGATGTTAATATTAGGAATGGAAAAGAATTTATAATAAGCAATAAGCATTCATTTGTTTCATTTGTTCAAATGATATTATTTTTAATAAAAAAAAATATCTCTTTTATATGAAATTTTATTACTGATTAAATTTTGTTTCAAAAGAATATTATAGCAAAAGTTTCATAGGAAATGTGTAATTATTGCATTAAAGTATCCTTAAATACTTTAAGGATAAAATATATACGAAATGTTTTAATTAAATTTTGTCAAAATGAAAATATTAAAAATATAAATACTGCAAAAATATTTCTACTAAAAATTGTCCGAATATTAATAAGATCGTTTTTAATCTATATTTATTCTTCGATTAATAACATGTATTTATAAACACCTGTAAAAAGTTCTTTTATTTAATAGAAATTTTAATGGAGAGTATAAAATAAATATGATTTATTTTATTAATATTTGTTTAATTATCAATTTTCATGTTATTAACTTAATTATTATTTAATATTATTTAATATATATAAATTCACAACAAGATGAGTAATTATTCTTGAAAAACGTGGCATGTAAATTTTCATATTTGCACAAGAGCTTTTTTAATGAATCATCTCTCGGTATATTATTGAATAATTTTCGAAGATATATACAATGAAATTTAGTATTTTTATATATTTACAAAAATTATTTGACGAGAAATGAATACTTTTTGGATACACAGTCTTTTAATATTTTCTTTTTATATTTGAACTAGTTGAAATAATACTAAAAATACTGAAATAATGTTTGTATGGTATAAAAAATATATTTCTAGCATCTAGATAAGGACATAGTTGAATGATGCACCAATAGCTTGAATGAGGTATGGTTTTGCAATCAGTTGACGTAATAGTCCTTGTATTAAAGCATTTTCTCTTTGAATTCACCTACATTTTTATTATAATAATTGAAATTTGTAATATATAAAATTAATTTGGACATATTTTGTTTCATTTATAGACTTATTTTCTTCTAATACATAATCCAGTATACTTAATTAACAATTTGAAAAAATGTGATAATTTTATGGGAGGTGGAAAATATAAGTTTATTATAGAGATAAACTTTTTTAAAATATAAATTAAATTTAAAGAGAAAATAGTATATATATATATATTGAAATTAAGAAAATATGTTAAAACTATTTAAGGTGCAAACGTAAAACTAATTTGTAATCTCAAAAACCATAAGGATTTCGATGTATATTTCAAGTTCCAGGAACTGACGCATGTAAATAATGCCTTTACAAAGTAGAAAAAAAACTTTACAGAATATATGCGTGCACATAGTTTTGAAATTACGAAATGCAGTTTATAGTACTTTAGAGTCCTGCTCCTCCTTTCAGATTGCAGTTGCATTAGCAAACTCGTACGTACTTTTGCGTTGTATACAACGGACGGTAAACTCCTTTCATTAACAAGCGTAAATTCTTTGAAATTTGTTAGGTCGTTTTATATTTTCCAATTACCTTATATCAATTACTAAAGTAAAATATTACCAACTCTCTCTCTCTCTCTCTCTCTCTCTCTCTCTCTCTCTCTCCATTTCTCTTTCTATGGTCTTGAATTTAACTCTTTTCATCACGATACATTTAGTTATTTTAATACTGCTTCTCACTGACAGTTAACAAAAATAGATTCAATTCTAGTTTTTGTTAATATAAAGATAGAGTGAAGAAGTAAAGTAGAGGGAGAGAGAGAGAGAGAGAGAGAGAGAGACGGAGAACGAGAGATAAAGAGAAAGACAAGCAGACAAATAAACAGTCAGGCAGATAGATAGACAGACGGAAATGGGAGATAGAAAGTATTATATAGATGTTTAAAGGCACATTTAAAGTTTCTGCTTCGTCAATCTACTACGTTGGCTTACACACAATGAGACATTCTATGACTGCACATAGCTAATATTCTTTGTCTCTATCAGTGAAGATCGTATTTAACGAGCATCTCGACGTGGGCATGTGAATCAGTAGACAGGTATCACGGATGAATACTACCTCTCATCCTTTAACTCACTTTCGTTTGCCTTCTAGTATATTTCGATTTGATAATACACATGAGCTCTGAAAAATCAGATAAAGAAAAAAGAAGTTGTTTCTTTTCTGTTTACGATCATAAAGTCATGTATGCGTATTTTTAAGCATATAAATATGTAACCAGAGTACAGTATCCAGGATGGTGCTAAAGTATGTATTTACTTTTATTTCTTTGAAATCTGCAGTATCGTTATTGAGGCAGATTGAAGCTAGTAAAAGCTAACAAAGTATTACAGTGGAACTTGTAGCTTTCACACTACATGAAAAGGCTTAGTGATATTAATTTATTTAGAGTAGTTATATCTTGAGTAAATGTAAGTAAGTAATACTATAATGTTAGCAAGTTTAAAATACATGTCTTTTGTTTCGATATATATGTTTACATAGAATGTACACAAAGCACTAAAGAAAAGGATTTCCAAAATACTATTTTTAAACATGCCGATTTTTTTTTATTTATTCATTACGAATTATACATTTAATTGTAGTATTATATAGGTTGTAAAGTTATTCATTATTGACCTTATTGCAATAAATGATCAATTTTTAGATAATAATATATCATTTTATTTGCTGTATAGCAGTGGTGCACAATATGAATAACTGCTTGAAATTCCATATTTGAAAGAGCTTCTTGAAAAATATTCCGATTCAATTGGATCGCGATGAATCTTAACGTATTCAACCTTCGTAGAACTCGTACATATATCCGTATTTAGATTCCGTAGAAGAAGCTTATAATTTCCCAGGAAGATCTGCAATAGCAGCGCAATGTGCCCTTTTATATTTAGAGTTACAGTGCGCATGGTGATCCAAAAAGATGGCACATACGCGTGTACCTTCAAAATTACATCGCAAGGGTTGAATGTCCGCACACGAACTCATTCAAGTACTCACTTGTATGCATGTACTATTTACTTGACCGTTGCAAGCGAAATCCCGAAAAGCCACTCTATTTGCGGTTTTAGTTTATTGTCAAGGAAGGTACGTGAGTGCGTTTGACAGTGACATAATTAGAATAGAACGCCTTTTTGATATTATACGTCAAAGATTAAATAAAGTAGTCGCAATTCCATTGAAATTAATTTTCACTGAAATCAAATTGGAATTTAAAATGTAAATGAAAATTTGTTTAGAATATTTTATGTAGTAGAATGAAACGAGAGCACTTTATTCGGAGTTGAAGACAATTTCACTGTTAACGTTTGAAGTTAATACGTTTTTAGATGAAGTCAGTTACCAAGAGAAACTATTTTCTGCCATAGTTAAGAAAATGTTTCAAAGTTAAATTACTTAAATTTATAAATCTTCTCAACCCTTTTAATATCACATATTCATAGTTGAAGAAACTTATGATGTATTTAGACTATTACAGAAACACAATAATTATACGTGATATATATATATATATGTATATATATAAACAAAATTTACAACTTTTTTTCTTTCAATGCTGCAGATATCTATCATAGAAGTGGTATATTTTAAACGAAACTTCAACGTTTACAAGGCAATGATATTTTATCTTTATTTATATTAATACTAAATTCATTTAAATAATATAACTTCAGTTCAAATAGTTTTATAAATATTAATATATACAATCATTTTTGAAATATTTACCGTTATTTTACTAATCGTTAAAGTGTTTAGTTTTTCATAGCTGTAATTTAACAAATGTTCATATATTTTTACGACTTAACATTTAAGAATACACAAATTATCATAACTAATCCGTAGAAAACCGTAAATAAAAATTATATCTTTTTAATATTAATGAACGAAAAGTTAATATCCTTGCTGCTTCGGTTCTAATTTATAGTACCCAATGTGAATTATAGTTTAGGAAGCTTGAATTTCTCGTCAGTTGCAGAATTACTCAAAGTACATCAAAAGTTTAAAACATCAAAAATAGTTGTATGAAGAATATTTAAATAAGTATATTTATAGATTAGATAAATCAACTAACTAAAAAAATAAAAGTAATTTTTCATTATATAAACATTGTATAAACATATAAAATTTGAAATTTAATTTGACCATACGTATTTTGAATATTTGAAAACCTTAAGGTATATAATATAAAAAAATATGTTAGTAATAGATGTATTAATATTAATTTTATTAATATTACTAATATTTATTTGAATTTTCAATATGAAGCTAAAGTTATATAATAGATTTCAGCGTACTTTCATGTAGTTGTTTCTCAAATATCTATGCGTATATCGATAATCAACATATTTTTTAATTAAACCTCATTTCAAAGTATATCTGCACTTTTTATAATTTATGTAGTTGAAACGCTTCGACCAATTTACATATTATTTAAATACGATATAAATATTTTAAAAATAAGATATCATTTTATAATAATTTATAATATATGTTATATATTACACTAACATCATACATTTTGGGGATGCTGCATAAGTTTAAATAAGAACAGAATATGAAACGCATACATTTTATCGATACAAAAGTTGATTTCATATTTAGCAATAAGGGAATAAGCGTTGAAAAATCCAATTACTCTGTATTTTTAGATTTTTGTGAAATATCTGCAAGTTATTTTAAATATAATGAAATGATCAAATTTTTTTCCAAGGATTCGCTAGAATTTCATCTAAAATATAAAAAAATAAAATTTGTTTAAGCAAATGACAGGGTGGTTTGTAATTCAAGTTTGTAATTCAATTCTAGTGCCAAAAATGGGTCGAACTTTGCATCAATCCAACAGAATTGTATGTTTGTATTTTATTTTAACTGGAGTAAGCTTCCAAATTTATACGTAATGTTTCTTTATAGAGTACATTTAATTTTGTGGTAATAACAATATTTTCATTAAATAGTATTTCATTTTACTGACAAACAAAAAGTAATAGTCTTTTTTCCTCGTAATTTATCAAGTCTAAAATTGATTATGAGAAATTAAGATTAATATACATATATATTATATAATATTATAAATTTAAATTTTATTAATATGAATGAAATTCAATCGACTAAATATATTTACACAATTTTATCAATATCGAAGGTATAATAAAATCACTGACATTAGATTTTGATAAAACGTTTCTTAATATTTGAATAAGTAAAAGAACACTCGATAAATAAGTATGGCATTTAATATGTGATTAACTTTTCAATTTTTTACATTATCTTGAGGATCAAAGCTCAACTAAAGAACAGATTTTTATAAAAAGACTGATTAATAACAGCAACACACTCGACATAGTCATACTTAAATTAATACTACTGTGTTAGATATTGCTTCATATAAATGTAATTTTTCACCATAAAATTTTCTTTTTCATAACACGTCTTTCTGACGGTTACCTCGTACATGTAATTATTTATGCCTAGATTATATATGTATAATAATAGATTTGAGGATGACTCGTGTTATCCATCATCTAATAAAAAATAAAAAGAGAATATAAAGGATAATCTTGATATCGCTACAAATTCTAATAGCGTAAAGGATCGATAACAGATGGTACGATTCTTGATCGGCAGACTCCGGCACCTCCAAGCAATAAGAACAAAATTGTGCTACTACTTGATATTTACAAAAAAGTAATAATAGGTATGCGAGAAAGTATATTCATAACTAATCCTTTTTCTCCTATTAGTTTGTATAGCTGATGAAATACGACTTTTTCAGTTGCGCAGAAAAATTATAATAAAATGTTAACGATCCGGAAAATCGACAGTGTATAGTTAGAGAACTTAAAGTTATGATGCAGAATTAAATTATAATAATGTAAAGTAATATATTAACTACAGTATATTATAATAATAAATAGTGACCTATTTTTATCGTGAAAAAATGTTAAATATTAATTTTAAAATACGAATGGGAAAATAAAATTAATTAAGGTGTACCTGAATTATCCCTTTAAATTAAAAATGACATGTGAACTATACTATACACTTATCAGAATACGATTCAACCAAGCTAATATACAATAATTGAATATTTAATTTGTCGCTAAATTAATGTCGTTGAATTAAAATAAGATAAAATCAAAATAAATACTTACTATATTTATAATCGTTATTAAATATTCATTATCCATTTTTGGTTTTTTGAAATTTCGTTGGTAAAATAAATTATTTGTATCTTTATTTATTATGAAAATAAAGTTTTTGACAATTTTTAATGTAGACGCTTAATGTAGAAAAAGTATCTTATTGTTTAATAGAAACTACTGGTAAATATATTATTCTAAGTATCTTAAATTTTAGCTTTATACTAAGTAGATTTATAATTATTTAATATTAGTTGAAAAAATTAAATAAATCAATTATCATAAAAGAGGCATCAGTAATCCTGAGTCGAAGGAGGCACCTATAGAAAGAAATCCAATGGTGGCCTATGTATGGGTACTAAAATGCATCCGTGCTAATACTTATAAAACTATCAAAAATAAGCGAGGCACTTTGGAAAGTCGTCCTGCATTCATCAGTAAAGACAGGTTTATCGATTCTTCTTTTACCGCAGAATCAGCGTTTGAGCTTCGTCAATCTACGTAACGTGATCAAACCTCTAACAAGACTCTCGGCCAAGTAAAAACGTGCATCCGGCCAAATACTTATACAAAATTTAGGTCCAAAAGTTCGACTTTTCGTATTTTCTTGCCTCGATGCACGCAGGTAGAAGAAATTCCATTATTAAAGTAAATTATTAGGCAATTAACTAAGTAATAAATAAATAAATAAACTATTTGTTTATTTTAATTGGATTTGAATTTTTTATGTTAACAGATTTAAATGATTTGATTTCATTATTGATATAAGCATATACTATTATTTTAAAATACTTTGACCTATAAGAATATTATATATTATACCTATAAGAATGCATACAGAAATTATGACCATTAACAAAATAACGTTCTTTTTACTTATATTAAACGTTATTCACTTAGGCTAGATTTTCTAGAAAATTTAAAAAGTCATTTATTTAAGTTTCTTAGACGTTACTTGATTTATTTCACAATACACTTCATTTATTTAAAATGAATGCTTCTCTATTAAATTTGTGGACATTTTCAATTTATAACATTTGAAAAATCTTGCAGAATTTTGTTTCATTGCAAGTGCACCTTTGCAAACTGTTAAGGAGTCACGAATTTAATTCAGGTATTAATGGCTACTCAATATCATCAACTGGATTTATTTATCTCTGAATAATTAGTCATACTTAAATATTATTAAATATTAAATGACCATTGAATAATTTTTATTTGCAATCTCAACGATTGCAAACAAAGACAATTCGTTTACGGCTAAATGTTTTCCTCGTATATTTTAATGGCTAACTTAAATGGGTATACTATTATAGACTTTGGATTCTCTGGAAGACAGTAGTCTCATGAAAGAAAAATCGATTAAGTTTACCGTAGCTGCGTACGAGGAGACCGGTTTTACTTAAATATACCGCGACGGACATTTTCAATCGTAATATTGATTAAGAAATGATCTGTACTTTCAACATAAATTAAATCAAAACGATCGCGAATACTGAAACATATGGTTCATATATTTTTGCTTATTTATTCGGTTCACTTCAATGTTTGATCAACCATAAATTTCACTTTATTTTGCATCTGATAGACAATTATTATATGCTCCATACATTTTTATATGTATTTATGGTATACGGAAGTACACTATTTCAATGTAGTTCAATAAATATCTACTGTAATTTGAGGGGAAATATAATTTGCGAATATTATATAAGTCAAAGTAGAGATATTACCGTATATTTTTAACTTTTTCAGTGCTATAGAAACATAAATTGTAAATCATGCAATTTTACATTTTTTAATAGGACTGTTTTTACCTAATAGACGTAGTCGATCACTTTTCAGATTTTATCACTATTATTGACCGTAATTAATAGTTTAAACTAAAAATTATGAACTATAAATTCTGCATTTCTTATACTGAAGAATTTATATAACCTTTATAAATGTTTAAATCAAACTTTAAATTTATGAAGTAAACGAAACATTAAGAAAATTTCGAAAATTTCTAAATACGTTAAAGATTTTAAGTAAAATCTTTCAGGTATACGTTATTATTTTGTAGTTATTCTTTCTGTGCAAAAACTATTACTTATAATATGTAATACCTCATGTTCAAATTCTTATTGCAACAATAAAAAAACTTTTTTATTACAAAATTTATACTTTTTATTCAAACTCTTCAGAGAATGAACTTCCCCTCGAGGCATTTGTAGAGTTGAATTCATTTAGAAAATTAAATATCAACTTTAGTAGAAAAAATAATTGCATTAAAATAGATTATTCTTTTAATCAACGTAAAGCGGCGAGAAATTCATAAAACTGTAAAGCGAATAAAAAATGTTTCAATTTCAACAGAATTACAATAAATGATTTTTTTTTAATTATATATTTGAGGTTCTCTAAAATGAGAAATACATCTATTATTAGTATAATTGAACGAACGTTATAAAATATGTATGTAAAAATATATCTTACATCTAGTCCATAATTTTCGAATGAAAATTCTAACCATTGGCAGGAAAGCTATTTGTAACAAAATTTAATTTATTTTTTGATAATAAATGTTCCATAAAGAATATGTCCTATTCATGTGTGTTCAGTTTAGACAGTTTGTAATCTATAAAAATATATTCGTATTATAGAATTAAATTCTGAACATATTTGGAATATTATGTTATTAAAAATGTTTTCAATTATCCTGATGATAAATTATAAAAATATTACCGAGTGTTTATAATACAAGATTTTGATAAGATTTTTTGCAGTTTCCTCTCATTTCTTTCTTTAGAATATTGAATATTTTTACGAGTGATACGAGTGATACTGTATACGAATCCTCCATTAACGCGAAGAAAAGTAATTCATCCTATAATTAATTTACAACTAGATTTTTCACTTGCATATTTTATTATTACTGTTAAGCTAGTTGGATAATTTTCAAATCTATGTAGGAAGAACACTAATCGCACTGATTAAATGTAATACAACCCATTATCCGTTATACAACATTCTCACTTACAATTGGAGTATAATTTTTCCCAGTTTCTGCAATTTCTATCTTACACACAAAAATGTTATTGCATTGAAACGTAACCTCTAACGGAAGAAAAGTTTATGCAAATCCAAGCATCTGGGATCCAACGTTGTAAACTCAATACATTAGCTAGACGTATTCACGTACTCACCCTGATTGAAGCTTGCTGTAATCGTTGCCGTTGGAATGAATGGCCTGTTGCCACTGCGACTGTTGATGAACAGAATCGTGGGACACGATTTTAGTAGTACTCGACGTTGCCTCTGTGGTCGTTGTCGTTACAAGTGCGTTCCGATAGCCGAGGAGGCGCGATTCACGATGCAGCAACAAAGGCTCATGGCTGTGTCGACTGTGCAGGTATTGAGTTGCATGATCGTTGGGCCGCGCCGATCGGTTCACAGGGTCCAAATTCTATGGGTGAATGCAGTGACAGCTTAGTTTGTGTCAAGGGAGAAACATCTTTTTTACTTAAACGTAGTTTTTGCTAATAAAAAATAATTGTCTTTTTTGAGTTTATTTATTTTTATTACATATATCATGGAATGTTATTGCTGTTTTAATGAATGTATATAGTTTTTTCAAAACATATTACGATCGAATAAAGTACTTGAAATTATTCGGAAATACCCTTCTGATTATTATTATGATGATCTCGTTTTTTTAATGTTAAATGATACTTCGTTAGTCATAGTTTTTTAGGGGCATACTTGAAATTTTACTAACATTTTTTTAGTTATTTCGATAAATATATTCAGTCTTCGTTCAATTAAAAGACAACATTTATTGCAAGTACTTACTCAAATATATACATGAGAATGGTGAAAATTTGAATCTAAATATGGCACTAAAATCTATTTTCAAGCACTTACAACTTTTATTACCCTGAGCCAAGGTAATGCCGATTTTCTTATGAAGAATGCATATTAGATTAATATGCACATGAGTCCATAAGTAAAAAGAAATTATCGTAGAATACGAAGTTTAAGTAATATGATAAAGTATCGATGAATTCATACTCTACGATGCCCATAAATGCACATAAACTATTCATTACTTTATGAGTATAAAATATTCAAACTTAGTTACCGTTAGTCTACTAAGTATGTTTATATCATAATTATGTTCACGTTTAAAATTACAATAATTATTTTAATATTATGACACTCATTACTAAAAACTGTCATACGTTCAAATTAAACGATTTAATTATTTAAATTAATTAAAGTTAATTCTTAAGAATTAAAATTAATTCTTTTTACGTAGGTGATGTTTTAAATCTCGGCTCTTTTCGACTGTTACCAATTGAAAACGTTAAAAACATTTATTGAAATGTGTACTGTTCGATGGATTTTTTTCTTTTTTAATTTATACTAAAAACTCATGTAACTTAAATGTAATACGAATCTTGGAGATTTTAATAGACCTCTTGTAATTTATGGCAAATAACTGTCGGTATTTTAGCTCCAATTAGAGTGATAAATGATGTCAATAAATTGGTTTTTATATTTGATATTTTCCAGTAGAGTGTACACGTTTTAAAAAATTTATAGAGAAATTCCAAGAGAGCTTACTATACAGAAAATTCAATTTGTTCACATTGATATTAAGAAAATTTGTTTACAGCTGATATATGAACTTTATGTAAGAAACAATCTAATAGAATAATATTTATAATTCTCCGCATAGTATTTTGCAATTAATTGTTTAGGATAAAAAAATATCATTTTAGTATAAATAGTTCGTCAATTAATTGTATTTTCTTCTTGAAAAGTTTCATCGGAAATTCATAGAAAATAAACTACCAATGTACATTCTCCAATTTTTATAAGATAGTTTTTCATTTTATTTTGAATGGATTTAATTATCTTATTGACATATAATATTAATCTGTTTAGGTAAATTAAAATTTTTAGGATTAATTTTGAAAATTTATGCAACAATGAATATATAGTTTATGCACCAATGAATATATAAGAAAACCTAGCTATTTGATTTTTCATTTTATAATTTGAATGAAATTTATGTATGAGGAGTCATTTAAATTTATGTTAATGTCGAGTTAATTTATTTAATTTTAAGTAATTTAATATCGGAAGAGTAATTAACCTTTACACAATCTTCATCTTGATATTATATCATGTTAATCGATTTCTATGAATACGCAAATGATAAATATAATGATTGAACCAGAAGTTCTTTTAAAAATAAATGTATTCACTTAAATAATTTGTGCTCAAATTAAATAACAATATAATATACTAGTACTGCTTTCTTCTATATTTTTCTACAGAATATATTTACAACTGTATTATTTAATATCGAAAATTGAAATAATACAATTGACTGTGTTGAAATATGTATTAGTTTTAACGAAAAATAATTTAAGCTGTTCGATAATAAACAACAATTTATTATTTGTCACGTTGTGACAGAGCTGTTTATGTATGGGGGATGTGTTTGTCACATGTCCCGAACGCGTATCAGCTTATCAGCAAAGTTAGGCAGATACACTTTATACTATGTCAGAGATGTTACAGTGGCACCTATAGAGGGCGTGTGCTAAACCACATGCAATAAGGCTAGTTCGCAGACATCTAGATACGCCTTTAGGTGGCGCGTGCCAAAATGCAAATAATAAGCTTCTCTCCCTGTCTCGCATAGAGGCAAGAGAAGTAATCGTAGGTAATTTATAGTTTTAAAGGTTCATTGGTTAGCTGCATCTTGTAACAACATCTATTTTCAGTCCCAAATTTCATTCGTACATTCGTCATATCAGCTTTTGCTACAATTATTTATTTTAGCATATTTTTCGTACAACTTAATTCTTTATCTAATACTTTCGATTGTATCGAAGCAATTTGACTCGAATGCCTGAAAATTAAATTATTTATTAAGCTACTGTGTTGTCTTTAAAAATATCTGTAAAAGCTTTAATGAAGAGGTTGAAGCAAAGTTGAGAAAAAAAGGAGCACAAGCTACCTCTGATAAAGTACAAGTACCATAAAGTATTTTGAAATATTTGACTTTGGTGATGTACATAAAACTGATAAAATAATTTAGATCGCTTACAAAAATGATATATAGAATGAATCGCTGAATTCATCAACAATACATTTAACGGTGAGTTTAAACTTTCCAAATCATACAGCTAGGGAAGGTAAATGCTAACCAAGATATTATAATGGCT
Source organism: Wiebesia pumilae (assembly GCA_018907045.1). Lineage (NCBI taxonomy): Eukaryota > Metazoa > Arthropoda > Insecta > Hymenoptera > Agaonidae > Wiebesia > Wiebesia pumilae. Next base: position 3,033,969 of record JACCHZ010000077.1, read on the forward strand.
AGCCCAGAAGCTTCAATTCCTTTTATATTATCGTCAATAGATAATATAAAAGCAATGACAGCTGATCTAGAAACAGATCAACGATCTATACATAGAAGATCATAATATTAAATTGCTACAGAAACATTATATTAACCCATAGAGAAGAGCACAAGAGTAACAGAATTTATCACCAACGTATTTAAGAATTCAGTATATATGCTCAATATATATATGCTTTTATGAGGAGACCAAATACAATGCAAGTCTAACGTTCTCCAAAGAATCTGTAATAAGATCACGCAGTTATTGATACAAATAATCCAAAGAACTGAAGCTAAATAAGAAATAATCAATAAATGTCATATAAATATACAATTTTTTAAAACACATCCATATCAACAGAGTTGTAATACATTGAAAAATAATTTATTCATAGTATCTACTTAAGTATTTATTTAAAATATCTTTCGATATTATTCTTACCCGGTGATGGCGCGTAAAACCATGATGTTGATGTATTTGATGATTCTGATGAGACGCTGGAGGCGTATCGCCAAGTATACTGCTTATAAGGAACAGTATGGAGAGGGACAAAAGGATCACGCAATGAAACGGAGCCATTCCTCCGTTTTTGCGATTTTGCCCTTATGTACTTTGCGATGCGTCACATTTTCTATTTTTTGTAAAGACCTTTTATGTTGCGTTCTTTTTTTGTTGTATTCTTCGGTATATTCAATGTCGTTGACCGGTCTTGTTTACTTTAACAAATTCACGCTCTTTTTATTCTTGATTTTATGTATTATTTCACGTACATTTACAAATTATGCATTGGGACATTGAAAACAAATATTACATTAAATTCCACTTCCTTGTAGAGCAATGAATAATTGATAATACTATCCGGTACTTACATACAAATTGTACGTTATCAAGAATTATTTTATTAAGGTTTAAATTATAATCATATGTTACTCATTGAAACTCAGTTATAAATACAATATATTTACTTTTATTCATAAAGTACAATCATAGTAATTAGTAATATGCACTACGAATTCTCAAAAAGTATTAATCGGTAAAAGATCAGTCTCTCTTAAAAAAATTTCAATATCCAGAAGTCTTATTTATTAAGTAATATTAAGTCTCTATTCTTTAAGGACATTAGTTGTTAAAAACGTATACTATTACTTAAAATTTTCACCCCGTTGACTCATTTTTTACCGATTAACTTTTTATATACAATTGTGCTATTCGAGCATTTTATTCTAGAGTATCACCCTCCTAGTGCATTTTTATTCAATTCGAAACAGAATGGATGACTTTGCAATTGCAAAGGCTTTTCGGAAGTTGAAAAAGTCCTTTCACTCACTCAGATCATGCTGTTATTAACATGAGAAAGACCCCATCGATTCGTTGATTCGATCGATTTACCTAGAAGTAACAACACCACTCTGAACTCGTTGCACAAGAGGTACTTGGTGCGCCGCGCAAATCCAACCGGCTTTGCGTGCGCGTTCGAAGGCGAATCCTCGGGTCGCGAAAACGCGTGTGCGCTGCTGCTGGCCAGCGCGTATACACTGCCTCTGTCGTCTCCTCGAGATACGAAGCGAACGAGCGATCGAGAAAAAAGAAAGAAAGAGAAGGAGAAGCAGAGACTAGCGCTCCGTAACTCCACGTGTTTAAGTTGTTCCAAGATCTCTCTCTCTCTCGCGCTCTCTCTCTCTCTCTCTCTCTCTCTCTCCCCACCCCTTTACTCACTCTCTCACTCTCCCTCACTCCCTCCCGCACTCTCTCTCGCTCTTTTTCTCTCTCCGCTATACCTATCTCTTTCATTCGCCCTTTCTCCATCTCCTGCTTGCTTCCCTCGCTCCGTCTTTGTTTTTAGTTCTGCTTCACGTTACTCCTTGAGTTATCGTTGCCGTGGGAAATGCTATCTTGATACGTCCTGTCAAATGTTCACCACGTATTAATGCGATTACTATCTAATGGCGTTGCCAGAATATCGGAAATGATTTAACATTCAATGGCAAATTAGTACTCGAGGGATTTCCTTTTGTGCAGATTCATAATATTTTCGAGGAACTTTAGCGGAAGTGATTCATAACCCAAAATCGCTGTACGAATCCTAAGCATTAAGATGAGATTTCCTTACTCTTGTATTTAGAAATACATTTGTCAAGGAATGTTTGTCGAAATTGCATAGTCGATTATAGCAATACACTCACGCGTACACGCACACGCGCACAAATGGGTTCGTATTCAAGAGCTTAAATGCTTTAATAGTTTTTGCACTTTTATTGATGGTTTATTTAAAAAAAAGAACATAATTTATAGTTTTAAGAACAACTACGTGTTAATTCATTTTGCACGACAGCCAACATTTTTTGCTGTAATTTTTAATTTAGTTTTTAAATTCATGTGCAAAATTATCTCGATATTTTCTACGTACAATTCTATTATACAGTCTCTATGTTTCTCTCTCTTTCTCTGTCTCTTTTTATGTATCCTTCCATCTCTTCTTCCTCGACTGTTGCATCGCGAGATTCCTACTGTCTTTTATTCTCTCTCTCGTCTTCCTCTTTCTCTCAGGCTTCTTTAACCTTTTACTTCGTGGGCTTCTCTGTTTGTTCTTGATTCTTTTACCAAGCCAGTTTTGCGTTCTTGTCCTGTTCTTCTTTTTCCAAGGACAAACTAGATTCAAGATCTGATGAAAATCCTGTATAATGCTCACATCCAATATTTTTGTATTGCACATGCAAATTGAAGATTGAATGAAGGAGTAAGGTATGCAAAAAATCTCTCTCTCTCTCTCTCTCTCTTTCTCTCGCTCACTCGCTCTCTCTCGCTTTCTCTCGCTCTCTCTCCTTACGAAAGGAATCTTCTTATTACTATTTCTTTTTCTCTTTATTTATGTAACCCTTTTTCATTTATTTTTAGTTATATAGTGATGTGTTTAATTACGCACTGGAATGAAAGGTCTTTACTATTATTATTACCTTGATAGCATCGTGTTGTTTGCAATTATTTTTCTGGTTTTTACTTTTTTACAGTCATGATTATTTTGCAACTTTGTAATTTTATCACTCTTCTTGATATTTAGGTTTTCACAAATACTGGTTTTATAGTGTAATAAATTCTTTTATTTGGGATATTATATTACATTTTTGTAACTCTTTATATTAAGAGGACATTTTAAATTTCATAGACATAAATTTTAAATATATCATAAAATTGAAGAAAATTAATGATATATTTTATCACTAATTTTCTTTAATTTATAGTTAGAATATTAAAATATAATTTCTTTCTGTTCGGCATAAAAAATTCAATAAGAAAACATGATTGACATTTTTGGAGTTAATATAGATAATTATAAAGCTAATCCTTCATGCGACATTATATTCAGCTGATATTACATATTTTATAAGATTTTTTAAAGTAATTCCAATTTGCCTCTTGAGACTATAAGTTATCGATACACGTAATACGATATAGAATCATTTTTCACATACAGTTTATAAAATCTGTGTCCGCTCTTTAAATATGTGCATACATCGAATACTAAATCTTTAATAAATCGTAAATGAAAATCGTAATAAAATAAATGCCTGATTTTAATTGTAGATACATTTAAGATGTTGATAACTTATTTATGTTTAAAGTATCATAAATAATATGATGTAATAAGATAAAAAATTCAAGTATGCAACCTTTGAGTCCAAGGGCTCGTCTACTTAACTAAACTAAGACAATCTACAAATTATACATTAAAATTATAATGTATTAAATATTTCGCCGATGTGATAAAGTAAAGCAATGAGACAATTATCTATCCTCGCTATACTCCCTCTTTCACTCCGTTTCGTTATTCCATCATGAGAATTATTGCTATGGCTTACCTGCGTCTGCGGAACGTATACGCTATTTAGCTTCTTCGATGAATTTATATGCTCGCTCATTCGATGACTCTCTGTCTCTTTCTTGCGGACTTTTTTCTATTGTGAATCCAGAGCTCTAATCCTTGTTTGTCCGCAGTCGAAAATAGAGCTAACACTATGGCACGGCATTATCGCAGCCTTTCGACAGAACAATGAGCCTTAGGGTAAGTTTGCACGACAATAATCGTCTGTATGCTTATCCGAGCAACGACAGAGACATTACGTGATTAAAGTTGGTTCTGAGCTACAGATACTAAACGAATGTTTACAAGTTAGATGAGATACGAAATTTAGTTCTCGTTGGTTGTCCTGGTTTCGTTTTGTTCTTTATTTAGCCAACACTTGCATACTTATAGTGTAAAGTTGACTTTATGGAGAGGTTAATGGGCAAGGGTCACCGACGCTGATAGGGCAATTGCACCGATCAATTTTTAAAGTGATATTCATTTAAGCGAAGATTTAATAGTATTAGTTCGAAATGAACAAGACAATTGTTCCGTTGTAGGTCAAATTTTGCATGTACATAATTCATTTTCATTGATCATTTTTCTTATTTGTATTTTTTATTTTATATTCTTTATTATATATTTTACTTTTAGAACTTTGATGAGAACAAAATAAGCGAAAAGATGTATCCGTGAAATAAAAATTCTATTAAATATACATTATTGTCCACTAATTATAAGAAATTTTTCTTTGTCACTTAGAAAACGAAGCATTCACAGAACATTAATATAGAATCCAATTTATCGAAAATATCTGCAAGAGAAGGAACAAGTATTAATATCGAGTATTAATTATATAATATTATTAATTATGTATTATAAATTTCTTAGAAATACAATGAACTAATAAAATTGGGAATCTAGGAAAGGCTTACCGGTAATTATTTATTATTCCAAAATATTCCCAAAATGAATGCTATAACAAGAATTTCGAATGAATCATAACCTTGCTGATGTAATTATTAATATTCAAACTACGTGAATACATTAAAAGTACCGTGTTTACATTTAAATTCAATGGTACGAATCGCTGAAGCATTAGCATAAGATTAAAGTAGGAATGATTTATAACAGAAATACAAATTCTTTGCATTCAATTTTCTTTCTACAATGCCTACTAAAAAAAACTCGTTTGCATCACTTGCGTGATACTCCAGATGCGCTCGAAGCAAAACTAAAAAGCAGTGCAGGCACTTGAAACTCAAATTTTTCGTTCGGCACACCTCAAGAGAATAAAACTTCCAAGTAATATTTTGCCAGGAATTCTTCATCTCATTCGTGTAGTATTTTATTTTTCTTTCTCCGGTAGCAGAATACTGGTATAATCTCAAAACTTCATCTTCACCTGTTTTCTATGCATATATTCCCTTCGCATACAACTGATCTGTGCATGAAAGAAACGCTTTTAATGATCCGATTGGAGTGAAACATAGCAGCTGATTTCGGATCATTTGGTTGAAAGGATTCTAATCTTTCGTGACTCTTACACCTTGACGGGAACATATAATATAACTAACAAAAGTCGTTTAGCTGATTCAAGGATTAATCGGATCATTGTCTGTCGACTTTTTGGCACAAGTCAAAGCTGTTTTATTGCGAGTGTATCTTTCGAGATATTATTAATCATTCATCACATACTATATGTACATGAGTAATGAATATTACAGTTAATGGCCTAAAACAGCGTTTTTCACATTATATACAAGAAATCAATCGCGAAGTGGTAATGTCCATGGAAATTCCAGTATCGATTGTTGTTTGTATTTTAAAAATTAAGTAAAAATGATGCATTAAGAATGCAAAGTTACGATTAGAAAATATTCATCTACATTTTCAGTTTTAATGTATTCTTAAAACAATAATATGTAAGGAAGAGTGTATGAAAAATATCCTCATAAATGGTTTCAGTATTCGTATTTTTTCCAAATATTTAATATCTTAAATCATAAAAATAAGATTACTCCACTTCGTATAATATAAATTATAGTTTTTGTTTTCATCAATTAAAGTTTATGTCTCTTGTAAAAGATGAAATTTACATCGATTTTATTTCTATAATGATCGATCGAAAAATTATCGGTAAAATGCCTTCAATCGCTTAAGTAGAATTTCTGAAATATTATCAATTATAAGATTTAGCATCTAATCGACTTCTACAACTTTTATGCATGGGAAATAGTTTTAATTTAAATTTCATTAGGCTAAACTTACTTCATTCTCAAGTTTGAACCTAAGAAATATGTTTTAAAAAAATACTTACATCGTTTAAAACGAAGAATATATTTTATATTAAGAGAATGATTAATAAAATGGATAACAAGAAAAAGATCAATTGAAAAAATATTTTTTAAGACAAATGTTTCATCCAATATGTATTATGAATTGACAATAACTGGAATAACTTATAATTTAATTTTAAATTAAAGTGAATAATAATATAATGATTAATAGTTAATCATCAATCATACAAATGTAATCAAACGATTTGAGTTATATTGTTAAAGTTGTTGACCATGTGCTAATTAAAAAGGGCTCTGAAATTAAAGGTGCTTTTGCGAAATATTGTATTCTAAAAAAATTTTGTAATAAATCATTATCAATATTCTATGTGCTGAGCACAGCTCAGAAATGATTTTGTATAAAATTATAAATAAGTGCTATAATATTACTGTAATAATGCATTACTATCTCAATTTTCTCAATTGTCAGGCACTCTGCCAGGTGTATGTATTACACTTTAACCTTCAATCACGGAACTGGCCACTATGAAATATTAGATTAATCTTAAAGGAAGAAATTTCATTGAAAATAAATTTTTTACGTAGATGTTAACTTTGTATCACTTTCATCTTATCGATTGTTAAGAAATCCATTAATTTTGCAGTTATTTCATCGATAAATATATGTAATTCAAGCAGTTCTGGTACTCGACTCTACAAATTTATTTTATAATTTATTTTGCAATAGTTTGCTATCTATATTTCAAATTATTAGTCCTATGGTGCTTAGCCTTAGCTTTTTTTATCATCAACTACCGCCATGATAATTTTCTACTGCTATTGTTGTTGAATGAAGGCTTCTTGCTTTCGTAACCTTATGACAAGTACTTTCAGTAAAAATAAATAAAAATAAATGTAACACACTAGCGTGTGAAAGATACGAACGATCTAGTTAATAATATATTCTTAAATCTTACAAAATCATCAAAGTATTAGGAAATTACAAGACACTTTCACATAAATATCTATAATAATTTATTGCTCTCAAAAAATAGGTATAAATTATTCATTCGTTATATAAAATGTAGTTTAAAAAATATAGCGATATATATATGGGTATATATGTGTATAATTTATTTTATTCAGATCAATAAAAAACCGCTTTAAATATGTTTTTCTACAAGTATCGATAATTGTATCAAATAACTTTTAATTTTTATCCGCAGTACTAGGATTTTGATATCAACTTAGAATAATGATTTTCATCGTTGCATGCTAATTTTGTTTCAAACTTTCATCGCATCTTACAACATTAAAACAGAAGACACTTTTCCTTATATACAGGTTTACTTAATTTCTTTTATATTCTTGCTAGTTTATTCACAGTACAACTTTTAATTCCTACACATTACTACTTGTTTCTTTCTTCCTCGATTTAATTTCGAAATAATGTACATGACTAACAGCTCACCACAATCTAAGCGGCTTCTCTTATATGAACGTTTACTCGCTTGCGGTTCACCTGTCGTCGCCCACGCGAGCAGATAATCGCTCTTAAAAACAGAAATCCCCTTTTCCTTTTCTCTTGTAATGTCTTTCTCTTACTCAGCTTTTTCATTCTTTCTGGTAATTGTGAGTCTCTTTCTCCGTTTCGCGCTCGCGTACGAACACACCCACATTCATAAGCACAACTGAGCCCGCGCCCACAATTTGTACGTGTGTGTGTATTTAAGCATATGCATACTCAGATGCTAATTTCTTCAGTTATTGACGGATTGTGTATTATTTTACAGTCTCCATTTGTATGTAAACGCAAAGTTCAATTTATTTATGTGAAAAATTTTTATTCCACGTTTAAGTACGGTTCATTGTTTTATGTAACAGTAGGGTTTTATTAATACTTTTGAACGAGTCGTACAATTGCTAAAGAAACAGAAAAGCTTAATATTTTTAATAATGTATTTTGCGATAATGTACTGCGTAGTAAAATATATCACGAAAGAATGGAGAAACCAATACGGGATTTCCGACTAAAGGATTTTTTGAATGCCGACAATTAAATTTTAAATCATCTTCAATTGTATTGTTATTATTGAACACAATACTATTCTTAAAATTATTAAACTTTCGTATAATGATGAATATATGGTAACTATTCCAAAATACATATATATATATATATAAAATTTATGATCTTTCGTAAAAACTGTAATGATTTATTAAATAATTCTTATATATTTTCTTACATTTAACTTAGTTTAGAAATCTTTATCTCTACGGTCATTGACATGGGCGTCGTGGAAATTAGAGTAGAATCCCACAGGATTTTTTTCATATAAATAAACCGTTCTTTATTTAGTCACAATTCACCACTGTATTACAGATTTATTTTCTTTTTCTTGAGTTTAAGATAACTCTCGTTTAAAGCAGCCGTTCACTTTCTCCTTCCAACTCATTCTTTGTCTTACCCTCATTCCATTTTCGTCTCTCCTACCCGCTCGACTTTTTCATCATGCTTTTTGATCGTACATCGACTTATTCAGATAATCGACGCTTCATTGTCTTTGAATGGACGATGGAAAATCACGATTATTTCCATTTCATTGTATATACATACATGCATACTTAAATGCCGCAGTGCATATTCAGGGGATTCAGGGTAATCGCGAAAGAGATGGTAAACGTACTATCGGGAATACCTTCTATCAGACTCCTTGCCCTCGAGTAAGAAGACATTTTGATAATGCATGGAAATCTTTAGGTAGTCAAAGGATAATTATCCGTAATGGCAAGCGGAGTACGATGACCCTAAAAGGGGATTTTATGTTCGTATTCTTATCCTGGATCTAAAAAATCGATCACTAAAAATGCTGGACAATCCAGCTATCTTCTGGAATAAGCTCTTAGTTATTATGGATGCTTTGGTAGTTAACTGTAAGATATTTGAGCTGCAGCCCGATATGACATTATGGTGCTAACGAGAACGATGCTAAACGAGCTATTTGAGTTCTTCGCCTTCGAAACATAAAGAAGAGAAGTACAGGTAACTATACAATTGTCCTTGGCTACAAGGACAACAATAATAGCCATATTTTCTTTGGTTGAAAAATGAAAAGAGATTGCTACTTACTTAAAGGAAGTAATGGGAGCGATAAGGAAACAGGAGTAAGGAGAATAATTTAAAAAAGAGAGTGAAACATTAGCTGAAAATATCCTGAATCCTTAATTAATAATTAATAATTAATAATCAATAACGTGGTGGAAGAAAAGGAAAAGTAGAAATATTTAGCCTCATACTAGCGGTTTATCCAGGGAAGAAAAAAGTCCTCACCGAAATAATGGAAAAATGGTTTCAGCGTTGTAGTGTCAGCTATTGATAGCGCGCTACTTTCAACGCTCAATTAAAAAAAATAATCATGTATATGTGTATATCCGTAGATACGTACAAATGTGTATATATAGATCGAGATATTTCATCGAGTCGAAGTTTGCGCCGCGCTAATTACACTCGGCTGCTTCCTTTCACATTTTAAAGTACGCCATTGTGTTTTAGAAATGACAAAGAAGAAAATAGTAGAAAATGACAACTGCTCTCGTTGAACTTTTTCATATTCTTCGATAGTTTTCTGGCTTTTGTTTTTTTTCGACATTGTGGGACATTTGTAAATCTATTGTTTCACTCATGTGCAAAAGTATTTATTGCTTTAAATATTTTTAGAAAGATTTATTGTTTTCATATGTAATATGTCAACATTATTACTGATGAATTTTTAATTTATTTTAAATGGTTTCGAATATGAAAAGAAGTAATTACAGAATTTTTGTCAAAAATAAATTAAACTGATTTATAAATACCTAATCATATCTGATGTTGGAAAGATAACTATTTCATGTTTTTATATTTGAGAAATTTTATTTACGATTAAATTATAATTTCAGAATATTTTAAATAAAATTAAATGAATATTTTCACATAAAGTTAAAAGTAGGATGCTTTTCATGAAATATATATTTTAAAATAGTTATTTTTTACCTTGGATAATTTGTGTAACTACATTTTCATAAAACTTGCATGTGTATACGTGGCGAATAAAATGGAAATGTATTTTATTAGCTATTGCATTAATATATATTTCATTATTTTATTATTATTTTAATAATTCTAAATTCTAAATAAATAACAATAGTTAAATTTTGATTTGAGTATTATTTTTACTGTAAATATAAAAATAAGGAACCTAAAAATTAATATATATATATATATAAATTCATAATATTCGGACTCTAATACTAATGTTCACACTCATAAAACTCAATCACGGCGACAAGTATCCAAAAGGCGAAAAACCTAATCGGCATACAAGATAATGCCAAATGAAAATTTTAAAATTTATCGTTTCTGTCTCATAATTATAATCTTTATAAAGACATGGAATATAGTAGCTATAGAAATTTCTTAATACATAGTTTTACATAAAGTAGGAAAACAGTAATTACTTTAAGATAGTTGAAATTAAAAAGATATTTGTATAATATATCATACTTTTCAAAAAAGCCTTTAAAATACGTTAGATTTTTATATGGATATAAATGATCAAAATAATTCTTTCGATTTAACCGAACGGAATATTTATTTTGAATAGCAAAAGAATAAAATTTCATTTATTAAATATTGAATATAAACATTGAATATAAACAAAAAGTTTTATTGTTTCTCGGTGTATATAAGTTTCATTCTAAGTAAAAGATAACTTTGAAAAAAATAAATTCAATCCTAAAAAAGTTTATTAATATATATATATATATATATATGTATGTATATATCTTTTACTTTAATTTTGAAATAAATCAAATTCCGGCGATATTTGAGAATATCAACAACTGTAGAACCATTAACGTTTTCCAATACAATTTCGAAATAGAATTGTACGTTGTTATTTTTTCAGTTTGTAGAATCAGATAAAAATAAAATGAAAACGTATACAAATATAAAAACTTTCACGTGTCAATATGCATCATAGTTTCGTAAAATGAATGTAAAAAGTGAAGCTATAAAAAGAGCTGCTTATCACTAGTCAGCCTTATTTCGAATGTAAATGTAAATGTTTCACTTTATTTTCAGTTTCTTTTAGGGATACAAGAAACTGCAGGCATTCAATTAGCGTTTTTTCAAAATATGTGAACAAGGAAGATATAAAAAAGATTTAAGTTTGTTTACTCAAGGGCGTCGCGACTTTACATTCCGCGTTCGTTATCGATCAAACTTGGAAGTACGAGTCGACTAGTACTTCCTCGCTTCCGTTGGGTCATGGACTCCACGACGTCCTTCAGCCGAATTATTGCACCGTTATCCATACTCGAGTATAATAATGATGGAAATAGGTTCCTAAAAGACATCGTAAGAAATTGGTTTTATTTTTCCTATCTAAGGATTTTGCTAGAATAAATATACCAGAAAAGTTATACAATTCATAATGCATTGAGTCATTGCAATTTATAATTTATTGGATATAATTGATTGATGGACATAAGACGATTTTAAATTTGATTTATTTAAATGACTTTTCAAAAAAAAATTCATTCAATCTATTATTTAAATCTAATCGATCAATATTTTAATGAAATAAAAATTTTTTTATATTTTTTTATTTATCGAAAGTAACAAAAATTGTCTGTATAAACAAGGCGTTTAATCAAAATATATAATTAATTAATTAAATATGATACAGGATAGAATAGAATTAATATAATAGAATAACGTTTCGATTACAATTCAAAGATTACAAATTTACAGTAAAAACCATTAAAATTTCTTGACACCTGATATTTATTATTTCCTTCTTCAAATAAGGATAACACGAAAAAATTTTATTATTGAAAATTTTTAATTTTGAAAATTGATAATTTTTGGAAATCGTAAATTCAAATATTTAAATTTAAATTAAAAAATGTTATTGTATCAGGTGTGTTTATTATTATTATATTAAAAAGATTTTTCATAGATATTTATGGATACGATTTTATTAACTAATATACCTTTTTGATTTTATTATGAATTGAGTAAAATATATTAAAGTTTATTTCTTCTATAGTAAATTGGTGTAAAATTCGGTGTAACATTTATTTAATTAATACATTGTAATTAAATAAAGCATCGTATATTTTTTTAAATTTTGAAAACAAGAAGCTGAAATTGTATTTTTATATTATTTGAATATACTATATTACTCATATATGAATCATTCGGCGAGCTGAATTATTCATCATAAAATTAATGTAAATTATTTAGCAATCTATCAAGAAATAAAGTTTGTTTTATATGACTCTTGCGAGGAATCATTGAAAAAGATTTATGTCTTACTTTATTTTTTCATTTCTTCGAAATCTTTTTATTTTTTAGAAATATTGAAAAAATATTGAAAATATAAATATTCTCAAAGAGACTGTTAATATTCAAAACAATAAACATTATGATTTACTATAAAAATTGCTCGATTTATGTTCATAATTATGTTTTATCAACTAATATTCTTATTAAATAGATTCATTTGACTGATTAGTATAAGAACGTTGAAAAAATTTTACTAATGAAGCAAATACAAGAGAAACGTGCAGGTTGCTGTAACGCAACACATACCGTAATTATACATACGTAGGCTATGACCAGGTGTTGCACATGCACAATATCGAAATTGTCCAATTGAATGGATAGCTAGAAAATCCAACAAACAATCGATCGATATGTTGCTGTATCTTGTACATGTTTCGTACTCTAAACCTCATTGCATTGTTAGCTTAATCATATATACATACATACATAACGATCGTTAAAAATTCTATATTATAGAAGCGAAATGAGTCGAGTGTTTATGTTGTATTGATTACTTCCTTTGCTCGACTTTTCTGCACCCGCTGTGTGATGTATTTACGAGAATAAACGTTGTTTCTCGCGAAAGCAATATTTGTCATCGCTTCTGCAGACTATAAGTAAAATCATTGGTCATTGATATCTTTGCCGTCGCCATTTGTATTGATGAAAAATTTGAACTTATTACTGTATTGCAACTTACATAGTACATCACGTATGGTAGCTTGGTTGTATTATCCAATTTGTACGTTTTGATTACTTCCGTGATATGAATTTTGCGTCGGTTATATGTATCAAGAGATCAATGTTATCAACAACAATTTCAATTTTTTCCGATAAACAGACTTACCTAAAATATTAACGACGCACCTTGATAAAAAAATTTAAAACTGCAATGATTCCTTAAAAATCATGATTTAAGAAAAACTATTGTGCTTGCAATTTTTTGTTTGAATTTTATTTACAAAAGCGAATGAAAAAATAAATATTTAGTCATATTACTATTACATGCTAAAGAGATGCATAAATTTAACTAAATATAATTAAATATCTTTCGAAACTTAAAATTAGTGTAAACTCTTTTGAATATTGTCGTTAGAATTTCAATAATTTAATATAAATCTTAAAAATATTCTGTATTGAATGCCTTTAGAATTTTTGTGAAACAGTATATATTGAATCTATTTCAATTGCAAAAATATATGAAATACGATAGAAATATTTTGCTAATTTTAAGTTATTTCAATGCGGGTGAATAGCAATTGCTTAATAGTTTTGACGATAATAAATTCAATAAAGTAATCTAGAAAAATTAGATCAATAAAAAAAAGAATCTACTTTATTAAGAAAATATTTTTAAATTCTTATATAAAATTATAGATTTTGCACACTTCATCAATTATTCTCTTCAGTTTTATGAATATATATATTGTATTGGGTTATTTTCTACCTTTGCATAGAATGTTCAATAATAATAAAGTTTAAGTAGTGCTTATGAATTGTTGAATTAGGTAAGATTTTCTTGTAAATCATGATAATTAGATTTTGAAGAAAGACTTTATTACTTCGGTATGTAAGTATATAATTCAGTACATATTCTAATACATATATTAATCTAAAAACTTTATACGCCTTTGACTACCATAAAATATTGTATTTATAATCGTAAAACTACAACATATTACAACGGTATAAAATATATAATTAGATATTTCGTTCCTTTTATTGGTCAAACTGACTAATTCTAGAATGAAACTGTACGATACAATTACTTGTAAATATCTTTAAAATAATATTTACAATGTCAAATTGATTTACTCTTTGGAATAACGTTATCATAATTATTCAATTAAAAATGTTTTCTTTTTATTATGTTACTTAAGTATAGCTATAAATAAATTTAAAATAAAAATTGGACAAGTTTTGATATTTTTATACATTTCAAAATTACCTAAAATTTCCTAAAATTACATTATAAGTATTATGAATAATTTTATTAACTTACGTTAGTAGCATTTTTACACTTATGTTAGTAGCATATATTATATTGCGAATGTAGTTTTTTTGCTACTGTATAAATTGAGATATTTACATGATTAACTTGTACGCAATTTTTTTCATTAAATAATGGGCAGTAAATGTTTTCAAAGATAATTTAGGTGTTTCAATAGCAATTCAAGTGTTTACAAACTGTTAATTTTATATTTATAATATGATATAAAAGTATACATGCAGTGGCATTATTTTCTTAAGATCATTTTAATGACCGCGGATATGCATCTCGACGGTTTAATTTACGTTCGCCCTTATAAATTTTACAAATATCTATGGAGCGTCTTTCGTGCTATCGAGAAATATATGAGGAGTCTGTAAATTTGTGGGCGAGCGCTTGCAGAGCAGTGAAAAGTGCGCTAGCAGATATACGTAGAAAATCGAGATCGCGTGGGATGTCCCCTGTATGTCGTGCCCACGCATCGATAATCTTTCTTCTTCTTCTTCCGATACCTCCCCTTTCTTAATTTCTTCGCTAAAGCCATTGTTTTATTTAAGATTTTTTGTTGTTTAATGCATGCTCAAGAAGCAAATGCTCGCGCAAACCTGCATGCGTACATGTGAATCATGTCTCAAATGCTACGACATAAAACGTTCAAACTATCAAGTTCTTAAGTTAATCTCTTTGTTTATGCATGAATAAAGCATGCATGAAATTATTGCTACATCTTTTCTGAAAGTAGATTACTACATACAATTGAAACGAATAAACGATCAAGTAAATCTAGTAAAAAATGTACGTGAAAAATTGAAAAATCTTTCGACTTCCATATAATTATACAAGTACATGGTATATGATTATGACTTTATTACGAAAATTTCCAAATATTCGTTAACATTCATTAACATAGTTAAAGAAGTAATCATAAATAATCGTTATTATTTATAATAAAAATTATTAAAATAGTTCAAATAGCAATAGCTACTTGTTAATTATATTTGAATTGATATTAGGTTTTCTGTATCATTTAGGAGTGATCGTGTGTAAAAATTAATTGAATATATTTTTATCGTATGTTGAATTTTTATAAAAAAAACTTTATAAAATATTTCTTTATGTTGTTATTATCGAAATAAGTATTCGTGACAAATAAATTATACTCAAGTAATTATATTATTTACATAAATTTATCTCCTTTCGACTACCATAAAATATTCATTTTATATAGTTTTGTGCTTAATAATAATCTTGATAGAAACTAATCATTAAAATAACGAACTAAAGTAATGGAAATAATACTCGTTTTTTAATTAAGGTAGAAGAATCGTATGAATGATTTTCTGAACTAAATATAGAACCGTGTTAGATATTTGCATTTTTCATTTGCAGACAAGAAAATTGCAGACCACCCAAAGAACTACTACATAATAGAAATATACTACGATTCAATTCCGATGTTAATGTATACGGAACATGATTACAATAGAAAAAAAGGTTTCTAAATTAAAATGTTATATATAGAAAATCTATTCTTATCTTCATAAATTGTATAATGTAATTATTCAGATGTCAATTAGCAAAATAATGAAATTATAGTCTTAGGACAAATAGTTTATAATTAGAAAAATAAATGGAAATAATTAATGTTTTATCGGATTGATAAATAAAAAGGAATATTTTCTATTTGTGTGACAAAGTACTTTTATGTTTCTAATAAACATCAATAAAAATTATATATCAAAATTTTAAAATTAAATGCAAGTATTAACGAAAGGTATTATGAATAATTAATAGGGTAAAGTTCAAATTCGCGAAGACTAAATTCAGATTTAAAGCTTAAACCGAAAGCTTCAAACTCAAAGATTAAGCTAGAATATTCTAAATCGACTAGTAATGATCAGTTGATTATTAGTTATTAGATTTATAATTTATTGCTATTATAATTATCGAAATATATGACACGAAAGAACGGAAGAAGTGTTAAATGTGCTACATTTCAACTACTTATTTTGAAGAGAGTGAAGTGCTGTGATAGGCGTGTGAGAGATTCTAATTTCTAAAAGATAAGACTTGAATTAAACCAAGAATCCTTAATCTCTACTAATATATGCAGTAAAAATGTAAAGATCTAAAAAGGCTTTTATGAACATAAAAAATTCATTATTACAATGACTGACAGAAATATATATAAACTCAGTACATACTTTGAAAATTCATTTTCATATAAGAGCACGAACGTATTTTTAATTGATACACCGAAATATTTATTAGTTACTTTAAATTTTAGAGCATAGTATAAGTTGTAATAAAAATTTGCAAGAATTATAAATTTCTTTTAAATTATATTGAAGAATAATAAATGTTATTAAGAGTACATTAAAAATAAAATCCAACATATTGAAAACATAGTGTTATATTTCCTTATGTATAGTTAGAAACTACTAAAGTTAATTTATAGGTAACATACATCTAAAACTTGAAAAGTTGCTTTTAAGTAACTTTATGAACTTTCTTAATATTTAAGAACTAATATGAGTACATACTATAGTTTTGAAAGAATTTTTTAATTTTTGTTCAAGTTGTCATCATGAACGAATTCATAACATTGACATAAAATTCACAAATCTTGTACATATTTAAGTATACTGAGCTAATAGCTAAAACACTGATTCTTACAAAAGTACTATATATATGTATGTGACTGTATACTTTGCTATGTAACCTTCAACTAAATTTGAAGCTAATGGTTTACGTTATCTAGTTTAGTGTTGTTTTATGGAGCAAGCGAATCAGTCAAGAATACAGAAACGATGGGGCGTAAGTAGTAAACGACATATGTAGGACAAAATGTAGCAAATCATGGAGTTTTCTTGGAGTTGTAGCAAAATCCTAAAGGTAATCAAGAACCTCCAAGTTTGTTCAAATAATTATGATCCTATTGTCTGTTGAACGAGATATTTCATGTATCGGCTGTAATTTAACTTTCAACATTATTTATTACTGTGCATAATACGAAAATTATGTTAAAGTTTGAAGAAACATCAGTTAATCAAATAAGTAACAATTAATATTAAATCACCAAGAAATGCAATAAAAATGAAAATAATTTGTCTAATAAAAATGTATTAAGTGTAAATAGTGTTATTATTAAAAACAGTTTTATGCCTTAAATAATTCTAATTATATTCAGTACTTGTATTTTCGATAACATTAGTATTTATATTTTTTTCTACTACTGTTTTTTGGTAGGGATTTATTCTTATAAAATATAATTTTCTATTTATCATACTATTTAATTAACTAAAAGAAACTTTCCAGTTAAATAGTTATTTAATAATGCTGAATTAAAATAATTAATTAGCATATTACATTATTAATTGCGATGAATTATAAGTACACAAATTCTACTTAATATTTATTCAATCGATGTTTAGTTTCCATAGTACAAAATTAAAAACAGTAAATTAAATTTTCTAAAGTTGACAATTTCGTATGAAATCGAACAAAAAAGAAATCTCTTATAAATATATATAGCGGTATCAGAACTATGTAGAAAATGTACGTACATGTACTTTAATTTTATGTAGCCATAATTTCACGGAGAAAATCATAAAATTAATCAGTCAATACAAGGCTAAAATGCCATGACGTTTAATTGAAAACGATGTTGAACACTGAAATAGAATTAATTTAACTCTATTTAAAGGGAAAATTGATTTAATTAAGTTGGATACTGAGCAGATTTAATTAGAGTTAACATCTAGTAACATCAAGCGAGCGAAAACTTTTTTTCAATTAAAAACGAAAACGGTTTGACTTCAAATAATATGAATCAGTATTTATTCTCTTCGAAATAAAATGCAATAATTACAGTAAATGCTATCTACATCGAGAAATAGTTTAGTGAAATGAAAACGAGATAAAATTTAAAAAAATCCTAATAGAATGCAAGAATTACAAGTTAACCCTTTGTCTACGTTAACGTTACCGCGGGCGGCACGCTTACCTATATATCATCATTCGCAGCGATAAACAATCGAGTACGTATATCGATCTACCTCCAACATCGAAGCTAATAATTTATCTTGACAGTTAAGACGAAAGCTCATTTAGCAATTCTTTCGTTGAGCGGAAAAAAGAATCGACATTGTTACTAACATCGAGAAATCATTCAATGATGAATGCGTCAATCTTAGGAATTGTTACTTTTCAACTGCTGTTTTAATTTTATTCGAAAGTTGTTCAGAGAACGTTCAATAGATCTGAATTAAGCTTATCATTTTCTTCTACTTATTTATATGAAAATATTGTATTCCTGATCTAATTTGAAATTATGATTTTAAATCTTATGTGTCATTTGCTAATATTGTATTATATTGGCCTGATGCATACAGATTCGTATTTAATAGAAATATTAAAAAATTTTTTTGAAAACTCATTTAATTAAAAACTTTTATAGATTCTCACAATTAAGCGATGAAACTGAATTAAATTAACTAATTTTTTGTAACCTTAAAGTGTAGAATGTCTGAGCTATTTTTCTGAATTCTAACATAAAAGGAACTATTTATTTGTAATGGATATTATATTTACAAACGGAATTCTAGTTATTTTATTGCATCAAAATATTAATTTAAAACATATAAATAAACTAATCTATCGTTTATTTGAAAAGTGAAACATCAAATTTATCCTGAAAATTAATTTGAATTATTATTTTCCTATATTTTAACTCATAATTTAATTGGAAAAAAGCAAAATTTTCGATACAGTAATTTAACGCTAAAATCGCGCAAATAAATAAATAGGTAAACACGTTTCATTAATTAAAATCGAAATTGCTTTTATTTACGGGAGAAATGTTACTATAAACGCCGAGTGCATAATAAGAAAGTGTCTTGGACATAAATTAAAATCTAAACGCAACCTCGCTACCAAAATTTTTTGGTGTGCGTATATTCAATGCGCGTCTCGTGTATACACAGGTACACTTGCGTGCTTATGGAGGGGAGGTTGACTTGGATGCTGAATATACGATCACAAGGCTGATTCTGAACCGCATTGCAGAGGTCTCCCGGTCCAAGGTCAATGGTGTTAGTGCGCGCTTGTGTAACGTCAAACCAGAGACTTTCTTTCTCCCGAGACATCGTGGACACATACACATGTACACATGTACACATGTACACATGTGCACATGAAGTCTCTTTTTCCTGCTCTTCCAGTTTATCCATTTGTTTAATTTTACATTTTCAGTATGCTTAATTTTCTTTATATTCATTTTTATTTTTAATGCGTAATTTAAAAGAAGAAACGAGACAAGTCGTTCTGATTTTCTAAAATAGAATAATAAATTTAAATTAAATATTAAATTTAAATACTAAATTTGTCTACTTTAAAGACTATATTCTTCAATGTTGGGCATTAGATTTAGTTTTTATAGCTTGCGGTTAATACAAACAATAATTAAAAAAAATAAAAATTTATATTCCTTAAGGAAATTTTCGATTTAAAAACAAAAATATTATTATAACTTCATTAGAATTCTTTTCAAATGTTAGAGTATGACGGAAAACTTGATTGGAACATTATATTATGTTTAGAAAATATGGTATGCTTTGTTACATTTTATAATAGACACACGATAAAAATATTACTAGTATAATCGATACCATTTTATAGCTTAAACATAGTTGTATTTGAGAAAAAGTACACTTATTAATAAATAAAATTAAAAATAAAATTAAATAATAAATAAAATAAAAAATAATAAATAAATAAATAATAAAATTCGTGACTCTTTAATTAGATTTGTTTACTACTATTACACATATTTAAATCCACCCTAAATGTAGTTAATTATTTTATTATTTTAGTAAAAATTATATCGTTTTAGTAATTCAATAACGGGAAATTCATTTTATAAAAGAAACTTATAGAGAAATATAAAATTATAACTTTGACTCTTTAGAATAGTAAATGTATAGTAATAATAGACTAATGTGGTATTGTATAACATTAAATATGTAGACATTTTTTAAATACTACGTGATTTATAATAAAATTTGTATAAAATGATACAGCATCATAATTTGGAAACAATATAACTTCGGAGACTACATTATTTCTCTGTAAAATATAATCAACCAATTATAAGATTCAAGTTTATTTTATTAATTTTGTAATTTACGTACTTTAATTTAAAAATTTGCTAAATTATAAATATCTTTTTTTACTTTTTACATAGCCACTGCACAAAGCACTAGAAAATTGTTATCAATAATTTAAAACCAAGTGAATAATTTTACATGTAAAATTAATTTTTTCTATAAAAATGCGGTTCATTCAATAAAACACATAATTTTACTAATTTCGCTATTTTAATAGATTTTTATAATTTTACTGTCATAGTCATGTGTAAGCGTAATTTTAATTTTAGTTAAAAATAAAGCAGTTGAAATAAATATATTTATTAAAATCCATACATTTGATTGATGTCATTTCTATAGATGAAAACACCTTAAAAATAAGAATTAATTTTCTTTTATCAGCGTTGATTTTTTCTACGTTCTTATAGAATGGATGTCTTTTCATTTTATTGTAGACTATTGAAAGTTTTTTTACAGAATACGGGTAATAATAATTGATTGCAAATGATGACATAAAACTCAATTTAAGACTTAATTACAAAATGAGAAATTTAGATTGAATATGTATCTATGAAGAGTGATTCAAAACTATTTTACATTTAAATTGTTCTTATTGTATGAAATACAAGGAAATACCATTCATCTAATTTTTCTGTCTACAACAATCAGACGAATGATGTCCTGAATGATTAGCATAAAATACACGATATTCAATATTATATGAAAGTTATTGTTATGAAAACTAAGTCACATCTTTTTTAATAATTATTGTAGTATTAATTCTCTCAGTAATGTTATAAAGTGAACTA
Source organism: Wiebesia pumilae (assembly GCA_018907045.1). Classification (NCBI taxonomy): domain Eukaryota; kingdom Metazoa; phylum Arthropoda; class Insecta; order Hymenoptera; family Agaonidae; genus Wiebesia; species Wiebesia pumilae. Next base: position 3,055,428 of record JACCHZ010000077.1, read on the forward strand.
TATTTCAATCGAATTATTAGAATAAATGCGCCACCAAGTAAAGAAAATCGGTTAAAGTTTATATTTCTATATATTACTCTATTAGAGAGCATCCTAGATTGTACATTGCAGCGCGATTATTACTGGCAGGAGATAATAAATTGCTCACCAGAGTAGATCCGTTCCCATGAAATGACAAATCAGGGTCTGTTGAGTCTTTTCAAAAATACAGCTGCGCCGGCACTTGTTTCTCTATTCTATCGTTTGCTTATTGTGTAAATGCTACCTATTTTCAAAAGAAAAAAATTACGCCTTACGTATGTACTCCTATGCGCAACTGTTATTAATGTAAGCATAGATTTCGAAATACGAAATGTAGGTGACAGCGGGAATATTTGCTTTTACTGCACGTGCAAACATTGGATGATATATAGGTTCGAACGTTTAGTATTAATGAGACTAATTACACAATCGGAATTTGCACGTTTCAAAATTAATTAACCGAATCATAATGAAATGAAATTGAAAAAATATTTAAAAATATTTAAAAATACATTATTTATTTATTTCATTTAAATCTGTTGAAAATATAAATTTAACTTTATAAAATTTACTAAAATTAAGTGAATCAAAGTTATACTTTATGCAAGTGCAAGTATATGCAAGTGTAATTTTTTAAATTTTATTATAATTGTTTGCCTACTGACTTACCTATTTTCAACGTAAAAATCTCAATTCTAAGTAATTTGAAACAAAGAAAAAATTATGAATAAAATACAATTTATTCTAATTTTATATTTATACGATACCTTTTATATATTAAAGTGTTTATATTGAATATATATATTAATTTACAAAGATTCAGACATTTTCGTGTTTTAATCCTTTCTATGCTACTGTCTTAATACAACTAATGTACAAATGAATTTGAATAAATCATAAATATTAATTCAAATGTAATTGTTATTCTTCTTTTAAAATGGATATAGCAAGAATAATACAGTCAGTTTTCGATTTAAAAATCGCACTTATTGCATGTCAAATTTTTTCCCTGCTTTTCTAATACTTTGAAATTTGCGAATATATTTCTGTATATATACGGATTCAGAACACGTTCGCATCAAACGAACATAAGGGTATATAAAGTGTAATCTCGTAACGAATATTCTCAAGACATACTGCAAACGTGACGTTCAAAAACGAAAAGTTAAAAATCAGATAATGTTCGTCAATACATTAGCAATATAAACGCGTATCACATTTATTAAAAATATGTTCGAAACTCAAATATTCCAAGCAATGGTAGTAATTTTACCTTTCATTTATTAAAAGTTAATCAATCAATTTTCAAAATTCTAAACTTTCATGTTATAATTCTTACAATATTATGAAAACCAATATTTCAAAGTTGGAAAAATGTCGACAAAAGAAATATCCATCCTACATTTTTACGGAAAAGTAATTTAGTTTCGTTAAAAAATCGATTATTTGGACAATAAAGAAACTGTGATATTCTCTATCAATAAATATATTTTCTAAAAAAATTTCTTAGTAAAATATTTTTTGATTTTTAGATTGGCTATCTAAAAATATAATTGATAACAGGAATTTAGTATTTTATAGGAAGATATATATATATTTATAACAGAGTATTTTAAAACTAAGGTGACGTTACTAAACAAAAATGAGAAATTATGACATATTAAAATATTCATTTACCCTATATCCTACACATTTGCCCGGATTCTCTATTCATTCCTCAGTTTTCTGTTTTAATTTTTCAAAATATATTTTGCTCGATAATTATAAATTTACAATTCTTAACAACCTTAATTTTTATATTTTATTCGACTAACTATGCTATTTATTTTCCATATTTTGCAACATTAAATCAATATTAAAGAAACAGCAACAATAATTTTATAGATTTTATATTATCAATTTATAAAATATTAATTAATCATCTTATTAACGAGTATATTTCTTCATTAGTTTCATTCCTTAGGTTAATGATGTATATTATTAACATTCATATAGATTATTATAGGACAATATCGATGTAGTATTCAGTAAATAACAGACTAAGTATAGCTTAGTACGTAAGAGATAGAGTAAAGAGAGAGAGAGAGAGAGAGAGAGAGAGCGGCTTTCCAAAAGAGATAAATATTGTTTTCGATTTTAGCTTAAGACGTAGCTTTAATTCGCGTACTGGTCTTTTAATGGACCTCTGCACTTTGTACAGCATCTCCTATTGCAGAAAAATTAAGAGAGCACCAGTAGCTCATAAAATAATCTCTTTAGCATCATTCTCTCACTCTCTCTCTCTCTCTCTCTCTCTTTCTCGAAAAATCCAGACATGAGATCTGAAGACTGACCCAGTAATCGTGCCATATACTTCTGTCTAGTATATTATTTAAATGAACGTAGATATCTACATTGTATATTTATACACAAGTGCTTCTTCCTAATCAAGAATAATTTTTTCAGAAAGATCCAGGACTCGGCAGTCCGAAGATGTTCCAACGCGCACTACGGGGGATCGCTAATCCTTTTTTAGAATTAATAAACGCTGTATAAGCTTAGATTACCACAGTAATTACTCTCTACATATATGCACTCTGTGCACACATGCTGAGTTTTATTGACGGGTGTCAAATTTGAAACCGTTATGAATAATAATATCAATATTTACTATTATACTTTATATTATGTTTATTAAATAAAAAATAATTAATATATATGATAAGTTATAAAAAAAATTATTGATATTTACGTATATGACGGTTAACGTTTATAACGAACTAATTGATTTATAAATTTTTCAAGAAAATAAAATAATTCGTATCGGTTAGTTTTATTAGAAAAAATTATAGTTGATACACTTCCTATTTATAATACCATTTTAAAAATACAGTTGCTTTTTATTCTAAAAATAATATTACTTGTTTTAATTGTAGTTCGCTAATGGCATACGCACGTGCTCTCACACATACACACACGCTTCCTCACTTGTCAAAGATATAGACACTATATCTATATCTAGCTAATATTTATTTAGAATCAGTTACGTATAGAAATATTTCTTAATTAACTTAGAACATTGGAATAAATTATGATGTTAGTAAAATTTAGATTTTTAATGAAGTCAGTAACTCATTGATGGTTTTGATGTTTTTAATAACGTTACGTATATATTAACAGTAAAAGTTTAGAGAAAGCTCAATATTAATTGCTCCGACGTCGCCACCTAGAACTTTCGTCTTCACGACTGATACTCTTCTAGATGAACTACCAATGTTTAACGTTCTATTCTGAGTCATCCTCATGTCAGAATTATCTTTTATATTCCTTTACTATGAGCTGTATCACAGCGTTGACTACAAAATTAAATAAAAGTTGATACATTCGTAATTAACTTTTGTATTTTTCATTCGCAGAATTTCTTTTGTATATTATCAAATTAACTAAATTGAAAAGTTCATACGAAAAAGAATATCTTGTAAATTACTGTCTTTGATCTAATTTTATTTCAAACATTAAAACATTATATTTTATGATTCAGAAGTACTAACCTTTTTTTCTCATTCTTACTCATTAATTTTACTATAAAGACACTATTGTTACATAAGATGCTTCTGAATTTAAATAAAACTGTAAAATTAATTCTTTGAACCAGGTAAAAGTTCCTTAATAAAATTACAAGTTTATGTTTTTTAAACTTTCTAATTTAGATTGTTCGGTAGAAAAGTAATTAATTTATTACACATATATGATATTTGAGTAAGTGTATAACATGACTTTTATTATATTTCAAAGAATATTCAACAGACGCAAAAAGAAAAAAATAAGAGAGTGAAAGCGTTAAAAATTTTCTCAAATTAAACCGGAAAAATTAATTTAAATTAATTTAAAAAAATTAATTTAACAGAACCAATTTAAATATATGGATGCGGATAAAAAATTCTTTTTATACCTGATTCTTGTAAAATTACAATAAGTGAAAAGGAGATAACGAAAGAAGAAGATAAGTATCTTTCTATAACGCAGTTTGGAACAATAGCTTTCTTTATTTCATTGTTCTCGATCTTTACGATCTCTTTACGTAGTGTTATTTTAATTTTAATTTTAAGTTATTACGTAATTGAAGAATGATTTTATAATAGTTGCGTTTCTTACAAGGAAGTCTTTTACCATTGAAATGATATTTTAATTAAGTAGTTGTTAAGAAAGATGCCAGTTTTATCAAAGAAAATATCAAACTTTATTATTAAGATAGTCAGCTGGTGTTAAAGACCAATTTTGTTTCATGTAGATTAATAGCTATAGAATTCCAAAATAAAGCCTTAAAGTTCTAGAGATTAATTCAAAGTATTTCAATGAAATACCAAGCTGATAATAGGGAAACGTCAAGTATATATAGGATCCCACGTTCCGTCTGAATCGCGCTCTTAAACTTTCAGTAGTTGCTTTAAATGAATTTAATTTAAATATTGAGTTTATATCCAAACAAAGATTGTTTTTATGCGTATTTCTAACTTCAGATTTTCCTAATATTAATGGTTAGTTTCGCTTTTTAAACTATTTTCACATTTTCACATAATGCAAGATTTTCCTTATACTTTGTGTACCGATTTTTAACTTGAATAAATAATTAGCGCTACATTATCTAGTTTAAAGATTATAAAACGAATCCACAAACATGCAAGTAATTAGTTATTAATTGCTATGTTAAAGTCCCTAATCAATTATCATCTCTTACGCAACTTCCCGTATTCAACTAGATATATATATATATATATTTATAATAAATATATTTATCATATTTATTAATATTTTCAAAGATAATATTTTCTCGAAATTATAACGCGAAGCGTTAAAAATTTAAAAAATTCAAAGAAAAATTCAAATTAAGTGTATAGTTTCCCAATACTTGAATTCGAACACTAAAATAATAGAAATTATCACCTATATATTTAATGGCAGTTATATTACTTTTATAATAATAAAATTTCTAGAATTGTTTACTCACCAGTATTGCATAATATTTGCAAACTGAAATAAAGCGCATCATATAAAGTAAAAGTACCAAACGAAAAAGTACCACTAAAAGGAGTGTTAACTGGGCATTGATAAATAACTTCAGTTTTTTTAGTATTGTACACATAAATGATATTTTCAAACTGACAACATTAAGATGCACTTTCTTGAAATTTTATATTCATAGCTTTTTCAAAATATCAGATGTGGCAGCAAAAAATTATTTGATTTATCAGCTCGAATTTTTACAATTTTAAAAAGCCTTACCTTTTTCTTTAATATAAAATTTTAACAAAACATGTTTTCTGGTCATTTAAGTCAAACTATTGTTTTAATTGATAGTTAATACTTTAATTGATTGATAATAATTAAATGTTTTTAATTATTATTATTAAAAAATTTAAGGAATAATTAAATTTTTAAATAAAAAATAATAATTTTAATTTATCATTAAGTAAATTATAGTTAATACTTTAATTAATAGTTAATCATATACCTAAGAAAAAAATTTTCGCTATGTAACAAAAATTAAAAAATTTATATCACGATGAATTTATCGGTTCAATAATGATTAATAAAGCAAAAATACAAAAAAATATGAAAGATGTGACATTACTTTATTTGTCCATAAATCCAGTCATAAACGTGCTATTTTTTATTCTGCTTGAGTCAAATTAATGACAGTTATGCACGCTATTTCTCCAATATTCTTCATATTATATATATCTGCTATTATATCTTCAATTGCTAACTGTCATACTATCTATGTAAACAAATTTAACGATATTACTTTCTTAATTTCAATGATAGCTAAGAATAGTTACTAATTAACTGGTAATCAATAGCAAATTCAAATAAAACTCTTGAAAATGTGACATCGTTTATATAATAAAGCTTATATAAAAACGGAAATCTACTTATATAAATAATATTTATTATCTATACTTGACTCTAGATCAGGAAATAAGACTGATTTGTAGAAATATTGTCCATTATAAAAATGTAAAGGATCGCTCAATCATGCAATGTCACTCTTAATTATAATAAATCAGATAAATGAATTTCCTCTTATGTTAATTAATTTTTTGTACTATTATTAGTGTATGAAAAATTGGTTTAACTTTATTCCAGTGTATTTTTTGTACTTATGTTTTTATAGAAAATGTTATTCTGAAACAAACCTGTCAATTATCAGTTTAAATATTTTGTAATACTATGAGGAAGATTGTCTGGATAATAAATAATATTTCTCTTATATTTTTGTAAATATTATTTATATTAAAATCATATTTTTAGTGCAAAATTTCTTTCAAATATAATAATATGCAACAAATATGTGGCTTATGTGAATTGTTCATAAATATATTATAAATTAATAGCATTTTCTTTTATTTATGTAACCATTTTAGGCGTTAATGAGTTACTTATAATTTTAAAAAATTAGAAAATAATCTTTTGAAAGATATTAAACTATTTTAAAACAACTCTGCAATATATGTTAAGATATTATACAAATATAGAATTATAGAAATACTAGACGATCTGAATAAATATTTTATACCTTATTGTCTAGTTCAATAATTCAAAAACTAATAATGACAAATTATTTTGAATATTACTGCTAGATAAAGAATACAATTATAACTTAATTGTTAATAGTAAAGTAAAAAATTTTAATTTGTCTACATGTAGGATCAACTTTAGTGCAAAATGTATTAAACAGAAAATCATTGATTATATACAGAAAAGTAAGTATTTTTAAGCTTTAGGTGACTTTCCACTTCAAATATATCTTATCAATCTTATTTATATTATCCAAATTACTCGTACGCAAAATTCTCAAGTATTTTATGAAGTATTAAAAAAATCCTTTCAAAATGATTGACTAATTCAAAACAAATTCATCTCAAGCACTGAAACTGCAGGTCCATTCAATTGTACCCTCCGGTAGGCTCTTCAAATTTCATTCTACAATATTCCTTATAAATTAATATTTATTTTGCAAATTCTGACGAATAAAAACTTGAATGAATCTGGCTAGCGCAAACTGAAGTGATTGGACTTACCTTGGGCTGTACGGTGTGCGAATGTAAAAAAAGACAATCAGATATCGCTCGAGCAGAAAAAGGACAGCATTAACGACGGAAAATCGTAGAATTATTTATCTATTTTAATTCATAAGACGAATATGATTTTTTCAGTTATAAATATTCCGATAAATTGAGAAATGATATAACTTTAATATTAAAGCAATGACGTTCAAAATTTTGTTTAACATATTTTATATATTTTTTCTGGTTTAATTCAATTGCGAGTAGTGAGTCATACTAAGAAGTACCAAAAGTTATTAGACGGGATTAAAAAGATATCAAATTAACAAATATGGAAAACTATAAAATACATTAAACACTTTGTTATCTATTAAAAATTATAAATTAAATTATATACTAATTAAACTATAAAATATCTTCAATTTAAATACATAAAGCGATATTTACGTTCCATCTGCATAGCATAATTGTAACTTATATGGCTAACATTAATCTGATTAATTTGTTAGCAAAACCTAAATTGTATTCTGCATTAAAATAAATTTGTAATATTCACATATATCACAATAAAATTTCAGCAATTTGCACTATAATAAATATCTCTGCCGTAAGCTATATAAATGGCTAAAAGATCGATAGGAAAACGATTACTTTGGATGTTATAAATATTATGATAGGCATTGGTGTACATGAAGAATAGTGTATTAGTTCATTTTAACTATTATTTTTTCTAGTCAGTGATAGTTGATATAGTTACATAATAATTGTTTTCTTGCTTTATAAGTAATATTTCTGTTTTTTGATGATTATTTGAGAAGATTAGTATTTAAAGTATGTACATACATATAATGATTATATTAGCTTAATATTTTTTATTATAAATTGTAATTATGTTTGTTAATAACAGTATAATGAAAATATATTTATTGGATATATTTATTTAATAGTATATTTGGATATGAAGAGTTTAATTAATTGATAGAAACAAAGTTAAAAAAGTCAATAATTTATTAAAATAGAAGTACATTTTTACTAGATACTATTAGTTTTTGAAAATACACATACACATACACACACACAGTAATTTTATAGAAAATATCAATTATCTGACAATGTTTATATTATTCAAAGTATCAGAAATCTTCCGTTTAAGGAGAAAATTTTAAACACTTATTATTACAGATGAAGGAGAATAAATAGAAACTTATGCGTTACTTTATTAAATTTCTTTAAAAATACCTCAGTATAATAAAGTTAGTATAAATATTAGGAAGGCTTATTTATAACTTATTCAACATTGAAATGATATCTTGATTTTTCACACTCAAACTTGCTTGTGTAAATTTGTGAATGTAAATTTGCTTGACTATAAAAATCCCATATACAATGTCGAGATTAAATGATAAAAGCGATAGAATGTAATATAATCTTCAAAAAATTAATCTGTTTTAACATAAACTTTCTCGTAAGTAATATGAAATTCAAGCTATTATGTTGATAGAAAGCAAGGTTTATTATACGTTCAGAAGTGAAAGTAGACAATTTCAATCAGTGACAAATTATAAACATAATGAAAAGAAAATTATTCAGAGCTAACGTATTTCTTTTACTCTACATGGATATTATGAATCATAATCAATACCACAATAATTCATGTACAGTAGTAAAATCATAAATCAACAATTTAAGTAGATTAAAAAAGTTTACAAAACAAGCACAGACAAATACTATTTCTAGTCAGATATATATTTTCAGAAATCAAATATTTACGATTTTAAATTTAATCTTTCAACGGATACAAATGAGGAAAATGAGGTGTACTTTTTCCGCAATTCTTCTAATACAATTTCTTTATAAAAAAAAACAAGTTTAATTTTGTTTCTATTATTTTTACACTTTAATTATGATTTATTTTTGTATTATTTTTAAATATCTGGTTAGAAATTTGAGATATTCATTACTTTCTTATTTCTTTAGTCAATTTTATTCATTCATGTATATATTCAATTACTTTAAACTTCTATAGAATTTCTACACAAAGAAAGTTACTATATATATCGACTTCATTTTAAATATAACTGATGAGTAAGAGAAGTGATATCTATGAAATTTAAATTGTAATGAACTAAATGATTTACAGATTATTGTAGAGATAATCAAAAACTTGATATTTTCCAATATTTGCCAGAATTTCTTCTTTAAAACAACAAATATTTTTGAATCAGCCTTTTTGCTCTCTTCAAGTATGAATAACAGCTTTTTCGAATCTCAATTAAGAACTACTTTCCAATTCATACTGTCTTTTTATGTTATTATTAATTCACGAAAAAACGAAAAGATAGAGAAAGAGAGAGAGAGAGAGAGAGAGAGAGAGAGAGTGAGCAAGAGATAGAGAGTAAGTTAAATCCTTAAATTCTCAAGTAATAAAATACAAAGTATACCAAAAGATTGGCTCATACGTTAGTAATTATTTTTAGGTACGTTTTCTTCGAACGCTAACATGAACTACTCGAGATATCAGAGGAAGATCGACGAATGAAAATTCATAAATCAAATAACTGTAAACGAGAAATATTTTACGTTTTCATTAAACAGAGACTGATATTTATGATTATAATACTGTTCAGTACTTGCTTAGCAGATTTTGGTCCGATAGTCTACCTTTTAAATCCTCATCGATTCAGACTTCGTAACTCCGACTTCATTCAGCTCTCATTGAACAACTTGCAACCTACATCTATAAACTAACTTTTGACTCTTATGCTTATCTGCTAAACTGAACTGTGAGTTTCCTATTGAACTGAGGTCTTTGAAATCCTTATAAACCTTTTATAACTATCATTGATCGCAAGTTTATCGAAAATTCGTCACAGTCCTTTCAATTTTCTTTATCTTATTTCTATTTGTTCGCGAGTTCGCTCTAAGTTTTTCATTCTTCTCAAGGTTTCGATTTCCGGGTGCGCACGTCTTCACTTTACTGCATTGTTTCTCGTTCTCTTGATATAGAAGCATACTTTCTCTTATATGTGACAACACTAAACGTAGAAAATATGTGTTTTACAAACGTATTAAATTCGAAATCTATGATCTAGAAACTGACTATCTTGAGTTTTAATTAACAGACTTTAATTTAGTTCAGGTTTAAGTTAAGATAACGAAATAAAATCTAAGGAAAATTCAACGTATCGAATACTGTAAGAAACCATTACGGTTTCACAAGACTACATATTTTATCCAAATGAAATTGTATTTTATATATATGTAAGTAAAAAAAATAATTATATTTCTAATCAAGTAACAATAAGATCCGTTAAACTATATCAATGATTGCAAATCTATAAGTATAGACTTTGTTTTATCTAGTGTAAGATTAAATCACGAAGATCTATAATATTATATCGAATCATTGGAAGTAAAATTTACTATGTGCGTTATATTTGATATATTTTAATATATATCTACTAAGGCATTTTTCTAATAAGTTTTTGTTTAATTGATTTGAATGTATATTTATTTAAATCCCTTCTAAATACTTGATACTTATAAACATTCTGATAACTATGTAAATCGTGAAATAATTAACAAATAATTGAACATTCTGTATTGTAACAGATGATTTTAAGCAATTATTTTGCTTTTCTTGTCTTAAAAATGTAACTTTCTATGGAAAATAGATCAGAAACTACTATGTAGTGTATATTAAACGTGAGTATGACTTAACGCGAAAGTGACGCAAAATTTTTCGACATTCGACACCAAATTCGACTCCAACTCGAACAATTATACATTCCGTTATCCTTTACTTTGGATAACGGAACGATTTACGGTCTCTAGAAATGCATAGTCGCGCTTTACTGAGAGAAGCGTGGATATTTCGACTCTGATGGTTTTTGATGGAGAAGAGTCAAACCACCTAGATAAGGACTCGGAACGATGGTCGACACGGGTTGAATACCCTAAGTGAGCGAATGTATTTACGTTCTAGCTACTGTATCATGTAGATGCAAAAATGATGTATTTGTATTATTTAGTCAAATTCTTGGATTCACAGAATGAGTCAATACCATTTATAAAATTATTATGTTTAATATACTGAAATAGGTATTGTACATGTAAAAGAAATAGTCGTATCCCAGGTATTATGGTACATAATAAGTATTTTAATGAAAGTGTCAATTTCTTCCATGTCGATGCAAAATCGACCGAATAAAAGTCACGTGCTTATAAATGTCGGTATGTACGTCAGGTACATCTGTTGCACATGGAACACTAAACGAAATGATACCAACGACTTCACCATTTCTAACCACTGGACCTCCACTATCACCCTGTAAAATTTTGATAAGTTAATAATTATATTTATTTATTCATTAAGCGAATCAAATAATAAATCAATTATTCATTTGTTCAATGTAAATCGTTACACTTTGAAACATTTGTAAACTATCGTTAATTACAGTTCAAGAAAATTAAAATTTTTGAAAAATAATCATCTATTCAAATATTTGTAAATAAATTGTGAAATATCTGAACAAATCTATGCACTGTTTTCCGCAATTGTTTCGTTTATTTCAAATTAAATGCCGTCTACTTCCGATGACTAATAAATTAAGCTACATTGTGTTATTAAAAATTCATATTAAAGTGCAATAGTAAGAAACTTACAATGCATGCACCCTCTCCTTCTTTGTGTGTGCATATTTGATCATCACGAATCGGAAAAGTGAAACTTCTCGAACATCTCAATTTTGAAATAACTGGTACCGTTATTGATTGTACTTGATTAGGATATTGATTTGATGGAAAAGATGTTAGACCCCAACCGCACAATGTAACATTATCTCCGTCACTAATAGGCTGAGTCGAAAGGCTTATCATATTTTGGAATTCATTGAATTCTATAGTTCCATGAACCTTGCAGAAGTGACGAAAAAATACAATACTTTACCCAAACTCAATCAATTTATTCTTAATTTTAAGAATTCTTCACTTTTTTGTTTTTTTTTTTTTATTTTAAATACTACCAAAGACTCCTTTATTTGAAAATGTAAATTAAAAATTAAAAAATTCATGACAACAAATTATTTGTATGAAATAAAATTTAACATTTGTAAGATTTTTCTTTAACAATTATTGATTTTCAAATTTATGATATTAACTAATTTAAAACTCAAACAATGTTATAATAATTATTATAATAATTATTGTATATTACTTATGATAAAAAAAATACGTTTATATAAATACATAATCTTATATAATAATTCATAATTTCAAATAATTTTCGTTTTTTTATGATATACACTGAATAACTTTATTCATAATACTATATTATTATCTTATTAATATGTAATAACATGATTTTCTATACAAATAGATGGTATCGTAAGATTTATTGAAATTTTCTAGAAATATATTTAACATTTGATTTTTAGTAATAGGAACATATTACATTCAAAAAATTTATTTAAATCTTTAGATTAACAAAGTATGAGACAAAGAGCAATTTTAAATTTTATTGAATTATATATTAAATGATTGTTCCATACAATTTTTAAAACAAATCTCTTTGATTATGATCTTCATTTTTTTATATTAAGATTTATTTTTATAACCTCTTCTCATATATTGTAAGAGCAATATAACCTACATGAACAACAAATGTTATTTACAATATAATTGTATGTATCTTTGAAAAAATTAATTATAAAATTTCATTTTGACATTTAATTAAATATTTAATTAAATATTAAACTGACTTCCATAATTGTCGAATAAAAAAACAAATCGTAAAAGTTAACTGAATTTGTATATATTGTACTTCTTATAATTCACGAACAATACATTTTCATTGCAAGAAAATTTTTGCTTTTTAATATTTATTATGGATTACAAAACATAAGACATTTAGTAAGAGAAAAAGAATACATTATCAGATATTGTATTGAACATATCAAATCTTTTCTACGATGATTTTATATTGTTTTTTATATAATTGAAATAATTGAAAAAATAATATGTCTTAGGAATTAAGAAGTTGTTTTACTCACTTTAACAACAGCAATATCATTGTGGAAGTCATTTATTCCTTCTTGTCGACTGTGAAAATCGACGTGTAAAAAAATTTCCTTGATCAAGTAAGCCGATCCTGATAAATCAGTTGAATTTTTAATTCCTGTATAGGCTTTTACTAAAGGATTGTATGGATTGCTTTTGTAAGCACAATGACCTGCTGTAAGAATGTGTTTTTTACCGATGATTGTGCCAGCACAAATATGTTTGTTTAAATGAACCAATCTAAAAGACACTAAATATGGGAAGTGTCGACTTTCAGAACTTTGGCCACCAATAATTCGAACATCTTTGCCAGAAGTCCCTAAATTTTTAATAAGCCTTTTTGTAAGAATAATAATAAAAGTAATTAATAATATATATATATAAATATATAAATTAACTTACCAAGAGTTAACAAGAATAATAAAAAAGATACAATTTGGTTACCCATTTAGTTGATTATAAGAAATTGAATGAGCAATGAGCAATAATCTTATCGTTACGTTATATAAATATATTCGATTACTACATTTAATTTAACTAAAACATTAAATAAAGTATGAATGTCTTCTAACTAATGGTAGTTAGAATTCGAGTAGAAGAATTTAAGTTTTCATAATATTCACCTCTAATAAATTCATACTTAGTAAATAAATTACATAGACCTTGAATAAATAGCACATAATTTCAATCACAAATGATGATTGAAATTATATATTTTATCATTATAATATAAGGCACTATGAAATGAATACTATTATAAGAATAATCATAATTAAGATCTATTTTATTTAGATTTTATTTGTTACTATCAATTACTCTTATACTACTTTAAATAATATATATTTTAGAAACGCAGTTTTTAAAAGTTATATTTAAGAATTTAATACAAATATGCTTATGTATATATATAAGAGTGTGCGCATGTGTTATCATCTCTTTCAATAAATCCCTTGATAAGGCGTTCTTTGTCAATTGACGTCATACAAATTCATACAAATATCGATTGAAAAGTAAAATATATTGTAATTACAAACAGAATATTCTACAAATTTTTCGTTATAAATATCCAAACAATTTAAAATTTAAGTAGCTAAAACATTTTAAAAGATTCAAGTCTCAGAATATAGTGTTTGTATAGAGTTTATTACATTAAGAATCCCTTAATTCATATAAATGAATTAAGATATTTGATCAATATTCAGGAATAATTCGTTCAGGATTTGATTAAAAAATTTTGAAATAAAATTACGAATAAATTAATTCTAATTAATATAAATTTTTATTTATGAAAAATTTGCAAATTATGAGACATTAAAATGATAAATGATTCAATAGCAAATATCATTTTTCATTTTTCTCTAATTTATTAATGAGTAACTAAGGCTTTTCACTTATTGCAGGTTATAATTGGTAGATGTAGTATAATAGGGTAAAAAAATAGGTTGCGTTTTGTTCTCCAGCGAGATACATAGGAATATGAAAAAGCATCCACCTTGACTTTCAACTAGAAGAAATATATAAATTTAGTTCTAAAAACTTAAAAACTAAAAATAGATATACCATTTGAGATTTCAGTCGGATTTTTCGTTTGAATTACTCAACATGCACGTTATTATTATCTTTCATTAGAATCCTTTTTTTATGTATTATGTAAGATGAAATCACATTAAATTAAATCTTTTTTCATTGATTATGTCTTCTTCAAATGTATGTTTAAATAGAAAGTAAATACTTTATATAAGATTTTCATAAATAATGGATATTTACAAAAATCTTCAGTTTCATAATAATAATTTTAATGGATTCACTTGAATTTTATAGAAAAATCTAATGTTTGAAATGTTTTTGTTTATTTTAATAGTTCTTTTCAAATTCTATAAAGATTCCTTACTCAAAATCAATTTTGAAACTCAAATCGATGTAGACTGATTTAAATTCGTATTACACACACACGTGTGTGTGTGTGCGCGAGCGTATTTCTAAAAAGTTAAATATAAATTAATACAATTAATGTTAATTTTAATATCAATTATTAATATTCAATATTAATATGATCAATAATTAGCACATACTCATAGATAATGCGTCGTTTTCAACCTTATATGTATAAATTTACATACTGCATAATGTTAATAACTTTTTACACTCAAAATGTTTAATAACATTTACTTTAATTGTTTGCAGTGGATCATAAGGTTGTCTGAACGAATAAATTCGATCCCCGCATAATAGTTTCACTGTCTTTTACAATTTCCTTTGATCTGAATAGATAATAATTTTGTATCAAATTTATGTATTCAGAAAGAAAAGTAATTTCAGTTTAAAAATTATAATAATTTATCAGAAGTATTCAAGTACTTTTAATTTTTTATAAAAATATCTTATTTAGAATATAATCAGACATATTCATAAAACGATATGTTCTTCGAATACTCCATACATTTTTAACTAAATAATATTGGGTTAAAAATTTAATTAATGCTTTTATTCAGAATATTTATATCAGTCGTAACACAAAATTTATAAGTAATCAAAACTAGTGAACGTTTCAAAAATTAAATATTTACAATGAGTTTTCATGTTTATTAAATATATACTTGTAAAACGTTTATCGTTAACTCTTAAGCAAGATAAGTAATTTATTTATGTAAATATATAAAAATAAAATTTATTATATTTTAACAGAATGTTCAAAAAAACACATTTTGCAGATAATAATTTTAATGTGCGCCGAGAACATTTATTCCAACGCAGGTTATTTCCCCTCTTATCTCGTGCTTACTGGCTTATAAACGCCGAGACAGGAGAGAAAAGGAGAAAAAACCAGGACTACGATCACGTCTCCTTCAACAGTCGCCGTGAGAGAACCAACAAAACAATCCGCTCTTTTTAGGGTGACAAACTATTAAGAACGTAGGCTCATACAAGCCCTATGAATGTCGGCCGTCCATTCGCTTTTATCAGTCCGATTTGTCCCACGCGTACGTAAATGGCAGACTTGAGAACTGGTATTTTGAGAATCTGTGAGAAGAATACAAAGCTTACCCTCAGCTTTTCTCAATTTTTATATTATGTATTAACAATAAAATACTTTAATAAGCAATTTTTTTAAAGCTGCTATTAACGACACAAAAATTAAAATTCGCATAGTTAACAATAAAACAAAATAGAAATTAAAACTTTTTATCAAGGTTTTTAAGAATCTAAATTCTTATTTATATCTGGATAGTTCTTCTCTAGTCGTACAATCGAATTATATACATTTAAAATCATATTATAATGTACTCATTATATAAGTATAATAATGGATAATTAATGTTTGAGTTTATTAATACTTTTAAATTAAAAACTCATTTATAATATATGTACAATGTAAGTGCTTATGATTTCGTCCCTATGATTTTTCCTTCAAATTCCGAATGTAAATGAAATTCGTAGACCAAATATACCGATTTCGGATTTTCCGATGTATTTGATGTTCCTTTGAAAATCCAATATAAATGAAAATATTCTTCCTTTTCTAAGATACAATTACCTGCAGTAAGAAAGTGCATTCACAATATTGTAATAATTTAATAATACTTTACCTACCACCTAATAATAATTTAGTAATACTTTACCCGTCTTTTTTTAATTATTACAAAAGACATATGGTTTAAAAAAAGAATATTTCATCCAAATTTACAAGTAATTTGTAAAAATTAATATTTGTCAGAGAAGTAACACATGTTCTTCATGAGCAAAGGAAAAGTAGCTATAATAGTGTCAAGTTATAGAAAGAGAGAAAAATCTCATACGTAATATTACAAGAGAATATTAATACTATTGGAAAATGTTAACTTAATTCTTAATCATCTAATTGCTGTAATTCCTCCTTAACTTACGCAGTAAATTGAAATGTGTATTTATTTAATGTGTTACTCATACATTTATTATCATTTCTATATTTAAACAATTAATTCGTTATTAAACTTCTACCTCATGATCTTAAATATTCATATTTTTTATGTATTTTGAGTTATTCTTTATACACTCCTCTTTACACATATTAATGTGAAATTAAATTCAATATTCGCAGAATGAATTTTTTATTAGTTTTTTAATAGGTGTTTACTTATACTTACACTTATACTTATACTTATACTTTACTTACTTACTAAAAACTTTTATTCTTTTGCCATTATATTTGTTAATATCCATCATAATTTTGGAAATGATTTTTCATATTCCTGCGTTAAAAAATTTATTTTATAACAGAAATTCTATAAATATCTTCAGTTTTCATGATTTATAGATGAGAATTGTAATACTTATTATTGTAATCATTATTAAATCCCTCAATTCTTGCTCATAACGTAATTTGATAATCTTATATTTTGTAGCCAGTAAATGTAATATAGTAATTCCGACTTTGTAATATCGCAAGATAATAATTCTATAGTGGATAATTATTTTACCTAAATGCAGTTTAAAATATAATACATTTATAGATAATTATTTGTAATATTAATTAATATTTGCACTTTTCATATTCACATTATCGTTTATATTTAAATTGCTGCTCATGGTTACAACTGTATCAACATCATTGATATTCATAATTTATTCTGGAAAATTATTATCATCAAAAGAATAAACATTAATCATTGCAGAAATTACGAGATAATGTTGAATCATGAATCAATTTGTCACAAATAATATAGTTTTCATTTGCCACGTCATATAATTGAAAACTTTCTTTTAATTTATTAACTTAGGATATGGTACTTCCCCTAATGCCAATACTAATATCGTCTAGAACCATTACAATTATGTTGGCTCTGTCAAGAGAAGAGCGGTTTATAGAAAATAATATATAGATCGTGCTTGAAAATGTTACGCTTTCTATTCAAGAATCACATCAATACATGCTCCCTGTTTTTAATTAAATTATTTTCAATTCAAGTAATTATGTATTCGTACTTTTCTTATGCACTATAATAAATTGAAATTATATTATTTAAATGTATTTCTATCAGTTAGGTTTAGCTTACATTTAATTTCAAAAAACTTTTATTCTTTTGCCATTATATTTGTTAATATCCATCATAACTTTGGAAATGATTTTTCATATTCCTGCGTTAAAAAATTTAATTTATAACAAAAATTCTATAAGTATTTTCAGTTTTCATATTTATATTAAAAGCAATAGAGTCAAACAAACTTCGAATAAATAAATTCGTAATATTATTATTTTACTATTGCATAGAATATTATAATTAATATTTCACAATTATTATTTGTAACACCATTATTTTAGGATGAAATTTTATAAGACTTAAAGGAAAAATTATACACTACATAATTAAATTCAAATCTCATTCAGACATTACATAGATTACTTTAGTCTGTATGAACAATATAAGATACATCGAATTGATTAAAATTAAAATCCATTCGTGTTTTATTCATTTATGATGGAGTTAATAAACTTCAAGTTCCTAAAAACGTTGCTTTGTATTTCGGATGTATCATAGATCCAAGGAACATTGAAGGAAACAATGCCAATTAATTTACCTTTACTAGTTACTGGACCACCGCTATCACCCTGAAAATACATTCAACAATATTAATAGTATCTAGAAAAACGTAAATAACATAATTAAAAAAGTTAAGTTTCCTTTTCTTAATATTAGCTAAAAATTAAAATTATATTAAATAGTTGCAGAATGATTATTTTGTAAAATAATATCAACTTTTACCCTGAAATATATTACTTTTAATATCGTTTATACATATTTTCTTTTGATATGCAGCAAGAAATATATCTCTCGTTAAAAGAATAAATCTGTATTGACAATTAAAAAAAGTTTATTTATAACAAAAACTACTCTTTTGTAATTTTTTATTCATTCTAACAGTATAAATCATTCATAAATACTCGCAGTTCCTCACCTTTTCCCTTCTTAAATGTGCATATTTGATCTTGAAGCAATGGATAGGGAAATATTTTTATACAGTCAATTCGATTAAGGACATTAACTGTAACTTTTCGCAATTGATCAGAATAATGTAGATATGGAAATCTTGTTGTACCCCACCCAAGTATAATAACGTCGCTGCCATCGACAACATCTTCAGTTGGAAGATCTATTTTCCGGTACATATATACGAAACATAAAACTCGCATTAAAGTCTCTTTCACGCGAGTTTACGCGCTACCCCCGACGGCTTGTGCAATCTGCGCAAGAAGATACAACAACTCATCTTAACTTACGCAACCTGTGCGAATTCACGTAACGCAAGTTGTGCAGCGGCTGCTATCGTGTATGATTCCCGCTCACTTCCGGTTGAGCGCGAGTTGACAAGAACGTCAAGTCCTACCCTGGGCATAGACGACAATCTTCACTGCCTCTATTCCTCACCCGTGGTTTTCGCTTCACCCCATCTTAATCTTCGATGATAGTTCTCGCAGCTCAGATTCGACCTTGAAGTGACTGTCTTCGCCATACCTCGTCCCCCCTTTGGAGACGACATTCATCGCACCGAGTCCGCTCCTGATCATAATCCTCGTTACATCGAGCACACCTAGTGACGAAGGATTGCGCCGCACCGGGTGCACCCGCCGACAACGCCTCTGCACCAGGAAATCGCGAATGTAAGCGTACGGGTGCAGAGACATCGGAATACGGATCTACAAACGAAACTACACTACCGTTCCAGGAGATCGATAAAAGTGAGCGCACGATGGCAAAGATCGCGTTGGAATACGACTTACCTGGCGAACCGTGTCTTATAGATTAAGTAAGTGTGTGCTATTATAAGTCCCTGTACTGTTTATAAGTTTAAGTTTGCATACGTTTAAATTAAATGCAAGTATTGCGTTCCAATATTGCGTAATTGTATAACGTGCTCGGTGGCTTATTGTAGCTGTGTATTTCGAATTGAATTGTAAGTTTATTTATTGTTAAGGCGGGAGACTACAACACCGTATCGACTATATTTCTCCAATGAGGATGATAGACAAGAAGGAAAGACTAAAGCTCACCAAATTTAGATATGAAAAAATACCTGTTAATTTTATTTCCCCATTATATCTACCAGCAAACGAACTCTAATCAACTGAAGAAATTGGGGTTGAAAAGAGGAGAGAGATGGTCACTGATGCAGCAGTCAGCAGAAGGGCAGAGACGATTTCCTCTCGAAAAGAGCTTGAACTAACACAAGTTTACGGTATTAACTAAAATTTCCATTACAAGTACTTTCATTACAATTAAGTTACCCAACATGCAAAATATGAGAACTTAATTTTCACCTGTACGTGCATATCGTTAAGAAATATAACTTAGAAATAATACGATTTTCCTGATCACTATTTATTTACATTGGGATGTATTTATAAAAGTCTTAGTAATAATTCTTTTGTATAATATAAGATAAGTATTGAAAAGTTCGTGTCAAATTAAGTTAATTCTTAATATACAAATTACAATAAGTGAAAATATACTAACGTGTTATTTGGAGTTCTTCAAGTAGTAATGTTGAATTTTATTTAAAAGTAAATATAATAAACCACATAAAATAAAAAAGCAATTTCTGCTACTCTTCACGGATAAATGATTCAATATGAGAGAGAGAGAGAGAGAGAGAGAGAGAGAGAGAGAGAGAGAGAGTAAGAATGAGCGCCTGAAAGAGAAGGGCAAACTATATTCACAAGCGTGAGATATATTATGCATTCCTTATACATTAATTACTTGCAACCTTAATTATACTTTAATAAACGTAGTGTCTCTTTTCTCACTAAAATATTCTTTATAAATACTTCTTATTAGAATCTTAGAAAAACTTCAATTATACTCATTGATAAAGATTTGATCTATTCTTTTAAATCCGATTGTATATTACACAAACTTCAAGGATATTTTCATTCCCATCTAATCTATGAATTTAATTTTGAGATTAATAAAAGTATAACTAACGTAACTCGATGTACTATTTTTATACTCAGAGCCCATCGAGATGATTATTAAATCGATGAATAAGGTGTCACAATTCAAAATCAGAATCTTCTGCAATTGTTGTGCAATGGTTTTATTTCCAATAATTTCTACCGATTATGATGAAAAAGTATGTTTATGACCATTGACTAATCGCGGTTAATTATCTTTATGAACAATATAAGATACATCGGACTAACAATAAAATTTGGCAAAAATAAGGCTTGAATTATAATATATTCTGTTACATAAAAGTTTATGATGGACGTGTATATATAATTTATATATTCTTGAAGCTTAAAAATTAATCTCATACAAATGATATTAAAACAAAATGAAAAATCAAAGTAGACGAGCAAAATTTTCAAAGATCTATAGTAATTCATTAGACTTGATAAAACAAAATAGGATATTATACCTGATGATGTCTAAAATGTCTGTTTGAATTTCTGTAATAATTGAATTAATAATATTAAAAAACTTAATAGGATATTTTGAATTTGAAATTAGGAAATCCATTTTTAATAACATATAATTTAATACTCATTTTATAAATTTAACAACATTTTAAAAATAAATATAAAGTTGATGAAGTACACCATTATTATTATCGTACATTGTATGAAACATTGTTATTGATTATTATTTATATTCACGACGGAGTTAATAAAATCCAGGTTTTTAAAGACGTTACTTTGTATATCAGGTTCATTATCCATCCAAACAGAATAAGAAACAACACCAACCACTTTACCATTACTAGTTACTGGACCACCACTGTCACCCTGTAATTATATAGGATATTATTATTACGCAGATAAATTTATAAAATCAGGTTACATTGTAAGGAAGGGATTTTAATCTAATTTTTAAATCTTTATATCAACATTTTTGGAACATTCTTTACTCTGAACATTTTTTGCTTCAATTAATTTTAACAGGGTAAAATTTATCATTTTTAAAACTAAAATAATAATTCTATATAATTGATACAAGTAAATATGAACACCTAATTTTTCTTATTAATTCTTTTTATCATTCTGAATAATTTACAAATACTCACAGGTCCTGTACCTTTTCCACTCTTATAAGTGCATATTTGATCTTTAAGAACCGGAAAGAAGAATGTTCTCTTGCACTCGGATAGCTTAACAACTTTAACAGTTATTTTCCGCAAATGATCAGAATAATCTCCACGTGAAGATATTGTACCCCATCCATATATAACAACGTCGCTGTCATCGACAACATTTTCAGTTGGAAGATCTATTTGCTTTTGTACTTCATTAAATCTAATCATTCCTCTAACCTGAAACGATAATATTTACTTACAATAATTGCTTTTCTTCATTTACAGTGATATGTATAATGAAAAAATTACTTTATATTTATCATCTTTGCGTTTTGCAACTTTTTGAATAAACGCGGGCAACAAATAATATGTTGTTGCTCAATGTATCAAAATTATAATTATATATTTATAATCATATCATTAATATTTATATTTTCTTTATTCGTGTTAAAGAATTTTAAAAAAACGCTATATTTTTAATTAGAAGTTCATTACACGTCTAAATTAATTAAATACCATTATTGTTCAAATATCTAATTGCCATCCAAATTTAATATTCAAAACTTTTTTTTCAAAAAGCGCATTCTTATGTACTGTAAATTGGAACTCCGAATTAGTTACTTTTAATTATTCAAAGATGGATTTTTATATTAATCTTATTATAAAAAATAGTTAGTATCAAGGAAATTGAAATTTTTTAATGAAAAGTATTACTTCAAATGGCATCAATGTTTCTGTGCGCATGAGATATAAGAAATTCTTACACTAGAAATTGATAGTTAAATATATTGATATTGTTCTTAATTTTCGTATAATACTTTTACCTACAGTTACAACAGCAATATCCCGATGATTATTGCCTGTTCCAATGACTTGTCCTCCAAATCCCGGATGCACATAAATTTTTTCTACGAAGAATGAAGATCTATGCACACCTGACAAAGTTGTGCTTCCCGTGTAGACCCTCACATCTGAAAAATCATTTTTCCATTCGTCGACACAATGACCTGCCGTAAGAATACATTTATTGCTGATAATGGAACCAGCACATATGAATCCATTTGTAGAATACAATCTTATTGATACAATGTGAGGAAAGTCATATATGTCGGTTAATTGGCCACCGATAATTCGTGCGTTCTTACTGTAAACACCTGAAATATTGAAGCAAGAATATATATAAATCTTTATTAAAAATAGCTATTTATTAGTTTTTATATATTGTTTAATACTATATATGTGTGTGTCTAACGATCAAAAATTTTTATAATTTCAATGAAGAACTATTACTTTATTATAAAAATGTAGCAGTAAAATATCATAAACTATGAATATCTATGAACGAATAGATTATATGAACAATTTTTGTATAGTTGAATTTTTTTATAATAATTCTAAACTCTTATATAGTATCTACTTGATAATAATTATATAGTATCTTATATAGTACTCTTATATAGTAACTCTTATATAGTATCTACTTGATAATAATTAAAATATTTAAATAATATAATTATGATAACAAAATGTCAAGTAAGAGATTGAACGTTTGAAGCAGAAAATTTCTAATTCAATAATATTAGTTTAAATAATATATTACATTTTCGTTTTGTGTGTATTATATAGTAATTTCCTCGATGAAACTATTTAATTCGTACCTTTTTTCTAAAAACTTGTTATATATACATTTTGTATATTATGTTAACAATTTCTTTTATGTACAATAATAAATAACCTTAGAATTACTTACTGACAATAAATATTACACAAAGAAGTATTACAATTCGGCTTCTCATTTTTACAATCGTGAAGTTTCATATAACGACTCACCTTTTATGCAAAATCTAAATTCTATTCTTAAGCATACATAAATGTTGTTTCAATATTTATTTCCAAAACTTTGATTAAATTTCTTTGCATAAATCTTTAAACATTCATATAATAGAATGTATAATACGTTAACTTAACGACAAACACGTAAACTTTAATCTACAATTGAATATAATAAAGCGACAATAAATAGATAATAAATCAATGTTAAGCTCTGTTTATATATAGTTATAAAATATATAATGAAAATTATCTTTTTAATTATTCTTTGAATTGTTTGAGGTTATATCTGTACAAACAATTTTTTGTGCATTATAAATTGAGTATTCGGAAACTTCTATGAAATTTAGTTATTTGGCTAATCTAATAATGTTAAATTATTACATATTTTTTAATATTTATTAATATTTATATAAAGATAATTTTTAATTTCATGCTGATTAATGAAAATAAAAAATAAAGTAACGAAGAATTCCTGAAATTTATAATTTATATTGTCAATCGAGAAAGAGGGAAGAAGAGAGAGAAGAAATAGTGTATAAAAGGGAAGAAAATATACTTACAAGTGAGCGTTATATCGGAGGCATACATGGTATAGATGTCCTTTAAAAAAAATATTAGTTTATCTGTATTATTGATAGTGCAGAAAAATATTTTTAAGCTTACGCTAATTCATTATTATCTTATAACTTTAACTGTAATTTTCCGCAGTTGATCAGAATAATCTCCACGTGAAGATGTTGCCCCATCCATATATAACAACAAAAAAACTTTAGTAATTATTGTTTATTGATATTTAATTATTTAATAAAACAAAGCTCATATTTGAAAAAATCAGTTTAGTTTAAAATGCTTATAAATGTATTTTATTATAAAATGAGTTAATATAATAATAAATATTAACGTAATAATGTGAATTTTTTTTTACAAAATTTAACCATTTTTCAACATTCTTAGCATGTCATTTGCTTCTAATTTTTATCCAAAATTTGGAACAAATTTTTATTTTATTTCTTTTTGTTGAATCTTTTTCGTAATAGATAATATAAAATATTTCCAGATTCTATTAAGAAACTTATTTCACTTGTAAATACTGTATGTTTGATGCATTACAAATAATCTAGTATACATTTTCAGTATTTCGTATGATAACTTTACAATCTTTTTATCATATTTAGGTAAATATATTTACAATTCGATAAATCATTATTAGTATCGTATAATTTCATCTATGCAGCATAAATATTTATAAATACTGAGAGTAGTAATATTAAAAATTGTTTTTAATTATTAATGATATTCGACTGCTGTTAATCGGATTTACATAAAACATCTTGAGTAAAGTTGTCGATTAATATTTGTTTAATTTCTAGCTAATTATGGATATTAGAATAACAATATTTCATGCTTCAATGGATTTTAGAAATAAATTTTTAATGAGTTATGTACATCTTTAGACAGTTGTCTATCACAAAAAATAAATTAAACTCTTTTTCACACAAAATCTGAAACAATAATCTTAAGAAAAAATATATAAATATTTTCATAAACGTATAATATTTTTAAGAATTAAAAGCAAGAATCAAAATTAAAGAAGGATAAAGAGCAATAAAAAATATAATACTTTTATATCATATATGACTGTGAACTTGAATAGAATCTAATACATTAGAAGTATGGAAAATTATTAGCGAATGCCAGCCGTTTACTAAAAAGATAAAAATCTGGTATATAAATTTGGTAAGCTATATTACATTTTTAAGCACGAAACCGAAATGAAATATGATCAAATTACTCAACTTTGTATATAGAAACTCAGCTTTGAAGAAGAACTTATTACAATTAACAAATTAAGAATAATTATATTGCAAGATATAGTAAGCTAAAAATTGTAATAATTAAAAATAGATGTTTATAATTTAAAAATTTATTTGAAAAAAATATATAACAAATTATTTGTGCCTAGATAATTCATAAAATTAGTAATTTTCAGAATAAAATGTTAAATAAATTAGAATTATTGTTCAGATACTTAGTAAGCTAGTAGTTAGTTAGTTAGTAAGCTAGTATAAGTTACTTCTTATACGATCAATGTTATTACTAAATATTTTGCTACCGTGATTGTTAATATATTATTTTAAATATTTAATTGTATAAATATTTGAATAAAATAATTTTTCTTATAGTTAACTTTCAACATAGTTAATAAAAACTAATCTATTATAATCTATGTTTAATCTGATTTATTATGTATAAAAATTATATTTTTTAATTTATTGATAACATTACTTTTAATAATTATGATGTTACCTATGTTAATAATAAAAATGTCATTATGATATAAATTTTTTTCTGATATTTTTCTTACGTAGTTTATATAAATTTATATAAATCCGATCGACAAGAAATACCGACCCATGAAAACCAGATAAGATTTGAAGTCCCTATATAATGTCCAAGTAAAAATGAGCATGCGTGTATTGAAAAATACAATGAGCTGCTGTAGAAACATGTTTTTCACCGATGATTGTACTAGCGCATTTATGACTATTTATTTTAGCAAGCCTTATTGATACCAAATACGGAAATTTTCGTATATCAGAATTTTTCTCACCCTTAATTCGAACATCTTTATTGTGAAAATCTGAAAAATTAGTTATAGTATAATAATCATTCTATATGCTCTCATTATATGTTTTCATTTATGATAACCATTGGAAAAATACATTTTTTCAATTGCTGAGTTTAAAATATTGTAGCAAATATATACGTCTATGATGTATTTATATTATATAACAATAAATTATTAGGATATAAATCCTATTTTCTAATAATTTTTTAAGAAATTTTAAATTAGTTAAATTATTTAAAGATTTCATGTCATTATCTCGAATTCTATCTTTTCTGTTTTTCAAGAAATATTTACAATAGTGATAAAATCAGTTAAATTCACTTAAACTCACATACAAACAAAACAAAAAATGTACAGATATCAATTATTTAAATTCATAAATATTATTCAGACAAGATAACGAATTACTAGAAATGTATTCGAGAAGTAAATGAAGCTATTAATAGCGACCATTTTTATTTATAAAAGTTCAGTAACATACATTTTAATCTTCAATGAGACACATATAGAAACTAATTTAAGTAGTTGAAATCTAATACGTTATTGTTTGAGTTGACATAAATACGGTTATGTAATTATCTAAGAAATAATAGCTTGGAAAATTTAAAAAATTTAAAAAACAAGTAGATAAAAAACAAAGAAGTAGATAAATATATATCTTAAATTGATATTATGATAAATCGTAGGATAAAAATTAAAATATGGTAACAACGATATAACTTAAATAGAATTATTACGTAAAATAGAAGTAAACTTAAGTGACTGTTATACCAAAAAGGATCGATATATTTTATGTATTTTACTCTTACTTTAATAGTAGTTAAATTATTTGAAATTATAAGTAATTAAATTTTATTTAGTAAGAAAAGAATTTGCTATCATGTTCAGTCTCAGGAAATGGTATACACTGTGATGTACTTTCTCTAGCAATTATTCATTTGAATTGGGATATGATGTACCTATTGTCCAGTTAAAGCATTGAAAAAATTATACAAAAGATTTGAAATAAATGCATAAATATTATTATCATATTAAGACTAATTATGAATTATTTTCATTAAAAAACTGAGTGTTATTTAATAAATGGTATATTATTAAAAAAAGAATTGACTTATTAGTCTGTATGTATAATGCATTATAGAAAATTATTGTTAGCAATTTAATTGAAAAATAAAAAATTATCTCTTATATTTATATAATATAATTTTTAAATAATTTGATGAGATAAACATCAAAATTATATAAACATTACTTATTTTTCTCCTAATTTAACAAAAACAGCATAATAATTACGTATATACCTCTTCGTATGAATGTCCGTTTGTACTACTTTCCTTTTATCAGTATGAAAAACTTAATTCATCGATTGTAGATGTATAAATTATAACATAGTTGAAAATCATGTACAATAAAAGTTTTTAAATTATTTCTAAAGAAATAGTAATATTAAGTAAGAAACTCTAATTTGGAAAATAAAAAATAAAATATTTCAGCCATACAGTGTCACATTTCATAATCTCTTATTTATATATATATGTATGTATCAAACAGATATTTGTAATATATAAATGTTTACAATCCTTCGAAAATCATTAACAACTTACCTATAATGTTTTAACATGCTTATTTATTGACGAGACAAAAAATATATTAATAGTTAAAAACATAAAAATAGATAGATTTTCTTAATATTCTTTAAATTTATACTGCAATATTCCTTAAAACTAAAAATCATATTTTGACAGTTTAGTTAATTAATAGCTATTCTCTTTTTAATAATATCTGTAGAAAAGTTATTGAAATCATTGATAAATAGGGCAATAGAAAATATTAATAGTAATATATACCAAAATACATGTAAAAAAAGATATTTTTAAAATAAATAATTTAAATCAATGATTTAAATAAATAAATAAATGATTTAATTTAAGTAATTTTAATTTAATTTAAGAGTTTTTAAATAATAAATATTAATTTGAAGCTCATACATTATTCTTTAACTTAAAATTTATAATTTGTTTATTTTAAATTTATTGGTACTTTAAAAAATCTTTTATTAAAAATTAATTTTTTTACTTATACACAAACAAATATTTCATTCTTTTCAGAAAGTTATATTTTCTTCAAATTATATTTTATTCTATATTTAGTAATAGTAATAAAAAGCATTAAGTATTATATTTTAATATAAGTATAATTATAAGAGTTGCAATTTATTTACAAATAACACTACGTAATAAACTACAGAAAAAATAGGTCAATATTGCTAGTATTAATTAATTCATTCTTGAATTATGAGTTTTTGTAGCAGCGAAATTATAGATTGAGGATAATAAGAAAGTGTTGAAGAGAAGCTGTAGAAATTGTCATTAAAATAAATAATGGAGCCTTTCAAGTATAAAATAATAAATATATGTATTTTAACTGACATAAATGAGTTTACTGAATTTTTGTATTGAGTTGATAAAAACTGCAAAAAAATTGTAATTTATTAATAAGATCGTCTCTGGCAGATTTTAATTTTGTAATATTAATCTTGTATAAATATAAAAGTATATAATATTATCATATAATGTCGAACTTATTATCTTAAATTATACAGGCTAATTAGATATACAATTATTACATTTCTTGATTACATATATTACAATTGGTCTTATAATAATTATTATATAATGAGATACTATTATTATAATATTAATAATTTTATAATAATAGACACAATAATTTATTAAAACGTAATCATTATTTAATTTATATTTTTCAAAATAAGTCCATATAATATGTAGGTATATCGAAGATCTGTTGTTTGAGAGAAATCAATTTCTGTTTCATAAACATTAAAATTAATGCTTTAAGAATCTCTTAATTTCATTTTTCCCAGTTATCTTGTCATTATAGTTATATTACAAACATTTCTGAATTGGTAAAATGGAAGCTCTTTAGATTTATAATTTATAATATATAATTCTCATATTTTAATATTATAACATCGAGTAAGATATCAGTTTCTATTTTAGCTTTTCTTATAAATATTATACATTTTTTTGCTTTGTATTTCCTTAAATCTATGTCTCTTTTGTCATACATTATTGATAATAAACCGACCCAATTATATTGTTAGATTTTAGATATTTGTAAAATAAAATAAAATTCTTGAAATATGCGTAAAAATTGTTGTAGGAAAAATTAAAAGTAGGTAACTTAGTTAAATATTCCTATAGAAACAAAAAATATATACATAAAGAAAAGCTTACCTAGTATTAGTTAGAATAAATTAGTTTAAATAATTATTAATACAGACGAATAAAAAAATGGAGAATAAATAAATATAGTATTACTTTAAAAAATATTATTTAATTATATAAATAAAAAAGATTCAAGGATCTACTTAAATGTTTACTTAAATATATATAATTCATAATATACTCTTTGTTTTATATTACATTATATTAATAATATATTTATTTTATCCTCAATCCATTATATCAAGTTAAAATATTATTAATTCAGTACTCAGGTTCATGGATATGATAAAATTCGAAAAGTCTTAAACATGAAAAATCTCTTCTAGTGGTGAAAAATATTGTTATTTCATTTTAAAATGGATTAAACACATAAATTTTACTTGCATTTATTTTATAAATTATTTACTAGACAAGTTAAGTAATTCATAATTCATAAAGAAACTGATTTTTGAGAAAAAAAATTGTTTTTTTCATAGCATTAATAAATAATAGAAGATTTCATTTTATGACTGATCTACTTTGTGAAATAGTTCGTCGAGTCAAAAAATAGAAAACTCTCCAAAAAATTCTATTTTTTGGATAGATAGAAGACATGGACTAAATAAAAAATTTATAAAAGAAAGAGAACTATTAATTCATTTCCAGTTTTTGGAATCAGATGTATGAAATGAGTGGATGCTTGCACAAAATAAATAAAAAGAAGTATCTTTGGGTATGCAATATGCAATATATAAATGCATAATATGCAAAGGTTATGGAAAATAAATAAAAAAAAATAACAAAAGTTATGAAATATTAATAAAATGACAATATTATAAAAGTAAATTAAGTTGCTCGCTTATCAAAAAAGAGACACAATTAATATAAATACAAATTATTAATTCACTTGCGAAACGAGATTTTCTACACGAAATTGGATGCGTAATGAAACCCGTCGTCTCACTTACATTACAGTTTCACCTTTCTTCCCACGTTCCGGTGAAAAACGGTAACGAGAGAGTAGATGTTTATTAGAAAAGGTGGTCGAATATCGAAAATCTCGAGCAAGGGAGAATCGCGTCTTTTATCCCCCTGGAGACCATTTACTTGGGCTCACTTCGGTCACATTCGGCCATACACGAGTTTTATTCGAAGATCCTCTCATATACATAGTGAGAATCTCTCACACAAATGCACTATGTATCATTTAGAGATTTATCACGGGACGTTGTATACTTTAAGTCGTGAGTAAAGGACTTATTCCTAGACATTTTAAAATTTATTATTAAACATGCTTATGTTGTAACATACTATTGAATGTTAGTATTACTAGTTACTATTAGTATTACTATTACTATTAGTAGTTACTAATGTAGTAAAACGTATGTAGTTAAACATCAAACCTTAAATTAAAAACTGATTATGACACGATTAAAAAATTTTCATAACATTTAACTTATGATTAATGAAAAATTACATTGTTGAGTATTAGTTCGAATGTGTTCCTAATTGTAATACAGCAAGTTATAGAAAAGTTACGACTTTACTCTATTAAAAAAATACTAATAGTTTAATGTTTCATTTATGTATGGCTTGAAGAGTATAAACATTGATATAAGTATTAAGAACTGAAATCATACTTACATAAAATGAAAACGTGATTTTGCTTCTAATAAAAGATTTTGATTATAATGTAACAATAAGAAAATTAATTAAAAATAAAATCATTTTTCATAAAAACGCTTCCTTGAAGAGTGTGATGCTGTACATAAAAATTGATTTAATAACTAATAAATATATAAATTTATCTTACCAACGCTTAATATTAAGTAAAAAACGTCACCATTTTTATAGCCATTTAAATATCCTAAAAAAATTTATGAAAACGCTTGTATGATTTTTTTAACATTAGAATAGATCAAATTCTGTTGAACATGTGGCCTCTATTTTTATATACTTTTCCATTATTTTAAATTATTTCTAAAATGTAAGCATGTATATTCATTGAAGTATAATCATAAATGTTCATCAAATAATTATGTAAAAATAATAAATGATAAATATCATTGGAATATTTTTTTATTTAAATGAAATAATAAAAGCTTTATAAAATATCAATTTTTTATATCAAAATTCAGAGAAAGTAAATTAAATAAATACGAATTTAATAATCAATAAAAGAAAATAAATTTTAATAATTAATCAAATTAACGAATATTTTGTGTTGAAACTCGAAAATAACCGCAACCCTAATTAAACTGAAATGATGAAGAAAAATTAGAATAAAATATTTCACGATAACAGAAACTTCTGGTAGTTCCTATTTTAAATTAAATGATTATCATACGTTAGGTATATTCAGCTCTAATGCTCGTTATTTTTTTCTTTTCATTTTATGTAATATATGGTCTTACTACAGAATCGATATCGTTGGAAATATCTAATCTATCTCTAAAGCAAATAGCACGATAAAAATGGGGAATGTAGAGTTCAATTGATCCAAAAATGTACAAATATAAAATTTGGATGGCAGAGTACTGCCATCATTGAATTTATCTGTTTCTGTACCTCTTCCAAATCTTTTACAATCATAAAAAATTACCAAACTTCTAGACTCTATCGTAAATGTAAGATCAACTTGGGCCGATGAATTATCTTCGAGTTTGGTACTCCACTCGAAATTCGATGGCTGCCTTTGACGCTTACACTAATATTATTTAAATGAACTATTTTTTCATGTATTATAATTTTACATTATAAAAATGATTTTCTGAGTGCCTAAATGCTCTGATCTTATTAATAACACATTATTAATAATAAATAAGATTTGACTTAAAAAATTCACATTTATATTGTTTGAATATTGTTACAGTAATGACTAGTATAAATTGAGCATTGCAAAGTACAAAAGAATACATATTGATATTGAAATCGGAGTAGTGCTATATTAAGGATGAGGAACAAGTAAGTTAGACCGTAAAAAGATATTTCTCCAAATATCGATTTCTAACGAGAGTAACTTTAGCTCGTTACAAAGGTTGAAATATCTTGGATGAATGATTCTGAAGTGAACAATCATGACTAAGCAAGCAAGGCAGTCTCAGGATTACAGATTATTGTTCTATTATATTACTGTTCTATTTGCATATACAATAATAAGTGATAGAATTGACTGTAGTTATGCTTAAAGTAAATATTTTTTCTTAATATTATTTGAAAAAAAGCATAATATTACTTTCTAGTATCTCTATTTTATCTATAAGTTAACATGGTGGAATGTATGCAGATAATAGTGTAGATAATGATATTCACTATGTGTAAGTCAAACTTGTGTAAGCTGGGATGAATATATATTCAACTTAACTGTCGTTTTTTAAACAAAATATTGATGATGTCATAGTGATCTACAAAATAAGGGGCTTACTTTGAAAGGAAAAATATTTTCTCTTTCAGAGTTATGAGTATCACTATAAGACTACTATAAAGTTTGTATGACCTTCAACCACCGAAATTAATTTGAATGAAATACCTATGGAATCTAAGGTACCATTCGATTAATCGACCAGCCAATGCAGATCCGATGACCAAAAACGAATGTGAATAATTTCGAAAATATCGGTTCACGGTGAAAGTTATACAATAGTTTGATCAGCAAACTTGTATGATATATGCAATAGCGTAAATTTAACGGCATAAGTGTCATAATAGATAAATGTTATGAATATAAAAGAAGCCTCAAATTGTACATAGGAGAAAATAATTCAAATACTTACATTACTTGCCTCCATAATTATCCAAGTATGAAGAAATTTTGTTATAATGAATAAATCAAAATATATATTTTTGAATTATAATTGAAATATATTATTTTTTAGCGATACATTATTTTTCAAAATAAAACTAAAGCTATACCCTTCTTTGCTCGATAGACATGATAAAGTTGTATTTGTTATCTGACACTCTAATCCTTCTTATGAATAAAGACTTCGTCCAGACTTTTATATTGATCGGTCGGATCTTATGACTTAGGTTTATGGTATTAGAATTTATATATATTACGGATTTTAGAAAATACATTCGTCTCCACATTTGAGAAGTTTGCTCATATTTATATAGCAAAGATTCGTACTAATCATGTTTCCTTCTAATTGTCAAAATAACAAACTTCCATGTAAATTTGTCCGAAGGTTACTTCATGCATATTATTGCTACTTTTACATCGATATTCATGATTTAGTTCTAATTTTTGTACGACTACAACTTGGGGTTCTCTGAAAACATCTAAGAAAACAATAGTTTAGCATTCTTGAGAGTCAACATGTATCAGTTTTTATTTTCGTGATATAGTATCAGTCGTCGGAGTTACCGTATGAGAGACTAAGTCACCACCGTCACTCATTGTATCAATGCATTTCTCAGTTTTTGAGTCACTTGATGCCCTGATCATTTCTCTTCCAACTTCTCTTTTATCCTTTTAATCTTTAAAGAAAAATAATGAAAATTCTATCATTCTAATTCAGCCTGATCCACAGACTCATATTGCTTGTCTACCAAGCGAAATATAATTTATGTTACATAATGAATTTGCCCCCATTTTAAAAGTTCCTATGATAAAATTAAGTATTTACGTTAACCAAAATTAGATTAATAAAAATGAAATTAAATAAAAATGATTAAGCAGTTATAATTTAAGAAAGATACTATAAAACAGAATGTGAAAAATAAATCTTTTTACTTAGATAAAGTTTGAAAATCATCAAAAGCTCCTGATGATGGTGAATTGTTATCAAAAGGACGGATGGATATTATCAGGAACCAAAGGAAGAAAAATGCAATGAAAAACAAAGAAACAGAGAAATAGAACGACTTGGTAAATCAGTCAAACAATTTCAATCAATTATTGGTGTAATAAGTGGTAAATTTTACCACTTGGTAGTTTTCTAAATATACCACTTGATAAATATATATTGCAAATACACGCTTTAATGTTGAAAATGCTTTCATTATTAAACCTATTATTTATTTTATCATAAGAGGTGTTTATAAATGATTCAAGCCTGTGAGCGAATTTAAATTTATTTATTTTTAATAACTATATAGCAATAATTCTAAAATAACTAATATGCTACCATCTAATAGCATTAAAAATATAATACTCAAAGAAACTTTAAACGATCGGTAAAAAGCGTTTATGGAATAATATTTATTTATATATTTGATAATTATTTTTTATTGATTTTTCATTTTATAAACAAAAATTTTTAATATCGTCTCTATCCTCAATAATCATTTAATATATAATTTATAACTCAACATATAAATATAAATTTGTATACGTAGGTACAGATTTTTAAATAACGAATTAATAAATTTATATAAAAACACATGCGAACATTGCGACATTTGATGCGACAATATTGAATAACTTATGTGTAATATTGAAAAATCGTGTGTGTTTTACACACACATCGTATTATTCTGTATTTTGTTAATGAAGTAATATATAAGGAAAAGAAAATTAATTTATTATTTAAAATATTTTATCGAATCTTATTTATTACTTATATATATATTACATTTTATATATTTACATAAATGATTATATTTTATATAAATGAAGAAATGGATTTTCAAAACTAAACTATTATGAATTACTTTACAATTTTTTAATTAAGATTTCCTAATTTATTTTAGAAAACGAATACAAATTATTTATTTATCTGATTTATGTAGTAAACATTATTTCTAATAGTTAAAAATATTATAAATATTCAAAGTAAAAAAAACTAATTAATTATAATGCAAATTAATATTTGTTTTCGATATTTTAATATGAATGCATAAAGTTAATACTAATGACTATTGCATACCTAAATAATGAGTAATATTTATTTAGTAGAGTTTGAAAATCAAGTGACCCTAACTATAATAGTTTAAGCTCTATAAAAGTAAGATTCTTTAAATGCATAATATTTTCAAAAGAAACAAATAAGTATACTTTATAAATTTGAATAAAATACTTTTCAGGAAAGAATCTTGTATATATAATTATGTAATAAAAAATAGGCATTCAATTTTTTATAAAACTTTTGTTATCATTTATGTAAAAAATATTTTAGATCAATATTTCTTAAACAAGTTACGATATTTAAAGTCAGTTACTCACATGTATTTTATTATTCTTTTATAAATAAAGTGTATTGAATAAGCCGATTCGTTTATTAAAATTATTGTTTTATATTTTCAAGTACATAAAACTAATCTAAAAGCATTTACATGTATTTAAAACAATATTCGTATAATGTATGTGTATCTGTATATATATATAAAACAAGAAAAAACTTAAATAATATATTTATTGTTAAGACCTTTTATAAAATGTAAGTTTGAATGTAAGTTTATAAAATGAAGTATTAAATAATGACTGTTTAGAAAATTATATGATATAAATAATATGCTCAGTAGTATCAGTAGTTAATAATACTTAACTTAATTAGTTTATCTAGCAACAAATTTTATCAAGAAAGTTTAGGTACTTTGACCTATTATAGATCGAATGAAATTTAGGTGCTTATAGACGTTGGTTTGCACATCAGGAACAGGAGGGATGACTGGAACACTAAATGAAATAATACCAATAATTACACCATCTGCAATCAATGGACCTCCGCTATCTCCCTGCAAAATATTTAAAACGTAATTAATCAAATATTTTTTAGTATTTAAATAAATAGATATTAAAATAAATAGTTAAACATAATCAGTTCTTATTATCATATTTTCATATTGTAAAAAACGACGTATAATATATTTCTCTATAATAAGCATTATTAAGTTAGATTATATAATAAATCAAACTTAATTCACTTAGTAATATGTATGAACTAACGGTATGTGTCCGACATTCATCCATATAAGTGCACATATCATCACGCAGAATACGAAAAGACAAGAAGTTTGAGATCTTGGGCAATTTCACAATTTTCACCGTAGCTTTCATTACTTGGTCAGAAAATTGTTCAGTTTTTTCATCCGTATAACCCCAACCACTCATTGTAACAAAACTATTATAAATAATGTCATGGGTTGGAAGTTCTGCTTTGTTTTGGAATTCATTGAATTCGATAGTTTCATTAACCTGAAAAGTAAAAAACGTTATTATTTTAAAATTATTGAAGAATTTTATTCGAATTTGATTTTCAATTATTGAATTTCGAAAGAAAATAAACTAATTCTGAGAATTGAAAAGAATTGACGAAAATTTATTTAAAAATTTATAAATTTGTTGTTTTCCCAAAATTTAATCTCGATAAATTCTGCATTTATTTTAAGAACTGTAATTCATAGTATATTTTCATATGTAAAAAAACTGGAATATATAAACGACACCTCTTTAAAGCTTCAGTTTCTCTACATTAAGAATTATCAAAACAGTGCTTATAATCATATATATTATATTTGATTACAGCATAATCTTTTATATTTCAATGCCTTTACATTTTAATGAAAAACAATTATAAATATTGCATATTGTAATTTATAAATACAGTTGGAATAATTGTACTTAAGTTTACTTACTGTAATAACAGCGATGTCATTATGATTCTCAATCGATTGTACGATGTCTCCAATAAATCCGGGGTGTAGATTAACACGATATATAGACAATACAGTCCCAGAATTACCAGATAAAGTTGAACTTCCTATATGAATTCGTAAATTGGGATAGAATTTTTCCTTCTGATATAAACAATGTGCTGCCGTAAGAATATGTTTGTGGGTAATAATTGTACCAGCGCAGATATGTTTATTCAATATCTGAAATTTTATTGACACTAAATAAGGACATTCTCGTATGTTAGAAATTTGACCCCCAATAATGCGCATATTCCTGCTGGACACACCTATAAGTGAGTAGTCATTAAAAAAGAATACAATATAATGGTTAATTCATAAATACTTCATTTGCTTCAATATAAATCTTGTGTCACAAACAACAGTAAATGCAATTTTTTCAGTTGATAATTCAACATTATACAGCATCAACTAATGTTATCATTATTAAATACTATAATATCATAATATTTTAAATCGATAAATCCACATTATAATAATAATCATACCAGGCAAACAATACCAACTGTATTAATGCAGTAAATACCTACACTTATTAAGGGAACAATAACTAAGCTTCATCATTTTCAACTTTTATTTAATAAAATAAAGGCAAAATATTTTTCAGTTATAATGATGTTAATTAACTAACTGTACATCGAATGATAACAAGAAAAATAATTTTTTATCATAAAAAGCACAATTATTAAGTAAAAGAGCAATAATGGCTTTATCATTCACATTTTGTAAAATTCTGTCAAGTTGAAATGTATTTTATGAGTAATAAATAATATATTTATAGTTAATTTACCAGCAATTAGTAATAGAGAAAAATATTTGAGAATTTTGGTGGCCATTTAGATATCTATAGAAACTGATTGATAAACTAAAGCTTCTTTATAATCTTTATATAGAAACTCTAAGTATTTAACATATTAGACTTGTTTCAATATTTATTTTTTATAATATTAATAAGCCATACAAAAACTTTTAAAAATTCATAAAGAATGAATTAACGAATGAATTATATGAATCATATGGCTCTATAATTAAAAATAACAAACTTATCTTTACACTCCAATAAAAATATTTAATTTTTGCCTTTGTGCTTTAGTACATTTTATATGATTTACTTCTGTGACAAAAATTAAGTAATTTTAGTATTAACGTAATTTCAATTGAAGTAAACGTAATTCAGGACTTCATAAACATTTTGGAACATAGGTATTGTGGATCAATAATAATAAACTTAATAAGTAGTAACTTTAATAGGTGTGCTTCAAAATTTGGTTTAAATATTCAACAATTTGTGGTTAGAATTCTAAATGATTTTTTATTCACACATTGAAAAATAATTTTAATATTTATATTAAAATTTTTATAAGTTTTATAAGAATGAAAATTATAAAAAATTATAAAGAACTTTTATATCTTTTTGAAGTTAATAATAGAAATAACGATTACATAAGTAGATTGCATAAATAGTTGATATTCTTAATTTATATAAAATCTAAATACAGTGGAAGCTTAAAAATTAATAACATTAATTATTTTAAAAATATAATTTAATGTATATTTTAATTTTTGTAGTATAGCTTCTCGCAAGGCATATAATATTTTATTGAAAAAGAAATTTAATATCTTAATTTCACTTATTTAGCACGTTTATATAATTGTATAAGTATAATACAATTATATGAGGTATATTAGTTAAATTTCATCTTACTTTGGTATTCACTGGTTTTCGTGTTTTCTTATCTCTATTGAACTTACTGAATTTTATTTTACTCTAACATAGAATAAAACTAATAAATAATATAGAAATTCTTTTGTTATAAATACGAGTACTATTTACTATTTTAAAAATATTTTTCAACATTTATATTAATATTTAAATATTTTGAATAATAAGGTTAAATTATTCCACATAAATTATTCCTTGAAACCAAAAATGAAATAATGAAATATTTCTTTTTATATATCGGTAGTAATTTTCTATAACTTATTTATTATATACTACCTCTATTTCATATTAAATGTGCTATCCAATCAATAAGTGTCATTACTAATTGTTTTATACCTTTACTATACTCATCCGTATACTTTATATCATTTTATTAATTTTGTGCAATATTTATTAAAATTAACTGTATTTTATACAAATTTATTTCTTTATCAGTAATGAAATTAGTAAAGTTTAAGTTGCATAATGTGAAATATTTAAAAATATTTACACAATATTATCACATATTAGAAATTTAAATATTGTGCATATTTACGTCAAAATTTATTACTGTTACATAGTAATAATAAAATTACATAAATTATCTTGGACATGTAGTAAAAGAAATGGAGAAAGAAAACTAATAAAAAATTGGAACAGTTTATAATACAGAAACAACATATTTTAAGTAAATGTATTAAATATATTATTATAAGTGCAGTATTATTATTTAGTTTATATTTTAAGTAAATACATTTAAATTGAAAATTATAAAATAAATTTGTAATACTCTAAGCTATTAGTTTTCTGCAGAGTAATAATAAGTGATTCAATAAAAAAATAACTACAAATTTTATTACATTTTACCATTCTTATAATATGTGCATTCAGCTGTAATTTAAAAAAAATTTTAATCTTCTTTATAAATAAAAAGGTGATTATTATTATTATTATTATGTAAATATTGAACAATAAAAAATATTTTCCTCTATACAAAAATTATACCCATAGGTATAAAAAAGATACTGTTTACTTTTTTAGGAATGATTAATCGTTTCGTACTCTCTTTCTTTTGCCTATTTCATTCTAATTTATCGCTTTCTTCACAATTTATATATAAATATTTCACTTTAAGAACTAACAGCTACAGCAATATATCATATTATTTCATTCTCTATTTAATTGCATACTTATATCATATAAGTTTACGTAATATTATTCTTACAACATATGGTAAAATTCACTATTATTATATTTTACGATTACATAATTTATGTAAAAAGTTTATTTATGTAATCATTATATAAAAAGTTTTTTTTTTTGAAACTTTTAGCTCTTTACACTCGATCTTAATTTATGCGATAGATTTGGTTAAGTCGTATATTTTTATATTTTGTATTATACTTCACATTTTTCTTATTCTATTTCTTTTCTGTCTTTTTTAAAATCGAAATCTTTCTGAAATAATATATTTCAGACCATTCACAAAATTATCTTTATATATCAACAACATCAATTAAATAATTTTCATAAAATAAAGTAACAATGAATTTTATAATATATTAAATAATATATACTGCTGTTATTATCACACAATACTGATGCGCGGTAAACGCATCCGCCACGTCATATTCCCGCAGAGATCTACCAGTGTGGACAAGATCACCTTGCATGTGCTTAACCTAGAAGAGCAAGACAGAGGGAGAGAGAGGATAGAACCAAATGAGCTCGGAAAAGGCCCCAGAATTTTTCCGTGCCAGGCGATGGACAGGTACGGGGGTGGCCTTGGAATTTTCACTCAGACGGCTGCATGTAGTTGGCTCACCAGGAGTTGCACGCTGATTGGGCCTCATGACTAGGGAGCTCCTGCAGCATCAGCGACAGGAGTATCAGGAGGAGCGTATATAGGACCAGCTATATCCTCGGAGGAAACTCTCTTTCTCTCGTGTTCGGCGGAAACTTCGTGCGATACGGGCGAAGCGACGTGGCATAACTGCCCCTCGACAATTGAATTACATACTAGAAGAAATCGGTGCTTATTTTGCCTCCCAAGTCTTTCTTTCTTTTTTCAACCGTCCTTCTCAGGGTGAATCATAAAAGTCGAACAAACTACTTTCAAACTGCAATTATCAGAACGAATCGTAAACATCGAACAAATTAATTTCATTCCACCCTTATCAGGGCTACCGTCACCTTAAACTCCTGAGCAAATAGAAGGTTATCAAAACTTGCTCTCGGTTAGAATATGAGTTTAAGCGCCTTCCATTTTAACTTTAAATATAATTTTGGCATTTACATGTTTTCACTATTTTATGAATTTTAAGTATTAATGCTAATCTATGTTCTTAAAATTAGACTATGTATATTTTACAAAATTACTATTAATTTTAAATTCATTTATTCTAGTAAGTTATCCATAACTTAATAGAATTTATATACAAATTTCAACAATTTTAAATCCTTAGAATTTTATTTATAAAATGTTTATTAAGTTCGAATAACTAACCAAATTATTAGATTATTGGAACTTACATACTACATTACTATACCATAATAAGTTTGGTTCCGTACATTTCATGATTCTTAGTACATTTCATGACTTAGTTGTCTTTAATAATGTCTTTTTTGTATTTAGCTTTAAACTATACTTTTTACTTTAACTTTGTTCTAAAGCTTATTCAGAATTTATGTCTTTCGATTATTTTTTAAATATTCGACTGTATTATTTCGGGAAATATGAATTCACCCATACATGTTACCATAAGAACTTTGTTAAAAATGAATACATGATATTTTGTCTTTATTGCTTTCTTGTGTTCCCAAGGTTTAACTCAATTTCCATTTTAATCGAATATCAAATTTCTTCAGCTCTAAAGCTTAATTTAATTCTAGCCAATATGAAAAAAATTAAATTTGCAATTTAATTTATGTAATCATTATAGAAAAATATATAATTTATATATTTAAAATATTAATATTAAGGTAACGTAATTTATTGCTCTTACACCATTTTCAAAACATATATAAAAATATAATTACTTACAGTGATATATATCTCTCATAATAATCTTATTGACGGAAATGTAATTACTTGAAGATAACATCTATCTACTTGACTAAAAATTTCTTTAAATATACTCATTCTATAAAATTAACGAACATTTTATGCTACTTAATAAATACATTTATGATTATTCACTTATATAATTATTCTGCACGTATTCTTTGAAATATTAAATAAGAAATTATTTTATATCAAAAATACCTTAACCATACAACATATTAGTTAAATATATGTGATAT
Organism: Wiebesia pumilae; assembly: GCA_018907045.1. Classification (NCBI taxonomy): domain Eukaryota; kingdom Metazoa; phylum Arthropoda; class Insecta; order Hymenoptera; family Agaonidae; genus Wiebesia; species Wiebesia pumilae. The sequence continues at coordinate 3,097,929 of JACCHZ010000077.1, forward strand.
ATTTATATTATTTAAGTTGGATGACGTAATTAAATATAATATACCAAGTCTTCATTGCTTATTCTATTTATATATACTAAAATGATTTATTTTTATAGAATCCAAGAAAATATTATGTACTGCTAACGGAATTAAACTAAATAGATAAATAAATGTGAAAAATTATAAATCTGTGATAAAATTTTATGACATTTAAATATAACATATAAAATATAAGGTGAATAAGTTTAATAATTGATTTGGCTATGCCCTTCTTATACTAAAATAAATCATTATAATTAATTAGGTCGAACTGTAGAATAAGCAAATTTCTTAGTATAACATATTTTAGTGATGAACATAAACTATTTTTGTATGTTACCGACACATTACGCTACAGTACTCCAACCTATTTTCCATCTAACGTAGTTTCTATCGTACATCAATCAGACGCTAATCAAGATGCGTAGCGCAAAGTAACTTTATAGAATTCAATTGAACTTATAGTGTGATAAGATATAAAATGAATCTGCTCCACTGAAAATTTATCAATATACAGTATTCGGCTTACCCTAGCTGTGGTATAATTTTTTCAATATTTGGTACATTTGTACGCTAAAAAGTACATTCATTTTATCTAATTTAACAATTTATTTTTCATCTTCTGTGCATATTTTCTTTTTTGTTCCTTGCCGTTACCATACAAAGTTTTCCATTACCGCGAACAAAAAAGCTCTTTTTGTAATATTAATTTTTATCAAACATTATTTGAAGTTCATAAAGCTCTATAAAAATTTTTGGAGTACTTTTCAGATATAAAGATTAATTACATATATATTTTATAACTGCTTTATTTAAAAAACATTATCGATTCGTAATAACATTTATACAATTTATAGTTACATAAATATTTTGAGACAATATAATTCACAAATGCATGCAATTACATATTAACAAATATAGATCAATATGAAACAGGTTCTTATTATTTTTGTTGAAAATATTGGTGAATTTTTGACTACTTGTTTGAAACAAGCATGTTATATGTTAGCTTCTAATTACTGTTTTCTAAGTATTTATATAATATCTAAATAATGTTATACTCTAAAAAATTTATAATATTTAGAGGTAAATAATATTTTAAAAAATCTTTGATAATTTGTCCATTAACTTTTCAAATTTTATGGTCTATTGTACAATAACTATGATATTTATCTTAGAGTTACTTCAGAAGTTTGCTCAATATTTCCTTCTTAAAAATCACTTAGACATTTATTTTAAACATACGTGTGTGATTTTTACAAATGCTTGAGATTCTAATAGATATTTACACATGAAAATACTTTTCGCATTATAACCTATTAAATGTAAGATTATATAGTTTAGTTTTTTGTCATTAATACTAAATGAAATCTTTTTCAATAGGAAATAATAAATTTTTATTCAGAGTAATTCAGAAGTTATGTACATTTAATTATTCTTACATTCAACTCTATAAATTGTAAATTAAGAAATATAGTGAAAAAAATTTCTTAAAATATGCTATATTTGAATAATTTTATATGAAAAGAAGGTGATAGTTATCCAATATTTGTTCACATAAAATTAAAAAATGAGACGTATGATATAGAACAAAGTACATTGTTAATGCAGATATATATATATTTATTTATTAAGTCTTTATTTAAGTTCATTTTAATTCATTAAGTTCATCGTGCTTTTATGTTATAATGTTAAAAATATGTCGGACTAATAAAGTCCTCATAAATGCCATTGTTATCCACGTATTAATCATTTCATTTTGTAAATTTTCATAAAAAGTATTTGATAGCTCTTAAACTTTATATTAAGAAATATATTGATTTTATGGTATATCTGGTATATAAATCGGTAGTTATGTAATAATAATTAATGGATTTTTTTCTGTAACAATTTCTATAATACTCTCTGATTAAACAACTAAAACAACTTGAGTACTATTAAAAAATTCTCAATTTTCCAATAAATCCTTTCATAAATTACAAAATTTTACTAAAATAACTTTCAATCGTTGAATTCTTTTTAAGAAAAAAGATTTTTAAAGAGAAATTTTTTAAAAGCGGAATACTGTATAAATTCTTCTTGGGGCACTGAATTTTCTTTTATTTTTAATTTTTAATTATAATAATCAACGATGTTTTTTATTTTTCTAAGATAAATTTTATTTTTTTAGATTTATTAATTAATTTAATAATTCCACTGCCTTTTTAATATTATATTAAATGACAATTTTTTTGTACATAGCAGAAAAATATTATTTTCAATTTAATCATTAAAAAACTTATGTTAATTAAAATATTTTATGACATTGTACAGATTTTTTTACCTTCGTAGAACACGGTGAGTATCAAGAAAACAATGTTTCGTAGTTTGTAACATATAATGTAATAACCGAGGCTCTTCTCTTTTATAAATTCACTTGTTTGCAAAAATAACAATAAAGGAGTAAATGTTACTCGGTTGCTATTTAAAATAATATTGCTAGGAGACAAATAATATTATATCAATCTTTCTAAATAGGCTACATATGAGAAAATTATTTGCGAAATAAGTTTATCTTGTAGTGTATTATAGAATTACATATTTCGTCCGACATATTCTTTTTCGAATATCTATAGAAAAAGCGAGATTAGTGTTCATCATATACTGAGTAAAGTGGATAATATCACAATTTTCTAATACCAAATTATAATATTATTTGAAGCGTAAGCTTATTAAACATTATCTACTTATAGTAGATCTGCCATTCAGAACATATTTCAATCAAAGGTTCTTTTTGTTTTAGAATATATTAAATGAAATATTATGTCTGATGTGAATAAAGCTATTGTGATTTATAATTATACAAAAAATATATTCAAGTGTATAAGAAATATCTTGTTTGAAAAGCCGATTATTATTAGCCAGTTTATTTTTATATTTATTTATATCTATTTATCATTAAATTTTACATTAATATATTTACATGATTATATAGAAAATACATCTTTTATATAATTATGGTTCTATTTGTTTTATGAAAAACTATAATTTTTAAAAAAATATTTATCAATAAGTAAATAGTTTTGCTTGACTCTCTGATACAAAAATTATTACTAAAACTTTAGGATACAGTATTAATCAAAACTAAAGATATAGTTATATTAGTTTCTTGCATTTTTCATTATAATTAAATTTATTATCCTATCTCGTTAAAATAATATGCAGCCATACGATAAGATTAGATGCAATGATTTTACTATTGTTTACTTGATGAATTCTTATTCTGAAGAATTATTTAAGGACAAAAGTTTTCTAAAGGAAAGCTCGCAGATAATTTATTTGACCAGTAATTAATCTTGGAAACTTTCGCTTCGCGACGGATATACTTTCGGTTATATTAACAAAGCATACATGCCTGAAAATTGTATAATAACTTTTATAATAAAAACAAAATTAAATGCAGAAGCTTTAACAGATAAATATATATAATTTTTTAAAAGTGTATGTAAATATGCACATAATCACAAATTTTTCATTAATTTATTAGAAATAAAGTCTTATATAATGTAATAACTATACTTGATCTTGTAAAATAGCTCAGATGTGATAAAATAATAAAAAATAGCTATACATTATATCTAGCTTGCCATGATATAATTCTTTATATAACCATAAAAATTTAGATACAAATTCATATTAATATCAAACTTTGTAGACGTTATACAGAAACTTGAAATTAAAATGTTAAAATTGAATAGATTTCGACGTTTCGATTTATAATAATATATTAAAATTATATAGTTTATATATTAATTAAATATAATAATTCTGTGGTTATGATGTGCTAAAATTAATTTCAAGGATTAACTTTTAAAAAAGTTAATTAATATCTGAATGAACTTATGAAATTTATAAAATCTGCAAATAGCTTTGAAATCCTGTTAAAATACTTTGTTTCATATATTTTGAATTAAATCTTAATAAATTTTCAAGGAATACAAGTACTATGGTATAATACGCAATTTAACTAATTTAAATATCCAAATTTTTCATGACTTGAATTTCAAATACGTTTGAATAAAAATATAATTTTGTTGAAAATATAATCTTGTAAGAATCATAATAATACTTTAGTATAATTATTTATTTTTTTAATTTTATGCTAATGATAATTATAACGTATCTGTCATAATAAATTTATATAATATAGAAATAACTATGCCAAATGCAGTTATAATAATGATAAATGTATCATTAGCAAAATAATCAATCTTTCCCGTAGTTTGATTCCATTATTTCGAAAGTCAACAAATCATTGTTGTTAAAGATTTCTTTTTAAATATTATGATGTGACTTCATATTATTTAATAACTTAATATTGAAAATCACACGGTGTTGCAGGCATAATTGTCGTATAATAAATACTGTTTCTTTAATTGCTGAATTAAATTACTTTTTTTAAGAAACTTATGGTATGTTTCTAAAAACTTAGATTATATATCTGGAATTTAGTTCGTCGATAAAGAGTATTTGAAGGAAAGATATTAAGTGTTCATGCAGATGGGGCCTTGCACGCTTGAGAAATAAAACCAAGCAATTAATTATTTATATTCTATTAATCCAACATTGGTTTTGTTGCTTATGTGCATTAGTGCAGGATCGCCGCATTACTTCTTCACATTGCACGAGTAAATGTTTAATATAACTGCAAAACTCGTTGACGTAAAATTTAAAATTTATTGAACGCCTACATTTAGGAAAGGCTTCGATTATAATTAGTTTATTATCAATTGCGCAATATTTAAAACCATAACAGTTAATGTATTCAATAAATGACTATTATTAAAGAGAAAACAATTTAAAAATACAATTCAGAATGATATTTCTGAAGTGATGTAACTCAAATAATTTCTCTTCACTAAATTTTTTAATGCAGTAAAACATATACGTAATAAATCAACGTGGACTTTTTATGGTAGAGTATTTAAGTATATAATATAAAAAGTTGGTAATGTGGGCGTTTTAGAATTAATCATAATGTGGAAATATTACTTCATAGTATAATTTTTATTCTTATTACATTTGTTTCGCATATTCTTTTTTATTTTATTTAATAATCATCTTTTTTGTTAACAAATACATGTAGTTGCTCTATCTGCATTTTTTAGCGCCTTACTACTTCAGCTCAATCAATTACAAAGTCTTTCCAATTTCACTCTCTTACTTTTACTATACTTAAGTCTGTTTTACTTAAATTATAATTATTACAGTAAAGAGACATTTTCAAATTTTTATATATAATTAATTTACCTTTGATAAGATATGTCTATAAAAATGCACAAAAGAAATGAAAGAGATGTTAAAGAGTTTAGGATAACGCGTCATAAGATATATATATATATGATGCCTCGTTTTCATCGTAGATGTAGAAAAGAATTATTTATCTTCCTCAGTTTATATAGTACAACTTAAGATTGTAACGATACGTTGGAAAGAAAATAATCAGGCTGTATTTGTTATAAATTTTAAGAGTATTCAAAATCTGCCGCTGAATAATCAACAAGAATGGGCGAAAGTTACTGCAAAATTATACAACGTGATTGAAGTGGTGAAGCTTTCCAAAAGCGTTAAAGTGGAGTGCCTGGAGCTTTTTAAAGGAAATGAGAGGATGGTGAACGATCAACAGAGGAGAAACGCCGACTACGACGCTGTTTCCTCTGACATCCACTGCGAGAAAAGTCTAATACCATATCCATTCTTTTCAGAGCAAATAAACAACTGTAATAGGACCGATTATACCTAGAATGTGTCAAACGTTCTTTTTGGAATGAACATTAATCGCTTATGTCGCTGTGCAGAACGTAGAGTAAGGATAGTTTGAGAAATCCAAGAATCCGACATTTTTTCCGTCTTTCTCAAATGATTACAAAAGAAGATAAAACTTAAAATAAAACTTTTAAACGACTTATGTTGACACCTTCTATCTGACATAAATAAAAGCATATGATATTAAAGAAAACTGTAAACGTTTCCATTCCTCCAGCAACAAATGATATAATAAAGGGATAGCAATTAATCTTCCATTATCAAAGTGTAAAAAGTTTAAAAAGATATATATCATTACCTGTATGCAACTGAATTTGAAGTGAAAAAGGACTAATTTTGACACAAAATAATTATCAAAATTACCTTTCGAAGATATAATATCTATTGATTTGAGTGCTTTCAAGAGCATATATATAGTTTGTATAATAGATTATGTGTTAATGTTTATGTCTTTATTTGCGATTATATTTAAAAAAATTTTTCACGGCATTTATTTTATATATTTTCTAATCTAAAATGAAAATGAGCTTCTGTGATGTAAAGATGATCACGCGTCGCTACATATTTGAATAATTATCTTTAGCAATTATAACTAACAATAATTTTAATTTTTCTAACAAATCTGACAAAATGGCTAAACATTATGATTTTAGTAATATATATAAAATTTATTATATATTTAAGTCAGAAATATAACAATCTATAATTTTATTATTCTAAGAAAATCAAATTCATGATACTTTATTCACACTGTAATATTTGTGGTTACGTTAATTAAAAACTTCATAGATTCTTTTAGTACGAAACTACTGTTTGACATAATTGAAAAAGTTTATAGACATGTGCATGTATGTTCTATATTTATGTTATCAAATTGAATTCGTATTTTAAATGTATTAGTTACGTAAGTAAAATATTTTTTAATTGAGTGAGTTTGGCAAAATTTATAATAGAGAAAAAAAAATTGCTAATCAAATTCTACGTTTACATTATCTCGTAAATGAATTATGTATTACAGAAAGTATAGTATTTTAAATACGTTGAAAAGAAGTTCTGTTGATTAAATTAATAAGGCTATTATTATAAATTAAATTAATACTGAACGTAATATAGATAAGTTTAACGTTCTTTTGTTCTTTTATGGATAAAATAGTTTCATCTTCTTTATTACTTTCATAGAAAAATAAATAATATGCCTTGTAGGCACGAGTTTCTGAAATTTTCTTGATACTCGTCGTATTATTTTTTTGTCGAATCCATAATTTTATATTGTTTAATATCAAATATGTTACTCATTGCAGATAATTTATTTATTTTTTTAATATACTTTACTTCAATTGTAAAACTAAAACTAAAAAAATTCATTTAACTCGAAAAATTACTTGAACTTTTCAACAAATACTTTATACAAGATAAAGTTAAATTATTTTAGTAAAGAAATATATAAATATTAGACATATTTTCAGCACTTGTATACATATTTTCATGTACAATAATTTGTATTTAAATTAGGTGAAGCAGTAATGGTGTTTATTATCTTATCAATCATGCACTTAAAATAATACTTTTACGTACTCATATTTTATTTTTAATTATTTCATGTTCTGACTGTAACAGAATAAAATTAGAATTAGATATATCTCCTTGTATTGTATAGTCAATATATTTTTATATAAATAGCCGTGTGCTAGTTGCACCAACTCTATACCATCAGAATAAGAACAGTCGTTTAGTGCGCTTTGGCTTTCATTGTTTTCACGACAATGGTGATTTAGAATACCTGATTAAGAAGCGAAGCGTACCGTTGCACAATTATTTCAACTAGTAATCAAAATTTTTAGAGTGTATAGTAAAGACACTTGTTGAACTTAACAAAATATAAATGGCTATTTACTTTCTTTAAAATGATCTTTAGGATATGCTTATCATAATGACAAAAATTGCTCAAAAAATTGCCAAATAAGAAGATATATTTTACGCAATTTCTTATACTATAAAATATTTTACTTACGAAATAAAACTTTGTTTAAAAAAAGGCACTACATAATGAACTGCTCGTATAGACATCTGCTTGGTACGTCAGTGCTAGATATATATAAGGATCACCAAAAATCCATTATGCCAACATATTATTAAGAAATTAAATAATATTATTCAGGTATAAGACACGTCAAAAGCTACGTATTTCAGCTTTTTCTGATTTCCGAAAGTTTTCCTGTATATATGTTATGTACTTTTTCATAATAAACACTAATTGATCTTTTAAGATAATTAAATACGTTTCAGCTTTTTGTAATCTCAGAGTACCAGAATCATCGATCCTTTGTAGTCGTAATGTTGATTTACGAGAAACTTTTTACTTCTTTTCAAAGAGCAAGCGTGAGTGAAAGGGGTGAGTAAGAGAGGGACAAAGATATAGTTATGATGTTAAATATATTATAATATGGCCTACAACTTATACACACATACGTATATGTAAGTCATAATGCACACATGATATCATAAAAAAGTATGAAAATACAATTTTATAAAACTACAGAAATAGAAGATTCATTTTAATGTTACAGTATTCATCTGTTATTGCAATATTTTTATATATTGTAATCATAACGTATTTCGTACTTCACACAAAAGAACGGAAAATCGTGGCTCTTATAACTGGAGCAATGCGGCAAATACGATACGTACGAAGTTATCGTGACACACCAAGTATGCAGCCGTTGTATCACCGCAATGTCCAAACAAGTATCATACGCAATTGACGATGCGCGAACTCAAAACAGATGAAAACACTACATGCATTGCAACATACTTGCAATTCGCATCGAGTACACGTGAATTACCCTGGATAGGTATATAAAAAGTAAACGTTGTGAGTCTCCTATAATCGCCTCCGGTTGTGCTTCTATTCGAATCGCAGTGAAACCTTATAAACCCTATTTGTAATTGTAGAGGTCATCCGTTCCCCGTGTCTGTCTTCACATTCTTTTCCATTATTTCGTCTACATCGCCTTCCTTATTCTATATCCGGACCTCAACTTTGCTTCTCTATTGTTACTCATAATACATTATTTGTAATAATTATTTTCGTATTCCTCACCTTTACTTTGTTTGTAACCGTTCATTCGCTAATGGATTTTGCCTAAATATTCTAAAAACATAGTTTAATTTTTATTATTTTTTCTTACTAAATATGCTTTTATTTCTTTGTTATTATTAAAATACCCTTTCTTGCAAAATGATTTTTTAATTACTACGAACTATTTAAAACGAGAGAGCAGGGTAGAATCGGAACAAAGAATCTTTGCCTTTTCGCTAAATACTTATTGTTGGTCATTTTTCGATACCACTATTTCATTAACATAAAAACACAATTCTTCGAAACATTAGTTTTACTAATTATATTTAAAAATAAGTACAAAGGCTTTCTAATTTTAGCATACTTATAGCTCCTTCTATAATCATTGGTGGGAAATCCTCTTTTTTATGTAAAGGTGAACAGAATATACTATTTTTTAAAAAATTTATTTTACAAGGTCATACAATATTATTAATATTAAAGTGCAATATAAAAATTTGATTGAATAAATAGAAAAAATAGAAAAGGTAGGATATAAATTATCTTAAAAGTTAGAGTGTAACATTAGATCAAAAATAAAATTTCAATTCAGCACACATAAAATTATAAGAAAAAATGAGATATAATATTATCCAAAGAATAGTTGAAGTAAAATACTGTGTAATTCTATACACTATGATTTTTCTACCTCCAATGATTCTTCATTTTTACGCTTTCGTTGATAAGTTCCCTTCCTTTTTTAATGAGTTTCTCTCTATAATTAATAAAAAAAGAATGCATTTAAAAGAAAACTTTATCATTATTTTATATGCAGTATATATTCAAAAAATTTTTTGGTTTTCATAAAACTAAATTGAACTTTAGATTCAAATTGTAATCGTTGAATATGATTGATATATTACTAAAGCTTGTAAAACGAATACTGTTATTTTGAAAGAAAAACAATGAGCTAAATAGTTATTTGTTTCATAATTTTTATAGCGAAATGTAAAGTGTATATAATTAAAAAAAATCAAAAAATTTCTTTTTACTAATATAATATTTATTACTGCTTATAGAATTTATATTGAAATATAATAGATTTATTGTTTTTAGAATTCTCATGCGTAATATATCTGCGTTAGAATGGCTATCAGAGAAGAAATTTATTCATATTTTATTTTTATTTATATGTATTTATATTTGTATGTGAATATTGTTAGGTTGATTTCGCTATTGAGAAGTAAAATTTAATTTGAAATACTTATTATAATGTGATGAATAAGTACCGTGAATATTAGTTATCAATAATAGAGTGAATAAAATCCAAGTGCGTGTAAACATTCGTGTGGATGTCAGGTATGCCTTTAGCGCATGGAAGAGCAAAGGAAATAATGCCGACAAGTTTGCCGTTCTTTGTCACTGGACCACCACTATCACCCTGTAAAATATTCACGAAGTTTACAATCAGATCAAATATCTGGTTAATTCAGCCCGTAACATAATTCATTCATATTAAAATCTTCAAGATTAGTTTACACAATGTAAATTGTAAATTATTCTGAGTCGATGTTATATGTAAATAAAATATTAAGACCCAATGTAAGTAAAAAATTAAATAACTCCAGAGAAATATTGTATTTTTACACTTTTTCTATTTTTATTTATTTATAAATATATATATTCTCTATCTACGTATTTAGCCATGTAAAATTGAATAGTGCAGTTAATTTATTTACATTCATTTAATTTTTTATTTTCATAGTATCAATAATAAGCAGAAACTTACAGTGCATATTCCCATTCCTTCTTCGTACGTACATATTTGATCATTTAGAATGCGAAAATCGAATATTTCCGCACATTTAGAATACTCGAGTACTTTCACCGTAGCTTTTTGAATTTGATTAGGCGGTTGGTCCGAGGGAAAAGATGTTAGACCCCAACCACTTATTGTGACACTACTGCCACTAGAAATGTCTGTAGTTGGAAGTTCTATCTTATTTTGAACAGCATTAAATTCAATACTTCTATGAAGCTGTGAAGAAAAGTTTTTTAATTTATCAAAATCAATGAATATCTGTAGATACATAACAAAGTATGATGTATAAAAGATCTTAACTTTCAAAATTTCAGATTTGTTTCTATTTCAAATATTTATTATTGTACTTTGCTTTTAAAATAATTCGAAATAAACATTAAGCAAATAATAATATTTTAGAATTTTTTAAAAAATTACATTATTTCAAAATGACTGCTTTGGGATTAGTTTTAAGAGAAATTGTGAAATAGTGAATCCTTTACATAAGATTGTATTACAGCTAAATTGCTGTGTAAGCTTAAACTAACTATTAATTAATATAATATATATCCACATACATACATTCATATTTATGCAAAAGACAAATATTGCATTTTGTATTCTATAATTTATTATAAGCAATGTTTTTTGTAACTGCAGACATGATTATGTTAAATAATAATATACAGATCAGTACACAATTTAAAAAATAATGAGTTTTATAATTGCTTTAGAAATTATATTTATGAAAATATTATTTTACACTTTCTCATATTTTTTAAATTTATTCTCCTACTTCCTTGAAATACAACAAAATTGCAAATACTTCAGGATAATGAAATATTCTGGATTAGAATTTTATTTTTTATTACAATATTTAGGTTGAATAAATTGGTAAAACCATGCTTACTAATATTTCTAAAATAAAAAAAAAATAATTTGAATATATAAGTGCAAGGAGGTGGATACTGATTGAATGAATAACCTTCAACCACAGTTTAAACTGTGGTTTTTAAACTCTAATTATCTTTTTATAGCCTAATGTGCATATGCAATGCACATTATTAAATTAAATTTTCCCAAAGAAACTTCGTATATATATTTTAATAGAGTTGTCTATAATGAAAAATATTTTTTTTTTTCATATTAATCTTGAAACTTCTTATTATTAAAATACAAATTATACTATATATTAAATGATTCATATTAATAAATAGATGAAGATTAGAAAATTCTGATAATATTAATATTTCAAGTAATACTTCAATCAATTAGCAGCTTACTTACTGTGTAAATAGCAATATCATTGTGGAATCCATTTTTTCCTGTTTTTTCTCCAATATAGTTCGGGTGTATGTGAAGTTTCGTAACATGAAATATCGAGCCGGATTCATCAAGCATATTTGAAATTCCCAAATAGACCAGAAGGAACCCGTAATAAATCTCCATCTCATAAATACAGTGGGCAACCGAGAGAATATGTTTATCAGTGATAATTGTACCCGCGCATATGTGTTTGTTTTGACCAATATATCGTAATGAAGCCATATACGGGAATTCTCTTGCATCAGTACCTACGCCACCGACAATTCGCAAATCCTTGCCAAAGGCAGCTTAAACATTTGTAAGTATATTTAATTACAAATTTTGAGATAATTATTAATTAATGTTAAGAGAGTATGTATCTTTCAGAAGATAAAATCATACAGACTTTACAAATTTTTATCAGATTGGACCTGTTAATATCTAAAATATCCATCTATTTAATTGAAAATACCTCTTAGACAAATCAAAACGTACTTTTTTTCTTGTACAAATAATGATTTTTTGAAATTTAATTTTACATTATATTAAAATTGATAAAAAGAAAAACATTAATATACAATACGGTAATTTGTCTTTATTTTGTCAATTACAATTTTTAATATTAATAATATTTTTAATTTAGTATAATTGTACTCTATATCGATATTTGTTTAAAAATGTAAATCATAAATATTTGATGAAGTTTTAACAAGTTTCATGTTAAAATAAACTTAGTTATTTATTAATTATATCGTTACAAAATAAAATTCTTGTAGCAAACTAACTATAAAATTAATTTAATTGTAATAAAATTTATATTAAAAGTTTTTTAAATTATTACTACTAGCCAAAGACAACCAACAGCTTGTATTATTTCAAAGCATATAAAATAACTTACAATTCCAATCAAAAAATTTTATTTAAAAGCTAGATTTTAACTAGATTAATCTTTTCAATTTACATTTCATACGTTTTACACGAGGTAAAATTTAACAATCATGTTGACATACTTATTATTATAACGAGTATGTAAAATAATAATTTTATGTTTTAACATCATTTGATGTACAACGTGTATCATTTTATCTACTACATTGGAACTATCTATGAACTCATTTGAATAACATTTTTTCATATGAAATAATAATTCCTTATCAGGATATTACTCATAAAAATAAAAATTTATAAAACAAGTCTACGTCTGTAAGTTTAAACTTTCAAAATATACAACAACGAAAATCTTCATTTCAGATTAATACTTGATTAAAATTATTTTTCTAAGCCAATTAATAATATTAAATAATAATAATAACATTGTCATGTACAAATATATAATGTTATAATAATATAATACATATAATAACTTGTAGTTAAATCTATTCTGCAACTGGATTCTGTTTTCTATATTATATTCATTGATATGTGGTCTATATATTTAATAAATGTAAATAACTACATTTTGATTATTTAATATATGTAAAATATCTTCTACTTTAGCGAAATGAAATGAATTATTGAAAATTTGAGAGATTAGTATTAGCATATAGTGTTCTAACATTACTATTATATACCGTAGAATTGATATATTAAGTTTAAAAATCCGATCATTGTCAAATTAGAAATATTTCTCTGGTGTAATTTGTTAAAAAATTAGAAATGATTCTTCATTTCATTATTAAATAGTATACATAGTTTTAATATAATATAAAGAATTACTACGGACTCGAGAAACATAAAAAAACTAGTCCCAACTATTAAATACTTTAGTTTATAATAGTACAACTAATGATTTTTTTTATTTTTTAATGTTTAGTCTCATAATAAAGATATCAATGTGTTATCCATTATATTATAATTTCTTGGAATGTAAAAATAAACTTATTTTTTCAGTAAAAAATTTCAGTAAAAAATTTTAATATCTGATACGTAATTAAAAATTAACAAGTAAATATATTAACTTACGAGAGCTTAGTGCCAAACATAAGAAAAGTAGGAGTTGAAAAATCATTTAGATAATTAAGAATAAATTAAAATGAAGGTGTATATCGTAATTTTCTTGAAACAGAAAAGATAAAATTTTGTACTTAAACATATGTGACTCTCATTTAAATACTTTTTCTTAACAGTTTTTATAATGAAAATAACGTATGCCTTGAAATTAATTGTAAATAGTGAATAAATCAGGTAAATGTTTGCATTTTATGTATCTAATCTTTACATTTATAATTAAAATAGAATTGAAATATAATCAAACATTATGAAAATTTAAATTGACAGTAATAATTTATAATACAATAGAGAAACCTGGTTTAAGAAATTATGGAAAAAATGTCTTCAAAATTAATTTCCATGATTTTCACTTATTTCAATTCATACTACCTATGATTAAATCCCCTTATAATATACATTGTAGTTCTATAATATTATTGTCATTCTAGGTTTTGAGTTGAAAAATAATATTGATTTGAGAGATTATCAGTTAAATTTAATTCTATTCTATGGACTAAATCGTTTATACAATGTTATAATCAATAACCTTTAACCTTTGCATTCATTTTAAAGCTAAATATAATTATTAAAGTAAAAATTTGGATAATATTTGTAAATAATCAATATATAAATAATATAAGAATTGATTAGAAATATACTAAAACATAGCCACTTTAAAAGTAAGAAAATCGAAACATTTGTAATTAACATGTGTAAGAACGGTGTATATTAGAAACTACGAGGCTATAAAATATTAGATATTTTTTATGAAAAATTTGTAAAATCATATAATATTATTGGTTTTGACTTCAATAGTATATATTATAAAAACTGTACACTTAAAGTATCTTGAGATCAAAACGACACTGTACTATATTGGTATCAATCTGAAACTAGAATTTTATATATAAAATTTAAAAGTAGTTTGTAATCGTGTAAAACATTTTATTGTTAAATTATTATTCTTAAGATAAATAATATTAAGTTCGTAAAGTGCATAATTCTTATAATGTATTGAATATAAAAATAATTTTAATGAAAATGATAATTACAAAATTATATAAGTTAGAATAAAGTATAAAACTTAAATAAAATGTAACGGTAATGCATAAAATGCTTTTATTTATTTACTATAAAATTAATTATTGAAACATTCAAATATTCATATGTGAAGCAGATATTATAGATTATATAATAATAAATTATTTACTTATACGAATTCATTTGTATTGCATTTATTTAACGTTATTTCTCAATTATTATGTATGAAATCGAAGAATGAAAAAGTATACATATTTAACAAAAGATTAAAAAAAATAATACAAGATGATGGCTTAGTTACGCAATGTTTGAAAGTGAAAATAAACAAATGAACGGAAATATAAAAATTTATAAAGAAATTTAAAAAATAATAAAAAAGTCGGGACGATATTTTCTTAAAACTATTAGAATATTTTAAATTCTTAATTCTTTTATACGAAGTTGAAAATAGCTATTAATAACATATATTATATGTTAGTTAACTAATGCGATCTTAATTTACTAAATTTTAATAAAAGTATCAGTCAAACGTAATGTACGTAGGAAGGAATGAGGGAAAATAAATTTATTTTGATATTAATTAATTGATTAATTGAAATAAAATTATTTCAATGTTTTATAAACCCAGCAATTATTTGTAATATTATTTCTCAATTGTAACATTAGTGTACTTATATTTAGTATTTTTTGCTTCGTGCAATTTCCGTCTTTCATTTAGTATTACAAATACATTTTATTTCCAGAGAAAATCTACAATTAAACCAAAAAGTTTTACAAATGAAATAAAAAAGCATATTTGATATTTTTTTTAAATTTTCTAAATTCATAAATATAAGGAATATAATGTTTAATAGTGTAGAAAACAATAGTGTTGAATTACTTTGAATTCAATTTAAATAATACATTAAATAAATATGTTTCCAATTTACTTTATTCAAGATCTTTTAAGCTATCGCTGAAATGTGTTATTTATAAACTCAAATCATTACTCTTAAAGCCATTCGAGTAAAAACCAGTTTAAACTAATTCCATATCTTGCCTTACGTACACATTTTTCCAGTTTTTAATGAATAAAATGCTGAACTATAGATTATAAAAATGTATGTAAAATTTTTATTTTATTTTAAGCCTATTTTATTATAAGTCTAATTTTGCTAAAGTATCTAAATTAAAAAAAAATTCAAACTCTAGGATAAGATAGAAATATTAATATGTTTGGATGTTCAGATAAATATCAATAATTGTATTTTTACCTGATAATTATACAGAATAGATCTAAAACTAGATACTTCTTTGAAAGCAAATATACGAAAGAAAAATATGGTTTACCTGACACACATTCTGTAATTGAAGAATGAAAAATAAATTAATTTTTGAATCAGTTATCAAGTTTTCGTCTTTATGTATAAATTTTAATATTACTTAATGTTACAGATATTTTTGATAAGATAATGTGAATAGATGCTGCAAGTAGATGTATATTGTAAAAAACATCTATTTATAGAGAACACTAATATCTTATTGGATTACAAAACAGATTTTTTGGGTTACTTTTATTTCGGTTATCTGTTTGATTTTTTAAATTATAATCAAATGCACAAACGTTTAGATACAACTACCATACTATTTTTCATATCTAATCTTCCTCGCCTATGTATTATAGCTCTGATAGAAGCAGATTTTCTTGGATTGAGACTAGTAGTAAAAAAGACGTATTCAAGTAATACTTTTTAGAGGACTCTAAAAGAACAAGTATGTAGCTTTTAAAAAACACTTTGCTCTTATACATTGACCATATGCAGCTTTAAATATAAAAATGGAAAAGACGTGAAACTATTCTCCCAAATGGCCAGACTCAAATAAGAATAGAGATAATGCAAAGTTCTGCCGAGTATTTGTAAAAAGTAAACTTCCAAAGATTGTAAAGTCTAATGAACGTCATATTTTAACATAAAGTTACACATTAATGTAGTTAAATACAGTATCATTATTTTTTTCAAATTCAAAATCAATATATAATCATTTAACTTTTCTCCATAGACTATATATTTATTTACGAATAGTTAAAAATATGTAAAAAATAGTTAAAAGTAGTAAAAAAAAATGTAACTATTGATTTTAAACTCTTTATACACTTTTTGTGCACGGATTTGTAGACTGAATTTTATCTGAATGTCACTATTCGTTACTACTAAATTTATTCTCGCAACAAAATTTATTTATCAAATAGGTTGAAATATCTGTAAATCGTCTTTGTTCAGTCACGACGTTCATTAAGTATGAATAAAAATATCATCAAATATGCAAATACTTCTCTTAATTGCAAGACTAGTAAAAACTTATTTTTATTTCATAGTAGAAGGTAGAATAAATGTGAAAATAATAAAATAAATTATTAATAGATCCCGACTATTTTAATTAAGTTTAAAATCAAAGAACAAAATTAATTAAATTGAATATACATTTGAATAGTTTTCTTAAAAGTTATAAAAATAAATTAGATTTACTGTTATATTTGTTAGAAATTTAACATTCAAACTCATTATAATATAATTTAAATTTTTCATGTAAATTAAAAAAATATTAGGTTATTAAATTTTACATATCAAATATTTAAAGATTGATTATAAGTTTTATCTATTTTTATAACTTTTATAAATTTTTACACTGAAATCGATATTTCTAATGAATAATCTCTAGAATATAACATATTATAGAGATTCTATAAAATCTTTAGAATATCATAAGAATTCTAGAAAGTAAAAGATGAATAATAAATTTATGTTGTTTTTATATCGATTATTTATGTTAGCGTAGTAAAGTGTAGAACAATAATAACTAGAAATATATTTTTATGCGCAAATAAATTTATACGAATGTATTCTTTTCTGTTTTTAATTGAAATATTATTTTGAATTTTCTATCCCAACGAGTTTAAAATTAGTTATAAATTAAGAAAGATTATAAAGAACATAATGAATTTTAGATATATATAACTTATTATTTCAAATGAAATTAATGGATAATATTCAGGATAATATAAATAAAGGATAATAAATATTAATATATATAATAAATACCTACCTAGATATTTATTATTAGAATCAGTAGGTAGTAAAAAACTTTAAAGTATATTTAAAAATTTTTCTTCTAATCTCATTTTACACATAGAGTTTGGAAAATAATAATACACTAGCATCTTTTCGCGGTTACACATTCTTATATTTACAATAGCGATTCATATAAAACGTTAGTACAATATTTTATGAACTTCCCCAAAATTGAAAATCTAAAATTTTAAAATCTAAATATAAATGTAAATCATTTTAATGAAAAAAATATATAGTAAAAAGACCAATGCAAGGGAAAGCATTATGGGTTGAGTTGACCCTGCTCTCATCATCGTTGGCGTTACCGCGAGAGGAAAAGTAAGTGGAGGGAAAAACACAGAAGGTCGAAAAAAGTTTCTGGATCAGTAAAAAGAAATATCTAGAATTGGAATATAATGAAAGAAAGATAGATCAATCGAAAGCACCACGGAAAACTTGCAATTAAAAAATAAAAAAAAGTCAGAGAAGCAATGGCAACTATCGAAGAAGTTTGGACAAATGGAGTGAGTTTGGTTACCCTCAACTAGACGGAATGTGGCAGAAAGTGAGGTCTTGTCATTTACAGAGATCGACAATAGAGCCGTTACCTCGGAGAAGAGACGACAAGCTGCAAGGAATCATTCTTTCTTGGCAAATAATTGGAGGCATGTAAAAATAAAAGATCAAAGCTTTTTTTTATCATAATGAAGTTAACTAAATTTTTCATTTTTCATTAATTTATCATTTAAATTAAAAATATTGTTATATTCTTTTCAGTAATAAATAAAAATAAATATTTCAACACAAAAAAGTATTGGCGGAAAACTTGAGTGGCAATTGTAATCCTTTTAAAATTGATACTCGACCGCTTTCTCTATAGATACCGTCCTTTTGTATTTTTTGAATTTACATGAAATTATTTATATAATTAAAAGATTTTCAAATATAAGTAATTATATTGCAATCAATCCTTGAATTTGAGAAAATATTTAGTTAAACCAAATATTGTAAACTTTTTCTAAAATTGGACAGTTTTAAGGTTTTAATTCGAAGTTTTATTAATGCATTTATAACCATAATTCTAGAAATTAAAAAATTGAAATATTACGTTACATAGAAAAAATTCATTTAAATAATTACTCTCTTTTATCTACATATTTATTATAAAATTATTTAAATATCGTTATATTATTGTACCCACATAACCGTATACATTCCGTTTTACAAATCTGCAAAAATAAATATTCTTAAAATACATATTAGGCTACTTATAAACATTTAGGAATACAGTAAGCCAATTACACACACTCTTGTATACCCTCAATGAAAAAGACATATCTATTTCGTATTATTGTTGAAAATCAGAAAAATATTTAATTATTTGTACACAATTGGTAGATGTCCTATTTTTCATAAAAATGCAACAAACGTTACAACAATCTTTCTATGAAATTCAACATTTGAATTCATAATAATATCATTTATGATCATATAATATGTAATAATACTTAATTTAGATTTCAAATATAAGATAAATTAAATTAGATTTGAAATTTTTAAAGCAAAATGTATAAAAATTTTAATTTTTATATGTATAAAAATATTTTATTTTAGAGAGATTGAAAAATGTAAATGTGACAAAATATCGACTTTAAACTATGAAAAATATCAAGCTTCCCCAATTCTATAAGATAAAAAATACATTCAAAAAGGTATGATATTTGCTTTAATTTATTTCAAATTTTCTAGAACATTTACCTGCTGAAAAAATAAATGGTATTTTGAATATTTTAAACTAAGTAAAGTGAGTTTTTACGCACAATATAATCATGAACTATATTTTGTATTGAACTATTGTTACTTAAACTTACAAAATGTTTAAATATATATGAAAAAGAATATTCATGATTGTACTTGATAACAATGACCATTTATTTCTTTAACTTGTGATAACTGACTTTTAGTGGGTGATATGACGAAATTAAAAAATTGTGAATATTTATACCTAAAAGATAAATATTTTCATTATCCATTAATTTATCGAGTTCATCGGTAATGATAAATGAAGCAAACAGTTAGCAATTATAAATAATGAATTACTGATAATAAATTAATAGATATTTTAAAATAAGTATTGAATTTATGTCGGAAGTTTGTAATATTTTCTATTTTCATAATTATATTCTTACACATAGAAGACCTACATGAAAAAAGCAAATGGCAAAGTTAAAGAGATTAATATTAGTAAAAATTGAAGAATTATAAGTATTTAAGAACTGAAGAATTCAATTTTTTAAGAATAGCATTTTCTTGAATTACATTATTTTAAAAGCTCTTTTCATAACACGGGCTTAAATGGTAACATTTAAGAATTTATGTAAAAATAGTCTAAGAACGCTCTAAACGATATCTTGTGCAAGATTTGAGAGTCGTTAAAAATTTAAATGAATTTTTCTCAAAATTGGATTTTAAAAAATTTCTGAAAAATAATTTTTAAAAATAGCGATCATTTTGTAATGTTATGTGTCTTTTAGAATAATAAAATAGAGACTTTCATATTTTAGCCTTTCATTTTGATGTAAATTATAAAGCTAATTATATTGTATTTGTTAAAGAGAAAATATACATATAGATAGAATGACATTAAGGGAACAATAATTTGGATAAATTTTATGTCAAACAAAAATATGTATATGTCCTGGATTAAACGAGCATAGTCTCTGCAAAAATGACATTTCGGTTTTCATATAATAATGAAATTGCAAGCTTCTAATAGTCATAGATTAGGAGTAAGTTTAAAATCATTTATATTAATTTCTATTTTATATTATTTTTCAAAGTATAATGAGAATAGTTCAAAATTTCTTCATGCATTAATTTCAGATTAGCAACACTTTGTAATAAAATATTCTCAGTTGTAATACTTCTTATTTATTCTGTCATAGAGCCAAAAGTGTTAATTAATTTATTCACTAATGATAATAATATATTAATAAAATATTTAAAATACTTTATTCAAATAAATGAATATTTATGAAAAAATTGGTATAAATATATGTGCATAATATTTATATGTATTAAAAAATTAAAGTAAATAAGTCGCAACTAATTTTTTTTAGTTTATTCAGTAAATATGATGTTTTATACATATTCTTTAATAGTGATTAATATATTATTTATTATATGAATTGTAATCTTGAGTAAATTTTTTTATAAGCTGTACTTGGTTTGTAAAACAAGAATACTTTATCAGATTATAATTGAATAAATTTAATATCTATAAAAAAAACTTTTAGTCATTTTCAAAAAATAATCGTAATTACGCTATTGTACAACTGTGAAATATTCTGACATTTTATTTACATTAATAATCGTATTGAAAAGTGGATTTTCCGTAGGTAATGGAATTGTTAATTATGAATAATCATGTTCTATGCTATTAAAGTATTGGTTGATAGATATTGAATATAATTTAAATCACTATTAATAAAAGAAAAATCTTTTCCTTATTATTCGCCTATTATAAATGAATTTATTATATTGAATACTTTCAATAACATGTGACTTTAAAAATGTAAATAATTAATAATTATGTATGTCTTCTTGTATTTATTTCTATGTAAATATATTTTAACTGTTTTTTTACTTATTGAGAAATCCAAAGATATGAATAAAACGTTATCTTATAAAAAGTTATTTTATGCGATAACGCCATGAATGCTGAATCGAATATGATTATGACGTCATAAAAAGCTTCAAATTTCAAAATGTATTTCCTAAAACTGACTTATTAGAAAAAAAAAAAAATAAAAGTAAAATATTAGTTCAATTAATCTATTAATTCTGAAATTTTTCTCAGAAGGGACTTAACAGTTTTGAATAGAAATAATTATTACACGTAAAATAAGAGTTTGGCGTCGATTTTCTTTTCTTTTTTTAGGGTTCATCTCTTTCTTTTTTCGTTCCTCCTTTATCCTACATAGAACAAGGGTTTTCGTATCTTAGATAAGCCTCTGTACGCGCGAGCTTTCAATCGTTCTCCTCTAACCCGCACCGCAGCCGAGCACAAGACGTAAGCTCGCACACACACATTTATCCAGGCTCTGACCTACTGACACGATCCTGTGACGTCACGGGAAATCCATTGGCGTGGGTAGACGTAGGGTGGGCGGACCATGCGGGCGCTTCAGCTTTCGCCCATCCCCTCTAAAGACCACCGTTCAACTCGACTCCGATTCACGGGGCTGATCTACCGTAGGTTCTCGTTTTCGCTTCAATCGCACGTATATTCTCTGGAAACTTTCTCTTAACAAAATTATCGGGAAATTTAGTGGAACTGCCGTACGCCTGATAAGTGTATTCCTAGAAGTGTACATTCCTAATATCTTTATATTAAATACTAGGGATAAAATGTAATTTATCATTGTACGAATTAACTCGCATGCAGTAGAAATATGCAATTTGAATTTACAAAGAACTTTAATAACAAATTAAGTACTTTTGCATATGAGATTTTGAAACGATATAAAAACGAAATAAAATTCGAAATATTTATTAAAAATGCAAAATTATTTTTATTTAAATTTCTTAAAAATTCTGTTATTACGTTAGTATCATTAATCTTACCTATGAGCTTAATAAAATTTGTTTTTTAACATATACCACCATGTTTTATGATAAGATAGAAACTAAATTGAAAAACTATAAGAGATTTTTATTAGAGGTAGTCAATTTGCGCTATGTTCCATATGGAAATTTACTTATGCCATCTTATTTATGAGAATTATCGTAAGACCAAATTTTAAATTAGACGATATTTTTATTTCAAAATAGTTTCTTTATTAATTATAAAAGCCATTAAAATTAGGTCAATTTGTCGAATAAAACATATGTCTTTCGTCAAAATATCATATAATATCAAACGAGAAATATAATTTCTCATATTTAAGAAAATGATATATAAAATAAAAAATGATTTTATAATAATATCTAATTTTTGCTAATGTATTAAATGTCAAATGGGAAAATAATTAAATTTATATCATAAAATTTGAATTACTTTTTCTTTTTTTATTGGCAATATTTAAAACGAAATAACAAGTTCTCAAAAAAAATCTATATATAAAAATCATAATTATACATTTATATTTTTATTACATTTATAATTATAAACAACTTAGTATAATGCTTTCTTTGAAAAATAATATGTTTCATAAACATTCTTTAATTAGGTTACAGTTTGAAGATTTTACAATGAATATAACTTGTTAATTAATTTCAATTAATAAGAACTATGTTTTTAATAATAAAAACACAAAATAAATTTAGCCTCGTAGATAGAAAATATTCACATATTTAACTAATCTATTGACGATCCAATAAAAATTATTAACATTCAATGTATATACACATATACAAAATTAGTTTGAAGTTTTTTTCCTAATATATTTATACCTTTATATTTTCTAATATATTCTCTTCGCATAACGAGCTACAGTTTTATTACATATAAATAAATTAATAATTAATAGTTACTGTTCATTATACATGTAAAATTGAAATCTATTTAAAATATTTTAAACGTTAAAATCAATATTATTTAATATTTTTAAGGTACATTAATACAAAAGCTAAGTTTTTAAAATATCAAATAAAAATTTAATCTAATTCAATAATTCTTATTTATCATTTGCAGAAAATTTAATTATATGTAGAAGAATTATATGTAAGAAAATATTTAAATAAGTATTGAAATAAACCTTTAAAATATATTCTCGCAACAATTGAATATTTAATCATACATATGTGTATATTAATATATGTAATATTTTTCGTTACTTATAATATGAATGTCAACTAATCTTGCCTTATTTCATTATATAATAAATTTTAAAATAATACTGATAAAATATGAATGAAAACGTTACATAAATGTAAAAAGGTAATTCAGTGGAATTTTCAGAAATCTCAAATTAATATTTGCTGAATAAATATATAATAGTAACAAACTGTAAATGAATAAAATATATAATAAAATATATAAAGATAGTCAATAATATATTAATAGAAAACAAAAAGAAGAAAGAACGTTCTATCTTTCGGTATTAAATCATATTGTGAATTCTAATTTCCGATGTTTGATTTACAATTGTGTATTTGAATAAACTTGAGTGGAAATTTTTTGTATGTTTTTTTTCTACTAATTTTTTAACATGCTGTTTTTCAGTTTTCTGCAAAAGGCTTTTTTCAATTAATTATACAAATTGAATAATATTGTTTTTGTTTATAAATTCTCAATACTTTGTATGAAAATACGCTTCTGATAATAAATTTGTATTATTGAGTCATTTTTTATTTCACACCATCTTTTACTGTAGATATAGTATTGTACTTTTTTGAATTATTTTCTTAAAGAGGAAAATAGTAAATTAGACTAAAATAAATTTCGAAAAAACTGTTAAGTTATTTTATTACTGAATTGAATTGTTTAGAAATTTTTGTGCATGAATTTCTACGACTATTAGTAAAAAATAATTTCTTTATATTTTAAATTTTATTTCTAACCAAATTCCAACAAAACTCCTAATACATTGAAATTTTTCGTAATAATATTTTGAAAAAAAATAAAATTATAACCTTTTAGATTAAATATAAATTTTTATTAACAATAAGTAATATAAGTAGTTGTTATTGAAATAAAATTTAAATTTATGCAAAAAAATTGTATATATGTACATACTTGTAAAATGTAATGATAAAATATTTATTTTCTTTCATAAAAATATTAATAAAGTAATTATGTAATTTATTCTATTCTATAAACAATAAAATCATTTTTTAGAAAATTGAGAAAATTAATTTATAGCTTAATATATATGGAAACGTCAGTACAAGATATTTTACGAATTATGAGAGTTTCTAGATATTATGTGAAATAGTATTAATTATCAAATTATTTGATAGATCCAACTAAGAAAAAAAACTTTAGTTTAATATTTAAGCTATTCATGAATAATATGGCCGACGTAGTATATGTTTAATTTAAGCATATATATTAAATATTGTTATAATAAAAATAATATTTTAACTTCGTTAGATCATACAATATCAGAACATTTTTTAATTATAAAGATTTTACGGAAGCTAACGTCTTAAAATTGTAATTACTCTACCACATAGAAGAAAATATTTAAAAGGAATCCAACAATTTAAAATATCAAATGTGTTCCCACAAAAAAAATCGATCCGCCGAGTCAATGTACATCACATTTCGCACTGCTCTCATGACTCATTGGCAACGTCAAGTTTCTTTCTTAATCATCTTGAGACGATAACTTTGTCAAAATCGCTCCGATTCATATGTTTATTTACTATTTACATTAAGGTTCCGAGTCATTTATAATACACGTATACATACTTTAGTACATTCAGTCTCATACAATTTTCGGAATTTTCGGAAACCTAACCAAAATATTTTGCACACCTTTTTTATTAAATTTTTTTCCATAAAGAAAATTATTTGAAACGCCAAGCATGCGGAAGTCCAGGAATTCACTCGCGATCGCCGTTGGTTAGTAAAGAGGAAAGCCAGAAAAGGAAGTGGAAACACGAACAGACAATCGTGGTTGGATTATCGCACGGAGGTAAATTCTATCTTCCTTTCTCTCCTCTGCGCGAAGAAGAGGAAGGAAGTTAATGAACGAATTAACGGACGTCTCGCAGACGAAATTGAAAAATCCATTAAGCTTTTCCGATTTCTCTACTCTCGTTACAAATAACTCGTTACAAGAGTCACAAATAAAAACATGATAGATAATGAACTTGATTCGTGCAAAGTTTTAAAATAGAGACACATTAAGGTTGTAGACAGGAGAGTGGATTTCTGTAGTGAGTTTCTCTAGTGGATTGTTGCCAAATAATATTGTTATAATGTATCAGCTAAAGTAAATAATCTTTATAAGATAAAAGGATTCTACCCGTCTAATTGGATTAATTGAAAGTTAAAAAAAGATTAATGACTTAAATAGTGAGGTTGACCTATTTGTCTTCTATTTCTGAACATTATAAAAGCTAATTATCAATAGGATACCTCGTTTAAAAAAATTTTATTATATATATTAGAAATGCAATAACCTTTATAAATTATAATAATATTTAGTATTAATTGAATAAATTACTTATAATATGTATTTATTAATAGAGCTTCTTAAAAATATTGAAAGTAAAAATGTTTCCTAATAATTTGTCCCGTATCTAAATGGAAAGACAATTAATTTATTAACTCGTTCCCTGCAAGCAATATATTAATATAAACGCCCCACGATCTGGATATTTTATTGTATAAGTATATATTTTTCCATAGGACAATACGATTAATAATAGTACGTAATGAAATGCTATAGTACTTTTCATATTCAATGAACATTATCATACTTAATTTGATAAATATGCATTTAAATATTTAATTTATGACCAGAGTAATTATACATTTTTAAAAAGGATAATTGTTAAAAGTTAATCTACATAGTTGTATACTAATTTCAGCTTTTTAAATTTACAAAATATCATGTATTATTATTTTACTACTTAATTATGTAAATGAATGTAAATGATAAATTTCTAATAAATGTAACAATTACATTTAGTAATTTGAAAATAATTAATTTTCAATTAGGTATCTAGAAATTGAGCTTGCTCATGTGAAAATAAATAAATTTACATTTATGTCAGTAAATTGTGCACTTTTTTAATTGAACAAATTCTTCAATTTTTCGTTCTATCATAAATTTCAAAGGTCAGTGTCAATGTGAATTATGAAATCAATCGCAATTAATCGAACTTGCCAATTTGAAATTTAATAAAAGTTAAAAATATAAGGCATCGACTTCATTTTATATTCATAGAGACAAATGTTGAAAGAATGCATTAAAATCTTAATCTATTATTTTGTTAATGAAAATGGCATTAATTAATTAATTCTAATACTTTATTAATTACTATCATTTGGAAATTTTAGTCTTACTATATGCCTGTGCTAATACTTAAAAAAGGGAAAATAAGTACAGAAATATTTAAAATAAAATTGTTCTTCATAAAACCCTTTAAACAAAGTATCCAATCCAAAGTTTTTTATTAAAGCGTATACGGCAAAGAGCCACAGGCGTTCGTTTTCATACGTTTCCTGTCAGTTTTAATGTATTAATGTATCTGTAAATCTATACGTAGCAACGTCACCTACGTTACCTTCCAATCTCAGTGTCGCATTTGTGCACTTTTCAGCGCAGCAGTATCGATCGTAAATTTGTTTCCTGATTATCGAAGAAGGAGAGACGCAGACTCGCAGATACGACTTTGCAGGGAAAAGTAAAAAACGAAAACTAGACTGAATTCTGTCTTCAAAAGGAGACTTTCATTCCTGGCACGGCTTGCATTTTATATCTCAAGCATCTGCACGAATTCAGAGTACCAGATTACGCGTCATCGATTGCATTCCTAAGGTTTGATACAATTTTTCTCTTTTATTTATTTTTGCTCTTTTGTACCCGTAACTTTTTCTTTAAACGTAATAGCAATAGTATCAATTCCATTTAATATGAAAATGATTGAGTGAAGTAGAAAGAACAAACGGAATAATGCACATTGATTTTCTTGCTTTAGAAGAATTTAATACTGGAAAAGAGAATAGAGTGAATTTTAGAATGTAGTCAACTAAATGTTTGCGCATATTTAACCACTGATTTTTAGAAATAATGCTTCTACGGCTACAGTCTTTTCAAGCTAGTAAAATGGAAAAAGTTCGCGTTTCTTCTTAATTGTTGGTAATTCTTTAGTCTCTTTACTAGTCTTCTTTTATTAACAACACAATTTCGAAATCATAATTATTTTATGTCGGTCATTTTATAAAAAAGAAAAAATTATATTCGATTAACCGTAAGTTACGTAAACATATAAAAAATATGTTACCGTTTAAATCTTTTATCTTTTACAATGAAAATAATGAAGCTACTCATAAATATTGCAGTAAAGCATAAATATTGCTAAGGATAAAAAACAATTAATACGGGCACTAATTACGATCATAGCACTGCATCATAAGATATAATAAAATATATAATTAAATTCCCTGAAAATGCCTAATTGAAACGATTTAGAATCGAATCTTCTTATATATGATTATAATCTTATTATATTATCTCTACAAATATCTTAAAAACATTATCGCAAATCTTACTTAACATTTGGAAATATTGGTTATAAAAAATGAAGATAAATAGTACTTATGCGAACAATATTATTTAGGACAATGAAAAATGAATAATTTTACAAAAATTTGCACACACGAAAATATATACTATGTACGAAATTTTGTCGGTATTTTATTCCAAAGTGACGTTATTCAAATTTTAATAATGAAAATGACTTTAAAAGATTTTAAAGTAAAATCCAAATAAATTTGTATGGTTCATAAATCTATTTTTAAATAATGTCTTTGATACAATTACACGAAGTCTAATCTAATAACAATAAGATTTTCATTCATAAAATAATTTTTAATTCTCATAAAAGACTTTAATGTTACCCGTCAAATGTTTTGTAGTTGTTTCGTATTTTAATAAATAAAATTTCTTATATGCTTAAGTAACTTTATAAAATTCAGTTATTATGTTATTTGATTTTTCTTTTATTCACACTTTTTTGCTCAGACAGCACACTAACCAATTTATAAATAATAAAGAATTTATTAAACAATCTAACAGGTAAAACATTTCCATTCCCAATGTCACAGCATCTAAATTATATTTTTTCGAAACTGGATCAGAAGAAAAACATCGATTATCTAATATCACTAAGCATTTATTTACGAAAGCTCCGATTTCATCGTTCTAATTAGAGATTCTTCTCTAGTCTTACATTACATCTTAGATGAGTTTCAAAAACTCTCCATCTAGCGCTTCGTACAGCGTTTGTCAAATGAATCCTTTCTTTCTCTTTCTTACTCAAAGCTTGTGCGAAGGTTACGACCCTGGACGCGTATACACACGTGCCCTGTGGCGAAGACACACGAGCGCAGTTGGTCGGTTGAACTTGCATTAAAGTACATTGATAAAAGCGGCGCGTGAACAGACCTTCTAACCGAATTACGCGAGGAACGCGAGAGCGTCGGTCAATTCGCGCAACACCGTCCTCGAATTATGCTCGACATTAACCTTGGCGAGGCGCGGCCCCGATCTCAAACGGATTCCCGTCAGATTTATTCTTTCCTGCTCTTTGTCTTCCGCGGGCAACGGTTTTCACGGCGACCCTCTGTTCGGCTTGCGAACTGATGCGTCTTTGACGCAAGAAGGCTGCATGTGAAGTGGATTTGCGTTCGGTGACAATATTGAGATGGATTTCATGCTTTTGTAATGCTTGTGTCTTTGTCTTTAGTCGGAATCACTCGCATGGGATCAACTGGTGTTTCTTATTTTTATTTGGTACTCCTTGATTTGAAATTCTCTGACAATCATCCAGTGAATAAATACGTGACACTGCTATTGATTTTAAGCAGCATTTACATAATTGAAAAATTAGCTATTATAAAATAAGTTATAAAAATATTTGATAACTAATAGGACGGAATGATGCAGAAATAAAAACATTGATAACTGAAAGAATAAGATGCATATGACATTTACTTACTTTTAAATTAATTTAATTTAAAATTTTACAATTTTATATTGATAAAATATAATTGATTACTTGAGTATTTATCGCCCTTTAAGTAGAGTATTTAAACCGTGAGAAATACAATCGATATCGACTACTAAAAAAATTATGCATATCTCTTCATCGCAACGTATGCAAGAGCTACTTTCTTATTACGTATTATTTTTATATACTAAATATCTAAATATACTAAGAACCATGAGTATGTATAAGCTTGATATGCCAAAATATATTCACATTGCACATATATTTAGTTATTTAAGTTTAAACGAATAATCATTCCTGATTATGACTTTCATTAAATGTAAAATATTTGAATATATATTTCTCTAAATTAATTCTGTATTCAAACAAATTTTATTACGTGAAAAATTTCAATTAATCAATTGGAACAAATAATACATATGATTCAATATATTACCTAATACTTCAATTTTCTATTCAATATTTTATAATCTACTATTAAAGCGTATTATAGAAACATTAAAATTACCATATTTTTACTTAAACTCATTTGAAATGTATATATTAAGCTCATTAAAAATGGCTAACAATTGCGATATAAAATTGTGCATATAAAATTATGATATATACTAAATAATAGACAATAATAAACACGATTATTTCAATCATTCTAAACATGATTGAAATTAATTTATAAAAATTCTATTTGATATAAAAATTTAAATATTGAAGCTTATAGCATTAATTCTTCGAACGAAAATTGGTTGTGATAATTAGTAATTTTCATAAATATGAATTAAATTACTTTTCTTGTTTTTCAATAAGAGTTATTTAAATATTGTTTCTCTTAAAACTTTTATATATTAATTTAAGTCCTAAATTTAGTGAGACATACATTTGTGCACAAAGCAACAATCCAAAATAATTATGTAATTAAACGCGGACATGAAATAATCAACATGACTCTCTAATAGTAATAAATTCACTTCTTATCATAGTTATTAAAATATAAAATTTTTATTAAATTTTTTTAGAAAATTGTAAACTCATAATTATTTCTAACTGTTTTTCAAAGTCATTTCTTGAAACTCTTTGTAGCATAGACTAGATTATAGACAACACATATATATACATATATATATTTAATGTAAAAGTCAAAATTTGTTCTTAGATTAGCGATACACATAAAACTTATAAATATCTGATCTACAATAAAATATTCTTTCGAACCAAACTTATTTATAAATTTCTAATTTATGATATATTAATATTTTATTAATAATCTATTTATTTAAATGAAATATTTATGTAGTGAAATATTACATTTATCCATGCTCTATGTATTATTAAACTGGCGTTTAACATCAACGCATATTCAAGGATTTTTTATATGTTTATTAAACTATAGTGATTATACATATATATATATATATGAGAAAACAAACAAAACAAAATACATCTTAGCGGTGAACAGAAGAAACGTAATGTAAATTTTTGAGGCTATGAATTTGAAATAAAAATGTGTAAAATATCTGGATTTAAATGAAAAAATAACTTAATTAGGAAACTCTGCACGTAAAAGAATATATTATACTAGTTTTCAGGTTTTCTAAAATTCTTCTCATTCTTTCAAGGACTATATGTAATAATTATGAACATAATAGTAATAATAGAAATATATAATATTTTTTAAATTCAACATTAGATCTAAATTTCATACAAAATAGGCTTTTGTTATATTTTGAGGTTAGCAACGTTGGCTAATATTTATATAAAAAATATTTATCATAAAATAATTAAAGTAATCAATCCTTCTTTCTTATAAATTACTTCTTCATTATAATTTGTTAATACTTAAAACCTGCTATGAAATTAAAAAATATAAATAACTTTTACAAAATTCAATTTTATTTTAAAAATATGATAGAATCATGTACTGGACAATATACCATAACGAATTCATAGTCAATTTAAGTACATATTAAGCAAACTATTTCAACTATTTCAAACAAAATTATTTCAACCGATCGGATATCTCATATTCTGAATCATTATCTATAATTTGTTACAGTATGATGTAATAAAGTAGAAATTCCTCACGTTTTTAATTAATCTTTCTAGAAAAAGGAATGTAATCTCCTTTTATTATTTATTATAAAATTTTTAAATTAATTTAATACAATTTGAAATGAACACTACGTTGAACGTACTGGTAAATATTTAGTTATTACCAATAAATTCAAAAAAATGTATGTTTTTAAATAAATAAATTTATTTACAGGGCAATTATTCGATTTTTTTGAATGTCTGATATAACCATAATATCTTTTATGAAATTGCGTAATAAAATATACTGAATAAAAAAAATTAAATTTTTAAGCTGTGCAATAAACTAAAAAATGTCATATTTATATTTCGTTTGTAATAGAATTTTCTTTTATTTTAAAAGCATTGATCATAAATCTGATATCGAACATTATAAATCATTTATATCGGATCGAGAAAAATTGACATCTCGAAAAAAGAAACACAAACATGTCTCTAAAACGTACGACGATATCGATAGCTATCGATATCGTCGTCAAAATTTAATAGTCACAGCATCGACATCGCATACAAATACCTTTGAACCATTGCGTTTTAAATTAAAACTCCGATATCGCATTTACAATCAACGCCTGCGAAGTATGCGAAGGCACTCCGAGTTCTCCCATACTCAGTGGTCCGTTCGAGCTCAATGTTGAAGAATGATTTCGCATCTACTTGTCGACAGAATACTAACATAGAAAAAAGACACCGTCGATGCTATTCTTATGGTCGAGGGAGCCGACATCGGCTACGCTCGCGACGACTCCACGTGCCGGTCCCTGGTTCGCTTGGTTCGCGACGGCGGTCCTCCTCTGGCGCTGTCGGCGTCGCATCGCCAAGACCGTCTTCGGCGCGATTTCGTCGTTGCGTCTTTTAAAGCGCCGTCGCAGCACCCCGATCATCCTCACCACTTCTAAGAGTTACTATCATCGACAGCGTCACCATTATTACCGCAGTAGATACCGATCGCCCTCGGGTGCACGGGTCACCATCGAGGATCAGCGGCGTATCTCTCAGCAACACGAAGTAAGCTTTGATTTTTAACAGGCGGCTTCTGTTATGCGTCCGACTTGTACTATCGTGAAAATTTATACGTCGTTCTTTTAATAATTGTAATTTCTTGTATAGGATTAAACTTATAAATGTATCGGTAAAATATTAAAAAGCATAAAATTTCTATTGACGTATTCAAAAGTCATTCGAGATCGGATGTAATAGATCTACATTTCGTAATTAAAAGTATTCAGTGTTTAACATTCTACTCTCATTCCATCGTATAATGTATAAATATATATTCTTCATTTAATCTATCAACTCTAGGTAAAAATCGATACTTACCCCTTACATAATGAAGGAAGATGCGTTAAAAATAGTTTAAAACAAAGAACTGAATTAAAATTTTCTTAAGGATGATTACATCCATTCGCAAAACTTTTTGCTTAAGATTTTTTGAAAAATTAAAAAAATATTAAGGTACTTCTTACTGCTGATGAAGTGGAGATCACATCAAAGAAGTATAAAAGTTATCCACTAAAACTTTACGATTTAATTTTAGAAGTGTTTAAAATGCAAGTCACTCTCAACTTCAAGAAAACATTCTAAAATGTATTTTATTGTATACATTATTCAGACTTTTATCTTCCTTTAGAATAATAATAGAGTCTGATTAGTGGTACTTTAACTTTTCTATATATAGAAATCTATTATTGATTTCTTTAACTGGTCAAATATACCTAACATGTATAAAAAAAAACTCAGTAATATACCATGTACATTATCGAGATCAAACTCTCTGTTTCATTTAAAATAGAGAATATAAATAATATATAATACATAATGTAAAAAATATATATCTTTCATACAATGATAAATGTTTCTCTAGAAATTAATTGTAAATATAGAATAAAAAAATCGATATTCATTACTTATCGAGGAATAATATAGACTGTCTTGCTTTGGTTTTGTGAGTACTTCAGTTATCCAATTAGTTAAATACTATTTCAGTGTCAAAAGACTTTCGTACCTTCATAGAAGACAATATAAAAGAAATTAATTTAAAAATTGCTTTATTTTAGAAGTGTTTTCGCTTAAATTAATCAAAATTCTCTGAAATAAATAAGAATCTGTTTTTTTTCTAAAAAGAATAGGTATAATCTTTATTTTACTTAGTTACACAGAATATAATACTCCAATGCCTGTTTTCATATAAAAGTATTTCATATTTCTTGTATATATTTAATAATGATAAAGTATTACACTTTTATGTGTCACATAAATGATTTCATAATTACGCTTCTAATGATTTAAAAGACTGTAAATTTTCAAGATAATAATTTCATAACAACAAAAAAAGGAAATTTACGTAATGCAAATAGCATTTTTCCTATATTTCGTAGACTAATTTAGCAGAAGCAAATAATTAAGTACGTTTTCCCTCACATATGAAACAGAAGTGCAAGGAAAATAGTAACAATGTCAACAACGACAGCCTAACGCAGAAGCTGAAAGTCATTAGCACAAAACCACGGCTTAAGCGATTGCACGTAAATGAACAGGCACACATAACAAGTACCACTCGCAAGCTCGCTACTCGTAAGGTAACATTAAACTCGAGTTGCGTACAGATAAGTCAGCAACTGTACTACAAGGTGACGAGAAGTGGACGCGTCTACGGCAGGTATGGAGGCAATATAACGCTCGTTAAATAAAATCGTCGAAATTTCTGACTGTTGTTTTATCTTTCACTTTTCGTCAATTGTGAAGGCTGTGGAAGGCTTTAAGCGAAAATTCGTTTTTCTTTTTAAATTCAGACGCGACTTATTATTCGCAGTAGATCATTTGTCAAATCGGGATACTTTTTCGGCGACCAAGATATCCCGAAAATATTTAGAAAGAACGATCAACAATATGTTTAAAATGGTCTATATTATGAGAAATAGGTGGTTATCGACAACCATGAGTCGTTATCTTTTGGTTGGTATATATCGAAGCAGAAGAGAGATAATAGTCAGTTTAAAATAATAATATAAATGTTAGTAACGCAATTTGAATTTTTTAAGCAACTTTAATGCTCGTAAATCGATTTGAAAAATCCTTGAGCAATATATTTTCAACTAAAACGAACCGCCATTGGCCGAACATACATTCATTGTGTATTCTTTTTTTCGCGTAAATCTGACAAAATATTGTTTCGTTTTGTTTCGTTTAATTTTTGAATCTTACTCAAAACATAATTTTGTTCCTTGAAAAAAATGTTTGTAAGAAATATACTATGCTTTTATTGTCAAACGATTCTCCGTATATAATTACTTTTGTTTTTATGTATTTTCTTTTGTTTTTTTGAAATTTGTTTATATTTTAATATCTTATTAGTAATTGCTTACTAATATTAATACCTTAATTCTGTTTTCCGAAAATTTTGTAAAAGAAGAAATTTCTAAATGAAAATTTATGGAATGATGTGCAAAAAATATGTTTCACAGAAATATGATACTTGCATATTTAAATGTAAATTAAATAACAACTTTACCCTTGTACACGATACAAGTAAGTCGTAATGTAAGCCTTCCACATTCTCTTAAAAATAGAATACTACCAGTTGTACAGGCAATCATTGTTATTCTATGCATTTTTTCGTTTTCAAATATATTTGTAACCAATTACATTACAGAGATTGTATAATATAAATGAAATATTTAGGCTGTGCAAAAATTTCTGATTTATTAATTTTTATAAACTTGTTTGTAAAACGAGTTTGCTTAAAAAGTTAAGAGTCGATCATTGAAAGTAAAATATTTATTTGGAACGGCATTGTGTCTAGCAAAATTATGACAAAGATGATAAAATCATTTAGAAAATTTATTTTCAATGTATTTAAGTATAATTGTGTCATAAATTTAAGCAATCGTAAGAACTCATTTACATATTTACTTTTAGAACAGTAAATTTTGGGCTAAAAATACTTAAATAGAATATATAGTAAATATATTATATTTAAATGAAAATGTTCAATGTTTTATAAAAATTCTACATAATTTAAAAATAAGAAGAATAAAATTTTATAGATATTTACACATAACTGCAAATTTGTCTTATTTACTATTGGTTTATAAAGATGTTACAATAGAGATATTATAATATGTCTAACAATTTTAAAAGGAAATTTCCAAAAGAAATAACATTTGCAAATACATAGAAATGTACACATTTTCAATCAAACAGTATTAATATATATTTGAACTTTCATTCTAAACAATATATCAAAGCTCTTTTAATTCGTACATCTATAATATCTGTGAAAAGTAACCTCTTATATTTATCCATTTTATTGGTTATTTTAATACTGCGGCGTCAATAATTTCATGAATTAACGAATTCTCAATCATTGGATGTAATAAAATTTAAATTTTTTGTTTCGCTAAAACTGTGAAAAAATTTGCAAAAATTATAATAATAAACGTAATCACATATGCGCGAGATGCGTGTGTCAATATGCTTGTTAATGATTTTTAATGATTAAGCAAGAAAATGTAATAATTCTCAACACATCGCCATGTCTCGATATTTACTTTCCTAACTATCTGTCTTGCTCTCGCTTTGTATCGAAATAATTGTCTGACTCTTGGCGCGTGAAAGTTCTTAATTGATTTTGGACGAGGATCAAGTTGCCGTTCCAGCATTCGTCCTAACTGCTCAGCGACGTCTTTCTACCCTTTCGAGGAAAGAAAATTGGAAATGCCGCACGATGCGCGCTCGACCTCAACCCACTTACTTGCCTTCTGGCTCATCGCGTGAGAGTCGCGTGCACGCGAGGCGAGTACCCGGAAGGTCGGCATTACGGTTTTTGGCTCCTCTCCGTCGGCCATCTTTTTCAGCTGTCTCGATGTATGTCCTAAAGGATCGATGAGTTCTGCGCGTAGTTTCACGGTCTCGGGCAGTAACGTTAGCACGTTACTTATATTCGGTATGTTTATCTTCCGAGCTACTCGTGTTACCAACACTATTTCATTTTAGTTATCCGATGTTCGTGGACTAAACTCGAGTTATTCCGGTTACTAATAAATGGGTGACCCTCAAAATTCACTTATATTATTCTTATTTTTTACGATTTTGTGAAAATAACCTTTTTATACTTTCTAGTGACACTTGCTATTCTTAATTATAATATATAACAGATCTTCAGTGATAACATTATACCAGTATTTTTGATCAAATGATTCCTTATTATTTTTGCAATAGCTAGTATTATTGCAATTTGTATTAATCAAATAATTAATAGTCATTTAATTAAGTTTAGTGGTTAAATAAATAATTTTTTTGGTAATATATGAGCATTTTATATTAAAGTAATTCATTTACTAAAGATTATTATTACGCAATATAATATGTTTAAAATCAAAGAACAAAAATTAAGTATTTACAATTTTATTAATAATATAAATATAAGTTTGTTTTATATAATCATTTTAATTATTAACGATATATATATATATATATTATATATAAAGATCATCGGTATCGATTTGAAATATTTTATTATTTTAAAGAGTATTAGATTTAACGAATTAATATTTTTATTTACACGAAATAAAGCGTTTATAAATCTATAGTATTGACAACGTTTGTTGTTATAACATAAGGTGATGAAAAAGCCTATAAGAATACATTCAACTGCTAATGTATCTTTCCTAAATTTTCTCAGATTAATGTTTTTTAATATTTAAATGTCACTATAATGCAGTAAATGTAAATAAAAGCAAAATTTTAATCTAATCTTTAATCTAATTAGAAAAAAATATGCATGTTATGTAGTCAAAGATAATTATTAAAATTATTTTATTTGATATTAAACATTATATATTCCAGAAATCTGATCTGTTTACACATTCGAAAGTCGTTTCACGAAATTAACGTTAAAACAAAGTTTATTTAAATTTATATCCAAATGTATCAGTAATAATAATAAACAAAATCTAATTGTAAAATATTAAAGTATGGACATTATATTTAACAAATTTTGGCAAACATTTGACCCAGTAGCTCATCATAATGTTTAATTAAAATATTGACTCATATGTCAATACCAAAATATGGTATCGATTACTATTTATGTATTGGTAACTTTAAAGATTAATTAAAAGTACATAGGAAAGACTACAATACAAAAAGTGAATTACTTGAATTGAATTATTATTTAATGAATATTTACAAATTTATAATTACCTGAAAATCTATTAGAATTGAATTTGATCGCAATCGTTTTTATTATACTATAAATTAAGTGTAAGTCTAGAAACTGCTTCAAACAAATTTTAAGACATTTTAATTCAGCGTTTGTTAATAATCCACCATAATTACATGTTTTTAACTAAAGCATAGACGTATACTATAGTCTTATAAGAGCTGCTAAAAATGCTTAATCGATTTTAAAAAGTATACCTAACTTGTAAAACAAGAAATTACGTAGCTCGCTAGTAGTTAAATTTTATTTATTTATTAGGAATTTTTTCAAGGAAAAAGTTATAAATAACAAAACTGCAACTCAATATTTGTCTACCTTGTACTCATAATTTCCTTTGTTTCTAAGAATTTTATGTATCTAGTACAGTGACTGCATTCTTAATCTAAATAATAGATTAAGTTTTAAATTTTGTAATAAAATTTTATTTTTTAGCATCTGCATTAAAAATACTGAATATTGAAATATAAGTTTTACTAAATATACTTTCTTCAATAATCAAATTCAATAATCAAATTAACGAAACACGCTTTTTATACTATTCACGTTGTGCAGTCTTTTACATACTTACTCCTAGGATTAGCTACACGCACAGCGCATTATATAAATTATGTAGATCTTATTATAATAGATCGCAGTAATTTTAAAATTTAATATTAATTTACGATTTAAACTTATAAAATAATAATGGAAATATTAGTATTATTTTTAGATTTAAATAATTATCAAAAGCCAGAATACTTAACTATTTTAGCCTCTTTCTACCCTCTGCAGACAGAATTATTCATTTTTCAATTCTTCATGCAAATGACTTCAAAGAAGTGAGCAAAATATAAAAGTGCGTCACTGCTCTATTCATTTCAAATAAACATTTCCTTCTTTCCGTTCTCTCTCTCTCTTTCTCTCTATTTTTTTCTCTCTTTCTTACCACAGCATTTTATACGCTCGCAAATCACTTTCTCTATCTTTTTCGCTCCGCTCTTCCACGTCAAATAAAATCAATAAGATTTACCCTCTTGCACTTGAAGGGTCTAGGGCAGCACGAAAACCTTCACCATAATGTTTACTGATTCTGTTAACTATGTGAACCGATTGATCGACTTAGTCATAGCGCATTTTTTTTGCATATTGTGTACAAGATTGGTGGCGGTACCAAACACGATTATCGAATTACTGTGCTCGAAGGGCTGACGAAATGATTCTGTCGACCCTGACGTTGTTGGATTACTCGTTGGGATACGTGGTTTTGATTACTTTGCATAAAACTGAGATTATTTGTTACATTATAATATACAAAAGAAATATTTTCATGAAAGTTTCCTAAAAATTATTCAAATGGAATTTGTATCGATTTTGAGCATAAATTAAGGTTAAATTTTTCATAATTATTTTAAGTACATGTAATTTTCTATTGACAGTTTGGATTTTCCTAACTTTTAAGTATTCTTTCTTAACTTTTACTTCTATTATTATATGACTATATTTTTTTCGATACATTACACATTTATACGTGAGCAAATTCATGGTGATGTAAATGTATTACCTTAAAATTCTAATTTATATGATTATAAAAACATTTTGGAATTTAGTAGAATTAAAAATACGAGTACTTATATAATCATGTATTCACATTCATTCTTAGTACAATAAATTGTTTATTCAAATACGTATTTCACTCTGTTACAAAGTGGAACTCAAAAGCCGTCATCATGTTTAATCTCGTACGTGAACTTTGTAAACACGTATAAATTTTGCTTTTTAGCAGACCTAGTAAAGATAAATAATTTTGAAAATTGCACATTTCGCGTTATAAGAATAAATTTAGCTTTATAATAGCACATAGATTTTTTAATCCCGATATCTGCAGTAAAAAGAGATAAAATAAGCTCCTAGATCATTACATGTTTTAAGCTTGGCGAAGTCAATTTCTACCGCATGTAATTTCATATATATAACGTATTAAAATATAAATCGGAAAATTATTTTCTTCGTATAATATTTTTTACTGATATCTCTATAATAACAAAATTTCGAATTTTTTTTAAACTCTTTGAACTCTTTACAAAATATACAAAAAAAAATTAATCGCCCATAAGAAAGTTCTCTTTTATGAAATAAATACATTATAAAATATACTATTATAATTACATAACTTTCAAATTACATTATTTTATGATTATTTCATAGATAAAAAATAATGATGAAAAAATTACAAAAATAAATATTCGCCACTGAAAATTCGTTACACATAAAATAAACATTACTTTTATTTTTATAGTATACTTTCATTACACTTAAATGAAACTTTAAAGTAAAAATATAGTTTTCAGTTCCCAAGAAATATAAATTACGAAAGCATTTTGTAATATTAATTTTTAATTAATTTGTTCAACTTATGATTAGAAATTAAATTTATTTGAATAAAAATTTTACTGATAATATAAATTAATAGCATAGAATATAATCGTTTTTAAATTATAACTAAAAATTATTATAATATAATAATTTTTTCATATTATTACGGCAGATTAATACAGCTTGAAAATAACTACCTACATGATATATGCAAATGAAAGTAAAAGATAATATAAAAAGTAGCTGAAATGAAAAATAAAAAATCTTAATTAAATAATTTCAGCTAGTTCTTACATTGTATATGTATGTACATAAATACACTTTCATGGATATATAATGAGACCTGTTATGAACATTTTATCTTATCTGAGTTTTATGGCACTTAATGAAATATTTATAGAAGCTCAAAGAAGAGATTTTGTTGGAATGTAATTACCAAATGAGCTGCATTATATAATTGACAAACATTTGTAAAATTTACTCTTAAGTTAATAAAAAAGTTATTTAATTTGTTTCAACCAAAACTCTTTCATTAATTACACTAGTCTGGAATTAATCTTTCGTCTGTAAATGGTCCAACAAAGAATAAGTAAAATTACTGCATAAAATTATTGTTTTCTTGAGTTAATAAAAAAAGAAAATTATTTTATTGAATTTATATAATTTTGCTAGAATTAAATTTAGAATTTTATTAAAATAAACGTCGATAGATTTTAAAATTATTAAGTTCACTGAATTTATAAATTCAATAACTGATAACGATCAATCTTTCAATTTTGAATTATGTCTTAATAAATAATTTATTTATTTTCGATTTAATTATTTAATTATTTTCGAAAAAATAATTCAGGTACAATTCAACAAAATCATAAGATGAGTTTTTTTATGATTAAACCTCCTTTAATAATGCCTAGCACTTACACGCTTACATACATTTTTTTGTTTCACATTCATCTCTTATCGTTATGTTTATGACGATCGATCGACTAAAAACAAGAAAAATAATAACAACGGCCCAGAAATAGCAGGAAAAAGTACACATATGACTCAAACTTCATGAGCAACAAAGCCGCTGCATCTTTCCCATCATTTGAGCCCTTCACTTCGTCGTCATGGTATTGCAAGGACAATGAGCCCGTGCAAGTTTCATATCAGCGATGTGCCAATTTTCGTGGTGTAATACAGGCACCATTGTTGCCACCTCAGCGGACTTTCAGAACTGGCGAATGCGTATATCGGATGCACACAGAGAGAACGCGCAATGAAAAGTACAGGCTGTACCAAATTTAGAAATGAGTTTGCACAGAAAGCAAGGATACGTATTTATATATACACATATGCACTTTGTTTTCGTCTCTTTATGAAAACTTTTTACTTCTTAATCTTGTTACTTCCTAGTTATATAACAAATATAATTATGTATGATATCTAAGTTATATTAACAATTAAAATATTTTAAAATTATACAGAAATGAAGAACTTTATCATTTACCACTATTTTTAAATATATCAATGTCATAAGATCTTGAGGAATATATGTATTTGTTATTAGCTTACATATTTCTAGAAGAAGCATTATTATTATGCTGTATCACTAGTATATTATAAATTAGAAATCTGACACTGAATTTTTCATAAAGTGCGGTTAAATTTCCTGAATAATCTTGAGCAATTTTTCTCCTATAGGTTAATTAATATTAGTTATAATTCCTTAATAAAAAAGGTTTTATTAGAACATTTATATTGCATATAAAACCTTTATTGAGATAAAGTACTAAGACTTGATACTTGGTATTGTAATTTATTTTATAAATACACGTATATAATTATAAATAAATGCATTACTATTTAATAAGAAACAATATAAATATCATACATTTTCGGACAAAAAAATAGCGTTAAAAGACTGCTTAAGCAAAGACATAATCATAATTTAGAAGAAAAAGAAGTTAAATTATATAGTAATAATAAATATTTTTAAAAGTACTGATAAATAATTGGTATAATAAATTTAATAAATACAAATGTCGTCAATATGTCAACATTGAAAAAGTTCTAAGGAAACTTACTACTGAACATAATTTACAAATTATTCATTAGCTCATTAGAATTCATAAGCTCTAAGTATTATAAGAAATTAGTATCACATAATTTATATTTTTAATCAAATAATGATAATGTATTTAAATTTTCTAAAAAAATTGTTTAAATAATAATAATTAATAATGTATATTTTAAAGATTAGGCGAGTCTTTATAAAAGACTATTTCAAAATAAATTTTTTCTGTTAATACAATAATCATTATTATTTAATTAATTATTAAAATAACTAAATTACTCGTCAGCTAAAAATTAAAGAAATTTATTTTTCAATTTATTTTGTAAATTTAATAAATTAAAATAACTTATTAAATGTATTCTACGTATCTTAACTTAATTTAGAGTAATTAGGGATTTTAAATTCACATTATCGTGTAGGATACTCTATTCTGAGTTTTAATTATTCAATTAAAGTTCGAATTTACAATGTAATAATCCGCTTCGTTCGCTTGCATCAAGTTTAAAGGGAACATTCTAATTTACCAATCAAGCAAATGATTAAATCATTCAATTTTGTACAATCATTAAATAGTCTCACTTGCAATGTTAACTACAAAATATTTTAATAAGAATAATGATATATTATAAGATATGAATATTGAAAGCAATAAATATTGATTTTCAACAATACTTAGTATTAATTTCAAATAATATTTGTAAAATAGACAATACGTATCAGCAAATAGGCTTTAAATCACGATTTTCCTAAATACAAATTGTTCTTTTTATAAACTACGTTTCTTTCCATAAATCATTATATAATTCAGTCATCAAACATTCTTTTTATACTTAAGATAATATTAGATAGTTTAAAAGTTATTCCTCTGTTTCAGCACTATAATATTAAAGTTTTATCTATTTCTACAACAACTTTATCATACAGACCCCAAGTTAAATTAGCATTTTTTATATTTATACCTTATTTCACTTTAACGTTCAAATGAAAAAAATAAAAAAATCACCTTTCATTATAAACAAAGAAAAATGAATCTAGAGTCATGAACGCTTGGTATTATTTTTTCTTATAGTATATATATATATATATATATATATATATTAATATATTCGTTGTAGGAATTGTTTTATGTGAACGTTCGTTTCGATTTCATCTACGAATATGTGCATGCTCGGATATTTGTACATAATTATGAATTTTTTGTAATTAATTATTCTCACGAAACAATTTTTCTTATAGAGTAATATTCGAATAAGATGTGAAAATCGATATACTCGAATGTAATAGTTAAATTCTCAAAAATTCTAATTATTTTATATAAATTA
The DNA here is from genome assembly GCA_018907045.1 of Wiebesia pumilae. NCBI lineage: Eukaryota > Metazoa > Arthropoda > Insecta > Hymenoptera > Agaonidae > Wiebesia > Wiebesia pumilae. The sequence continues at coordinate 3,141,770 of JACCHZ010000077.1, forward strand.
ACAGGAAACTAAGTTTAAATCAGTTTTTAAATTATATTCTTTATTTTATTAAAAATTTTTTCTTAAAAACAATTTTCATGGAAATCGTAGTTACATGAAAATTATTTATTTCGTATTAATATTTAACTAAAAAACTTTTCAACCTTGTAAAGAAAGTTTACGCTTGTATTAATTCATATTGAAATAAAGTTTTTAAGATTTAATAAATATTTACTTACTATGTAAAGGCTCAAGTTTATTACTTATTTACATGGGAACTCGACTCAATAATGTTGTCCTGAATATAATTTAAGTCTCCATAAATTATAACAATTGCTTGTAAATGATAGTCGTTTTCATTAAATATAAATGATTACTCGACAGGTACTCAAAAACTAGGCTGGACCAAAAGAACTCGACACAATTATAGAAGCAAAGCACCAAAAGCAAAAAAGTCTCTCCTACAACATCTATACTTGTTACAAGGTCCAATTATTCAATATGAATGTCTCACTATCCAATGCGATATACTGCTGTAATAATTTAAAAGTATAAATTAAAGACTATATACTCCGTAAAATTTTTATTCGGTTTGACTAAAATATTACTAAGATACTTTATTACATCTATATTTTCTTTCATCTGAAATTCGTCAACTGCTGCTTTTATAATTAAAAGATAATATAAATAAATTTAGATCACTTTTCAAAATAATTATGAATTACTTATCTATAAAAATATGATAAATATTACTAAATTATTTCAATTAATATCAAATTCTACATTTTTAACATTATCTAATAGCTTGAAATAACTTAGAAAGAAATGATATGTATTTCACGTAACTTGTTCTTCTTATAAAAATTTAAGTAATAAAAATTACAAAAACAGCATTTAAAAATATTAAGTACGTAATAAACTTTAATTTTATAACAACATATATTCTTTTAATTTTATAAACTTGTGCATAAGATGTATTCATATTGAATTAACATAAAAAAAAATCTTACATTTTCTTCATCGTTCCGAGTCACATAAGAATTAAACAAAATCTTAAGAAACTTATTTGAGTTTAATGTAATTATTTAAACAGTACAAATATAATCTATTAATACAGAAGGTCTCACATTTAGAAAATATCGCACTGCAGTAATATTCATTTTATAATTCATTTTAAATAATTTAGTTATTTAATAATAAATGTATTGTGGATATTTAGTACAGAAAGTCTCAAAATTGCAACTACATTTTTACTTCTAATAGATAATTCTTGCAAATAGAAACTCATAATCACTAATAAATAATAAAAATTTTGTATTAAAAAATTTGTAAATAATTCCTTTTCACATGTATTCACATTATAATAGATTTATTTATAAAGTAAAGTGTTTAAAATTGAAACTGATGTTTCGAATTTATTTATGTTCGGGTAAAACTTTTATAAAATTTTTATATCTTCAGAATATAAAAATATATTATAAAACTAAAATAATTATTATTTGTATATTTTAATCACATAAATAATATTTATGATCCAAAATTCATAAATTTTAATACTTGGATAAGTTGAGAGAAGAAAAAAGCATAAGTAAATAGATATTAGATTTAGGTTTGAATGAAAAATATTTATTTTATGGAAATAGCATCATAGCAATATATCTTCTCGATTTTGTTGATCTTTGCATTATTCGTTAAATCATCTAATAATAAAATAAGATGAAATAAATCAGCCCATATGATCGCTTTTAGAATTATTATATCGAAATAAGATAATTTACACTTTTCTCTGAAATACGATCTACCTTTCTTCTCTATTAAAGTCGGTCCTAATGCCATTCCCGTCGTCCTCCTCACGTTTTACCATCATGACATTTACTCCATTTCGATTTCAATAAGAAAAGATAAATATAGTCACTATCAAAACAAAAGTAGACATTATTCCCTCAAGGTTAATGATTTTACAATAAGATAAGAAGCGACCCAACGGGTTTTCTAAAAGTAGAAATAGTCCGCATTTTTATCTGATTTGCGATCAATTTTCATTTGCTGCATTATTCAAAACCGTTGTCATTACTTTTGTGAATACAGGTCATAATACATAAGTAGGCATGATTTTAATATAGTTAATTGACCATGAATGTTTTGTATCATGTAATATTATATATGTGTATCACGTAATACATGATAATATGACGAATTAAATTTCAACAACTGATTTAAAAACTGGACTTCACTAATATTCAATAATAATTTAATCAGATAAAATTATACATATTATTCTATCTATTATTGTTATAAAAATCTATTTACAATGAATTTTTGATTATAACGTTTTAAAAAGCAAAAATAAAACTCAATTTTTTAATCATAATGATGAAAAAAGCGATTTGAATAATTTACAGTACAGTACAGTACAGTACAGTAATTTACAGTAAAAAGTTTAAAAAGAGCGATGATCGCCATTCAGCGCATTTCTATCATTGCAGTTTTTAGTAACGAACAGAATTTAATTGAAGTTTCGTTATAAAGTTATCTACTACGGACTGTATAAAATTCGCATCAGCCCGTTTGACATCACCATTCTAACAGTAAATGAAATCGTTATAATCAACAGATCAAAATCATGCGGCTCATCCAAGCTGCCTAAGTTTTATCAATGATTCAACGGTAATGCGACTTCAAAACTTTCAACAAACTGTACGACCGAAATAAGAGTTACACTTGAATTGATTAATGAAGTACGAATAAGCGAACGGCGAAAACTGTGTCTCTTCTGGTTATTAGCACGAAGATTTTCAAATGCACCAGAGGATATTTTATAGCTGCAGTAAGTCTACTAATGGAACTATCGAAGATTTTCCATTACTCAAAGTAGACTCTTCAATGTAAAGATGTGTATCTGAATGTGCATCTAATGTTTAGTGTATCTTTTAAACTTGCGATACGAAGTGATCAAGAAGTTTTTTTTTAGAAGTTTGATGTGTACTTAATCATATTTAAGGTAAGAGACTGGAAATAAATAGTAGGAAAAAATTAAAAATGCTTCTACTGAAATTTTACGCTTATATAACTTAGAAATGTAAGTTTATGGAAGTTTACTCTAAATCAAAACAAATGCATAGAAATATTCACGTAGATAAGTTCAATTATTACGACACTGAATTTTCGATGATTTCAAAATCATATACTCAAAAGTATGTAAATTTTAATATTGTATTATTTGATTATTAAAAACTTTTACATATTATACTTGTATATAATAGTCAATTTCACATAATAAAACATTAATAATAAAAAAATAAAAGAACTAAATGAAATTATGTTTTAAGATTTTTTTTAGAAAAAATTGTATTAATGTTACATAATAAAGTAATATACAGTTGGTGATACATTTCGAAAAAATAATTACGTAATTTCTTGCTATCTTCTTTTATTTTATTAATAAGCCAATTTATATAATATTTCTATAAATATTTTACATATCTCTACAGAAACATATTAGAACTTTTTAATTTCGATGACGTTGTATTTATTATTATGAGGAAAGTCTTTTAATCCAAATTTAAATTTAAAGTATAATCCTGAAATATATTTCAATAATTCTAGCAAAATTAATATAAAGTTAATATATAAAAATCGTAACTGTTTAATATATATAGTATACATTCTTTTTAATAATGTTACGTGTCCTATTATACATTTTTCCTTTTATTTTGTTAATATATTCATATAATTATTATTTATACAAATTTATATGAAAATGGAATTATAAATATAATTTTATAGATAAAATATAAATAAAATTTTACTAATATAAATTAAAAAATAGAGCCCTGATTATGGATAGTAAATATAAAATATAGAAAGTAATTGAACATATTTACATTCAAATAATTTTATTATATCTTCTTAAATAAGTTGTAATTATCTTGTTGTATTAGTGTAGATATTCTGCAATTATTGTTCTACGTTTTTTTCAAACTTGATTATTTTTATATAATCAATAATGGATAATTAATAACTCAATTTTAAAATCGAACATCTATATTAAGAATAAAGAAAAATTTTAACTTAAAAAAAAAATTATGCTAAGATATTAAAAAAATCTCATGATATATTTTACAAAACAGATTTTTTATATAAAAATTTTTATTAAATAGTTATTGAAAGTATTATACAATTAAGAAAAATATAAAAGCATAGAAAGTCATTAGATATTTTATATAGATATAAATATGAATTGATACATTTTTTATTAAAGTATTGTGAAAGTTTATTAATGCACGAAGTTATAAGAAATGACAAAATATAAAATTACATGTACAAAAGTACATTGAAACGAATAGTTTAAGTAAAAGTTACTTAAACTTGAATTGTAACTTGATAAAATTTAATATTTTCTAATTTATTTTATAATATTATATTTTAATATTTTTCAATATACAAATTATATTTTTCGAAATACAAAGTTATATTGAGTTATAAAATCCTTTTCAAACTGAATGAAATGATATGAATATAATGAATAAATCTTATGCCTTCTTTACTTAGATTTAAAAATATATAAAATTTTTAGTTTCAATAAAGTATCCTTGAATGGCCTGAATTTATTACGATTTGATCAATATTTTAATATTTCTAAATTTATAACTAATTCGAATGTACATGAAATACTGGATGTTATAAAGTCAATATTTCTATATGTCTAGAACTCAGCTTTACAAATATTTTTGGAATATATTCTGAAATGTTATCATTGTACTTTATATGTATTATCCATTAATGTATAAATCAAGGTGTTTATATAAATATTTTTTAATTCTTCATTATATTTTTCTCTTTTTCATAAATTTCTAATATAATGTGAGTAATTTAATGTTCATATTAAGGTGTATTCAATGTAAACAATATATAGTTTTAACTATCTCATTAAATCAATTCGTTTTAGCTCTATTAAATTTCAGAGTAATTGTTGAAGTCCAGTAGCAAATCTGTGACATTATTTTAAAAGTTGTAGCATTACTTATTTAATATTCCAGTTGTAATATTGCATTATACTATCTTTATCCGTAAAATAATATAAAATTATTTACGCCCTTCTGTTCTTTGTTGAATTCGATGAAAAGTAAAAGTACAGACAAGTCAGTTTTAGTTGTCTCGTTTATACGAACGGAACTACGTGTATTTGTAACAGATCATATCGTGGTTAGATTGATCAGAAAACCGCGTGATCCACAAAAGAGCTCGTTGACTCGTCATTAGTCACGATCTTATTCAAGAAGCTACTGCGCGATCGTTTGTCATCAGATATCAGCATCCGTATAGCTTTGACACATGTGTGTGTGGGTGCATGTGCGGTTGAGCTAGAGTGGGTGGCTACTCACGCCGTTTTTACCATTTATATAATATATACATATCGTAGGCAAGCTTTGGCGCACTATTGATTTTGGCACCGAGACCCCCTTTGAAGTGTTCGTCTTCCAACTACGTAGAAACCGGAGAGAAAATTTGCGTGAGTGTGTAATCGGTAGAGTCGTCCGATGTTCTTCATTCATCGGTTCCCAAGTGCGTCACATTTATTCGATATAAACAATAATACGCTCTTTTTATCACAAAAAAAGAAAAATGAAAGCTCTCGACCGTTTTCATATAGATAATGAATGGAATGTAGAGGCTTCCATCATTCGGTGCTGCTGTATGACTCGCTCGAAGATGAATAAAAAAATTGTTTACCGATGCTCGAATTAACGAGCGGAATATTCAATACATGACTTTTACTTTTTTATTTTCTAATTTGTTAATACATAAGCAATATTTTTCTCGTATAAGCATAAAAATATTATGATATAGATATCGAATTCTGCGTTTATCACAAAAATTAGCATGAAACATTTTATTGGCCTATAAACTTGAATTTATTCGCTCGTAAATTTATTAATTAGAAACGTTTGCTTTAATACTTTGTGAACTATTTTGATGCCAATAAATAAAATATATATTCGATACAGGAGTATTCAATATTTTTGTTTCATTATACAATAACATATAATTTATAATTAAATTATTTTAAAGCATTTATTCTTTAATATTATTACTAAAACGTTATGGAAAATAAATGACGAAAATAATATAAAGAATTTGAAATATTTTATTAATTTGTCATCCTGCGTTAAAATTTAATCCTATTTCCAAATCATTGAATCAAATTGAGTATTCATTTATATTACTGCAGAAATGAGGAAATAATAAGTTGAATAAAAAGACTTAAATACGTTTCATATTTTAATTTGGATTTTTACAAATCGTGGCAAATATTTATTTAAAATTATCAATATATTTTATAAATTTTAGCCCTCGATTTATACGAATGAAACTTATTACAAAAAAGATTATGTAATTTTAGAACTAGAATAAATAGTATAATATTCATTGGAGCTTTCAATTATTATTAAAAAAAGTTGTGATTCTCTACGATTATGATATATAGATATTTAAGAATATCTTGATAAAATTCAATTTGATGAGTTTGCTATTTTGTATATATAATAAAATCTGCTTTATCAGCAAATTTCTACGAGTAATATCACAGAATTCGTTGAAAAAATTCATTATAACAGCACTTTATTTTTCCTTTATTCTTTGTCAATAAATATATACATTTTGTTTTTTTATAGTATATTTCCATAAAGTTATTTTAATCATAAAAATTATTATTATTATCAATAATAGTACTTCTTAATATGAAATTTTTATTACATAATATCTCCAATAAAATATTATACACGAGCTTACAAATATTATTCTCTGCATTTGAAAGAATGAGAAACTTGTATAATTTTTTAATACAATTTTCAGTGACTGCTGCAAACATGAACTACAAATGTAGAACTTTCTAATCGTATTTTATAAACATGAAATTAGCAAAAATTATGCTCATAGAAGACCTATAACATATATATCTATATCGCACATATTACTACCTTGAGGTATCAAAATATTTCGACCCGAACAAGCAGGAGCTATAAAACTTCATAAGTGACGCGTTCAGTGATATTAAGCTCAAATATACAAAATCGTAATATATACGTTTATGATTCAAAATTTTGCTAACTATGTCCCGAAGAAAGAAAATATAAACAATTCTTGTCATTAGCTGTACAATATTTCTTGTTGTTTTTTTGGCCATTTCCACGTTCAGGGTATAAAATATTATCATCGTACAACTTGATATATTTACGTCCTGATATCGACAAATAAATCTTTTTTCTTTTTCTTTGTCAAATGTATGCTTTACTCAAAGCCCAAAATCAAGTACAAGACTGTTGTATCTTTCATAGATCAAATTAAAAGGCTTCTAAGTCGGTGAGGGTAACCGGAGTATAAAATAAGTGCCTGCTTTCTATTTTATAAATATTTCAAAGCTCATTTAGATTCACTCTGTTGAAGTAAACTCTAATATTTGCTCTTGATAGCTAGTATCAAATATCATCAAATATTACATACAATGAATATTCCCACAAATAATCTTTTTTAAATCTATCCTGATCTGAAATCAGATATTTCAAGTGAATATTTTAATATCATGGGTAACAATATTCTCAAGTTTCTCAAAACCATAATTTATAAAACGATTTATAAAATCGCTTATTTATAAAATTTATAAAATTTTTCATATGATTCAATTCAAGAAGTAATCGATTACTAGAAATATTTTGTCAGTTAATTAAAAATCAATTTTATTAATAGTATTATAAAATAAATTTATATGGACACTTAAATTTTCTATTTAGAAAAATATATATTGTAACATGTGCATCTTAAATAAGTAGTTACATAGAAAGTATTTCAATTTTATTAAAAAAACCTGGATCTAATTTTATAATAAATTTGATCAATTTGTGGAATTATATTTTCTGTAAAGAGTAGTATCAAATTTATATTATTACATGATAATATAAATATATATTTCTGTGGTCATTCACTAAATAATCACTGCTTATTCAAAAATAAACTCATCATATTTTTATTATTTAAAATGATTTACACAAAAATGGAACTTTTTATATTTTTAATTTTCTAATAATTTAAATCTTAAACTCAGTAGGAAGAAAAGTTTTATACGAGTGAAATAGTTTTATATTTCACTCGTATAAATATTATTAACATTTTGTAATTGCAAAATGATACAGAAAAATTTTGAGAGAACAAAATTTCCAATAGTTTATATGTGACAGTAACAGCGTGTTACCTTATCCGAACGTACAAAAAATATATAAAAATATTACAAGTCTTTCTGGAAGCATCAGTGTAAATAATGTATCTCGTTTCGAAAAGCTATTACGAAAATGTATATATTCATGAACACTATTTCTCTTTTTTCGCATATAAGCAGGAAGATTTTCTGAAGCGTAAATTTCGTTAGCCAATAGAAAAAATGTGCTTATTTTTGCACGGATAATGTTCTGAAACTCTATACATCTGCAAGTGTAAAATAATTGTATAAAATAAATAAAATATTACGACCATTCTAGAGTTTTTTATTTCATTGTTCATTTTCTAGATCGTTGGTCTGAATAATTTTAATAATACTTCAAAATAAACGCTACATATATAATTTTTTTTATCTAATGTCTACATTTGAAAAACGAATTTTTTAGATTCTTTAAAAAAAAAGATATTTTTCATATTCATATACAATTGAGAAATACATATGCAACATACTGGAAAATATGTTACAGATGATGTTCTACCGATGCTTCTCATATATTTATAATATACTCTCTATTATATAATATATAATATTAGCAACTATATAAAATACAATAATATTATACCTTTTTAATAACAATACTAATAATAATGTTTCAATGAAAAATAGTCGGATTTCGAAATCGTAAAAAGTAGTAATAAAAAAATGTGTTGAATATTTTTCTTGCGTTACAAAAACGACAATAAATTTAAGGAATAGAACGGATAGGAGAAAAGACCGTCCAAGCCATACAGAAATTGAATCAAGTCCTGTTGATAAGGCTTTTGGTCTGCTCTTTTTCCGTATTTCTTCGCCCTTTTTTGGTATCAGAACCATCTTCGTAATTTATCGATAACTGTAGAAACGATTTTTGTACTCCCACTCCCTAAGAATATTTCTGTGTATAAACCAGTAAATAATGAAATCGGTAGGATAGATTTAATTTTTATATTGTTTTTACTTTATGCAGGTAGATTTTTATCTTAAAATGAATTTTCATTAATATAACGTTACATTTATTTAGAAATTTGAATGATTCTAAAATAAATATTTCGTGCAGGAGTTCTTCTTACTTTTTTGAATATAATTGACAAAAATGATCATTTTCCTATAAGATTTGCAGTAAATATTTTTTCAGTAAAAAGCCTTTACCTATTTATTATTCTATTTATTCGATTAAATAACAGATATATAATATATATACAACTGATATGATTAATAAACTTGATGCTAAAAATGCAGTATATTATATATTTTCAACCAAAATATATATTAAAAATATATTAAAAAATTTATTTCTTTATGCCGGACCATACCATTGTCGGTTTCAATTTCAAGAATATGTCCATACAATATTATAAAATAATGAGTCAATGAAACTAATAACTTTCACAACTAATAGATCTTCTCTCTAAATGAAATTATTTTTTCAATATTTATAAATAAACTCCGTATTTCATCGCCAACCTTATCTTTTCTATATGAAAATCAAGTATACAGGCTGACTAATTTTTTCACAGAATTGGAAATAAATTATGTAAAATTAAATACTTTCTTCATGGTTATAATATAAAATAAGATGTCAAACATTAATATAATACTAATTAATCGGATAAGAACTATTAACAATTTTAGTTGTTACGTACATGTAATGACAGAACTCTTATCACATCTTATCGCTTTTTGCTTCTGGAAATTCTCCAAGAGAATATTCCTATCCTAGTTTTAAGAAGAATAATGAATAAAGAGGTTAAAGTTTGGTGCAAGTTTTCGTTTGTTATATACAAAGTTTACGTCCAGTGAAAATTTCATTTTATTTTGTAAGTAGGTGAAATTTATTCTTCACAGTATCCAATAAAATTATAATTATGTTTGTATTATTTTAAAGTTTACCATTCCTCTGAAGCAACATCAACGTACCTAAAACTTTCCAGACCCATACTCTGAGGAATTAAATTTCAAGACTAAATACTCGTTTGAAGACTTCTGATGAAAAAACTCGACCCATTATTCGAAATCTTTAAAAACCACGAAACCACGACACACCTGTAGTTTAACGGGTGACTGTGCAATATGAAAAAACGAGAGTCCAAGAAATTTAAAATTTGATTCTCATGAGATTAAAACAACTTAGAAGTTAACATATTGATAAAAAAGTAGAAGAATATCTATTAGACTTCTAAATAGTATAAAAGAATTATAAAATACGATCTGATCTCTGTATAAGAAAGATTTGAAATGTAGATCATTAAGCGTAAGCGTACTTATAAGTTTAAATAAATATACATTCAGCGAATGTAGATATGAATATCAGATAATTAAAGAAACATGAAATGCATCCTAAGTCGGTTACAGTCCTTAAAATCCAATGCAACAATATAGCTGCACTCGTATTAATGTATGCGTTAGTTTAGAAAAGGAATTTAGAAAAGATGTGATATCCAAAAGATTCGTAACTACTGAAGTTCTTTTGGATCATTGCAAAATTCAAGGCTCAAGGAATATAGAGCAAGTTCACTTTATTCTTCAAGTAGCCTACCGTCAACAAATAATTACCTTATTAATGCAGAATATGAGGTAGATGTTAAATCTACAATTCGAACAATTTGACTGTGTTTCACTATTGATGAATATTTTTCATCACTGGGTAACGTCTTGAATAAAATAAACATGTATTAAATACGAATACATACAAATATAAACTCCAAGTAAAAGAAAATTTTATATATATAAATGAATAGTTTTTTATGATTGACGTGACTGATATAACATGTTATACAATATTTTATAAGAAATAATATACTACTTAAGTGAAATCAAGTAACCAGAAAAACTAATTAGATAATAATAATTAATATTTTTTTATTTATACTTTCGGTATAAATGTTATAAACAAATTTGTAGAAAAAAAGCAAAAATGAGCCAGATGTCCTATCATATTTTACAAATTTTAGTAGATCTTTCATAAAACAATGGGTTTCAAATTGAATAATCTAGCAATTTCCACTTTTTTGATTCTATAATTTATCAAAAACTATATTTTAATAAAATACAAATGCAATCTCGTTTTAACAGAATACTTATAAGCATACACTTAAGATTCAATCAATTGTTAATATATGTGAAATTAAACGAAGGTTAAAAATAACTAATACCCTTGTCAAACTTCCACATTCAATATAAAAGAATTTTTGTTAACTTTAAACTGAAGAAGAATAGTCTAAATAACAAATCGAATTTTTTCATAATAATTGAACAAAGATTCGGTTTAGGTTATACTTTCGAAGATCATAGTTAAAATCCTTGATGGAAAATAACGCTTCGAATTAATTTCAATCTACATTTACGTAAAATATTCTGGGCTTAAAAAATTAATTTTAATACCCCTTGCGAATAACTAAGGAGAATTACAGATTAATTCAGCATCTTTCGATCAATTAGGTAGAAGATTCCAATACTACGAACACATGCATGTATATTGTCGTCACAAACCATGTGCATGTTCACATAAATAACGATAGTGCGTGCAAGTGCACACATCTGCACATCTGCACATCTGCCACTGCTATTGTCATCTCTCGAAAACACATCTATCCTTTCTCAGTAGCATAAAACGTCATCCCCGTAAGGCACCTACGTACGCACGTAATATGAACGCACGCGAACACGGTCAGTAGCCAATGCGCTGCCCGGGGTACGATAAAGAGAGAGCGCGAGAAGGGGATAGATTAGGGGTAGGTATAGTTATCGTCGTATAAGGGTGGATGCGCTGCGGGGGTGGCGCGCATGCGTGATCGCGGTATCGACGCCCGGGCATGCCGCGCTACATTGCCAATGATAGCGAGGGAGAGAGAGGGCGAACCTACGCGCGCACCTATATACCTATAGTACGTCAAACAAAGCATAGACAAGCGACGGCGAGCGAGCGAGAGAGGGTAGGAAAGTTACTGGTGGCGCGGATGGTGGAGGGTTGGCCAGATCGGAGGGGGAAGAGCGCGAGCGAGCGACGGAGGCAGGAGTGCTTCGTCAGTAGTAAACCCTCCGCCTGATCAGCCGGGAACCCGTGCCAGAAACGCGACGCTCGTTCTCGCGTGCTGCTTTATTTCTCGCGCAGCAAGCATACGCGCACGCACCGACGAAGACAGACGGAATGATAGAGAAAGAAAAAGAGAAAGAGAGCGCGCGCGACTAGAAAGTAGAGTTCGCTCTCTTTTGACTACTCGTGTCGAATCCAGCGTCGCGTAATCTCTGCAGTCTTTTGTACGCTTCGTTGTCGAGGTGCGTTCATCCTTCGGTTTTACATCGCAACTACCACGAAGTCGCAAGAAGGGAGTATATCCAGAGAATCGCGTAAGCTGTGAGAATAGAGACTACTTACTGGAGCCGTTCAGCTGTTTTTCTATACTGTTTTTCGATCCTTCTGCGACCTGTGCTACAATAGATCTTGCGAAGAGACGAGAGGAAGATATTACGACAGCAAGAATCGAGGAGCAGAATGAGAGGAAAAAGGTGAGAGCATGTGCGCTTTCTCTCTCTCTCTCTCTCTCTCTCTCTCTTTTAGACATCAAATATGGTAGTCTTAACAAAGGGAGAGGGGTGAACAATAGCATAAGAGGACGAGGAAGGGTATGGCCCGAAATCGGGCGGCTCTTTCTGCTGCTGCTGCTACCTTTGCTACTTGATGGTCCACGGGCGGAGGCGCAGCAGCACCAGCGGCGCGCGCTACACCGCGACTGACTGCGTGGGAGAGAGAGAAAAACTGCTTCTTTTCTTCTCTCCTCTGCAGCTCCTTGAATATTCATCGCGAGGAAGAGATCGGGAATTTTTAATTTGATTATTGGTTGTACAGACGACTTGCACTACTCCGCTCGAACAAACGCTACTTAATCGCGCGTTCGCACGAGGTCGTTGTGCCGTGAGGATGTTTAAATTAAGAGAAGAGAGAGAGAAAAGTTAATTTTATTTTGCTCGATGGAGGAGGGGATATAAGTGATTTTCAAAAGGTTAAGTTTTACTCGATAGCTTTATACTAAGGTGTGTTTGTATGCTCAAGTGGCGCGCAACATTGTTTCACAGTCTTTTATACAGTTCCTATATGTTACTTCAAGCGCTTTGGTTCCTTTCTACAGCAAACAGCTGATTATACTGCTTTGCAGTTTTGCAGCTTTGACAATTTTTTAATTTCATTTTACATTCTCATTACCCGCGTACTTTGTAAACTGTATAGAATTACAATTTAGGAAAGTCATCGCTTACTTCGGAAAAAAATTAAAATTTTTATTTCATCTAAGGTATCCTGCGTAGAAACTAAAGTATCATTATATTTTAAATAATTAATCGAAAAAATTTTTTACTTTTATTTATATATTTTAATAAGTATTCAAAAACATAATATTTTCAAATGAAAATTTTCTTACGTAATTTTATTCAGTATCACGTTATACGAATATATATCATTTGAAAGAATTATGCATATGATATTAAAAACAATAACAGTTACCGGTTATTCAATGATTTAACTAGAGCTAGAAATGTAGTTAAACTTCGAAATTAAGTAAGTACTTAAAAATTCGATATTTTAATGATACGATAACAAAAAATTAAACAAAGAATGCGAAACAAGTTTCCAAAGTCTTTACAATTTTCAAAAACATTTTAAAATGAAATCTCTTCCAACATGTCTCTTATCGATGCTAATATACGTTTTGTGCAGAATAAGCAAGTATATATACAGAGCTGAAGAGAATCGAAGCTACTTTGGATGTTTACTAATGTTTTTCGAATGAATCAAAGTTAAAGGAGAATTTGAGTATATTAGGAATTTTTTGTAAGTTACACAATTTCCTAAAACATGAATAATTGTTCGTAAAGAAGTTTATCTTTCAGAACTGAAATATTTTTATATAAATATTACATAATTATCATTAATTATAAAACTTTATTTATAGCAATGTACTTTATTATTAAAGAAGACTATCATATTTAGTTTTAAATAATTATTTATTCAGTGAATGTTCGTATTTTAATTAAGATAGATATATTTTCTATATAATTATATAAAAATAATTTAAAAATCTATTCCTTGAAACTTATAAAATATGTTAAGCTTTTACAATCTACTATATTTTGTAGGGAAAGATGTTAAGGCTGATTTAAATATTAACCTATTAATTTTTAATAACATTCAATATATATTTACCATGCAACCATCTGCGCTGTATGAATTTTTTTCCGCATAATTTTGATTTCGACATTTACTGCAACAATATAAAAAACCACTTAATTGTATATGCGAGTGTGAAATATGTTATCTACATAGAATCCATAGCAAATACAATCTCCATAATTTTTCTTGCAAAAATGATAAATTTAGGACTTATCATCAGTATACTATTAAAATTATCACTTTTCTCCTTTCAAAATGACATGTTTTATTTCTTATTTCTTACTAATTTTTTTATAAACGTTTTAAGATTACTTTCTAAACTTTCAACAAATATTATTAACAAAAAATACTTATTAGAACTCAAATAAAGGACATATGTTATTATATATTAATAATTATTGTCGTACATAAAATAATTAGAAATTTTCCACAATACTTTTATATTATAAGATATTCTATAGCTCAAAAAATGAAAATTAACAAGTTCAATCTTGTTAATTTAAAAATGACAGGAATTCAGTATAATTTTAATTTTACTTAATAACATTTACAATTTAAAAAATTAACTAATCAATTTTTACCTGCTTCTTTTATTTGTATACTCAAATAATACGCTTTCAAGATAAACTTATTAAAATTCTCAAAATTTACGCAATTCTGCAACTTCGCATTATCATTTCTTAGACGAAACATTATTAGCGAGCAAATGCTGGAAATGTAGTGCAACTAACATGCCGTCATCTTCTCACTCGAAAAGATTCGAGAAAGAGTAATGCGCGATAAGCAGTGCTCGCATATACGTACTTATTTTTTCTGCTTAATTCAATATTTACATTTTATTTTCGTTCATATACGAATGCATATACAGAGGTATTAGAAGGAAGAAAAATCACATTAAGCTTCTTATTGAGTACGTGTATGCGGACGCCCTTATAATTCTTCAATTTTGCAATAGCACACATCGTATGTGTATAGCACACACGTATCCTGTAGTACTAACCGATATTTTTTCCTTCCTTTTTCTCACCCTTGTTGATACACTTGTATTAATATGAATATAAGAACAGATTCATTTTCTTTGTCGACTCTTGAACAGCTGACACAAGTAGGTATAAAGATATTTGTGATTTTGAGCTTTTATCAATTATTTAAAATATGATTTTGAAATTGATTATGCAATTTATGCAAGTATTATTGAATATTAATAATTATTCTAATGACCTAAGTTCAGCTAGGACTTTAATATTATTTTACAATTTCTGTATTGAGAAATTGATATTAAATATGTATTCATAAGATTTTTCTTTATTTTAATTTAATTTCTTTATTTTAATTTAATTTCTTTATTTTAATTTAATTTCTTTATTTTAATTTTCTTTCAAACTTTTGAATGACTTCAAATAAAAATTTTAGTGTAAAGAACGACTGAGTGAAATAACAACTTAAACTATAAATATTTTGATATACTAATAACATTAAGTTTTATTAACCTGCTATTAAAGAGAATGTTTTCATTATTTACATGCTTGATACATAAAATATAACTTTATATTTTTAATTATTTTATTATAACTGATATTTACATCGCATATTAAAATACATAATTAAAAAAAAAAGAAAATCAAACTATTATACAATATGTATTCCTTCTATACAATATATATGTATGTATATAGATAATTGTCAATGCATCCAATGTACGAGTCACTAATATCGAACTGAATTTCTTAGAATTCTTTATATTTATTATTCATAATTTATTATATAAAAACAATGATTTTTTTAATAATTTAAGAGGTTAAATAACATTTTATTATTAGGCTAATAATTCATATTATTGCAAATAATCATTTGAAAGTTTTAAAATATTTATACTTTTTTAAGAACAATAATATAACAAATATATAATTATACGAACATTACTGATGCTCAAGAGAGTTTATTTGAAATTAATAAATTATAAATTATTCATTTTATCTTTGATATCTGTTATTCGTATATTTTTGTAACTTGATAAATTTTTAAATCTATCTAAATGTAAAAAAATATCATAATTATCGAGGAAATTTCTCTTGTATTTGCAATATGACAAATATTCTACGATTTCAACAAATTTATACTTTCAAACTTATATTTTTTTATATATGCGTGCATTTATACATATTTTTAAGTAAATAATAACTCACAAATCCTATTTATGTAAAAAGTTCGAATACTATTCATTCTTACGACATATTCCGAGATTTGACATCTTTTTCATTTTCTACTCTTCCTTTTTATAGTAATAAAAATGTAAATTGATATTGAGGAATATCATTAAAGTAATATCAATTCATTATATTGAGATCATAGTTTAACCATTTAATGTTTCATTTAAATAAGCGATTTTATAATTTATTAGTAATATTGGCCTATACCTCAAAAAAAACAAAAATTTAAATGTGCTTCTATTTTTATCCTAGAATTTTCGTATAATATATGAAATTTAAATATTATTGACATATTAATTTAATCAATATATCGAGAAAAACTCGAATTATAATGGCTCCAGTAACATAATTTTCACATTATTCCTCATTGTTTCAAGAAAATGAGTCAATGAGTTATTTTATTACTAAATAAGTAATGATTCCTTGAATAATGTTTGAAGTTGCATTGAAACATTTCCTTGAAACTTTCTTCTATGGTGTATTACCGAATTAATAGAATACTTTAATTTTCGTTTCGTATAAATCGAATATATTCTAACTAAAATATTTATTAATTTAAAATTAACTAATTATTGACAAAAAATATTTTCAAAATTAATTAAGTTTTTATAATGAACAAAAAATATAAAATTATTTAAGTTGTCTGCATAGATCATTATTAATAATAAATTATAATTATTATATATTTATAATAAATTAAATAAATAAACATTGTTATTAATAATATAATTAAACTAAAGGTGTCGTTATTTACATAATAATATGTTCATTAAAAATATTACCAACATTTATATAGTGGGAATTCACTTAATGTTATTCACTTATTATTCTCTTATTCACTTAATATATTAGTATATACTTTTATTAAAGGGTTATCGTCATATTAAGATTCTTTCAATCAATTACTTTTATATCATTTAATTTTAATAAATATAAATATTTTTAATTTCAAATTTTAAAAACGTTATTCCTTTCATTGAAAGTCAATACACTATGAAGAAGATTCATCAACATGCTCATTAAAATAAAAATTGAAAAAATCAAATTCAAGTGTTCAATTAAATGATCTACTGAAGAGTCATTTTAGAACTTTTAACACTTTTAACGGTTGAAGTACAACTCTTGTCATATAAATGTCTAAAATCTTGAATGTACTTTATCTTTAAAATACAATGCCTTTTAAAGTATTAAATATATATGCATATTATATTGATACCATAACCAATATTCCGATAAATGAACTTATGATATACATACATATATCACAACTGTTATGGAGCGATCACTCACAAGTAAACATCTTGATATTGTGATATGTTGTAGCATATCAGAAAATATTACACGCGTATTTCCTTTATGTGCTAACTCGACGATTTTAAGGGGTGGAAAGCGCATTTAAAATTTACCCTCGAAGACTGTTTTCTTTTTTAAATTATCTCAAAAACGATTTTTCAGGGATGAAATGTAAGGGTGTTTTTTACCCCTCAAATGGTCGAATAATTACGTACAAATGTTTTTCTTATATTTTTTATCGTACTGTACAATACATTACAAAATTCAAAAAATTATGAAGTTACATTTCAGGAAATTCTTGTTAGGGTTAGTTACCCCTTTGTATATATATATATATATATATATTTTTTTTTAAACTCCAAGGCGCGTCAACTTTAGAATTCAAAATTCATATTATTTATTATATATCAATATCATATTATTTCGTATTAAATTATTCGTTTAATTCCAAAATGTCTGAAGAAAAAAGAAAAAAAGTTATATTTACCCTTATGGAAAATAGGAAATACAACCCTTTGGAGTAAAAGCATATTTCACATAAGCGCTTTTTCGAAAGAAATAAATTTCTCTCTTTTATAGAAGAAATAAAGAAATAAATTTAATAAATAAATAAATTAATTAATTTATTAATTTGTTTTATTCCAAAATTTTAATTCGTTTTTGAGATATTAAAGAAAACCATTTTCGAGGGTAAACTTTAAGGGTGCTTTTCACCCCTTAAATCGCCGAGTAAAAAAAATACGTGTCTAATATTTTTCATGTACTATAATATATGCCAACACCAAAAAAATCGGTGAGATACACCTCGGGTAGTTTCCTTATTAGTCAAGTATTAAAATAACAATGGTTTTTTCAGTTTGAAATGTGTGATTATCTATAGCCAACGTAGCATCAGTAACTTTAATGACTATATTCAATAAATATAAATAAAGAAATCCAGGATACTGGAAAATACGCGATTGAAGCTTAAATATGATACCACTTTAACCATTATCCCACGTTCGGAGCGACTACCGACATTTCTTATTGAATATACGTCGTATTGCTCCATTTCATCTGACTAGTCGTATCCGCGACAGCAATAATTTCAATAATTACCTGATAAAGCTTTACTGTTAAATTTAATTCAATACTTTCTTAAATTAATAGCTCTACAAAAATTCATAATCACTTTCATAACTCATATGATCAAATATAAATAAAAAATGTCATTGTGTATTTACACATTTAATGTGATTGTTAGGACACCGGTATTTAATGAATTATTTTACAAGTCGGAAAATTAATTTTATTTAATAGCAATTTTAAAACATAATGATAAGTATCGTCTGATAGATAACGCACTAAAATAATTTCCAAAGCTTATTCTTTAAATTTGTAGTTTATTATAAATATTATACTTTGCGGTTTTTTATTTTAATTTTAAATAGAGAATTATTTATATGTTCTATAACGGTATTCTATGGCGTCCTATTATTTTAACTAATTTCACTATCGTAATATGAAAATTTTATTATTTTTAACATTAATAACACTTTGAACATTTAAATAAAACTCTACTTAATGCTAATCATATTCAAATTGATCTATACTTATACTATTTCTTTGTAAAAACCAACATGTATTGTAATCGTATAACAGTAAGTGGATCTAAATGAAACTTAAAAGGATAATATAAAAAGGTATTACTCAGGCGTAAGCTACATTTTCATTGTCAAAAATAGAAGTTTATTATTCATCTTGTTCGTAATGCTCGTTTAATGATATATTTAAGTTTTGAGAAAGCTTTCATTTTTTTGTATACAAAAGATAAAAATTTTTTATGGTATTTGATAAGTGTTTGTCGAGAAATATCATTATTAATTGCAATTCTGAGTAAAAACAGTTATCAAAAATAATACTTAAATAAATCAGTTTTATAAATTTTAAATGAAATTTATAAATGTAAGGAAATATTTACGTTAAGAGGATAAGTTTTAGTTGTCTTAAAATAAGATTAAAATTCGTAATATAAAAAATTGATTCACCTTCGCATAGTAGACTAGAATTTAGTAGATTATCCGTCTTTGCGTTTATTATTTTTCTTGACGTAAAAGTTTAATAATTAAACGAATACTTTGAAAGTGCGATATTTCATATCTACCTTAAAAATCAATTAATTGCACGATCGTCTCCAGAAACTTAACACAATAGCCACCCTCTAGAAAATAGTGATAGCCGTTGATTGAATTCTCGGCAAATGCAGAAAATAGAAAAAGTGTGCGTCGTTTAGTGATAGAAGGTCGCATAAACAACGAGCGGATGACACGCGAAGACGCAAGTTATCTAGAGGGGAAGAGAGAACTAAGGTGAGAGCACGGAGCCACTTGCATTATTTGCTGCATTCAAACGAATTTCCTTGAATGTGGCCTGATTTGTCCGATTCCTTGGATCGACGGCCCTGACATCGACTCCGCCATCATATTGCCAGTCGTAAATAAGAACCACGAGTCAGTCGGTTCGATATTTTGCCGCTAATACCTTCTTTATACACGTATGGACATCTTCTATCTCCCACTACTTACTAGATCACATTCTTTTACGTGTTTGCGCATGGACTGAGAACTTAGACCAATAAAAGTATTGTTATTTAACAGTAGTTGTACTATTTTTTAACTACTTAATACGATAAAATAAAATTATATGTTAAATTTTCTCACAGTTTCATATTTAAATGAGCTTGTTGAGCTTGTGGCAATTTAACATTATTACATAACTATGACTACGTTTTTAATATACTCATATTACTTTTTAAAAATTGAAATAAATTTAATGATTTAAGATCATGAAATAATATTTATAAGGAAAAAGATCGAATGTGTATATCGAATGATCTCGATATACAGTGATTTAATCAAGCCTTGCTGATATTTTCTACGTAATGATAAAAAAGAATATTATTAGTATTATTATTATTATTAATAAGTGTTTATTTTTATAATTTTATGAATGATGAATATTATTCGATGGAAAAGTGTGATTACATTTTTTTTATAAATACGAAATTTTGAACACAAACGTTTTCAAGTTTTTACAATAATAATAATAATTATTCATATTACGAGATATACTAATATATCTGAATTTTATTTAGGATATTTAATGTCTTAATCTCTACATTTTATAAATGTTGCCAGATACTTTTTTTATATTCCTATTCATCTTGTTATTACTTACCATACATTGATTATCCGCATTATTAGTTAATTATTAATTAATGATTAATTTGGACATTGAAATTAACATGAATCGAAAAAGTAATGAACAACTGGATTGTACATTTATTATCGTATTTAAGAAACATTTTTCTTAAAATAATATAACAAAAACGTATAAGTAAATTCTAATGTCAACAATATAAAGTTTTCTTTCCGTATGTTTAAAAGCGACGAGTATATTTTAAAAATTAAAAAATTTGAATAATAAATTGTTGAATTTACTTTTAAACGTTTACATATTTTGGTTCATTCACAATTCAGTGTATATTTTCAGTTCATATTTTACAATAATAACAAATTAGGATACAATTTGAAATTACTCAATTAAAACCCTTAGTACGTAGGGTTAAATCGGTAAAGCTTAAACTATTTTTTATTTTAGAATGCATTATTATTATAATGCGATGATTGTGAATCAAGTAATATACATTTTTAGATTAAATTAAAATACATATTTCAAAGTATTAGGAAGAGTTTAATGCTTAAACTATTAATAAATTTGTATTTACAAAAAACTTTTTATTCATAATCATGATAAATTAATAATGCTATGACTGTAAATTTGTCAAATCATACGAAGGTAAATGATTTTTCATATCTCTAAAACAATTTATGAATAATTGTTTTTATTCTGGTTTCAACATTCAGTAACGAAAATCTCCAAAAATTGCACTTGAATTGCAATTGAAGTAACAACTTTCTCGTTAATGGCGATATGCTCCCGTCTTCCTATGTCATTGTCATGTGTCACCGAAGCCGTGGTGCACTGTCAATCAACGTGCAGCGTCAACCAACGTACACATGCATACATGAGAAAGGAGTAAGACGGCGCACCAACACATCATAATTCGGCCCCTTTGTATACGCGTTCACGTTAAAAAGGGGCTTCGATAAGCCGCTTTTCATGTAACACACTTGACCGCGACCTGTCGCATGTTAACGTGGTGCAAAATTCGCTAAACGCAACTCCATCGCAACTTCACACTTGCCCTTTTTACACTCGCATGCACGCCTACTTCTCGTTCTATGATTTTTCATCGCTTTCTTAAATCCGCTCCTTCTTTCGCCTTCCTTCATTTTTCAGTAATCGAGAGATCTTAATGCAGTATTTCTTTGTTATCTTGATATTTTTTACTTTTTTTATTATCTTACTCTTTTTTAAAACAAGTCTTGATGACCCATGATTTATGGTTATGAATATGATACAAATATTTTAAGATAGTATTCAGCTACATAATTATGAATTTCTGTGCATTTCGATTAATGTTTTATAAGCTAAACTTGACTTAAATCTACAGTAAATATTGACACGTTATAGAAGTTATTTCAATAGAAGAAAAAACCTTATGATTTATATAAATTTTTAATATACAAAATTGTATTGTAATTATTTTTTCATGCGTAAAAATATTTTTAACTATATTAATAATGTTATGAAAATTTGTGCAGTTGAAAAATAAATTTATATAGTATAATAAGCTTATCACATTAAAATATTTAAAGACACATTTGTTTACACTCTAACTTCAATTAAAATGTCAATAATAAATGTCAATAATAATAAAAAACTAATAATACGAACGATAATAAGCTAATAATTAATTTATAATAATAAAATTTATAAATTTCTTAATATTTTCAGTATTTGTTATATTATAAATATCAATACCTTATTAAGTTAAGTCTTCATATCCAAGTTCAACACATATATTTAAGTACAATATAAAGAAAACCATTAAACTATTTAGAAACTATTTTTAATACTTGTTATTATTTTAATATTAACTTCTGTTATAATAGTTAACTATTTTTGAACAGAAACTGTGATATCCGATATAAAACTTTACTCCATCAATTACAAAGATAAGAAAGTTTTGAAATAAACGTCCTAAACGAAAGCATTAAAGAACTACAAAGTAAATAATCACCCTTAGAATCTAGAAATTCTAATACTCGATGGGAGATTTTATTCTAATTCTTAGTTTACTACTTACAAATCACCAAAACTTTTTGGCACTTAAGTGTTTTTATGTCGCTTTCACCAATCTAGTAATTACTTTTTCCTTCCCATCACATATGTATATCATAGGCTACGTAGATCGTCCCGATGAATCTTGACACTTTCCTTACATAACTCCAGTGAATGTGGAAATACGTGAATATAAGAATATTTTTACTTTTGCTAGGGTTAAAGTTCGATGGCATAATTTCTACATACAGTTAACTCGAATTATATTATAGATATATTTTCAGTTGTGAGCTATATTCATGACTTTGATATCTTTTTATTTTAATGTTAATTCTACCTTTTTCAACCAATACATCACGTAATTGACATTAATTAAATCAATAACTGTCGTATTATATTAATTATTAATTATTAAAAAAATTTTATGAGAAGAAATTCTTTTCTAATTCTTATATTTTGTTTTGATTACAAGACCAGACTTCAAATTTTAAAACTTTAAATAAACTGTTGCCTAATTAATTCGATCTGAAATTGTGTATTTACCTTATAAACTAAAGAAAACTATAAAATATACAGTTCAATTTAATCATTTATAAAGAAATGTATCACATAGTTATAATATAATTTCTAATAACATATATAGAATATTTAATATACATATATACTAGCAACAGTGATTGTTACGTTAATGTTTAATATATTATAAATACATTATTAAACCAATAAAATTATTCGGCTAAAACAAATAGTTTATAATTCGTATGATTTTAATAAAAAAAATTTTATCGAATATAAGTTACTCTTCAATGCTCAGACAAATTACAAATAATTTTTCAAAATTATTTACTTCAATTCAATTGTCTGAACAATTTAAAATATTTAAAATAAGTATAAATTTATTTTATGGAACGATAATATACATAAGTCTGTTTATTAAGGAATCAATACACTTCATAAATACTATGGGGCGAAATTGCTTAAAAAATTGAGTATTTAGTTTCGTTTTATGTACCGTCATAATGGCAGATTATCAATATTTAACTTTCATCATTAATTGAATAAAAAGTGTCCTATTTAAGCATTTTACTCTAGTCTTTTAAATGTTTGTATATGTATGTGATTCCCAATACGTCCATACAAGTTACACTTTGTACATACAGTGACAATTTGTAGATAATGAGTATGAATAAATACATAAGACGCAAATTAGAATATTGGAAGTGCTTTTCGCTGTTATAATGTATAACCAATTGTAGATAAACGAATGTCAAACGAATTACAAAGAGAAATTATTAAACACTAACATGCGGTTATTCATTTTCACATTATTTACTCGTATTCTATACTCAAACCGCTTTCGTGCTAAGAATCTTTGAGAAGAAATTGGCAGACAGTAAAAAAATTCCTAGACATTCGTTTGTATTAAAGTAGAATAAAAGAAGCGAAAATCTCTTGCAAGCAACAGAGCGAAAAACGGAAATAGTCAAGAAAGCAATGCGGTTCAGCCTCGGCCAACACACGGGTAAGCGGGTATTCAGACAGAAGCGAGCAGAATGACGAGGAGGTGCAGCTTTTTTGCGATTCTTGGCAAGGCCTACCGCGCATATAAAGCACAAAAGCACAGATACACGGTCCATTCACAATCGACTCGATTAAATTATGAATGACGGTCGATAAGCGTCGCGACGAAAGCCGTTCTACTCGAGGCGAAAGAGCGAGAACGAAACAACTCCCGACATCCTCGCTCCCACTTTTTGACAAACTCGCGAATCCTACGTAGAAAATTGATACTCATACTTCTCGTGAACCAGAGAAATTTCATTTTTGGCGATCAAGAGAAAATGTTTTTCTCCTGCGATTAAAGAGAAGTTGTTGAATTCTTTCAATCATCTTTATCGAGAAAGTCGTTAGGAAAATAATTCGAAAATATACACGGGTTGTATCTCCCCGTTACACAATTAAATTACTTTCGTACGTATTTATCCAGTTTTATAATAATAAATTTATTATTAATTAATCAAGTTAATGTAAAATTTATTATACGTAAAAATGAAGTTTTTTAACGAGTGAGTAAAAAATAAATCATGAATTTTCAGCTTTGTATTAACTGAAAATTTCATACTACTTCCTTTATAAGAAAACTTATCATCTGAATATTAATGAAACTAGGTTGCATTAAAGAATGGCGTGAAATTTTGCGATCTTATTTTAAAATTAATAAGAAAATTATTTATCAATGTCGTTTAATTATATAAATATTATCTCTTTCGAAGCAGCTATTATAACATCGTAAGCACTATAATGTATAGAAAATGTACAGAATGATGACTAAATTTTTATAAACAATTAATTCAATTTTCTTACATTTGTACAATAATATCATAACTGCGTATATGGATGTAAGGGCGCACATTGCTGCAGCCGACGCATTAAATAAAACTAATTCAATGATGAAATTGATAAATTGTTTCATTATTCATGTAATAAGCAAATGCGTGTACTACAATATCTAAGAGCAAGAAATAGGGGAAGAAACTGAGCGCGGAAAGAATCGTAGTTTGTAATATGAACAAAAGCATTTTCCTAAGCTCGATAAGAAAGAAAGAGAAATGTGCATAGTACTCCTTTGTACTCGGAACTCACTCGTGTATTATGAATTCTTCATGTGGGCTCTACTTGTTTCTCTCGCTGTCTCTCCCTTTCCTCCTTCCTTTCTTCCCCGTCTGACTCCCTCTCTCTCTCTCTCTCTCTCTCTCTTTATACTTTCGCTCTTCATCTCTTTTATTCTAACATACTTTGAAACTCTGGTTCTTTTTAATATAACATAACGCATGACTGTGGCCACAAGACTAAAAATTCTCAATCTTTAAATGCAAAAATACTTTTAGCGAAGATTTAATTTTTCTTTTTTATTCAGTTTCTCATTTAAATTTAAAATTTTTTGACGAAAGTGACGTTACAAACGACGAAGAAAAAGAATTAATGCTTTTGAAAGTACGATTTAGACTCGCACGAATAATTTGTATGAATATATTAATGGATTTCGTCTCATTGTTATACTGTTATTTATTAATTTCTATTGTCATTTATTAATTTTTAGTATAAATTTAAATTAAAACGGATCGTTAAAAGTATATTCTCAAAACGATTTTATTTTACTCTCTTTATTTACATTATTAAATAGATAAAATATACTACAGTTGTTTTCATAAATCAGTTAATACATTTTTAAATTTTTGATATTAAAATTTATTATGTTTGAAAAGTTGCAGTAATAAAAATAATAAGTTTTATAACGTGTTTGTAGGATTGTTTTAAAAAATACAGCGCATAGAAATAAAATAATAAGCGTTACAATTATACACTATTACTCTGACTTCGATAAGTGTGCTAGTCTAGTAACTAAGAAACTAACCTGATTTAATAAAGTTTTTCTCTTTGTTCTAAAGGCTCTTTTAATATTCATGAAGAAACGGATGAAGAAACTTCGGTATTGTTATTATGCTTTCACAATACGAAAATTTGATTTTAAAATATTAGAATTCGATCAACATGTTATATAGGAAAAAAGTTGTTAAAATAATCACAGGTGCAACTAAGGTTGCATTTTTAATTCAAAAAGTTACGTACATCGGCTAATAAATTATGTAAATTACGATTTCGAAAACCAGTAGTTGAAGAATTACACGTTTTACATATTAATTGAAAAAACACAAAGGAACTAGTTTGAAATTCTATCCAGAAAGCAGATTAATTTTATTTCTAATTTCATATTTCTATGTTGCAATACAACATTTTTCCACTTTAAAAGATTCGATCGACCCATGCGACGTAAACCACATAATAACATAAGCGAATTTCTCGAATCTCAATTCCTTATCTCAATATAAGGACAGTATCTCTATCTTTATCTCTTTTGAGCATAAGCTCAACTCGAGGTAAAAAGCTCTCGATGGATTAAGGCTCATCACAGGCTTTGCACCATATGCTCTGAACTACGTAATCCGATTACAAGCATCTCGTTGTCCGCCTACTTCGCACACATACTTTCAAGTATAACTCTGATCCTCTTCCGTGCATGTCAGCAGGAGGCACAGCCGTCGTGGCGACGTATCCGCAGCTGCAGTCGCTCCACCTCCGCGGACTCGATAGTGTAAAGAAGCAGGAGCACGATCAAATCACTCCCCCGCTTCCGAAGGAGTCAATCAAGGGAGCAAAGTAGAAGGATCACGAGGACACGAGTCAGAAAGGACTTAGCAGGGCCTGAGAGACTAAGCGCGGCACCTTATATAAGGGCGCTCGCAGGGGGATGCAGCTCGAAGGGGCGGCGGCATGGAGGAGCCCTCGCTGGAGGCTCTCATGCAGGCGGGCTTCATCTTTGTGGTCGGCGTCGCCATCATCCTCTCGAATCTTCTCATCATCGCAACCTACCTCAACTTCCGTGGTAAGTTTACTTTATCATTTATCCAAGAATCATCGTTCATTTTCAGAATTCATAAAGCTAATTCATAGATTCTTTATTTTTTAAAGGATACTCTTATATTAGTACAATTTGTATTTAAATGACTTTACGCGGAATTTTGTTAAAAATGTATTTATTACGTGAAAAGATTTTTGTTATTTTGTCGCTTTTGCCAACATTAATAATCCACTAATTTATTTAGCCAAACATCTTTCTCTAGATAATGCGTTAAAAATAGCGTGTAGAATGTATAATTTTTAACTAGAAATTAGTTAAATGTGTGACTCATGTCATCATACACATTTTCTTCAAAACGCAATAACTGAAAACTCCATGTCGACGTCGATGTCGAAATAACTTATGAAAATTTCAGAATTCTTTCGGTCCGTCAGTTCACGTCATTAACTAATCTATTTCATTTCGAATGCAACACTTATGGACTTTTTGCAATAATTTAAACACGTCCTTCTTGCTAATTAATTAAGAATAACCTGTTAGAGTGAATTTTATGTCAAAAAATTCTCAGTTTAAGTGTGACATATTTTGGTTGGGTTTCAATTTTAAATTAAAGTTACTCTTCGAAATTTTCAATACGCGTAGAGATTAAATTCAGCCTTTTAATTATTCGTTATATACCGATAATAGTCCTCTTCTTATCTTAAGCTTCTCTGGTAATACTAAGAGTTACATTTAGTGCGATTGAAAATAGCTCTTTTGAGTTAATTTAGAAAGATTCAAAATAAAAGGAACAAAAATATGAAAATGTTTTTACATATATACGGAATAAACGTGAACAAAATTAATTGAACTCACTCTATCAATGCGTACATATTTCATAAATATCTTATGTTTATTATTAAAAGGCTAAAAATATTAGATTCTTGAAAATCTATTAAAAGTAGGTAATAATGTACTGTAAAATATGGATACCAATAGCAGGCCCCAGTGAGGTAATAAACTACTACTTGCTATCGCTAGCATCAGCGGATCTTCTCTGTGGTCTACTGGTAGTGCCACTTTCAGTGTATCCGGCACTGGTGCGAAGATGGGTCTACGGGGACATCGTTTGCCGATTGGTCGGTTATCTAGAGGTTACACTGTGGGCCGTCTCCGTTTACACGTTCATGTGGATTTCTGTCGATCGATATCTCGCCATCAGGTTTGAAGCTTTTCATCCTTATGACCGACTGTACTTTTCCTTATGACAAACTACAATTAATCTATTATTGTTATCTGCAAAGAGAAATAATATTAGTACAGCCATAGTAAATGGTTTTTAAGTAATTTCGTGCTTCTACTGATTCATGAATAGTTTTGCTAGTGCTTAAACTATAAGAAAGCAGGATTTTTTCATTATATACCATCACCTTAACCAATCTGCATCAATACATACTACAAGATAAATTACTTTTTAAAATTATGATTCAACGCGTTGAGCTCAACGACATCAACATATACGTATAAGAATAATTAATTACTTCTTGATAACAGTTAAATAAGTGAAAGGAAAACCGAGAAGTGATTTTCGAAAACACGATTATTCTGAATTCGGTATTATTCGACGAGTAATATGTTTATAGCATACGTAGCTATTGCCACTGTCTTTAAATATACATGACTAAAATTGAATAATTTTCATTAATTATAAATATTCATTCGATTACAACATTACGTTCAATATATAGTGGTAAGTCTCGATATGTACATTTTTATCTGAAAAAAAAAAAATGATCTAAATATCACGGAAATTGGAAAAACAATATATTAAGAAATTCCTGATTTGTTCACTTAACATAAATACAAAAGTTATAAATAAAAATAAATACAAAAGAGTTGAAAATGATTATCAAGCGATTAATATCGAAAGCCATCATTGGCGAATTTTTAATACGGAGGAAGCAACGATTCTTGTTGAACGATCCTTATATCCTCGATGCGACATTTCAGAAAGCCACTGCGCTACGAGACGGTGCAGACGAAAACGCGCTGCCAGTGTTGGATGGCTTTCACGTGGATAAGCGTAGCGATGATGTGCTGCCCGCCGTTGCTCGGTTTCAACAAGCCGATCTTCGACCGCGAGGCCTTCATCTGCATGCTCGACTGGGGCAACATGGCCGCCTACACCATAACCCTGTCGATACTCGTACTCGGTCCCTCGGTCATCACGATCATCTACACGTACTTCTACATCTTCTCCATGATGAGGAAGCTGAGATCCGGCGTGCCGATACACGACAAGGAATACGCCACTGCCCTCTCCGAGAACCTGAGCAATCCCAGCCACATAATGTCCTTCGTCCTTGTCATGACGTTCTGGATCTCCTGGGCGCCCTATGCTGGACTCAGGATCTGGGCCTCCGTTAATGGAACGCCCCAGGTAATACGTGCGCTTATCTTCAATATGGTTTTTATTTGATAGTAGTCTATTGAGTCTCAATATTATAAATACAATTTTATTCTATCAAAATGATCTGTAATATTTTTTATTAGAAAATATAATAACGATAATTAAACCCGTTACGAAAACAGTTGATTTATTATTTAATCGTCAGTTTTTATACCACATTATTAGTGTTTTGCCTTTAAGTTAGAAAAATATCTATTTTTCATATTTATACCCTTTTGTAATTTTTGAAGGAGATAATGCAGTAATAGAATAAAATACGAATAATATGTAATTTCAAAACCACTGCGCAGCAGTTATCGACGTAAGTTTTATCGCGCTTCTATTAACGTTTCCATTTTCTTTAAAAATAACTAGTAATGTAGTTTCATGTAGAAGTTTATATTTTTTTAATGATATTCTAGTTTTAAAAAGTACACGTCACTACTCTCGATTTAAAGCGTTAATTGACTAAAACATTTATTCATTTTCGAAATATAAATAAATGAACAGATGTGTTTCTACGTATCTCTCCATTTTTTCTGAGATCTTCTTTCTCTTTAATCATTTTTTAATTAATTAAAGATAAATAAAAAAAACGTAATTTAGTTCTCTATTCATATGAAACCTTGTTTCTCAATGTAAAAAACTGCCAAGAGCTGGAGAGATAGAACTACACGTTCGTGTACAGTATTTACGTAGTCGATAATTTCTTGATCAAAAATCTTCAAAAAATACTTCAACATTTGATGCTCGTTAAATAAATCATACTCAAGTATGTACTTGTTTTATTTTTGTCGAACGAAACCGACAAACTTAATTGCACAAAAACCAATTTACTTAATTAATATTTGTAATAATAACCTTTTTCCTTGCCACATCGAGAAGATTTAAATCACCAGGAATTTCGAGTAACCTGATATTCCAAGCTTTTTAGAGGGAAAGCCTCTTTTAATAGCATAAGTTAGATCCCTTCGATTGCAACACAATTCACCCGCAGTAGATAAATTATAAGCAAACGGGAGCAGATAGTAATTGTAATTTAACTTTGTAATCTAACGTGCGTGTCGCCTCTTTAATGGACTTTCAGGTGCCGTTCTTACACTTCGCCGTCGTTTGGTTCGGCGTGACGAACAGCTTCTGGAAGGCAGTCGTTCTCGGGACTTTGAGTCCACAATTTCGACTGGCGGCACGCGTCCTTTGCCTGACACTATGCTGCCGCCACAGGAGACTACCACCCGAGCTGCTCGGCCTCGACGACGACGACTAGAAGCTAAGGCTCGCTCGTGCGCACGTGTCGCCACCACCTCTTACGCCTCGACGATAATAAATCTACGAAAAAGACGATAACAATGACAACGAGTAGGACGATAACCGATACATCAATACCGACTCGATAACGGCTCTCCTCTTTCTCTCTTATGTACGTTCACGTATCCAACTTCCGGATGCTTAGCTTTCCTTTAATACGTATCTTCTTCGAATTCTCTGTTTGGTATACTTGCAAATAAATGTACTCATTTTATCAAAACTTCGTCACCAAAATATTGCCCTCTTTATTTAGATTGAAAATTATGAGTGAGCGTGTGTGCAAAGTTTATTTACAATAACTCTTATGTACATTATAGAAAATCCAAAAACAGAGTTAGCACCTTCTTAAAATTAAAAGCTTCTGCAGTTAAAAGTTCTATACTAAATTTTAATGCTACACTGCGAATTTAATATCAGAAACCTTGATACCACCAATTTCTAGAATCTAAAATTCACTTATTATTATTATACACGAAATGTATATTTATATATATAAAAAATATTATTTCTATTAATTTAACGTCCTACATGAATTTTTGTACTAAAAAAATAAAGACTGCTTTAACCACTTCTTTATTTTATTAAGATTACATTAACTTCGACAATTTTTCATGTTTTGGCCGATTACATGTATAACCTAGAAACTGTTCACAGGATTGCATAAACTTATGAAATTACTATCTAATTATCTTTATAAAATACGCACGATAACATATGCTCGGTATGAATGGATATTTTTCTCATTATCTAGTGTGAAAATTGCAGTGATATTCAATTTGAAATTAAATTTATTTGTACTTAGATGTAAACGTGACTGTCACGTCGACAACTCCGGAACATATATTTTCCTCGTTTCAGTCTTCATATTTCTTTATCGATTGCAGAAAATGAACGCACGTGCACGTATCCAGAATTTCTCCACTGACTACGCAAAATTAAATTCATTACTATTCTATACATACTTTGATACATATAAACTTTGGGTACATATGCGTATGAATTTAAAGCGTGTTCTCTTTTGCAAACTTATACACATATGAACTTAAATTTGCATTCTCTGGTTATATATACATATACAAAAGATAAATAATAAATAGAAATTACAGGCATCAGAGGTGGAAAACACATCACATGTCGAGGCGAAATACAACTAAAATTATCCGCTCCGCAGCTGCCGTTATGCAATTATTGCATTCAAATCAAATT
Organism: Wiebesia pumilae; assembly: GCA_018907045.1. NCBI lineage: Eukaryota > Metazoa > Arthropoda > Insecta > Hymenoptera > Agaonidae > Wiebesia > Wiebesia pumilae. The sequence goes on from JACCHZ010000077.1 coordinate 3,174,254, forward strand.
TTCATATATTAGCTAAAAAAACTTTTAAGCGAACGTAGAGTAAAATACAACAACGTAAACGTTACATTGATTTGTCGTTTGACCGTTGAAGGTGTCAATTACGACATTAAGCGTTTTATCTATAAATAGCAGAACACGTAAAAGTTTTTACTTCAAATAGTGTTCACATTTCATTCGATCGCAATTTTTTGAAAATACTTTTCTGCTAATATTGATTATTTTATATGATTTACATATTAATTAATATGAAAAAGAAGTTGCGAATAAAAATTAACGTAAATTACACAAAGTGTAAACTCTTTTCAATATTTTTATGCGTAATTAGGAACGTAGAACTGACTGCGATGTGTTTTATACAACTACTGCGGACTTTTCTCTTTCAACTGTTCAAGCTTTTTTTAAATATTATAATTTTTTATCTAAACGAAACTACGTTATAAAAAAATTAGAAAAGAAAACACTTTTCACGTTCATCGCTATTGATAAAATATGTAATTTGCATATACACGCATTACTCAGACTTACAATGGCTCGACAAATCAATTTAATTCCTATATGTCAAATGAACGATTTTTGTAAATAAAGCATGAAAGTTTCTTTTACTAGAAGCAAAGTAATTACATAACTATGTATATTAAAGGAAAACAGTAAATTTTTCTTACTGATTATACGGCGTACGATTTAATAAACGTGGTTAAATCTGCAAGACTTAATCTTTGACGACAAACTAAAACAAATAGAAATTAACAAGATTAAAGAAACGGAAAATAAGTAAAAATTATAATAAAATGAACTTTTATTCTTAGTAACTAGAGCTAAAGTAAAATCGATTCCAGCTTCGATATTTATTAACTCGCTACGCTCAATCTCTACTTATAATGCTGAACTCTACTATTTAAAAACGAAAGAGGAGAAAACATGTCACATCATCGATAAAATAAAAAATAATAATAGGAAAATTCAAAGGAGAAAATCAATATTAACAGTAACTGTTGCCTATAATGTCTACGTAAAAGAATCTACACTAAATACGTGTTGTAGGAAGATTTGAAAAATTTATTAAGTTTTAGTATATAATAACCAGGGATTTCAAATGAATAACTGGTAAAATTAAAAAATAATTTATAATCAATTGAAATATAAATTTCAATCGTAAAATATGTAAAAAGAAGTTTACTAAAATAAATGAAAACGCTATTTAATGAACATTATTTTCCATTCTTTTTCAACGTGAAAGACGTACGCATGAGTAATAGCGACAGTAAATTGCTCATTAAGAAGTGTGAAATGAATGCGCGAATGTAAGATATATAAAAATTAAAATACAATTTACGAAAGAGTCTAGTCAATTAACGAAGAAATATGTAATTATTATAAAAGAAAGAAATTCAATGATACAAAGATGCCTTTATAAATGCGACTTGATGCGAACACTTTTTCCGTCGAAGCGCGTTTACTAGGAACTTTCAATTGAAATTCATTTTCATTTTCTTTAAATATATATTTATACTTCCTAAACTCATATAACGTATTAAGTTTTTCAACATTAACGTTATCTTTAACAATCAATCAATAATTGATTTTTTTATGCACCTACTCTTTATAGTTTATCTACGTCAAACTCGAGTAATTATTATTTTAAATCTCAAAACGTATTAAAATATTTATTTAGTCCATTTGGTTTAGTATTAAAAACTAATATTCGGTTGATTTATCATACTTAATAATAGGTAAAAAAAATAATTTATACATAAATTTAATAATCAAACTCAATAATTTTATTAAGCTATTACATTATATTTCTTTGATAGATGCATTTCATTGACTAATGATGTTGCAATGGGCTCTATTTAAAGATGCAGGCTTATTGTGCATGCAAGATAAATAAAATCGCAGTGTGACAGCTCGCCAAAGTATATGACACTTTATCGTTCTTTCTGCTTAAAACAAGGATTACATATCCTTTTCAAAGAAAGCAATATTAAATGCTCTTGATAGATATATATTTTATTCAAGTAACTGTAACATCTTAAACTGTACCTTATTTATTATACAATATTTTAAACATTATTATTTACTCGTTTTAATTGTAAATTAAATATAAAACAAATATCCAGTTATTTAAAAATCACCAAAGATTGTAATAATATTTTCAAGTTATTATAATGTTATAAAATACATTTAAACACCTTAATTTATGTACATTTATCTTTTTTTGAATATTTTATTGTAATTTATTGCAATAAATATTAATATTATAAAGCCTCATTATTAGATATTTATCAAATAATAATTTAATTATGTTACAAAATTAAACGATTCTGTAATAATATTTATGAGCTGAAAACAATTCAAATCTCATAATGTCATATTATCCATAAACATAAAGAAATTCCGGAACAGTGAGTTTCACGCACTCAAAAATTTATTAAACAGAACGACACACATAGTTTGAAACTATTCTACGTGTTGTATTAAAAAGAAACTTTCTACTTAATGGAAAATTTTTCGCGTAGTGCAATCAAAAACAGTTGCAAACATTCAGCTATACTGTAATATTAATTGTAATAACAAAAAATATTCTCAACTCTAGAATATCACGCGATTCTTATCTCATTAACAATATATGTCGCGGTTAGATTTTGCACCCTCCGACGAGCACTCGATATATTTTACTTCTTCTGAACAAGTAAAGCAAACTATATGTCGCATTAATGTTATAAAATAACCCTTTATATTATCACATTATTATTAAAACTGAGTAATTTAGTTCAATTTTGCTACACTAAATCAAATGTTTCATTGTTCGTGTGTGAAACGATTGGGAATTCACATAAGTTTAATATAATTTCAGCTTGAAATGTACGTAATTTTATGACATATTTTTATTAAAGACCTGTTATAACCAGTAAATGATTAAACTTTTATTAAATAAATCGAAATACAAAAATATTGATATGTAAAATAAAGAAGCTTATAAAAATTTCCAATCATAAATAAAAAATATAAATACGAACGTAAAATTTGACTGTTGCAAATAATTTGTGTAGAAAGTCATATCTGATGCAATGATTTTTGATAATTTTTCATTGTCAGTTTTTAAAAATTAACAATAAAACTTACAATAATAATAATGTCCAACGATTCTTGATGCGATATTAATATAATGAAAATACAGATTTGCATTAAAACTAATCTCAATGGTGAAGAAAAATAAAATTATAAAACTTAAATTATTGTCAAGTAAGCTGCTTATGAAAAAAGAAACAATAACGACAAAAAAAATAATGAATGTAAGAAATAATAGAAAAGTTCAACTCGGAACATTATAGAAAAATCAGTTACTTCATTAAAAACTCATGCAATAGCTAACTATGAGGAAAAATAAGACAAAATTATTTCTATTGCGATTCGTTAAAATATGACTCGAGTAAAAATCATAAATCATTCTTGCAATTATTTTGTATTATTTGAACAAACCTGAAGCTGAAAATACTTACAATATTACGAGGAGAAATTGAATTTTTTAACTTCTTATATTGTCTACTATTTTTATATAGTCGATGGTAAATACAAAATTTGTATTCTTTATGATATTAGTTATACATTAAAATAGTAAAAAGCTAACTAAAATCATTCTAAAATATTGCTCATTCTTCAGATTATGGCATTTAATAAATATATATGTTCTTACACGTTTGAAGTTCAATATTATTATTAAAGTATTATTATTAATAGTATATTGAAAGTTTAATATTCAATATAGTTTCAGTTCTAAAAGATTAAATATAGATTACATTTAGAGACCGACAATTGTTTTCAATGAAGAGAATGTATTAAAAATAAATTAAGATAATATGCACTTGTAATTGAAAAAAATCGAACAAGAAAGAGAGAGAAAATATATGTACGCCATCAAAGCATCGAATGAATATAAATGTAGTCGGAGGGTGCAACTTCAGCAAGTATATGAATATATATATATATATATATATATATATATATATATATATATATATATATATATTTATATATAGATAGATAGATAGATAGATAGTCGACGATGAAAGAGCAAAATCATAAACGCAATTGAAAAATATATAAGCACAGGTGCGAGGCATTTGTAAATATGAATGTCGAAAGAGAAAAACGAAGGAGAAAAGGAGAAGATGCGGAATAAGTAAAGTTAATGTAATTAAACGAAGAGCTGATCCCTGGTAGTTTTCCGGGCGGCCTTCTTCATTAAAGAAAAGAAGAGAAATACCTTTTTGTACCTAGTTGCTAGTTTTGTACTAGTTTTGTAATATACCTCACCGTGGGCGTGCTGTTATTACATATTTTAAAAAAAAAAACATGGTTGTTAAAGCGAAACAATATAACAAGAGAGAACAATAAATAAAATAAAAAATAAGAAAAAAAATAAAAGTGAGGAAATTATGTGAATTTAGGAATAACAATAATGATAATGACGAAAAAATAGCAGAAGCGTTGAACGACATAAACTTGTACATTATAAAAAAAGTACGTGTTTATGTTCCACAACTTTGAATTGAGGTGGACATTTAACATCGATTTACATAAAGTGTTTTTTCAACCTATAACGCTATCATGTTCGAGAAAACAGCATTTTCAAATTTCGGGGATAATAAATGTTCGCGTAGAGTCGTCGGAAAATATAGTATTTTTTAGCCTTTCATCTTTTATTGAATCTCTTTGGAAGATCTTAAAATTCGCAACGAACTTGTTTTCCAATCTAATTAAAAGTATGCATTTGAATGAAATTAAAAGTAGTATACGTTTTATTCTATATTATCCGAATAACTCTCTCTATTAATAATAAAATTCATAATTGTTAAACTTATTTAATTATTAAACTAATTCTTATTGAACACAAAAAATGTTATTTAACAGAGTTTTACACAACGAATTACTAGAAATTATAAAAAACACTTAAGAAAAAGTTGTACCAATAAAATATTTAATTTATTGTATTTTTGCGAATTTTTCCAGAGCACATTTTAAACTGAAGATTTTATGACGACTCAATACAATTTATTTATAAAAATAACTGCAAAAGAAGTATAAAAATGTTATGTATTTGGTGTAGTATATCGTATAATTGTATGAATCGCTACTCAAGAAAATAGAAATCCTTCAAAACTTCCAAACAACCCTTCCAAACTTTTACCACATACATTTTCTCGTACATACAGTTAGATATATACTAAAAGAAGCAAATTTAAATTCAATAGGTGCACGTAGCCCAGACAATTTTCATAATAAAATCTTAGAGAAGCCTTCGACGGTCCTATTTTTTCACTCGCGCGCGAAAATTCGAGGCCAAAGTAAAACGCGGGAATCATGTTTAAGAAAATGGTAAATAAAAATGTTGAATGAATAAAATGTTAAGAAATAATAATATTAAGAAGTTAAATAAAATAACCGAGAGTATTTACAGCATTTGAGCGAGTTAGACATACGGAGCTAAGTCTTTGTTTAAAAACAATATATATATATATATATATATATATATATATATATATATATATATATTGTTAACTTTCTCGAACTCATTTTTATTTATTTATGTACATATTTATGCATATATATAAATACACGTATATTAATATGATACGGAATTACAAGAGAAATATTTTCAGACAATGCAAACTAAGAAATTAACGGGTACTCAGAATAAATATACCGAAATGAGCGTTTTCACACTGTCAAGATTGTGTTCAGAAATAATATGTTGTATTAAACTATATATACGTTGACACATGGTTTCAACATATCACACTTTTTATATCTAAAAGGTAGATCAATATTTTCTTATAAGCTTTTTTTAAACTTTTATTTGAATACACTTTATCTAGCCTATTATAATTAATAGTAGAGTTTGCTTCTCATTCCTATAAATTTATGTATAATGTATATGTACACGCACATAATATCAATACATGTACTTGACACGTGCATTTTTTTCTCCACGTACAGAAAGTTTTTGTACTATTTCGTACTCATTATCCGAGTGTGCAAATGTCATTGACAAATATTTGAAAGTTTAACACATTATTCGATGCAACCTATAAATACACACAAATGTGAAAATATTTCTTGTCAGTAAGTAAATCTTGTATAATTTTATGTATTTTAAATAATTACTCAGCTCTGAAAATGTCACCTATTGTAAATATAACATATAAATAAATAAATACAAAAAAGTCGTTTCAACTGTTAAAAAGTTAACGAGAAATGGTTCACGTGGCGTTCGAATCTTTGCTCATAAAAATATAATATACACATATACATAAACACATTTATGCAAAAAATTAAAAACTTGTATACTTTAATAAATGAACAAAAGTTCATTTCGTAAATAAACACATTATTTGTGTTGAGCATGAATCTTTTCATATGTTTGAAAAGAATTATATGTATATTCACATTTACGTCAATTTCCATAAAAATTATATATACATATGTATTCAAAATAGTTCAAGTTTAAAGAAAAAAATATAAATTATACAGAAGGCATTTCAAATAATGCTGTAAAGTTTGAAATTTAATTTAAGTTAATAACAAATACAAGTTGTTAATGTATTTTATTTTAAAATATAAAAATATTTCGGTAATGACACAAGTATATATCCAATACACACGTATAAAAATATATCATAAACATATAAAATTCCTTGGTACATGAGTATATTTGAAAATTACATGTAAGCCTTATATAATGTATGAAAAATTTTCATCTTCGACATTAAGTCCTACATGCGCACTTAAATGTCGCCACACGAAAGCAAACTAAAACCGAGAATTCAAAAAAAACTAAAATAGTAAAAAATTGCGATGTGACCATTAAATTAAAATAAAAAATAAACAATGGCCTACATACATACAAACAAAGACACATAAGCACATGTTCGAACAAGGAAACAATTCTCGATACAATAGCGTTCTATAATGAGTCGCTGGAAGCGATTTTTCGTTGATCACGCTCTTCGCTTCTGCTTCTTCAATGTTGGATATATTAAAACTTTTACGAGGAAACGTATTTATTTATTTTTTTATATAGAAGTAATTGTTATAATGTAGTGATAAATTGTTTTTGGATTTTTGAGGGTACGAAATAGAAGAAACATTGTTGTAATAATAATAAAAAATTTTGTAGTGTGTGAAAAAATACTGAATTAATAATAAGGATGAAAATAAAAATAAACACAAAATGAACACAAAATAAACATTTGTAACAATATTTTCCTTCAATTTTTATGATTTATTATTGAGAGCGTTGTATGATATAATTTAATTCTTTTTTATTTTTATAACATAATTTGTTAAGCTGATAAATATTTTTTATTCCATTTTAAAAATTAAATAAAAATCCAAAAGTTTAAGTTTCAATAATAATAGTTTGAAGTTTGGTAAAAATCCCGTTTTAAAATACTCGACATATATTAAACATTTAGTCAAAGTTAATTTTAAATTATGAAATTATTATAAAATATAATTCTACGAAAAATTGACACTTTTCTGATAAAATCCATGAAACTTAAGATTTTTCGCATTTTTCAATTTACGATTAGCATTCAATAACAAAATATCTTCAAATATTATACCAAATTTATACGAAATACAATGTCAGCACGTAAATCTCTTCTTAGTTAATAATGATGATAAACAACTAGTTCGTACCCTTAAAAGTAAAGTTAAAGTCTTAATACTTTTAATGTTCAAAAAGGTTGTACAAACTTGATGTTTGCATAATAAGCGAAATTTGCAATTGAAACAAATGAAGTAAAAGTCGCGACGAGCGCGAGATCTATAAATATTGAAAACGTGATAGGTGTAATATAATGTGATGAATGAAGTATGGGAAAGGTGTCGGTAAAGGTGTTCTATTAAAAAAGAGCTATTATTGTCTTAGAGCCTAGAAGAGAATCGTATTCCAAAAATAAATGGTGAAAGTACAGTCACTACAATTTCTCGCTATCATACGATAAATATGTAGTTTGTGTCTGACTTATTTCATCCACTATCATTCTATCGACTGGGTGCGATATTTCATTAAATAATGAAAAATTTAAATCATTATTTAAAAGTAAAAACTAAGTTGTAAGTAATGAGAATTGTTGAAAAAGTAATATAATATAATCGATGCTATTCTTGTCAAAATATTTAGGTGTGTTTAATCAACAAAAAGGTAGTTCTAATACGCTGAAGTTTAAGCTTTTAATCTGTTACCGTGTGTATCTATGTAAAAATTTTGTAATGGATATAATATCATAAATTCGTCAGTTTTCCAAATATAATGTATCAATTGTAAAAAATATTTTTGTACGGGTATCCATAGTTATCTAAGTCTACTCACTCGTATCACATATTTTAAAAGTAATCCAATTTTCAATTTGATATTTACTAAAGTATTTTTGTCAAAATTTCATTAATAAACTACATTACATTATACTTTCAATGAGTTCTATAAAAAGACATTTTCATAAAATTTATGCACTACACATAAATTTTTGTAGACGATTAGATTTACCAATTTTACATAAAAATCTTAAGTGCTTTAAAATAATGAATAACTGATCTTAATTATCTTAAAATAATTAATTAAATTCATCGTTAAACCTGAATTTAAAATACTTAAAAATATGCTGTAATGCATTAAAAAATTCTCAAGTAGCTACTTAGTAATAAACAACTTTTATATTTTATTTTTTATAGAAAATATGTTATATAAACCTCAAATATATATGTTTACTTCATTTCTGAATAAATATATTCTTACAACTATCTCTCAAATTATTATAAATTATCTTTCCGAACGTTACTAAATTTTATCACATGAAATTTGAATTTTTTACCAATAAAAAATTTATTTTTATCTTCAAGAAAAACACTTATACAAGTAAATGTATTTATTTGGAATAATGCATGTTATACAAATTTCGTGAAAAAGCTTATTTAGAATGTAGGTCGCTTTCCTAGAATGTAGGTCGCTTTCTTCTCTCTACCCTCTGTTTTCGTCTACTTCTTTAAATTTCGCCACTTTTCTAAGTACTGAGTCCAAATCTGTGAAATATATCTATTTCTTTGTTTATTTCCTCTTCTCTTTATTCTGTAGAACGTTCACTGAGTGACTTAATACTCGCTTTCTTGCGCAGCAAATTCATCTAATCTCTCTGTATTGTTTTGTCTTTTTATCCTCGTTAAGCAATTTTCGCACAATATTTTCTGTTTGATATCCTGCTTAAACAAAAGTAAGTAGCAAAAGACTCTAATTTCTCAAAATCTAATGCGCATTTACATTGGCTAAATTAATTATACTCAACTCTTGTGCATTTTTCATTCATTTGCTACAAATTTTAGAGTAAAATTCAAAGTTTTTTATATAAAAAGTTACTCTGTATTTATGTATGAAATATTTCATAGTTCAAAAATAAAATATTTTATTATTATTATTATTATTATTATTATTATTATTAACTAATAATACATTTATAATTATAAATTATTTTATTAAGGATCTAATTTATAAATTTAATACAAATGTATGTATTAATTAATAGTTACATTTTTACTGTCATATGAAAAATAAAGTCATATATTTAAAAATAAAGTATAAATAATTATAAAAAATAAACCAGTCATTCGCTAAAAATGAATGTTGAAATAAGTTTTTCCGTGGACGAAAATCGAGAATAAACATATAATTGTGAATATTTTATAGTTTACTTCTAACTATTTATTTGATAAAAAATTATTGACAGATATCTTTGATAATAATGTTACGCTTCATTTATATTTAAATTAATACATCAAATATTATACCACTGTTATAAAAATAAGTTACTAAATAATTATTTTAACTAATACTATTAGCCATTTTAATTTTTTCTAAACAGTAATTCAAACTTTAATTGCCATAACTTTGTTATTAATGAATAAGAATTAGCCATATTATTTGTTTTTTCCAGTTTTAATGGAAAAATATATCACTATACATAATTTTCCTGTATTATAAATTGTTCTAAATAGAATTAATATTTTATCATCGTATAAATGTATAAATATTCAGTTATTTTCAATTAATATTAATAAAAATTTACTTATATAAGACATCTTATAAAATGTATAACTAGAATTCTTTAGGTTATTGTTGTTATTAAATTCTTAATATAGGTTACATATTAATAAAATATAATATAATGGTATTTTCTTAAAGAGAATATATATTAATTGGCGATATGCAAGGAATAATTTAATAATTTATTGATCAAAATTAATGAAATGTGTATGGAAATTTTTTCATCAATAATATAAAAATACTTTTTATCACAGGTAGATACGCAGAAGTATTTTCTAGAATAATAAATACATAAAAGATTAAAGAAAACAAGAATATTTTTGGAATTTTTCTAAAAATTGTATAATTTAAACTATTAAATATGCAATACTTTTAAATTAGATAGTATGTTGAAACGCGATTTAAATAAAATTTCAAGTTCATTTATGAATATTATTTTTTAATTTCTTTTTATTAACAAAATTTTTAAATAACCATTTTCAGTTTTATTTGAAATATGATTCTACAGAAGCCCTTTAACTGTTGTTTTATTATTACTATTATTACGAGAATAGAAGAATTGTAAAATAAAATTATTAATAAAAAGAGATTTCTATTGAAAAATTTCATAATGTTTTAAAATATCTACATATTCTTAAAATTTCCTCAAAATAATATTTAGTTATTATTAACCAGCAAAGATATTAGAAGAGATGAAACAGTAATACTACTGTATTCAAATATTCAAGATACTCTTGATAAATTTCTCTTAAATTTTATGAAATGTTAATGATATCTTATCGAGAATATCTGTATACGTAAAAAGCAAAGTAATTTCATAATTATAGCCCGCTGCTTCATATTCAAATAATAAAATAATTATTTTTTACTATTACTCTTTTTATAAGTGCTATTAGTTATTGTTTTTATTAATATTCAAAAGATATAAAACTCTTAAGAAATATTTTTATCAATCTTAATCTTATTGCACGTTACAAATTTTAATCGGAACTTACATATCTAATATTACATATATTATAAAAATTATTACGACATTGTGAATTAATCATAATGAAGTATTACAAGCTTAAATATTCTCGTCCAAAAATTGACTCCAATTTTTTAATACAGTGTGATTGAAACGAAACCTTTTTCTTCGTAGAATCGTTTTTTACCTTCCATTCTCTACAATTACCTATAATTTGACTCAGTATTTTCAAATATTTAATTCTATTTCTTGAGAATAATAAAAGTCTAAATTTTCCTGCACGTATTTGGCGTAATTTGTAGCTTAGACTCTCAAGTGAATATATTTGTACGTTATTTGTTTATAATCTATTATTATAGGTAAATCTTAAACATACAGTCATTTTTAACAAAATTTTTATGTTCTTCGCATTAAAGAAACAGTTATTTTATTATTCATAGTATCATGAAGTAGTAGTATCTCGTATTCTTGTGTTGTTAAATATATTGATTCTGTGTGTTAATTCTGAAGTACTTGCTTCAAATTAGAAAAATACTTTAAATAAAAAATACAAATGTCCGATAAGTATAATAAAGTTCTTATAAAATTTACTACAAGTATAAATATTATGATTCATTTTATTCTGAAAAATATGATCGGTTAAACTCAATTTTACATTATTTTCGAGTTAAAAATGTTACATAATAAAAGTCTATAAGCATACAAACATAATACTTTTCATAATTTTATTATTTTAAATAACTTTTTTAATTATCACACAAATTATCGTAATACAAAAATTTATTATTTGCTTATGAGTATTTAAGTCTAATATGATAATTATAATAATATAATAATTTTTCCGCAGATTATGTATGGTTACAAATTTATTTGATTTTACTTAGAAAAGATACTAATTATAATATTTTATGATCTGTACACAGTAATATAAAATCTGCAGATAATTGCTCAAGTAAAAAATATAAGAATTAAATTTATCCTTTGTTATGAATATAATATAAATATGAATTCCATTTTTTCTATTTATTAAGTAAACTAATAATTGTGTAACTACGCTAATAACTTTTAAAACATGCTGTTAATTTTTTATTTATATTTAACAACATTTTACGAGTTAATGGACGAATACAAATATATTTTTGATCGTGAAAAAATTAAATCCGCCTACGCACGGTGTAACAAGGCTGAGAAGTTAAAATAGATTGTAATAAAGTTTCTGTAAGTCTGGCCTAACACTGGCTGGTACTACTGGCTCGAAAATTCTGAAGAGAGAAGTAGTCTATATAGAACGACGAAGATAACTGCAACGACGTTGGGGACAACGACAACGACTACTTTAATAATTTTATACATACCGAAAGCCACAGCTTACACCAAAGGTACTCGATCCGCCTTTTGAATTCATGCCAACCAGTCAAATTAGTGTTCTCATATTTATCTTTCTCAAGTAAATCTATTTTCATCCATAATACTAAAGCAATTTCTCTTTTAATTTTGAAATTGTTTTATAGTCTTGCTAAAATTCTTATCGGTTAAAAAATTTTCAATCCAATTCCCCAAAAAAATTTGAAACACTAATTACATTACTTTATAAGATATTAAAATTTTTATTTATTTTTAATTAGTTCAATCACCACAGCTTTAGCTTATCGTTAATGTATAGTAAAGTAACAGAATAGTTAAGAATAAAAATTCTGCTCTTTTCTGACGAGAAAAAATATTTTACGTGTGCATACTAAGTAACAAAAATTATTATGAATCATTACTTTGAAATGGAAATCATCATCAAAGACAGATTTAAATTACAGATTTAAATATATTTATTTCTATGTTTCAATATTTTTCTGTCTAGTAAAGTATTTATAGTTAGTAAGTATTACTGTTTAGTAAGTATTTATAGTTTATTTTTCTCTAAGCTTTAAAAATAAAATTGTTTATTAACCTAGAACACATGCATTTGGGAAATACAATCAATTAAAAAATGATCATTAAATATACGAAAGCCATATAAAAAATATAAAAAGTATAACCTTATATCTCAATAATTTAATATTTAAATTTCAAGTCTAAAAAAATTTTAGTGGAATTGAAATAGATCTTAATTTTATGATGATAAAAATTGTTACTAACTTGTTTTATACACTTTGTTATAATATATGAATACTTTTTCTTAAAATATTTTTCTTAATCTATATATGTTAGAACTGTATTCTAACATACATAAAATAACTTATTTAAAAAACCAGAAAATTCAGAAAATTAATTAAAAAATTCTTTCTATTATTTAGTTTTATAGCTTAACTTCAACAATATTTAAGTAAATAAAAAATGTATTTACAAATACAATTATTATATGTATATATTAATTAGTTATTAAAGGTGTGATATATAATTATTGAAAAGTATTATTTATTCTATACTATCTATTGGAAAATTAGATTTTTTATTTAAAATTTCTCTAAAATTAAGACTTTCTTTTATAAGTTTAAATGTTATGCTTCGAAAAGTTTTACTTTAAAAAGTTTAAAATTACATTTGATAATTCACAGATTTTTTCTAATAATATCATAATAGCTTTTATTTATCTAAAATTACAATTACTATTTTTAAATTCTAAATTTTTTGCAAATTACTAATTTTACATGTAGATGAATAAAAGTTTTATATTTATTTTCTTTTAATGAATTATTAATTAAAAATTAATAAAAAATGTTTAGTATCAATTATATATATATATATATATATTTATAATATAAAATAAATTTTGTATGACTGTAATAATAAATATTATTTAAATATTATGAAAAAAGTTTACATTAATTAATATTTATGTTATAAACATTTTCATGCTTTGATATATTAGAAATTTATTATTATTCATAAAAATTCTATGACAGAGATTAAATTTATATTCTTATAACTTCTACTAAAATAGTTGAAAATTATTGTTAAAAGCAAAAAATATTTTAAAAACTTAATATTAAAATTTTGCAGGCAAAATAAGAATCTTTTTTATATTTGAAATTATCAGCCTTACCTAGATTCCAAATAATTCATAAATTAAATATATATTCATTATTCACATTCGTATTTACCCTTTTTTTAATATAATTGTAGAATTCTTATACCTAAGAAATATGTAAATAATATACATATTTCATAATAATTCAATTATTTTAAGGAGCACACCTAACAATTAAGTTTCTCTCATAAGATGAATCTTGTATTTAAATAATACGTTATTTAAATTTATATATTTACATGAATTCTAGAATATTATCTAAAAACAAAAGATTCATATATGCACGTATTGTATTAATATATATATATATGTATGTATTTATTATGTGATATACAAATGCAATATTTCAAATTCTTACAATTTTATTAACGTCAAATAATTGCGATAAGACATACATAATAAACAAAATTTGTTTATAAAAATATCGCTTTTAAAGATATAATAAATATAAATAGTTTTCATATTCTAAAAAATATATGTAATATCTTAATAAGAAAGTTGAGAACCCTCTTAAATATCATATAGCATCAACCATTAATATAAATGACAATCGAGTGCAGTTTGCTTATGAAGATAGAAAGAAGTGGAAGACGACAACGAAGACAATAGAAAGGGACAGAGACAAACTCTCGAAAGTTGGAGGACTGAGCTCACTTACTTCGCATTTTCTACTGCATTACAAAATCGTTGTCAAAAGAACATGGAACGTTACTGGGAACAGTCCTCGTCATTGACATCCAGACCAAGTGAAGTGCAAGAGATGATTGAGACTCAAGAGGAGGCTAAAGTAAGGAATACCTTTTAAATGCTTCAGATTGTTCGCTTTATACTTACGGGAAAAAAGCCATTTACTGTTTTTAAACAAAGTCTCGCTAATGGAAAAAATTTTAGTAAACAATCTCCGAATGCATTCAAAGCTTCTGCAAATCGTGTTACATATATGGTACTCTTTAAAATTTGGTTCTTTCAGAAAATCAAATTTATTTATTAATAAAAGAATTTATAATTTTTCATTGTGAAAGAAAGTGATTAGAATGTATTCACAATTATCAATTAATTAAAATTAATTTAATATAAAATCTACCAATGATGTATAATAAAAAATCCTTCAATTACCTCTTAAAAACTTTGTATAATTATCGTAATTATTGTTAATATTTATTTTCACGAAATAATTAACGTGATGTTGATATTTATCTGTTTATTTGAAATAACTATTTAATTCACTAATTGCATTCATTGATTTTTACTTATATATGCAATATTTTTTAACTTTACTCCGAATTAAAATTTTTAGTACATTTACTTTGATAAATACCATTACATATCAGAATCGATATACAAACTTTTGTTCTCCCTCATTAAATGATTATCATTGATTACATGTTCTATTTATCATTTCAGAACTTTGTTAAGTAATTGACTATAAATCTTTTAGATAATTGATACAGGTAAGTATAATTAATTTAAATTATAATGTAATCAAAATTATGATATCCTCAATTAGATCCTATTTAAAGTTCAAACATTTTTAAAAATAATGATCTTAATAAAATAGATTTCATTTCTGAATTTCTTAATGATTTTCTACATCAAGTCATTGTCTTCGCTAATCTTCACATGCGGCTCGCACTCCAAGCTTTAAAAATATCGATTGCTGTATCGGTCGATTTCTAACAAGAGTTTTAATACAAGCTTAGCACGTAACATTGGATGTCGGTACCAGTCACGAAATCTCCCTCTCTTTCTGACTCTTTCAGTACGTTTATGATACGCCCCGGTGTATGTGTATATATTCTTCCTGTTTACATTTCGATTGTCTGAAAGTTTGCGTTTTTATATTGTTCCTGATTCTAGGAGCTCATACGTTGTCCCTTTTCATTTGTGATTTTCTATCTCCATCTTACCTTCGTATCGTATCCATTTAAATAATATAATTAAAGGAGCAGAAATCACGCTCCTGCATAGTGTGAACTTAAGACGCCATCACTGAAAGCCTGAACGAGAAAGGCTTCAAAAAAATTGTTTTTTGTACTTTGTTTTTAATAAAAAACGTATCAAGGGGATGTTCGTACAAGGGCCAAACGTTGTTCGTCAAAGATCGGAAAATTCAGATGAGGCTAGTGATGAGGAATCATCTGGCGATGTCATTCAGGTTACAAATTGAAGGATCATATTAATAAATTTTATTACGTAATGAAGCATCAGCTATTTCTGTAGAGAGTTTCGAAAATTCTAGTTCATTTATTTATTAAAATATATATTTTCATAATGATGAGATTTTATAATACGTCTGTTTCTATTTTAGTGATTCACGATGTATAATTCCTTTTTATTTCATAATAATTAAGCATATTTAATTTCAAATATAGTATTTTTATCCAGAAATATTATAAATATATTTTGAAATGTATGATATACCAATAAAACTGAATAATGTTCGTGCATTGCTTGTGCATTGTAGAGACGACGAGAAGAATGTGAGCGAAAAGCTCGACGTGGGGAAGTTGACCCCCGAATGGAATTTGTATTTCAACTTCTGATAGATGCAACTGGTTTATCAAGACACGAGGTAATGGACCACATCTTTGAAGCCGATATGCTCGACGAAATCAATCAATTATTCTTACCACTTATGAAAGCTACTCTTATGTGGTTTTATCAAGAAGTTGAAGAGCCTGAAATCCAACGACCGACAGAGACAGTAAAATCACAAACATATCATTATTATCTTCAATGATGATAATTACTGGCATCGATTTTTATTGCAATCGTTTTCGAAGTTCTTGTTAGTTTCGATATTATTTAGTATTATCATTAGCATTATCATATTAATTGGCGCTTTTAGTATTATTAATTTAATTATTTTTATCAATGATATTATTGATGCTAGCAAATAATGTTTTCATACTTAATTTGTTTTCGTATAACTGAATTAACCTACATAAAAGCTTATTTTAGAGTTCCACAAAAACCAGTACTTCACGTCCGCAACAAAATGTTGCTGTAACAAAAGTAAAAGAAGTTAAAGAAATAAAAGAGCCACCGAAAAAGAAATTATTTCTAACTGATGGATGTCAAGTTCCTTGTACAGGAATATGTATTTATATATTTCGGTAAGTTGTTTATGTTATATTATTATTATTATTATTATTATTATTATTATTATTATTATTATTATTATTATTATTTACATTGACCTGTTTAGACAAATATAAAATTAATGAAAAACTTTTTATTCAACACATATATAAATAAAGCAATCGTTTTTAAGAAATTAATAGTGTAAAAAGTTATAATAATTGTTAGATTAAATTCTTTTAGTAAAATAAATTACGATGAAATAAAAGTTTGATTGTATTAGAAATCAATGTTTTACTAACGCTGTAAATAAATATCAATAAGTAATATTAAAATATTTAAAAATTCACCTAAAATCTTATTTGTATTTTCTCTCTGTATGCTATACATTACCAGTATCAACATTACAAAACAACTACCAGAAGAAGGATTTCAAAAAGATCTCTATACCGGCATCATAGATACGAAAAAAATCGGTATTATCCCATATATTCAGCGTGTTATTGAACGAGTCTTTATGGATGCCTTGGCTCATCCTGGACCCGAGGACGAGGATGATTATCCTATGATAAAAAGTATTCTTCTTCCAGGTTTACGATCTTTCTGCAGCGCCTTGAAAGGTAAACATTCCTTTTTTTATTCTCATTTAAACCTTTTAATAAAAAGTCATAAAAAGCTTGTAAACATCTAAGTACGTTACATTTGTATAAATATCTTTAATTAAAAATGTAGAATAGAATGGAAATAATTATGCAATTTCAAACCATGGTTAACAACGGTTAATATTGCTGATGATAATATGAATAAATTCTAAATAGTTTTTAATATATGACAAAAATCGGATCAAATCTGATGTTTAAATATAAGCAAATAAAACCATTTTTATATATTAAAATATTTATATCATTTTGATGTACTGGAAATTTTTTTCGAATTTAAATACTTTTAAAAGGAATGAAAATTTTCATTAAAAAAGAAAAATAACGGTCCTTTTATTCAGTTTGCGAGGAAGTAGCAAACGATGGCAGTATTTTTGATGACGGACAGAATATGATGGACGAAGTTCACGACGACGAAAGTGCTAAGGCCTTCACAAAAGTAAAAGGGACTATGGAGAGGATAGAAGAGCGTGTGAAATGTTGGATAAAGAGACTGAAAGACTTTATGTTAGAGAGTAAACAAGTCAGGAGAGAAAATGATAGTAGTGGACCTCAACAAGAGCTTGAGTATTGGAAGAAACGAGGAGCTCAATTCAGCCAACTGGTCGCAAGATTGCAGGTTACATTTTAAACTTTTACTTTTAGTTACTGGGACATAAATATTGTTCAACTAAAAGAACTGCTAATTATAATTATTAAAATGTTCTTATCATTATTAAATAAATAATGAATGTCGTACTAAAATATAAACATAAACAGTTGCAGTTGATTTTAGAAAACTGAAAATTATAAAAAGCGAAAATTTGATTATCTTAGGATGAAGAGGTACGGATGTCTCTACTGTGTCTACAATTTTCGAACTCAAAATTATTGAAAGACTGGACCAACGTTGAAGAAGAAGTCATGTATTGTTTTAACGAGGCTAAAGATAATGCAAAGTTTATACAAACGCTAGAAAAATGTTGTCATTGTTTATACTTGGACGATCCAGTAAGTGCATATAAAAAATTCTTTTCTAATAACTCTTCATTAGAAAATGCATTTCCTCGAAGTTATTATTAATATTAGTCATTATTAATATACATTGTACTTTAAATCCTAAATTTTTGTACTTTTCAAAATATAATGTAAACTTAATATATCGATAAGCAAGGAATAATAAAGAAATATATTTCCCTTAAATATAACTTATTCTATTTATTTAATGAAGGTGAAAATGCGGGACTCTTTAGTATCATTATTACAAACTGTGAGATTAATTTATAGTGTCTCTAAATATTACAATACTTCGGAAAGAACAAGCTCCCTTATGGTCAAAATCACTAATCAAATGATAGTAGCTTGTAGAGATTATATTTCTATGCGAGGTCGCGAAACAATTTGGAGTCAGGATAGGACATCGGCAAGGAAAAAATTGAAGCATTGCTTAAAACTGAACAAGTAAGTTATCTTAACTGTCTTACTTATTTCAATGTTAAAAATTAAATAGTTCAAAGTTTGAATATTAATGGATATAATAATACGATGACGTTTTGAGTAATACAGAAATGAGTGATACATTTTATTGAACTGAATTTATCTGATTTTGAATAAAATTCATTATAATTAAAATCTTTTCATACAATAAAGAATTTAATTTGAGTAATATTTTAGAGCCTATCGAGAAACATATAGATTGGTACGTTGCTCACCAGCTATAACAGAAGAGGAATTTTCTTTCTCTGAAACTCACGTGTTTGGTCGCTTCGATTCATTTTGTGCGAGAATACAAAAAATATTAGTAATGTTTGATTTAATAGAGGATTATCAAAAATTATTTGAACGTAGACTGGAAGGCTTATTATTGGGAGAAGGTAAAACTATGTTCATAGGAGAAATTCACTAATGAAAAATACTTCATTGCTGATATATCAGTAAAAAAAGCATTGGTTACTCGACAAGCTGATTATTAAAATTGTTAAATTGATTATAGTAAAAATATTCAGACTCTTATATTTAGTGTTTAAACAATTAATTTTTTTCTAGCCCTCGATGAAACTGTAAAGATTTTCGAAGAAGCAAAAAATATTGCTATCGGTAAAAATTATGATTACTTGGACGCTCGAAATGTCGAATTTGATAGGGACTATGACGAATTCATGTCTAAGACGGATATTATGAAACAAAATGTTAGTTGTTTAATAGAGAAAAATTATGCCGACGTTTGGGAAACTTTGCAAGGAATTCGCTTTTTAACTCGATTCGAGAAGGTACGAAATATTCTTGAGTTTATATAGTATAATTATATAAAAATGTTTCGACGTCGGTACTCTTTCAATTTTAATAAATATTTTCTTTCTAAACGTATAAAATAGGTGAGCGAAAAAATACCTTTAACAAAACTGGACGAAAAGTACCGTCTCGTTGTGAAATACTGTGACAAAGAAATAGAACGAATCTTCAGACTTTTTAAAAGACAGAGAGATGATCCACCATTGCCAAGGCATTTACCACCCATTGCTGGTAGATTGATCTGGGCTCGCTCTTTAAAGTTGCGTTATTTTTTCATTACTTGATAAATTGAATTGAAATTCGAAATTAGATCACAGATGTTTGAGTCAATTAACGTACGTTTTTATTAGAAGTTCAAATAATATAAATGATTATTTCAAAAAAAATCATACTTCTATACGTTAAAAGTTTTATTCTATGAAATAATAAGCTGTAAACAATAATTCAAAGAGAAGTAACAAAACAAAAATTAACAATTAGAGTAAATCTATTAATAATATGTTTCTGTATTTAAAAAATTATTTTCATTTTAAAGATTGAATTAAAAATTTATAAAAAGCTAGGTGTGCACTTTGTCAGATGCTTATTTATTTTGCTTTTCTTAGAAAATTCTATGGAAATAAATAATTTCCATAAAAAGCATCAAAATGTTTATTAAACCATAATGTCTATTTTTTAGAAAACATTTAGATGAGTTAGCGACTTCAGTTTCAAGTCATCCAGTATTGAAAACATTATCAACAACTGTTGATCTAGTAAAAAGATATAATCACTCTATTTCTGTAATCGGTCAATATCAAGCCGATATTGCTAAAGTATGGATTCATCAGAATTCATGGATCATCGAAGACTGCCTTAAAAAGTAAAATGAATTAGTGTATATCTAATATTTATATAGTAGAAGTTTTGAGAATCCTCGCTTGCGTATCGTCGCTGAAATGCAACTAATTAAAAATAAAAACAAAATATTGCTATTTTTAGAAATTTATTGATAATAGATGGACTGAGCGGAAAATTAAAGGTAAACTTAGAAAGACGGATAATTCTTTTGCTTCGCGAAGCCGATTGTTTGATGAAACTTAAACTCGACATACCAATAGTCGCAAAAACCATACTAGCCAAAAGGGACCATTTCACGTTAGTGAAGAACTCGCTGCAGCTTATCATAGAGGATTTTGTAAACACAGCAAGACGTGTAAAACCCGAAGTGCAACCGCTTCTGCTTCCTCATCTCGCGCGAGTGGCGTCACTTTTAAAACCCGCACTCGTTTCCCTCACTTGGACTAAGCCCGACTGGCGGGACTTTTGTCAAAATACTCGCGAGCAAATACAAATCTTTGACGTTCTCATTACCAGAGTTGACGATATTTACTCAAACCGGTAATTATAAAGATATGATATTGAAATTTTAATGTCTAAATGTTTATTAATACTTTAGCTAAGTACAATGATATACAACGATTTATTTGAATTTTTAAACGATATCATAAAGCAGCAATTATTCCAATAATTTAAAGAGATTGGTAGTTACTTTCTTTAACATTGATAAATCCATGATTTTATTACAAATATTATGCGATAATTTTACGCGTAGAAGGCAGAAAATATTCGCTGCAGCTTGTACTTTAGTTATCATAAATTTATCGTAGCGTGATTTAAAGGATACTTATAAAAACGTATATAATTACATACGTGATATAATTCGCCAAATGATATTTACGCGTAATGTATTCTTGTATTAGGATGAGATTGTAAGAAAATATAAAGAATGAAAATTTTACCTAGAGAAAATTATTTTAAATCTATAATTAATAATAGAAGCTTACTCATCTCATAGCATAATCTTTATCTATAAAATTAATACATTAATTTTCATTTCCCACATAAATTAAGAATACTTCAAGTTCTCGAAAATATGCAAGAAATAACTTTGCACAAGCTCCCAGAAGATGAGCCTTGGAGTATCGAAGAGTTTATGGAAAAAACCGAAGATACGTGTAGAACAGCAGCCGTTGAACTTCAGAAGAAGAGCCTCATGGTAGAGGAAGCTGTCGAGGAAGTTTTAGAACTTGTAAGAAATGCTATATCAAGTTTCAAAGTCGCCGTAGATTCGGCTGAATTTAACTTTCTTGATGGTAAAATCACTTTACTTCACACCAAGCAAAGCCTAAAACTTTGAAAATATTCTTCTGCAATAATGGCTAACTTTTATAATTCTACACAATTATATATAATGAAAAATAATGCATGAAGAGCAATTTTCAAAATTTTAAATACCTAATGCTTCACTTCCACAATGTATTGTTTAAAAACATTCACACCTTAATATCAAATAATTAACTTAAATATTTCTACCATACGAATTTACTGCGAATTATTAAATTGCTCACGCAATTTAAAATAAATTAATTATCGATTAATTATATTATACTAATTAAGTCGATTATATTAAATACTAATAATAACAGATAAATTATGTTTACATGTTTCCATTGAAATGATGAGAAACTGCTATTTACGATACTAAAAATAATTTTTGTTGAAAATTTTTGCATTATAGTGTGCATAGATCAAATCTGATTTCTATTTTTCTAATTACAGATGAAGAACAATCGACTGAAGTTTCTCAACAACAGCAAGACTGGTCACTTGTTTTGGCATGTTTTGATAATCCCCATAAATTGTTATCAGTAACGGACGCAAGTTTTTTTAAAACTTTGCAGGAAATGGTACGTAACGCTGTTTCTGAAATGAGAAGATATTATTCGAGAAAGGTGGTTGACGTCTTAATCAAGGTTACAAAATCCTCTCTCGATGCGATAAGGCAACAATTTTCACAAGAAGTTAATGCAGGTATAGTAACAAATTCAACTAAAATTTATTTTAATAAACTTAATCTGTGAGTTTAAACTTATGTAATAAATAATTATTATTACTTTATGTAATGTAATAAATAATTATACTTTAATGTATAATCAAAGTGATATAATCAAAGATTTAATTCACGACCTATATTTATTGTAGTTTGCGCAGTATTTATTAATAGATTTTTTCTAAATTTTTTTAACTGAAATTTAAAAATTAAAATAATAAAATATTCAAATACTATTTCTAATATTTATCTGTCTTAATGAACGTTAAAAAAACTAATTTAGTTATATAATAATGTTTACGTTTAACATTATAATAGGATCGCGATTTTCTTTCAGATGAACATTCGCATCCAGTTTTTAAGTTGTATGCAACACTTATGATACCATCAGTTTTGGTAAAACCAAGCCTGGACGATGTTCAAGAAGTTTTAATGTCCGCTGGAAAAACCATAGCTAGTGTAGCTAAAGGTGTTGCTCAATGGGACGCTGGAAATAAAAAGGTGAAGATAATAATATAAAACGAAATACATTATGTGTGTATATATATATATATATATATTATAGTTTACTTTTAACTGTATTAATTAAATTATAATGTAGGATATCACTACTTGTTTTCAAAAAATGATCCTTAAAAATGAAATCTAATAAAATGAAACATTGCTTCAAAAATAATCAGTTATTGGGATAATTTTGTTCACGTTATTAAACCGATTTATTTTGAAAAAATAAATGAATTTTGAAAAGTAGTTTTTATAGTATAGGGAAATATTTGGTAATAATAAAAACATTTATGAAACATTTGATCTATAAATGTGAAGTAAAAATTGAATAAATAATAAACTCCTTAACTTAAATTAAAAATCAAATGAAAGGATTAATTTATCTCTTGAGAAAGAAAGAAATTTTATTTTTATATTCAATACCATGATATATTAATGCTGTAGAATTACTTTAAATTGTTATTTTTAATTTATTGTAATTTCTAGTCATCGTGGAGCTCGATTTCATGTATTCTAAAAAGAAATTTATTAGATATTGTCACAAAAATGCAGTTTGATACCGAAAAACGTAATCAAGAAGACAAAGAAGATCCAAAAGAACGAAGAAGAAGGTTGTATAAAGTTGTTTCGGAAGAAAAGCCAACTTTTCCCGTGCAAAAGCGAAACTTTCATTCGATGATTATGGAAAATAAAGAAATCATTAAAATGTTTTCCATATTAAGCACTTGCATTCAAGGTCTACGTCAGGTTGTAATTTTCATTAACTTTAAGCAGAACTTACTGCTTATATGTAAGACTTTACTAGAACAGCTTGTATCATTATAGGATATGTCGAACTTTTTAAAACGATGGTACCCGTATAATTTCCTTTGTAAAAATGAGCGAAGTATGCGCGACCTTCTACAAATATCCTTAACACAATTTGAAAATATGCTGAGAAAACATGGTGAACTCGAAGATGAACTAATGACTGAACCAGATATAGTAATTTTCGGAAAATCTATCGCTGTTTCAACTGAAAAATTAAAATATGCCTTTTTTACAGAAATTAAAAGTACGATTAATAATAAGTAACTAACCATTTTTATAATCGAATATCTATTAAAAGTTTATGAATTTCTAGATTCCACTCATAAAATTGGTCAAGCTATTAAAAAGAAATATAAACGAGAAATGGAATATGTTTATGCTGTCGTAAATGAAATGGATAGAAAATTGGACCGTCAAATTCGTGATTTAGATGATGTTCGTCTAATCATGGATACATTGAGGAAAATTCGAGAACAAGAAGTGGATATGGAGTTAAAAATTGATCCTATCGAAGAAGCTTTTAACATTCTGAATCGTTATAATGTACCAGTGGATCGTGAATGCACTGAACAAGTGGACAATCTTAGGTAAAACTACATAAATATAATGAAA
Source organism: Wiebesia pumilae (assembly GCA_018907045.1). NCBI lineage: Eukaryota > Metazoa > Arthropoda > Insecta > Hymenoptera > Agaonidae > Wiebesia > Wiebesia pumilae. Next base: position 3,199,151 of record JACCHZ010000077.1, read on the forward strand.
TAAAGTGTTACATAATATATCGAGCGAACAACTTTGAGATAATTTATCCTCAATTTTCGAAAAAAATCGAAAGTAAAGAGAATGAAAGAAGCTAACAATATTAGTGCTTTATCTTTTACGTTTATCCAATAACAGATATGCAAGATGTAACAGAAGGCACAATAGAAGCATAATATGTGCAGCTCATTTGTAATTGAGTAAATACAATCGTATAAAAATAAAAAATATAATTTAAATTGAAGTTTGTTTAATTGATATAATTTTGTGTCATTTATATAATTTTATATATCTCAATTACTGTTGAGAAAAAATTAAGTATTAAGAAATATACTTCAAATTTTTTTGCAAAATTCTTAAAAAATAGATCTAAATTACATATTTTAACAATTTCTTTGTATTTCAAAACATTCCCATGGATAAATAAAGAGAAGCTTACTAAAAGTAGATTTCAATCAATATTTCTAATTTCTAATAGATGCACACGTTACTTAACTGAAACTTCAAACTCTTTACCATTACGCACAGGTACACGTGGCAGCAGCTCCAGAATCGAGCTTTAAAGTACCACATTAAGCTTTTAGCTCTCCAGCCTCAATACGAGGCGGAGTTGCAAAGTAACCTTGAAAAGTTTCGACTGGAAAATGATATTTATTGCGAGGAATATCACTCGTCTGGACCAATGCAATCGAGTCTAACTCCACGCGAGGCTTCCGATCGCCTGATACTCTTCCAGAATCGGTTTGACGGCATGTGGCGTAAACTTCTTGCCTATCAGAGCGGCGAGGAGCTTTTCGGTTTACCCGTCACAGACTATCCAGAACTAGCACAAATCAGAAAAGAGCTCAATCTTCTTCAAAAGTTGTATAAGCTATATAACGATGTGATAGATAGAGTCAGCAGCTACTATGATATACCTTGGGGGGAGGTGAATTTTTCCTAACTAACTTTCAGTATTCAGTATTATTCAAAAAGAAACTCACTTTTTTTACGCTAGTTTCACTTTGGTTATCTGCATTATCAATTTTTCTGCATTATCAATATTTATATATAAATATTTTCAATTAATTAGGAAACGTGAATTGAAATTCGTAGTTTAATTAATTAAAAATTATAAGTCTGAATATGAACTTTACAGTACAATGTTACATAAAACATGTATGCAAGCCTTATTTTTTACTCAATATTCTCATATATATATATATATTAAACACACATACATTATCAGCATAGTTTGTAATCATTTTTACAAAAATATATTTCTTTTATTTCTTCAAAAATTGTGCATTTATTCGCATTTCCATTCACTTGGTTCATAATTTTCTTTTAACTTCAATTAATTTTATCAAAATTTAAATTGTAGATATTTCGTTTTTACCACTTGAAAATACTTTGCGCAAATGAATATAAATCAGATTATGTCCAATATTAAAGTTTAAATTGGCAACACGTTTTGACGTTTTTCTTAACTTGGAGCTAAATTTATCGATTTTTTTAATGTTAATACATACTGTTGCAATATTTTTGAAAAACTTTTTTCAATTCCATGTAAATATAATTATGAATAATCTTATAAATTAAATCCTTTGACAGTTTTACATATTTCTGTTATTTATTATATTTTTAAGAAAAAGTTTATGTATTAGTAAATTCATAGATATATTCATATAACTTTGGTATTCAAAAAATCGAAGCTCAGAAATTTATTAAATTCCTATATGTAATATCGAAAGTCTATTCTGAGCCATAAAATAATTTAATTTGAAAAACATATAAACTAAAATGAAACAAATCTTATTTACATAATAGCGCAACGTAAAATCTAAAACTATTATTAACATCATTATCAATGTTATCCATGAAAAAATTGCCAAATTTGATTTTATATTTTGTAGATGAACATCGAAGAAATCAACAACGAACTCATGGAGTTCCAAAATCGTTGCAGAAAACTTCCTAAAGGTTTGAAAGAGTGGCCGGCTTTCTTTGCACTAAAAAAGACAATAGATGACTTCAATGACATGTGTCCACTGTTAGAACTAATGGCCAACAAGGCAATGAAGCCCCGACACTGGCAGCGAATCATCGAAGTACTGAACCACCGCTTTGATTTAGAGAGCGAAGGCTTCTGTCTAAAGAACATATTGGAAGCGCCACTACTAAAGCACAAGGAAGATATAGAGGACATCTGCATATCGGCGATGAAGGAAAAAGACATCGAAGCAAAACTCAGACAAGTCGTCAACGAATGGTCCGCGCACGAACTCACATTCATGACTTTCAATAACAGAGGAGAACTGCTTCTTCGGGGTGATACAACTGCCGAGACAATCGGCCAATTGGGTATAAATTAAATATTATTCAATTCAATGCAATTATGCAAGATTTTTAACAAATAATCCAATGGGCTTACAGATATATTTTTCTGATTTTGAATTTTGAAATCATACATTCGTAGCGAAAAATTAATAAATTAATAAATTTATGTATTTTCGTCAGTTAATCTAAAATACATTGTCTTGTTGCGTATTTCATTTTTATATTTGTTAACATACTTTTTCGCATACTAATTGTACAAGAATATTCATTGTATTTACAATTATATATTCTATAATATTTCTGTAGAATCTGCTTAGATTTTTAAACATTAAAATTATAATAAAGTACAAGCAATAAGCTTTTATTTTCAATGTCGTAATTATGCATAGAACTTCATTAAAAGTAAAAGTAATATTAGAGATATAGATTCAGCAATACATGAGTAAATTCATAATAGGCATATTACAAAAAATAAATGTAAATAAGTTAATAGTACGTAGTTATTTCAAATATACCTTGTTCGGTTGAAAAAATTATTTTCATAGGACAATGTCAAAGGTAAATTTTCTTTTTAAAAAAGTAATGCTTCCAAAAATTTTTATAAATTCTAATGCGCAAGTCTCACTGAACAAATGATATTTATTTACAGAGGATAGTCTAATGATTCTGAGCTCACTTATGTCAAATCGCTACAATGCGCCATTTCGCAAACAAATCCAACAGTGGCTCGGCGATCTCTCAAACACGAACGAAATTCTCGAGCGTTGGTTGCTCGTACAAAATATGTGGGTATACTTGGAGGCCGTATTCGTGGGAGGCGATATTGCGAAGCAGTTGCCCAAAGAGGCTAAGCGTTTCAACAAGATTGACAAAAACTGGCAGAAAATAATGCAACGAGCTCATGAAACACCGGGTGTCGTGCCTTGTTGCGTTGGTGACGATTTGCTTAAGCAACTTCTACCATATTTGCAGGAGCAATTAGAATTATGTCAAAAATCATTGAGCGGGTGCGCATATACATTAGTATTTTTTTATTCAAAAGCACCTTTTACTACACATTCGAAAGAATAAATATATTACTAATACTTTTGAAAATAGTTAACCATATTATATGTTAAAAAAATTTGGAAAAACTACAGAAATAATTAAATAACATATAAAGTAAGATTCATTAAAGAAGCTCGATATATTTATATTTTAGATAATTTATGTAGTTTTTTATTTTACGTAATGTTGAAAGCATTTTTCATAAGAATACATTAGAATTTTATAAAATATGTGTTCAATGAAAACGTGGCAAGCCTGTCTTATAATTTATTTATATTAATGCAAGTACATTCTACTTGATAAAATGTAAAATATTTTTGCATTATAATCAACTAAGATTTCTCTCTGATTTGTTATATTAAAAGTAATATAAAATACTAAATCAACAGCGTATCTATGAAAGAAAAATAAAAATATACGTATCTTCACAATCTGTCTAGATTACATTTTTTGTATAGTAAATATTTATCGATGAAAAAATTTTGTCTTTTTTAATCTCAAGCATGTGCAATTAACTAAATTAATAGTGAACTCCGTTTTATAAACTTTACTCCAATACTTCTTAATAGCTTCAAACTTAATGGTTAGTCTTTACAAATCGTTACAAGTTGTGGCACACGTATATGCACAAGTAAACGCATGTGAAGCTTGTTCTTTAAAACAGCCTTAAATTCTTCTGCTTATCTGAACGGTTCGCTTTCTAATTCATTACAAGACTTTTATGAAAATTAAATTGCTGAATTAAAACTTAAAACTGAATTTATATCCATTATCGCAAACCTAGTTATACTTTCGCGTATTTTTCCGTCAACAATAGTTCGCTATAAGGTATCACTGCACTTTACAAAACGTATTAAAGTCTTCTTCCTTTAACTTAACTCATCTTTATAGTAGTTCTACAATCTTAAAATTTCTCAAAAAAAAATTCACATTCCATTTCCTTTCATCATTCCGTAAACTTTACAGTACATTTTGATTTTGTAAATTACCATTTCATATTATTACTTAAACAAATGTATTTGGTTTTCTCATTTACTTAGCATTAATACTCGAAATATTTTTAGTACTTTACAACGTTTACAAAGGAATACTGTTTATAAGTAAGACTTTCCATGACACCTCTGAAAGTGTCACAAATAAACGAGAATATTTCGACGAGATCTTACGTAACAGCATAAACAAGTATACAAAAAATGGATGATTTATCGTTCTAAAAGTATAATTTTTCAGTTACACTGTTTAAACTTATGAGTGTTGACCATTAAAGTTGATAAAATTAAAAAAATTACCAGTCTTCAATTATGTATCCACAATTAATTATCCCTAATTTTAAGTTGCTTGCTCCTTTCTACCTACCTAACTTCTTCGTTTAAATAAAACTTCATCTGAAAAATGCAAGACTAGTCCAAATAGTATATATGATACTTTATAAAATATATGTTCAAAGAAAACCTTTTTGTTTACATCTAAATAAAACTAAAACATGATTTTTAATAGTTATCTAGAGAAGAAACGTATGATGTTTCCAAGATTCTTCTTCGTATCTGATCCGGCTTTATTAGAGATACTTGGTCAAGCCTCAGATTCTCATACAATTCAGAATCACTTACTTTCTATCTTTGACAATACGAAGCAGGTTAAATTCCACGATATCGAATACAATAAAATAACAGCTATTATGTCATCGGAAGGAGAAACAATACAGGTAAATACCATTACGATTAAAGTTTATATTAATAATTAATAGTCAATTAATTTTGCAAGTGAATTTTTAGAAATAATATATGGAAATACGTGGTATTAAGTAGCATTTTAATTCTTAAATTATATAAATACATAATATAATATTTTGCATATATTAAGATAGAATAAAATTATTATCGAGCCATCAAAGTAAAAATCTTGCACAGTTTATCCAAGCCTCTGTTCCGTATTCAAATAAAAGTCTTAATTTCTCAGCTTGAAAGGGCAGTTAGAGCCGAGGGCTCAGTGGAAATATGGCTAATGCAGCTTCTCCAAACATCCCAACAATCCCTGCACTCAATTATACGACAGAGTCATACGATGGTCAATGACCAAAATTTCAATCTTCTTGGTTTTCTGGATAAAATGCCAGCCCAAATTGGTATCCTCGGCATTCAAATGATCTGGACTCGAGATGCAGAGCTCGCGTTGATGCAGGCACGTGCCGACAAGAAAATCATGAGCGAGACCAATAATCGCTTTCTCGAACTTTTGAATACACTGATAGACCAAACCACTAGGGATCTCACGAAAATACATAGAACCAAGTTTGAGACACTTATTACCATTCATGTTCATCAGCGAGATATTTTTGACATTTTGGTAAGACTGAGATTCTTAATATCTTAACGTTAATTTGCATTTAGATTTTCTCTTTTTAATTGATATGAATATTTGTACGACTAAAAGATTTGTGCAAATTGAAAATATCGGCAAAATTGTTTATTATTCTAAATGTATTCAATTTAAAGTAAGTTATTCTTGATTAAAATTTTCTTTTTAACTAAAAACTGCTTATGTACATTTTTTTCTCTTCAAATAACGCGGTAACATTTTTCTTTTTTTTACAACTTAATTAAAAGTCAAATATTGATTTCAGTGCCGTTTAAATGTTCGTTCAGTAAACGATTTTGAGTGGCTAAAACAATGTAGATTCTACTTCAAGGAAGACTTAGACAAAACTTCAATATCAATAACGGACGTTCAATTTGTTTATCAAAATGAATACCTTGGATGTACCGAACGATTGGTAATTACACCATTAACTGATAGGTGAATTATTTATTTGATTAAAGCGTAGAGTATTATATATAATCATGTATTTTATTACCTAATTAGCTAATAGTAAAAATTATCCTTTAAGAAATATTTAAAGGTAATATAAATTGAATAGTAATATACTTAAATTAATTATTCATAACAATAATCATATTTGTAATATCTAAGAAATTTATTTTTACTATCAAAAATACTATTCACATTCCTATTAACTTTCATATTTATTTGGGATACAATTTTAGTTATGAATATTTAAAACAATTGAAAACAAGATTATTATAATTATACACGTGTAAGATAAATAATAAAAAATTCCATTTATAACATATTAATATAAATAACAATTATTCTTTCAATAAATTATTTGAAATATTTCGTTTTTATTTTTCTCATAATATTATTCATTACTTTTCTTTTCAAACTTCATTGATAATGAAAATAAGAACACTTTTAAAGTTTTCAAAATAATTGGAAGAATATTACAGTATCTTACGAAATTTAAACTTTTCTGGAAAACTTTGAATATATCTAGTCCTTAAACTTTTATAATTACGTAAAATAAATTATAAATTTAATATATACTTTGAAAACTTAAAATAGAAATATTATATTTTAAAATGTAAATGTTTTTGATGCGATTAGATACAAATCTTATCAATTTGTAATTAATCGACTACACAATCACTCTGCTTTCAATAGATTTCATTTTTATAGAACTTTAAATGAAATTAAATATTAAAGATGTAGTGCAACATCTTTATTATCTAGTACATGTTTTATTAATATTTTGAGAAGACATTGCTACAAACTTAAAGAAAAATTTCGTAAGTGAATTTTTAAGGAAACTAAAAATTCTTGTTGAATTCATATTTTATTTAAACTTTCTTAATTAAAAGGAAAGTTTTATTTTTATCTTAGAGACTCCTGTAGTTCTACTTATCTATATAGAAAAATGCATATAATATTAGTACAACGATGGAAAATAATAAATTTTGTGTCTATATAAGTTTAAATCTTTGATATTTTTTCAGATTTTAAAAACTACTGAATGCCGTGACTTTTCTCTTTCTTTAAATATTAAAAATAATAAATTGCACTTATAATCACTTGAAAACTTAGTAGCTTGTAAATGTATGTAAATAGTTAACGTGACACATTAAATTTAATCAATTGCTCTACACAGATGCTACATAACACTGGCACAGGCACTATTGATGTCGATGGGTGGTTCACCGTGTGGCCCTGCTGGAACGGGAAAAACTGAAACAGTTAAGGATATGGGTAAAACCTTGGCTAAATACGTAGTCGTATTCAATTGTTCGGATCAGATGGACTATCGAGGCTTAGGACGTATCTATAAAGGACTGGCGCAAAGTGGTTCTTGGGGCTGCTTCGATGAATTTAACCGTATCGAGCTTCCCGTTCTCTCTGTTGCTGCTCAGCAAATAGCTATTGTCCTGGCTGCTAAAAAAGAAAAGAAAAAACAGTTTCTATTCACCGACGGTGATCAAATTGACTTGTGTCCAGAGCTTGGAATTTTCATAACTATGGTTAGTCATTCTACAGAAGAAAACTCTCGGATATTGATATTAATTATTATTACTCTAAATTTTTACCTTTTCTATGCAACTGCATACTTTTCATTTCCATTAACATATTCTACACAACTAATTAACGGATTTGCACAATAATACAACCAAATGAATTACGAAAATCATTTCTGAGAAATTTATTACTCAAGGCGACCAATTAAATAATACTTAAACAGTACCGATGAAATAGACTCAACAGAATTAGAAATACTAAAAATCATTTTATTTATAAAAATTATACAAAATTTCCAAACAATTGTAATTTATTTCTGTTTCGTGATGTACGATATTTTAGAATCCAGGATATGCGGGGAGAAAGGAGCTTCCAGAAAACTTAAAGATACAATTTCGAACAGTGGCTATGATGGTTCCCGATAGGCAGATCATTATCAGGGTGAAATTAGCAAGCTGTGGTTTTCTGGAAAATATTACTTTGGCCCGAAAATTCTATACTCTGTACAAGCTTTGTGAAGAACAACTCACAAAACAAGTCCATTATGACTTTGGCTTAAGGAATATTTTATCAGTACTTAGATCACTTGGCGCTGCTAAAAGAATAAATTCGAAAGATTCCGAAAGCACAATTGTGATGCGAGTTCTAAGAGATATGAATCTCTCAAAACTTATAGGTATGAAAGTAAGAAATTCTTTTAATAAAAGAAAACTTTTTAATAAATAAATTATTTTACAGATGAGGATGAGCCTCTTTTCATATCGCTCGTAACTGATCTATTTCCAAATCAAGTCCTCGAAAAAACATGCTATCCAGAGTTGGAAGCAGCAATCGAGCAACAAGTACAAACAGATGGACTAGTTTATCACCCACCTTGGGTTTTAAAGCTCATACAGTTATACGAAACGCAAAGAGTAAGGCATGGAATAATGACTTTAGGTCCTACTGGTGCGGGTAAAACAACTTGCATTCAGACCTTGATGAAAGCACTTGGTGCATGTCAAGAAGTTCATAGGTAAAATAAAGCTCAAATCTACGAATACGCTAAGTACACTACGTAAAACACGTAATAAATAAAAGTACGTAGATACATGAAAATAGCCATTAGTAGCATTATATTAAAATAAAAATTAAATGGCACCTGCTAAAATCTGTGTATTTATTTTAAAAATTTATTTATTTAATGAAAACGTAATCTAATAATATTTAGAAAACGTTTTCTAATATGTAATTATTAAAATGGGTATTCGATACTCGTTACAATAATTTCTTAAGTGACTTTAATCATTTGCGTGTACGTATATAATTTGAAAATAATATATTTCTTTCGCAGAGAAATGAGAATGAATCCTAAAAGTATAACCGCAGCTCAAATGTTTGGTCGATTAGACGTGGCGACAAACGATTGGACCGATGGCATTTTTTCGGCTCTTTGGCGCAAAACTCTTAAATCAAAAGACGAAGAGCATGTATGGTTGGTCCTTGATGGACCAGTAGATAGTATTTGGATAGAAAATCTGAATTCAGTTCTGGATGATAATAAGACATTAACGTTAGCTAATGGAGATCGTTTGCCGATGTCACCAACGTGCAAAATTATTTTCGAGCCGCACAACATCGACAACGCAAGCCCTGCAACTGTATCCAGAAATGGGATGGTTTACATGAGTTCATCCGGATTGGATTGGGAACCAGTTGTAGCAGCCTGGCTCAAAAGTAGAACACCTTTACAAACGGAAGTTTTCGAGCAATGCTTTCAAGAGTCTTTTTCACAGGTATAAATTCAATATCTTCCTTTATTTTGTTTCGTTTACTTTGAGAATTTGAATTGAAAAATTTGGTTTTATTAATGTACAAAACACAATATTGTCTTGATGATTTCATTGTGTCATTGTATCGTTGTATTTATTTTCAACAAATTTAGTAACAAAACTGTCGAAGGTTGATTATTACTTCAATATCTAATTTATTGCAGTTGCATAACCAATTTTTGTTATTTTCTATAAAAAATTCTTATATAATAGAATTCTTGATATATTCGATTGTCTATTAAAATTTCAAATTTAGATAATGAGCTAGAGTCTCTAACATTGTAGTTTTGATTGCGATGTGTCAAGTGAAAATTTTAATACTTAATAATAGACTCATTAGTTATTCTAACTTCAGCTAAAATAATAATTACTTTAACTGTTCTCTCGCGAATTTGCGTACTTATTAAATTAAGTATCATTTGAATTCCAAAAAAATTATTACTAAATTGAAATTATGAATAATAAATTTAATCCCTATTATTTCAATTTTAACTTAATCTTCTATTTTTTTTAAAAATTTTTCAAAAATTATGGAAATTGATAAAAATTGTTCTTTACAAGATGCAGATACATCAAAACTGTTCAAAACTAAAAGAAATACTTTTATTAATTATGTATTGATTCTGAAAAGTCATTATTTATACGTCACAATTTATAAGTACTATAAGTACTATTTTATAATAAAATTTAATGAAAATTAAAAATACTTAAAATAACGAAATCTATTAAGTATCTATTAAGCAAGTTTCAATTTGAATGAGAGTAATTATATTACGGAATAAATTAAACTTTATTGATTTGTTTAAATGTATTTCGTATTTATGGTGTTATTTTTGTTTCTCAGTTTATAAATTGCAGAATAAATTATTAAATTCTCATTTTATAACTAAATACTATAATAGCTGGTAATAAAATTAAATTGCAGGTATATTCATGGAGCACTCAAACTTTAACACTATCTATAAGTGTTTTGCAATGCAACATCGTTCGTCAGATGCTTTGTCTTTTAGAAGGTCTCGTGCCACCAGAAGCACCAGTCGAGAAGGAAGATGTAGAACTTGAAAACGATGAGGAACGGATAAAGCCAACGTCCATCACCGCTGAATACCTTCACCGTCTTTATGTATTTGCCTTAATCTGGGGCATAGGAGCATTATTAGAGAAAAATGATAGACAAAAGTATAACGAATATTTACGATCGAATTTTCAATTACTTGACTTACCGTTTTCTGAAAAAGATCCAAACGCCACCGTCTTTGACTTCTTCGTAAATGAAAGGGGAAAGTGGGATCCTTGGAATTGTATATTACCAAATTACGTATACCCGGATTATTCAACAACAGATTTTAATAGTATATTGGTTCCCATAACCGATAATGTGAGAATTGAATATTTAATAGACTTAATTGGCAAGCAAAATAGGCCAGTTTTACTTATAGGTGAACAGGGCTCGGCGAAAACTGTGATGATGAAAGCTTATATGAAAAAAGCCAATCCAGAAACTACTTTGATTAGATCGTTCAACTTCAGTTCTGCCACAACACCCTTCCAGTTTCAAAAAACCATTGAAAGCTATGTAGAAAAGAGGATGGGAAGCACATTTGGACCACCAGGTGGGAAAAAAATGCTCGTGTTCGTGGATGATATAAACTTGCCTGAAATCAATGAATGGGGTGATCAGGTCACCAACGAAATTGTCCGTCAAACGATGGATATGAAAGGATTTTATTCGCTAGAAAAACCAGGAGATTTTACTACAATAGTTGATGTTAATTTTCTGGCCGCGATGGGTCAACCAGGTGGAGGAAGGAATGACATACCTTCAAGATTAAAGAGACAGTTCTGCATATTTAACTGTACCCTACCCGACGATGCGTCAATCGACAGAATTTTTACTACATTAGGAGAGGGCTATTACAATGTCAAACGCGGATTCTCTCCTGAAATTAGAAGTTTAATTAAACACCTGATTAAACTTACAAGAATATTGTGGCAAAATACCAGAGCCAAGTTGCTTCCAACACCAGCGAAATTCCACTACGTTTTTAATTTAAGGGATCTATCGAGAATTTGGCAGGGTATGCTTGGAACATTATCAACGGTTATAGATAAGGAGGAAATACTTATGCTGCTTTGGAAACACGAATATAAAAGTGTATTTAGCGACAGATTTACTCTCCAAATAGACAAGGAGTGGTTTGATAATGAACTGGTTTCAGTTGTTAGAAATACTTTAGGAGAATCATATGTTAATATGATTCAACAAAATCCATCATTCGTTGACTTTATGAGGTAACATCAGAAAAATATTTATTTGAATTAAAATACTGAAACTGCAACATGATATTCTACATGTTACATCTCAATCGTTAAAAGAACAAAAATTTCAAATTGCGATTTTTAAAAATTTTATTTACAACTATTAGCTCTATTTCATTATTTCTCTCATCCGTCGTCATATTTTTAGATTTCTATCAAAATCAAAGATAAATTTCAAACATTTTTACAATATTTTCTTTATTATCTACTAAAAATTGTAATAAAATCATTATTAGAGATCATCTATCTATGTGCCTTACGTACCTTATGTATAATGGACCTTGTATTTCTTACAACGCTTACACGTTGAAAACGGTTGCAGTTGCTTACGCTTTTCGCCTTGAGCGATGTTAATTCTTTTACTTACCCGGAGATGTGGTGATATTTATAGATAAAGACATTCATGAATTATAAAATAAGTAAGTAGTTTCCACGGCTTTAAATTTTTCAGCTTACAAATAATTAAGCAGTCGATACTATAATAACGTAATAATGCAAAATCCTTATCCCAATTCCCGATCGATACATACAAATTAAAAATGCTAGAAAATATTATATTCTGGCGATGTAGTGTAAATAATTCGCTTAAGTATAAATAAATCGAATTCAACGCACTCTCTCTTTCTCTCTCTATAAAGGTTACGTCGTGCTGAATTTACCAAAAACTTAAATAGTTCAAGAACGAGCTACTTAATAGTTAAGGGTGATGTTGCAGCTTCAGGATGATGCACTTTTTCACGTTATTCAACATAAAAAGTATATTTATCTTAATTTCAGGGATGCTCCAGAGCCTACGGGCGAAGAGGGTGAAGAAGCAGACGTGGAACTTCCAAAAGTATACGAACCGGTTTTCGATCCAAGTGTCCTACGGGAACGCTTAGAAATGTTTCTGTCTCAGTTTAATGAAATGCAACGGGGTGCCGGTATGGATCTCGTATTCTTTCCTGATGCAATGCTCCATCTCGTCAAAATTTCACGTGTTATAAGACACCCTAGAGGAAATGTCTTGTTGGTGGGTGTTGGTGGTTCGGGAAAACAGAGCCTGACCAAATTAGCATCCTTTATCGCAGGATATAAAACATTCCAAATTAGTCTGACACGATCCTACAATGTCACGAATTTTCTCGAAGACCTAAAGTTTTTATATAGAACGTGTGGTGGTCAAGGCAAGGGTACAACTTTCATTTTTACTGACCTCGACATCAAAGAAGAAGGATTTCTTGAATATCTCAACAATATCTTAAGTTCAGGAGTTATAAGTAATCTTTTTACAAAGGACGAACAGGCAGAAATCATATCCGAATTGACACCAATAATGAAACGCGAGAATCAAAAGAAAACCCTAAACAATGAGATAGTAATGGAATATTTCTTAAAAAGAACGTGTCAAAATTTACACGTGATTTTCTGTTTTTCTCCAGTGGGAGAAAAATTTAGAAACCGAGCTCAGCGATTCCCTGCTCTTATTTCCGGTTGCACGATAAACTGGTTCGTTACAAACAGACTCACTAACTTTCTAATTTTCCTACAATACTTACGTAATATCAAATGTGTTTTCCTTTTAATTATTTATGCAGATTTTAATGAGAAAATGAATAATTCAAATATCAAATTAATTAATATTTGATTTTTAAGTTTGACATTGAAGATACATTCAAGTCAAATAAATTCTCTAATGTAACGTTTAAAAAGTATTTACAGGTGCATAAATTTTTTATTTTATTTTAAAGCTTCATTTCTGTCGTTATAATTATTGTTAAAATGTTTAAACTATTTTAATCGTGTAACACTTGTAATTTACAAAAACTTCACAATTTCACCACATTCATAATAATAAAAAAAAATAAAAACATTTTCTATGAATCTTAGGTTTCAGCCTTGGCCGAAGGATGCCTTAGTTCTTGTAGCTGAACACTTTTTACATAATTTTGAGATTGCTTGTACGGAGAAAGTGAAATCTGAACTAGTGAATGCTCTTGGATCCATACAGGACATCGTATCTGAAACTTCTTTGGAATACTTCCAACGGTTTCGACGCGCAACTCACGTTACGCCTAAATCATATCTAAATTTTATCTGCGGTTACAAGAATATTTACAAAATGAAGCAGTACGAACTAGGCGAGGGAGCTCGCAGGATGGACACGGGCTTGGCTAAATTGGTGGAAGCTTCGATATCCGTAGAAATTCTGAAGCAAGATCTAGCCGAGATGGAGAAGGAACTTGCTCAAGCCTCCAAGACTGCGGAGGTGGTGTTATTAGAAGTAACAGAGAGGGCTATGCAAGCTGAGACGTTTAAAAATGAAGTACAAAAAGTTAAAGAGAAAGCCGAACAATTAGTGGCATATATTGCCGAGGAAAAGGCATTAGCTGAGCAAAAGCTGGAAGCCGCAAAGCCAGCGCTCGAGGAAGCTGAGGCAGCACTTAATACAATAAAGCCGGCCCACATTGCAACTGTAAGGAAACTTGGGAGGCCACCGCATTTGATTATGAGAATCATGGATTGCGTGCTGATTTTATTTCAAAGAAAATTAGGTATATTGCAAATAAAGAACAAATCTATCGCAATTTAACGAAACATGTGTTAGCTTTATTTTCTGAGCTATTGAGAGAACTTATATGTAATTACATTTATTTCGCGTGCAGTCCTGAATTCACGGAAAATGTTTTTAGCTAAAACGCGAATGTCCGAATTTCTAAAAAGTTTTTGATAAATTTTCATTATACGCTATTATTCATTATATTATTCAAATACGTTATTTATTTTAATTATCCAAGAATACCTTTAGAATGTTCAGGTAAGCGAAATTAATTTCAACTTTGTTTTATCGACTGAACTAAATGTAGTAATTACTTTCTCTCGCTTGAATTCTACGAAGAACTTATGAAGAATCTATATGAATACCCCTATAACTTATATATGACTATAACCCCCATAGGTCCCGTTGTACCGGATACTACAACACCGTGTCCGAAACCTTCTTGGGCAGAATCGCTAAAAATGATGGCCAGCACAACATTTTTATTACAACTACAGAATTATCCAAAAGACATCATTAACGACGAGATGGTTGAACTATTGCAGCCCTATTTCAGAATGGAAGATTACAACATGGAAACTGCACGAAGAGTTTGCGGAGATGTAGCTGGATTACTGTCGTGGACCAAAGCCATGGCTTTTTTTCATTCGGTAAATAAGGAAGTTCTACCATTAAAAGCAAATTTGACGTTGCAGGAAGCCAGACTAAAGGTTGCAATGGAAGATTTAGCAGCCGCTGAAAGAGAATTGTCCGAGAGAGAAATGTCACTAAAATCTGTTAAGGGTAAGATAAAGTAAATGATCAAATTTGATATTTTTCTTTATTTAATTGTTTATTTATGATATACGTTTGTTCATTTAAGATATATTACAATATATATACATTAAACTAAAATTGTAGTTTACAAAATAGTATAGACGCGTATAGCAAGCGATGTACAATAAAAACGTTCATTACCGAATAAAAATGAAAAATTTATCATTTTTCGTTTAGTATATTTGTTAAAAGTAACGAACTTTTAAAATTCTGCAAATTTATCCAAGACAAATATACTTCTAAACTACATGTCTCTGATTTAGATAATCAAAATTTTCATTCGTTATGAATAATTTTTTCAATATGTTCGTACTTTCGGGTAAAAAAGTACGAATAAAAAATTAGTTCTTAATATTCTACGTAATATTTTTATTGGAACGTTTTTTATCATTGCAGCACAATATAATATGGCAGTAGCAGAGAAGCAAAGACTCATGGACGATGCAAACGTCTGTCTTAGAAAAATGACAGCCGCCACCGCTTTGATCAATGGCTTAGGGGGCGAAAAAATTCGTTGGACTGAACAGAGTAAAGATTACAAGTTACAGTTGGGTAGATTGGTTGGTGACGTTTTACTGGCAACTGGTTTCCTCTCCTATTGTGGACCGTACAATCAGCACTTTCGTGCAAATTTGATTTCTTCGTGGATGAATATTCTTTTGTCCCAAACAATTCCATTTACCCAAGATTTGAGTATTATTAACATGCTTGTGGACTCGGCCACAGTCTCGGAATGGACGCTTCAGGGTTTGCCAAACGATGAGCTTTCTGTTCAGAATGCTCTAATTGTTACAAAGTCCTCGTCCTATCCACTTTTGGTGGATCCACAAAATCAAGGAAAAATATGGATCAAAAATAAGGAAATGGAAAATGAGCTGCAGATTACATCACTAAATCACAAGTATTTCAGAACACATTTAGAAGATAGTCTGTCATTAGGTGAGGTCGCTATAAATTGGTCGAATTTAATGGTAGTTGTGTTCAACAAGTAAAATAAAAAATAAAAATAATGTTTATTATAATTTCAAAGTTTTTCTGTTTGTTAAAATACGAGTTTTTCTAATTTTGCAATGAAATTATATATTTAAAAGTACTTGTATATTTAGAATTAATAAATTTTCCAACGTGCAGGTCACCCTTTACTAATTGAAGATGTTGCAGAAGAACTCGATCCAGTTATAGATAACGTACTTGATAAGAATTTTATCAAATCTGGATCGATTGAAAAGGTGATTATAGGCGACAAGGAATGTGATGTCATGCCTGGATTCATGCTCTACATTACAACGAAATTGCCTAATCCTGCTTACAGTCCCGAAATATCAGCAAAAACTTCCATCATTGACTTCACTGTCACAATGCAGGGATTAGAAGATCAATTATTAGGTCGCGTTATTCTAATGGAAAAAGCTGACTTGGAAGTCGAACGAGTTGCTCTATTCGAATCTGTTATGACTAATCAAAGATCAATGAAGGAACTCGAAAGCACGTTGTTGCATCGATTAACGTCATCCGAAGGATCCTTAGTTGACGATGAAGCTTTAATCGGTTTGTTGATACATTGGCGATATCTTGTTGCAGAGAAAGCGTATATTTTTACTATAAATAAAACTGAAACTAAAATGAGTGATATATTATAACGATATAGGCTTAAAGTAGAAGAATTCAAAAGATAATTATAAGATGGAACTTTAACTGCAAACTTTGAAATATACTTTTATGAAATATGGAAATACTATCTTAATAAATTCTTACGTAGAAATTAATAAAGAACAATAACTGTGGAGTAATGGTATATTACATCTCTTCGTTATGTATTAACTTATTAATTAATGAACCAATCATTATATTACAAATATACCACGCTTCAGTTGAAAGCAAATATAAAATATAATAATCAGAAGCATTTATATTAATTGGAATGAATAATATAAATAATATAAACTTTTTTCTAATCAACACTAACACTAAATTATAAATGTAAGAATTTATTAATTGTTAAAAATTATTTTTATTTTGTTAATAATTATAGGTGTTTTAAGAGAAACTAAATCTACATCGGAATCAGTTAAAGAAAAGTTACAAGTATCCGCTTTAACAGAGAAAAAAATTACAGTTGCAAGGGAAGAATTTAGAGCAGTTGCAGCTAGAGGATCAACATTGTACTTTTTAATCGTCGAGATGAGTAATGTAAACGTTATGTATCAAAATTCTTTAAAGCAGTTTCTCACGATATTTGACAACTCGATTACAAAATCAGAGAAAAGTAACATTGCCAACGAAAGAATCGATATAATTTTAAGACACTTAACTTATGAAATTTGGGGCTTTACTCTACGAAGTCTTTATGAAAGACATAAATCGCTATTTACACTAATGCTCGCTATGAAAATTGACTGCTATCGAGGTTTAATATCGCATGCTGAATTCATGGCATTTATCAAGGGTGGAGCTTCCCTGGATCTGAATGCAGTAACTCCTAAACCATTTCGTTGGATATTAGATATTACGTGGTTAAATCTCGTTGAGATTAGTAAGCTTGAAATTTTTTCTGAAATATTGACAAAAATTGAATTCAGGTGATTATATAGAAATTATCAATATACCCAAAACTGTTTTAATAATTTAATATTAACAAGCACGTTTCGACAGTGCTTCGTTATTTATTTAAAAATACTTTATTTTTAAATTTTGATTCTTAATATCTATATTCTTTTTAACGAATATATCGTGACTTATGAATATTTTTTCCAATGCTTGATCTCTTTTCAAAATATTCTAAATTATTTACCGCATTATTGTCGACTTATAACACGTTAATTTTTTAATATAATTCAAAAATAATAATATTAAAATTCGAAATATTATTCTGATGGAACACGTGAAGATTAAGTTTTTTTAAATATTATAAGCATTTCCTATTTTCTTAGTGAACGCGAATGGCGTACCTGGTATGAAAAAGATAAACCAGAAGAGGAGGATCTACCCTGCGGATACCAAAAGAGTTTGGACGTTTTTCGCAAATTATTATTAATTAGATCCTGGAGTCCTGATCGAACGCTCTCGCAAGCGAAAAAGTACATCGTAGAGTCATTAGGAGAAGAATATGGCGAAGCAAAAATTCTAAATCTTGAAAGTACTTGGTCAGAATCAGAGCCTAGAACGCCACTTATTTGCATTTTGTCTATTGGTTCGGATCCTAGTCCATTAATAACATCGTTAGCCAAGCAAAAATCAATTCGTAAGTAATTTTGAAATTGTATTTATATCACCTATTAAAATACATATTTCGGATCTTGAAATTATATTTATTCGAGTTTTTATATTCATATTTCATAAGGCTGTTGCATTAATTAGCAAAATTGCACTCATTTTCTACTTGTATTAAGTTACGTATAGAATTTTATTTAATATCAAACGTATAATGTACAATATCGAAAAAAGTAGTCTAATCGATTAATATTTAATTTACTATTCATGCGTTCTGTAAAATATTAAAAAGCCTACAATTATATTTCACGTTTAACTATTCGTTTCAAAATACGAATAATTTATAAACCGCAGTACAGTAGTGTTAAACGATAAGTGTTAAAATTTAACGATGAACTTAAGAATATCGAGTATTTAATAATATAATTTTCTTGATTAACTTAACGCTGCAGAACTTAGATCAGTGTCTATGGGGCAAGGACAAGAATTTCATGCCAGAAATATGATAAATGACGCTATGATTTCTGGAGGATGGGTACTCTTACAAAATATTCATTTATCCCTGTCATTTTGTACAGAAGTAATGGATATTCTAGTTGAATCAGATCCAATTCATGATTCATTTAGACTTTGGATGACGACAGAAGTTCATTCGCAATTCCCCATTGGCTTACTTCAGGTAACTATATTGATTACTATATAATCAACAAATTTTCTAGGTAAATTTTTTTCCATTATAGATACTTTCAAATAATAAGAAATAAGAAATGTAAAAGTTCGAATTTAAATTTTGAAGTAAACGAGTATATCTCACATTGGAAATTTACATATTCATAATGTAGGGGAGGGCTTTTTAAAATAATATTCTCTAACTTAATTACAATGCAAATTTAAAAAATCAACTTTAAATATGCACATAAATAAGAAGTCGTTTAAGTGTGCGCTACTGCGACACTTGCAAAGCTGCGATATCCACAAAAAAGGGTCAAAGTAAAAAATATGGGTTGGAAATTATATATTTGCTAGCGCATAAATAAATTAACTATGGATTTATAAGCAAAAGATAAATATGTTTCTAAAAAAAATAAATACTTAATAAAATTAAAAGTTAAAAATAATTTTTTAATAAACTTGCAAAAGAAATTTCTATAAAAATCTGTATTGCCGCTATCCTGACATTAAGATTCATGGATCGCTAATGCACTCCGGAAATCATAGTTGGGTTAGTAAATGTGGAATAGTATATTCGACAGCTTATGCAAAGGAGAAGCGTTTCTTTTACGTCTATAGAATTCATCATCCTGTTCGTAGGCACAGGTGCCCATTGCTTCTTTGTATCTTTCAAGTCAACAAAAAAACATTCGTCAATCCTCCATTCACCAATCTATAAAAGAATATTCTTGCGCATTATTTTCAGTTAGACTTGTAACGTTGACTTTTAATCTTAATAAACAAGATTAGCCGTGTTTCTTATCATTAAATTAGAACTTATCACAATATATACGTGTTTACATAAAAATTCATTACAAACGTATACAAGTAGATTTAAGGACAAATGAAAAATAATAGCAATTATTATTAATTAATATTAAGATTACCAAGAATACTAAGAAAAGAGTACTTTTAAAAAATTTGTTTTCTGATTCTTATATTAACATAATTATAAAGAAACTAATTCTAACTAGAAGTAGAACTACGTAAATTGCGTTTAATTTTTCTTTTAATAAATGTAACCTTCGAGAATTGAAACCTACTTACTATGCTTATTGATTTATGGAAATTTCTGGAGATATACTTATCTGTAAGTATATCTATTAAAACTTTGCGGAGAATAATGGCCAAAACGAGACACATTGTCAGTTTATTTTCTTACAAATTTACTTTGATTCTTAGTCATTATATGGACTTTGATTTTGAAAAGTAAGGATTACTTTCTTCTCTATTTCCCCTGAGTATTCTACCTAAAAACTTCTGCAAATCTACCTTTTTTATTTAAAATTTGATTTAAGAATTAATTCCAACGTCAAATCGCGCTTGCCCTGATTTTAATCAATGCTTACGTGATTTACTTGTTAGAATTAAATTTCTTTAAAAGTAATGATTACGTGTTCGTGGAATCTTACGTTAATATTTATATGTTGATCCTAATGAAAATTGTACTTCTAGTACAACAAATACCAAATCACTGCCACATAATAAATTTAATAAATTCTATGTAAAATACCGTTAAGTTCAAGTTGTCTATAAAAAAGGTAATGTTTCTAAACAAAGATGATATGATAATAATCAGATTAATTTAGAATACTTGGTAAATTGTTAGCTAGAAGAATTAGCGACATTCAAATGAACATAAGTCAATTGCAGCTACTGAGCAATAAAAGGAAAAAGTCTTAAATTTTATATTTCAATCGCGAACAATAAATGTACTTGAATTTCATCGTGCTACTCCTTTTAGATGGCCCTCAAGTTTACAAACGAACCACCACAAGGCATCCGGGCAAGTTTGAAGCGGACGTACCAAGGAGTGACCCAAGACATGCTGGATTATAGCACACAAAGTCAATGGCCTCCTCTGCTTTATGCAGTAGCTTTCCTCCATACAGTCGTACAGGAACGCCGCAAATTCGGAGCTCTTGGCTGGAATATTCCCTATGACTTTAATCAAGCAGATTTTGCCGCTTCGGTGCAATTCATTCAAAATCATCTAGATGACATGGATCCGAAGAAAGGAGTGTCATGGCCAACCGTGTGTTATATGCTTGGGGAGGTATTTAAAAAGTATATTGTACAAAATTGCTATAGATTATTTTAGTAAATGCATACTGGTACGACAGTTTTTTTCTTAAATCTTTTTCGCATTTGAGTTGCATCAATTTATTCATATTTTCTCACGAGATATGCAAAATGCAACGTAAACTGTATATGACGGGACATGTACTCTAATTTCTACGCTTACTTTCATTAGATCTATACAAGAGATTTTTTTTTAATTAAGATCTTATGTTTGTGAAATCTATTTTAAAAAATAATAAATACGATATTATTATTTGTATGTGTGTAATAAAAATTTCGTTTAATCGATCAACAAACTCTGGAAAATATTTTATAAAGCTACATTATTTTTTGATGTATTAACAGTTTGACGTAAGATTTTAATATTTTAACGAATTTATTTTCCTTTAACGAAGCTCCAGAACTTTTCATTTCAATAAACATGTTATTGCAGTCAAGATCGTGTTATTTGTTAAAAAATTCGGGTATTTGGAAGCGGTTTTTCGACATTTGAATAAACTATTAGCTGTTTGTAATGGACTAAAATTTACTTTATTCCCATACATTTTAAATGATTTTATCTAAACAAGAATTATTGCATAAAAAGGTACAGT
The DNA here is from genome assembly GCA_018907045.1 of Wiebesia pumilae. Lineage (NCBI taxonomy): Eukaryota > Metazoa > Arthropoda > Insecta > Hymenoptera > Agaonidae > Wiebesia > Wiebesia pumilae. The sequence continues at coordinate 3,220,942 of JACCHZ010000077.1, forward strand.
ACGGTGGTCGAGTCACCGATGACTTTGACAAGCGTTTATTAACGACATTCACTCATGTGTGGTTTTGCGATGTACTACTGCGAGCTGGTTTCGAGTTTTACAAAGGCTACAAAGTTCCCCAAACGCGAAACCTAACAGGATACTTGGATTACATAAACAATTTACCTCAAAACGATGCACCCGAGGTTTTTGGACTACATTCGAATGCAGATATCACGTATCAAATTAACACAGCCAAAGGAATCTTGGATACGATTCTTAGTGTACAACCGAAGGAAGGAGGTTCACAAGGTGGTGAAACCAGAGAAAATGTAGTTTACAGACTGGCTGAAGACATGTTATCAAAACTACCAAAAGAATACAATTCTTTTGAAGTAAAGGAAGCTCTACAAAGGATGGGTCCATTGCTACCAATGAATATTTTTCTTCGGCAAGAAATCGATAGGTATGACTCAAGAGTACGAATATTATTATGCATTTTATATTAAAAAATCCAAATAAAAAATCTAAAAGAGTATAAAATATCTCAAAGGAGATTTTTAAGCTAAGGAAAATTCAAAATCTTTATAAGCTAATGTAACAATTTTTAATGAACTATTGTTGATGGAACTAATTTGGAATGAAACAGAGGTGTAGAAGGAATTATTCACTTGTTTTATCAACAAAATTGTTGTACATATCGTTGCTACACGTTTCTTTTAAAATTTAAATGAAATATTTTGTGCGGTTTCTCTTCCTTTTTTCAGGATGACTAGAGTAATAAAAGAAGTGCGTACAACCTTGACGAATCTTAAATTAGCGATCGACGGTACCATTATAATGAGTCAAAGCTTGCGCGAGTCACTCGATGCGATGTATGACGCTCGTCTGCCCGAAAAATGGTTGAGAATCTCATGGGAATCAGCTACACTGGGATTTTGGTTTACTGAACTTTTAGAAAGAGATAATCAATTTAGAATGTGGTGCAATCATGATCGACCAAGTGTCTTTTGGATGACGGGATTTTTTAATCCCCAAGGCTTTCTAACAGCTATGAGACAGGTGGAATTAAAAAAAACTCACTTTCGTGTATTATTTGAATTTTTTATTTCTTGCATAAAGTACTTTCTTTACATATATTACTCTTTATTATTAATCAAGAAAATTAATTCACGTTTACAAAATATATCTTATTAAATTATATCTTATTGCGATACATAAATGTAAAATCAAAAAATAAATTTTTATTTCTTTTTATAATTCACAATTTTTGAATTTTTATATTGTAATATTTAAATTTAAAAGTGATTTATTTTAAATCTATTAATTTGGTTTTAGTTTCATCATTTTACTGAACTCAAAGTTGATCATAGACCTTGACTATAAAAACTGTATTGCATTAAGAACCCTAATTATAAAAAACTTTTTTCTACGCGCTTCTGATCTTATTAAATATAATTTTATGAAAATTAGTAAAAAGTCACGTTTGTATAATTACATATATACGCTCATACGCTTACATACTTTCCCACGCACGCCTTTTCACATGCATACGCAATTCTTTGATCTTCTTAAATTTCTGCTAACATCAATGATAGATAAAAAATAAAAAAGCTATGATAGATAAAAAATAAAAATCACAGTTAGAAACTTCATTATAATATATAAGAATATTACATATTTCAAAGCGAATGATAATATAATATTTATAGCAAAATACGCAATTGAAAGAAGATTACATAGTATTTATATTATACAAAAAATTATGAAACTGTTTTGATATAACAATTTCAGGAAGTAACTAGAGCTCATAAAGGCTGGGCCCTAGACTCTGTAGTCTTACAAAACTTAATAACGCGATACAATAAAGAAGATATTAAAGAGCAACCACAAGAAGGCGTTTATGTGCATGGATTATTTTTAGAAGGTGCTTCGCTAGATCGTAAATCTGGAAAACTCGTTGAAAGTAAACCAAAGGTGTTATATGAACAAATGCCAGTGATTTACATTTATGCCATAAATACTACTGCAGGAAAAGATCCAAAGTTATATGAGTGTCCAATATATAGAAAACCACAAAGAACTGATCAAAAATATGTTGGTTCTATTGACTTTGAAACAGATCACAATCCTAGACACTGGACACTTCGTGGCGTAGCTCTGTTATGTGATATTAAATAAATTGGTTGAATTTATTTAATACATTTCCCTATTAAAAATAAATTTCTTTTAAAATATCATGTTGAAGTTTAGAAGAATGAAACAAAATTTTATTCTATACGTTCCTGATATTTGTACAATAAATTTATTTTAAAAAACAAACAATTATTAACATACCTTTTAATAAAGTAATAGTGAAAATATCTACTTTGTATCAAATAAACGTTACCAACATCAACAAATATTCATAATAATATTAAAAATAAAATATAAGTTTTACAACAATTTTTTGTAACGCTATAAAAAATAATGCAATATAAAAAACACAAAAATCATATTATACATAATGCAAACTTAAACAAAAGTTTATTTTTTACAAAACTAAACTATTCTATTATACATATTACTTTCTATTGATATGATATTTTTTATGTTAATCATTATTTATTATTTAAAATCAAATAATTTTAGTTAAATTGTATAAGAAAATTATAAAGAAAACCTGTGTCTTGAAACAACTTTCTTCTGCTAAATAATAATGCACTTATGTACAATGTTCATTTTCTTTGAGCATAATTTCATTGTAACAAACATTTTATTGATTTGATCATTTTTTGTATAACATTAATTTCAGATTCTATTTCAGTCTTTCCTAAACCAATTTCATGAATGTCTGGACACGTGTTCAAACATAAATCTAATACAAAGATTGAATCACGTATATTTTCTTTCTTTTGGTATTTTGTATAATAAAAATGTATTTCTGCAGATTTTAAAATAGTTTCAAATTCTTGTTTCAACTGTGTAAAAGTCGTGTGGCAAAAATTACTCTGAAATTTTTCTATCAGAAGGGTGACGTCTTCTAATTTTGCTAATAAATTATTTCTACCTTCTTCGTTAAATTGTTCTTTAAAACTCTTATGATAATTTACTATTTTAATACCCCAATTTACTTTAGACTTTATAGATTCACTATTTACTAAATTCTGATATCGAGCAATAGCTATTTTACTCTGAATTTGTTCATTTGTAAATGTTTGATTAGAAAAATTCTTAATTTGACCATCAGCAACAACAATCATTATTCGATTTATCATTTTTCGAGCTGCTTCATGCTTGGCCCGTTTCTTTGTTGTAGCAGTTCCTTCTTCTATAAAAGTCGATACCAAACATTGTACAGTGAAAACTCTCGCATGAGCAGGTCCTACATCTCCTCTCTCTTTGTACTCAGGATCATCTAAATTATTTGTTGAACATAGATCCTAGAAATATAAAACAATTTTATTTTATTCCAATGCATATAAATTATTAAAAATTATAATTACTAAATAATATTTTATTACTTTATTATTCTTTACTAATAATTCAATAATCTAATTCATTCTTAATAAGTGTAATGCTTTGCTAACTAACTCTACTTTTATTTTCTTTAATTTAAAATTAATACCTGCAATTCGCCAATGGTATTACGGAATGGAACATTTGCTGGTGATTTTGGACAGACAGGTAATGTCATTGGTAATGGTGTTCTTACTGGTGATGCACAAGGAGATGCTGGTAGTTGAGGTAGTGCATTTTGTTTAGCAATTGCTTCAAGCATAGCTGTTGCAGCTTCGTGTTTAGCATCTTTTTTACATCGACCAGTACCAGATGCTTTAAGACCTTCACATGAAACTTGATACGTGAAAATATTTTGATGTGTTCCACCTCCATTAAAAATAAGTTCATAGTTTGGAATTCCTCCTTTTTTTACCATCATTTCTTGTAATATTGAAACAGGTGTTTTCTTCATATTTATATTTTTTATCAAAAAATTCTTTTTAATCAATATTTACCAGGTATAAACGTACATAAGATTAGACAATTCTATAAATTTAATACAGTCGATTATGGTAAAAATTATAAAAAAATTATAGTTAAATTACAATTGAAAAAAAATAATAACCAATACAGCTAAATTAAATGTCAAATTTTCCGAAAAAATAAATTACATACTTTTATACCAATTAGTTTTTTACATCTATGATTAAGTGACTTAAAACAAAAAATTTACACTCTAATACACAATAAAATATTATCAGTTGTTAAAAAAAATTAAAATATGTTTAATGATAGTAATATACAGTGTTCTTCATAACGTGTAAATTTTTTACTTTAATAAATAATACACCTTTATTGTTATGAGTTAAACATATATTTATACTTTTCCTACAATATACTACTGTGATTTCAAAGAAAAACGTATATTTCTGTATGATGTTCTACTTTTAGTTCATATTACATGACAGCATAGCAAAAGTGAAGCATGTAACAAGCACATAATCCATACATAACCTAAATCAAAGTTTATCCGGAGTAACCAAATAGTCAAAACGCATGCTACTATCAATGGATTATTAATAATAATATTAAATATCAGTATTTGATTACTTAAAATCATTTTTACCATTGAACAGCACAAAATATGTATTGGTTTTTGTAGAAATAAAGAATTAATTAAAATTGTTATATTTTTAATTCAGAATATATATAACCAAAATCGAATTGTGAATACAAAAATAAATTCGTGGTTGAAAAATATAAGTTCATTAAAACATAAGTTACATATTTCGAACTTCAGCATTAAAATATTCTTCACGTAATAATATTTAGAAGTTAAAAAGTGAAAATGATAAATTGTAAAATACTAAATGTTGTAAATAATGTAATAAAAAAACGAATTTTTACTGTTTCATCTACCCTGTGTCAGCGTTTGAATTACAGTTGCCATAATATTTTAATTAAAAATGAAAAAAATTGTACTACAGTTTTTAAAGCTAATATATCCATACAAAGAAATATATTAATTAGGAGTTGTTTAATGGCAAGAAATATTTCTATTTCAAAAATATGCTATGCTAAAAACAAAACTAAGGAAAAGAAAAAATTAAAACAGTCAGATCTTGACTTTCGAGAATTAAATGAACTATATGATATTGAGAAATTAAAGAGAGAATATAATCAAATTATTGAAAATATGAAACAAGAATATATAAAAAATTTCAGTCTTCGATCAGTTGCTGGTTCTATAGAGCTAATTAAAGTTGAATTAGAAGAAAAGCAATATGAATTACAAGAGCTTGCCCAAATTGTTCGAAATCCAAAACTAGTAATATTAAATGTTAATTTTCCTACAGCTATACCTGCAATTCTCAATGCTATTACAAAAAGTGGAGTAAATATTAATCCACAGCAAGATGGAACAACTATTTATTTACCTATTCCATTGTAAATTTGATAGTTTATAAATATATTCTTATAGTTAACCTATATATATTAATTGTATTTTCATATTTTAGAATTACAAAAGACTATAGAGAAAAACTTGTCAAAGGTGCAAAAGTAGTTTATATCAAATATAGAGATGAACTTAAAAATAGAAGGTCTAAACTAATCAAAATAATACAAAATTCTTCAAATACAACCGATACTATTTTTCGAATAATATCTGTCGTTGAAAAATTTACTGATCAATATCTGGATGAAATTGAAAACATTTTAATAACTAAGCAAAATGAATTATCAAAAAACTAAAATGTAATGTTTATCTTTTTAAGAGGTTCAATTTATCCAAAATAATAAAGGTACGTTGTCTAATAATATTTCTTCATTAATTTGAAATTACTTAAATTTATGTTTTGTAAATATTTTTTCCAAAAAGTATGTTTACTTCTTCATATTGATTTAACAAAAAATTAAAAATTAGAAACTTAAAAACATTTGCTAAGTATTGCGCATTTTTTATTTAACTTCTAAATTTAATTATTACATATATTAGATACTTTATTACTTTTAATTTGATTTGAAGTATTTAGAAAAAATAAATGATTATTAAAATTCAAAGGTAATGAATTTTTTAATTTATAATGTAAAATATAATAAAAAAACATTTATTTTATATCTTTCTAAAATATCTCTGAATTTGAATTTCTATAATTTGAAATTAAAATGAAATAGCTACAATTTAGAGTAGATAAGAAATTATGATGTTTAGTTAAATAATTAAAGTTTTTGTTCTTCTACACCAATAAATTCTCAAAAGATGTAATACTTGTATTATATACAAGAAAATATTCTTTATGTTTTCAGAACCCAAATCAAGATATCCTAGAAAAAAGTATGTTGGATACAAACATGTTACAGATTACATTTAGTAATGAAACAAGGGATTTACTTTAAATAGAGTGTCATTGTTTTAACAAAGCATATTTGTGTTCACTATAATCTTAAAAACTATAAAAACTTTAAAAACTATAAAAATGAAAGAATATCATTTATATAGTATTGTTTAAAGATATTTTTTCTTTTAATCTTTTAGTGAAAAATTAGTAGATTTAAAGAATATAATAAAGAAAATTTTATTGTTATATAATTTTTCTTTGTTAATGTGATAGCAACAACCCAAAAATCAATAATTATTAAAATTTATATAATATGAAAATTATTATTAGATTTAAATAAGTTATCTATAATAATTTTTTATTGTACTTGCTAAAACTAGCATGAGAAATTACAATTCCACAATAACTTATTTTTAAATAATTAATAAGTAAATAAATATAGTTTTAGGCAGATCAGTTTTAAAGAGAAAATATAAAAAGGAAATAGATGATCGTGTTATAATTAAAATAAGGAAATCATATTTAATATGAAAAAATACTTTTTTCTAATTCTACTATTGTTGTAATATAATGTTTAATAAAAAGAAGATACTTTGAATCCCTAAAGAAGATAGGGATAGGAAGGTAATTTATTTTCGATAACTTTGTAACGCCATTTTTTAAAGTATTCAGTAATCTTTGGTAAAAATTGAACCGTAAATCACCTAAAAACCATAAGGTAGCAATTTCTACTTTCTCGTAACTATAAATGTTGAAGAGATTCATAAATTTACAAAACAATCGACTAATATTAAATGAGAATATTAAATAATTTGTAGGAATAATTCACAGGCGATCCTTTATTATAAAATTCCATACGATATATATATATATATCACGTAATGTCATAAGCACTTAAATAAACTATTTATCTGAAAAATTCTTAAAATATCCTAAAATAAAGTTCTATAAATATGTTAAAAATTAGTTCCAAGTATAAAACTTTTATTACATATTATTTTTAAAATATATTTACATAATACTTATTTTTACTCAATAGTTTAATTTGAATTTTGCACAGACATTTTTTTTATATATTCGGTAATAGCTTTACAGAGTATTGCACTTGCATTTCTAATAGTATCGGTACTATGAAAAGCAATACTAACCCTAATACAATTTTTTGATTCACCATGATTGGAAAATCTGGCCCCAGGTATTGCCATAACTTTATGTACTTCTTGACACCATTTCATAAATGGAATGGTATCAAAACCTGTAACAAAAAAAAAATTTGGTTTAAAGCATAAAAATATAAAATATCTGAATTTTGTTAAAAGTTTTAAAATATAATAATTTATAACCAAAAGCCGCTTTTTATTTGACTATTAAAATTACACCCACAAAAATATCCAGATATAACATAACCAGGCTAATATTGTTATTGCAATATGCACAGAGTACTTTTAATAAGCAAGCAAGGCAAAAATTTCTGTAACGTCCACTTTGTGTGGCTCATGAAGATTATTGTTTATAATTTGTATACATTTCAGAATTAAACTAAGTAAATTGCAATCAAAATAAAGAACACATAATAAATACATATGTTAGAAAAGAGTCGTATACTCAGAAATACGTTAAAAATATAAAAGATAAAAATTACAATTTTTCCAACAGTAAAAGATAAACCACAATAAATAACATTACAAGAAGTATTAATTTCGATTTTTATATAATTTTTATATACAATTGTAATTTGATACTTTTTTTAAAAAGTAATAAATAAAAATATACCAAAATAGAAAATATTTTGTAGAAATATTTGTTTAATTATAAAATAAAAAGAAAATTCATTGTTCACTACAGAAATCTAACTTCACTACAGAATTCTTCTCAAAAAAAAGCTAATGTAAAAATAATGCGGGGAATATCATTATTGCATTTGTGTCATACTTGTTTTCATTTTTCATTTTTATTTCTTTGTAACTAACATTTTTGCTTTTACATCATCGAAATAATTAGATAAAATAAGCGTGTAAATAAGTTAATTGCAATTTTCATAACATATAGATCAATATTGCTTATATTCATCTTTTTCTGATATAATTTATATATACTTAAATTCAATAAATATTATACGTATAAAAGTTTGCTCATCGAGAGAGAAATTATTGTAATTCATAGCAAATATTAAATATTCAATTCGAGTAGAATAAAGCTTAACTAAATATTTCAATTTGATATTTATTCTAAATTAATGTGCGACTTTATGAAAGTATAAATTAACTCAATTAGTCGATAATAACATGCATACGTTATTCTTTTATCTTTAATATATACACATCTTTAAATAGCTATACCTATAATTTAATTATAATATCACTGTTCATACTTTTTAATTTGCAGTTTATTCTCTTAAATTGTAAATCAAGTATTAAATAAAATTGTGTTTAGTATTAATAGCCACAACAAGTTTTTGTACGTAAATTACGTTGCTATGTGGATATAATTATTTTCTATTTTGAAATCATGATTTTATTATTTTCATATTCATCAAATTTAGTAAGATATAAAAGAAATAGTTACCTTCTGGAAGTTTAATCCAAACAAAGTAGCCACCTTCAGGATGTCGATATGAACAATTCGTTGGTAGATTTTTATCTAATGTATCACAAAGAGCATGCATTCTCTCCTGACAATTATAAGATATTTTATTGAATATTTTATACTTCTGTAAATATTTATTTTATATTTATAAATGTAAGTTTTCAGACTGATTGTTCTCTGATATTTATTTAATTGTTAATATGATTTACGTGTAAACTAACAACAAATTAGAAAAATCATCATTAAGAACATCAGGCAGAAATTATTTTTACAGTTATAAAAATTTCTATAATATATTAAAATATAATAACTAAATTTAAGAATACAATGAATATTTCACCTTATACGTTTTTATTAAATTATCCAGGTATTCGTCTTCTAATTTAAGATGTAATAGACTTGCTATCAATCCAGAAACGTAATGATTGACAGCCCCTCCACTTTTTAAAATGCCTCTAAATTAGCAATTACTGCTTAGAAGTTTTTGTTTATAAACTACTGTTTATAAATACTTATAAAAAAATCAAAATACTTACGATTCTTTTAAAATTTTCGCAACTCTTGGACCGCACTCAATCCAACCTACGCGAATGGCGGGAGAAAGAATTTTGGAAAACGAACCATTGGAAATGACATTTCCACCAGTGTAATCAGGATCTCTGGAATTATCGTAATTGAATAACCTATGCGGTGGATATTTGGTTTCATAATGCAGAAGATTGTAGACATCATCGCAAACTACAGCAAATGAATTATCCCTTGCCATTTTCACTAATCTTTTAGACATCTCTATAATAGTGAATCGAATATCCTTATGATTACTTATGCAAGAAATCGCACACAAATATTGCTTTTACTTATAATTACCAGGTGATATAGTCATTCCAGTTGGATTATGAAAGATTGGTACCGTATAATACATAGCCCAGAAAATTTTTTCATTTCCTACAGTGTATTTATTATTTTGTTCTATTTTAATTAGATTTTCAAGAGCATCTAAATCGACAATATCGTTCTTCATTGGCACTGAAAATATTACAAATGTTGAAAGGCAAGTTAGAAATAAAAAACGTATGTATTTTAAAAAAAATAATCAAAGGATCGATGTAGTACATGAGTTGGTTAAATAAGTAATAACTCTGGTCTTGTGACCTAAAAACTTTTAAATGAAATTACAATTAGAAGGTTTTGTTAAAATAATAATTTTTTTTAATAAAAACAATTCTGATTCAAAGTAACGATTTATTATTTTTTTTTTTTATGGACTTAAGGCATTGCACACAGTTGTATAGTATATACGTGTAGAATTTTAAAAAGATACGTGAACATTTTGTTACTTTATGAATCATTGCTTATAATTGTAATATAAACAAAATATTTTTTCTAAATACCGAACCTGAAATTACTCTTTTCAGGGGAAATTGCTTGAAAGCGTCAAGAGCTATCATGTAAGTAACTTCATCTACAAAAATAACACCATCTGGCGCTATTACGCTGGTTAGTATTAGTTGTAATCCGTGTGTCGCTCCACAAGTCAAAATCAAATTTTCACGTGCTACAGGATCACCATAACGGCGAGTTAAAAATTTCGCTAATTCTTCTCGACATTCCCAAAGTCCGGCGGTTATACCATATTGGAAAAGATAGTACTTATCTTCTTTGTCTTCCTCCTCCTATCATAGTAGTAATTATAAATTTAGCAATTTTTCTAAAGAGGTTTTTTTAATTCATTACAATTTTGCAATCTCTACGATTGCCTTCAATTTCTTTTAAATTCAAATTACATGCTTATAATTAATAAATCATAAAACTTTTGTTCTTATTTCTATTAATCTAATTAGACGGTATATGAATTTAAAGTATTTAAGATATCTAAGAATATATTTTGTGCGTGAATAATTTATGAAATATAAAAGTTCTTATTTTAATAAGCTATAAAAATTTAAAAAAAAAAAAAAAAAAACACAAGTAATAAACTACATTTTTTTTATGAAAATATATTAAAAATTTATATCAGCTTTATTTGCGACAATAAAATTCTTACACGACTACTGTAATATAATTTTATAGATTTGTAAAGCAATAAATAAAACTGTGGCGTACTTTATTATATAGTCAAAAGTATATTTTTAGAATATAAACCATTCGTTTCAATCAAGATTCATGTTAAAGCATAAAGCATAAATTTCATGTTATTGCATTCACAAGCAATAAACATTGACTTTCTTAATTCTGACCTTGTTGAATCCATTGATTGCTTTAATCGACAAAATTTGATTTAATACACGTATACAAGCATTCTTGTATGCAGAAGGCGATTTTAAGCATTCACAACAATTACGTTAATCGATTGACATTTATGCATAAAGCCACAAAATGGCAGTTCCCTAGACTCATATGAATTAAAAATAAGAAATTGCTTATATTAATACTCGCATAAAGTAATAATTGTAATACGATTATTATTCACGATTTAATTTATCTGCGGCAACTATTCTTAAAGTTTTTCGATAGAGGCTGGTATATATAAAATGAAAGATTAATTATCTGCCTCGATGTCTATGAAGCTTATTATCTCTTTTGGATTGTTAAAGACTTTCTTTTAATGTCAATATTCAAATACGTTTGCAGACTGGAGGTAAGTGTGTCAGTTCAACAACATTACGAGGAATTCAGAAAAATTCAGCGAAGCACAAAATGTTGCGCTCCGCATATTTTAATGAGAAATAATTACCAATCTGTGTTTCGTAGCCTTTGCCATGATGCTACTACAGTGCTTGAGCAAATCGGGACCGGGTGCACCGACCGAGAGGTTGACGACATTTGAGCTGTAGACGTTTAGTGCCGTATCGCCATCAAACAGATGACGTAAGTATGGATCCTCTATCCCAGTTGTCATTTTTCTGAAGTTGCCTCTGCGAACAACAACGTAGGTATTTGTGTTAGCAAGGCTTAAAGTGCGACTGGTCACGTGTTCGTAAGCAAAGATTGGCGCTAGCAAACTCCTTGTCTCAAAGAAGGGGCAGACAACATGTTTATATGACTTTGTGCTCACTCGTGTCATACAAAAAAAAAGATATCGCCCTGCATTACGAACTAAATGCTTATTGTAGATGTTTAAATTCCGTTGCGTATAAAAATGTATTTTAGATAAGCATTACTTAATAATCTAAACTTTAAACCAATTAACAGATCCGGCGTAAAAAAAAATCATTACAATACTAAATGATTCAACGATCGTAGAATGATAAGCAGAGATTAGCGTTGAAATACGTGAAGATAAAAAAATTTTTAATATCGTTAGATGTCATGGACAAATATTACATTTGTACAGTTTTCGTTTACGTGATTTTTAGGAACAACCGTCATGAAAAAGGATGGCATTATTATCTTCCAAAAACTTATATTTCACAATAATTTAGTTTATTATACATATATGTATATATGTATATATATATATATATATATAATGTTAATATATCTGGTTAAAAATCTCAAATCAATATTGCGATCATAACATTTATTTTTAGCTATTAAATTAGAATAAAACGTTTTCAAATAAATAAAGACAATAACATACGATGATCAAAAATGACTTTATTTGATTTTTTTACACTTTAATTATATAGAATTAAAAAGAAAACATTGATAGTAACCAATAAATATAAAAAATTGTCTGGATACATTCTCTCGTTGATCAAAATATACGCTACTTTGAAGTAAATGAAAATAATGATTTACTTTATCTTACAAATTAAAGCGTTTGCTTACTAATTGTTCTTTGTGACGAAGAACTTTTTCTCGAGAAATTAATGTATTTAAAATGGTATCATTAATAATCGTGATAATTAACTTTTTCTTCGAATGTCTACAGATTTAGATTACGTATATTAAATCTTTAAAAAGTATATTTTATTTAGAAAAAAAAAACAAAATGCACATTTCACTACATTTTATATAAAAATTGAAATATTTATGTTTATGTAATTTATTTATATGTAACATATTTATATATATGTAATTTATATAAATTCTTGCTAATTTAAAAAAATTGTATTAACATTTTCCATGACGCTATTTTGATGAATGCTACTTGATTCGCTATTTAATATAATAAAATTACAACGCATTATTAATAGAAATAGTAAAATTAAGTCAATATCAATAATCTCTTATGACTGGGTTTGTTCATAATTAAGCCACAAGAATTATGTTTAGCTTTTAAATACGGCCTTTTGTATTTAGATATATACGATTTCTAGTGAAAAATGTTTCGTTACATTTTTTGAAGCCTAAGTAAAGATAAAGTTGCTAAATTTTAAGCGTTATTCAGAAGAAAAATAGAATTATAAGAGATTCTTCATCAGATAGATAAGTTAAGTTGAATTTGTAGCTGATAGAGATAGATATAATTTAGAATCTTAAAGTAAAATCTAGAGATTAAGATAGAAACATAATTCAAAAACTTTACTTTACTCTAACTGCACATCGAAAAAATACGAGCTTTTCAAAGAGATAAAATATTTGGATTAAAACTCAACTGGATGATAAGAATTACACGAGATCTCAACAAAATTATCCTTCCACATAAGTGAGCTAATGTTTTGAAACTACCTATATCTTAAAAATAAATTTAATGCTCATTTTAGTTATTTAATAATTAGTACATTATAATAATCAGTAGGTAAGTGTTAAAGAAATTCATCAAATGACATGTATTATTAATTCAATAATCGTCGATACTACCGTGTACGTTAGAACATATAAAATTAAAAAATTTCAACTATAAATTGCGTGCAAAGTTAATTATTTATGTTACAGGAATAATACGTTGCTTTTATATTATACTGTTTATACTGTTTGCTAATATTCCATTAAGGCGTGTTGCGCTTAAAAACGTCCAAATGTTTCGGTAGCGTACATCAAATTCATCTTATAATTATGATTAGAATTAATAACTATATGAATTTGGAACGACGTAAGTTTTCATTGTTTCATACCTACATTCCTGTTTCGAATACGACGTAGGGCACAGTATAGTGAATTTTCGATTGCAAAATTTCAAACTACACGATTTCGTCAGATCTTTCCGCAACAGTAGTGTCAAAAAGTTTTCATAATGTGCCATAGCTGAAACCACACTGTCAAGTTGTTCACACGCCAAACATGATCAGAATTCATACTCACACCTTAGCTCTCGATCCTCAAGAATAACGTTACTGCGACGTCTGCAGTAACAAAGCTTTCATTACCGTGAGCCAAGTCGTGAATGTGGATTCGAAGCGATGTCATGCAGCCCACGCAAGCGATGATACTACTTTCGCTTAAGTCTTTACGAGTCTACGACAGTGACAATGCTAGCAAAGTCTCTCTTCTACTCCATGCACCGCTGATACCTAAACGCAATATTGCGCGTGTATTAAGATAATAAGTGAAGTTTTACGCGGTAGACTGTCGCGAGACATTGATGAAGAGTGGCGGTAGCAGCAGTGAGTTCGCGATATCGGACTTTCCTGCATTGGAAAACATTGTGCACGTCGGGTATCTCTCGTTGCGTGAACGATGGACGCTCTTTGATGGAGGCTCGGCTCCAACGGATCGCAACTTGCATGACGTCTGTGAGATTATTTCTAAGTATGACTGATAAGACGATTCTGCACTTTGCTTTGAGCTGTCAAAGCAATCTTCTTTCCCCCTTAATGCTCTTAGTTCTGATACTTGGAATAGTGGAAGCTAAGTTTGAGGGTTGACCAAGACACTGGTGGATTGATACTGACCAGTAGTTAAATACTTTCGTTGTATATTTCACGAATAAAACGTGTGGCCGACCATAATAAAAGAACAGATGATAATGTAAAAACTACCAAACAAAAATCTTTTTTTGTAACTATTTTCAGTACTAAGACTATTTTAAGTCTTTAAGGAAATGAAACTAATTCATTTTATAATTATTTTATAATTATTTTATAATTATTTTATTGTTACAAAAAGTAATTTTTACTTATTACAAGAATACATCGTTTCTAGATGCGAAATAAAGAGTAGTAAACTTATAAGTCTAAGCTTTTGATCATCCTCGTTCTCACCGTAAGACCGTAACCGATAATCCTAAAAGCTGTTTCATATAACGCTTACTAAAACTTGTAGTTGTTAAATTCTTCTGACTATTTTCATTCCTTTCATTCCACTTCTGAATGCACTTGATCTATTAGAATGTACTGTCGACAGCAATTTTATAATTGTTAATTGAAAAAATTAAATTTGAGTTTATGAGACTTGTATGCCGCAAAATTCTTTGTACCAAACGTCATTTTATAAAAAACGCCAAATGATAAAAATAAAAGAATGATTCGATGAGTTTAAATGAAAATCCTATAATTTAATATATTGAACAGTCGATATTGTGAAAACAAACATTTGCACTTAAAACAGATACGTACAGTATTTTAAAAACACTATTGTGTGATTTTTTCACTCTATCCTTGATTAAAAATTTATCATTTTAAAAGGAAGATATGATTCAAATGCATTTATTACTTTATATGTCTTTCAATTCCTAGAAGGCTTATCTGCTAATTTACAACTTCCTCGTTATAGTAATTAGAAAAATCACAATCATATTTATGAATAGATCTATACGTGTCTTCCATAATATTATGAACGTCTGATTATTCAATTGATAAGTTCTATTATTAATAGTTAAACTTTGTTCATTACTTGCATTAATGATCGACCATTAATTCCAATGACAATAAAACTTCAATATATTAATTTATTCTTTAAAATTTTTTTAAATGTTGCATCAAATGAACTACCTTAAACTTGGGACTAAATATTATATATTTTTAAAATAAACAAAAAACATTTGTAAAAATTAAAAGCTCAGTGTTATTAATAATTTCATGGTTTTAATTTCAATTTAATTGATATTTGAGGTAGGGCAGTAAAAATAAGTGGATAAATTAAGAATGTTGATTTTCATTTATTACAATATTTTGTAACGATATATGATATAATATAAAGATCTATAAAGTCTATATCCACAACCGAATGACAAATGTATAAATTTCGTTATCTATAGTCTTTTGCGACACTCGATCCGTGTTCTTTTTATTTTCACAATGTACAATTTGTCGCAAGTATCAGTTACATATCGTTTAACAATGAAATAGCGACTGTTATAAATCTATATCTGAAAGAATGAGAATTTAATAGACGGCAATGAAATATGTAGCTTACAGTTTCTCTTACATCATTCAATGCTGATTTCTTTAGCAGAGTGTAAGATCATATATACTTTTATTTATAAATTTATTCTTGTATTTTACAAATTTAAAGTGTAATAAAAATAATAGTTATATTATAATAGTAAATATAATAATAGTAATTGTAATAAAAAAATAATAATAGTAGTAATTAGTAACACTTAACGTAATGTACATAATACATATTGACTTACGTAAGATATTTCGTGTACGTGACTTCCAAAAAATATGTATTTGTTCAATGTCATGTTCTTTTCATAATAAATACAATTTTACTTAATAAACTACTAAATTGACAAGTAACAATTATAAAATTAGAATTGCAAAATTTTTATATGAATAATTTTATGTAATTTTGAAAGTCCAGGTCACGAAAATTCTCATCTACGGTATTACTGTCAAATTATTAAACATGCCTCTTTTAATTTTTATTGAGATACGATAATTTCGTTCTGAACTTTTTTGTCGTTTCTTCAATATTCTGTACAAAATGGCACATCCTACCCTATGACCACTCAGGCGAGATACATTACGCGTGGTATCGTAATATATTTTTGTGCCCATAATTAACTAGTTAATTCAAGTACTTTCATTCCACCATAAAGTAGAATTTCTTTTACAAACTAAATTACCTATATACATTCGAATTTTTGTAATAATAATGTATGTTAAACGTAAACACTTATATTTTGCTGGAAGAGCCGCTTCAGCCCAATTTTATTGGTCCACTAAAAAGATCATGGCATATGATGCAGGCATATAGTATTTGCTTCGGTTCTTTTTTTCTATAATAAGTAGAAAATTTCAATAATCGTAGTTTAAAATTACACAGAGAGCCGGTAACGTTATTAGATTTTTAAGTAGTACAGGTTTGTCTCTAAATCTTCTAAAATTTAATTCTCCTTAGTTCAAGTGACAAACACGGAAAATTTAAAAATTTGTTCATGCGTGTTGCAATGTACGTAAACAAAGGCACCCCTTATTTCTTCGACATAATAGGTACACTTTTTTATATGCAAAATAATTCTAATTAAATAATCGTTTTTAAAAGCATTAGAAGGTACAAATGCTTATCAAAAGTAGATAAACGCGTTCGTAGAATCATGCATTGCTAATACATTGCAAGTAAAGAAAAAATCAAGGGAAATTACGATCGAACAGTTTTAAGTGTTCTTGAAGTATAGAATCTTTTTTATCACAGTCATCGGCGATAACGAAACTTTCATTTAAATTCGTTCAACCGAATATAAAAATTCACTTCTATTAAAAAAGATCGAGATTATATAATCGATCGATGTATAAAAAAAGAATCGCAAAAGCATTTGTCATTCAATTTGCAGAGATAAATTTTTCCTTTTTCATTTTTACTTACGCGTAAATCCTAATAAAACAACAATTTACGTTTTTCTTACTTATTTCCTGTAAACTAGATTTACGTACAATATAATGTGTATACACGCTAATTCGTAAATTACAAGTATGAGTTACAATTATTTACAAGCCACGTTGAAAATGGCACATTAAGAATATATTTGCACTACAGTTCATTGTGTATTGCTGACATGGATAACATATCGACATATATTTTATTCTCATTAGTCAAATCGATATATTCACCAGTGTTAGCTCTTCGTTTACATAGACTTCTTTTTGTTACCTTAATAGATTTCTTAAATGTTCATTCGTTTACAAAATGTTATTCTTTCATTCACAGTACATTCGTGACATTAAGTTATGATCACAATTGAACACGGCACGCTTTTATTTATTCAGGAAATCTCTAAGTACTGCGAAGTGTCCTTAAAAAATGTCACGATGTCACTTATTTAAAAATTAATACAAATACATTTTAAACAATAAGTAATTTCTTAAATTCCAAATTGCTTTTTGCAGATATGTTTTATTATTGTAATGTGAAATCATCCAAATTGCCTTTGGTCTTTAGTAAAAGTTCCATTTTTACAGAAACTTTAATATAAAGCTTCAAAAATTGTACTTAATAAATTAGAAAAATAAAGAAATTATTAAATTCAGGGAATAAATTTTGCGAGGGAATAAATCTTAAAATTTATAATACTGTGAAAATGAAAAATTACTGATGCAAATATATATGTATGATAAATACGAATAAATTATCAAACATCGGAAGCCCGCTTCAACGAATATAGTTGGATTGTGAATGCTGCTATAATATTCGGAATGAATTTGCTCGTCTTTCAAACTCGCGTGTTCCAATATAGAATCATTCCCTTTCTTTAATGCCTCCAATTTTTCTATAATAACATTTTCGTATCCCTTTTAAATATCCTTATACAATTATCATACATTCGTCATGATATCAAGGATTCTTAAAAACGATTCAGAAATTAAATAAAAGCGAAACCTTTAACTAAAGATCAAATTCAATTTCTATATTCAGCTGGACAAATAACAATTACTTCATATAAACTGCACATATACTGCACATGCATTCACATACATACATACATACATTCATACACGTACACTAAGAATTATGGGTATTTATATATAAACGCACATCATTTAGTCACCGGTCATACGGACCTATCGCTGTCGATGTATTTTTACTTGTTTTCGAGATCTAAAATGTCAATATTATACTTGAGTAGTTGAACTTCAAAATCTCTTTTATAAACTACAAAAAATTTCATTAATATTTTTAGAAAAAATTCATTCAATTATAATGTCAATTCACGCTTCGAACAACATAATTTCTTTGATTTTCGACTTCGCAATAAAATTTAAGTTCCAAAATTCAACTTCTCGCGCACTTCCTTCCCGCCAACCTCCTCGCGATTAGCACATCAGACCGTAGTCTCGTTTTTTCGTAACGGTTTCAATGGCTGGAGTTCGCGCTCGAGTCGATCAAAATCATTGTAATATTCGTGATCCGACTCCTCCTCAGAGCTTCGCTGTCGAAGTTGACAAACGCCACCGAAGGCGCCATTGACGAGAACCTTATCCAGGGGATTGGGCGACGTCGGAATGCCCAGAGTTTGCGGCGTCAGAGGCCCGTCATCCTGCGACATTATGTACTCGGGATTATCGAGGGATGTCTTACCTGGAATCGTCAGAAAATCGGGATATTGACGATAGCCATTATGAAGACGCTTCGGCATGGAATCTGCAATTACAATTTAAATTATACTTAAAATTTTTACTTATAATTGAAATTAAATAAGAAGAGAATAGAAGTAAGTTTGTCTTGAATTAAACTAAACTATTCCTAAATATTATCCATAATTTATACATAACTTATGTTTATTATTAGTTCATTGGAACCAATGATTAAATTTCTTAGTTGCTTTATATATATATATATATTCAGCTTCAATGTGTAGTCCTTGCAATTGCTTATTAGTATTTAAGTTTATAAATTGCAACATGAAATCCACATGATTATTTATAATTTAAATAAATTTTACTCTATAAAGTATAAAACAGAAGCATTTGTTTAAAATAGAAAGGTATTTAATTTATTTATAAGTATAATTTTTATTTAAACTCTAATATGAATCTATGTAAACAAAGGATTTTACTGTACTTAGTAAATCAATTAAAAAAGAAAGCAATTATAATCTATTATTTACCGGCAGGATTTGTTTCACCTATTAAATCCATATATTGAGTTTTCGTAGTAGGAAGTTGAGGCGACGGCATTAAATAGTCATCTTCATCAATCGGAAGATCTAGTTTCACACCTCCGACTTGGGCTTGCTGATGTATAGCTGTTTCTGGGATAAATCCATCATCTGTCACGTCACAATCTAATAAATTTATTGATAAAATCGTAATAAAATATATGTTAGTATGATTAAATTGTCTATTAAAAGGATTTGAACACGGAAGTTTTAATACTTGTTAAGTTTTTTTAATAGAAGTAACGAAAAACTAATAAAAGCATTTTTTGTTAGAATACTAAAAAAACAAATAATATGAAATTTAATATAATGAATAAAACAGCTATTGTTTTGATTTAGATTAATATATTTTATTATGAATGATACTTAATTTTCAGTTTCAATAAATGATAGTATTAATCAAGTATAGGAATTAAAATTTTTTTAATAAATAGGTCGATATAAAAATTAAAGCTGACGACTGTTTATAATGGAAAATAAGCTTAAAAATTTTGAAGCAAGTTTAGTAGAAATCAAGTCATTAAACGAATAAATTATTTTAGTAGTAAGTAACTTTAATTAAATAACAAGTCTCACCTCTGACTCCGACCATTTTGAGAGGGTCCGAGCAATACCTCGAGCTGCTCGAGTCCGAACCAGCGACAACCGCGAGTTGTCCGCAATGGCCATTAGGATGGGCATAATGAGACCTTTGCATAGTATTGTTACCCTCATGGCTCGTGCTGCTGCTGACGCCCGAATTTGCGTTACTACCCGCGAGACTATTGCCGTGCATTAGGGCCGCGCCGTACCTCAACAGCTCGCGGTCCCAATTCTGTTGATTCTGGGGTGTGGGCGAATCCGTGCTGAGCGAAGTACCATTCGGCCAGCAGGTTTTTATGGGAGTTCCTGGCGGCGACGAACCTGAGATGCTGTTAGACAGCAAATTAGGCGGCAAGGGCGCGCGACACTTGGGCTGCAGGTACTCATCCGCCTCGACTAGAGCCTCAGGTCCATCCATCGCTGAGGCCAAGTTACGAATCATTTCCTTCTCATCCTGCGTAATTGATCATGGTTTAAATTATCAAGTTGTTGGACAGATTTATTAACTGTATATTATTTTTTATTGACAATGAATTTATCTTTCCGTTTCATTTTCTTATACTATATGCTTATAAAATGGCTCTAAACTTAAATATCGAAGTACTAATTTAAATAACTACAATTTTCTGCATCTAATTTTCAAATGTTCAAACACAATAAAATCATTACAATACAATCGACACGTACCTGCAGAGAATAAGAGGGCAGTCTCATGTACTTGTCGCCTTTTATAGCGAGATACCTGCCCGGATCTCTCGACATCTTGGCAAAGTCCTCGGCAAGTTCCTTAAAGCTAGGTCTCGACTCTGCGTCTAGCATCCAGCACTTGATCATGATCATGTATACGTCGATTGTACAGATCTGTGGTTGTGGCAGCCTCTCTCCCTTTTCCAAAAGTTCCGGTACGTTCCTCGCGGGCACGTTCTCATAGGGTCTCCCTCCGTATGTGAGCACCTCCCAAATCGTCACCCCAAACGCCCAGACATCAGATTTATGTGTAAATATCCTGTGCTGAATACATTCCAGAGCCAACCATTTTATAGGCATCTTGCCACCAGCTGCCTTGTACTGCTCCTCGTTAATGTCCAGGAGCTTTGCCAGGCCAAAGTCCGTAATTTTGATGCAGTTGCCCGTTTGAACAAGAACATTTCTCGCGGCTAAATCCCGATGAACTAGCCTACGCTCCTCGAGATAAGCCATGCCTCGTGCAATTTGGGTGCACCAATTGAGTAATGGCTTAGAGCCGATCTTATCCTTGTTATTCCTGACAAAATCAAGCAGGCAGCCGAGGGGCATTAGCTGCGTCACCAGCATCATCTGCGAGGTCATGCAAACAGCCAGTAACTGCAAAAGATTTGGATGCTCTACCGAGGCCATAATATAAGCTTCATCCAAAAATTCCTTTGAAGTATTGGCGCCCGTGCCTTCGTGTAATACTTTAATCGCTACTGGAATCTTAACGTTTTCACCTTCAGGTACCCAGACACCTTTGTATACATTTCCAAAGGCACCATAACCTATAATTATATGTAAATTAGATTGTGTTTAACTTTGCATTGTACGTTGTGTATATTTATTAATTTATAAGGCTTTATGTTTATGCATATGCGATAAATAAGATTGTTTAGCAATCTTAAGAAGTAAATAAGATATAAAGAAAAAATTAATTTTTGTATCCTTGATAATCTATAAATCTTATGCACTTCTCTTACTGAATGGGGAAAAGTTTATACAAGCTTAAAAATATATAAAATTTAAGTAACACAAACCTAAAATTCCTCCCTTCCTCATCTCTTCCTCCTTGATGATTCTTAATTTGGCAAGATTGGGTTTGACTCCTGTCGGCCTCAGAGGCTCGTTATCATCGAGACCAGTGAGAGCCATTGTCATTTTGACAGTATTTTCTTTAGCTTTTACCCGCAAGCGCCATTGATACATAAGCAAACCAGCGAAGGAGAGGAAGATAATTACGAGGATACCCACACCCCCAAGGATAGCCGGCTGTAGCTCCGTATCGTATTGAAGGCCGAAGCCAACTAGCTCCTGAGAGCAGTAAAGTTCGCTGTCACCACCCGAGAAAATTTTATGGGGATATTCTGGTGGGCAAGCTTCAGTACAGTTGAAGGCCGTTGTATTGTCATTCGGATCTCCACCCTCCTGTAAATATTGTATAAAATTAGTTTTTATATATATATACGCAAAACAATTTCAATAAAATTAATACTAGAGTAAACTTAATTATTGAATTGTATATTTAAAAAAAATATTCATTTAGCTAAAGTGCTGTAAACTAAGTATCTTTTTAAGAACTATTGTAGTTTATAACAGTCCAATGAATAACAGAAAATGAAAATGATTAACATGATTAAAATGATTAAATACATTAATTAACAACTTACCACGTATATCTTGAGATTCCTGCATTTGTAACATTGATTGGGTCCCATACCATAGCAACCGCGACACTGTGGATAGCAAGGGATACAGACTTGAGTATCAGACTCAACGAAATGATCAGCAGGACATTCTTCCTCGCAGTGTTCGCCGCGCTTAAATTTCACGCACTGTTGGCAGACTTGTTCGTGAGTGCCGAAACCGGTACACTTCTTGCAATGTGAATGACACTTGCGACAGATGGCTTTTCCAGCCAAAGGCTTTAAAGCTCCCTGTTCCTGAGGACTGACCCATTCATAATAATGTCCTAAAATATAAACAGTAATTAATGTAGAATTGTTTCCGTTATTAAATTACTTGGTAAAATTAAAAGGCTTATATTTAAGATAATAATCAATAATAAATACTTATTATCATTAATTGATTAAGAAAGCTAAAAATAAATTATTTACCATCCGGACAAGGTTCCTTTTTCTGCAAACAACCTTCAGGTACATGTCTACCATTCATAATAGCTTTTTCGCAGCTGTGACAACCGTTTGGTCCAATGTTATTCTCCGGACCCTCGCATCCACCTACGCAATTTTCATGACAGTGCCGGCATTGACCATTATCATTGTATTTAGACGATGGACATTCTGGTACGCAATAAGGACCGTCGCGTACGTTCTTACAGGCCGTGCAATGCTCAGGATTGGGTCCGGTGCAGGTACCGTTGCACTCCTCGTGACACGGTTTGCAGTTTTGGTCATCAGCTTGATAAATACTAAAATATAAGATGAATTATTTTTTTCGTAATTCAATTAGTTTGATCATTTATTTATAATGCCTTATATAAGAATCTAATTAAGTATAAAAAAATTATTAATAAAAACAAATCGGATGGTTATAGAAAATTCAGTGATTTTTTTGCTATTAGTATTAGGAAATAAAACTGATTTTAAATTCTTACCCTGGTGAATTGCAATCCTTTATACAAACATTCTCAAGAATGTAGTTCTTACAAGACAGACATTGGTCTGGCCCTGGACCCCAGCAACCTTCCTTTGAACACTGCTCATCGCACACCAAATCCTCTTTAACTGCAAAAGAATTTAATGAATTAATTCACAAACCATGATAAATTGGATTTTTACTTTTAATAATTATTATAAATTTTTGCGCTTTAATATCGTAACATAATTTCCAATTGTTGAATCGTTAAGAAGATTATAAGTAAAGAAGAAACTAAAATAATGCAAACGAAAATGAAAAGGATACTTACTGCAATCGGTTTCATTCTTATTATTCGAAAGTAAGCTCTCGTGTTCAGGTGACTTCCTTATCTTATCCCAGTTGATCGTTCCCGCATAGCAGAGATTTTTATTCTCCAAAATAGCCACAGATCCAGAATTTATTTTCCTCAAGGAATTTAAGCCCAAAGAGACTAGTGACGTCTTCACGATATACAAGCTCGCAAAGTATTCAGTCAGCGTCCTACCCCCTATGACCTCCAGATTCCTAAAGTACGACAAGTTCTTAAAGTCGTTGTGATCGCCCTGTATGTTGAGAAAGCCCGTGATCTCCTTGAGCGTACTGAACACTTCGAGCTTATCGGGATGCATAGCATCGTAACGCGATCCGAACGAGAAGTTGGAGTAGATGTGCTGATAGCCTTTAAAGCTCTGATCGAGGATACTGATCGATCCTTCGATAATAGTGCAATCCTTGAAGCTGTCAATGTTTCCCGAGTGGACTTCGGTAACACCTTGGCATGTCTTCGGACAAGGACCTTCACAAGGTACGCACTCGCCGTTTTGAGCCTTCTTTTTCGGTGGACATGAGCGCACGCAGGCTCCGCTGTCCTTTAGAAGGTGCTCGGGACATTTGCGTACGCATGTTGCTCCGTATGCGTACTTGCCATCTGGATTGGCCTCCCAGGAGTACGTCGTTGGGTTATACCTATATAAACAAATTGTCGAATGTACATTAATAATTGTAAATATCTTCGATGAAAAGAGCAAGCGTACTTTTATAACGCCAAGTACAAATAAAAGTCTGTAATAATTTTGTAATAGTGTTCAATAAATTCCGTTCCAACTTTTATAAATGTAACGAACGTGATTACCATTCAAAAATAGTTAGAAATGGCTTTGGCAAGATCTTTTCGCAACTCGCATCCAAGTAACAAAGTACTTGGATAATTGTCACTGGAATTACTTTAATTGGAAACAGAGATTCTTTTCTCTAGTAGATCTGACTTTCAACGTTCAGAGTGTCAACGATTACGAAATTTAAGAAATTACGAGATTGGATAGGGATTAATAAAAGAATTATGTCCCACTTTTGCATAGGCGGACACTCCTGAGTGCAGACCCCATCGTCATAAAAATTCTTGCAAGCTAAGCAATCGCTTTGCTTAGGACCGGTGCAACCACCAGCGCAAAATAAATGGCAGCACTCGCGAGGATTTGGGCCAAAGCATCTACCCTGCCAGCACTGGGGTGAACAATTAGTCTTCGAGAAGCGCTGGCAGTTCTCAGGGCCGTCACCCCAGCATCCCTGCTCGCAGCTCTTGTCACACTCCGGGCAGATACGTTCTGGCGATGTGAAGTTGTAGACGTAGCTGTAGCGACGGTTCGGTCCCGTTATTATTTCTTCCCAATTGATCGTCTTGATGTGGCACAGGTTATAATTATTGTACATCCCTACGCTGCCGTTCAGTATGTCTGTTTAAAAAGAGAAAATTAGCTTTACATATTTTACCACAACTCTAGTTCTTTAACGTATTTTCATAATTCAAATAGATACAAATACGTACTAGTACTACGCTAAATGTAATTATCGAAAAACTTATTTAAATGGTTAAACGTAAGTTTCGTCATAATGGTTTTATAGTTCCACAGTTAAATAATCTAATTAATACGATTCTACGTAGATTACGAGAATTGCATCAGTGTCAATAAATTAAGTTAATACTCTGAGTTTAATTCGATCATTCTAATTTAAACTAATTTAAATGCTAATTATTTATGATTAAAAATTGCGTAAAAGAAGCAAAAGGTGCTTCGATGCAAAAGCCTTCAGCTTTATACGCCATATATATTATGTAGCCTATAAAAATTATCTGTAAGAATTAAATATTACTCTTAATAAATGTATCATTTTATAGTTTAATCAATGCAGAAGGCAGAAATAATAATAATAAAGGGGGAAAAAATTTAATTTTTGCAATAAATTTTGTAAACAAAAGGCTTGGCTATCGCCTTATTAAAGGAATGAAAATAGAAATGAAAAAAAAAAAAAAAAAAACTGATAAACCAGCTGGTTACAATCTGCACGAATGCGCATGCAATAAGTAACGAAAAATAAAAAATATTTGCAACCGCTTACCCCTAAGTGCCGGCATCTCCAGATTGTACATCTGGCACATGGTGGCAAAGAGCGCAAACTCGTCATCGTGTATGTTAAGTTTAAACAAGGTCCGGCCACGTATGATTTGCAGCCTCGGCAGAACGATCTTCGGCACGTCGACATGGCTGATGAGGACATATCCGGTAACTTCGCGTATGTACTGTAGGAAGCTGAGATCGAACTTGTCGTTCTGCAGCCATGTAATCTCGAGGTTGCCGTCGACATAGGTGCAGTTGGTATACCGATCCCGAAGGTTCCGGTAATGATGCTGCTTGTTCGAAGGCACGGATAGTCGACCATTTGTCCCGATGCAGACTGCAACACATAAAGATAATGCGTGATTTATTACTCTGTAGAATACTTATGCCTCATTATGTAATGTAACGAAAATATATTTTATCGAGTCATTATTCAGACAAACAATTCTTTGAAAAATTCGAAAAATCTTATAAGTATGGGGATTTATTCTCTTTGTATATTTCATCTTATAAATGTAATTGTACGCTCAAACTATGTAATTAACTTAACATTCGGGAAAAATGTTAAGGAGACAAGCCAAACAGGAAGTCGGAGGTAATTGTGCATTTAATTAAAATTTAAGAGGTGATTAATATCCGACCTGAAAACTCATCTTCACTAAAGTGACTATTATTACAACAATGTTCATAGGTTCTATATCTTCATCGGTAAAGCAACAGGTAAGCTCTTTCTCAATAATCGATGTTCTCCGCTTTCACGTATACGGTGTCTGGATTCTCATTGATGTGATCACCCACGATATAAAATACCAAATCTCGGCAGAGCAGCGAAGCCTCTCGTCTAGTCCCTCGTTAATTTCCCTATTCTCGATGGCGATCCTAATTAGGAAATGTTCGAAACTGGTCGCACCGCTTGCTAAACGAGGGATAAGCGCTACTTGTGCTCTCACTGGCTCGTACTCGTAATAACGTACTTCCGAACTTCTTCCCCACTGGTGTGCCTAATGCATGACCTAATAAAGTGAAAACCGAGAGAGGGAGACTCTTCGATCAACTAGGATGGAAGACTCAGAAATTTTACGTTTTGTAAGTTTAACGAGAGCATCGCCGAATGCGAGTTGTTCTTCATTTCTAAAGACTTCCATTTTATGTTTCACTTGTAACGATATTGTACGTCTTATACAATGGGTCGATAATTCTTTCGAGGTAAGTCTAGATCTTTCTTGCAGGAATAAAAATTCTTGGAAAGTTCTCCAAAATTATGAAATAAGGATGATTGGTGATGCTCAGATGATTGCACTGAATTCGACCAGAGACATTTGTTTTATTTAGGACTTGAACTCATCGATAACGATAACTTTAGAAAGGTATCGACTTACCACTACATTTGATTACAATTAATTTAAAATCATTTCATTGCTACGGAATGGAGTACCGTTCACAAAACCTTACAAAAGTCATCGGATGCGAAAAATGGAAAGCTAGACACAAAGGTTAAGCAAAAAGTGGTCGCATGAAAGACCGGAAAAACAAGGAAAGGCAGAGTCGAGAAAAGACACGATAAAGTGAGATAAAGTAATGGAAACTCCAACCCACCCACATCGACTTTCGTGCGATGTACCTCTATAGATTGGTCTTTCTAGGCCTGAAAAATGTGTATACGTACGTAGGTACAGGTATATGCCAGGGAATGAAGTGGGCGAACCACTTCCATAACAGTATCGCGCGTCTCAGACACGCGCTCCGAGTTGTGCAACTACATATGTATATTTACCTGGACTTTTAGGGATGTTCACACCGTCTGAACTAAGCTAACGTTCGAAGAAAAAGAAATATATGCGTGGATACGCGTACAATGCGACCGCGTAAATAAAGGGTGAAACGTTGTAATTATTAATTATTCAATGCAGCGTACAATGTTCGTCAAAAAAAAAAAATGACGCAATTAGAGAACTCACCAAAATTTTAAATGCCGTTTATACAATTGAAAAGAATGTATCAACAATAACGTATGAAATAAACGTATTGATAAAACTTGCAAATCCCTTTACCGTTGCTACTAATCATTTTACAAGTACTTACATCGACATTCAACCCAATAAATCAAATAAATTAACAGTTTCGAAATACATAACTACCGCTGAAGTTCGTGATTTCCATCAGAAATTTTTTTTATTTTTCAACCTTCATTCGCACTGCATTAAAATTGAATTTGCGAAAGAAAGATTCAACGAAAGTTATTTCAGGCTCATTAGTCTTGCAAATACACGTCGCAGAATCAGAGTTATTAAAGGCTGCCCTCCATTCGTTTTTCATCATGATGAAACGGTGTGAACGCCCCTTGAACGATACGCAAGTATGGGAAGAGTGCAAACAGGCTCGCAACTTCGTAATGGGCTTTTCCTCGGTGATACTCGTAAAGTTGCGTCGAGGCACCGCACGCGCTCTACACAGGCGTGCTGGTCTGACCCCTCTAACGAGAACGAGATCTCCTCTTCCAAGTCCCGGGGCCCATTAAGAGACTTGTCGCCAGGAGCGACTCGCCCGTGTGTATCTGCATGCCGAGCTTAACGCGTGCCACGACTCGTCGCTCGTTTTTTCTCCCTTTCTACGCATTCGTAAACGCACCGCGAGAAGTCTCGTGAAATTTCATCCGTGGACTCGTCGGCAACGCGTTAACGCGCGAGAATTCATCGATGTAGCCATTTCTGGAGGCACGTGATTTGTTGCTTAAGAGGATATTATATATCGGCGTAGAGCTCCGAGTCAACGGCATTCGTATTCGTTGTGAGGCTTTTATTATTATTTGCATCTCTTGCGAGCGTTTAGCGACCCTCGTTTAGCGACGCTCGTTTAGCGACGGCTTGGACACACGTTCGTTTTCTGATTTCTCATCGAATCGTGATAAAATATCGATGCTATTTTGTCCTTCGAAAGGCCCGCCAGCCTTTCAACCTTTCGCTGCGAACTCGATGCACGCAATTCCAAAACTCCGTGTCAGTGCAAAGAATCGGAAATCGTTGGGACGCTTTTATCCTCGTGATCGATAACTCCTCGGTGACCGGCAGTGCGCTCGTACCTACCTAAAATTCTGCAACGATTTCTCAGCCTTTGACAAGTCTCGCATCGCGCGATCCTGCACGCGCACCGCGTAATCTTGGCGTTCGATCGCGTTGCGAAAGGATAATTGCGCGCCGTCTCATCGGAGAAATGCGCTGGGCTTGAACGCTCGGTACCGCGCAATCCCTTTTAAAAGGGCGCGCGCGCACCCGATCACGAAGGGGAGGAGCGACAGGGGGCAAGTGGAAAAAGCCCAAGTGGGACGTACAGAAGTATTTCGTAGGCGATCAAGAGCAACTCGCGGTCGGAGGGGAATGAAAAAAGGAACGAAAAGGGATAGTTATTCCTAATTAAAGTACCTGTCGAGACTATGTCATTAAGAGCGCCGCCCGTCGATGATGTTTGAAGGATTGCCTTCTTTTTGCGTTCTTAAGTGACTGCGTGGCGTGTGCAGCGAAGTGAAACGGGAGCCGATGTGCGCGACTTGCACGCGGAGAAAAATAATAGTCCCGCAAACGTTGTTAATTAAAATTGTGTACATTGCTTTATAGATAGTTAATGAAAATGAAAAGATTGAATTATGCATGTGTATATTAAGGTATTCGAGCATTCGATATTCGTTAAGTGCGTTTTATAATCGGGAATTCATTACGGGACGATGCGCACCGGTGGCCGTCAGTTATTAGCACTGGAAATCAAATTCAAGCCCATAGACGAAAGATTTTTGTTTGATTTTAAAACTTCAAGCGATGTTGCGGCAAGGTATGTTTCTCTCGAAGGGGCCTTAAGCTTGAGACATTAACATCCAAGAGCGTGCAGTCGATTACCGAACGCCAGACCGAACGCCGTTACACATCCATCAAAATTCCCGCTTCGTGGCTCCGCGGAGATAAAAACAAAGGGCAGTTTGCCGGAAAACGAATTCGGTGCCTCGACGCCGGTGCCTTGAGCGGAGGGCTTAACGCTCCATAATTTTACGCCGATCGGCTATTTCTCGCACCCCCTTTCGCACGCGCACGTAATACGCTGTATATACATGGAGCTCGAGCTGTAAATTTGGGCGAAAGGGCGGTACTGCCCAGCAGAAAATGCCACGCGTGAAATCGCCGCAATTTACGGAAGAAGCGAAGCCGTGCCGCTGGAGTTAATCACATGTTTCGCGAGACAGCGGCCAGTTTTTCGCGAACGTTAACGAAGGAGAAGCTGCCACGCTCTTAACGAGAGCCGTTTATTCTTTAAACGTCGTCGGCGAGCGGAGCATTTCGAGATCGGCATCATCCCTGCGTATGCGCTCGTGTAGGTATTATATGTTTGTCCGAGTTTGCAGGCGTTTGTGAAAGACGCGGAACAAAGAAAATTCTCGTTTTGTCGTTGCAGCTGATTGATTTTGAGACTCGTACCGTACGCGTTTCACTTGAGACATTTTCTGCAAATCGCTCCGATGGAGGAATGGGACCTTCTGTCTTTCCTCTTTGAAGGCTTTACGCGAATTTTATCACACACGGCTGCGAACGTGAACAAATTCAATTGGTTGAGAAATCCGTGCTGGTGGTACTTTTTTTGAAACGAGGATTAATTAATTTTTTAGTTACCATACGCTTAGAGCTTTAGTTATCATAGCGGAGCAGAGGAGAACCAGCTTATGCTACTGTAAAAATGTAACATAATGTTTATCGAGTGATAGCCGGTAAAATACAGGAATTACGAGATGTAGTTGTGTAAAAATTAAAAACCATTTGAAATCATAAAAGGGACTTCAATTTAATAATAATTACTTTGAAATAAAATTAGGTCTGCACTTTTTTGGTTTTTCTTTAAACATAAATACGTATTTGTCGTTAATTTTTTCTGCAAATTACGTCGTAAAAACCTTAATGCAATATTTATTATAATTTGCATGCAATAAATTTATAATTATACGAGTATATAAATTAAAGGATTAAATTTTATAAACATTACGCAAAACTAATTGCGTAACATTATACGCATTAAAATACTTATAAGAGGATATATATTCAATGATAGTTCGTTGTTTTAATACAATATTAAGATGCTCCACTTGGAGTACATTTTTACTTTAAAAACATTTTTTTAAGCAAGGCTCATCCACGTCCATTCATTGTAAGTAAATAATTTTAATTACCTTTTTTAATCTGTTTCGACGACAGAGCACTTTCTTTATTTTAAGTAAAAGCAGTCTCAACAATTCCATAAAGCTTATTATATGACAGTTAGCAAAAAAAATGATTTACGCAATATATTTTATTGGCGTCTGGCCACCACCAAACTCGTAAAACGAAAAGAAGAAAAAATGAGAGAGAGAGAGAGAGAGAAACGTTAGATCTACACTCGAACAACACTAAGTCTTTCGGTAATCTTTTTTCAAGTTTCTTGATGTAACTTCGACACGCCGCCACTAGATTTTTATGCGGCACTTTAGGTTCCATTAGGGCTCTCCCAAAGTAATACGAAATAACAGTACCTGCTCACAGGCGCGTCGTCGAGCCATTTATTCAAGCTCGTAAACATCGATACCCCTTCGATAACCAAGGTTCCTCTCATCCTCACCCTCTCTCTCTCACTCTTCTACGCTCTTTTTTTTATCCCCTTTACTTCTACTGCGGTTTGCAAAGACTCGAGGCGAAATTTCAGAGCTAGTGAAAAATATAAAAGATGAGAGCCGTAAGTGCGCGAAGTAACCATCGGCTTCTTCGTCACAAGTAAAAAAAAAAAAGAAATCATAAAGATCGGGGGGAGAAAAGGATGAGGTTTTGTACACGCCATGGATATCGCGGTCATATGCAACCTGCGCGCATCTTCACGTGGAAATTTATGCTTTCGCAAAGCTAATTGCACGATATTAAACAATGAGGAGAAGGGAAAGAGGTGTGTTGTATGGAATGCTTATGAAAAAGAATGGCTTAAAGGAAGATGATCGATACGTATCGATAGCTATTATACCGATGAGAATAAACTCTACAATTTAGTACTTCTTTCTGCGTTATTTTCTATTGCTTTCTTTGATGCATAAATTTAATTTTGTACAAACAAGCTGAAAAGACCTTTTAAGCAACACGCAACCAAGAAAATTAATTACATAGTGTAAATTTTGAAAATTTCTAGCAATTACGATTTGTTATAAATATAGTACGCGCGGTCGCATTTATTTTTATCGATAAAAATCTCCAGCTTACAATAACATTATGTCCATTGAGAGAGGATAGATTTAAGAAGAATATGTTGAAAATGATTTAAGTTTGCACATAAAATCACGCGTATATATCATTCGTTTATATTTTTGAAGTAAAAATATTTTATAATCAAAAATACTTCAAGTCTTAGGCAAATCATAATAATCCTCACTCGCGAAATCTGCCCTCTCTCTCTCTCTCTCTCTCTCTCTCTCTCTCTGCTATAGAATCTTTAGGGCTAATAAGAGCTCAAAGTTTGACTTCTCTCTTATTTTTTTCTCCACGATCTCGGTCAAAATGCCCGACATTTGCCACAGCAAATGAGAGGTTTCGCGTCGTAAAGGCGCGAAATAACCATCGGGTATCGTGCAAAGCGGAAAGCAAGTAGAGAAAAAAAGATGCACGAAGGAAAGAGAAAGCGAGGAGGGAGAGGGAAAAAGGAAGAGTTGTCCCGAGTGTAGAAACAATAATATAGGAAGGGCTCTCCAAAGGATCAGGAGAGAAAAAGATAGCGTAAAAGGAACAATGGATGTAGAAGGCTAAAGGAGAGAGATCAGGGACACGACTGAAAGCACTACATCAGCAATTTCATAATAAAAATCACGAGTGCGTGGATCGATGCGCATTTATTTGGTCTTCTTGGCTTACGTATACGGCGTAAAGTATGAAAGACACCGGTTCACTGGTAATAAATAGCATAATAAAGCCATAAAAGCGTTGAGATGTTAACGTATATTCGCCTCGATTTGTCTTGACCCATCACTTGTGTTTTATGTTACTATACTTTTCTCAAAATTAAATTGCGAATATTTACTAGGCGTACGATTATGCGAGCGTCAAATATATTTCTAACTTGACAATAATTACCTTGGATAAATTAGACTGCCGTTGTGAGATATTGAACTAATGAAAGTGTCGACTACGTGCTAAAATTATATAAACACAATACATAGAGAGCCGTGAAGTTTTACCCGCTTATGTTTCCCGTGAAAATTGTAGAAAAGGCGTATTTGAATAAACATTTGTTCAATTTAATAACTTTCTATGAGAAAAAGAGGGAGAGAAATTGCTCGCAGCTGATGAAGTACTTTTAAATTTCCATTAACTCTTCCAAAAAATACAAATCCAAAGAGTCCGCAGAGCGCTAAAGGTGGTGTTTATGGTACTCGCACACTTCGCTCGTGAATTTTCATTGCCACGACTATCGTCCGCGGAGTTAACTGCCACCTCTTCTGCGAACGACTATAAGTCTTCAGCTCAGCGCGAGTTACACTCGTCTGAGCGGCGTTTTAAGCGCAAAATAAAAAAGGCACGTTATACGGCGTCGCATCGATTAAAAAATCCGCGCTGAGATAAAGGGAAAACGGCGAGCCTTAGAAGAAGTAAAGAAAAGGCAAAAGTAAGGCTCTGAAATCGGCTGCGCTCGTATACATACGCCATATACATTAATAGCTTTATGGTTTATTGCTTTCGAGTCTCTCTGCGGTTCGCTGCGGCGGCTTCACTTCGTGGCTTATTTAGCGACGCATCGACGCTATACTATTTCGCGCGAGGCGTAAAAATTTTTATATTTTACGGGTACGTGAGCGCTGTTCCGCTTTTGCATGTAATATACCCCTCGCTGATGCCGGTGTGTGCCTTTTTTGGTCAGAAGAGAACACGATGATTCGGATAAGGAATTTCAGCTTTTCCCGTAGGTAACGGTTACAAAATGTTATTCTTCGGATAATTATTAAAGGTAGATGCATCAACCGCCGAGCGAGCAAAAAATTAGTACGAAAATACGTTGTTTCTGTCTGCGAGGAAGTTAAGCAACTATTTATTTATTCGCGATGGATCGAATGTTTTATTTCTGAAAAATACCCTCGCGTGTAATAAATATTGTGCATTATTCTCTCTTGTTTGTTTTTATGGCTTTGGCAAATTTATTATTTTCACTATAATTGATTGTATATTGGTGTACTTAATACTATGGGAACGGTCTGTAAGAAAATATTAATTCGACTAAACAAGATTCTTCTCATGCTAATGTAAAACCTATTGCTAACAATTTTCAAATAGCATAAATTACATTTCTTCCTTTGACTCTTTACTTGTGCCATTTTTCTTTGTCGATAACGTATCCACCTCCATTACATACCAGCTATTTAAAGAATCCAAGCACCTCCGACAATACATAATACATAAGAAATTACACTGCAATTAAATCAAGTAAATTACTTCTTCAATTCTCACACCTTGACCATTGTAGGTCAAGATTGTAGTACAATACCATATATACATCACACTATTTCATCGACGCATTGGATTTTGAAGAGAAGACACGTGAGAGCAATAATTCAACTACGTGTAGAAATAATAATAATACTCTAGTGGATATGCATTCACATGCACGCATGTGTACAGCGAAAAAGAACTAGAGAGAAAAGGTAGACTGGACAAGGAACAAATGACTCTACTTGGAATGTGCTTTGTTCTCTCTTTCTTCCACCTCCGGCGCAACACGCTCAACAATTGCTTTTCTCTTTGTCTCTCTTGTATTTTCTTCATAGCGACCTGCAGCAAAGGTCCTAGTCCTTTCCTCCTCCTCCTCCTCCTCCCCCCCGCCCCACATTAGCTCTCTCATGCTCTTGCTCACTCTTCGTTTTCTCGCCACTCGTTACTTCAAAGATTCCACCTTTAGCCTTGTATACCTGTATAGATAAACGCTTCTTTTTCTTTTCCCATTTTTTCTTCCTCTGCCTATCAGTTTGCACCACTATTCTTCCTCCCCCCCCCCTCCTCAATCTATCTAGCAATATCGTTTTATCGATAAGTATCGTATTCTTCATCCTTTCTTCTCATATTATGTATTTTGTACATTCTTTATGATCTTTTAATTCTCTTAGTATATTTTACTTCTCCGATGCAAATGAAAAAGAATTCATTCGAATTAATTTTTTACCTTTTTTATACATTTTGGGTTTCATATATTACTGGATACCAATGTATTGCAAAGTAATATGTTGTTATTCATTTTAAAAAATTTAGTAGTTTATTGCTCAATGGGAGATTGATAATGATTTTATTTTAATAATACAATGTTAAATTTATTGATTTTGATTTTATATTTTCTAGGTATGGTCAGGTAATAAAGAAAATTATAAAACTATTATACTCGTCTTTTATTAATCTTGCATTTGTATGGTCATTATATAATTATAATTAACATTTGCTAAAATAGTCTTAAATAAAATTCCACTTTTCTAATTTTTAAATAATAATTTTTAACTCATCTAACTCAAAAGTACCTACTTGGCTTTTACTGGTAAAGGAAGTGGACATTTTATGACATTGAAATATTTTTTATTAGGTAAAGCACTTTTTTATAATTTTTTTTATAGTGTATAATTTTATATATTTTTATAATGGCTTTTATCGTTTAATCCTCAAATCTCTCTCTCTCTCTCTCTCTCTCTCTCTCTCTCTCTTTCTCTCTTTCTGTTTGTCTACTTCATCGAGCCTCAGGCTCTAATTATGAACCCCAATCTGCGCAAATGTCCCGAAATTCCAGCTAAGAACGTTCTTAATTTTCGCGCCAAACAAGCTAATCGTCTTGCACTTAACTGACGATTACATGAACGAGCACGAGTGCAAATTAAAGGACGAGAATGTAAATTACCAAGAAAATTGAATATTATTTTTTGCCCTTTTTTGGTCATTCTCTAAAATATATCTTTTCAAATAAGAACTACTTGGTGCGATGTTTTGTTTATTATTATCATGCAGTTACGTGGATAAACATAAAAGAATTTTAATGGTTATACTTTTGATAAATTCTCGTACACATTTTTTTTTACTTCAGCATAAATTAAACAGATCTACGAAGATTTATTTTTCGCGACTTGTAATTCCTCATGTAATAAAAATATAATTTATTGAATACGTACACTGTAATTTTAAATGAAACTACATGCTTATTCAAAATCAAAGTACAAAAAAAACTAAGATACATAACGTTCACTCATTTTCATAAATACTCCTTATAATTAAGATGACAATATGCGGGATGAATCACAAGGAACGACGAATTATATAGACTATCCAAATAAATCATTTATGAATATTAATAAATGTTAGTCAACGGATAATATATATATTGAAACAAACCCCATTATATGCATTTTATCACCGATGGTTTACAATCCCAAAACAGTACATAAATTAACGTCCGCAACGCATAATAATCCAAGCCCTCTTAATTTTGATTTATCCAGAGCATCCTATCGGTACACCTAGATGCATATGCATATTGTGTATATATACACATATAAAGTCTACGCAACAACGGACGACTTTTGTCGCAACAATAAACTTTCGGCATGACTGCATATATATAATTGCAAATTGCATGTCATGCGCATAGGTTGGAGAGGGATATAAATTGTCCTTAACGAGATTGTAATTTGCAACTTGTATGTACACATGTGTACCTATGTGCATACGTGGGACTGTTTCGAGCGATTGTTATTACATGTCCCCGTGTATCTCGATGTTCTTAAGTTACGAAATAGCGGATGCGACGATAGAAATTGAATCGACGACACGCATAAGTATGCGAGCGAAAAGCTCTCGAATCAGTGCGCTGCTAAATTTCGTGGACGAAATAGTGCGAAAAATTCGAGTCGATCCTGCCCAAAACAAATAATAATATGCTTTGTCGATGAGATTCAGGGTTACTAATCACAGCATTGAGCTGTTGGCATTATAAGTATTATCCCAGGTGTTTTTAAATATATAGGATCCTTTCTAAGAATTCAGAAAACATATGTTTAACTGTGGTTTGGAATAAAAGTGCAGCTTTGAAGCTTCGATAAAAATTCTACAGCGCACGCATTAAAGAGAAAATAAAAGAGATTAAGGGATCTTGCTAATTTACATTCTTAATAATCTTTTAATAGACTATTTGGTTTAAATCTTTAAGAATGGCAGCTCTTGTTGTCAATAAAAAGTTAATTGCAATTCCTTTGCGGTATTACTTAAAAAAAAAGAGGTTTCTATCAACCCTAATATGTTCGAAATGAAATTTTGACTTCAACTGAAGTTCAGCATTATCAGACATTCGCATCCAATTCCATTTAATACAAAATGAAAAGAGAGCGCGTAGCAAGATAATGTATCTGAAAAATCATCCAAAGAGAAGAAGATTATTCACGTTTCGCTTCTCAATCTATCCAACCCATCGTCATCTTCCATACCTTGCCCATACCTCCCTCATATCAGTGAGAAAAAGGTCAAGGAAAAAAGAAGACTCTAAATTATCGCTTTTAATGATCTCGATAAGAATAAAATCTACTCTTCACCTGCCGAAAGAAAAAGAACGAAAAATGGAATGCGCACTCCGAGAACTTCATAAGAATCTCGTTAAGCACTCTGGGAGCGTTCGCGAGCAGCTCCGTTCTTTTGACTTCACTCTTGCATACCAGCTGCGGCGAGTGCAAAAAGAAGTAAAAGAAATGGGCAAGAGTGAAAGAGAGCGGTGTGAGGGGCGGGGAGGGGGGGAAGGACTACGGACCATTGTGCCCCCGTTTCCCATTGTCCGACGGATATATATCGATGGCCCGTATCGTCTGCAACTGGCACAATGACTCGCGAGAGGAGCAGCCACCGCTTCCCGCTGGCTTTTCTGCGTAAGGACGAAAAGGATCCGTTCTTTGGGGGCGTACTCCGGGCTAATCCTTATTAGGAACTGACGGGGGACGCGTTGTCTATCTTTTTGGCGTTAGCGGTGTTGGTTTTTTCTCTTTCTTCTTTGTAAAAAGGTGACCGGTGTGAAAAGAGACATGGAAAATATTTGCAAGTAGGGGAATCCTTAGGGGAAGGTAATCTTGATTCGGTGGAAATTATGTTCGTGTATGGATATTGTACCACGTGAGAAGATAGATCCCTATAGATATGAAAACCTTTCTCGTTATAATCTTAAAATCTTTAGGAATATTACATAAAAAGTAGTGCACAAAAAAGGAATTTTCTACTTTATTAATTTATGTTTCTTTAAGTACTATCTTACGTCTTTTAAATTGTTTAGCTCTATATGTATGTATGTGTTACGCAACACGTTAGTTTTGCGCAAGAAACGTAACATATGACAGATGAATTTAATGCGAATACTAATGAAAAAGATGCTGTAATATCAATCAGAACGGTATCGCGGAAAAAGTAACTCTATGTAGTTCAATCCGAAGGATAAAACCTCACGTGAGAATACGAGAGGACGAAAACTACGTATACGCAGTTACAATGATTCGGATTCCAACGCCAAGACATGCAACGTTAGCGAGGAAACAATTACAGCGTAATTAAAGCTGTAAGCATGCTCCAATCGCTTGTTTTCTCTCGTAATTCTCGGACAAATTCACGAAATAAATTGAAAAGAGCGAATAACAAGACGCCAATGCCAGAAGAAATGCTATTCCCACGTTTGGGTAACGTTCCAACAAAACTCTGTTCACGTTAAAATTCATCATCTTCGAGGAATCACAAATATTTTATTCATTAATGAATTTACATAATTCTATTATTAGATATTTTCGAGTGTCTATCCAAGCAAGCTTAACTCTAAAATTATTAATATCTAAGATAAGCAGTTCTCTTTTTGGAAAATACGAGTGGTTCTCTTCTATATTTCTCACGCTAACATCGTATTCGTATTCGTTCAAACTTCAGAATTTCAACTTTTCGCCAAACTTTCGAAGAATTTCTCGACTGACTTTTCTCTTTTGTCCTTATGATGCATATGCCACGCACCTACGATCTATCAAACTCACTAGGCGCGGTCAGTTCGCTCCGGAAAAGGACGAGGTAAAAATTGGAAAACCCACCGACTCGCATTCGACCAGCAATGCGCGTGTGTGTGCGTATTTCTCATGACCCCGGAAGAACATCTGCCGTCTCTTTTCGTCTCGTTCTCTGCGAAATTGAATTTGCATGCCCCTTTGCGTGAGAAAAAATGTATCTCTCTCACGGAAAAAGCATTCACGCCTCGTTTAGCCCTTTTTCTTGTACTTTGGCGCAGATCTATGTGGATTAAATTTCTCACTCAAAAGAAAGAGACTAGGGATTACAAAATTCATCCTTTCAGCTATCCCGTGCTTATGATTACATACGTAAGAGTGGAAATATGAATATCGATCGAAATAAATTGGCTCCAGAATTGAAAAAAAGTCTCAATTTTAAATTATCAGACGGTACACGATAAAGAAATGCCTTTCAATTAGAATCTGATACGTCGTACTCCTTAAATGCGAGTTTGATTATATTTAATAGAATGTGAGAGCTGTATTGTACTTTTAATCATAAATTTAATACAGAATTGTTCGTAATGTAACTTTCGAACCGAATCTAAGCTAAAAACTAATCTCAAATCTAAGAATCGAATCATCGGTAAGCTACACCAACGACAAATGCCGATTCTTTTTATTAGCGATGACTTAACGCTAATAACGATGAAAAAAACTAACTTTTAAAAATTACGTCTATTACCCACGTCGAACCATAAGCTGGACACTTTATTATACGTATAATATATTAAAGGAGTGACGGACTTGGCTATCGGAAATTAACATCGAAACATTCCGAAAGGGGGCGAGCGATCTGAAATCGTCTAATAAGCCTAACAATTTTTCATCTGTCAGCCGTCGACTCGTTCGCTCGCGCAACAATGATTCATCGAAAAATTCATAGACCGATCTCTTTCGGCGAGAGCTGATTCCGATCGCTTTCCGACCGTGGCACTGAACTTGCGCGTGTGACTTGTGTACGTGCGATGTGCTTATGCACCAGCGAAAAAAAGAGTGAAAGAAGAGATCGGTGCACCTGTGGCTCTCGCCGAGATCGCTCCTCCGATTTCCAGCATATTTTACAAATGTCTCGAGTGCGTCTCGATTAGTAAAATCAAAAGCCCATGGGTCAATCGACGATCATTTTCTTTTGTGTTTTAATGAAGGTATCAGGTCTTTTTTCAAAATTCAAACTGGCTTTATCGGTTCTACATATTTATCACTTGGAGACATGGATTAATAAAAAACTCGTTTCGATAATTATAAGAATTTAAAATAATTTATTATAGCCGATGCATTGGTTTTATTCGTTATTTTGGATGTATACCTTTTGAAAAATTTTAAAATTATTATGTTGATAAAAATGCCAATTAAATTATTCAATACTGAAAAATTAACTCTCGATTCGTATCAACGTATTTCAACCGCACAATTACACCTATTGATTTTAATGTAAATTACTATGATTATTATGTGAATTTTCAACCAGCTGACGCTTTTTTATTAAACTCCTTCGCAATCATCTTAACTTTAGAGAATAATAATGACACAGAGGTGTTCCCGTTTATCTTCGCTCCGTACGCAGTCGTGAATTTAGAATACGACCTCAACTACAATAAACATTAAGTAATAAATAGAAATAAATTTTCAACGGCACAGCCAACGTATGTTCTTACGGTATTAAAATACAAATTAAATTTAAAAGATCGAGAAAACACTGTTTCTTTTAAGATCACACAATGGCATCGGTCGCAGCAACAACAAGGTATTTGTAATATTATCCGTTTCAACGGGGAATGAGAGCATTACGGGGCAAAGGGGGGAGCCGATCTGTCGACCAATAATCCGACTCGTGTTCGCAACGATGTCAAAAATTGTCCATAAGTTGTCCGCGAAGGGTCTCTTCAACGCAACGAAAGAATGCGTACATGCATGTACACGATACGTCGTCGTTGCACATTCAATACCCACCATTGCGAGATTAATTGCATGTTAACAAATCACAAATGTCTTGATCTATTTACCTGTGAATTTTGTACTTTTATCTCGTACCGATACTACGCAGAGTACGATCGTTAAGATTCACTTCTTTATACGTACGGAGACATAAACATATGGATGTGGAATTGTTTCAACAAAAACATATATTAAATAAGACGCCAAGTAGAGTCATAAATAGATCTACAATTATGAAACGAAATTACTAAAGTTAAATATGAGTATGTACCAATGCATTTGTGTGTTAAGAATAACGTTCAATTTTACTGCAAATAAAAGGAAGTTCTTATTTTCGATTATTATTATTATTATTATTATTATTATTATTATTATTATTATTATTATAAATAAGCTACATTGATTGACTTCAGTAAGAATGGCTTATGCGCTGAGTACTTTTACCACGTTAAAACTTCAAAATCAATTGCGAAAATTTCAAAATATATGAAACATAAATATTACTTAATTTAGACGTGTTGCATTGAAATTTTCTTTTTCTCAAAATCTAATCAAAATATAAATTGGTAATCGTCTCTATTATTATTCATAAAAGAAAGTCCATTAAAGATTCTACATGGTTCATACAAATATATTACATTACTACATCAATAAACCTTATGAGTGGCGCTTAACACAGAAAATTACAGGAAGACAGTCGAAAGATAAACATAAAGGTATACGCGAAATAGGCGAGATAGAAACGTACCTACGCGAAAAAATGTAAGCATCGTTCTAGAGTCCGTAACGAACAACAAAAGATGTAGACTCGGATTATACACACTCGAAAGTTCACTGGTATATATTTTCTCTCCTTCTATTATGCACAGCGTTATAAATGTTTCGTTTTATTTTCCATTTGCGAACTTAGGCGCACATGCCCTGTTGCAATATATGCATATATCGCAAGTTGTAAGATCGATCGCAGAGATCGAGGACTTAAAATACATGGGAAACAGAGGAAAGGGGAAGGTACTGGACACGAGCCACCCAAGATGCGATTCGTTGCGGTTATTTTCTACGTAATTGAAAAGTCTTAATCATTTTGTTGCAGGCCGCGCGAGTGAATCGCGGATAAATCGATCAACAAATTTACGCTTCACTGAACTTGGATAATTAATTATTACTTTAAACTCTATGCTTTTTGTTTTCTTGGTTTTCTTATGTTTCATTCGGTGATGAAATAGCTTTCCGAGGCCATTTAAGCGCGCTTTTGGCTTACGTAGAATCGTAAGAAGTACAACAAGGCCAAAAGAAGAAAACAAAATAGAATTACGTAATAATGTTTAAAAAATTTGGATTTTCTGGCTATTATAAGAGCGTTATAATGATAAAGAAATTAATCACCTTATTAAATTTTCGATAAATCGAAAGAAGAAAAACGTGTCCCGGATGCGTCTTAACAATTTGATTCGCTCTATAAGTGTTTCAAAAACTACATAAAGTAGATCTTCTTGATCTCATTTACATTTACTTGATTTATCAAATAAATCTGAGCTACTTGTATTACATGACATTCACATACAATATTAGAATTTTATTATTAATCTGAAATTGATCCGTGACAACATTTTATGCCTAAAGAATGAAACTCTCTTGCGTAATCGCACCCACATGATAATATTATGTACAATATAAGAACCCAACGTTATTTATGGCCCAATAAAGTTTTGCTGCTTATAAATTTTTACGCCCTTTCGAACAAAATTTGCTGTACATTACGCGCACGCGCGCACACACGCGCACACATACGCCTGTAATTACTCAATTGCAGATAAATAGATCTCGAAATAGCAGCAATAATAAAAAGCATGCGCAAATCACACATCCACGCATACTTACACGTATGTGCTAATTACTTGTGTACTTTATGGCTGTCAAGACACAAAATCAAACCTTATCCCAATCATTTAAAGATATCTTAATTGCGTCCAATACGTCTCACACCATACAAGTTTACAAAGCTCGTGTTACATTACCTTCACAAACTATTCTAAATAATTCACCTAATGACGGCTATAAATCTAATAACCTGTAATACTTCGCTTACTGTGCTTCTTCCTTGTTGAGAGTCATACATGAAGAGAAGATATTTCCTTCTAAGTGTCTTTCTATATTTCTCTGGTCTAATTATTTGTCTATATATCGCGTTTTTTCTCTCTTCCTCGCTTCCTCTCTATTTCAGTTTCTCTGTCTACATCTGTTCGTCGTTTTTGTCATTAACAGAGAGAACTGTTTTTTTTATTTTTTTGTTTTTTTTCGACTAATAGTCCCAAAGAGGACCTTATCAGTTTAACAGCAAAGGTGGAACTTTGTAAAATGGAAGAGATGCAGGTAAGGGTACTTTAAGACTTTATCTTCACGCCTCTTGATGTGTCTGTATCTTGTGGGTGGTTATTGAGACGGAGGACCGCGGATCTTAAACCGTAAAAGGTATTTATAATTCAAGTTTATATCATTATAAGCATTTTCTTCTCTGACATATCTTTTTAGTTTTCTCAATTTTAAGCTTGAAAGTTTTATGTACATTAGAAATCCTAAGTTATTACAGTCGCGTGAGTTTGTTGTGAATGGGGATGGTTAAACCGTGAGAAAGTTCGAGAGAAAATCGTAAACATTTGGATTTACTGCTTCGTTTTATTTCTTTTAGAAATGTTATATACTGCTTTAAAAAGCAATAAAGTAAAAAAATCCAATTAGTAATAACATCGTATAAATCATTTATAAATTTCACGAGTCAATTACATTTAATGATTAAACAATTATAAACGTTCGATAAATTCCTTAAAATAAACAACAAAACTTATTAAAAAGATTAAATATCTTTGAATTTTCAAAGATTTTAAATGGCAAAAAAGAATTTAATATCAAAAGTTTATC
Organism: Wiebesia pumilae; assembly: GCA_018907045.1. NCBI lineage: Eukaryota > Metazoa > Arthropoda > Insecta > Hymenoptera > Agaonidae > Wiebesia > Wiebesia pumilae. The sequence goes on from JACCHZ010000077.1 coordinate 3,265,045, forward strand.
ATAATAAAATCAATGACTCGTCTACTGATTATTCCGTTAAAAACGAAGCAACTCAATTTCCATAATCGCTCGGTTGAGACACAATCGCAGTAAAAATATTTTATTTTGCTTCTATTAAAGATAAATCACTCGAACCGAAAAAATATTAAATACGATTATACTAGCTCGAAAATATCTATCGTATTCCAATTTATAAACATTATACAACGTTAAAGCTATTGTCACGCGTATAAATTTCGAAGATATGAAACCGTATTGTTCTACGTGAAGAAAATAATCGTCAAAATGTTGAGTAAAACTTTCATTACATGTTACGACACAACGCCTCGGGAGCTCTTTAAATATTAGCGCTTCAATCTAGTTTGAAAAATAATTTCGCTTCAGATCATAATGCGATATAATGCGATTATTTATGATTTAAACTCCGAAATACGTCCGACATACATTTTTAGCGCGTTAATAAAGAAGCGGCGATTGGAAAAAGAAGAAAATGAAACACTGCGTAAATATTTATTTCCATCAACTGTATTAAAATTAGGTGTTCCGTAGTAGCTTTACTTTTGTAATACGTTGTACGAATAAATAATAAATAATAGTACGGAAGTTATCATACGTTGTAAACGTTAAGAATAAATACAAAATAGATATAGGAATTGAGTATCATTACCTTCAAATTTATAGATGATAATTTTATTTAATAACGTTATTAATAATGTTATAATTTTCATGATAAAAGAAAAAATTTTGCAAGCTTCTTCTTTTACAGGAAATATTATCGATGATATATGTTCTTTCGATATAAATGAATAAACAGCGAATTGCTCGCTTAGAAAGAGCCGAGATCACCTATTTCGCGTTTGCAACTTCTCCGATAGTAGGTAATCTTTTTTATGCCTAAAAGCTGAACAGTAATAAAACTGAAATGCATCTCTTTTTTAATGGATTTTCATAATGGGAAATATTATTTTATTAAAAATATATAAAAAAAGCTGTAAATTTTTATGGATATTTTTATCCCCTTCCAAAGTCGAGATGAATGCACACTTTAAAGTTTATTTGCAGATAAAATATACTTATGTTTTTACTCAATAACATTTTACTCAATTGTCGCACACGTACGATAAGTACTGGAAAGTTTTACTTGTCTACTAAACTGGTAGCAAGAGCATTTATACATTAGCAATATATACTTACAAGATTTTAAAAAAGAAAATTCTTATTTGTTTATATAATATCCGACTCGAATATAAAATTACATAAAACAAAAAGGTTGTACATTATAATATTACGAATGTTAAACAATAAACAAGAGCCTAATGTCTTCCTCCACTTTCCCGCAAAATACATTCAGAAGAGAATCTTAATTTCGAGTGTACGATAGGTAACATATAATGATGTAGCACGATTTAATAGAAATGAGCAACGGTTTGAAAAGTCTGTACCATAGAATACATTCGCTCCCCTATATTGACATATGAGATAGTAAAATTGAATGCCGTTGCAGCTCGATGATAAAATCTCGTTCGCAAAACAAACGACTCTATAATCGAACTCCTTCACCAGGCTTTTTACCCTCGAGAGTAAAAGGACTCGGTGCATTATATGCTAAGCGCATTCCCGGCTTGGCCGATAAATAATTTTGGCGCGCAAGCGATTTAAATCGCCAGCCTTCCGTTTAATCCGCGTGAAAGTCGCGCACGGCAACATCGCTCGTATCAATAATAATTCTTTAAGTTAAAGGCAATCGTTGAAAAACGACGAAAGGGTCACGCCCTGGCGTGTGCGCGCGTGCCACGCACGAGTCTTGCCCACGCGTGTCCGAAAGAGAGATTTTCTCGGTGCGCCTTGCTGTCTAGAAAGAGGCGAAATAATGTGGGAGATGTAACGCGTGGAAGAGTCGCGAGAGAGAAGGAGAGAGAAGGAGAGAGAAGGAGAGAGAAGGAGAGAGAAGGAGAGAGAAGGAGAGAGAAGGAGAGAGAAACACGAGTTACGACAGAAAGTTTGCGAATGAGGGTCAGGCCGTCGTGCCTATTGTGGGTAGTATTGTGAGTAAATATCATGAATTAATTCGTGATATGTATATAATAAGCGCCAAATGAAAGGATCTCTGAAGGGATTTAAAGAAGTAATTAGCCGAATAGATGATATTGGTTGGTTAACATAGTACGATCGTTTGAGAACTTGAAGAAAATGTTCAATCGTTCGCTTTGAAATTTTCAGCTCATCAACAAGTAACTTGTACATTACGTTCCAGAGTTCTGCTTTCGGTAAGTTCAACTGTTCCTCTTTCAAGTGTGCATATAATTACAGTTAACAACTTCTTATTCAAAGTAATTGCTCCTAATTATTTCTGTTAAATTTCTGTTAAAACGTTGAGATCTCGATAAATACTACCATTTCTGTAATCTTAACTAATGTACTTTCTGATGAAGTCAGAGTATAATTGTTGTAATGTAAATAATGAAGAATTCTTCGTTTAATTATGTAATAATTAAATATGTCGATGCAGATAATGCGGACGAATAAGATTTTTCATAAGGGTAAACAATTTGTCGTGGATGCAACAGCATCGAAAAATTAACTTGCATAATATTAATAAATACAAAGTGTATAAATATTTCCATTTCTTGAAGAAATATGCATGAACGACGGTAAGTTGATTCAGACTGCGGGTTTCGCAACTAAATTGATTATTTTGATTATTATTTGCTTTTAATACACAGAAAACGTTTTTAAATTCAAACCGAATAAATTGATGGTAATTCGGTTATATTATAATATATTTCGAGGAATAAGTTTTTAAATCTCGAGTATTACTCGCGCGTTGGGATTTCTTACGATATTATATTTACCACGTTTCAGAAGCCAGTAAAAATAAAAAACCTCGTTCACTTCGCGTCGTAATATTCCAGAGCAGTCGGCGAAGTCCATTGACTTTCTAAATAAGAACGCATAGTGGTAATAAATACGCGACTTCGTTAGAAAAGCTGAAGTTTCGAGAAGCGAGAAATGGCGGGATTATTCTATTTTTCGGTAGTGGGTGGAAAAAACGGTATTTTTCATTATGTACGAAATGAAAGGGATTCATCTTCGTATGAAAAGTTGAAAAATGCCGAAAGACCGAAGATAATAGGATCTATTTCTAGAAAACCGTCACCTAGAAACGCATGAATGGTATTGCTTTTCTCGCGCTCGAGAAATTTAAATACGTATTATTATGCTCTTGCGTGACATATAAAAAAAGTCGTCGGTGTCTTCCATTTATTCGAGTAGTACACTAGACATTAGATGGCAGAGCTCGTGTAAATTAGACTTAATTGTTTTGAAGTACAATGTAGATGTCGCTCTCTTAAAGATCAATTCGTCCTGTTAATGTTATATTTAGAGCACTCAAGACTCGCTGTAAAAAAGAAAAGAAAAGAATGAGAGCAATTAATTATACAGAATAAAGGACAAAATTACACATCGAATCAGTGAGGAAATTATATTTTTCTTTATGCGCATATACCGATGTTCCCAAGGTAACGTAAAGCTAACGTAAAGCTAACTTAAAGCTAACTTAAGATTAAATGTAAAATCTACATAAAAGCTGTTGCGTTAATTTTAAAATAGATCTTACATGCTAGGAGTTTAGATAATAAAAGTTTCAGAGACACCTGCAGTCGAAGCTCCTATTTCTGCGCACTACGGTGCGTTTACATATAAAAAGAAAAGCAACCACTTGCGTGTAAAAATCGGCCAACTATTTCGACACGCTCGACAACAGGCTTGTCTCAGAAACCAGTAAAACTTAAATATGCGTCACCTAGCAAGTAACGCATGTAACAAATGACCAGGCTCTCGCTTTCAAAACCGACAAGAGCCGAGTCGAATAACTCACTTTTGCCTTTGACGAACTCGGAATTGAGATCGGCAGCAACATAGGAGCTGCTCGTTAGCAACAGCAACGTAAGGGAGTAGCAGAGGAAAACGCCGAGAACTTCAAGTGTCGACAGCAGGGCTCGTGTGCTGAGTCTGTGCTGGCCGAACATGATGAGGTGGGCTCATGCCCCCGGGTCCTCACGAGGGCAGTCGCCTGTAGGTGCTCGAGGTCTCTTGCGCCGGGTGTCGGAGAGATGCCATCGCGACCTAATAGCGCGGGCGGAGCATGTCTTTCAGGAACGACCTCCTCGAGATCTGCAAAGAGACAGCCGTGATTAATCCCGATGGGAATTTCAGCGGGAAAGGCAAAGTTGGGAGTAGCAGTGCCGAGGAAATGCCGATTACCGTCACTCATCGCTTAACCAATCGCTTATTGGTTAATTTGCGTAATTGTTCTTCGTCGATTATTATTGTACTTTGAGACGTAAAGCGTAATTGTGCGGGGAAAGGACCGAGCACAAATACTGTCTTTTATGGCGCGTATTCCTCGCATTTGCTTATCTTTTATCTATTTCCTTCGTGAGTGTATTCGTAGGTCGCACGTATGTACGATTTTTATCACCTGGATATTACGAGTAATAACTTATCACATTCATAGGACAGTTATTACATTGGTAATGGTGTATAATTGTGATGCTATTATAAGCTAATCGTGCAGCAAAATTATCTACAATTGATATCCACGTAATTCCCCATACATTATTATTCAAGTATCTAAATTTGTTTGTTACGCTAAATAAATCAATGCTTTTGAAAGCTAAGATCTAATTGTAGGTACGTTATTTTCTAATGTAACGCAATAAATCTCATCGTTAAATTAATGTCATAAAACTTTAAAAATACCTTTTCTATAGTGAATTGTTTCATTGAAAAGATATACACAATAGCTTTCTGTATACTTTCTCTGAACCTGTTAAACGTATTTTAATTTCTTAACAATTTCGTGATAATTGCGCGCATTAAATATTAAATTTCGAAGTTGCCGTTGCGTCCACGCAACAGAAATATTGTTAGATTTAAAAATGTTCCATGTAGCAATGAATCAATACAAAATAGGACTATATAAAAATAATAAAGAGAAATAATAAAGAAAAAAATGATAAAAATAACGAGCTATTGTAACGATTTTGAATCACCATAATGATAGCCCCATAAGATGAATTCTAGGCGTGGCGAAGGCGCAAAAGTATACCTTAACCGAATCAAAGCAGTTACAGAACGATATTAAAATTCAGACTAAATTTTAGATTCAAATTAATAAAAATAATTTTAGAACTTCACTCTTTGTAACGTTGAGTAATATTTTGTACATTAATACGATACGAGTCGTGTGCCGCCGCTAGTATTCCAAATAATAGAAGAAGATTTAAAAGTAAACGATATTCTTCAAAAACTTTATAACGTCCGATCTCGGTTCGGATTCGTGTCGTACGGCGGTCGATACGAACAACAGCGCACCCGTATCAAACACACATCAACATACGAGTGTTCTGGCGCTCTTTTCGCTTGTCCCAAAGCCTGTTTTGCCACGAAGCACGGATGAAAGAAGCAACCGCAAGTCGACGATGAGCGAAGTGGAGAACACGAAAAGAAGGAGACAATCAACGAATGAGAAAACAGAAAAGAGAGAGACGGCAGAAAGGGAAGACAATGCCGCGAACAGCAGGTGTTGGCTGGTCTCGCGCTAAGGATTCTCCTGTCCTTTGTTCACTTTGCTCTCCCGCGGAGAACAAACATTTCCAGACCAAACGAAGATGCAACCATGATGTACTATAAACAGACGAACCAGTCTTCACCGTTGTTGAACCTTCGAAGTTCTAATTATTTGCGACAACTTTGTCGAATTGCCGGCTTTCCCTTCGAACGATGTTTTCTAAATAATAAAATAATTTGCTTTTTAAATCGATTTTCCTGCACATAAAGTATAGTATTAAAACGCAAATGGCACGTCGATATTTGTTTTACCTCAAAGTGCAAGTAATTTACAATTACAGGAAATGTTATTCAAATCACTAACAAAAACCATTTGAAAATATAGTAGAGGAAGTTAATGTTGAAATACATAATATTCGAAAAGTTCGACGTAAGCGGAATTGAAAGACGTGAAAGATCCTTTTCGTGAAATTGCCCTGAAGCGCGCAGCCGACGATCGGCAAGCGTGATAAAAAGCACTACTCTTTCTTACTCTCTTTCTTCAACTCTCTCTCTCTCTCTCTCTCTCTCTCTCTCTTTCTCTCTCTCTCTGTGTATTTCTGTATTTTGTCGAAGAGAAAAATAAAGCACATACTCAAGGAACATTAATCCAACAAGTCGACAGATAGCTCGCCTGCCAATGTATAAGCCCGCTTTATATATAGGCGTACACGTTTACATACACACACACACACACACACACACACACAAATAATCTCACAGACTAGCGCAGCAAAAGAGCGGATTGGGGATCGAAGAAGGACAACGCGCATTTTGATAAATGCGCGATATGCGCATCAGCTTGGAACGCGCGGACCGCGTAAGTGCAAACGAACACATATACACCTGCTATATGCGGACCCCTCAGGGATGATCGATCGTATAGTAGTAGTTGTTGTAGTAGTCTCGGTAAGCGAGCATTCGTCAAAAATCTCGCCGACATACCGGAACGTTCGGCTTCGCGGTAACCGGTTCCCGGCATTCCGTTCCGGTTGCTGGCATTAACGTGGACCGTTCGCCGACTTGCCACGAACACCGCGACTCGTTCTTTTATCGGCCAAGAGGCGCAGGCGCCTTCCAGTTCTTTAATTGCAGTAGCAGTGCACTTGATAGATCTAAGTGGTCGCTTCTGCCGTTCTACCTATCGGTAAGTGTTATTCCAATTTTGCCACGCGTATCTGAGATCTAACTTTCGAATGAAACGGATCGAATTTCTGGGGTGTGAGTCTTCGTTGCAACATAGGATTTAGACGGTGATTATTGTACTGAATCGTAAGGCCCTGGGGGCATTATTTTAGATCGAATGCATCCGTTATCCACGTAATGCACGACTTTTCTCAATCGCTAGAGCTTTCATCGCGCCACTGGTTAACGCCGTTCCTTAATTACCTCTCGTGTCGTTGTACCGGAACATCCGCGAAATCCAAATCCCCGTAAAGAGCGTAGAAGACGAGGGCAAGGAGCACGATTTCGATCGTTCCGCGCGTGATCGTTATCTCGTAAAGCTTCGCCGCAGAGGAAGTACGAAAACGCGGAGACGGGGGAAAAGCTAGCCAACAAAAACAGAAAAGTCTGGAATTCCTTACAGGGATCCGGGAGAGAAAGAAAGAGTGATCTTCTCCACGGCTATCCAGTTCGAGACGGCGGTAGAAAGACCGCGCGGGCAAGATAAGAGATGCGGCGAAGAAGCAGGACCAAAAAGACGAGTTAAGGAGAATGGTAAAAGACGAAGTGGGAGAGAAGGAAGAGAATTAAGGACCCTCGAAGCACGGCATCGTTCGTATTTATCTCTTCTCTCTCTCTCTCTCTCTCTCTATCTCTCTCTCGCTCTCTCTCTCTCTCAACGTTCCTTCCTTCCTTCTCCGCCCTTTATGTTCTCATTCTCACGAAAAAGCGTACCTATACGTAGAGCGGCTTCTTTTGAGGGTGGAGCCAGATCCAATAGTATAGGTTAAACAAAAACGTCGGAAAAGAAATGTGTATACACGACGACGAAGCGACGCCTCTTCTTCGTGTTAAGAGTGCGTAGGATGCTGCTGCTGCTGCTGCTGCTGCTGCTGTTTATGCATTCATATCCTTGTTCGAGCAACCGAGATGCTGATTGTTTCCACAAAACAGAACAACCCCAAAATTCGTGTATGTGTATACCAAACAACCATTTGATTCTCTTTCTTCCTGGGTCACTTTTTTCTTTCTTTGCTTATTCGTACGCACATTGTGAATTGGTTGAGAGCAACATATTGTTTCTCAAAGCGTTAAAGCTTCGATGGAAAAGAAACTAATTTGCAGATGATGTTTCATTCCAAAACATAAGCAATGTATTCAAGTATTTAAAATTTAAAAATTATAAGCCGTTCACTCATGTACATTGGTACATAAGTACCAAACGTTCACGTATGTAACAATGAACGCAAATACTGTAGGTTGCATCCTTAAAAAAATATAATACCTAATAAACTCTTAGATATACGAAAAGAAGTTACTCCGGTTCTCCAAAGTGAATTTCAATGAAAACGCAGTACATAAATTTAATTTGAAAAAGTTACGTAACGGTATAAGTACCGAACGTGGTGGGACTGACGAAAAACCTCATAAATGATGTCTTGAGATCTTAACTCCCTTCGAAAAGTATTTTGGAGTCGCCTCAACAAAATCGAACTTACATAAAGATTCAACAATAGTAAGGTATTATAATCAAACCCCAAGTTTCTTCTGTCGTACCACGGGTATTTACAAAATAAAAACATACGTATATAGGTTTTACTGAACTCCTAAGTTAATAATTAATGAACTTAGATCAAAGAAATAACGAATCCAACCGATTTCTCATCGAATAAACAGCATATCGTATTTCGCAATTTAAGAAACAATAGCTCATGTTAATGTTTATTTATAAATTACTTGCAAAGTGATGATTAAGAGTACAAAATGCCGAAAACATCATGATGGTTCATTTTAATTAAACAGGCTTTTATTTTCGTTGTATTTTACGCTTTGTATTATAGTCGCTTGATTATCAAAAAAGCGTTATTTTTCATGGCTTGCTGTTGAAGGGAAGAAAAGATCGAACTAGCACGAGTCCGAATCGTGATAAAGAACTCGTGACTTCTTCGGACCTCCCGGGTTCGCTATCTTTTGTCTTGCCGCCTCGAAGTTGAGAAAATCCACGAAGAAGCTGCACGACAAAGGCACTTGAAACGAAAATAGCTCTAAGCAGCATAACATAATATGAGAAACCAAGCAAAAGTCAAATGAAAAATTAAGATAAATAGGGTAAAATTTTTTAAATACAACAAATAAAATGTATTGCCATTCAAATATAATTTAAATGTTTTAGTCACGAATATAAATTTATGCTGACATTATTTAAAATGCTAACTAACTCGACTTACTTGGACTAGTCTTATCGAATATAATAAAAAAATATTAATAGCATTTTTTTAACACAGTAATAATTGTATTTAAAAATCTTTGCCTCGAGAAAATCCGAAGAGTATTGGATGTATAATTGAAACATAGAAATATACGACTCGTTTCATCAAACAATAAATACTTTCCATGTAACTTAAGATCAGCATTTATCTATATGTATTTTTATGGGTTTCAATAGAATGCAACATGGAAAAGCGATAAAGATAAATAGAGAGATAGAAAGAAGGAGAAATACATAAAGGAAAAGATAGAGACGAATGTAGAGTAAGTGCATGTTAAAGGCGAACGAGATTTAAGAGCGAGAGCACGTTCGCGCGTGCATCCTTGAGGGTTAAAACTATAAAGGAACAACAAGAAGAGAAAAAGGAGCTGCTCGTTCTTGCCATGGAATTTCAGGGTACCTACCACTAGGTACTCTATACCACCGCACACCAGAAAGAAAGAGCAAGACCTATCCGGGATGAGGTCGACCTCCTGCTTCTCGCGCGCAATTCTGGATCGTGACCAAAGGATTTCTTCTCTCTCTCTCTCTCTCTCATTTTAATCTCTCTTCTATACCAGACTTGTGCTCTTCTCGCAAAGTGCTGATGCATGGTGGATTATTTAAAAGCTCAACACATCGCTGATTTTTCACGCTTTCTACTTTTCACTTCTAATGATCAATTCACGAGTGAACGTAACCTAATCGAATGTCTTAATTTTCTAGTCGCTATCGTAAATTCATTGCTTTTAATTAAAACTTGTGGAGGAAATCGAATATTACTTTCGCATAAAATGCCGATTTGTAAATTAATTTCTACATCAGACGCACTCTCTTGCCTCTACATTAGTTGGCATTACAGGTATTTGTAATCGTGCATTAAGCTTGTAAATACCTGTAAAATAACGTTCAAGACTACTCGCAGTAGCCGACTAAGGATAAAGAGCAGGACTATTAATTGGAAATTCTAATTGAAACATTTTACTAAAAATATTTTACAATATCTTCACGAAATGTCAACTGAACCTCGAAGTGTATCCTGTAAAAAACTGCTGTTTCATAGAAAAAAGCTCGATCGATAGTATTTTATAATGAAAAATATCGTTTCGTAATACAATATGGCGTCGGGCTCGTGAACGCACGGCATCGTATATGTCAATTTAGATGTATATTTAACGAACCGGGTAATTTTCAGCGCGCGTGCGTCCAATAATCGACGCGACTCGCCTTGAATAAACGAGTAACATTATGCCAAAGCTCGTGCTTGGAGCCGCTAATTGCGAGGCTCAAAGCGACCAAATAAAAAGTCGAATCGTGGCGGCGCCTACGAAGCTTTTCAACTATTGCGATCGGGTAGCGCGCGATTTACGGCCATAGGAAATCGAACGACAAATAAAACAATGCACGTTCCTAATTTACAATGGTTTCGAGTGCGTCAAGGTCTTTACTCTGCTGTTTATTTGCATCGGTGATCGCTGCACCATTGAAGCGCGAAAATCGTCGACACCTTCGACACAGGAAACGAGGTGATTTAACTGTTAGGATTCGTAACGTAATCGACGCGTTATAATGACGTAAAGAAAAAACATTTCGAAATAGACTACCGTTGTTTTCTGCAACTGCTATTTTTATCCACTTACCGTAGTGATATTTTGTTTTCGTTAAGCGAATGAGCGAGAGAGAAGCGCAAATGACTATACGATGCGCATACTTCTATTAATATTTTATGTCTTTTTCGGTAATATTCCAAATATCGAGAAACTCGAAGATGATGCACGAATTTGGCTCGCAAAATCAAGTCTTTGCGATGTGAAAAGGCTGTCATAAAAATACGCGAAAGGTCATAAGAACGCGGATGCGGTTTACAAAACGCATCGCAAAACCAATCGATCTGCGCTTCAAGGGTTCCTAAAGCTCGAGCTCCATCCGATACAAGGATGGAAGAATATCCTCCCTCGCGCCCTCCATCTTTTTCCCCCGTGTCTCGAGAGCCGCAGCGATCGCGCATCGATAGGAGCTCGATTCCTCGATCGTGCCTCGCTCTCCTATAAAAGCGTGACGCTTCGTTTACGAAGATCCGCTCGAGCTTAAGCAACCGCGACGTCCAGCGATACGGAAAAGTTGCGGATCCGGCATCAGCCAAGTTTCGCGATGCAAGAGCGCGATACGCGCCCTGAGGTGAGTGTTTCCCTCTTCGCTCCGAAGTGCATCAGGATGCCCGTGATGTTGATTCCGACGTAAGGAGAGATTCTTATCGAACTATTCCGTGCGAGGTTGAGATACCGAGCTCGAGCCTTTCCAAGAAAAGGCCCATTACTACTTGGCTTATCACAATTTCTGGCCCTTCTTGTTCCTCCTTTACCTTTATAACGATCTTCGGACGATTTACTCCACCGCCAACTACGAAAATTATCAAGAAAACTGCCAATGCCCTCAAACTTACAAAATTGCACTTGTAAAATTGCAATGAATGTAAGCTTTTTTTAACCGAGGTTTACATTTTTAAGGAAACCATCTTGATTGAACGTGTATCCGTTGAATCAACGTTAAGCGATAATTCGCAATGAATTGGTTCTAAGGTACAGATGAAAAAATGTAAATATTCCATGAGCTCGTACGTACGATCATTTTGTTCTTTTACAATTTACAATTACTTTTGGATAAATAATTATTATCGATTTATTCTTTACTTCGATGTCTAAGGGATAAAATATTAAAATTAAGAAGTTGCGTTATTTTCTTTTAGATAGGTAACAAAATTAAGAGTCCGGTTTACCGCAAACTTCATGACAGTGACGTTTATTGTCATAAAAATGATCGCGTGACGCGTAGTTTATAACGTTTCAACATACGATTTCATATAACCAAATTAAATAATAGTTAAAAGTCTTACAGGTACTGCGCCATAAGGTTTCTTCTAAACTCCATACAATGAATCAATTTAAACAAATAATCGGCTCCCTGCCACGTCATGTCCCGTCCAGTTACGTATATAACCTAATAATACCCAATATCGATGAAAAAATCATAGGATATTCTAAAGTGTATTCAATGAGACTTGAATATCAAATAGTGGAAGAGGGTATATAGAATAATAAATAGATTTTATTTTGAATTTCTCTAGAGCCAGTCAGTACTACCTCTTCCGGATGTCAGTCCAACGTGGAGGGACTATTTCGAAATGGTCCTAGGTACCTTAAGCAAAACGTCCCGAGAAATAAGCAAGACTCAAATTTTCCAGAAAATCTGCAAATGAATATTCGACGTCAAGATGATAAAGATAGACAGGTTGCTTTCATTTTATCAATATCTATTATTTTGCAGTCTTACTACTTATTTTACGTCTTGTTTTAGTTTTCATAATTATAAGGTGAAAATCTCACAGAACTTTCCTAGAAATCTGTATACATTTTTCTAACTCTGGCTGCGCAATTTAATTTGACTCGTCTTGATAATAATGTAGCTATAGCGTCAACTTTCAAATTAACATCTCCGCTTTAGATTTTCAGAACTGGCAAAAATAAGATTGCCTTCTTCAATAATCTCGATTTACCCCGAAACCTAGAGAAAAGTACGCGAAATTATGGCAACTCAAGTGTAAACACAAAGGTTTCAGAGAGTGGCGCCGGTAAAAGCGACAAAGTACAAAATCAAGAGTTATACTTTACTACAAGACCCCGTACTTATGCTAAGATAATAGAAGACTACAGTGAAGCGATTGTAAAAAGAAAACAAATCAATAGCAATAAGCAATTGTACAAGAAATTATTCTCCAAATTACCCATTAATTCAGTTATCTCGTCGCTTACAAGATTTGAGCGAGTAAAACACAACAAGGCCAATCAACACTCGAAAAATTCAAGCCTCGCATTAACGGACAACGGTATAAAGAACGAGAAGATGAAAAAGTCAACGAATATTAAGGAGACACAGAAACGCGAATTCAATACAACGAATAGTCACAGCATTGACAACATAAATTCTGACGAGGAAAGTCGAGAACTGATAAATCGACTTGTGGAGGCGCGAAAAAAGCAGTTTAAATCAGAGAGAACCAAAAATTGCTTGACCATAACGAATAAGCTGCAAAATAATTTCGGCATGTCGAACGAGGACGGCGAAGCTTTCAATTTTACAAAAAATTCAGTTTCGAGGTTAGCGAGCTCTACAAAGGCCTGTCATAAAGTAAATTCTGCAAATGTTACAGGCAATAATTCCAAGTCTTTAAGAACAGTCGGTAGCAAAATGAAGACACTCAGTACTGTAACGTCAGAAGTCAAAAGAGAAATAAAAATGCCAAAAAAAACAGAGATTCAAAATAAGAAAGGTATAGGATCAAAAGCATCAGTTGTGAGCCTACGAATTGCGGCAAATTTACAAGGAAAGCCACATAAAACTAAAAAGTTCTCGAATTACCAGAAAATCCCCACTCGTCATAGCAGTGGTATAATAACTAAAAACAATGTCAAAATATCGGTTAACGGTATCAAGAGACCGTTACGTTCGTCAAAGACGATCGAATTCAACAGTTTCTCTCATATTGAAAAATTACTTCAGCTAAATAAAAAGCGCGTACGAAACAAAAAGAGTCTGCCCTGGTGGGCGTCAAACAACCATACCATTAACAATCAGCAACAACAGACTCCAAATAAAGCCAAGTGTCTAAAGGATCTCTACTCCTCGAATCCTAAAATTCAGGTCCTGGCGAGCGAAGAATTATCGCAAATGGACAACACCGGAGAACCTAATAGATTATTAGAAACAGCATTAGCGGAGCCATACCCGTCTGTGCCGTTGGAACAAAAACCCAGATGGAGGAGGAAATTGACGAGCCTTTCGAAAGTCATGCGACACATCGAAGAGGAGATCGAAATAATGAAAAACGAAGTGAAAAAAGAGAATACGTCGGCAGAATCATTGATTTGCAAGATGAAGAGTAACGCAGATGCAGCTTTAAAAGAACTGCAAGGTAAAGATGTTACCAAACAGATGGAAACTGATGAAGAAGTGGACATCTCGTCGACTAAGACTATTATCGAATCGAAGAAATCCTCGAAGCTCGAAAAGAAAGGAGCAGAAGATAACGAAATGGTGACTGATCGCGAAAACCCAAAGAGCGAACAAGATAAACACAAGGAAAATAACAATGAAATGGAAAGGTCAAAATTTGCTAAAATTGATGGAGATAGTAAGAAGTTAATTGAAACTACAAGTACGAAAAAGAACACGATAGCGAACTTAAGTTCACAGAGTGAAAATAATCCTTGTATCAAAACAGAAGGTTTAACTAAGAGTGGGAACGCGTACAAATCGAACACCGACATTTCGGACAAGATAATTCAAGCTAAGAAAGATAAATTAAATAACGTAAATGGGGAAAGAATGAATGTAAACATGACCTCCAAAAGTGGAGAGTCAAAAAGAAAGGAGGATTTCATAGACGACGAATTAAAAACAAAAAGAATATCGGACACGTTTAAGCCGATTGAAAAGAAAAAAGATGGGACTTTGATCGATTATGGCTTGAAAGTACCAACGCGAAAACCAAAAGCTAAGCCGACAGAAAAATCATCAGCTATTCCCGTTACAATCGAAAAAAATACTCCTAAGAAAGCGATTGCTGTTCCACAGCATCAGCAGCAGCTAAATAAACGAATTTCTAACGAAAAGTCGGATGTTCCATTCAAAATTAATTACGAATTCTCGAAGAAATCCAATTTTAACAATATCTTTCAAACGCGACGGGAGCTGCCCTTAAGTAAAAATTCCAAGACCAAGTTGGTTAATAAGCGATTGGTGAATCAATCAAAAAAAGTTGCAATTAAGAAAAATATTCAGAAGAATTCGATGCTTAAAACCAGTAGTGATCCTGCGTTCGGAAAATCAGACGATGGACCTAGATCCCACGAAAATAATAATAGGAAAAACAGTCTTCTTAAGTCTTTAAAATGCGAACAGATGTTACATGCAACCGATAAAAATGAGAAAATAAAATCACCTTTGAGAAGCTTTCTCGACAGCAACTGGATAAAATTAAACATTTATGACGTGGAATCTAAATTGCGCGACAATTTAAATCGAACAGAAAACGAACTTACAGATTCCCTTTGGTTGAATCAGTTTCATGCGAAAAACCGCGATATAACGATAAAATAAACATTAGCAATTGGCGAGTTCAATTCCAACAAATACTCAACCATTAAGACGAATCACTTTCTTTCTTTTTTACGTAATACATTTTTTACTCAAATATATTTCATAATTACATGCTTTTATATTCACATCTACATATTTGTAAAATCAGATTTATACCGTGCAGCTGTACTATTTAATTACTTTATGTACCTTTTACAATATCTGCAAAATATAACGCTGTCTGAGAAAAAGCAATTGCCTTAATCTTCATTTTGAATAACCATTAGATAAACCATTAGACAAACTGCGCCACTCATTCATCCATATCACATTTCACGCTCAAAAATTAAAAAAAAATGTCACCGAGTAAAAAATATGTGCTCCAAGCAGTATTAGCTAATGTTTGAAAGATTGCCTTTTCACGCACCGCGACATCGAAAAGCATACCTTACGCATTCACAATTTAGAAAAAGAAAAAAGCACGGGGTCGTTCTTAGGAGGCTCTCGAGTATGAGCGCACTAAAGCTCTGCCACAGTATCAATTTCTTTCACGTGCAACAACATTATACGGACTCTTTGACTTTAAGGGCCGCTGCTCACGGGCACAATTATGGCCACGTCGCCTAGCCTCCTGGCACCGACTCGTGATGCCGAATATCTTGGAACCCCATCATTACGGCAACCTCGCGCCGAACGTGTGCAGGTTGTGCCGCGTCATTACCTCGGCTAATATTCCCTTCGGTTGCCCGCGTAGGGGCAACGTGACGTGTGGTGCGGTGCTCGGAAACGAATATTACGAGGATGATTGTGAAGAGCGAGCGAGAGAGAGAGAGAGAGAGAGAGAGAGAGAGAGAGAGAGAGAGTGGGAGTGGAGAGAAATTCTAAGTATCGCTACTGAAAACTTTCATTTTACAAATTCACGTGGTCGCATTTTTTATATCGAATGTTGTGTCGTACAAAATAATCGCTTTGTACTTAAAGTAAAATAAAAAGCATATTATCTACAAGAGTCTGAAAATTGTATTGTAAACCGCGTCGATAAAATAGGGCACTTTCGTGCGTAAAGTCCTAATTTCTTACTAGAAATTGTTTTCAGTGCACTAAAAGAAACTTTCTTTATGCAAACACGGTATTGAATATTAAGCGACCATATAACGTAACTGACATAATGAATGTAAAACACAGACGTAAAAGGCTCATAACGCAACATTTGATAAGTATCTTCGAATCAAGTCTGTCATCAAATCCTAAATACTCTCATACTCTTGAAAAGATCAACCACCTCATTTTCACTTCATCAAGTACAAATGGCATCGCGCGCACAAAGACAAAAACTCGCTGATCTTTTCATGTATCAATCACCGTCGCCGTCCATCGCCTCTCGCAGAACCGTTTTTCATCGAGACATACGATCACGCGTGCACACGTACACCGCGAGAACGTCGGATTCAAATGACCTCTCTCAAGAGTCCGGTTCACGAATATAACATTCTCTCGCACTCGTCCGTGGCCGATGATTTATCGCGGTAATGCACGCTGACATCTTATAAAAAATATATAAATATCCTCTGGTTCCGTCTCTTTTACTGAACTCTTTGCTCTTTGGCTCGCTCACTAGGTCCGGTTGTCCCTTCATCGAAACACCATAGACCGAGCGAGAGCGAGAGCGAGAGAGAGAGAGAGAGAGAGAGAGAGAGACAGAGCAGAAGGAATCCCGCTGACTTCGTAAATCCTCGCGAGGAGAGTCGAAACTCGAGACTTACAGGTAAGAAAGACTGACCCGTAGCTGTATACCGACTGCAGCTATTTCCAGTGGCTTTGGAATTTGAGAAAAGGTACCCAAGGACCATACCAAAGGACGAGAGCGAGAAAAAGACAGACTGCGAGTGTCTCTTTCCCTTTATGTGTATTTTTCTCTTGGGGCGGAGCCGAGAGTGAATTTTTTATTTTACTCGGATGACGAAACGACGCGGCACTTTGAGCGGGGATTTTTGAAACTGCGACTGCCACGTCACTTATTTTAATTTCCTCGCTTTATTTTTTTGTAAGATCCTCGAATCGCACGATCCGAACAAAGCCGCTTACGATCGCGATTGCAGCATCATAGATTTTCCCGTACGAATCGATAAAGCTGACACGCGAGGGACGATCGAATCTCTCGGGAGCCAACGCGGAGCAACGTACTTATTTTTCAAAAATACTTCGAGTATTTTATCAAATGAATTATCAAACGATCGGCGTAAAGCTGTGTTTGGAAAATCTGAGCCACCGTACCGCTGTAAATCATAAAAAGATCTTGATAAGCGGTCGGATTTTCCGAGAAGCTAAAACCATCCAAAGTCACCTGCCTTTTCGAGAGAAGCAAAAAAAGAACGATTCGTCCTTTCCGTCGCGGGCCCCGTCGTCCTTCCCCACGACTTTGCGCGCGCGGACGTAGTTATCCTCGTCGAAAATGGAGGCGCACGCGGAAACGCAAGTGCAAGAAGAGGTGAATTCGCACGGCGTCGCGTCGGCGTCGCCTCGTACATAACGGGACGCCGCGCGCACGCACACAGCGATGGCGCACCGCTTACACACGATAACCGGGTGCATATAACGCGAGAGATCCTGCGTAGCGACCTACTGGCACTTCGAAAAGCCGGATCCAGCGAGACGTCGCCGCGATACACCGTACGCGCGTCGTATGTACATACGTATAATACACGCGTGTACCTTCGTTGTGCCGCACCGATGTGGCGAGGCACGGGCAGCACTACCTCCTCTTCTTGTTTTCCTTTGGTCCTTTTTTCGATCGCGACCTCGTACGCGGACGAGTGTGTATAATTTGTGCGTGCGGGACGTAACTCGATTCGACTGTTTGTTTGTTTTAATTACGCGCACAGAGGGAGACGCTATTCAGCCAGA
Source organism: Wiebesia pumilae (assembly GCA_018907045.1). NCBI lineage: Eukaryota > Metazoa > Arthropoda > Insecta > Hymenoptera > Agaonidae > Wiebesia > Wiebesia pumilae. The sequence continues at coordinate 3,283,109 of JACCHZ010000077.1, forward strand.
ATGCAAGGAAAAAAGAGGCAGGGAGAGGGAAGAAAAGATAAAATTGTTTCGATTTTACGTGTACTGTGCGTTGTATGCGCATCACGCGATATTAATCGTATGATTAAATCAAAAAGTGGACAATTTGAAGAAAAATTTGAAGCATTACTGAGGCGTAATTAATTTTTTAAATGAGTTTTCCGAATAAGTTGACGTTTGCAAAATCCATGCAACAAGTACTCACCTTGCGAGTATTACGGACCCTGTTAACCCGAGCAGATCATGAATTATCTCAAATTTAACGCGTATCCATATATAATAATGTCGATTAAATTCTTTTTCGATCAATGCGAGTGGAATAATAATTGTATTTGACTGAGGTGCGCGATAATAATGATCTTTAGACGCGAAAATGTCGCAGTAGGTACTCGATTAGACATAAATCTGTCGTCCTTCTTCTTGCGAGTCGCGTTCGCGACAATTGTTCAAATTTTCGCTCCTTTCGTGCAACTCATACAACGGCCGTTGGCTTTTCCCTCGAACAAGAAGAGCCAGATGAGCCAGATGAGCCAGATAACGAAACTGAAAAGGACGGAGCACGCAAGAGGTTTCGAGTACTCCGAGATTAATGCGCATTGTACCGCGTGCGACGCAATGACGCAAAAATGGCGGCGTGATCGATCGTCGGTACGCCCGGCAATGCGATCGCGACTGCCCGCTGTGAAATATGCGTGCCGGGACGCTACTCTGGTTTCGCCGTCGCACAGAGTGAGAACGCCGATGCATAAGCTCGCGTATTTCATGCGATTTTTATGCCGGTGCCCCCGTATATTTTCCGTCTCCCTTGCAGTAGTTGCCGCGACGTCAATGCACGATTTATGAAGAAAATCAGTGCCAAGTCGGAGGGAGGAAAGGCGCGAGCACTTGAAAAAATGTGATAAATGCGTTATTTGCACGAGCGAACGCTCATTTGCTATTTGCTTGGAAATATTAGCTTAAGATAAGAATGTTGCAGAATTAATGGGGATAAATGGTGTTTAAGCCTGTGAGATAGGCGAAAGGGAATATTCAAATACGAGTAAATACTCGGATTTACCTTAATAGGTAATGTTAACTTATTGAACTGGCGATGATGTCTCTTGAGAGTGTAAACAACAATAATTAACTACCTGCACGCACACCTACTTTACGCTCGTTGTATTTTCAAATATTCGCCGCGTTGTTTACGTCTCTCGTAATTCGACTGCGTACCGTCGATAATTTCAGCCGCACGATTTTTTCGATGCCGTGCGATAAATATTGTCAATCGAGTCGCCGTGAACTCGTTGCGCAGAAAAACATTAGAAATATTGTTAACTGGAAAAGCTCCCAAGTTTTTGTACTTTTATGCCAACAGCTCCGTTCGAGCGATTCGACGCGTTCCGATTCGCATTTCCTTTTTTCTTCGCGATCACGGTGAAAATGTGGAGCGAGTGCACGTGGTGAATTAATTCGAGCGAACTTGTTGCAACTAGTAGTAACTTTCCAATGCACATATATATATATATATATATATATATATATATATGATCAAGGTACATCAGTCGTAAACAAATAATCAGACGTACATCGAGGTCCCGTAAAGCGCTGAAAAAACATCGGATGAGGAAAATTGGAGACGATTAGTTTTCAAGCTACTGTTCTCTCTTAAAAGATTCGAGAATGTAAGAGCAAAACACGAATGAGAACAAATGACAAATGCACTTGAATGCAAAAGCAAGCAATTTACGCAACGCGTGCATGGACTGTGAAACCCGTTTTCCTTTTCTCTTGACTCGGGATTTTCTTATCTCGTTATTTTTCCGTTCATCTGAACGACGTGTCACACTAGAAATAATAAGCAGACGTGAAATTTGACGTGAAAATAAGTGGTTTTATTCATGTTTTAAATTATGGCTTATTTAATCTTTTTTCTTCAAAAGGCGAATTACGGCACGTAGAGATGGAGATAATTTGAAACCACACGTACAATATCAATAGTTATCTAAAATCACAGTTTGTTATATAATTAGTTGGACATTGTAAAAACACGCGATATCAACAAAATGTCTATCAAATCTATTCGACATAATTATATGCTCCGCTCAAATTCCCAGTGAAGAAAATGTTTTATCGATGCTTCGATTATTCTACATTAATAATGTGTATATGGCTAAGATGAAAATGTAACATCGAGAGTAGTGATTAAAATTATATAATTATTTCTAATCAAATGCGAGAAATTCTTATTAAATCGCTCAAACAAGTCGTACCGAGTGAAATTCAATTAAATCCATACGTTATACATTTTTTATGCTCAAACCTTGAGATTGCAAAAAGAAAAAACATCTTCTGACTTCAGAAATTCACTTGCATAAAAAAAGAAAATGCCAAGTTCGTCTCGTTCGGCGATCCTCGAATTTCACGATCGCAGACAGTTTCTTAGACGAGTAGTACTAATCCCCCGCCCCCGCCCCCGCGCTGCCCGCGCATCATATATACAGCGTCGACGGCATGTGAAAAAGTACAAGCAGGCGATAAAATTGCAAGGCGACATCGTGACCGTTATAATCCTCTTAGACTAAGGCTTAGATAAGACACTCGCGTGTAAAATAAATTCGCGAATATCCTTACCCAAAGGAATAGACGTATGCGGAGCTGCGCGAGCGTAGGAGAGCAAACGCATGCGCGTGTTCACGTTGCCGAAAAATTTGAGACGCGGCAGTAGCTAAAAAAAAGAGAAAGAGATAAGAGTCGTGGGTACTTATAAAAAAGTAACGAGAGCTACATCGACTATTTTGACGCGCGTGAGCGCGTAAGCAAAGCGAAAACTCTAAGAAACTCAGGCACGAAGGTATCAAGGCGTCGAAGGACGCAACACCTTGACGTTCTTCTCGCGCGTCAACTTTCGTCCTGGGGTACGAGACGTACACGGGTCTCATAAAATTGGATGTATCAGAAAAGGCACTTAAGCCTTCGAAAATTCATAAGACTTGTCGGGAGCTGTGCTCGAAGAACTTGTCTTTCTCTTCTCTTTTTCCGCAAAAACGTGTATAAAGAACACACTCGCACGCTCACGTGCATGCGCGCAAATATAAAAAAGCTGATAGAGTTGAAAAGAGACCATTTGTACCGAGACTTTTAGGTACTTGCATACTAGTTTTCTGCATTTTCTTGGCTTAAGATTGAGAAACCTGTACAGGGCTCTTTGGAAAGCAGCTTTTATTTTTTCTAATGCATATTTTACAGAGTTACGATGAATTAAAGTATAATAGAAGTATTTAGGTTTAGTAAATCGTAATAATTTTCAAAAATACTTTATAGCTTTTGGATTCTGCACATTAGGCTAAGTCGATAACCAAAAAAAACCGAAAATTCACGCGTGCATCCGCTACGTAATTCAGAGCTGAATTTATTAAGTCCTTTCGAATTTCAAAATCCATTTAAAAGTGTAGAGTTATGAATGAATTTCTTAAGCAACATCACAAGGCTCGCAACCTTAGATGACAGCACCATAAGTGCATTTTACGATTGCTGTTAACGTAAGGTTGTTTATTTACCGAATGGTGTGTCAGTCCCCGTAACGACCTTGAATCCGCACGCGTTAATTGAATGGGCATTGATACGTCCACCATAAATCGATTCTGCACTTTATAGCTCACGCGCATCTTTGCATAAGAAACGCAAAACTACTCGGATATGCAATACTTCTTTTGTTTTACAATCTTTACCCCCGTCGGAACATCCTCTTTTCTATTCCTTTCGTTCTCTCTCTCTCTCTCTCTCTCTCTCTCTCTCTCTCGCTTTGGTGTTTCCGTGAAACATTGTTCGTATTAAAGGCGCTGACGCAAGTATATCCCTTTGGAGAATATAGCACATATATTTTCTCTTCTATAAGATAGTCGTACAATGCGCGTTCGTTAATCACCCGTCCTTGCGTATCGATATACGCGATTAATGGAATAAGAAGAGGTTTCGTAGAAAGACGACAAGATATTTCAGTTTTCTTAATTCTTTTTCTTATTCAACCGAGTCTGAAGCAAATAATCGTGAAACTATGAAGCTAGATATCGAGTCATTAAACGTACGGCAACATCTTGATTAAATTTAAATTTATAAAATCATATAATAATCCGTATACATGTATGTTACGACATTAAATACGAACAAGAAATTAGATCAATTTTCAAATTAATAGCTTCATTTACTACTCCATAATCAATCTTTCGATCATGCAAGTCATTACTCATGGAAGAGTTGAATCATTTTTCTCTGTTCAGATCGAAGTTACAACATTTTATTTTTTATGAAATAGTTACCCGTGCAACATTCGCCAATCTCCACGTACATATCATTGTCATTATTTCCACGCTTGATCATTAACCAACTCTGCAAGTATTGCAGTAGTATAAAGGGACGAATTGCTTTTGTGACTTCCCGCTTTACAGTGATAAATGTATGCAAAGAAAACTTTGCAACAACTCGTATAGGAGACTAATGAAACTACCCGTTAGCGATCCAGAATCCCCTCCACTTACTTTCAAATTGAAATGCCGATGCTGTATTTCTCTGTCTCTACCGTCGTACGGTGAATTTACCCAAGTAAAATGAAAATTTATCCAATGGCTCGGTAGTTGTTCTTCACGCGCTACTTTATACATTGTATTTCACCGTAGAAGTTTATCTTAAAATTGCGAAAAAATGAAATTACTCTCTCGCCTAATTTTTAATTACATTGTTAGAGTATCCAAGTTGTAAAACTATTCTGTTTCTTCTTTTATTTGTATTCCAGGAATTAATAGGAAAGCAACCTTTAAATGCCAAGTCGATTTTTCTCCGGCACGATATTGCAAGCGAATATGGACTGTTTAAGCACGAATTTATATCGTAATATTCAACCGTGGGAAGCAAGTAAGTAACGCGAAATTACAACGAATGTAACCAAAGTTCTATCGGTCTTCGTAGAGATCTGGTATACCTAGAGGCAATTTATTCACCGGTATATATTTAGAAAGAAAATCTAGCATCTTCTTACGACATTCAAACGCACTTTTTAACGAGAACGTATAGTTATTAGGCATCAAATATACGTTTGTTTTATATTAGAATGCGTGCGAACAACAAGCGTTTGTTATATTTTATTTCACGTTTTTAAGTGGCATCGAATCCCCGCGTCTCTTACGCGTAAGAAACATTCTTAATTCTTAATTATTTACGCGTTGCTTTAGAATATACATTGAATAAACAAGTGTTTTCATTTAACATCCAGTGTAACTGTCAAATCCTTATGATCAGAAGAACGCGTGACGAATATCGTTTGATTAACGAGAAATGTAAATTGGACTTGAGTAAAACTTCAATGATACTATAAAGTTATCAACGTTACCACTCCTGGCGCACACTTTCTAATTCCTTTAAATCATTATTTTTACATCGAGTACTTTACTTTCTCCTAATTCGCGAGCCTAGCAGCGAGTATTCGACTTTCAATGATCGTTTGAAGATGCTTATTTAACGCAAACAAACAGGCAATACTCGTCAGAACTCAACGCACCAACGAACATCGTCGATTACGCGTCTCTTTCTTCGGAAGGGTTAGACTGCCAACCACCGGTGTAATCATTCGCATCGGCGAATGACGCGAGAAGAAGCAATGAGATGCATTTATTCAGGATAGATCGGAGCTAGTAGCCTGACGCGCAGGAACACCCAGAGACGAAGTCCCGAGGAGGAGTCCAATGGAGCCTTGTTACGCGAGCACTGAAGCGTAGCTTAGTCGCTCTTTCTCCCGATATAGGACCACCCTGAGCCGATCGCTTCTAAAATCGAAGAACAATGTCTCTCGATCACTCCATCGGAACAACGCACGAGGCAATCGGGGCCCAATACTGCACACCCCATCTGCACACGCGGATTATGGAACAGGTTTTCAATGGTTTCAACGATCGCTCGTGATCTCTGGATACTCATTCCGAATGGTTATCAATCTTGTTCTCCGATGGTGGAAAGGAACACTTCTCCCGAAAGAGTATGACTTCATGTTTGACATCTAGAATTGGAAGCGTCATTTCATTTAATTCCGATTCTGTACGATACGATCGATACTTTTCAATAAGAACAGTCACGATGAAGCACATCACCGATGACGAAGTTACATCACTCGTAAAACTACCGAATTCGTAGACCACTTTAATCCTAATGGCCGCTATCCGTTTTCTCACAACTCACAACCGTCGTCATATATGCGCAATAACTAACGAGCCTCTCCATAAATGTCGAAAAGATAAGTGCGAGGGAAAGAGCCCAACAAGGCCCGTACCCTGGTCGCCATTTGCGTACGGTGCTAGACAAGATCGGAGAAACCAGCGGGATCGCCTTCTCGAGGCCCGGTATCCCACTACTCGGCGAGGAGCAACGTGGCTTTCTTTCGCTCCATCTAAGTCTTCGCCTTCGCCAGGCTGTACGACATCCTCACAGCTGACTCGGACGAAAGCGTCGGATGATGTCAGAGCCGGTGAGCGAGAGGGACAGAGTTAAATGAAGGAGCAAGAGAGAAAAGGTAGAGGAGAGCTACGCTACACCCACTCGATGCGTGAACGCGAGCCAACACCCACTCGATGGGCTTCTACGTCACGAGAGGCGCTGCTTCTACCGAGAGGCGAACGCTCGATGCGGACGGGAGGACCTTTCGCTTGTTGTCGCTGCGCTGCACGAGCATCTCTTCGGTTTTATCATTCGTTGACGTGGGGATGCTTGTAAACTATTTTTCAAACGATATCTGTTCTTGACTCTGAAGAATTCGACCTTCTTCATCGATTTAATTCTACGCGAATTACCGTCTGTAGCCTTAAGCAAGGAAACGAACTAAGTTCTCTTAGTTCTCCGTAAAAAGATCTTAACGAACGGTGTCCGATGAATTATGTGGAAAAATGGCACATTTTTTTTACATAACTGCAACCATCGAGCCTCTGTAATTATACAGATTTTATTTCATTGTCTCAAATTACAAGAAAAAAAGTTGCAGAACCAAGTTCAAGTAAGTAGAAAAAAGTACCGTTACATTGCACTTGAATGATTCGTTCATCCCACGGATTTACGCGGAGACGATATTTCTTTTAACGAATAAGGAATTATTTAAATGGATAAAATTACGCTCGACTACTAAAACGTCCGCTTTTCGACGACAACCAAACGTAGTGAAACAAGTAAAATCAATCAAATTCTTAGAGCGAGAATTTATCACTGCGCTTACTTTAAATATGTTTCCTTGTAACAAAAAAAAAACGGTTCTTTTCAGTCCAGACTCTGAAAGGAAATCTCCAAGAAAATAAAAAGTAAAAACAAACGAGACATAGATTTCAATGTAAGAAAGGATGATCCTGCGACCGCAAGTTCTTCCACAGTTATTCGTGGCGCATGCATCGAAGAATTAAGTACCTATGGGCGAATAGATGATGATGATTCTGCCGTCTCTTTGTTGCCTTGTATACATATATATATATATATATATATATATATAGGTATATATGCTTCGTTCGATGATTTCTCCTACGCGTCTTGCGAGTGAAATCGACGATCGACACGAGCGCACGCGCCACACGTTAGTCTTTCTTACGGTAAACATCACGTGGATATCCCTTATTGTCTTTCAAAGTGAAAATTCGTATTTCCGTTCTATCTTTTTTTATGTTCCGCAGTTTTAAGTACCGAGTAGCAGCGTGAGTTTTCAAAATAAAACATAATCGAATGGCTTATATTAGGTAGCACATTCTTTTTATAACGAATTTTGAAACACAAACAATTTCCAGCATGTGTTGGAAATATTTTTTACGTGCTATCGCAAGGAAGCAAATCCCTTTTTTCTTATGCTTTTATCAGATTTTAATCTGTATATAAAATAAGTGAAAATACTCATTATCCTTAAAAGCGAATTGCATTCGAATTACGATGCATAATTGTTAGAAAGAGAGAAGCGTCTATTAAATCGCCTTATTAGATATAACTAATATACGAAAACGAATTGAATAAAAATCGAATTACAAGTAAAATTAACTAAGATGCTCGTTTTAAATGGTACTTCTAAATATTTTAATTGCAACCATCAGTTCTTAGCTTTTAACTCGAAAAAAATGTACATATGTTGTAAGTTCGCCGTGCCTATTTTCCTTTACTAATAATGATTATTTTATGGAAAGAACATATGTAAGCAAATTTTTGTACAATAAATATCTTAATATACGCAAAAAACGTTTTTTACGCGAATAAACAATTATCCATTTACGATACACGTATGCTTAAAAGGATTCCATAATCACGAATATTTGAAACAATATTACGCTTCTTCCGATAAGAATACTTTGTGAAATAAAAGTTTTTGAGCAAATTGTAATTTGATCAATATTTTTATTTATTTTATGCTTTTAAAGCTAAAAACATTCTCACCTCAACGTAAAGTGTACCGTACAAACAGTACAATATAATAGAACACGAATATTCGAACACGAAATTAATTTAATACTATGAATTTCAATCATAATCTAAATACTCACTCTGGTACTCACTCTGTTCACGAAATCACTCGACGAAGTGCAGTTTAATCGCGAAAGAATTTTCTAAGCTTTGCTCGATGATAAAAAGAGTAGCTGTCTTCGCTGCCTGGAGCACTACATGGAGTATCGTTCAAAAGCTTGATATCCAACCATATGTTTCGACAGCAGCATTTGCTCACCCGTCGTGAATTCGCACCTGAAATTGACAAAGCAGGCGTTTACTAATACGGAAAATAAGCATTATACACTCATACGCACTATAAATGACAAGTTCTATAGACTTGTTATATTTAAGGTGCAAACATGAATTATATCTATGCGTGTATCGATGTGGTCTTCTATTAACATTTGCTTAAGATCTTGGATAAAGCATTTTAGTAAATTATATTATTTTAAACACAAGCCTCTTATTTATACGTCTACGAATTACAGTAATTTTATTGTGTTTTTTCCTGCATGTAACTTTGACAGCGCTCTCTTTGCTACAAGGTTTTTGAAATCAAAGATACTTTGATTACTTAAACGAGATTGAATTTATGTTTTGTAATAATTCATGAGCAACGTAAACCATCTTAATAAGTACTACTTGCATGAAGTCTCTGTACTTTAAGTAGCTCAATCAATTTTCAAAACTAAATAAAGAAGACGCCAAAAAAGAACGAAACAAAGATGATCGGAAACTCCGCCTTTATAAGGTAATTTGACGTGATCGTGCTAATCTACCTGCATTTTCTACCGATCGCTTCTGCATAAGCGAATACATGTGAATATATACATGGAGAAAGAAAACGTATAGCAAGAATCGATGTTTATGGTACCGCGGAAGAAAGAGAAGATGAAATCGCAGGACGTGGCGACTGGGAGTTACGCGAAACAAAGGAACCTTCTTTCTTACGATTTCAACACTTGCAGAGTTAATGCAATTAATAATTAAGTGGGCGAAATGACGAAGAAGGTATCGCAAGCTATTGCGAGAGGAAAAGATAAGAAAATTTTGAAAGAGAGGTACGATCGAGCTTAATAAACGTTTATTAGGGTACTATAATAGAAAATCTACTTATGTAGAGTACGTTGCTTTCTTATTCTTGAAAAACGTTCATTTAAACAAAATTCCAAATTATATATGTAAATTAAGCGCGCGCGTGTGTGTGGCAATAAAAGTTGTAAAAACAAGTTATGAATTAATTATCAAAACCGACATAAAATTTTTACTGGATAAATGAATTTTGTTTACTTATAAAACACGCGTTTGCCACAGTCGTATAAAACAATTTCAAGCTAATAGAATAATGTTACTCGACGCAACAAAATGCTTCGTGTTACATGCTAGAGCGAGCGTCAATCGCTAGCCGACGAGGCGACATGAAACTTCAGCAGCTCGAGCTTGTTAACAATTATCAAGAGTAACGTCGCCTCGTAATCGTCTCGAAAATCGCATACGTGGGAACGTCGCGGAGTTCCTACCACCCTATCCGTTTCTTATAATGAAATAAAGCACGAGGCTCCATTTCACGATTCCCAGTGCTTCGATAAATATTTCAAAGGCGGGTTACGCCGTCCAAAGCGCGACAATCCTCAAAAAAAAGGGGGAGATAGGCATCCGCGATGACGCGCGACTTTTTTTGCAGCTACAGAAGCGCGCGCGGATGGTTATTCGAATCGTTCGGTTGAGCCGAAAATAACAAGGATGTCTTGCCGTGTAATAAGAAACCGAGAGTACGCTGCTGCACGAACACCTCCGACATGTGTCCATTTTTCCTGCCCTCCCTTCTACTTTATCCTACTCGATAAATTACGTGAACTCAGAAACCATTATCTCGGAGTGTATAATTTACGAAAGTGCGGCAAAATCATAACTTCAATCGGAGTGATTTGCACTAAAAGGGTAAAGACGCGACTTACGCATTTTGTCATAAATCAGAGCACTTTCGTTTTTAAGACTTGACACGATCGCCGTATTAATTGAAAATACCCGTGTGCACGTACGCATGTACACAAAATTCACACGATGAAAATTTTAATAAGAATGAATTATAGATTCTAAGAACATATTACTAATCGACTTAACTACGCAAGCTAATGAAAAATACGTAAATAACCATTTTTAGAGAAAGTACAATCGTAAAAGAGGGTCATTCGTGAAACAAGAACCAAAGTTAAATGTTTGTAGTAACAAAGTTTGATCTGCACTTCGTCTTCGCCAATGCTACATAGTAAAAATAATCTTTTATATTCCTGCTGTAAGTGCATTTTGAAAAGTATCAGTGTCGTAGCATTAAACAGCGAGAATAGTAATGCAATATCCGAGGCGCGTGCAACCCTCGCTGGGCACTCTTGTCTCTCTCTCTCTCTCTCTCTCTCTCTCTCTCTCCGTCTCACTCTCCTCCCGTCAATTAGATGCGACCTCGAGCGAGAACGAAAAAGCTGAGTCGGCGGGATCTTGGGCATTAACATAGCCCGAGCTTGGTCGGCAAAAAGTGCTCGGATTTCGCGAAAGTGAAGGACATTCCGGAGCGTCTTCGACGCGCTGTCTCAGGAATCGAGGCGCTCGCGCCTGCGGCGATTGATGCTCCAATTAAGGCAACGACGTTATCGGCGCGTCCGATGGCGTCTTCATCGGCGCGACGCGAGTCGCATCGACAATGAGCGCGAACGCGTCGGTCTTTTCGAGCATCGCCGAGGAAATCGAGTTTAGATAATTTCGACAAAAAAGCCCGTGTCAAGGCACACAGGATTCAGAGGGACGAGCGAATAACGGCCGAAAAAGCTCGGTGCTTTAACGAGCTTCTCAGGCGTATCTTGATAAAACGTATTCTTACCTTTTTTCCCACTTTGTATTATCCTTTATTCGACCACCACATTTACGGACATTTCGATTTTTTTTATTGCGTTTGCGTTTACGCGCTTGACACAAGGATAGTTTAATGTTAGGTAAAGCACGTGTTCAACCTTGGCATTCCTTGGCTGCTACATTGTAATTAACAAACAGCTGTCTCTTCGATTTTAACTAGTGTTCTCTTTGAAAAAGCAAACGATGTTAAATTCTTGATTCCGAACCCAGAAGCGCGTCTCAGCGATCGCGAGTAATGATCGTTTCATGCGAAATGTAATTTATTTAGAATACTCGCTAATTTCTGAGCAATGTTCCGAAGAAAATTTCCCGAAGCTTAACCCACTGCCTCGACCAAGATACGTCATTAAAGATACCGATGGCTAGAAGAAGGAAAGTGCCAAGTCAAACGAGACCTCTGAAAATCTCGCAAAGAAAACCATTTGTAACGATATTAAACATCCTCTAAATTGCGTTTGAAACGTTTAGACAAGGATAGACTGTACGGAGCGGTTCATTACGCGCGTGCGCTAGGCTTCGATCCCAAGCGCAATTGTAACCGATTATGTTCAGTGTGCTTAATTACCGTGCATTATCGCAACGCCGCCGCTGTACCACCATCGAGTTCTTACGCAAATAGGCTGGAGGCAATTAGCCTGGAAAAACGAATCGAAGCCTTTAAGTTTCCGGCCGTGGGCGATCGCTACCTCTTTTGGAGACGCTCTGCTACGTGTAATAACACGCACCCCGTGGGACGTCATTTTTATCTTTTGCTTTTACTTTGGCTCCACTTAGAGTTTGAATTAAATTCGTAATTAGCCGCGTTTTTAAGGCATAAAATCATATCGGCATTTCGATCGGAAAAAACAGGAATGAATAAATAAGGTTAGAGATACGAGGTGAATGACTTATACCAGAAGGGGAAAGTCGCGGATGTAAAAAATATAGAAATTCATAAAACTCGAGAATAATCGTTCGCATCCGAGAATTATTAATCACATCGTTAGTGTAACGACATCGGCTATTTTCTTTCAATCGCATGGAAAGAAGAGGCATAAAAGCTGGTTTCCAAAACCGATAGCTAAAAGAAAAACCGATAATGCTAAAGTTCTACGTATCAATGTACCATTAATGAGCCACCTTTTCAATTTTACGTGTCAATCGTCATTCCGTTTTTACACAACATAAGGTTTTTTACACAACTTGCCTGTACTCACGATTATAGGTATTCCGCTACTGTGCCTTGCCCGTATCTTAGTTATCACGGGAAATAAATAATAAATAATAAATTTCATCGGCTGATTTCTCAAATTCGTGAAAATTATTTCCTCATTTCCTTGATTCCTCTAATACTTGTCTGTATGAATAACAAAATGGAAGATATTATTCTGTTGTGACATAACAAATTCTTTACCGATACATCAACGTATTACAATCGAAAGCCTACGAAAAAGGCCACACGTAACTAACTCTTCAGTTTTCAATGTGAACGACTTCGAGTCTAACGAGTACCAGGAAGACTCTTAAATAATTCATCCGCTATATAATATGTATTATATACATGCGCTCTCATATGCTATATATTACCAATTCCTTCGTGTGGAAAAACGCTTGCGGCTGCTTTTATCATCATTGCGCGCGCGCGCGCGCACGCACAATACATAATTACGACAAACATTCGTTCAGCTCTCTCCCAATCCTTTATACTCGGATACTCCGAACCCGATTTAACGTCATTAATCTCCAAAGTGTGTCCTTAAAATCTCGAGAAATAATGTCGTACGCAATAATTGCTCTCAAGTGTTTAAGAGTACGTAATAAAAAAAGGAACGATATGTTTTTTCTCATTGTTGGAACGTCATTGAGAAACTTCGTCTTTCGAGAAATTCGTCATTAAATTAAAAATTTAATCGCGTCTTTAATCGCGTCTACAGCTACGACGATAATAGCTTATACCACTTTGGCTAATTTGTGAATAATGAAATTTAAAAACGTATACTTTTATTGCGTTCGAATACGCTTTATCTTTCTTTTCTTTATTCGCGAAAACCTACGAGCGCTTTATCTATTTCCTTTCCAAAAAAGTATTCACTATCGTGAAGAAAGTGACCTGCGGTTGAATTAATAAAAATAATAACAATGATAGACGCATACGCCTGTTTACGGGAGAAAAACCGGCTCTAATGGTCGTTCGCCACTCGCTATATCTATAATAATAGGAGAAACGTTCGTTCGTACAAACAGGCATTATATACGTTCCGCTTTCGGTGGAAAAGGCGAACTGCTGTTTTGCCCTCTTGCATTGCATATAACACAATATATATATATATATATATATATATATATATTGTAAATTGAAAGAGCAAGAGAGAATGTGTACTGGCCAGATATGGCATCGTCGGATAGTGTGTGTACAAGCCTCGGGACACAACCGAGCGAGGCAAGAGTCCTTGACGCCCACCCTCAAGTGTCTGTAACTGTAGGTTGGATGCGCAAGTGTGGGTATGCTGTAGCTCGGGATGTGCTTACCTGCTTTTGTAATTTTATTCTTTTTGAAATTTCGTTACGTTTGTGCCCACATTTTATGCTCTTCTTTTCGATTAATTTATCGTCTCTCTTAATGCTTCGGGCACGTGTCTTTATTTTGCTGTTTTACAAATCTCTGTATGGCAATCCATAATCGATAGTGTCAAAGGCAGGTGAAAGTAAATGTAAAAAAGTTTGAATCATATAGATTGAGTTCGGCATTTCCGGAATTAAAAGGCTGGTGCTAAATTTGAAAGCCGACTTTGATGTGACACCCAAATTTAATACTAAAAACTTGAACGCTGGTCGATTTCTCGACTCTAAATTCCACTTGCCATAAAAAAAATTTTATAGTATATAAGGTATAAGATTCCACTTTTCGTATATATAAAATGTTTTCGTACGTTTCGTCCATTTATATTTAGCACATAGAAAAAATCAGAGGGCTTTATATGCTAATGAATGCGCTTCAATCCTTTCACTTTGAACCGCATATTCAGTCACTTCTGTTTTCTGACAAGAGAGACAAGGGGGAGTGAATGAGAAGGAGAGAGAGAGTGAGTGAGTGAGTGAGTGAGTGAGTGAGAGAGAGAGAGAGAGAGAGAGAGCAAGAGAAACATAGAATTGCAAAAGTCCCACTGGGGAACAGCATCTCGAAGGTGTCGCGGGCATTGCGCTTTCTCCATCCGTCTTTTCCTCTCTCACTTGCATCTGACTTCGGTATAACAATAGGAACTGGAAGGAGAAATTTGTCCCGGCACTTTGTTCCCTCCTCAGACTGCTGCTGGTGCTGTTGCTGTTGCAACTGTCCGTCGGATGAATGACGATTGAATGCACGAGAGAAAGAGAAATGCAGCCCGAGAGGGGCGGAAGAAGGAAGAGAGAGATTTCATTCAACGTGATTCGACTTGAATGGATGCGCGAGATTTCGCGTGATTTGCACTGTTTGTATCTTCCTTGTGTGTCTCAGCAAGCATACCTGTATGCGTTTGTCATTCTAAAGTCATTCTAAAATTGGAAAAAGTTGGAGCTGATCGATCGTTATTAGCAATATCGTCTGAACTTGTTGAGTTATTCGTATTTTTCGTTACTTGGCCAGCGTTTATATTGGCCAACAATATCAGTGATCGAATGCTCGAATAACCAGTAATAAAAGACGGAAAAAGACATTTTCGAATTATTTATTAGTCGGTGCGTGAATGTGGGCTTTTTCGAGCTTCATCGAGTAATTTTTATAATTTTACGATCTCCCAACGAGTACGAAATCTGTCATTTTATTAGTCAAAGTTAATGTAACGCGATTTATTGAATTGGTAAGTATTTAAATGACTTTGTTTCGAGTCCACTTATCGATGCCATTTCCCTAAATAACGATTTACAGTGAATATCCTAAGAATTGGATCAGATCTCGATATACAAAGAGCCAAGCATGAGCTAAAAATTAACTCAACGATTTTTCATTCTCGCTCGAGAGGTTAACCTAAAAAAAAATTCCACTTCGCTATGAAAAGAAAAAAGGGAAAATGTGAAGAGCGTGTAAATTTGAACAAGACGTTCTGGGAGATCGAGAAAAAGGAACGGTCAGTTCCCCGAAAAAGAGGAGAAAACGCCAGATCTCTGGTACTCGTATACACACTCGCACACGCTACCAAGTCCCTTTTTAACGAGGCTCCAAGAGAAGAGACGAGAGTCTCGGATGCACCCAAGCCCTTGGAGCCGGGGTCAACAAGAGACAGAGAGGAGCAGCAGGAGAGGAAGATCAGAGCGAGATATACCGGCCTGCCTGTCTTGGGAACTCCTCCGTGTATGTACTTATCGCGCACAATAGCCTACCTTTGTGTGTGAATACGTACGAATGAGCATTTTTTTTCATTACGAAGGGCACATCGTAACGATCCAAGTTTAAAAGTTTGTATTTTTAAACGATTAAGACTTTTAAATATTGCGCAGAGCTTTGGAAGGCCCTCAAATTTGGATACGATAAATTAAGTACTTGCATTGTACCTCGAGCGATGAACTAATGGTATTTAAATTGACACTTTTTTTTATTTTCTTACGAAACGATCTTAAGTAACGATCACGGAGAAGATCCAAACCAACCTACGTTTCTTCATTTTTTATGAAAACCTTGAAATAATGTAACGGTAAGTAAACGGTAACCGGTATTATTAGTTCACCACTTTAGTCTTCGCCAGGTCTAACCTTCATCGAAACTTTCGCGATGCCAAATTTATAGCGCATTATTCGGTAATTAAAAAAGTTTTTAAAATTAATTATCAAGAATTGCAAACAATTGGCCAATTACCCAGATAAATAGATTCGCTTGTACTATTGCCGAGGAGTCTGAATCAACAAGCACGTGAGTTAGCGAGGGTAATGTCGATAAAAGACGAGGAGCGCGTGTGGATGCAGATACGAAACGAGAAACATCGCCACCCACGCAAAGAGCCAAGTTTACCGGTTTCAGCGATAGGCACGCGCCGTCGATCGAACTTTTTCACGAAAGTGGTACAGCGTCTTTCTCTGTGTTTTCGTATGTACGCGCGCGCTTTCGTTTCTCATTCGAAACGTAAAGAAACAAAAAGCCGATCTGCCTTTTCAGCGCTCCCGTTTCTTTTTCTTACTCATTGAGGGAACACTGGAGGAACACTGGAGGGGAAAAAAGAGAAAAATCGTAATTTTTCTTCAATATCTGTGCAAAAGTGTTAAGATAATCACTTGTACGTGACACTCTTACGTTGACTTGTGTAATTAAAAGGAAGGCTTCAATGACATCAAAGCCAATAAATTAATTTTCAGAGCTCACGAGTAAAAGACTCGTCTCCATTTATTTTATGTCATTACCAATAATTCATATTTGTAGATGTTAAGCGATTGTCGGATTCAAGACTATCTAAGATCGTATAAAACGTATCAAAAATTGTCTTCTATCATATTTAAGTTTTTCAAATGGAATACATAATTCTCCGTTTAGACGACATTCATTTATTAATGAATAACCAAGATGTTTACGGGCAATTATCAAGCCTAATAAGAAAAGGAAAACTTTGTATTACAAAAGAAACTCATACTAGGATTTCAAAGCTTATTCTGGCTGCTGCGCATTTCAAAGTCTCCGAAAAATTGCTCCCCCCAACAATTTAAAATCGATCGATAATGCTTTTTGTTTCATTCCAAAAAGAAGAACAAAGACCTTCGAAAAAACCCGTGAAGATGCAAATGTCGAACGACTACCGAGATACACTTCTTTCAAGGTAACGGCAGCTTTGGCCTTCTGCTTGTGCTGCAAAGACAGAGAAGCGAGAGAGAGAGAGAGAGAGAGAGACAAAGGGCCAGTTCGCGGATGCCGTGAGCAGATAAGAGAATCCAGCTTTCACTGTTCTGAGAGGATGGGGCTGCTCTTTCGCAGCTTAATAAGGGTCCGATCGTTTCTATGCACATCGTTTTCTGCTTACTTCGATTGCCTCGACATTGCCTGTTGTATAAACTGTCTCTTTCGAAGCTGCTTTAACACCACAGCGATATTGCGCCAATTTTAGGTAACAGCCGAACCACTGGCATAAGAAAGTTCATTCGTGTGGGTTTAGGTGCTTGTTGAGCCATAGCTGACGTATAAACTTATGAGAACTTATTAAACTACTTGTACCCGAGAATTTATATGCGTTTATATCGGAAGTTCTTTGCGAAAACATCGCGTCTTTTCTCATTACAAATACCGATTCTTAATTTGACACTGACTCGTTAAGAACCTTATTTAAACGTGGCCTCGATTAGAGCAGTCAACTTTGATGTATACAATTCAATTGAAAGGTAGTCAGAAGTTCGCGAACGCTCGAGAACGCTCGAGAAAAACTTCGAGTTACAACGAAATTAACCGCGGTTAACGAATCTTCGCAGTGCACGCGTCTGAATACGGAATCAGAGCTTCTTAATCGGCACTCAGCTAAGGGAATAATAAGCAGAGTACGCACTTGGAAGTGAGCAACAACTCGAGCTTCCAGCGCGTATAAAATCTGTGCTGCATTATCCAAGTACCTCACGCTGCCCAGGGACGTGCAATATCGTTGTACACGACGCATACCTCTAGGCGTGAAAAACAGAGCCTCGAGGCACGTACCGATGATAAAGCTGGTCGCCTTGGGCCGCGCTTGCGCAATGCACATCTCGCGAGAGACTCGGGTACAACGTAGCAAAGTCTCCGCGACGCGTATCAGCGTAAACAGCCGCGGAGACGGTTTATCTCGGACTGTATATTGAACGTCTTGAACTTCGGAATCGTGCGCAGTCGCGCCTCGAAGGTACGAGCTTCTCCTGGTATTCGCATGTACCGGTCTGCTCGTGTGCGCGTATGCATGTGAGTGCGTACGCAATGCATAAAATGTGTTGGATGAGTGGCGAGGAGAGAGATTTGGCCGATAGTCGATCGAAGGAGTCGTCGATCTCGGTTAACCTTTATTTCTTCGTACGAGATCATCTCTGTTCTACGAGAACACAATGAGAGACGTTCTTTGCCGCGCGCTTCTTTTTATATTTCTTAAGGCTCCTCGGCGCGATCTATTGATTGCTATTTATTCGCGGGCAAAGCTGCATTCGATGAAACGTAACAAGAAATGTATGGCTTTTTTCTTGGCTGAACTTTTACGTTACACCGATGCCAGCGTTGATGTTTTGCTTCGCGTAACTTTTCCTCGTGACACGTAAGCAGAGTTTACTAGAACTTTGCCGTTTAATCGACCAAAAATTTATTACCATCGATTAATGGCAGTATCGTGCTGCAATTATGATACTTATCGCTCATCCAGGTGTGTGCTGATAATAATATCTTAAAAGTAAATATTTTTCGCGGCTCTACGCAAGCTCATATCTTGCGCAAAATTTGAAATGGAACTAGAAATGAAAATGTTCCAAAATTCTAGTTCATAATTCTAGACAACGAGTATTATTTCAAAGTTAGGCCTCATTTTCGTACTGTTTTTCACATTCTATACGTGATCGCGTATATTACGATTTCGTAATATAAAATATGTAAATACATAAATTTGATTTGATACAAGCAACTGCGATTGTAAATTTTAAGAATACTTCTTCGAAATCCATCTTTACATAAATTTACTGGATTGTTGTTGAAATTCGCGTAAATCTGGTCACATACAATGTGCATGCTTGATGTGAGCAGCTTGTGACAAAATCACGCAGCATGAAAGAATAAGCGAGAGAGAGAGAGAGAGGATAAAGATTTTAAAATTATAGACGAAGAGTTTGTGTGCACTGATGTCGCACTTGTAGGACTGTAAATGCCATCATTTAACGTCGAATTCAATGAAATTTGTATGAATTCTGAACTTATTTCAATCAAAAAACAAACGTTGTATTCGAATAATTTTCTCGAAAAGTTTTCCTTTCAAGTGAAAATCGATCTACCAAGAAATTATGATTAACGCCAATTATTTACAAAGTATTTATGTAAGTATTTATTTTTAATTTCTACATTTATCAACGTAATACTTCGTAGCCATTAAATTTCCCGTATTCTTCAATTTTCTCGCGAATCTCTCAATCGACTCCATTATGATTAACTCACGCTATTATATCCTTCCATGTTCTTTGGCTCACGCGCCAGAATCATCTGCATCCTCGGGAACGCTCCAGTGCATTAAATCCCGCTCGACTTTAGCTTTGCTCTAACCTCATTCCCAATTGACGCCATACCATCATCCTCTCGCACTCGCCTATTCCCTTTCCCTCGACTCGCGAGGCTCCGAGTTCCTCGAGCCAGGATGTGCTTCACATGGTCGTACTCTATACCGTCTACCATTATAATTCCATAATGTAAATGACCGATAATATTACCAATCGACGAATGTTGCTAGAAAGCGCATTTGCTATTTTCTTGTAATTTATGCCTTACTTGAAGTAGCCGATTGAACATTTTTTTCTACTAAAACTGTTCTCAAATTACGTTGGGATTATATTTTAAATATAATTTAGAAAGCGTATTCTATTAAAGCAACTTTTATCGGTTAAAGGAGAAAATAATTTATACTCAAAAAAATTAAAAATCTGCTAATACCAAGAATTTTATTGAAAAATACATAAAATATCCAGCAATTGCTTAAATGTAATCGGCTTTAAAATGTACCCTAACTCAATGGATGGTACAAGATGAAGTTCATAAAGTTCTGCTTAATGGCCGAGCAGGAGTAATTGTGAGAGGTAAAAAATAAAGAAACACATTAATAAATTGGATTCTTATTAATCGCTGGCGTATGAGGTACATTAGGTTTATAAATTTATGGAATACACGGGTGCAAAAATATCACACTTGCATAGTACTCATAAGCACACACATATATATAGAAGTTGACCGTTAATGCCAATCGATTCGACGATTGATGAGCGTTTACGATCGTTTGGCAATTTACGCATTTGAATAATCTGAGTTGCAAGACGCTGACACGATTGAAAATTTATAACTGATTTTGTACATCGAAGTTGTAATAGAAGTTAATTTAGAAGCGACGAGAGTTCTTGTGTTTGTGTACAATTTTAACTTTACGTCAGAGGAAACCAGATCTTTGATGAAATTACTTTATTGCTTTGGGTGATCTATCTCGTATTTATGCGACAGAAATTTAATCAGAAATCTAACATTCTTGAACTAACCAATAAAAAATATCAGAAACCTTGATTAAGTTGAATACAAAGACGCGACTATCACTCAACCTGTTATTTACAATACGTCTACATTATGGAATTCCATTGGACTAAAGCAACTGTTGCTATCAATTTAATGAGAATGGTAATAATTATTAGTAACAATTCGAAATAATAGATCCACATTTAATCGAAATTTACGTTTTACCAGGTTCATTTATAGTATCACTTCTTTAAACATTCTTATTATACGGCTTTTACTAAGCATTTCACGCTTCAGATTACTCTTACATTTTTTTTTTCGGTTAAAGAAAGTTTGAGTACCTGTGGTCTCACGGTAGTGAATAACGCGTGGTGTCGTTTCTCCAAAAATTTTCGGCGTCAATGCGTTTTATACAGTTCCCCCTATCGTGTTTGATTTTACAGCGCAAGGGAATTTCACAGACAGACTCGTTGCTGGAGAGTCGAGAGAGAGAGAGAGAGAGAGAGAGAGAGGTTTAACAGCAAGGTCGTTGCCGGATGTGCCAGACGCGGAACATCCTCGAGCAACGCAAGCTATTCGTGCGCTGAACAAAGAATCGCTAATTATTGTCGATGGCGCGCCATCGATCTGATTCTTTTTCGTTTTCTTCCCTTTGTCGAACGTTTCCTGATTGTAAGTACAGAATGTTTTACCACGTTCAAAGAGATGCGCAATTTTTCAACACAATACGGAATAAAAAATGTCCTATTTTTATTTATAGGCGAAAGAAACTATTAATTATAAGATTTAGTCGACGGTTCTCTTATCTAACCTCTAGTCTTTCATTTCTTCATTTTCACACGAAAACAAATATTTACAAATACTTGTGCATTAGATTAACATTTATAATATCCATATTACAATAACAATAACTTATTTAAAATTGTATAAATTATCTATCGTTACGTTTTTATTTATTATCGTACAAAATTCATGAAATGTAAAATCGTGGAATAGTATGTCATATGAAAATAAAAGAGACGCGTAAACGTTGCGGATGAAAAATTCCGTCCTCGGAATGAAAAATCTGCTGATCGAAACTCGCATTCCTCACCGTCCCGTAAAACAATATGGCATTTATCAAAGTGACCTGAAAATGCAACGACTTTGCTTTGCTTGCATGCTTATTTTCACCGAACTCAATGCAGCACAGTTCAAGAGCACCTCGGAGGGATGTTCTTCGGGTTCTCCCCCGAAGAACTAGCAACTTTATTGTTTGGAAACGGCAATTTTATTGTATATAAACGCGTTTTATAATCCACCGGATTCAAATCACAGCGGAAAATGCAACTCGCTTATTGCATCGGAGACGATGAAAAACCTCCATCTGTTAAAGCAGCCGCATTTTTGTCGGCGCTCTTAAGCGTACCTACGACTCATGAACGCGTACGCGCGCACAAGTTCCCGCTCTCGGGAGATGCAATTGCGGCCAACGTACCAAGGCATTGTCGAGATCATTACTCGAAGCGACACGTGCACGACAGCCGTGCACGACGAAGCACCACGAAGGAGAAAGGGAGATAAACGGCAATCTACGAATCGGATCGGTTTCAAGCGACCGCCACCGTGGCAAGAGCCACCGGGGAGAGAGCGAAAGAGCTTAACTGCACTTTCGTACGCGTCTCATGTGTACGTGCGTATATAACTACGCGTACATGTGCACGAGAGGTAAAATCAGCGAAAATCTAACGCCTGCTGACGTTTCGAGTGCGCAAGCGAGGTACCGGCACGCGCGTTTACTCCGAGCACCGGATCACGGCACAGGGGGCAACGAGGGGCAGATTTGTGCGAGTGACCTCTTATTAACGCAGAGGTAGAACAGTAGACGTCGCTGTGTTGCGCGTATTTTATTTTACTTCGCGCTGCATAGCCTCTGCTTTCTTTTAACGTCCAACTACGAAACGCCTGGAATCGTCGAAATATCCTGGAATCGTACGTGCCTCTTCACGTTATTACTGCCCGCGCGAAAGGGTCGCAGTCGATATTTCACGCTAGTTTTCCTCTTCTTCTTTTGAGGAACAGACGATTCATTGTACGTAGAAGGGCGAGTTCTCTTGATCGACCGCAGTCATCGAACGGGCAGAAGAAATGAGAAGAGAGCCGATTGTTTTTCGATTACGATATCCATTTACCAATTTACCAATGTTACGTCTTCTGTAGCATCGGACTGGTGTTTTGTAGCTCTTGATGTGTTTCAAGAGATTGTTGTATCCAAACGACGTAAGTTATAGTTTCTTCTATGTACGTTGTCTTTACGAATATTGGATGTGGTATCATCAAATGGAGTAATTTAAGGTAAAATTGAAATTCCTAACGGTAAATAGTAACGCGAAAGATGTCAACGCTGCGTAATTATTTTCCGTGCGTCGGCAGACACGTATAAGCACGCCAGTAATAAGTACCTACGAGACGCAAGGAGGGAAAATCAAATTAATTGGTGGAATATACGTACGCTAAGTTGCAGGAAAATACGTGCGTCCGAGTCTATTTTTTCTATTAGCACCAGGCACCTCTCCCTCTTTCTTTCTACCTCCTTTTATTTTTCCTACGAGCGTAGGCCATCGAACGCATCCGTATGTACGCGCCTATAATATGGCGCCGTCCAAACATGGTATTCCCCTGTATCTCGCTCGTGATCACGCGAACGCACACATACGCGCGATCGCATGTCGATACGGTGCTGCAAGACGAGGAAATCATTGTTATTGTCGCGCTTCTAATTTTCACTATGCACAGGCTGTACGGCGCATCCTGGCAGACGATGACGAAAATAAAAGGAGAGAGAGAGAGAGAGAGAAGAAACTGGCGACGAGAGAAAAGAAGGTGCGCGTGACCGAACTGTCCCGAAAACTTTATAAGATATTCGTGTCTAGGGAAATAAAAGGAGACTCCGAACCCAACGTTGGGCCTTTAGCATTTTTCGATGGACTTGCGCGAAAAAGGACATTCTAGGAGGAAAGTCGAGTTGCTTATTCCGACAGTTGCTCGAAAGCCTGTATTTTCAGCTTTCGCATTGATTGTCTTTTAGTTCGTAGGGGCTGATAGATTATTTTACGTTAACTTATCTTTCGATCGAACTGAATAAAAAGATTGTGTCGACGTATGAGGTGATACGTCTGTACCAATGTGCCATAACGAGGCTTCAAATGAATTCATCAAACGTAAATTTTATCTCCATATAAACGTTATCCAGATATAACGTAAGCTACTCGCTTTAATTTATCTTTCTGTATACCTTAATATCGTTGTAATGTTGCATCTTGTTTAATTTGAAAAAAAATTGGTTGAATTAAAAGACTGATTTATAATCCCAAATCCGATTTTATAAAACTACACTTTCTTGGTACACTAAGTATATAATCCTCGGGAATTTCATCCCATAATTCAATAGCTCTCGGGATCGAAAAATTCCGAAACTAATAATGAAGTCGATAAGCTTCATCGCTAAAGTATCCAAGCCTATTCATTCATGGATAAATCCGAAAGGAGCCTAAACAAGAAGACATGTTCTCTAGGTTTCTTCTAGAAAAACTCTTCCTTCGAATCAAAGTGAAAGTTTTCGCGTGCAGAATGTATCAAAATATTCTCTTGGAGAGGGATTTCTTATTATAAAGATATGAAAGACAGAGAGAAGTTTCATAAAAAATAAAAATAAAAATAAGAGGTGGTGTCGGTGCACGTGAGGTCCACTCACGGGGCCCCGAAAAGTATAAGCGCGCGAGCGAGCGTGCGAGCGAGAGAGAGAGAGAGAGTGTGTGTGTGTGTGTGTGTGTGTGAGAGAGAGAGAGAGTGAGAGAGAGAGAGAGTGAGAGAGAGTGAGAGAGAGAGAGAGAGAGAGAGAGGAGACCCAGGGCCTGAAATCGGCACTACGTTTCCAAGACGGACAATAGGTTCCGCACGCCGGCTTCTCATCCGGGCGTTCAAGTCACCGAGACTACTAACCGTCCAGCAAACGTCCGGCCAGGCCGTTCCAACACTTCCACGCTGCTCTCGCTCGCTCGGTGATCCGGAGAGCCCGAAGAAATTCCTGACTTGCGCAATTCCCGCGTAAACTGTGTGTGTACACACGCGACTGTACATGTAATATACACCCGGTTGTCTGACTGCGTATATTCGTGTCTTTCTCCGCAACACCGACCTGCAAAGTGTGCATAACGAGGGAGACATAGATAGATAGAGAGAGAGAGAGAGAGAGAGAGAGAGAGAGAGAGAATGAGAGAGAGGGTCTCCCATCAACAAGGTTTTGATGTACATGTATACGCCATAGGTATTTCCATTTTGTTTTGTAAAAGGTAGGTACAGATAGCCTGACATGTGCCTACTGAATCGAATGGCAGAATTATAACTGAGCCACGCGAAAGCTGCGATCCTTGTTTTAGTTAGCTTTAGTTAGCTTATTTGCTGCGTACTGCAAATGCTAACTTTTTCTAGAACGACTAAAGTTCTGTTGCTACCTTATTGATTACTTAATAAACATCGGCATATGACAAAAAATCTACAAAAACCTTAGCCTGCTAGTAGCTTATTCGTTCTGTAGCAGTCAATATCTAATTTTAAATTGATCGCGTGATAAAATATCATGTAATGCCAATAAGCAAAATTGATAAACGACGTATTATTGATTATAAATATCACTGTTAACAGCAAACAGATTCGTCTGTACAAAAACTTCTCTTCCGAATACAATCGCTTATAAGAAAATTGAAAGTGGCTTTACGCGAATAAATATTTATAATAATGATTCAACGACTCGTCTCGGCCAATAATTCATGCATATGTAACCATTAATTAAGTGCATTAAGTAGAAGGAAACTGTTTACCGATGGATATTTTAGTTGCTTCGATCGTGTCGATACATCTAAATTCTAAGACGAGTAGATCTACCTGTTATCAATGTGTGATATCCCAGTTTACGATATGTGTAATTCACGGACATCGAAGAAGCATCGGCATGCCACATTGCAGTGTACACGCGTCGTCGGTTAACACACCCCACTTACTATAAATGAACATTGCTGACAGCGTATCTCATTATGTTTACGCACATTGGTTCATACGGATACATCGCGCACATTTGCACGACAGCGCAGCAATGCAGTCTGAGAATTAACCATCCGTCCAGATTCTCGATACCAGAAATCGGAGCAAATGCGGAGTCGAATAAACGATACTTTACGAGACGAAAACGGTAACAAAGAGTGAAACTGCACTTAGTTTTCGCGTCTACGAACTTTCAATCGACGAAAATCACCGAAATGAGAAAGTCATTAAACGCGCGAGAGCTAAGTTTTATGGATCATTGCTTTACATTGTATTCGGTCACTAGTGGAGTGCTAGGAGAGGGAGAAAAACTTGTTTTCGTACCGCTTTACGCCTAGAATGACGCAAAGAATGTTATCTGAGTACTGAATATTCAACAATAAAGTAGATACACTATGCGTACGAGTAACGTTAAAAAGAGCGAATAAAAGAAAAATAGCCTCTGCTTGTTATATCGAATACAATTTAAACCTAAATTTGACTAAACCCAGGCATCGCAACGCGTGCATCCAGCAGATTTCTTTTTTTTCTTTTGTATAAACTTAGTTAAATCTTAACTACGATTGATTTTAGAGTAAACAAACCTACGTACGCCTCAATCTTATGTCTCTTTTACTCATATTGGCTTGCTAATGAATAAATCCTAATGAATAAATCTTTCCTCGAGGCCTACTTCGAGGATTCCCCGAATAATAAAAAATTCTCAACGTCCCTAATTAACAATTATCGATTCGAGCCATTCTCCCCACTCGCGAGCACTTGCCATTAAAACGTAATAAACGTAAATCATCGGGAAAAGCACATTATTAGGTACTAAAACATCCGAAATGTCTTACGAATAAATTCATAATTGCCAGTTGACTTGAAGCAGCTGATCAAACAAGCGACGCGCTGCTTACAAAATCAGCGAACCGAAGTAACTTCAAATTTCACCAATAATTCGAGCGATCCGGCAAAACAATTACATCGCTAATTGAGAATTGTTATTAAGCGAATCTTGTTTTTCGATTCGCCATGGAATAATGACATTCGTCAAAGTCTTACGAACGTCAGCCGACTTGAATTTATCGCGCCTCTGACACTTATCCCAAAGCGCGAACTTCCAAAGTTCCTTACTACCGTATAACGGTGATTTTCAAATCGATTATTTAGTAATTATTTAGTAATCCACGCATTTTACTTTGCACGCGTACGCATAGATTAGTGCGCTTCGTTCTAAAGCTTTCGAAATCTTGCCGCAGCTGATTTAATCCAATAGCACATCTCCTCGGATTCACTGGTGCTCGCACCAGACCACACTTGACCGCCCCGAAGCCCCAAAAAGAGCGAAGCACTCACCGATCGGGTGAGCTGCGGATGCTGTAGTGCTCCTCCGGTGTCTGCCAACCCGCGCACCACACAAACCACAACAAGCACAGCGACGCAGGCGCGCACTATCCCGATTCGCACGAGGTCGACAAGCACGTCGGCACAGTTGGCGCGGGCTGGTCGACGTCCAGCATCCTCGCGCACGCGTGTGAGCACCTGCCTCGCACTGAGCGAGTCTACGGGATGGCGCTCCTTCGGAAAGCCGAGGTCCGCGCGTCTCACCTTGCGGAGCGAGTCTCCGGGTCCCTCTCGGCGCGCGCGACCCGCAGGTTTGAGAGAGAGAGAGAGAGTGTGTGTGTGTGTGTGTGTGTGTGTGTGAGAGAGAGAGAGAAGGAATACGGTCCGTTCGCCCCTCCGCCTCCCTTTCTCCGGCTTCCACCACCTATCGGCTCTCCTCAGCCACTCGAGCGCGCAGAGTCTCTCGGAGTCGCCGTCGTCATCCTCCACCACCACCACCACCACCACCACCACCACCACCACCTTTTCTTCGGAGGCTCCGAGGCTGTCTTTGTCGAGCCGCTCGCGCGGCCTCTCGCCCCGTCTCACTCGGTCGCGGCCTTCTCCGGGATCACGAGAGGCCCCTACTATGTCAGCGCTTTGGAGTCGTGTGCGTGCCTGCAGCTGTGTAGACGATGTAGGCTTCTTCTCTAGTTCAGGTATACAACGGAGAGTGAGGGCACCGATATATACCTGCTTGACTTCTTCTTCTTCGTTTTCTACTTCGTCTCTTTGTCTTTCTCTTTCTTTCCCGCATGCGTGTGCTGTATTAGAGCCAAAGCTCTTCTTTTTTTCTCTCGGAGGTGCGCGTGTGCGTGTCTCGACTGGAATGTTTCGTAGTGTTGAGCAGGCTTTTAAAATAGTTCTTTTCGTGGAAGTCGATGGTGTAAAGTACGCGTACAGTATGTTGCACTGCTTTTATGGGTGTTGGATTCTCAATTAGGACGTATTCTTTCGCGAAATTAGAGCTGTCAGAGGAGCAAGGACTTGACACGACTTTCCCGCTTTACCGATGAATTTTCTTCTTAACCCTTCTTCTTAGTCCCGGCGACTATCGCGCTCATCGAGTACCAAAAATACTCCACAAAAATACGCCTCATTCCCAACGTGTTTTGCATTGCGCAAATTTTACCTCTACAACCCTAGAATCTAAATCTTACACTCCTCAATTTCGTTTCAAACTGAAAAATCGATAGTTCTATTAGCGAGGAGGAAGAAGACCATCGAAATATTCAAAATCATACCTTCACGCGGAAAGAGCAGACACTTTAAATTCCCACAATCCGTGGGAGCAAGTACAATTACCCGTCGGTACACCTATCCACGAAAAGTCGTCAGGTGCACGCATGAGTAACTCTAACTGCGCACGCCTCTAAACCTGCCTAATTTCTCAAAGTTCGTCGAGGCTCCAACATTTTAAAATAGGAATGCACAGGACTCTCGCATTCCTGTGGTGCCCGAGTCCAAACATCGCGCGTGAGATTACGCATGTTTTGGCGTAGCCGCCACAGTCCCTCTGCCCCTTAACGCAACTTACGTGCATTCGCAAATGTATAAGGTCGTCGCATCTGGTCCCGAGGACAGAGGGACAAGAAATAGATAAGAGAGACAAGCCCAAGGATGAAGCCACGAGTCAGGATGAATAATACACCTTTTTCCAGAAAAAACTCGAGGATATTGTTCAATGATTTTTCACATGCCCTAATAGCGTTTGACAACGATCATCTGAAGATTGGAAGATAAATCAAAAATCAAAATAGCCTTAACAATTTATTGAACCGGGATTTATGTATCATCGCACGATTAAATCATCTCAATTCCAAGGAATATAATAAATGAAAATTCGGACGAAAATTAATTGTCCTTCTTGGCAACGATTTTCTAAAACCAATATCCCCCAAGGAAGATACCTATGCTAATCTTAATTTCAAAAATAACTTTTCGGTTAATACATAATGAACTCGGTACATTTCTACCTTATTTAATTGTAAATCTTATAAATTCTTGGGCGGATAGTACGGCCTCGTGTTCCCTAAAGTAGCTAACACGGTCTTCTGACTTGATGCTGCATAAGAGGGGCAATGAAAAGTTAATGATCTACACGGGGGCAAGGTCGAAACGGAGTAAGAGGAAGATCCGAAGAACCGCATAACCATGAAGAGTTTTATAAGTATTTTGTACTTGGCGCGCGCGAGAAAGAGAAAGAAGATGAGGTGCACGTTGGGCTGATCGATTGAGAAAAAATTGGTCTGATTAAAATTTTATTTGGTCTTTCGCTTCTTAGTGGCAATGTAGTGGCAATCGGGTGTTATTGAAAAGCCGCTTATTATCGGCGACATCTTAACGGACGAGGAGATCAAGAATTTCCGAATTTCAGTTCAAATAACATTACGTTAAAAAGTACCGATTCTGTCACATCTGTGCACGATTAATAGTTAACTTGGTTATAAAAATGCGAGTCTATCGCAAACTCCTGATAAAGATGTGTTTGAATAGAACATTAATTTCAAGGGAATCGCGTAGTTTCCAAGTGTAATTGAAAAAAGATAGCGTTAGAAAGAGATTTCTTTCCAAGTGACAGATATTTTTCCAGGCTTTTTGAAATCCATTGTGAAACTGGAGGAACGCGTACATTTTGAGGATGTTTTGAAACTTTTATTAAAAAGTAGGAGCGCAAATAAAACAATGTACTAGTTATATTAAAGAGCGTGGCAAAAGTAAATACTTATAACACGAATTTCTCAGTGATTAACGTAAAAATAGTAAAAAAAAACTAAAAGATATCTGCAGCAATCATTATTATTGCAATATTTTTTCAACAAAACCAAAGAATTCCAAACATTCCACGGATGATTAGAAATGAGAATTGCTCCGCGGCACGTAAAACACTTTATCCGTGCGTTTGCCTCAGCAATTCCAAAGACTGACGTTAGTGCGACACATACACGTGAACATTGGTCACCAAGAGATTCGAAACGGGAGTCAACGCGTTCCGCATTACGCAAGTGTCTGAGCCGTTGGAGAGCGTAAGCGTGGCGAGAAAATGCGCGCCACGTCGTGCACGAGCTTTTCCGCGAAGTGCCAGCACTTTTGAGAAAACTTTCGCGAGATCTTTTTTTACAGCAGTAGGGATATAAAGGGAATCGGAAAGAGGCTCTTAAACTGCGATCGAATGAGGCTCGTCGCTTGGCGGAGTTGGAAAACACGGTGAACAAGACGAGAGGGGAGAAAGAAACACAAAATCAAGCAGAATGGACCGAAAAAAGGCTCCTCCTGAGTACGAGCGTATCAATTTCTGCCGCTCGAGTGTAAGTCCCACCGGCAACAATTGGCTCTGAAATGAGCGATCGTTCATGGCTTCTTCACCCCCTCGACCGAAAAAAAGGGAAGCCCCCAGGCTCCCTTCGGATTTTTATCCCGGTCGATCTATTCCAGCGGCCTTGCGTTTTTCGAATCCCCTCGACCGCTGCGCTGCTCTTTCCCCTCCAAATTTTTCCGTGTGAAATTTCATTGGAGCCTTCGGAGAAAGAGACGCACGAAGTCAGGGGGTGAAGATTCAGGTAGAGAGGGAAAATGAAAAATCGGCGATGCTTTTCTTTGCTTCGTATAGTCTGGTAAAATGCTGGCTTACGGACGGTAAGTATGAAACCGGTTCTCTTGACGCGAAAAAATGTGTGAATATTCGCTTTCCGAATATTTCATTTTAGCGGTGCAATTTTTCGCTGTACAAGTACGCCGTGAAAGTATTTACAAACGGTCTTTCCAAATCCTTGGATTCGAAGTTACGATACTTGGAGTTTCGATTACGGATAGGCATACAACTGCATCGTATACGAGTAAATAAACGAAAACTAATCGATGATATGAATTACTGCATCGCAAATACGACAATGACAACCCTATAAGAATAATAACAAATAATGCGTAGTACTTGGACTTGAAGGTATAATTTTAATACTCTCGTTCTACGGGATAACCCAATAACCCAATAACTTACCGTACACGCATTTAAATTATATTGCTGTCTGCGCTTTAGCTAAGGCTTTATTATCAATCGTAGCGTAGCGTTTCAGTACAATCACACCCCTCGAAGTGTTTACACCTTTATTGATCGGTAAGAAAAGAAGTTGAACACTTGACGATGTTGAACACTTGCTCGAGCCAAACTCTAGGATTACAGTAGCATCATAGCGTAAACCACACTTCACTCAAGGGCAAGAGCAAAGGCCTACGGAGCGGAGCAAAAATCAAGTCAGGCATCTACGACCAGGGCAGCAGGTGCCGATCCGTTCGCATCCCCCTCACGAGCGAAGGGTGGGTATACTCCGCCGCCATTGTCGGCATTCCACGACTCTCGAGTACCCGCCTCTTCAACCCCTATTGTTAGCGGCACCGCGGGAGGTGCGCCGCCCGAGGGATTTACGAGCGACGCATCCAGGCGGACGCCAGTGCTCGTGTCAAAGTCGCGCGTGCGCACCGATGCGTCGGCGCCCCCGCAGCCGCGTGAAAGGCGCTTTAAATGTCGTTTGCGTACACCTTGGACTTTCAAAATGGAGGCTTTGGTATTTGCCGTTTCTGCGTTTCTAAAGGAAGCACGTGCTTTTTCTTTCTGGATTTTCGATCCGTTGAAGCGATCGTTTGTAGGAGCAAAGTCTCTTTGGCAAAATCGATCGTGGATAGATTGCGTTAAGTGCAAATCAGTGTCTTTATGATTTGACGGCCCCTATTATACGCGAATCGGCTATTAAAACGGTCGATTTTCTATCTAAGATTCACGTAAATATCACTAGTTTAGATTAAGAAGGATAATTATCACACTGGATATCACGAGGAAAGTTACGTTAACATAAACTTCCAATTCAATTT
The DNA here is from genome assembly GCA_018907045.1 of Wiebesia pumilae. Taxonomy (NCBI): domain Eukaryota; kingdom Metazoa; phylum Arthropoda; class Insecta; order Hymenoptera; family Agaonidae; genus Wiebesia; species Wiebesia pumilae. The sequence goes on from JACCHZ010000077.1 coordinate 3,314,958, forward strand.
TTTCTTTTAATCTCAATCGGTGAAATTCATTGGTTTCGCTGATACGTGAATCAATGATTTGACTGCGCGATTATGCTTACGACTACGAATAATACAAATGCAGGATTCCAGCTAAGACTGCGATATTTTCACTGATTTAGATCAGATAAGTATACACACGATGATAAAAAGCGCAGGCATTCGCTTATGGAAGGTGTCATTTGTAAACCTGAAAAGTAATTATCAAGTAATCATCGATGGTTTACTGATAAGATGAAAATACCAATGACGTGTAGTGCTTGTACATAATTTTCGATTTATAATTGTTGACCGTTTGTTTGTTTGAAAAATACATATTATTAACAGAATCAATGAGTCAAATTTTCATCTCTATTCATAAATATTTAAAAGTAAATACATGCATTTACGTCTAAGAAGAAATATTCTGTGTCAAAGTAATAATTGTTGACAAAACTGCATATGTGAATTATACATATAGTTTTACAATATTATTGAAAATAATATATAATAAAACAGATGTTGTATGATAAAGTGAGTGCAAATAAATCATAAATACGTACTTTAATGGTACAGATAAAATGCTAGTGAACAAAATAAAATGAATTTAAATATTGAATTGAAATATTTTACATTTGTTGATTAAATAATAAAATATTTGCATCGTAGATAAGAAAAGCCTCAAATTTTAATACTCTACATTATCTGCGTGTACGCTTTTATTTTGTAACGACAACGTAACATTTTTAATACAACGTAGCATTCCAAAGCCAATTAATACTCTTTCTACCTTCAATTTATTAAAAAGAAAACGCCGCAGTTAAAAATAAGTGATCTTTAACAAATGGACTATGTAATTTCTGTCATTAGCTTAATGGATTCTGCTGTTGCTGGCGCATAAACGGTAATTGTCCTGCTTGTCCCAGATTCACACACGCACCGCACATTGAGCAAAAAATCCAGCAGAAGTTACAAGGACGTGATCAGGAAGAGCACGAGGCAAGATGAACTCCTCGGGGAGTGCGAGATATTCGCAAGGACCGGGTATCTTCCTTCTCCTCCTCCTCGCCTTCCTCTGTTTTCGATGTCTCGCCACTTGACGTCCGCGAAGACGCCGCTCTCTCTCTCTCCCTTGCTCTTTGTTTCGTACCGCTCCTCCCGCTCCTTTTTTTCTTCTTCACTACTCGAGACCCCTGCCGAGATGGACGTGAGAGAGCGGCATCGATATTTAGAACGCAATTATGGAAAGAAGAGATAGACGGATACCACTGGACGACTGACGAGTGCAAAGTGGAATGCGAAAGAGTGACGGCGAGAGGCAGAGCGGGGACGGAGATGAGGGATACGCTTTTCTTTGCTTTGTTCCACCTGATGGATCAACTATCACCGCGGGATCATGTGAATATATTTCTGCAAGTTACAGCCATTTTCTCTTTTCGTGGAGGACAAAAAGTCTTTTCTCGGTAGAGTACCCGAGCCTGGCGTTTACTTTGTTTCGGAACATTAACCGTGTAAAGTCGTTAAGATGAGGAGTTTTCGGTGCCCTTTGAATTTATTACAAGTCTGGCGCCATCTCGATTTTCTATGACGATGCCCCGTGGTACCGGTATTTTTTGTGTCAGCGATGAACGTTAACTTTTTATTTTCAAATATCACTGAATTATCATTGATGAGCTCATACAGCTAATAGAAATACACACGTAAAAATTGTGTCCTTTTAGTTTAACAATTTCAATCCATTAACATTTACACAAGCTTATCTTAATATTGCAAACGTCAAGCAGATAATTTCTGTAATTATAAAAGCGAATTCAGAGCAACAAAAGGATTTTTTAAGAAAAGCAGTCGCTTAATTATTGGTGTGAACAAATTCTCGTGAGAAAGTATTTCTCTGTAAATGTTAATTGAGTGGTATCAGACTTCTCCTTAAGACGTTTTCATTAATATAAATTTCAACTCCTAGATCCCGTCGTATGAAATTACGTGAGAATTTTGTGCAAAACATTAATCAGCGCTTATAATTATTTAAAGGAAGAATTTAAAAGGAATTGCACAAAATCACGGCTACATATTTCTGATAAGAGGAACAAAAAAATACATTCCCACAACTAAAGTGCAGCAGCAAATTTCCAAGATAAGATAAAAATGTTGTTTGAAAATTCCATCAATGTAGAATAACCATTAGAAAAGTCCTCCCTTTCCCATTCGCTATACCCCGTAGAACGACGAATTTCCGCCTATTTTTCAGGATTTTAAGGCACAGCACGATAAGAATCTCGGCTTCGGGCAGTTGCGGGGCGTTCAGCGTCGTGGTGGTAAAAATACCGAGCGAACTCATCGGCAACGTAAGGGGAACAGGTTGTCGGGACATCGCTCACCTGGGCTTATGGAAGGCACTTGCGGTGGCGCTCTCACTCACTCACTCTCCCTCTCTCTCTCTCTCTCTCTCTCTCGCCCATTTCTGCGCGCTGCCAAAAGTTCGGGACAGACCCCCGGAGCGGAAGGGAAAGAAAAAAGTACCCGATGCCATTAGCGCACGCTTAAACTGAAAGGGGGGTTGTGAAGCAGCAACACAAGTGCACAATCGTGATTTTTAACGCGGAGGGGATTTTTATTTGCCTCTTTTATAATAAAGGACGTTCCCTCGGACGCTTCATGACGTGAGAGCGCATGATTATTTAGCCGAAAACGATCGCGATAGCCTTCTTTTTCGTTTTCTTGACACAGAAGAATGCGCACTTATAAGACGAATTAACTGTTATGCTGTTATACGAAACGAAAATCGTCTTACCCGAATAACGTCCCTAAAAAAGGACTCCTCGAAGAAGATAAAAGCAATAATAATTACAAGCTTTGGTATCGCTCGGAATGTACACGAGATAATTAGTTTAAGCGTCGATTGCTTTAAAAGCAAAACAAAGGAAATCCGTGATAATTTTTTTGAGGAAAATTCTCATCCGAAACCATAGGCGTGCGATGTCGGCATAAATTATATCTCTCTTGTAGTTTACGATAAAAAAGTCAAGAAGCCAGTCTGGGTTAAGTGACTCGATCCATACATGCACGTGTACTCGTTAGTTGGTGTCGGTTGTGTGAAGAAAGGGAAGAGAAACGGGCGGATCAACAAGAGGTTCTACACGTGGGCTGCTGCTGCCGCCGCCACCGCCACCGCCACCGTCGCCGTCTTCGTCGTCGTCGTCGTCGTCGCGGGACCTAAATTTAGCGCACCGCCTCTCCCTTATTTCCCTTTGCCGTAATATCGCTTTGGAGAATGTCAGAATGAGCCAAACAGGTAGGACCACTAGCTGTGGCTTCTGTTTCAAATGCTCCAAGACTTCCTGATTAATGAAACGGCGAGCGTAAAGACTTTAAGTGACAATTACGTGAATTTCAGGAACATTTGCTAGAAATTTATTTGCATAGTAAAGTAAATTGTTCCTGAAGCTGGGATAAATGTCACTTGATATTTAGTAAAATACAACCGGGATTTGAAAAGGAACTTTAATTGGTATATTTCTACGTGGAGATGATCGCGTTTTTATTCACGCTTTCTTTAACAAGAAGTGTTTATGAAGCTTCAATAAACATTTGCGGATACTTTGCTCGTCCGATATATTGTAATGAATTTAAATATCTTTTAATCCGGCCTTTACTCGTTAATAACCACCTGTTGTACAAACATATGTATTATACACGTATACGAGTCAATTTAGACGACGAAGTTCTGAAGATAAAACACATGCGTATAAAAGCTTACTAGAACATAAGTTGACAATGTTAATTATTATAACAATATTTAATAATTGTTATTTAAACAGCGTTTAGAGCTCCAAAAGCGATAAAAGTAATGAATAAGCATTTTTTCTTATCAAGATACGAAATGTATTTATAGTCTTTTTATTACTGTTCATTTGAAATCACTTAAAAATAACGAAATAAAAACGAAGGTATACAGAACATCTCTGCTCTTCGTGCACACACCGCACGATCTCGCGGCTGCTTGCTTTGCGGTAAACCAAAATTGACTATCGTACCGAAGCAGTACGAGTGCGAGATGAAGCAAAACAGAGGGAGAGAGAGAGAGAGAGAGAGAGAGAGAGAGACAGAGAGAGGTGTAGAAAAGAAAGGAGAGCTACAATTGTTGAAAGAAATAAATCAAGTTCGAGAGGATGGAAAGAGCGAGCGAGAGAGAGAGAGAATAAGGAGGAAGTCGATCTCGCGACACCGGAGAAAGGTGCTCTGAAAATGGATTGAGGTGCCTCGAAGATAAATCTTCCTTCCGTACAGAGGAAGGAAGAACTTTACGATATTCCATCTTGGATGAAGTCTTACACAAAATACAATAATATCACTTCAAACTGCGAATTAATACTCGAATACGAGGAAGAACGCGGAGGAGTAACTCAGAGCTTATCCCTCAATTTGCCCGAGTCTTAGCGCAATTATAGGTGTTTCGAGAGGCTAAACGAAAATTACGCGTGAGCCTCGCTTGTGCGTGAGATGCGAGCGGTTGTTCGTTTTTTTCTTCGTTTTCAATTATGAATTTACTGCGCTCGCGTGATTGTTTTACGGGCACTGAGAGATCTATTCTATTATGGTCGAGTGCAATCGCTTCGATCGTTTGTTTCTTATTCGTTTGAAGTTGAAAATAAATAGTTCGAGTTTAGCTTAGAACCCTTTAGATTATAATTGTTATTCGCATTATTTTGAGAATTTAAATCTACTTATTGCTTATTCATTCCTGTAATAAAATTATGAATCACTGAATATGATTTCTAGCGATAGGAGTAGAGATTTCGAAAGGCTGAGTAAGTCCTTTATGTTAATTTGCAACAAAAATCATCGTATACCACTCGAAGTAATTTTTATCTTTTTAATTATAATCGAGCACCGGAGCTTCATTAAGGAGAATATTCATTCGTTGGACTCACCGCGTCTATTCTCGAGGACTTCTTTGTAACGAATAATTGTTAATTAATGATTTCTGGCCTGAATTCCGCGATTTCCAAACGAGATTGGACATTTGGAGACGAAACTTCGTTCGCGTTAAGGTCGAGAAAAAAGAAGGAGAGCGAAAGACTGCAGAAGGAGTCTGGACTCCGATGGACTCGGATGATTAAAGGCAGAAAACGCTGCTGCGAGGCTTTGGATTTTCTAAGCTGGCCAGGTTGTTCCTTCGCGAGCTGCAAAATCCTCGAGCGGATGTAGTGTCCAGTCAGTTACAACTTATTCGAAAGCAATCAAAGTTGGGAACGTTGTTGGAGATTACAATTCAGTTTGGCAAACATACCGTGTATTGAGTGACTGGCTTTTTTGCTAAACTTGATCATGAGAGCAAACGAGATAACGAGATATGTTTTATTACCTAGGAATCGCTTTTTTATTAAAATACACGCAGTACTTCGGATCATATATTTTATTCATAAATTTAGCGCGATAATACATACAATGTCTCCAGTATTATTTGTAACTGCATGTTTTAGTTTTAACAGAAAGAGATTTCTGAGTAATGCATTAGCGTTAGCGTCCTGGAAAAGTCTATAAAATGTTATACGTCGAAATACTCATTATTTTAACTACATTCGTTTTAAATGTCCGAGTCTAGTTATATAGGCTATGTACATAAGCTATTTAAAATGGTGGTAAATATTCATTTTCATAAGACCAAACGCGTATTCGATGTTCTAAATTGCAACAATTCTCTGCGTACTTTCGATTTTAATAAATACTATAAATGTGTCGTACTTTTGAAATAATTTCAAGGTTAATGATGGAATTCAGAACAATTTCTTTTAACAAAAATGATGTAAGTAGTTGAGATATATTAAGATAATTACTGAGTAATATTACGAGGATCGTAGATAATCGTTTGGGAACTTTCCTGCGCTAATACATGGAAGAAGCTTTCTTACTTATGATTATGGAAGTTTTACTAAAATATTGATACGAGGTTGAACTCTTTTAAAGACTTGGATACTGTTTGTAACTCTTCTTATGCAGATGTATTGCGCAATAAATATTCGACGACGTTAACTAAATTTATAGCTTAGAAACACTTACAAACCCTCAAAAACCTTAAAATTAAACGGACAGATGAGTTTTAAAACAAATCAGATGGCGTTTCTAAGATATGAACAAGCTTTTGTCAGTATGCGGATCTGTTAAATCGCTGGTATTATTTTCGTTTTTAAAGAAACTGTGCGATCGAATGGAGGTGTATAATAATTGCCCGGTCGAAGACCAGCCTCATCCGTGACAAATAATTCAACCGTTGCCATTACCGCCATTCCCGATAATATGTAAAAAGTGACTTAAAGAAACTCGTAGGTAAATGCACCGTTCATAAGCGACGCATACTTTCGCGTTTCTTCGCGGCTTGAGAGGGATAGAGAGATAGATAGATAGAGAGAGAGAGAGAGAGAGAGAGAGAGAGAGAGAGAGAGAGTGCGAACGCCGATGCGCTATAATTTGCCGCGCGTAGGAATGTTTCCATTTTCCAAGACATTCCAGGAGCAAAATTATTTATATGTCTTTGGTCCATTTATCGCGTCAGTCGCAGCGACTCAAAGGAAAGAGGAGTCGCGCGGTATTCGAGAGAAAAGTGCTGATGCAAGCGTTTGTGTCCGTCCCCCTTTATACGTGACTACCAACTGTACCAGCGCGCGAACGTATAACGAATTCCTAACGTGCGTTGTGCCGTTGAATTATCATTGCACCGACGCGCCATGGCGTCCTGCATGAGATATACAACGGCTAGATAGAGACGCGAGCCGAATATTCTATTCGTCTTCTCGTCTTCTTTCGTGATCTATAGTGCATTTTTTTGGTGAAATTTCTTTGATTTCTCGTTATTTTTCTAACTTCTTTTGTTTCTCATCGCTATTTTGGTCCTTTTTGAGCTAGTCTAACTGCAGCTACGTGCTGGGAACGAATCCTGCGCATTTCATCTCGCACTGGAATACGTTTTAGTTAGAAAAATCGTAAAATTTATATCTTCGCTTCTTCGTGTTAATAATGAGCTAAATCGCATAATTTATATTCACGTTTACGTGTACCTAATTGAAAAGTAAAATGCATAATGGGGTAAAAATATTTATGTCCTCATTTGGATTTATGATTACTTCTTATTAAAAATTATTTTGTATTGGTACAATAAATTTATCGTCGCGTATTCGTATACTTGTGAAATTTTGTATAAATTATATTTCTTAATTTTGAGAAAAGAATAATTAAGAAACACAAAGGAAACGTGGCGTGAAGAGTTGCTTAAATATGCCTAATTATAAATTTGTGTTTTCTGCTTTGTTTTCTCTGCTTGGTGTTTTAATTTTTCGACACTTTCTTCGCTTCGTTCTCTCTCTCTCTCTCTCTCTCTCTCTCTCTCTCGTTCTAAGAACTACGTGCTGAGAAAAACAGTTGAGATTTCGAGGTGACAGAATCCGGATGTAAGGAAGGAAATGATTACTAAAACAAAAGGAATAAGAATATAAGCGTTGATGGGAGAACGAGAGAGAGGGAGAGAGAGGGAGAGAGAGGGAAAGAAAGAGAGAGAGAGAGAGAGGGAGAGGGAGAAAGAGGGAGAGAAAGAGAGAGAGAAAGGAAATTGATGATTAATGGATAGTCGAAGGTAAGGAATGACAAGTTCGAATTGATGGATGGTTGTATGTTTATTTCTCTCTTTTCTTTTCGTGTAATGAATATATTTTTCTCTGGGCGCTTTTTAATATGCAGAATACCAAACGAATATTATTTAACTAACAGATTTTTTTTAGTTCTTTCAGAATATGAAGTACATTATTAAATATGGCTTTCCTTTTTTGAACGGATAATATCTAGACAAATAATTCTAATGTACATCTAGTATACAATCATTGAAAAATCATCATGTTTACTTAAAAGCTGCTTTTTCTCAACATCTAAAGAACATTCGTTGCTTTTAATATGCGTACAAAATTCAGATAACGTTCAAATATATATAATTATAAAATTAATAATTTTCATAAGCATATTTAAGCGGTTAAAGATAAAAGCACCGAAGCCGAAACATCTATAATCAACAAATACTATCGACTCCAATTCAAAAAGTAAAAGACAATCCTTTTTCCGATCACCATGTCAACCTTGTCCCCTTGAAACTCCACCCGAGTAACTCACGCATTCACTAGTTTGTGTAAAGCTGTGCGCGCGCCTACGTCAATCACTCAAGAAGTACATACAAGCTCGTGCAACCAATCTACATCCTGGAGGGATTGGTACAAGCCAAACCTCCTACGCAACCTCGGCCCACGATCAACAATATTTGAAGAAGCGGAAAGCGGAAAGCGTTTCACCTTGTTTCTTTGACGGCTTTCTACAGGACGAACCTACCAACGCATGCGTGACTCCGTTCACTCTAATTTTTCTTTTCTTGGATCTCTCGAAGAGTAAGGAAGTTTTGGCACATAATCGAGGAAATTACTTGGACAAATTATATTTCTTATGTCAATTATATCGCAGTTGCTTCAACTTGGAAATACGCGCACATAACGAGATATAGTGGATTCTTCTTTTGAACTTCGAATTGCGTTATTAGAATGAGCGTTAAAGTGATGTATTACGCGGAACGAGCTTTTACAAGTATACATGCTCTATCTAAGAAATATCTAACAGGAAGAAATTCTTTTACATACATATTTCTTTGACGTCCTATTAAATCTTCACTCTTGCGACGCTCTCGCATTACAGGGTTTATTAAATAATTGTGAATATGTTTTAAGTAATTAAACGAGCGTAGCGTTAAACAAATTTGTCGGGATAAGCGTAATAAATTATGCCGTTGATTTAAAAGCGGCTGGATAATGAAGCATGTTTAATGCAAGTGAAAAAGCAGACCAACTTGACAAAATTCTCATTACATTCAATAAACGCAACTCAAGAAGAAAAGGAAACAAATGATTTGAGAGTAAACAGAAGAGATTTACACAGTCCTTTCCGACGAAAGGACAGCCGTATCTCGCGCGCGCACACACGCGCGCACGCACGCACGCACATGCGTGTCAGCACCGTGCGTGCATCTTCACTTTTTCTCCTCCGAGGCAAGAGCCACGCGAGCGCCGGTACAAGTCATAAAAGTCAACGAGAAAACCTGGAAAGGACCTCACCGTACGACAAGCCGTAATATTTCTGAGAGTCTCTAGATTACCTTTACGTTCACGAAGGAACTGCAATTTCTCTTCCCTTGCAAATATATTTATATATTGTATTCTCGCGTGTCCACATGCCGCCGAGACGCAAAAGTGGATATGCGTAAGAGAGCGCACTGTCATTTTTTCTGGTCGAACGCCTTTCGATATCTTCTTATCTGGTTTTTTATCAAAGGCCAACGAGATCTAAGCAATCAATTCGTCTATTCAAGCAATCAATTCGGTGCAAGTCATTTAATCATTTTACAGCGACAAGTTTTTCTTAATTTGCCAATTAAAATATCAATCAACAAAAACGAAGTAACTTTAATGTAAAACATCATCACGAGTTGAGAAAATTTCTCCGCGTAAATCTTGCTGGCGTTATGCAACAAAAGCGCAGCATTTATTCGTATTATTAAATAATTGAGAGAACTTCCATTTGGCAAGTAATTAATTCATTTTCTACATCCTTAAGTATAGAAATTGTACTTATAATTAATTACAACAAAGAAAGAAATTCGCATTCAATTTGAAATCTGCGGTTATTAAAATGCTCTCGTTGCAATGAACGTAAGAGGGAATGAACATTACGTTAAGACTCGATTAATATTGAATATTTCCAATTGCGAGACTCATTTCATTTACGCACAGCCTATCAAATTTTCTACTTAAAAACATTATTAAATTTGGAAGAAAAAGTCGTGCGATGCTCGCGTAAAAGGCATAAAAGCAGACTTTCCTATATTCACACGTCATGCGAATTATAATGCAGCGACGGTAGGTCGAGTCGCACCGTATCCTGTTCGATAGTCTGCCTAATAGCATGCCACGATCCTCGATCCCGAATGCATTACGGACGACAAAAAGTGAATTTTATCGAGAACAAGGAGCCCGAAAAAGCTGGATTGATCGCGTAGAGTCGTCCTTCCTGACTCCTGCTTTTACGAGATGCGAGAAACAATGCGCTCGTGTACGTGCTCGCTAATAAAAGCGCATCGAATCGCGGTATTAGAGTTTTTCTGGAAGCTCTCGAATGGCTAAAGAGCAAGGAAGGTATATTACACGAGGGACAAGAGGAAATAACAGGTTGACGCACCTGTCCTCGAAGACGCTTTGTAGCCGACGGGCGAACTTTCTCTCTCTCTCTCTCTCTCTCTCTCTCTCTCTCTCTCTCTCTCATTTCTACGGAAATGTTCCTTGTAACAGAAATACACGTAGCAATGTTCCGCGCTCGAAGAAAAATGTAATGCTAGTAACGGTACAAGTATGTACCAAAGAATGTAGACTTGAGCGTGAATTATACAGTTACTTCTAATAAGGTAATTGTTTTGGCATTTGCAGCCATTTTGCTTGTAAAAACAAGGATTAATTGATACATTGCTGGTAGCGGACGGCAACTGACGCTACGATTAAAAATAGGTTAGAAAAACATAACAACTAATTCGAAAATTCAATGCATTGAGAAAAAATGTTGAAGGCCTTTCGTGTACTTTATAACAACCGAGATGAAGATTCCATTTCTTATACAAGACCTAAGTATTATACAAACGTAAACGATCGAAGTTTACAAAATGTTTTGAGAAACAGTAACCGTCGAAATTTCTGATCTTATATCATATTGTTTTACATGTCTAAAGAAGAACTAATTTTTTAAGCAGTGACAAACTAAAAAGCGGCGTACTCGTGCAAAATAAATAATTCATATTTTTAGCTGAAAAGAACATCGCTCATACAAGGAATACGTGTTATTTGCAGTTGGAATGAAAAGAAACCCAAACATTATCATCACTACATTAGGTTGACCGCAATGAAGACAAAAATGTGGAACATCAAGTCTACATCTAACTAACTGTATTAAAGTGATTTATCTCTCAGGAGAATAGAAATTATAAGACTCGCACTGTTCACCAAAATCAATGGAAAAACAGTTGACGGCGTAAGTGCTAGTGCCTCTCCTTGCAGTGCTACTGATGCAGCTAAGGCACATAAATAAAAATAAGGTACATAAATAAAAAGCATTTAAACGGTAATCGCTAAGCTAATAATTGTTAACAAATCACTTCCTATTTACATTCTTACAAAAAGTAAAAAGAACGAGTTGATCTGTACCCACGATTCTCTTAAATGAAAAATCTTTAAATTAAATCTACTTTAAATAATGTTGTATTATACTAGTAGTGATTAGTAGTATTATGTTTTGCCGAGGCGGAATATTTTATTTTCTTTATATTGTCACTCTCTTGCTCGTCGTGTTTATCCCTTTGATATGCACAAAATTTATTTCGCACTTCACGTACAATAACAATTGTACTCTCGACAATGCAACAGGTATTTAAATTTGTAACGATCCACTTTATATATTATTTCTAAGTAATGCGAGCCACAAGCTTTCATTAAATTTACTATAAAAATGTATTACTAGTAACTCTATTTCACAAACGGAAAATATTACATATTATTGTAGAATATGCCGTATATTATTCTATATAGTTACGGTAAATAAGTAATACTTTATAAATTAATGTAATATTCGGTACCAGAAACATCGGTACAGTTTCTCAGTGCAGTTAAATGCCTTGTAACGACATTATAAGCTTAACTGTACCAATATTTGCAGAACAACTATAAAAGAAAATTAAAAAAACATTTACTTCCGATAATTATAAGAGTTATCGTAAAATTATAGAAATGATTCGTACTTGCAAAGAAAGGATTCCTATCAGAAAATACGGTAACTGTTATCGTAATCGCTTTTATTACGACTTCGAGTAAAAGTAAAAAAAAAAGCCACGAATTTCTTTCTTGAGTGCCGACTAGCGATTACATTACTCATAAACACTCGTAGAGTGGCTCATGAGAGGCTCAACAATACAACACTAGATTATTTTCTATACCAAGCCCGTTCGTCGATCAACACGCATACGTATTTTTAGCTCGTCTTCTCCGCGGATCGGTAAAAAGAGGTGAGAGAAAAAGAGATAAATAGACAGGAAGGGAGGCGGATCGCAATCAACGAAATCGGAGAAACGTGCGCGTGCCTCGGTTCGTCTGTCTCAGCTCCTAGGCATTAGCATCAACCGGTACTATACAACAGCGGTAACACGGGATGACGAAAAAAGCAACAAGCACAACTGGGAAACTTAGTGTTGCGTTGCGCGCCACCGCGTCGTCGTCAACATCATCGTCGCTTTGGTTCGATCGGCATTGGTGTCGCGCATACACATCGCTACATTAGAAATCTGAAGAGAGGAGATACGAGTTGCAAATTGAGCGCAAATCGAATTATCGAAAGAGAGATAATGGATGAAATAAAAGCAATGAACGTGGACAAAAAAAAAAAAAAAAAACGTAAGAAAATCGGTTGAACATTAAACCTTAATTTACGCTTGACTTACATACAGTAATAAATATTCTTCCTTTAGAGTGTTTGAATTAAATTTCAAGAGAGCCTTTGCAGGTCTGAGCTTAGGCCATCGCGTAAACATGACGTTATGTATCCTCGAACTGTAATTGCTAAATACATCGTAAAATCACCTAATTAATATTTTATTATTTGATAAGAATCATAATAAGAGTTCTGAGCAATTTCTCTTGTAAAATTTGGTATAAAACAGTTTATTATTACTTTGTTATACTCGTGCTTAAATATACATTATATAAATAGCTTGGATACATAGCTCGGATAGATTTATGCAATTTAATATTTAAGTATAATTTAAAAAGACTTATTTCAGTTACGTAAGGCAGAATGTATGGGGCTTTGAGAATCTTTGTATTACTAGAGAAAAAGAGCGGGAAAGATAAAGAGCAACAAAGAGTGAGGGAAGAGCCACTCGAAAGGATAGAGACAAGAGATTTGGCGCGCGCAGAGCGCATTACCACGGGGATGCTATACATCGGCTTCGCATGTTTACCACTACCTCGTACCAGGGGCTAAGCCAACCGGTTTCGTCTTCGTCCCGCCAACCCCGCTCGCGCTCGTCCTCGCTCACTCTCTCGCTCACACTCTCTCTCTCTCTCTCTCTCTCGCTCTCTCTCGCTCATCTCACACCTTCTTGTATCGGAGGAGAGAGGAATATATATTTTTTTCTCTCCTTCTCTTTTCCTCGTGTATCTTCGTCGCTCTTTCGAGGCCTTTCTTGAATGTTCCAACGCCACGACCAGAGTGCTACTCTCGAATTTTCAGATGCCGTGGCACGAGTCTAAATGCACGTACGTAAGTACGAATTTCGCCGATTTATACGTGAACGTGACTATGCGCTACCGGTTTTCACAACTTTTATGCGAACTTAATTGACTTACGCATTTCGTACGGTATTTATTACGTATTTCGTGCGAGTAGCTTCGGTATTTATAGAAGTACATTAGCTGTTGCTGAATGTCTTCTCTAACTATATGCGCATAATTCAAAGTGAATATAATTAGAGGGTAACACGAGGGAAAACATATTTTCTCGATAAATCTCGTTACCCGATAATGTACAGTAACGAAATTTCGGACTTTTTATACGCAATCATAAGTACCTCATTAATATTGTACAAAAGTTACGCAATATTTTTATTAAAAACAATTTAATAAAACTAATGGTCGATAAATGCTAACGAACTTGAACACTTGATCAAGTAGCTTAACCATTAAATTGCGGAAATAAAATTCAAAGAAAATTATTAATAGGAAAAACTTTTAAGAAGTAAAATAAATTTTCTTTTTCTCACCGTCTCATCGTCTTTTAATAATTAAAAATTTTTTAATAATTATAAAATTGCTGACGTTTTTAGGGTGCTTCCTTAGATAGTGTAGTGCGCGCATAATTTCTGATCCACTGCGTATCTACCAATGCTGTATTCAGCTTACGGAATTCAAATACATTCGAATTCTTTTATTTGCCTGTTTTGATACTTGAAATTTACGAATTGGCGGGTATTTAACGAGCCTGTTTAAGAACAAACTGTGCATTGCGTAGCGTAGCTCTGAAAATTTAAATTAAATTCATTTAAATTAATTGAAACTATATAAGTTGCCCCTCGACTATTCAAACTCGTATTCTCGCTTCTTTGTACACAATTTTCAATGGTGATTGCTTCCTTTACCATTACAACTAATGTCAACGCGTCCTTTGGTATATTATCAGTTCGCGATCGTAACTCTCGTTTCGATTCAAATACCCGTGTACTTATTGCTGGGATTTCACTTCATTATTATTTACGAGAAATATTTAACTGTTGATTTTTGAAATTATGCACAGGCAAAAACAGATAATAATCCAGGTTACAGTAGTTATCCGACCGGATGAACAGTAGAAAACAATGACTAAAATGAATAAACGACGCTAATCTATATCCTTTACATCGATTCATTACATTCCCCTAAATCATTTAGTACTTAACAAAGTCAACTTTCAGTTTAACTTTGTTTCTTCGTTTTTTTTTTTTCCTTTAATAATATGCAAATACGCGTCATTCCATCCGACTAGAGGCTTTGATTTTGTTCACTCGCGCACATTATTTATCGGCGCGGCATATTCAAACATTTAAAACGACCTCGCTTAATGGATGTCTTGTTTTTTCCTCGCCGCTCACGGTTTTCTAAGGTAACTGCCACTGGTCTTCTGTCCTTGTTTACAACACACGAGCTACGCGCTAAAATATGCGTATTACGCACGCACGATTTCACGTAACTGTATTCTTTAAGAAGGAAAGACGCAGCTACGGCTACTTCGACTGCGCGATTTCCCCCGTAACTCTTTATTCAAATTTTAAATAAAACTGTATAATATTTTACGAGACCTCGTAGACATCTGTTAAGCTGTCAAAAGTCGATAGCGATGATGATTAATCCAAAGATCTCTATTAGAACCCTAACCGTCCATGTATTTCGAGAATATTTTATATTTTTGGATTCCTTTAACAAGCCAACCGGCACCGAAGATGCACTCATTTTCATTTTTCAAAATTCACGTTTTCATTAGTAAAATGAACTATCGAACTTGTGCAGCATCGCAAGCTCATAAATATATAAGGTACATATAATTCACAAACATGCGTTTCACGTTTAAACATACTTGACTACGCGCTTAGCGCCATAATTCACCGACCGTAATTCGGATTCCGTCCCCAGTATATTTCAAAGTTCTAGAACATCCCCGAGCTTCGGCATCGGTCTTCTTCGATTTCCGATACTACGCCACCAGAAAATCCAATCACCCGGCAAAAAGAAAGCCATCAAGCAACAAGAAAACAGATAAAAAATCGAAGAAGAAAGAAAGGAAAACGCGCAGTCGGGAAAACGATCTCTGGGAAGCCTCGGCAAGCTCGTTTGCTCCGCAGTCTCCAAGCGAAATCGATCTCTATTGTTCGTTTCACAGGTCGCATAATCGCCGAGAAGAACGGAAAGTCAAAAGATTGCGGGGGCGAGCCGCACGAGCCGCGCAGCGCCGAGAAAACGAGAAGACCGAAAGCCACGGGAGGGCGTTCCTCTCGAGCCGCATTCGAAAGTCCTTAAAATCCTGACGCTCCTTTGATTTACGGAAAGGATCGTTCGGGCCGTCGGCACATTGTGCGTGCGGAGGGCGCGCGCGATGATTTCCCTGCGCGGGTCCGCGGGAGCTGCGATGCAAGGGATCGAGGAACTTCTACGGACGCGGTGAAATTTCCCGATCCCCGTGTCGAACAAGAAATGATATATGGTGCGCGCGAGCTTTCGAAAGGGCTCGTCTTTGTTGGCGAGGTTTGTTTGGTGCAGTCGGTGTTGTATGCCAAGGCGAAAACGTGTTAATTTACATTTCATATGCTTGGCGAGAAGGGCTGCTGAGCTCGTGTACAACTGGAACTACGTGGGAGGGAAAAGAGGAAACATCGACACGGACATTTTTGGGCAATCAATTTAAGGTGTTTTGTTCTTTTGTTCTTTCGTCCTTTTGTCCTTGTCATTCTTCGTAGTGCTAGGATAGCTTTTGGTGAAGCGACTTCGATCGCGTAACCCTCTTTATGAAACTGGACTGGAAAGTTCAAAAGTAAGAACGCAAGACATTCGGTTAATTCCTTCGGTTTTTCTCCTAGAGCACAACAAGAGAGTGGGTGAGATTATAATTGTCCTCTAGGCAACGTATTCGTGTGCTTAAGAATTGTGCGTCTGCTCTCGGACGAAACACAGCCAGCGCAGCGGCTTACCTTATAGATTCTCAAGTACTTGTCCTCGTGGTCGGTTAACAAGATTTCTAGACTTCGTTTATTCGACTTCTTTGGCGCGGAGCAATAAAGGTGCCGATGAACCTTTTCGGGCCTTCGCAAACAGCGTGAACAGGCACAAACCTCTCCCGAGGTTACTACGATCGCCTCGCTTTTAGCTTCGTGTATCGCGCGAGCTTGCGCGCGTGCAAAAAGCAAACCTATACGCGAAACTTTCGCCCGTCGCGCGCAATCTTAATTAAAATCAGTTGACAAACGTGTACCTTAATGGCGCTTTGTACCGTATTTAATGCTGTTGCCGTAATTGCATTGTTATTATGATGATTTATGCGCGCGAATCCGCGGCAGATACGAATCGCATGAACGCTTTTACGATCATTTACGTAATTTACGAACGACAAATTACAATTTTTTAACGGAACGTTCGGTATCGTCGAAACCTCGCCTCCGACAGAGCAAACGTTGCCACCAATTGCCAGAACGTTTTTATGCCTCTGCGAATTTACGTTTGCGTTATCGTTCCAACAAATAGACCGCATCCTTAATAGACCGTATCCTCCCATGAACGAAAATACAATTTTTTCCTGTTATTTTCAATATGTAAAAAATTGTATTTTTTCGGTTTGCAGCGAACGTTACGTCGAAGCAAGCACACAACGTTGAGAGTGTTCTCCCTTTCTTTACGGACATTTTTCACGCAGCACGCAAAGGTCGAGATTTCAGTTGCTTGCGAATCTCAGGGAATTACGCAATATTGCGGCGAGAAGACTGTTTTAAACGATTTAATTGCGCGAGCACAATTCATAGAAAGTTCCCTCGTATGTGTTACGTAAGAGCAACGTACGATTTCACATTGTGTGCAAAAATTCCAGATTATCTCGGTAAAAGAAACGAAATTTTACAAAATTACCGAAGGTGTAAGTGGTTAAATTGAAACTTTTAACAAGTTCAATAAAAAGTAGGAGTGACAAAAATGATCTAAAATCAGTTATTCCACCTTAAATACGACAATTAATCTCGCAACGAGGATGAATTACACGTAAAAAAACGTAAAACCACGCACAAAATCAATTGGACCGAGAATCGGCTTAACCGTATGTCAATAAAAATGGAAATTCTTATCCAAGGCCTCCTGAACCAAATAGAACAAATAGAATACCGTGATTTCGAACGAGCCAAATTCAAGAAACACGTAAATCACCCTTCGAAATACCAGTGAACGGCTGTCGAAGGTACGCGAAGGGCCTCCGCTAGTTATGCACATACATCGCATTCCCACGGGAGCAGAATACGCGCACGCGCTATACGCTGCAGTCGTAATTTTCCGATCGAGCCCTCGGATGTTGGAGTTTTGCCGACGCACGAACCGCGAGCAATTCTCGGTACGATGCACCTTGCTGTATTCGCTGGTTCGAGCGCCCGAGGAATGCCGCGAGGTCGTTGGATTTTTGCTGCAGCTATGGGGTCAGGCGGACGATGTCGTGACTTTCGTCGGTGAAAGGCCGCTCGCAATCGCGACAAGAGGATCAAAATCGTTAAAGAAATCCTTTCGATGTTGATTCACCAAAGCATTTAACAACCGCTTAGCGGATAATTCGCGTTTCTCGGTGCGTCAAGTTATCGCGGATTCTTTTCTCGTAAATATTCAATTTTCGAAGGTGATATTGGATCGTATTTACGGTCCCCGATTCCGTATAATCGGAGGCTGCGCGTAAAACTGCGAAAAAATGACCATGACACTACGATAAAAATATACGCAACGTTTGAATAATTTTGTCGTAGGGCGTTCGCGTTTACTATAAAAACGCTGTGGATGTGCATGAATTACGCCGAGTTTCCGGCTAATTATTATCAAAGCATTATCATTCAAAGCCACACGGTACTTACAAAAATCGCTGAGCACCGAATACTTGGCACTTTGCAACTACTTAATAATTTTTTCCAGATAAAACATGGTTTACTTAATGCGATTCACAGCCGATTACAATGGATCATTTTTATGCAGTTACCCAAGCGCGTTCGTACCTCTATCGCGGGATCTTTAAAGTCGCTGATGATTTAACTCCAAATTACAGCGTTCGGTACTGAGCAAGTACGCGTGCGAATTCTATTTAACCGAGAGTCACCGAGAGTCCCTCTCGGGAGTTTAATGCAGGGGAAAGGGGACAAAATCGAACTCGGCCGTTTCCTCACCTTGAGCCACCGCGATTATGACGGATGAGCGCGAGAGGAAAAGGAGCGTGGGGAAATGGCAAGGATCTACGCCGCGGAGCGGAAAATGCGAGCGCGCGGTAACGGCACCGACATTGGCGTTTAGGCGGCAACGAGAGCATGGAAACGTGGACTTTATCATCGGGTGAAGTGACGTGCACGCCGTTCTAATGTACTCTATCCGGCTAAACGTGGGCGAGAAATATCGCCCGCGGGTTATTGAACGAGGGCAGAGGTAATCGTTATAATGGGATCGATTTGCTCTTTTATCCTTTTCGATGGAACTGACTGGTGCTGAATCGAGTTTTCCGCTTACGCTCGGGACAACATCGAATAAAAACAATCTCGCGCTAAAAGCGTCTCTAACGTATCAAATGGAATTATTAGACTGGCGCGAAAACCGACAAAAATCTCGAGGCACGTGTGGAATGCTGCTCGCAAAGGGTATCAGAAGACAAGAAAAACTGTTTATTCTATCGAAATGAAATACCAGGCGTTTAATTTGCTTTTGTTTTCTAGGCACAGACAGGCCGTTACGAGGAAAGGTAAAGAAGTGTTCGGAAAGTGTTCGATCTCCGCCTTGGCAGCATAAATCAATTTGGACAGTGTGAGGCGTGACCGTAGGGCCGAAATTTTACCGCAGAGCTGCAGTGAGTCGGCGCCTACAACACTCGAGTTCATCTTCTTCGGAGATTTCTCAAACTTTATGGCTCTCGTTCGGACGAAACTCGCTACAGGCGTTAAATTTGTAATTTAAGATGATTAATTGTCCTTTCTGAGAAACGCGCCCTTATAACTTCAACTTTTATTCGAATAAATGCACTCTTATTTCTTCTTTGGTAATAATACGCTTAATACGCTTTTTACAATGGTACTCGAAAGCTAATCTTGGGCTTGCACTTGCTTTTGCAATGTCGTTTGTTCTCGATGGCAGAATTTATTCTCTATCTCTATGGCTCTCGCTATTCCTCTGGATGAAGCTATCCTCGTTTAAAATTAAATTGAAAAGAAAGCAAAAAGAAAGGAAAAAGGCAGTCGATTGCCGGCATTATTCGAACTAGACGCAATCGCGAACTCGAGGCTTGGCCGTTGCCTTGCAACTTGCAGAAATAATTGTTATGCATGTTATTCAATATCAAAGCTCCTTCGCTCCAAACTGGTAATTCAAATATAATTATCGTCTCAAAGGAAATTACGCAAGTCCCACTCTAACGTAGGCCCGAGTGTACGAGTTCGCTTCGAGTTACAATTACGATTCCGTAGGTTGGATAATTTTAATATTCCGTTTATGAATGACGTGTACAGAAAAAAGGTAAGCGCAACAAAGCACGCGCTACAGTAATTTATAGATTCGATTATAAAAGGCGCTCCCAAAGGAGGTTCTACTAACGGCCGCGCTGAATAGTTCGCGGGTAATGAAAACGAAAGCGCAGCTATTCGTCCCCGCTGGAGTCCTTTAGGAAGGCGTAAAAAAGCAGTTATGGCCGTTCGTGAATCGCGACTGACAATAACCGGACCCTTTCGAGACTTTTGAGCGGCGCGAGTCCAAAAGGCCCGCAATCTTTAATTTCCGACCGGCGATACTTTAATATCCGAGGCGCGAATGTTCCGCAACTCATTCGCGGCAGCGTGAAGTGCATATACGCTTGATGGCTCGGACCCGTCCTTTCACCGACACGTGCCCGCACATTTATTCGACAGTCGACCGCTCAACGCGACTCACTTGCGGCTAGACGAGACCGCAAGACTATTTTCCGAGCGAAGAGCGAGGGGCAAGACGATCGAAGGTCCCGGGTGTCGTGGGTCAGACGTGCATTGGACTCTCTTTGACCGTGCGGGACTCGTAAACCGAACTTGCTTTACTTAACGAAAATGGACGTCTTTTGTCTTTTTCTACTTGCTTATCGAATAGACGCGTAGTCTCCGATCGATATTATCAATCCGATGGGTGAAGATGGGGTGATATATCCGGTTCTTATCTTGAATTTCTTATCCGATAAGCCAGAATTGTTCTCGAGTGATCGTTAGCTGCATAAATTGCCCTTAAATAATTTGCAGCTTTAATCGTTGCATTGTTCTTTTCTTTAATCCGCGATGGTTAAAGCTCTGCGATTTTAACTGAAATTCCGAGATTACGAACTGATTGGCTATTATAGGTATACACCACTTACTCGTGTCGGTGGTTTACTGTCAGTGGTTGTCACTAACAGTACTAACTTTCACCGATTGATCGATATCATTTATTTAATCGCCCGAAAGAAAATCCCTTCTTTTTTTTCTATGGAACGTGAGAAAACGTCGTAGTGTTTGCTCTTTGTATTAGATCCCTCGTATTAGCGCGGTGAGAGCATTTTCATCGAAATAAAATAAAACTAATGCTGCGTACGCTCAGCACAGGTGAGCATAGATAAATAAAACTATTAAAAACGTCAGGTTACCTATTGGTATAATAATAGACGCATGAGTAATGTTGATGTTACAGTTGATAAAGTAGACACGCACACGTACAGAGAAGAGTATATATTTCGGAAGCTCGTGAGCGAGAGACAATTTGATAAGCATTGCTGAATATTCTCTTCCAGTGTACTACTCTATCAAAACTATAGTAATGCGATTATTTTTCTTTTCTATTGGAAACCTTGGCTGATGCGTGCAGCGGGAGTTCCGAAGAGGTGATTTCATTGATCCTTGATCGCGTTATTAACTGCGACATGCAGAATGCGAGATGTGCGGCGCAATATACGTTACTGCCTTGAACGAGCAAAGATCATTTACTAACGACCAACTTGCATGAATTATTGTAATATATTAATTGATATTTAATATCTTTAATCGTCGCGGAGCATATAGCTAATCTAACTTCTTATCGGAATCTTCTTGTATTTAGTTTTAGATACTGTACGATTAAACTACGTAAAATACCTTACCAAAGTTTTGTAAATGTACGTTTTGTCGAGAAATGTACGTTTAACTGTAGGAATTGCAATCAAGTGCGTGAAAGTGAATTTCTGTTTGAAGTGAAAAGTAAATATTTTCTCCGATTTTGCGAACATTTACACACTGATAAAAATATTTTTATCTTGCACGATATTAAGCTTTAAGAACTAAATAATTCCCTTGCTATCGAGAGCCAAAGTGCGTTTATAATTTCTCAATTGCGTTACTTTCGTACGCAATACTTTGAAGTACAGTTTAGGAAATTGAGGTATTAATATTATTTCGAAATGTACTTCGGTACAATGTTCTAAGAAAGAGTAAATTCCATAATACGACCGCATGATCCTACAAAGCTTTGAGATACCGACGATACTCAGAAACCAATGAAACGTTGTACGATAATATCGTACATCTCCCGATAATAGGAATCGATTCGAGCAATCGAATGGTAAGCGATCCCTTTAATCGCCATTCCATTAAGGAAATTACAAAGCGCGTTTATAAAGCAGCACTCGTTAAGCCCAATCATCGCTTCATCTTGGTATTCGGAAAATCTCGCACTCTCCGAGTAAATGAAGGGTTGTAAGCATGCAGAGATCGGCAATCCATCCCACCCCTCGAGGTCGCGACTCTATGTAAATCCGATATAGCGTGCATCCTGAGATATAGACGGCGGTTCTTCCTGGCTCCACCACCCCCCTCCACTCGCTCGCTCTCACGCTCTCTCTCTCTCTCTCTCTCTCTCTCTCTCTCTCTCTCTCTCGTACATACCCTCTGCGTTATCTTTGCGATGGGGTCGCCTGGCAAACGCGATCGTAGAGCTGTTTTGCCTGCGTGATGTTGTCGGGAAATTTATCGCATTGAACCATAAACACGAAAACGAGGTAATACCTATTGACTAGCTTACGTTGCGAAAGTATTGCGAGGGGGTTGGACGCCAAGAGCTTTGTAAGGTTCGTAAGGCTGAGATGAAGTAATGGCCGAGAGCTAGAACTCGTTTGTTCGTGGTGGATCATCAAAATTAACTCTATTTCACCATTTTAACCAGAATAATGGTTAATTAAGTTGATTATTAGGTACCGGTGACTATGCATAAAAAATAAATAGTAATTTTGCATACAAATTTGCTTGAGCTGGAATACTGATCCAGGCCTGTAAAATCTGTGTTTCTCTAGAGTCCAAGAATTTCCATAAATGCTTACAACAGTAATGCATTTACACTTTGCTCTCTACACAACTGCACAGATTAAAACATTATTTGGTTAAAATTGTATTTCTGAGATACTTAAAAACATAAAATATCACTTATTGCAATTACGAATACTTTATATGCTTGTCCAGTTTTATTTATAAATTCAGTGAATGCAATGAAAATGGATATCCACTTATCACAACTTTCATATGCGATAAATATGCGAGGCCAGGAGATTTATCACTTTGAAAACCACGACCGAAAACCTTCGTTCATCGGAACTACATGACTCTAAGTAAAAACCCGATATCGCGAATTCTTAAATCGATAAATCGACCAGCCCGTTCATTTTATATTATTTTTTTTTATTTAATTTTTTTTTTCCAAGCCATAATAATACAACGAGAATTGCGCACCTTAGCTGCGAGGTCCCTTCGCTGCTGCATTCTCGTATTTATCAACGCGCATAATGTATCGCTCGAGCTAGTTTGGAAAGTCTTATCGCGTTGCCGTTATCGCAGCGCCGCCTTTGCCAGACGCGTTACTCAAAGGAGGCAAATAACGCGAGTAAGATCGACGCGTTATTTCTTACTTTTACCGCCTTATACCATCCTTACGCCAATGATTATTTCGCCGAAGGAGTTTTAAGGAAATACGCGACATTTGACGTCTACAATTGAAAGAACGTGCAAGTGAAAACTGTCGATGGACTTTCCGATATATTATTAAGCAATTCAATTTTCGGTGTGAAAAGCGCGAATCCTATATAGTATAAAATTCAAAAGTCCAACTAGATATTGAAACAGCAGTGGTGTTTCAGTCACGCGTACGTGCTTCACTCCTCGAATCGTAAGGCGACTAAGCCTTGCATAAGTTAGTCGTGACCAATGTAAATTACGGATGTGTTCTTTCATTACGATACGTATTATCAAAGGGCTTTATAATAAATACCGCACATGATTAGCCGCTGTTCCCCAGGCGCGCACTACAAATGTGCTATTCAAGCTCTTTCAATATGCGAAATTCATCGAAAAGCCACCATCGCTTCAACATTGAATGTTTTTATCGAGATCACGTATCGTTTCACGCCCCGCTCACTTATAATTTCGACTACTTATAATGTTTACTCGTTGCCAATCGCTTTCTAATCGCCAGCGAATTTTGTAAACTTCACCGCACAGAGTCGCTACACTTAAGGCGTAAAAACAGTTTCAAGCGTAACAATTTAACCATTCCGATCATTATTCTTCTCGTTGGCAGAGCCTCGCGCGGTTAATACATAAGGAAGAAATTAAGGTGTAATAAAAAATCCTTCTAATCGCAAATTGAAACGAGCGATTAATAATAAAAAGGACGTCCGCAATTTTATCATGGGACAAAGGGAACTAAACAGAAACTGCGAACATTTCGTAATCCCTAATCAGTTTTATAAATTTCGCGAGACGATAAACAACCGATGTAATTAAGTACGTCGACGTGTTTTGTTCTCCCTCGTTTCCCGTTCGTACTTAATAATTCTACCGCGCACGCGTGCGCGCGATCCACGCACAGGCATCGATAACGTAATCGCCGACTCTTTGTAAGAGACCTCGATAATTTCCACCGACTTTCTAGTCTAAATTCGAATGAAAAATCTTCGCGCCATCGTCCCTGTTCCCGTGAAATTGCGTAATCTTTGTACCTTTACTCGCGATCGTGCGCGAGATGAATCTCCGGTGACATTCGGCTTATCGAGAACCCCGAGAGCGTCTTCGCGCTTAGTCAGCTGAGAGATGAACTTTCGCATACGAATCGTTGCGCGTCGTATCGCGCTATTAACGGTGTCAGCCTTTTTCATGTTTAAGTTTTATTCTTTCTGGTGGATTTACGCGAAGCTTCCGTTCGCGAACCCAATGGAAAGCGCTTTTATCTCGTTTAATGTGAATTTTGAACCGAATACAATAATTACAACGAACGTATTCGGTTGTAAGAAACGATAATACGTTAACCGAGTAACCTCTTTAGCTCCTTCCCTTTGTAACTATCAGGAAATATCGGAGCATCTAAATATTGTTATATGGAATTCTCTGAATCGTTTTGCTTACTGCTTTGAATTCTATGTCGTTGGACGTTTTATCGATGCTCGACCATCAAGATTGGATATTTGATTGGAAGGAGTCAATACGCAAGTACGGCATCATCACCGATAACGTCTTATTTATAATCGTGCACCTCCACGAAATTTTTCTAATAAATGGGAGAAAGTACATTGCGTGTAAACTTACTTGGAATAAGAAACAAGCTATTCTCGTCTCCAAGCAGACATGGCAATTCGATCTGGAAAAGGGACACATTGAAATCGCCCGTCTGATTTCCGGAACCAGTTTGACGACGTCGCAATTAAGGGGCAAAGTCTCGTTGTTGTTCGTCGAAAGTAAATGTGCTTTGTCGAACGCCAGTGTCACGCGTATAATTTATTCGAATTTATTTACAATTCATGATAGTCAAATGTTTTTTTACTCTCCATTATATTTAAATTTGTAAAATAGAGATCGCAGCTTGTGTAACTCGTTGAGTTTTTTGCTTTATGAATATATTGGCACGTCGCATTTTGATATCGAGACAAAAATCATTTAGACGCGACGAGTTATTTCGATATTAATTTTCCATGATCTATATTTGGCTTGTGCCGAATGTATTCGATTGAATTATAACATTAATTGCGGTAAAACAATAAAGAGTATTGCACTGTTTTATGATTATGCATATCTTGACTTTGTTTATCGTTCTTTTATTTTATACGATGGGATGCACGTACAACGTAACGTTGGATGCGTTTTTAAAATATTTCGTTACTTTGGGAATAATATGATGCAGGGTGAAGAAAAAATTCAAGATACAAAGATTTCACCAAACACTTTTATGAACATTATTTAATTAACATACATTAAAAATTAATGTATGTGTAAAAGAATCTGCATTCTTTAAACCTCATTTAAGAGATTAAAAAAATAATTAATTTCGCTTAAGATTATGAATCTTTTACATTTATATTTTTGTTTTTGTACAAGCTTTTCGAATATCTCTAGAACTCAAATATACAAATATACAATTATACGTACGTAGTAGTAGGATACTGTTTCTTTCTAACCGTAGATTGAATAACATTTTACTTCGAATGTCGCATGTTCCTAGAAAAAAATATACTTAGTCGTCTCATTATAAACAGTATTTTTTTTCAACATTACAAAGTATCACGAAGTACTGTTAAGACACGTCTTTATTTAAAAAAAAGTCTTTCTTTTAGAGTACGATGCTTTGTCACTCATATCACAATGAGGAAAACCGCAAGAAAAACAGGAAAAATTAAACTTGCTAACTGTAGCTAATCTGTGTTCGTTCTTTCGCTTTCTCGCTCTTTCTCTGTTCTTCACACGCGTGCGCGCGTGCGCACAAATAAAGACACACACAAGCGCCGGCTCATTCCCGCGCATTTACTCGCGCAAGCACGCATACGAAACTCGTTGTTGCGCATGTACGCGCGCATATTCGTACATTACTTATGCGCATGCGCGCACATATTCGCGCAATCGTAAACGCATACTCGTTTCCGTGTACACAGATGCATCATTCGTGCGCATGTTCATACGCGACATTCGCGCATTCGCGCTCGCGCCTGCGCACCCACATTCTATTCCTTAGCCCATCTCTATCTAGCATAGGTTGTGGAGGTAAGCAACCCTAGGTGAGCGATGCTAATTTGCAACGAAGGCTGAAGAAACTTGCCAAAGATCCTTGACGATCGCTTTTCTTTCTCTCTATATATTTACCCACTCTCCTCTTTCTCCCTCACTCGGTTTCTCTCGCTCTAGACGAATGAGCAACGCAAGACAAGTTGCCTTGTCGGATGTTGCTGCATGCGAACATTGCGAATTGCTAATTCCGTGCAAGGTTCCACTGCTGATTCATTTAAGATCGGTAAATTCGAGCGCGTTCTGTATTTTTTTATTTGTTTTTTAGTGTGTGTGCTCGACTTGAAAAATAAATTAAGTTAAGAAAGCGAGAGAGAGAAAGAAGTAAACGAAGTACATGCTTCGTTTAAGTAAAAGAAGCTAGCGAATGATACGAGCTTTACGTTATATTGTACGTTAAGTTAGAACTAGTTACTTCTTAAATAGGAATACATTTATTCTTCAGTCTTTATTGAAGCATAGATAATGTAAAGAGACAATGCTTTTTTTATTAATATTAAATTCTTTAAAGCTTCTGATTTTTTTATGGCTGTTTAAATAAATATAAAATAAAAACTCTAATCCAGTTCTCTTTCAGTTATTATTAATGATATTATTTTCATTTACGAAAGTTTATCCAATTCCATTGATTTCATAATGTAGGATATTTTTTTAATTTTAAGTAAAAGTAAGAGGCAGCAAACAATTATTATTGTTCGATATACCAACTTGTCTTCAAACATAATTTCATTTTCTGGTAAAAAAGAAATTGACCTTCTTTGGTGTAACGTTGGAAACATTATCAAACATAAAAGAGTTTCTCCTTGTGAGAAGCAAATGGCACATATAGCAATGAGTGCGGCCTCGCTTAGTGCTTATTTCTAAGAATTTCGATAAATTTCTTTAGCAAACTTTTTAAATATTTTGCTTACTTTTCATTTATTACAACGGCATTATAAGATGTTCTTTTAGAGGACTTTTGCATTTGAATAAATATGTAATTTTGAAAGCTTAAGAAATTTTCAAAAAAAATTCAATACTATAAACTAGTTGACCGATTCATTCCCAACGTAACATCTTACATTATTAGGTTTTTCTTTCTTATAATACTATCAAATATTCTAACGCGCATGTATCATAAAATCGATAGTTTATACGTAGATAGTATTGCGTTAATTATAGCATTTGCAAAACATTACCTCTTAATAAAATCTCAGGAATTTATTTGAAACAATTAAAAAATGACGTTTCGTTTAAATAAAACTGATTACTCTTGGTAAAATTTCAAGAACAAACTGATTTCTTAACAAGCTAATTACGAGAATTATAAAAGAGCTCTGCCCTGATGCTACAAATATCAAATTGTCAAGAAAGAGTTGTTTGTTCGTTCAATTACGGAACGAAATTCTTTCTAACCAAACAGCAATATTATAAACATTCGAAACTACGTTCCGATAACAACCTGTACTTTTAAAGTACAAACTATTTACTTAAACGCAAGTGAATCGTGTTTTTCGTTTTTCACATACACACTAGAATTAATTTGAATATTTTAAGAGATTATATGACTTTGTTTTCACGTAAAGTGACATTCCAACGGTTGCGCAAGTCCGTAAAGCTAAAGGGAAAAAAGCATAATTCCATTTACGACAGAAGCTTGGCGTCTCGAACGCTTTGCACTGCGTCTTTAAGCATCGCTTGGTCTGCTCGAGCAAATACGCCGAGTGTCGCTATTCCGTCGCGGTATCGCGATTTAAAAAAGCCGCCACGTCCTTCTGCCTCGCGCTCCTCTCGCGGAGGTTATGCGAGTCCGCATCCCCTTTACTACCCGGACACAACCCGGCCGATTTGCGCTTCCGCGGTTCCACTTCCTTGAGAGCGAATTCGGGCTTTTTGCCAGAGACGGTTCTTAAGAAACGCTCTGGAATCCTTGCAAGGAGATACGCAACGCTGCGCCTTTCATATTTTCCTCGAGGCTGCGCGATTGCACTTTTGTTCCTTCCGAATCTCTCTAGGCAAATTAGGAAAGTCATTTAGTTATTGAATTCATCATACTTACAGTTGTTTAGATCTTAAGGACAGTGACGTTACTGATATTAAATAACAGAGTTTTCAGTATACTCTATTCTACCTCTTTTTAATGCAATTTACTCAGAATTTTACGCTCAAAATTTCAAAGAATTACGTTTTGCAGGTTTGTGCAGCTGTTACTCGCTAACATTAAAGTTAGTGCTCCCGTGGTTGCGGGCATTATTATATGTTAAAGAAAAGAAGAATTGTTTTTTAAGTCGGAACTATAGCTTTACGAGAAAAAGGATTTTATGAACGAACGCTACCTTGTCGGGTGAAAAGAGTACTTTTAAATGAGAACTCCCCCCCCCCCAACCACCCGTTTCCGGCAAGGAAATTCGTCGAATGTTGCGTAAGGTGGAAAGATAAAAATGTGTATATACTTATGAATAAACATACCAGGTGACATTGTTATTATCATTGTCGATTCTACCGAGGCAAAGCTTCGGGTAGTTGCACAGATCGTTATGATTTTTATCGTGGCTTATAATAAGACAAAAGCTTCGCAAAGTTACGAGGCACCGATACGTTACTAGTAAAAGATATCTTGTTCTTTATACTCGCATGTCTGCACATAAACATAAATAGAATTGTTAACATCTCAAACAGTAAAATTATACTTTGTCCTTAGTAGAATCGAAGGTAAATTTAGTCGAATGGCTTAATAAAAAATTTATTTTATATTTAGTTAGAGCCGTAAATAAAGAAGAAATATTTTCCACTATAATTATAATTTTCTGTAATATCTCTCCGGAAATAGGATACAGAACACGGACCATCTTGTAGAAGGTTATTGTAATTTTATAAAAATGACGAGTTTCCTACGAAACCTGGACAAAAAATGACTTTGAAGGGTCTCCTTCTCTTGTATTGAAATTAGATTGAGTAAGCCCGTAAAGCATTAGAGTAAGCTACGGAAACTAAACTATAACGTCGATTTCATGATGCCTTCTTATTCACACACAGAATCCGAATTATACAGGATGTAAATTCTTTTCTTATTCCGCGGAGGAAAAATTCTATATCCCGCCAATCGAATCCGGCACTTTTTCCGAAGAATCCGAGGGTATCAGTTGGCATAAGACTCGGAGCGAAAGGCGAAAAAGGACAAGTGCCGCAAATTCCTACCAAGATCCCGGTTCTCGGCGATGGGCGCACGAACACCTCGGCACGAACTGCACTGCATACAACAGTCTCAAAGCTACAATTACACAGGAATCCTTTGCTTGATGCGCAAGGCGCGCTGCGATCAAAGTGTCTGCGATGGAGAATTAAGCGGTTGCGGCAAATGTCGCTTAATGCATCCGTGCATCCAATGGATGTTTGAAATACTTATTATACGTAATAGTTGTAGAGCGAGTGCAGATTAATTTTAATGTGAATTCATAGATCGGACTATAAAAAGCACGTAATTGTTTCGTTGGATTTCACCGAAGATTCAAAGTCTATTTGTCGGCCAAATGTGACATGCAAATACATATTTGTATAACGAAAAAGAATGTTTGAAGCTCATTTTTTATTTGCAGAGTATTTTAGACGGATTTTGTACAGTGCTGCACTTGGTGATATTGTTTGTTTAACACTTAATGTCGATAGCTGTGATTTTATGGTTCTTTATTATGCTTAGTCGGTGACTCGTAGGTGACCGGACTCTAAATAGATTACATCAAGTTTCTGCTCCATTGTTATTAAGTAGAATAGTTTCACTGATTTTCAATCAGTGAGATATAAATGCAACATATTAAATCATATATTCTATCAGCGATCGTTTATGCCGTTAATGCATTTTGAAAAAGACTTACATCCATTAATTTTATTTGACAGTATAATTAGCAGAGAAACGTTGTTTAAGAATAAGCAGAGTGAATCAGCGTCGTCAATTTCACTTTGCACATGCGTACAACGCCGCGCACGAATTTATAAAGACGTAATTTTCTACGCGTACAGAAAAAGTCGTTCGAACGAATCCAAACTGCCAGCATGCATCGTAATCATCATTATGGGAAATATCCCCAACGCATGTCCTTGCGCAGAAACTGCATTATAACTCAACCGTCCTTCGTTTCAAGTTAACTGCCCGTATTCATATGCGCATATGCACATATCCTTCATACGACAAGATTCGTTACCGCCAGCGGCGATGATTCCCGTAAATCGCACCACACCGACCAACAAAACAAAGAACTTTGTATTTTCGCGCCTTAAGATCCTTTCTACCCTTTTCTCTATCGCCACGTATCGATAAAATATTATTGCGAGCTTATTGAGTTATTTATTGTAACTGAGAATATGTAATCTAAAGATGTGCCATGGGAATATTTTGAATTACATGGGGAGATATTTATGAAATTTTTATGATTGCATAAACGCTTTTTCCCCAATACCAATCCTAATTTCCAGTTATGCATATAAAAGTTACTTATATATTTTTCAATTCAAAATGATTTACTTTAAAAAATGAAGTACTAACTTGAGTTGAAACAATGAAATATGGTTTGTTCATAAATGTAACTGTTAATCAGTGTATTCGTTAAATAAATATTTACGATTGATTAATAGAGTCAATAAAGTCAATTTTTTACGTTTAAAGCGCAGAAAAAAGGTTATTCCGGAATAAAATTGAAGTTGAAAATAAAAATTTATTTCTTAGAGTTGCGTTGTTTATACACACACACACACACACACACACACACACACACACACAGAGATCAGCGGAACGCTTTGGTGCTCTATTATTTTTCAGCTTTAAAGGCAAATTAAATACCGCTTTTCTGAAGCAAATGACATACATCGTTTTAATTAATCGCGACACGCTTAATGCGCTGTGGAATGATATTTATATAATTAAAATGATATCGATATAATTATTTTTTCCCATGAACTTATCGTACTGCTATTACGCATTTTTAGTACGAAAAAGTAATCGCCTTTCAATCTCCTCTCTCTGGCCGACTCAATTTCATTTACTCCATAAATAGTTACACACGTGGTTGAATTCTCACGCACAAAGGCGCCGCGAGGAGAGTAATTTTGCCGCGGTTACCATTTATCCAAATGGGAGCGAAAATGTTCTCCTACGAGTTTCTCGCAGAGAAAGCCTCTAAAATAGTAGAATCCACACCCACAGGAGCAGAATAGCAAAACTCAACGCAACTTTTTTCGATGCGGCACAACAAAGAGAACGAAAGGAGAAGCCAGCCAAGGTATGGTACTCTTGGTACAGTGACAGACGCTCGGCATACCTGCATCTCCGTACACCGTGCGGGACGGGTTATAATAATGTCGGATAACGATCAGGTGCTTGCTTTATCGTCGGCAGATGCACGCCGATGACGGGGAAGATAACGCAGCCCCTCTCTTTGCTATTTGGTCTATGCCGCAATGATCTTGTTGGACTCGCGCAGTTAAAGTTTAAGTGAGTTTACGGAGATATGATCTTAATTAGAGACACGGGTTTACCGGGAGACCGTCATTTTCTGGATACTGCTTTGGAAAATATTTGGAATTGGTTTGGTGGTCAACTAGTATTGAAAGGAATTTCGAGACAAATGTTAGTCAGACTTTTGGAATTTACAGAAAATATCAGTGTCGAAGCTCGGAATTCCTGTTTCAATACAAACTGACTTTGAAATTTATCTGAATCGAAGGTTTCTCAAAGATGTCGGAAAATAGGTATTGTCCGACAGTCGAGTGTTGTTCGAGTGTTATTCTAGAAGGATAATATCCCAATGATCGGTTAGGGTAACAACGGGTAATGCATTACGATTCAAAATGCTACATCTTCTATTAACGTCGCGTAAATTTTAAATGCCTTAATCTATTCTTCGCGATTAGAAGCTTTCAAAAAAAACTGCCTGAACTTTCCTAATACGTAGGAAATATCGATTGCCAAATATTTCGATACCTAAGGGACGAAAGAGTGCATTTAAGTGTTGGCAATATTATGAATACCAATCGCCATCTTTCAACATCGGATTCACACCTTTTCAATTAAAAATTTAATTTCCGTCGCGCTTTACGGTACTTTGCTATAAACAGTTCAGTCCAACTCAAAACAGTCGATGAATGAGTGGGTCGAGGTTGCGGGGCGAGAAGGGTCAAGATTCCAATATCGACCAATCCTAACGTCCTATCTACACTTCACTTGCGAGACACGCCGTGATCGTAAATCAAGTACGGTTGAAGCCTGCCATCTCCGAGAGAGAGCGAGAGAGCGAGAGAGAGAGAGAGAGAGAGAGAGAGAGCACCTTAGTTGGGGTCCATTTTCAACAACATTTCATTCGGGTGCCTCTGCGGATGGGCAGATACGATGGCAGGTTAGATTAGTTTGCCGTTTTGTTTCAATGCTAATTTGCTGCTTCTCCATCGTGAATCTCATACATATTTTGTATTTGGACTCTTGGGATCCTGAATTTTCTCTCGCTGATCACGATTTTGCGTTGCTACCCTTTTTACGCGAATGAATAGTATTTACTGTTTTATCGAGGCAGAATTAATAAGTCGATTTCATATTGAAATGATACTTTATGTTCGAAATTAAAAAATCGTACAGCACACTGTAATTATTTTAACGTAGCTTATAAGTCACGTAAACATTAATAATGATTATCAGATTGGACGAACTGTCGGTAATAATATGTTTTCATTAACTCTTGTTAAATCATTTTATATTAATATCTACCTATATAAAAAATGTCTTTTATAACGTTTTAATATGTTTTTCGTGTATACTTTAGTAGCAGCGGCTTTTACGCGTAAAATTATTTTCAAGACTAAAATTGCGATCCATGGATCTTTATCGTCGCACACAACCTTGTATCGCATACTTACTTCTTTGAAAATAAGATTCAAATATCAGAAGACATTTGTTCGTTCATTGAACGATGAACTTCAAAAATCAATTGCGCACACGGATAATTAAATAGTAAACGAATGTCCACTTACCGGTGCTGATTATCACAGCAAATTCCGTGCGAGAATTCCTCCGTTTTCTGCTTCTTCCTCGATGCATTTTTCTATTGTGCGAACATGGCAGGTTGATTGCCCAACAGGATACTTGCGACCGTAAACGTCTCGTTAATTCGAGCGAGAAGGGCATCTTGCACAGCAAAATTGTCCCCTTGGGCTCATCTATCGACGTATTATCCATTGATCCCGTCGTCATTTCGAACACAATTTTTACAACGATAATCGCACGCGGATAAGCTACTAGAAGAAGGCATTATAAAGAAGTTTTTCAATGGAATCTATGCATCAAATCGCTCGACCTCCCCAACAAGATCATCGGCACGATAAGATAGGTGAATTGCTGATTTATTCATGAAAGTTTTGTTAAGATTATGAGTGTGTAATAAATTGCTTCTATGGCGTGTAATGAAAATTCATTGTTACTTAAATTTAATTTTATAATTCTTGATGCGAGGCTGCAGATTCGTTAGATATACAGGTAATTATTTTATTCAATTTTAGTGTTTTATAACTTAAAGGAGAGGCAACAGCGGTATCCACAAACTACAAACGGACTCCTTTTTATAGTTTAAATTTACTAGTATTTCATTGCCATGAGTTTTGCGATAACGCTTTTATTCGATGTTTGAAAAGGTATTAATTTTGACATGGAAATTCTTTGTTTCTACGATTTATGGATAAAGTATTTAATTTTTGAAAATCTTTGTGAAAATCAAATGTCTTTCGTGAAAAATTTGATAAAAGTTAATTCATCTCCTAGTAAGAGGCATTAATGGCAGTTTTTACGAATGAATAATAAATTAAATAAAAAAATTGTTGTAACAGAATTGTAGAGAATTTAAACGACTTACGTGGAATCTATTGGGTTCCTATTAACTGAAATCTCGAATTATCAATAAAAGATTTTTCTTACTATACAGAAATCTAATATTACAGAGCCTTCATGATGCCTTTGTGTACAATTCTCGAAGCACAAAAAGAATTTAAACACGATGAATCACTTTAAAAAAGCTAAACTCCATTTTGGCAATTTTGAGGATTCCCTCTTCAAAATAATAGTCATAAAAGGCAAGATTGACAAGATCAATAGTTAAGTTACAATTACTGCTTGATTAGAATTGTCGTACAAATTAAGGCAAGTCAGTATTTTATACGATGATCTTGAATGAGTGGTCACTTGAAATTTTGTTATATGTTACCGGTTACTTTATCTTCCCTTTTAAAATAGACTTTTACACTGATTGCAGTGTCAAGTTTTAAAACGAAATACATATTTATTTTAATTTTTATTTGAAAGTTTTAATCGCAATATTTTGAGATTGCAATTAAGCAAATTTTATAAAATGCCGATAAATTGTTTATCATTATGCGATTTTTCATGCGATCTATAGCCTCTAATCTCTGCAGATGTGTTGTCGTACGACAGTGTCCGGCTTCTTGCTGAGTACCTGTAATCAATCTGGACTGTACTAATGCCTTCTCATTAATTCGCTCTCGGCGCTTTAACTGGCATTAGAGGTTTCGAAACGAGCATTTTCGATGTTATAATCAACCATTTTAGCTCAATTATGAAGAAATTATCTGCGTACTACTTTATCGCTTTTATAAAGCACTTTATTCCACTATTATTAAATATTCCTGATTATAATGTAACTCGTCGTGTTCTTTTTTTCAAATTCTATAGAAGTAAGTACGCAAATATAAAGATTAGTTAGGTAAAGATAAAAATGCTCGTTTTTAAATGAGGATGCAAACTTGTAGAGTAAAAATAAGACTTATAAGGTAAGAAACAAAAAATGCAGGATTTCTACAGCCAACTTATTTACGCCATCAGGATTATACTTTATGCTTCATTTAGTAAAAATAAATATTTAATAGTACACTTTCTCTAATTTAATTGTCAGTGCATAATGTAGTATACGTTATTCAAAAAATATCTTCAGATTTTTAATCTCAACAGTCGTACATTAACAATTTTTTAAACTGCAACAAACTAAATTTTACAATTAATATAGATATTCACAATATCGAAGATCAGGTTATCCATTGCAAATTCGATACTAAGATCGATTCAGTTTTACGTTGCGAAATAGTCGCACGTCGCCTTTGTTCATACTTCAATAGCATACGTAATTCTTTATTTTATTAAAACATTTCTATTGTATAGTTTGAATATTTAAGAATGGAATTTGTTCGAAACATTGTAATCGTAAGCCCTCGTAACCGAATCATAAATATCACATTAAAAGCATACGTAATTAAATTAATCCATTAAATTAACGAAATGTATACGAATTAAATTTTTGTATATTCTTACTATTATTTACCAAGGAACAAAAGCAGATTTACAATTTACAACAGTGACCGATCAATGTCGGTGAATGATACGTCTTCTGATATGACAAGCCCTCTAAATTATAATAGTATAATAAGTCATTTTGTAATATCAAAGAGAGTTTGATAAGCGCAAGTAAGTCAATGTTTTTCATTAGAGAAAAAATTATTGCCTCCTCCTCAAAACTTCGGATCTAATCCTCTGTTTACGCATTAGCGGAATGTTGAATTGAAATTGTTGAGCTCTTCCCACCCACTGGAAGAAGCGAGAGTAGAAGGATCATCCTGAAAAGAATGCGCAAAGGCATTCAAGAATAATGGTAAGGAGGCAGCGGCAAAATTCCGCGCGATAAAACGAAAATCGTTGCAGACAGATTTGTTGTCTTCGGAAGGAGAAAGAGAAGGACAGGAGGCCTGCCGCGCGATCACGTCCGCAGGATAATTATTTATGTCAGATAGGATCTTGGCTTTGGGTCCTTTTACTCAATGCTTGGGAAACAAAAGATTCCGAAAGTAAGTGGGATAATGCGTTTAATTCCGTGAGTGTAACTGTCCACGAGTGTTGGTGCGAGTGTTTTTTCGCTTCTTTGCGTATGCGCAAAAGATTAAGGGCTTCTTTTGAATATTTATGGTCACTGTTAACTTTCATCCACGCGTTCTGCCATTTTTTATATAAAAATTCGAATAATATTTCGAACAGTTGAAATGCACAATAATTACGTGTTTGCACCTTGACATTCGGTATGTAATTATACGCATTTGCTTTCAAATGCTTTGATAAACTATTGAACGAATAAATACGCGCGAAAACAATTTACTATCTAAATCAAAGGAGCGTCCGTAGTCTCGTAGCCTTCAAAGCCATTTCAGTGCGAACCATAAACGAATACACGAATATATGAGAGTAGAGTAGAGTTAATTGCTTTTATATTTATTCGCAAGATATTAAATTTACTCTTTTGATTCGGAAATAATATAGATTTGTGTGCACCTTTCGTTAGGTCTATCTAGATTCGGAAACAGTTTTACATAAGCTATTGACTGGCCAGGTTTATTGCCCGTCGAATTGAATAAATTATGCATCGAATCGATTTCAGCTTTAAAAAGGTCTTGAGAACCCTTTGCCCTATCGCACTTTTAAATCTCTATATTTCTCGTGTGTCCGATGCTCCTTCCTCCATCTCCAGCGACGTTAATTTCCACGAGTAAGCCGTTCGATTTCCGTACGATTTTTAATGTAGCGGTCAACATTAGCAGACGGGGACGTTCATTCTCACTGCAATAGTAATGCAAATCTTTGATTGCCATAAGAGATTTGTCATCGTAACCAGATCATTATTTGAATAACGTATAAGACTACAAAATGACTACAAAAAGATGCAGGACGTAAAATGTTACTCGACATAAATTGCGCAATACCAATCAATGTAAAATAAGAAATTTTGATTTATATATTTCTAAAGCACAATAAAATTAACGATGAAAACGCTATTTCATTATTAAGTCTACTACGTGAAACGTTAACCATTTCTAATTTTGCTGGTACACTCGGCCCAGCACAATATCGATAATAACAAATCAAACATAATGGAAAGTTGAACTCGTACTCTCGAGTAACCTTCAATTACCGCACTCGATCAGCGCATTATTATCATTGTCGTATTCGCCGTGTGCATTAAATAACGCTTAACAGGTAAACGCTACAATCCAGTGGAGATAAATCAATCATGATCGGCGAAGGCGCTGCTTTCGATGCACTCCTGCATTTTTTGTAAACCTAAAGAAGAGCGTAGGCACGTGCTGCAGAATCGCGGTGTAATCGTGCGGTAATACGTGCCTGCGCGCCTCGCTGCTGAACTTACGAAAGACAAGAAAAAAAGCGTCAGTTGGATTAAGCGGACGTGAAAAATATTTATGGGCCACTTGGGAACATCGGTATATGGCGCTGCCGCGTTATCGCATTATCCACGAACGCGCGTCGGCATAAGGCAATTAATGGCGCGCGGATTATACATGTCGAAGAACTCTGCAGGTTCGTAGGACCTGTAACGGCGATTCGAGCTTCCGCGACTCTCAAGGCCCTTGGACACTCACGTAAATTCGTCCTCGGTCTCGGTGAGCGGCTTTCAGAAGCCGTGGATTCGTCGACTGGTGCTCTGTGATGTCGCAAAGGATCCATCGGACCCATCGGACCCATCGGACCCATCAGGGGAACGAGGTCCGCGCGAGTCTCGGAGGAGGAATCAAAAGCTTGACCGTATCGGGGCTCCGAGCATTCGTAATATACGGAATGGCAAACGAGGAACCTTTAACGTTCTCGGATGCTGTGCGATATGAATCATGCTTGATTTTACGGGTTCGAGATATCGTTCAAATACACTACGCGTAATAAAGAGCGTTGTGTAATTGAAATGGTCGCTGAAATATGCCGTTGGACATATTTCACGGCTATTATACGGTAATGAAAATTGCAATAGGAACACGAAGTTATCGAGTTATTTAGCCTACTATGTAGTATAATCCAATGGAAACGTTAACTGTGCCCTTGTGAATAATTGTTATAAAATGTAATCTCTTTCATTGAAACATTAATGTTCCTGAACAGTATTATAATAAATATAAACATCAAATTCCCGTATAATGTGGTCGTTAATTTTTGCCATAAATAATTTAAAAATGTAATATTTAAAAGTATAATATGGTACCAGCTTAAGTAGTAGGTTTGATAGTTTTGAGAAAAACAGTATTCCTCGCAGAAATACCTTTATTACGGAAATTTACGGAATATTTTTAAAAAGAAATATTCCTTAATGCGATAACCTCCTAAGAATAAATCAACTCGTGGGCAAGTCGAAGCAATCGAATTGAAAAACAACTCAAATGCTATAAAAAAAAAGCGCATTCGCAACCGTTAACTCGATCGATTCTCCAAAAGGACGAGCCGCACACCAATCGAGTGTTAGATTTCTTTGTAGCGTTGGCTACGTGCAGAGAGTCCACGGAAGGGAAAGAAACAATTAAAAGAGCCGTCAATTGAAATTAACTGAGCGAAAGTAGGAAGAGGAAGAATACAAAAGATTAGGAGACCGAGAGAGAGAGAGAGAGAGAGAGAGGCGGTAGTGAACAAATCGAGAGAAAGGAGGGTGGGAGACGTACACGCGTGTGCCTACACGGAGGGGGCAGGATATTTCATGAATTTGCATCAAGAGCTGCTAGAACGTACGTCCGGCCGTTGACTGATGTGAATCATTATTACCCGCGCGCCGCTGATGCTAAATTGTCGCGTAACCATCCGCGTCCCTTTTTTTCCTGTCCCTAGGCGAGCGCTTCGGGTCGTGTACGACACACGAGCCGCACTCATCGTCCGTTCCTTCCTCGTCTAGTCGCCGTCTTGTTATTCTTCGATTTGTTTTTGTTTCTTGCCACCGAGGATCTCAAAAGTATCGGGGCATTTTCGGCCTACTTATTTGACCGTCGGTCAAACGTTTATACTCCGCTTTACAATACCTTTAACGTCTTTATTCGCGTTAATGAATATCAGTCGAAGGTGCGTTCCACGGTTTTCCGATTTAAATCAACATCCGATGCAATAAAATCGAACGACGTTTGCACGGTCACGCTTATACATCCCGGCACATCATTTGCTAAAAACTGTCCCAATAGACGTAAATCGATCGATCGAAGATTGAAATACGTCTCAGAAGACGGTTATCATTTTAATG
This sequence comes from Wiebesia pumilae, assembly GCA_018907045.1. NCBI lineage: Eukaryota > Metazoa > Arthropoda > Insecta > Hymenoptera > Agaonidae > Wiebesia > Wiebesia pumilae. The sequence continues at coordinate 3,354,450 of JACCHZ010000077.1, forward strand.
CCTCTCTATCGCCAGTTACGACTTTCGATTTCAATATCCCTCAAAGAGATTAACCGAGATAATAGTCAACGTAAAGAGCAATTTACGAGGTAACCTCTTTTAATTATACATTCTAAATCCATTCTTACGTGCATTTATCTGCATGAATAATTTGGACACGCTTAATGGCGAAACACGCGTTTATCTTTCGAATGAATCCCCTAAAAAACAGTTACGCGTCGAATAAACAATCGAACTAATTACGACCGGTATTAATTCAAAGCTCCAGTCGCTCGGTTCTTACCGAGCGAAAAATCCCGTAAATAACCTCCTCGTCCCTCTTCCAGGGGTAAAAATGCCGATAAATCGACGGAGGAGTCGCCGGCAAACCAAAGCGAACCGGCCGTCGAAGCCATAGATAACCGTCGTTGCGTCTCGCTAAAAACGCGCGCGCCGCGCTAACAAAAGGATTCTTCAGGGGCAGGCAGGCGAGGCTCTCGAGGTGCTTACGAGCGACGGCCCACGTACGGGAAGGGTCTCTCGAAAAATCGCGAGAGCGGGCCCAGAAAAATAAGAGAGGAACGGGATTCCGTTCCGTCTCTCCCGCAGCAAGCAGCCGAGTAGAAGAGGGTCTAACCCTTGTAAAACAACTTGTAAAACGAGCGACTGCCGCGCGAGGCCTAAGCCGACGGGCCCCTCTCCACGAGCCTTATTCCGCAGGATTGCGGCTGCGGCCAGAGAACGAAAGAAAGCCTCTCGCGCATTTCTCTCCCGGGGTCGGCTTCTCCCTCGGCTCTTCGGCTTTTTCGAGAGAGATAAGCTTGCCCCGACTGATTTATCGGACGCGGACGGGAAAAAGCCCTGATACGTTTCGCCAAGTCCCGTCGGATTGCGCTCGTTCTTTATGCGTGACTTTGTCCACGTGTCTGTGGACGCGTGTACCAAAGAGCTTATTATTTTTGCCGGGAAACGAAGAAGCGCTCACGAACGTTTAGCATTTATAATTACTTCATTGGCTTCCGTGAATTGCTTGGTCGTGATTGTCGTTAACTTCGAAATTCAAAGTAATTTCTATCGTTCGGACTAGATTATTTCGAAGCATGCAACATCGTAGACAGGCCTTACAAAGTGTTTAAGACGCAAAACTTATACGGCGAAGTTAAACAGCTAAATCCACGTGCAGTTATGCAACCGAAAGCCGTTTAATCTCGCAGTTATCGCGAAGACTTTCACTTATACCGCGATTCACAGCCAAATAGTGTTTTGCACACGTGGTCATTGACACCGAATTCAGTTCCGTCGTTTGCTCGAATCGTCCCTTGCATCTAGGATCTGCAGGGCACGCAAAGAAACAAAGATCTCCCTCTCGTGTACCGAACGCACCATCCCTGCCACTCGATCGCTCTTTTGTTCTCGCACTGCTCGTACGGGAATAAATTGGCCTCGGCGTCGGCTTTCCGACGGCGGCGAAGGAATCGCCGATTTGCATAAGTATAGTGCCAGCCGAGTGGCATCCGCGCGTTCACCGTTCGCGTATCGGACGGTATCAATTTTCCCTGAGCCCTGGCACCCACGCCGTGGTTTTGCGCTCCGGGCGTTTACTCGAATGCGCGAACGGCATCTCGCTCGATCCGCGTGATTATACGCCTGAATGCGAGGCTGAATTGGGCGAGTCCGCACGTGGGCTTTACGGGTGATCGGTTGTGTAACTCCTCGAGAGGTTCTGGACTGCTGCGCGTGGATCATCCGCGCGATAAGCACGAGTGCGATGTACTTTTTTTGGCGTGCGAGGGAGGGGACTGAGTTTCGTACTCTTCGGCGAGAGTCGATAATGCGTCGTGTTTGCATTGTTTCAGCTGTTGCGCGACGTCTTACACAGTGGACTTTAGTTTGTACAAGTATCGATGAAGACCGACGACGATTCTAGAGAATAGAATTGACGAGTGTTAGTACCGATTATAAACGTAATTAAAAGGAATTTCCATTTAACCGAGGCATGAATGAAACTTTGCTAGGGCATCGCGATTAATTTTTTATTAAACGCTGATGTCGAAAGTATGCAAGGTAAACGGAAAAGCCCATTATGCATAATTCATGAATAAAGTACGTCAATTGAACAAGCATTTTGAAAAGTCCTGCTAAAATCCCGCTCAGTTAGACTGAAATTTCCATACAATATGTACCGACTAACTTAATAATTCGTATAGTTCGTTATTCCGAGATAGAATCATCCAATCTTATGAGCCCGTAATTCCAGCATACAAACATGAGCATATGCATTCGATGCAGCGAAGAATTGTTCTGGAAAAGAGTTAACCTCTCGCGACAAGAGATAGATAAAGTACACAGAATGCTTGGATTCTGCTTCATCTTGGATCTGTATCAATGGGTGTGTCGGTGCCCTACGGAAATATGGAGGTTAAGTTACAAACACGTACACATGCTTGTGAAATTTTCTTCATTATCATCAGTGTGCTTTTAAAACTTAATGCAAGAATGTACCAAGTACTCGAAGTATCCTGGTCGACTGGAGAGATAAGTATATAATATTCTTTGCGAGTACGTTTTTAAGGTGTCACTTTTACTAGATAATTAAATAAGTAAAGGTTAATAAGCTTTTTTTTAGTAAATTGAAATGATTTTACGATTTTATTTCAGCTCGTAAAAACATATTTATGAAACATTCAGTGGAGAAAATCAAAAAAGATGGAAAGAGGATAAAGTTTAAACATAAGGCACGTTACTCCGTTCTAGAAGAAGCTTTTAAGATTACACATGACGAGCAAATTCTTTGAGAAATACTAAGTAGAAAATGGAGAAAAAGACAGATCAAACATTGAGACATTCCTACGGAACGATTCGAACTGCCTTCTTACATACTAGAAATATATGTATATACGCATATATTAAGGAGAGAGAGAGAGAGAGAGTGAGAGAGAGAGTGACAGAGAGAGAGAGAGAGAGAGGGAGAATAGACAAATGCGCGTACGTAAATGACAGTGTATTTGCTGTGTCGACGACAAGCTGTCGCAACTTGTGCTGTAACTTCAACAGCTTTTCGTTTGACGACGTATTTTAAAAGGGACGCTGGCGAATGGGGTATGAGCAAGTGTTAAGGGACTGCAACTTTCTGTAATTATGGAGAATAGCATCTTTTAAGGTCAAAATTGGAAATTTATAGGATCAAATATATTTGTTGAATAAATCACTGAGAAATTCTTGACTCGTATCTTTGTACCGTAATCAATATTTTAAGTATGCACTTTTATGTTTATTTAATCAGTATGTGAGGCTTGCTTCACTTAAGCTATTTTAAGCCTTCGAGAAAATTCTACGCTTGGAAAAGTAGAAATATTATTGCGAATTAGATGCATGTAAAACCCGATGCACGTAACACACCGAATTATATAATAATCTTATAAGCTATTTATTCTTATTATTCATCGAGTCGGTTCTTTTTCTCAAACTATTTTATTATACAAGCATTATAAACTTTGCAAACTTGCGTGTAGTCGAAAATACCGAATGGGTGTGTCAAATAATAAAAATTAAAAATTCATTCGAAATTCATTGTTCCGATTATAATCGACAGATGCAAAGATTTAAAATAATTTTTCTCTCGGGTTCGAGTTCAAGTTACACTTTCTCTTTATTTTGTATCGCGTAAGTGTAATCTGCAGGCGACTTGTCATAAAACAAGAAAAAAATGTATCGAGAAGCAATGCCGATGAGAGACGATCGGCAGGATTTTATCTCAAAGGAAAGATTTGGGGCATCCCAGGGATTTTATCAGGGCGGAGAGCGTGTATATATATACTCGCGAACGTGCATCAGGTGTTCGCCATGAGCATCGGGAGAATTAATTGTGAAATATCTGACGGCGACAATATCTCTTGAATATATATGTATCTTATGGCATGTGGAACTCGTATAATAACGGGCTTTTTCGAACATTACCTAACGACGGTGACAGAATTGCTTGTGGAATAAGATGTTTTTGGAATTTTGTTCTTTGTCTTATAATTTGCAATCATGAACTTGAAACTTTTACTTATCAATCGATTCTTCCTTCGAGACTTTATACTACATTAAAGAAGCACACAAGTAACTTTAGAATGAATTTTTATTTTACAAGATTTTAATCCTAAAATACAAAAGAAATTCATCTTCACATCGTATAATGCTTTAAATTAATTAATTGAAAACCAATTTGTTAAAGTGTACTTCAGTTCGTACTATACAAGCACTTAAAATTTTAATCGAATCTATACTTTGATGATATGTACTGGCAAACGCTTGGAGTGAAAAACTAAAAAAGCATTCGATCCGTTGAACAAATCCGTAAATCGAGACATCGCCCTCGTTCTACCTTCTGCTTAACTTTTTATTTCCGATCGCAAAATAAAAATCAAAGTATCATGTTTCCACAGAGACGGAGACGAGCGGTCAAAAATTCACAAGTGACACTGAAAATTTATACGAGTGAGGAAGGATTTGCGAAGTACAGAGAAGAGAGGAAGTACGTACGCGAATAGATTTGTATCGTACAACAAGAAGCTTCACCATTAAACCCAAATAAGCGTCTGTAGCGAACTGACAACGCGAAGAAAATGCTGGATATTGGTGTATAATTTGCTTTAATTGCATTTCCTCCAATCGCTAAATTCGATATAAGAAATTCGATACTAAAATTTAACGAGCTTCGACTATTTTCCTTATATTGAGAAAAATGGCCATAAATGCTACACCGAGTGAAATATTAATTTATATATTCTTATAAATTATACTTCACGTCTTCTGCTGTGACTTCGTAAGATGTTAAAATAAATTTGCTTTCTTTATAGTCACGAGCCGAACGATAATCTCAAGCAAAGGCATCCGATTTATTAAAAATACTTATAATTTTATTGTAAAAGTAGTATTATATTATATTACAAATGGCTAACGAATATCTCAATGTTGGTCTAACTATTTTCAAAGCAAAATTTTAAATCTGCTTAGTATGTCACGAAAGAATATTTTATTCTCATTGGACTTAAACTGGTACTTATAACATTAATATCTGAATTGCTTTTGAAAGTATATAATGTAATCTATTATGATCTATGCACATAATATTTATATTGCAAAAATTGATCACATATTGTATAAATCGTACATAATTTGCCCATAATTATCGTGAAATTAATATGATTTGTCTTGTTTACATAATGCTGTACTTTCTATCGAGGTAAGCATATAATTTAAGGAGCGATCGATTATTAACCCGAATGGTCGGCATCTAGATTCTGAGCTTGATTTCTAATGATTTTCTCAATTTGATTTGGAAATCTGATTTTGGTGTCGCAAGCTATAAGTGCCTTATATCGAAATACCTTCCGAATATGATATTAAAAAAAACTTTGTAGACTTTGGTACTCGGGGTAAGCTTTCTATCTTTCTATTTAATATCTTCATTTAATTCTTCAAGTGGGTAATCGTTTCCTCCATCAAAACTGCAGCTAATGTACAATAGCAAGAAAATTTGCGCGGAGGGAAGCGATAAAAGAGCACCAGAGGAAATTATATAAAAATTCGAATCTGTGTCATTTCATTAAAAACAATTTGTAGTTCCTGTTTCCATCACATCACAGGAGCACCGACGAACGCTTATCTTTCCTTTTTGCCTTTTTACTTATCTACCGAACGCGAAAGAAAAAGAGACCCAGAGAAGAACGAAGTTACGTCAGTGTAATGGCCGTCGTAGTCGCAGAACACGTGTTTTTCGCAGATCAAGCCGCACGATCTAGCCTCTTGAAAAAGAAGAAAATGAGCAGTCAAATCCCAAGAAGTTTGGCACATTCTCGCTTCTCCTGAAGATTTCAGCCTACGCCTTTTATACCTGAGCGTTAGCTGTTGGTCAAAACCTGCAAATGAGCGAGCGAGCGCTCCTTCTATATCTTCATCCGTATTCTTCATTTTTGTTTTCACTTTTTTGCATATACCGAGAGGAGTTTTATAGATTTCAAGTCGTCGGTTAAGACGATTTATAAACTAATTAAGTTTCTTCAACTCACGTATGAATATTAATGGTATTAAAATCATTTCTTGCCAGAACTATTATACGAATGTCTAATCAATTATTTTAAATACGAAAATAATACGAACGACCATTATTGAAGAGATTATTCAAAGTGTCAGAAGTAGGAGTGACATTTTACGGTAACAGAAATTAACAATTGACATTATTAAAAGAAAACAACAATATAGGAAGAAATTACTATTTCATCGTTTTATCGATTACTATTAGCAGAGTACTAAGTAGACTCTGATACCGTAATTTATGAATACAAAAAGAATAGCCGTTCTATTATTTCCACCAATTCTACATAAAAAGAAAATTCATTTCTTATTTTCTAACCAATTTACTTCGCCACTTGTTTCAAGAAACTTTCCTAGCATCTGTCGAAAAATTATATTAGTCTGGCTTTACCAGACGAAAAAGAAGGAAGTAAGATAATCGGGGGCAATTTTTAGCCTTGGCTCTTCGTCAGAACCGCTAACGATCTTCCATGGTTGATTCTTATCGGACAATATTCATATCTCGGCTTTTACCAAGGTGGTGCATTATCGTTGCAGAGCAGAATGCACTGGCTCAGAGGTCAGTGACGCATGAAGTTTGAGCGTCCGGTTTTGTAGTTTAACTCACCTGAAACAGAAAAGGGGAAAAAAACGATCAAGTTTTAGGTTGCAGTATGCTATCCGAGGTCCATGGATTTTGATAAAATGTTTCATTTACGTATAAAAGCGATAATAACTAAGTGGGAATTCTAAGTTTGACAACAATTGAGCAAAATGTAATATTAAGGAATAAGACTAAGCTGATTATGCGTGCAATAAATATATATAGGACTTTTATTGTGCGCACGCTTCCAAATTGAAAATTTATCAGAACGTTTTATTACATAAATTCTAAATCAAGCAGATTTATTGCATTTTAAAATCTCGAGGCTTAATTCGGTATTGTAAATAAGAACGTTATACTGTGCAAGTCATCGATTACTAATTTCTATGAAACATAAATTTTACATCCGTAAGAAATATAACAACGGCTAAATTTAAAATAATGACTCGTACATTTTGATAAATATTTTACGGAATATCGTATCGTATTTTGCTTGAAAAACGAAGTTAAGCTTGACGCGAGAGTTACAACCTTTTTATATAATAACAAGCTAAATTAGCTGATTTAAGTTTAAATTAAAAATAGCATTAGACTAGCTACAATGATCGCAACATTACAAACGCAAACAAATCAAACGACAATAAAATAATAAAATGTAGAATGAAAAAAATTGTAAGCAAGCATAAGCTGATTATACGTGTTTCCAGTTTAATTTAGAATAGGATAAACCTAAGAGAGGGAGGAAGAAAGAGAGAGAAATGGTCGTGGACCTAATTTAATTGGTTGTTAGCAAGCTCGCCGGGCGCGTTTATAATGGAGGCGCGATTCTGAAAGGGAACTATATATACATGTACTCGTATACCGGAGTCCGGAGCGCGAGTTCAACTCGACCTTCTCTCCTGCATGTGTCTGGGCTACAGACACGTGTACCTATACGTGTAAGAGTCCTGAACGAGTGGACGAGCGAAACCGGGTCTTCGACCGTGTAGAATCCTGGAGCGACGACTCGCGAATCTCTCTATCTCTCTCTCTCCCTCTTTCTCTTCCCCTTTAAGATCCAACAATCTTAAGGTGTTGAGCTCATTTCTAGGATTCGAGTATATTGTAGTTGCGCTTGGTATAAAGCGGATGAAAATTATGCCCGTAATAAAATTGTGATCGTAATGATGAATCCGTACAATCGTAATGAGAAGAGATGGCAAAGGCAAAGTATGCATACCGCTTGCTTCTTACATTTTTTATTCTTTCTGGTTAAAAAAGGTACCTTTTACGATTCATAAAACTTGGAGGTGTTATTATATTTTCATCTTGTTTACATCGTTAGTTAGTTATTTCTTGCTTTATAAATGTTCATGTATCAATTTGGTATTAAGTTTTGAAAATATTTTCACGATAATTTATTGTCTCAATGAAAAAACTCTTTTTTAATAATTTTTAGTAATCTAAGAATACGCACATTTTTTTTTATAGAGAATGCATCATTCGTTGTGTATTACCTTACATAATCACCGTAATTGCAAAATCTTACGCGTAAAATAGAATTGAGATTTCATATCCTACAACTAACTCCGTGTATATTAAATAGAAGTTGAAAACTGTTATCCTTGTAAGATTAACAAAATATAAATTAATTTAAATAGATTCAGGCAGTACATAAATTATATGAAACTGGGAAAAAATTTTGTTAATGCTATTCGAATTAATAATAAAAATTAACAGCGACTCGCGCAGTGACTTAAGCCCCGCAAATATATTCGTATAAATTTTAATTATGGAAATGCCACGGAGTTGCCTTACACTGGCATAAAGCCCTTCAGGACACACTTTATCGAGTGTCGCGAATGAAATATTCCAGCATTAAGCCTCCCTCCCTTCCTCCTGTCCTCCCTCGCATTCCCCAATTCACCCATTCCACTACCTTCCTCCCCTTTACGGATGCATTTCGGTTCTGAGAAAAGGAGTAAAAAAACGAAGAAGCTTCCACGCGTCCTTGCTATCTGGCGCGTTAATGGATGCCCTCCTTGGACTTGTTTTCTTTTTTCATCTCTCGCATTCGGGGCCTCTTTCATACCCCTTTCATTTTTTCCTCTTTTTCGCTTTATACCTCTCATTTTTTCCTTATCTCTTTTTAATTTTATACTTTGCACTTCTTACATATCGCATGCATAAGGTGTGCAAAAATGTTCACCGCTGGTCTTCAACTACTGGAATTTACAATTTAAATAGATGAGCTATTTAATGCCGTATGCAAAAATCTGGTCATAAAAGACTAAACTGTCAAGTCTTATAAAAGTATATTTTACTATCATAAATAAAATATCTCATCGAAGCTACAGCAAGTTAATGTGTGTGTATATATATATATATATATATATATTATTTGATAATAATTTATACTGTAAAAGCTCGATTGCCTTAAAATTGTACAGTTAATATTTTTATATTAAGAAACATTTATTAATACTATTTACAAAATATTTTATACTCCTTGTAGCGTGTAAATTTATGAAAATTTATAAATTCACGCATAATCTGATATATATATATATATATCGGAATGTTTCAATCTAATAGATAAAGTTGGTAATTTTATCTCATTACATCGTATTATACTATACGGAATTTGTTATTTTGTTCTGGTAAAAATATATTTTTCTGAATAAATCGAAATATGCACACGAGATATAATAAGGTAGTTATTTTTGTTGAAGGTGCCATATTATAATCTAGGACGGTGAAAATTAACGCGATAATTATATATTCTGACATTGGAAATATTACAAGAAAAACACTTAGGCTTTATAATAATCTTTTATGTTCTTGACCTTTTAACATATGAACAGTTAATTTGATAGCGTTTTCTCGTCCTTCTCACCGTAACATTTATTTCTAATTTTCGTTAAAATTTTTTCAACATTTTCTACGATAAAAGTAATTACGATGAAATATTAAATGACAATATGAAAATGTATTTTTCGTTGCGATGCTTTAATTTTCACAAATTACCAGTGATAGTCTGCGAGTCTATGTTCTTTTTAACGCTTCATGTTTTTAACCGAATCGACGATTAACCTTAATCGATTCCTACTAAAAATAGGAGCATCAATTGCGTAAAATTTACTTAATCAATATTATGTAAAAGTTGCCCGTTGAAGCCATGGAATTGTACAATTCTTGCGAAATTTACAAATTACTTGCTACTACCAGCTCTTTAAGATAAAAACGAAAGGTTCCATTCTACATTAACTCTGTCGCAGATACGTAATATATTACACGTTGCAGTCAAAATTCCAAAAGATTACTTGTTCTAGAATATTTCGTTGAATTTTAATAATTTTCTAGGTAAAACCATCACATCCTCCATATTTGGACACATTTACGTTTCTAACATGTACTTAAGCCATTTATGAGTATCTACAAAAATGTTAATTGCAGTTTAAACAAATGTGAATAAATATAATTATTTGTTCTCAAGTAGTACTCGAGTTATTTTAGCTTCAATCGTCGCCTATCTAACGTTTCTTGTACGTAAAAGCACGTAAGCGTTTCGAAGAGTAAAATGATGACGAGTCAAACATCAGCGCCTTCATCTTCTTTGGCCCTTACCGCCGATTAGTAGCTGCTAACACACTCAGCAATGAAAAGACGAAGCAGTTGACCGACGACCTCTAATTAGAATAATTAAGGAAAATCATAGTTGCGTATCATTATTGTCGTTGCACTGCAGTATTCGAGGAATTCGACTGGAAAACGTCATTTTCTTGAACAGCAACATCACGATGCGAATGAATATTAGATAAAAACTACACTTCGTAATATTCAATCATTCAATCATTTCAGTATGCTATTATCGAAACATCTACAAACGTTAACTATCGTGAATAAATTTACTTTTTGAAATAGACATAAAGATAAAAATATAATGAAATGTAATTTTCGTTTAATTCGTTTGTATTCATTGTACGACTGATTATTATCCCTGTTACGAAAGTGTGCCCGCTAAGTTCTCTCTATAAAATAAAGTAGCTAATACAATATACATCGGTTCAATATCTTGTAATATTCTATTTCAGTACGTATAATGGATGTTTCATCGCGTGTTCGACATTACTTCAGAGTTTTGCGTTTTCTTGCGATAATATGGAACACCAGAGCTACACGCATGTTTAGTAACTAATGTCAACCGGACATCCTGTATCAATTTCCCTAATCACCTTAGCGCTCAACAGGCACAGATTACAAATTAAGCTTCAACTTCCCAAAACAGGGAACCGAGTATTCTCACGTCGTTAAGCAACGCGAACGCACGATCAACGTTAAAAAACTCATAACGTGTACGAAGCGTTGAAGCTCAGGCCACTTTAAGAAATATACGCGTCAACGTGTCATCCGCTGGCTTACTTGATACACAACATAATAGCATAATAAAAGGGGAAAGCTAAAAAGAAAAAGGAGAGGAAGAAATTTCATAATACGCTCGTCCAGGTGCGTATGTTTATGGACTCCAATCACGGGAGAGAGACTCGATGAATGAAAAATAGAGAGAAAAAAGAAAAATCCGTCGCTGGAAACATAAGAAACGAAAGAGAATCACTGCCTTCCGTCGAAGCAGAAGCATCGGAGACCGCATTCTGTCGTCGTGTTGCGCATATATGCAAATGTCCACCCCCAGGTCCGGAACGACGTTCCGCTTCCTCCTTGCGTCATTCCCACCTTTCCGACAGCGACCTTTTTTATCCGTTCTTTCCTTTAGCTTCTAGGGAATAATTAGTTGGAATTTCGAAGGCGTGTTTCGTTTGTTAAGTGATAAGAGATTATTAGATAAATACCACGCACTTGTTTTTATGTACTATTCGGTAGCCGAGAACAGTTGCTGCTGCTGGTGGACGTAGAATGTAATTTTTATTCCGTTGTCAAGGGATAATCGAACGTATTTTCTGTTTCCCTTATTTTTTTCTTTCCGACTCAACGAATAATAGCATCATCAACATCAACAACAACAACAACAACAACGACAACGACAACGACAACGACAACAATAATTGACGGACAATTAATTGTAATTTTAAGTACAATTTTAAGTACTTTCATGCTGTTTTCTTAATTGGACAAACTGAGCATAAATTAAAGTTCCTTGCAACTTAAATTTCTCGAGTGATGTTTTTCGCGTAATACTAACAATTATTAATGTAGAAACTATTCATTTATTTTCTAAACAGAATTTTTACGAGTTATACTAATTTAATGACGTATAATAAATAAAATCTCAGCTATTAGCTGAGATATAAGAACTTTGCGTTGGTATAATATCCCACGATCCTTTCCAAATTAACACCGAACGTAAGAGCAATTCTTAATTATATAATATTTTTTCCGAAAGGCATCGCATCAAGACTGTTCATAAACAATCGATGACTTTCGTCCCATTTGCAAGACGAGGAACTCTTGACCTCTTGACGAGCCTTTGCTTGGGGCGAGTCACCGATGGCTCGAAGGAAATCAATCTTTTACTTTGAACTTTCATTCGTAGCAGTCGGATGTTGATCTCGCTATGAGGACCACACAGCGCGTCACTACAGATTATCTACCCGCAAATGCACGCGTGTATACGTGTGCTTAAGGCAACGATGGTACAGCTACTGCGGGAATATCAACAGGACTCGGTGGCATCGTACAGATGAGGTAACGTCGGCTCAACTCGTGCCTCAGGTATCGATATATCGCTACTAGGTCACGTACCTCGACGTCTGTACATTAGCCATGCATGTAGCTATCGTCGTATGTGATGCGTAGAGAAAAGAGAGAGGGAGAGGGAGAGAGAGAGAGAGAGAGAGAGAGAGAGAGAGAGAGAGAGAGAGCAAAAGTTGCGGTTGACTATTGGAGTATTGGAATTTTAAACCATTACGCTGTCTTACGTATAAAGTTAACCGAGTGTGCAAAGTATGAAAACGATTAAGAATCACGGTTTTTTATGTCTCCGAAATATTTTTATACTAGAAAGGAAGAGAATATTTAATACCTTTGCTTACGGTGATATAGTTTTTACGATTATTTCTTCCGATAGTTTCTGCGGATTCTTCAGATCACTCAGAGGAGTATTGATCGTTACTCAATTGTTTGTTACTAGACTTTGTCATAAAAATAATTCTTTTACCCGCAATAATTTTATTTTGCTACATATGCTACTTACTTTTCATGAATAAGGATATATTAATGTTCTAATAAAATTCTTTCGAGAAGTTTCTAGAACGTAGCTATAATTATAAAACATTATAGTTTGCTCATTGTTAAACCAAATTATTCCGTGATTAATGTAGAACCATTAAGCGATTTACATATGTTAATTTTTACAATAAGCTAATGATTAAATAATCAGCACAGCTTACATTGTTTCTGACAACACATTGTTCAGACAATGTAACAATTGGCCCTCTAAAGGCCACCGCATTATCTACATATCAAAACAATCTCAATATATTTGCAATGTCGGTTCAGCATTGCTCTCTGTAATAACTGGTCAATCATTCTACAATAATAATTGACTTGCCACATTAAAAATAGATTCTCGTTTTTCAGAATCAAAGAAAAATGTTGCAATACACTCGAACAACAATGAGAAGATTGCGAGTTCGTTCCAGCGCCTTTTGGGATTCGACCTAACGCTATAACGACCCGTGAAAACGAGAACATTTTTGCCGAGGAGCGAATCTCGGATACTTGAACGGCTTTTGTACGAATGGCAGGTTCTATAATTAAGCCACTCGCGAGCCTCGTGTAATACTGGTTCGTATCGAGACATATTCCTTGTAGAAAAATTTATCCCCCCCCCCCTGTCCTTTTCTTCTCGATCGTCCCGCTGTTGTTATTGCGTAGGGCCCCTATAGCGAGCATAATTCTCGTTGTCCCTCTCGTATGAACGAATGAGCTAAACTATCTTCGCTAGCGATCGAGAGGTTATATGTACGCGTGTACAGCGATGGTAGGAAGGGGCGAGAAGAGGGAGATTAAAAAGACTTGGCATCAAACCCGTGCCGCGAGCAGCGAAACACGATCGCGATCGAGGGTTACGGTGGCTCCCTCTGGCATAACCCATAGAGAAACGGGGCTTGATAAACCTTGTGAACTCCACTCTCGCACTCCCGACAAAAAGGAAATCGTAAATTCTGATGAATTTTGAGATTGTGCGCTAGAAGTTCTTCTTCTTTTTATATTCGAAACTTTGCTTTCTCAAATTTCTTGAATGAGGACGAAACTGGCCACAATAAAACTTTCCTCTGTGTATCATGCGGTTCATAATTTACTTTGTGAATATATTTGTGAAGGAATTTGGTAGGAAAGCTTACAGAAATCTTAGTTGAATTACCCCAATTTTTCTACTTTTATCCAATTAATCACATCTTATAAGAAATAATTTTCTTTTTGAAAAACAACAAATTTCTGCGCAATGATTAAGTATTTAACTATACATATATTTAGAAATTGAAATTTTCATTCCCGCTATAATTAGAGATGCAGCTCTTTTTAAGACATAAGATAGTAAATAATTAGTACTTGAAATTTGCTTGTGGTAATTATAAAATATGGCAATATTTATTACATATATTGAACACATGGAAGAAAATCTAGATTCTTTTTTTAAGAACTAGTTTTTCATATATAAAATTTTAGAATTTGTATAAATTACTTTGCGATTATATTTTTAAAGAAAATATAATAAATCAAGAATCGAACTTCGCATAACTTGTTCATAATTATAAACTTGAGTATGAATCACGTATTTTATTTCATTACAAATTGCATTATATGATTTGAAAATCTTAATAAACTAAGTTACAAGTACTGCTTACGTTAAAGGATTGAATTTAGCGATCACGTTTTGCTTAATTTAAAAAATATATAAAAAGAAAAACAACGTTTATTATTTTACCCTTTTCAATAACGGAATATTAACAGTTAATTTCAATGCGAAAGCCAAGCCTACATAAATAAATACACACACAAGGTGATAACATAAGGTTGGTAGTTCTGAAAAGCAAATAACCCCTTTTGAAACTTTAACGTCGACACAATCACCTAGTTGTAAGTTTTTGAAAAATTCCACACGCACAAAATTCCAAACGAAGCTCGAATATCCAGTCTACTTTCATAATAATAAAACAATTAAAAGGTAAGCACGCAAGCGTAGAAACGTCGCAAGAAATTAAGAGACCGGAATTTCCAGAGCACGACAATGGGACTCTACGGGCTCACATGCGCAAAGTCACCCGGTACAACTCGTCCCGCGGCTGCAGCTATGCTCCTCGGACGACGTCCACAGAGCGGACTTATGATGTTCTTATTACTAATTTGTTTTGCGCGCCGCACACATGCGCTCGTGAAACCAGTTTCTTCGTCTGGGATTGACGCGAGCCTCAGGATCACCGAGAGACGGGAAGACAAAGCGTCTTGCGCTGCCTCAACTGCTGCTTCTGCTTCTGCTCCGGGGAATGGGAGAAAGAAACGGGACAGAGAGGGGAGAATAAGAGCAAGAAGGACCGAGAAATAAGGTCCACTCGAAAGGTGGAAGAATGTCGGATGGTACTCGTGGACTTGTGGTTTTGACACGTTTCGTCGGAAAGGTATAAGAGTCGCCTTGTTAACATTGCTGCGCACGACTTACTGCGACGGCCGAAATTTTCTGGAGCCTCGATTCTGGTCGATCTAGGGAAACTGGTTTTCTGTTTCGCGATGGATGGCGACCGAGTCTTTGTATATTCGCCTTCCCTTTTTATTCCGTCTCGCACACACTTTCACGTTTTCAACGTAATTAAAAGCAGCGGACTGTGACTTCTTACTCGACTATATTTTGCCGTTTTTTCTTTCTTTTTAAAAAGGACTTGAATTAAATGTCGAAATGGCCAGTGAAAAAATTGTACAATAAGACAATCTTGACATGTGCTTCGCAAATTAACGAGGTTTTCGACAGGCGAGAATTTGGAAATCTAATTATTAAGGTGTTTCACGGATATGGACAGTGTGCAATTAAAATACGAAATTAAAACTGTAAACAAACTGTCTTATAACTATTCAGTTTTGTAAAAAGAATCACAATATAAAGCTACAGTCAATAATTAAGTACACTGTGCTTTCCGTTAAATCGAATGCTATTAAATAGAATGATAACGAGCTACAGAGACAATTCAGTACAATTGCGATATTTTCTACAACCGAAGCAGCAAATTCTACGAGATATTGCGTACATTAAAGAATTGCCAAAAACCAGAGGATACGAACGAAAGAGAAAGAGAGAGAGAGAGAGAGAGAGAGAGAGAGAGAGACAAGTGGACAAGAGACATTCGGGTTCACGAACAAAAAACTTGAAAATGCTTAAAGACTACAAATTTAACGTACTCGATCTCTCGAAGCGTTATTTATGAAATTCGGCGAAGCAAAAAGAAAGGCCATTACTCCGTTATAAGCCAAATCGATCCACGATCCAGATAAAAGACTTTATGGTCGGCACGGCGGAGCGTATAATAGTAAACTGCCGTGAAATCCTTATCTCGCATCGTAAATTCGCGGATGCACATCCCAATGATATTTTCCAAAGGGACGTCGATGATCGTAAATTTTAAGTTATCCTTCTTTCGATTTCAAGGTTCTCATTTCCATTTCTCAAGTGCGTGGATTTCGTGCATGTGAAATTTTGCCTTCAATTGTTGTATCATTCGTCCAGTTATTCAACTTTCATTTAAAGCACAATTACGACCAACTACATCCAAATCCCGAAACTACCTACCAACTATAATTTCCAGCTGAATATTCCTTCTACAAACTTAATTTCTTCGCATATTTTGTAAAGAAAAACCTTTTCAAAAAATCAACTCTCTGAACGACGACTGCCAAATTATTTATAAAAAAAGTAGGTAATGCATTCTGAAAAGAAGGACGAAATGCATTTAAGATACAGGAATCTTTTTATTGGTACCTATAACACTCAACGCAAGAATGGGAATAACGTTTTATGAAATTTCGAACGCCTCATCTTGTACAACTTAGCGATCGTGATTCTCCTCTGACTAAATACGGTCGGCACGCGCACGCCCACGCTTTTGAAAACTCGAAGAAGCTTCGTGCGCGCAGTACAATAAAATTGTAAATGACATCTCCGTTTTCTGTAAATTTCTGCTGCTTTATGCTACTTACATTTCCGGAAGTTTTCTGATTCGGGCACACGGCTATTAATACTAAAAGTCCCCAGAAATTCAGAAATAATGAAGTTGAAGCAGACGTATTTATTCACCTTGATAGGTAACATTTATCTCGGCTCATAACGTACAATATCATTTACGTAATACTTTTTCCAAGTTTCACTATGGCCACCCACGAAAAAAGCCGCACGATTTTGAAAAGGAAAGAAAAGAAAAGAAAAGAAAAGAAAGCAACGACCACCCGCCGTAGGAATATTGAAAAATCCATTTTCAAAATATATAGTCCAGTTGGCTCGTTGACTCGAGTCGTCGGCGTAATGAACCTGCTTTTATCCTCTTTATTATCGTGCGTATAGCGACGAATTTTTCTCCAGTGCGTCGCAAATATACCGGTTAATGCTGCGAGTCGACGAGTCGACTACCGTCCACGGGTATTAATTGGGTTTGTAATATTTAAAAGGCATCAGCACTTAATGTACACGGAGCCGGGCGAGACTCTATTATAATACGCCCGTGTACACGAGCAAAGCGGCGCTTCATGCGGATGCACCAGTGTTCATTAGGCGTGAACTCCTTCATATTAGCGGCGTCATTTTCGCGCTTGCGGTTTTCGTTTTTTTCTTCCTCTTGCTGCAGCTTTATTTTTGCATTTTGCTTTTCCTTTTGTTGATCCCACAGAGACGTGGCGCTAAACCATTACCGATGGTTGAACACTTTTTGCCCGCGACTCGTTTTGAGTCGTTGAGGGAAGTTTCCTTCGCATGAGAATAATCCGCCGTATTTCTTCAGTTAATGGTAGATTTTATTAATTATTGACGTATAATAATTCACGATTGTGTCCACAGTTATTTCAAATGGGCATTAAATCGCTAGCTATGAACGGGATTTATCCGGTATAGTTGTCCGCCAACGATTATGGCGTGTTTAGTTGCAAAACAAAGTGCATGCAGACAACGAAGTTCGAAGCTTTGGATTCGTAATAAAAGAAAAGGAGGTAGAAAATACTAGCTTATATCGGAGGTATTAATTATAAAAGGAGTGTTTGCTTTGTACGTAAATCTTGAAATTTATTAGAATTTTGTAGAAGCTCGAAGAAACGGTATTTTGTAAGTTGACAAAAAATATCGCGTTGACGTGACCGGATGTAATATTTACTTTAGAAGCGAGCTATAAATATTCCAGAACCTCGCAGTTACCGATTTATACGTACGTTATCTACAAAGCAGTCGGAGGTACTGTGCCAAATATTAGCACAGCACGAATGCATCGAGAGACGGAGACTTTTTACTTTTCCATTGACGATTGATTCTATGAGTTCAGAATTCACGTAAACTAAATATGGATAAGTAAATGAAGTATTGATAAAATTTGCATTTTTACACTTAGTGAAAAAGCGAAAGAAATAAAATAAAAGTTTAAATCGATACGATTTAAGCTCTTAAATGCAATATTTCGATTATTTACTTGTGTGCTTCCCTTCTATATAACAGCGATAATCTAGTCAAGTATACGTACTGATTTCGAAAAACGATCGAACCTCTCAATGCTCAATGATAAAAAACATCCAAATATTGTGGTAACCCTGGCGCTTCGATATCACGTAAACAACGCAAAGATTAGATAAGCTAACCGACTCATTTTTTTAAATGGTGCAATCGTCCCTCTGTAAATATTGCGTGTTGCTGGACGTCCAATAAAGCGAGGTCATATTTACTTTCTCGCTTCGATCAAATGTCTGTCTGTGAGATAAAAAATATTTGAAACTTTATCGAGCACATTTTTAATTTTTCGAATCGATCCTTTTGTTGTTTAGGCCTTAAGAGTCTGATTTAACTTGCGGCGACTTGGAACGGATCTATCTTAATGAGTATTTAAAAAAGTTCCCAAGAGATGCTATTTGTTACTATAAAAATCCTCTTATTTGTTTACGATTCTTTCTTAAATCGTAAGAGTTATTATTTCAAACATTTCTGGAAACCGTAAGCTTCAATAATGAGTAATTGGAATGGCCAATTAATGCTCGTTTTCGTTTACTTTCATTTCTTTGGAAGAAATCGTTTTAAAATGAAACTCGTTGGGAGACACCTTAAAGTATTTTGTTACACTTTCAAAAAAAAATCTTTTAAATTCTCACTAAATTATTCGTAAATTTCAATGCTAATTTCCTTAACAAACATAATTGTGATTACCAGTAGAACTAAAAATTCGTTAAAATTTTACATCGTATACTTAAAATAACGATTTATACCTCGGTTTCATTTATATCGTTAAAGTAATGTAATACGACAAATAACTAAAGTGCTACATTAACGTGCTTTATAAATTTTCTCATTACAATATACCAATTCTTATTTGACTGAACACATAATTTACAGGCAAAAAATAATTCAAAGTTAAAACAAATACCTGTATGAAAATAAGTGTCATTTAATTTACAAATTATAGCGATCGTTACGAGGAAATAAAGTCGTTCACGTTTGCGGAGTAGTTGGATCTTTCTTTACGATGCTCCCAGTGCTTCAGGCTCTTAGATTGATTTAATTATACGTATTCTACCATTGCGTAGTTTGCAAACATTCTTTACTTGAAACTTGAGGGGACAAAAATTCCATGTAAAAGGTCGACCTTAAATGTAAATCTGACTTGTACAGTTGGATCTTGTCAACTTAGCTCCCTCTGTAAAATAATTTACTGGTATTGAAATTCATTGTATACTGCAGTTGGAGTTTAATTGAAAATGTGCATCTCAACCTATACGCAATAGTCGAAATACCAAAAAAAAATAAAGATGCCGGCACTCGGTCCGTTATAAAGTCTCTCGAATCTTATCGTATCCATGAAACTGATTACTCGTACCAGGGGCGACTTATATACACATACGCCTCGAACGAATAAACTTTTATTACTTTCTACCAGCCCACGCAATCCATCTCCAGCGCCTAAATTATTTTTCATTGCGTTGGAGGGAGAGAAAAAGAAGATAGGAATGCACGAAAGAGCGAGCAAGAGGCGCGAGAAGAGCGTGGCCTGAAAAATTCGCTTTTAATTACGAGCTCCGGAGATTTATGTACAACCCGAGTGAGGAAGGGGGTGCGAGAGGACGCGTGTAAGCGAATTCCAGACTGATGCAAAAAAATTGGCTTTCCTCGCCAATCGCGTTACAAAGTTGCACTAATCGTAACCTCTCTTTTTTAGCGCAGGAGAAAAAGGAAAACGTCCAACTTTTTTGTCATGTTCCGCTCGAAAGTCTCAAGGTCCTGATTTTCTGAAATCACGAAGAAGTTGGTAGTCGTGGACTTTCGATGATCCGAAGCTTGGTTTTTGTTTCTTGTAGTAAGCCGGAATGTGAATCGAATTTCTTTTAAGTTTTTGATATTATTGCGCGTATTTGTCGTATCGTGGCACGTATACATCATCAGCTATCTGCGCAATAATTGACATTTGAACTATTGTTGAACTATTTTGATTCGGTAGGTAAGGCGAATAACAGCGATACAGCGATTGGAAATTTCGAATTTTCCGATTCATTTCACGCGCTCTGCAACTTAATCCTTACTCGTTCCTCCTAATTATTAATATAAAAGAGCACTTTGTAACCTCACCTTGCAACGATGAAAATAAAACCGCTTTGGAATATATATAAAGAAGCCGATTGAGATCGTAAATCTTTTACAATGTATACTTTTTGTATACGCTTCCCCTTATTAATATTTTAAGAGAAAATGATTTATATTGCTTTTCAGCATTGCTTACACAATTATCTGATAAATTTTCAATCCATTCCATTCATAATTATGAAAATTGTAAGCTTTATACAGAATAAATATCATAATAAAAAATGTAAAATATTAAGGCACCATTCTAGCAATAACAGCATTAAATCAATTGCTTTTTTTTCATTTTTTCACAATTGCTTCAAGAAAAGCGAGCAATAGCATTGATAAGCTTTACCGAACAATTTTTGCACGTACACTCATACACTTGATAAGCATATTGTACTGTAAAACTGATGTGAAGCATATATCACCGTAACATTGATTAATTTGGATGTGATTGTTTGCCAATCGGTATATCGCACTTTCAATCTCATTATTCCCAACAATTAACAATTAGTCTGTTGACTAATTCTTTGTACTTAAGACGAATAACGAAAACATCAAAAGTGAAAAGTAGAAAGTAACACCGATCTCTCGTCCGAAATTAACAACGCAATTTAATATCTAGCAGATATTTAGTTTCTCAATAAGAACGCGACTTTCGACCACGAGATACAGTCTTCATCGCGCATTGTTTTCATCGGGGCAGCACTGAAAGCCGACGGCGACGTCCTTACCGTATTCCTCTTGACCTATCAAGTCCTCGCACTCGCGGCCCCGGGTACGGGTTCACGGTGCATGCGCCCTACATATATATTACAGAACCGCATAAGCAACGCGTGCGCACAGCAGCAAAAAGGAGAAGAGGAGCGCGCCATTAAAAGCCCCATCCGAACTTGGCGCTCTCCCTTCGCGCAAAAAAGGGGGTGCTGTCTCTATATTCCTCTCGCGGAATCTTAATTAACGTTTTTTCGCCGGTCCGCGAGGAGTTCGCGGACGCTGTCGCGTGGCCCGAAAATTAGCCGTCGAGCGCGGGGAGGGGGAAGCCGACCAAACGCATCCACGGCAATAACAATTACAACGTTGTACACGGCGTCCTCTTGCTTTGGATCTCCTTTCGCGGTCTCGGTCGCCGCTGCTCCGGATAGGGAAGACGGCGGCGGTGCGTTTATGATCGATACCCGCTACTTAGTGCGTTTCGCCGCGCACCGGTCGTTCGGGCTTTTTGTCGGGGTAAGGACGGAGATAGGGAGAACATTTAAATAATTGAGCAAACATAAATTATTCAATTGCCGTGCTGATCGTTATGTTGGTTCGGTGTCGATGTTTTTTTCGGAGAGGCCAACGAGTGGATATTAAACGGCTGTGTGATATTAATTATTATGATGATCGCTGGTAATTATTGTCGCGATGACGTTGTAGAAGCTTGATACAGGGTCTACTGGCGGAGATTAATGCCGTACGAGTTGCACTCGAGTATTTCTCGTTGAAATTCTTGCTTTCTTTTTCTATCTTTCGGAGTATTATTAATTCTAGGCGAATGTATGCACACGAGCAGATTATTTAATCATGGAAATCTTAATTTTTTAAAGGCTGTTTATTACGCAATGTAATATGTATTTTTAATATCGATGTGGTTATTTACGGTTTCTACAAGTAGAATGATTATAATTGAACAAAAAACTTTATTATTTCATTTTTAATTCATTTGCATACGAGATCCGATCAAAATGTTTTCGCTGCTGTTTCCGTTATCGAGGCGTTATTATTCATAAATTTTTAATATAATGCTAATAGAGTCATTCGTTATACATAACTATGCATAAGTAGTAAAGAGATTTATGGAAATTACATTATTATCGCGCAATTGTTCACACGCCGATGCTTGATTCAGATGCTTTAGTTAGCATAAGATTAATTATACGATCACCACACGATACATCGTGTACACGATACTGTCCACGTGACATTCTTTTCTTCTAAAAATAATTAAATGTATGATTTATAACAAGACTGTAATTTAAAAATTGAAACAAATCGATGAACGAATTTTAATGAGAATGTGCAATCAATGTGCATCTAGGAGACCAAAATACACGTTGGCATAAACGTTTCATCTAATGGATAATACTTTCAAACTGACAATATAAATCCAGATTAATAATGTCACGGCTTCTCGAATACAAGAATTTTACGATCAAACTCTGTCAAATAATAACATTGTATAATCAAATTATAAGATATTGATTTGTCACGTAAACTATACAGCTAAGCCTTATATATTGAAAATGAAACGTGGAAGTTCATACAAAATTAAGAACACATTCAAATCATAGACTTATACAGCTACATTCAATTCGCAAGCTTATCCTTTTTGTCCTTCTTTTGATACTAAGAAAATATCCATTTCAAATACAAAATATCAACTATTGGTGCTAACTCTCATGGAAGTAAATGTCTACTTATTGAGTTCTCGTAGATTCAACAGTTATCTATACTGGTTTGTTAGAGGTGGTTTCAGAAAGAGAGAGTGAGAGAGAGAGAGAGAGAGAGAGAGAGCTAATGAAAGAGAGAGGATAAGACAAGTACGGCGGAAAAGTATATTCACAATTATAGTAAACTGTGACCAATCTAATATAATATCGCATTAGTTCTACTACAGAGAATTAATTCTCATAAAGCAAGACAATTATCGAACGAAATGTTTCTAATAATTAATTCTGAAGACATTTACGATTACAAAACTTTTATAAGGCTAAACGATAGTCGACATTATCGCCTCCTTTAAACTAATTCGAAAATAGTTTTACGACTAAAAATCGAACATTCGGATTTTTTTATTCGCACGTCTTAATCGAGATTTTTCCCAATCCAGCATACATCATTATTAAAGCCAATTAAAATCGCGGAACGTGAGAGAAGTCGCCAGATTCACGTGCACGTGCGGTAAAGCGCGTCGTCGATCGTCGTCGGTAACTGTCCATTTTAAAAGTGGTGGGGATCCTGCGACCTCCTAAAAAGGAGTTCGGCGCTTTTGAGTGATTTACGTATCGCGCCGAGGAAAAAGGGGACCGTCGATTAGAAGTGCAAAAACCTTGTCGGCGCCGCGTGGCACACGAATCGCGATACCAAAGCTTGTTCCGGTGTCCCAAGGCTAAATCTGGCAAAACCGGCTGTATTTGCTCGTTCGGCGTTGGATTACGCGGCCCATGTTGCGGATGCTCGCGAAAAAAAATGAGGTTGTAAGTAAATTGAGATGAGATTCGCGTGAACATTAATGCACCGCTTGGATTGGAATTTATGAGCATTACCTATTAATTAAACGGCTTGTGCACTCACGTAACTCGCTTAATAAAAATATTTTACGGAAGAGTTGAGAGTCCTATTTTTCGAAGCATTAAAATTTGATAGTGCGAATGAAACGTATTGCCAAACGTACAGGCAATGAAATGTTCAAAGAATTTTCAGATTGAGAGATATTAGTTACTTTGTCAATAATTGATAGTTCACTGAAGAAAGTTAAGTACAAAGTTTGAACACTTTATGTTCATTTTAGTTCTGCCATTATAACGTAACGTAATCCTGAGTGCCACTGACCCGATGACTTTTACATCGGACAGTTTAGGATATTGCGCTGGACGTAATCCTAAAAGGATGACAAATCTTTTACTCTACGGATTGAATGTAATTGTATCAAAAGTGTAAATTTCATCGTTGCGTTCTCAATTCGTGATTATCTTGAAAATTCTACTGTCTATCGATCACAAATTGAATGGCCGTCAACGAAAGATTTGCGATTGGGAACGAATGGTATTTTGATGAACAGGACCGATGAGGTCTAGCGGAGATAAGCAGTTCTTGTTAATTCGCGTGTTTCTCGATGTTTCCCGTCGGTTCGCCTTACTCGCTTCTTAATCTTTCTGCGTATCTCCGTCACCGTAAGATTATTAATGACATTTTATGAAGAATTAGCGAAAGAGGGCGTGGCAACCTTTCGACGATTGACGATTCTAATCGACGGCCAAACTTTGCGAAAGAAAAAAGATTCGCCGGTGGTATATTACATAGTTATATCGTGTGTGTTCCGAGCATTGATATAGATGAGAGATATAACTACGTCTGCTTATGTTTGCGAAGAAAATGAATATTTATAATTGATGCCGGAAACGTCACGCAAAATTATTGAACTGCTGAAATAATAAATGTTTCAAGACTTTCTTTATCCGAAACATCTGTATTTCGAATGCAGAGGTGGACGAAAGAAATGGACACTTAGGTAAAGCGTAAGCATGTAAATGAATGCGTTTTTAAGCCGAAAGGAAATTTATGCAACACACGGTTTTATCAAACTTGCAAATTAAAATACTTTGGCCAACTAAATAGCAACGAATACTAATCTATTGGACGCAGCATATGTATACTACAATATTTTATGCCGTAGCAATCGTACGTATCAATTGGAAGAAAATAAATATTGGCCAATTAAACTTACAAACTGATGCAAATTTGATACATTGATAGATTAGGCAACTCACCTGAAACATAAAAGAATTACGATCAAATATTTTACCAAATGAAGAGAAAAAGGTTTCTGCTTAAATTGAAATGGTCTTACTAATTGTACGTAATACATTATAAATTATAAATTTGAAAAATTTGTCACCGACAACTTAAAATATCAATGGAATTTTTCGAAATTAAAAGAAAGGAAATATTATGCTTAAATAATGTGTATTTGCAGTATTTGTTTCCGCCGCATTACAGAATAATATTTTTCACCCTACTCCATTCAAAATGAATTAATTCGGATGAACTTTCATTCGAATGAAATTTTAATTCGTCGATTTATAAAATTATTGTCCATAACTGCAAATACGACATAAACATATATTGCATAATATATCTTCGCTCTTTGATTCTCACTGCACTTAGAGTAACGTACAATAAATATTTCCATTAAAAATAACTCGAATGGAGAAAATAGGGGTACATCAACGTATTCTAGATAAATAATCGATTGTCTCTTGAATGCAATTGCCTCTAGCGGCATCTCAGATAAACTTAGACTTTCGAAATCAGCAGTTTTTCAAAAATCAGCAGTTACGGAGGCAATTACGCATGCATCATAGATCTTACAAAGCGTCGACGCGGCCATTTACGGGTGCTCTTTTTGCGACGCATAACACAACACAAATGCATCGCAAAAGGATTCTCACTCTCTCGAAAGAAGTTGAACTGTCGCGAATAAGGCACAAATCATTTGTGTCCGTTAAATCCTTCCTCCTTCCCTTCACCCCGTCCTCTTTCACTCTATATGCATATACGTGCGAATCAAGAAAAGGAAACTTGCATCAGCACTTTCCTACCCACGCGTATATTACGAGTTTCTAAAAATAAGAGGCAAACACTCGGGTAACTTATATACAGTAACTTACAGATATCTCATAAATAAAGAAAATTACATTTTCATACACTTTTAAGCTACCCTGTTTATTTCTATTTAACTCCGGTTGTCCTGGCGTCTTGCAGTAATTTATCTAAACTGTCGCACTTTTCGAATACTTCGTTAGAAGAACGAATGGTCGTCCTCAATACCATCGCAAAATGATGATAATACTGCACTTAAGATAGAGTGATGGTAGCTTCGGTCTTGTAAGCGTTTCAGGGTTGGAGCTGAGCCACTAGCGGTGCAAGTGACAATAACAATAATTCTAACCGGTATTTCTCCAAGTGTACCTAGTCGTTCAAAATAGCTTAGAAAACAATGAAAGCTGAATTAACCCAGTTCAGATGGGTTACATAAGAATTCACGCGCTACTAAACTCCCTCGCAGAAGCATCTTCTTTACGAAAAATGCTCGTTCAAGCCAGTAATCAGAACAGTAGCGAGACTATTGTGAAGCATCGCAGGTGCGCCCTGGCGATTAGCTTCCGATCAGCTCCGGCTGGAGAACGAGTCACTTGGATTTTCCAGCAGAAAAGACGAAATCCCCTCGGAACAGCTGATCTTGAGTGGTGCATCGGTGAGGAGGCGCTCGGTTCTCCCTCCCTGGCACTTTCACCGGTGCAAGTGTGGCGGTACCACAGTACCACAATCTGGTACTCGCCAACGAGTGAACGCCGATTGGGAAGGCGAGTAGCAGCCGGCTTTACTGTGATTTCATGCAGGTGTGATTTTTCAGCCTCCGCCGAGGGCCGAGAGCCAAGGCTGTCGTCCCGCAAGGATTAACGACTGCAGGCGTCGAGAAAAGCTTTTTCGTGTGTCGGCGAATGCGAGAAAGGCGCAGAAGGAGCATTATATGCTTGTACGCGTGCGCGTCTAGGTACGAGGGAACTTCGACATTATGATGGCGAGTGATTGCGCGATAAATCACGCAAAAATCTATCCTCCTAAGGATTACCTTTCGCGAGCCTTCTTCGCGATAGCGGCGATGCGTGGATGTGCGTCGTGAATTTGTTCAGAATTATTTTTACGTGCAGAATGAAACGCACGTGATTCGGATATACTTTTGTCGACTAGGCCTTAAGGTTAACGAAGAATAACTTCGTTATTTAAGGGAGAACTGGGTAGTCAATGACCCTTTAAATCATTCACGGCTTTTCAATCTCGCTTTCGAAATTCAATAATATTTTCAAATGTATGTCAATACAATAACGATGCATAGCTAGTTTTCTGTGAACTTTCATTAGATATGCATACGTTATGCAAACACAATTTAATGAGATCGCATTCAACCGTGTCATTTATCTAAAACGTAAAAAATTAGACGCTTGAGTTGTTTCTTTCATTACGAATAAATTTAATCTTTATAAGTACAGCTGTATCGTTATATGTAAGAATTTTTTGTAAAAGGATTTTAAGCTTTTCTTTAAATTACTTGAACTAAAACGATCAAAAATTTATTTTTCATCGATTAATTAATTTTTAACTGGCAGACGTTGTTTAAATTATTAGTCCAAATTAACCATTATTTATTTACTAACATCTCTTATCTCTTAATAATTTAATTCGGTTTTCAAGTTTGATGAGCTCCAGAAGTTCTTCTGAAAATATTCTGTAAACGTCGACAACTTTACTCGCACTTATATAAATGAGATCTTTTCGAAAGTGAAAAGACAAATAATAGTTTCTCACTCGGAGAAAATATATGAAAAGCAATTTATGAAACGGATAAAATTAATTGTTATTTGCATGCTTGTGCAAAAGCTTTACGGGTTTTCAATTGGATTTTGTCCTTTTTAATTAAATAATATTTGCGTCAGTCCTTAAGATTACTTTGGGTTATTAATGCGTGTCATTCTTAAAATTGTCTAATAAATTGAAACTCGCTTTGAAATATTCGAAACCTCAGAGGGTTTCAAATATTGACAAAGAATAAGTACACATGGTCGAGTGGTCTCAATATTTTTCTCTTTAAAAGCTTCAACAAAAGTACATAACGATCGGTTTATTTTTCAATTACTTCTATAAACAAGAAGTGTTTCTAAATTATTTGAAGAGAATTTTTTTAATAAATTTTTTAATCCTAACAAAACTATATGAAAAAGTATTCGACAATGTTTGTTCATTGATTTATTAAAATATTTTGTGTAATAAATATTTTTCGTTATAAGAAAATTTATTGAAAGTATAACATTATGTTGTATGGCAACATAAAACTCAACAGAGCTTTATAATTGATGGATTTTATAACATAAATCATTGATTGAACTATGAGTTGTTTATCCTGCAATAATGGTTATATATACTGTCGTTGCTTCATATGGTGTATGCTACCAACGCTTTGAAATGCAAAAATTGTAACTCAATGAAATCCAGGAAATAGCTCAGAGTGTCTCGTAAGTAATTTCTAAAATTATGGAAAGAATGTTCGGCAGAGTACGATGCCGGATTAAAATAATAAAGCTACAAAATTAATTTCTGTAAGAAAACTCTTGATTACTCATAAAAAATAAATATCACATTATCAAAGCCGAAAATAAATATTGCAGGGTCATTTTGTTAGTACTAAAGCTCCAAAATAATTATTCAGATCTTATCCATTCAAAATGATACCGAAATCTGAGTTAGAAATCAGAGTAACGTGGCGTATCTAAATCCCTGTATCGAATTTTATATACGCATAGTGTCGGGCGATTAAAAGTTCCCCGAATAAGGCCCTTTTGCGACTTCCACTAGGACATACGACTTGGACCGTAAAGGGTTCCCCGCTGCCGTCGAATCCAGACCACGACTGGAGCTCAACGTCGGTTCGTTCGCCGTCCGGTAGGTGATGCTGGACATGAGGAGCCTCGTTCTCTCCACGATCCTTTTGCACAGGCCGTTGACCTCGAGACAAGAAGACGTCTTCTCCTCTCCTCTCCACGCCGCTCGCTCGCTCTCTCTCTCTCTCTTTCCTCATTCTCTTGGCACGCGAGCCTCTCATTGTCGTACATTCTCAATCATGTGACTTTACACGAGTCGAGATAGAAATCCTGTCGCCAAGGAGAAAAAAGTCCATCGGTAGGAATGCACGGCCTCTGTATTTGTGTGTGTACGAGCGCGCACTTGTGCCCGCGTACGCATATGCATGTATCTGATCGTGCAATTAGACGAATAATATTGAACAGATGACACATACGTGTCATTTTTTTCTAGTGATTATTTTGCGTGACAAATAGATTTGTCGATTTCCTGGGAATGAAGTTTAGATATTTTTCAAGTGAACATCGGTGATTTTCTGGAAAGCTGTTGGATGCAATGAGTTAAATTCTGCGACTCCAGTACCAATGCTTTCACTTTTAAAGTTTCAGCGCATTTGAATATGTATTTAGAAATATATCTTACTAACCGTACGAAGGCAATCAGTATTTTATAGCTTTGTAGATTTCAGGATATAAATAAAAAACAAACTGCTTGTACCAAGTTTCACTGTTGGTAATACTTTTTATTATACATCTCGAAAAACTTCATTTAAATTTATAAATATTTTTTTTACTTTATCAAGTCGTATTACTATTTCTGTTACTTTGAAAAGTAGATATTTTAATATATACATATGTATATATATATGTTTAATTAAATTGTCAGAGTACTTATTGTAAACTTACCCATTTTTATCATTCTTTTCTAAATAAATAGATAAAAATCTAATTGAAAAATTTAAAAAATATTCATAGATTCGAATTAAGCTATTATCCATTTAGATAGTATTCATAGCTTTCTCGGGATTCTGTGATTTGAATAGCCTTATAATAAAATATTTTAAACTACACGGTTTATATTAAAATATTCCAGTAACGTTTAATACAATTTTGTAATTACTACTAAATTTATTAAACTAATATTTTATACATAATTATTTGAATAAATGTAAATTATCTAACTATGAAAAGTTGTTGTCACACAAATAAAATTTTCTTTTCTTTTAAAGAGATTGGATCATAATAAACGATTAAATCCATAAAATTTATACTGCTTCATTTCCACAGCAAATTTGCAAATATTCCAATTGATTTTTTTAAGAAAGAGAATCAAAGAACATTACTACTCGTGCTCTAACGGAATTTATAGAAATTTGTAATTTCAATTTTCTTAAATAAACACAGAGAATAAAGTTCTCGTTAATTTTCCTTTCTCGAAGCAAAAAGTCCCAAATAAATGAATAAATCAATCCTGCATTTGCAGGTACACGTGATTAACACAAAAGAGAAAATAAATTTGCGAACCCTTCGAGTGACAGCTCGAGACGTCTTTTTCTGCTCAACGAAGCATTAAGAGTCATTTGTAGCAGCCTTAATTAGAAATCGCGAGTGTCCCAGTCTCGATTTCCGGTCCGCGACACCGTATGCCATTCTTCGGCCACACTTCTTTCTATCTCCCTTTTCTCTCACCCGCTCTCTCACCCTCTCTCTCTCTCTCTTTCTTTCTCTCTCTCAGCCTCTTTCTGCTACTCTTTCATTCGCTTGCAATTTCTGCACTGAGAAACAAGTTGGACTGTAACTTTTATTAAACAATACTGAAAAGATAAAACAATAGAAAATTCTCAGAAATTCAATTACGGTGCATACAAAGATAATCGTTGCTGTTTAAATGTTTATTAAACATAATGCAGAGTGTTCCATTTAAGAATGAAAAATATCTGATATTAGTAAATAAAGCAAGTATCATTCATATAAATGAAATGTAAGTGATGGTAGAGAAAATTCTTTAGAGTTAGTTACAGTCCATAATAATTCCTAAGAGCAGCGTCAGTTTTTCATAAATCAAGCGAAAATTAGAGCTACAATTCACGCTCATTTCTATGATCTCATTAACAGAAGTGTCTAGAAACTCATACTTATTAAAGAACTTTTTATTTGAAAATTTAAAGAAAATAAGGCTTTATAATTATAATAGGCTAAATTAATCTGTAGCTTAGTCACGTAGCATTATGATACTATCGATTATTAATATCATAAAAAATGTTAATTTTGTAGGAAACTTGACATTTTTAAATACTTCATCCCCTCTTTTTACCTATTCGATACATTGAGTAAGGTAAGGGAAACATCTTATCCTTGCCTCTTCTTTTTCTAGGTTACGTGATTTAGTCGCGTGAAACTATCGATTTCCGGTCTCGCGTTGTAGCATCCATTCGAGTAATAGAAAGTGATAGAAATAAATAGCTAGACAGGAAGTGGGAGAGTAAGAGAGAGACACAATTTCTTTCACAAACCTGTGACATTTCAATATTTGTATTTAAAGAGAAAAAAAGGAAAAGATAGGGAATGAGTGATGGAGGGGCGAGACAGAAGTAAACTTTAATATGGTAAACTCGAAGGACTAATAGCACAGAGATACATCATACGCTTTTCTCTTCTCTTTTTCTTTTCTCTTTTGTTGCCAGCCGTCAGATGGATGCTTTTTCGGCTTAAATCAGTTTCAAATACAAGTATATAACTACGTTTCCGTTTGTTGCTTAACAATATATTATAGTATGTGCTGATGCTTTATTTTCAATGATTAAAGGAATGCTGACGTCATGTCACATAACGACCGCCGAAAGTATTACCTCATTTTAAACGGCTATCTGTGTACGTGCGTATTTGTAGGCTCATTTACACATGCGTGTCTGTCGGCATCAAACGTAAAACACCAATCTACACACTTAATGTTTTGTTTCTAATTTCTTTCTTTCTTTGCATTTCAAACATTTCATTATCGGAACAATTTTGTTATTTCTGATTTAGATGTACCCTTTTCTCGTATTTAGCATTTTTTTGCCATTAGTCCGAGGATATTACCCCTCGGTCAATTCTCTGTCCATGTAAATGATGCCGTAATACAAAGCGACGACAAGGAATGATCGATGATTTTTTTTTGTTCCCACCAAGATGACAACATAATTCTCCGATTCAACACGGAGTATACGATGCCTGTTCTCTTATTAAAATCATCTCATATAATGAAGAAATCGTTTTAATGAAAACATCGTTTTAAGCAGACACTAAAACATAAGGATTATAAGGGAGACGGTACTGATGTCGATGAAATATATTTCATACTTTAGTCGAAGCACTAACATTTATCGAGACACAAAATGAAAATTTTCTAACAATGGAATGCTATTAAATTGTAATGAAAATCTAGAGCGTCGTGTATAAACTTTGTAGTAACTACACATTCGTAATTTGCTTATGTTAAGCAACCATATTTTTTTCATTAATAACAAAAACATACTTCTGTAGACTCATTTCGAAACCTTTTTAACCAAATTAAATGACGCGCTAAAATGGTCGGAAAATGATGAATCTTAAGAATACCAAATTTTTCATTTCCACTAATCTGAGCTTCTTTTGAAAGTTCTTTTAATTTTTACCTTTTTAGGAAGAACTTATTAGAATAGAAAATAGCTAAATATAAACAAACCAGTGAGTTAAACATTAAGTCAAAAATACTAATTGATCGAATTTAAAAATTACCATCTTCAACGTTTAAAAAAACTATTCGCCTCTATCCATGTACGTAAAAAAATACATTTTTATATCTCCGAGTATCACTTTTTCAATACGCTCATTCGTCTTGGATAAAAAAAAAGAGTTCTAATTCGTTATTTCCAAATTAAAATAGCGTAAGTTATATCATTTTTTGCTGCAATATAATTGCAATAATTTGTTCCGATTTTAAATTGGTAAATTAGCTCTTAATTTAGATTCCTAAACCTTTTCCTCAAACTTCTATTTTAATAATTCTTATATTGGGGTGGTTTTACTTAGGAAGTCTTTACCTTTCTAAGAAAGCTCAAGCACGCAATTAAGATTTATCATTATGGCGCCGGTGGCATTCTAAGAGACCAGCGATAGTTGTTTTTCACGGCTCAGCAGTCAGCGTAAGCCAGATATTTTTCCCCTTTCTCCCAGGCTCTCACGATCGCTCGCACTCTCACTCACTCTCTCTCTCACGCAATGGTTCTTCGTTCTCCCACTATCTCTTTCGTCTTCATCAAAATAAGATCTATATTCTATATTCCATAAATTAATCTGCAGCGCCGCCGCATCGCGTAGACACGGTAAAGTATTATTCCATCGATAAAGAAGCTTACGTACATTATCGACCGTAGTTATAAGATCATCGATTTCCGTTCTCCATCATCGATTATTGATCAACACAAGCCATTTTTCACATTTTCTAGTTTGATGTATAAATGTATAATATAACTATTTTATTAACTTTGCTTAAGTCTGAATAAATAAATTGGGTCTTAAATGTTGTACAGAACTTTATATAATTTTTATTAATACTATTAATCCTTGTGTAATAATAAATCTGCTAGTGGTGCAAAAATGTAATGAATTTCGAATTGTATTACGTACTTGTATATTTACACTACAATTACTTCTATTGCCATTATTAAATTTTAATGATGTATACATGTATTAGATTAACCTTAACGAAATCATGGTATGAAAATATTTTTAAATATTGTGAAACCTTAAATTTTAAAATATCAAATGATATTTTATACCAAAAACAATCAATTCCAATGATTATTATTGTAACTTAATATGATAGTCAAAAGTTATTTAATAACCTAATTATTTCGATAACAAATTTCTGAAAATTGGTTAACTGTTAACATTTTAGAATGTTATTTTTAGTACAATATTTGTAATTATTACATCGTCTTTACATCATGTATCTCACAATTACATTAATACTAAAATTTATATACAAGCTAACACATTTAAAGTCAACAAAGGTAAAAAACTTGAATTAAGAACCGTACGTCGATAAGTATGAATTCTACGTTCTGAAGATCCAGACGAAAGGATCGAAGAAACTGACTCACCGCAGGATTTGCCTGAAATAAGCACGACTCGAGGAAAATATACCTGACCAAAAGATACATGCATACAAGAACTTCTTACCGATAGAGCGTATTACCTTTAATGAAATCAAGTATTTTAGATAAAAAAAAAATAAAATTTTGCAAAAGCGATAGTACGCTATCGACGCATAAATCGAAGACCCGATACTCAGGTAAATAGCCTACATTATTTTGAAATTAAATTTCTAATGTATTTTCAATGAGAAATATAAACTTATACGATCCTATTAACAGTTATGTATTGGTAACATTTCAATTTTTACAATTTCTAAAAAATTATTTGTTAATTTTTCATTTAATACATGAATAAGAAAACATAGTATATCTTTTTATATTTTTGTAACTTTTTTTAACATGTACATGTATTTTTATATTGCCCGTAAACGTAGTTTAATGGGCTCTTAAATACCATTTATATAATTATTTTAAAAAGTTATGATTTAAAATATTAATTTCGATCGTGACATTATGATAATAATCTTTACCTACAATTACGGATTTCCCTTAATTATTGTGCATTACCGTTTTAGTCTGACAATTCATTTCTAGTCTAATGATTTATCTGTTTATTAAATAAAAAGAAATTTTTTTATAAAAAAGATAAGTATTGAAAAACTCATTAAAAAGTTAAGGTATTGTGTGCGTGCGTTGTCTGTTCGATTAGATCGATCTAAGTGCGATTTCGTATCAAATATCAAAGTTGAACAATAATCAACAGAGAGACGCGAATCCAAACTCATTTCTATGTTTTTATAATATACTAGTTTTCGTGAACACTGACAAGCAAGGTTGGCTATTAAGTTGACGCTTAATACTTTCTGTAGTGTTTTTTGTAATTTAAGGTTATAGATCTTTTGAGATCATTTGTTCAGGCAAATATGATTGGTTAAAGATTTTAATAAGTTCAACCTCTTATGATTTTTAAATAAAAATGTATGCGAATCCTTCTGTTAAGATTCGTGTTCGATGTGCGTCTTAGAAACGCTAAATAATAATATTAAATAATACATCATTTTCAAATATAATGTAAAAATATATATTTGTTACAATATTTTCAACCTAAATTTATATGTACGTGTGCAATGTATAAGAGACTTCTTTTTAGAAAAAGTAAAAAAAGTTAAGGTTTCTAATAATTATTTATTATTTAAATAAGAACGTGCACATACTTATAGCGAAATTAAAGTTGCATAAATTGATCGTCAAAACAAGGATCAACATGCAGCAATAGTAGAATAACAAAATCCGACGATTTTTGTCTGAAAACAACAAGTCAGTCGAATAATATTCATGCGTTAACTATAAAATCCCATTCTTCGGTGGGATGTTGCTCTTCCGATTTCTGTCATTCGCGTGTACTCGCTTGGTCATTTGTCGACGCACTCATCCAAGTACGTGAAACAGCTAAACGACTCTTCGGAATACCTGAAAACTTACGCGAGCGCATAGGCGTAGGCTCGAGCTCGTGCCTTGATTTCTGCTTAGAGTACACATGGCGTGCATCCTCCTCTTCGTCGTCGGGGTTGGCTCGTACGTACGAGCGGGCACTCCGAGGTAGGGCGTCACGCTCGAGGTACTTCGGGAACCCCGACGAAGGAAACACACATGCGCGCGTTTCGTCAAGTTTCGCGTACCTAGTACACTCGTGAAAAGTGCGACCTCGTTGCCTCGCCCAGATAAGATACGCAAAGCGACCGATGGCATTTTCCGTTGGGACACGCATTTCAGTTTCAACTCGAACAGCGCGATAATACACTGATGGTTTGTTCGACGTGAGAATTATAAATTACGAACACCTGTTGAGAATTTGGTCAAGAGCCTGCTTAAACTTCTTAAAGTGTTTGCTTATTTACGTTTAGGTATGTTTTTCTTTTTCACAGATTACTGCGAAATTTTATGTATACACAAATACAAGTGGAGAATTGTAGGTGAGATTTCTGGTAAGTTATTAACGGCTTTAAAGTAGATAAAGTGAGTAAATAAGTGAGACATAATTCACATTAGTCATTAATAATGCAAACTTTTAATTGTAAAATAATGTCACTTCAAAAAACACTCGATACAAGCGAAAAACCGGCTCAATTATTATAATATTTAGGTATTTTAATCATTTTTCTTTTTTATACGTTTTACACGTCTGTCAGTTCAATATTCTTCCATTAACAAAATAATATTCTGTTGATAAGAAAAACGTTTCACTTTTAGATAATAGCGCACAAAACTATTCGTTCTATTCATTTAATTAGAATGTAGAACAAAAAGATATTTATTATGAGGTAAAATCTTATAATTAAAATGTTCGAAGATTCTAAGGAAGATTCTAAATCCTAACTGATCGCTCTCTGAACACACAAGTTGATTCCAACGGATATACAATTTTATCAAAATGTATTAAGAAAATGACGAACCTGAGGTGAATATGTTAATCTAAAATAAATATAATGACATAACAAAAAATATGTCAACATTGTAGGAATAATATGTACTCAACGTAACGTAATACTATATTTGTAATAAAGACAGCGTTGATTCAAAGTTACTCTAGAAATTTTAAAAACATTAAACGTGCTGCTATTCCGATGTTAATGGTGTTTCAGAAGCATTTTTCATTTTCTCGAGACCTCTTTTACTTTTCATGCAATGGCATGCATTCGGTTAGAAATTTTTCATACTGCACGCGCAACCGGTGTCGTGGTAAACTCCTGCATATGTTCTTAAGGAAATCCGAGTTTGTCTCTCGAGATTACCTGGTTCTCGCCGTTGGCTTGACTCGTGTACATAGCGAATTTTTTTTCTTCATCGTCGCGCAATTCGGACATGGCAAATATCCCGTCGGTACGTGGCACTAAGTGAAAACTTTTTTCACTCCTACCATGATGAACTAATGATCTACGAAACCGAAGTTGGACGAGATAACAATGTCCACTTCGCTACGATTCAGTGCACCCGTCGATCGAACATTCGTTAAACTATTCTCGCCGCCTATTATAAATATGACGATTGATGAGTAGATTGTGAAATTAACCAGACACAGAAAGATAACTTACGCAGTATAATAAGGAACTTGAATCAACGATGCATAGTAATGGTAAAACTTGTTCGTTTAGTCGAGCTTTACATTCTCAAGTGAACTTGGAGATTTCAGATTTGCCTTTGATTGAATTCTTAAATTTGAATTTTTGAAAGGATGCAATCTCTGGCGTACATTTGTAAGAATCTTACGTTATTTTTAAGGTGAGTGTAGAAGAAAATAGAAAAGTGTAATAATCAAATCAAACAGTTGTGATATATTTCTTAAAGTTAGTTTACATACATATTTATGAAGGTTTGTGTTTTTAATTGTACAAGAATAAATTATAGAAAGTACATTATTCGTGCTATTCAATTAAATTGTCCTACCACGTACATAATATTTTAAAATCTCAACTGTATAATATGAAGTTATTAATTCGTTGTTTATCTTTGAGAATTCTCGAAACTATTGCAGTAATTTTCGTTTTACAGTCTTTGCAACCAAGTGAACATAGAAATTAGGGTCAAAAAGACTATGGTCAGTGGAAACAATTAATAATCAAGCCGCATGGAGCTTATATTGTAACATAGAAAAACGAAAAGCGAACCTACACATTCACCATCTGCCACACCTTGGGCGAAGGCTTAAGGAACCTTCCCATTTTCGAAGTTGGCACATCCAGAAGAAACAATCTGATTTGGCTTTTTCTCACGCAACGTTGACGCACGCAGCGAAAGACTTCTCGCAATGGACTTCAACCATGTCATACAGGAGAACTGGCTAAGGAAAAAGAGCGACGAGGGTAAACAAATCATCAAGAAAAAGCAAATTAAATAGAAATGTTCGTCCTGGAGAAGTACGTCTACAAGGAACGCTTGGTCGTAGAGTTTTTTATTTGCGCAAAATATTCATTTTCTCTCTCCTGCAGTGACGAGGGCATTACATTGTTTTACTAAATGTACAGTTCTTATTTTATATTTTGAATCGGCCATTCGCGTATGACGTAATGAGTAAATTGTAACATTACTATTATTATTAGTTTATCATTAATTTTTAGTCCCATTATACACGTTATTTTTCCCCTTTTTTCTTCGTCTTACTGTTTAAGATTAAGCTGATTGATTAAAACTGTATAAAAAATGCCAATTGTGCCTACGCGTGTGTTTCTTACAAAAAAGCTTCTTAAAATTTAACAAACCGTTGCGATGAATCTCATAAAATATATATAGGCATTTATAAGCATTCAAAAATCAGAAATGCGAGAACGCTCAAATAAATAGAAACCTCAATAACCGAAAGCTTTTCTTCGTTAACCTCAGACTTACAAGACTGAGGTCGAAGGATATCTGTATTTTCGGAAAAAGGACACTCATATGTATGTATCTACATGTGTACACATATATAAATCGAAATATATAAAGAAAAGCAGCTGTCCTTCACTTTTCGAGACTGGCTCTCACTCGAGGAAGACTCGGAAGGTGTACGCGAGCGGTAGGATCCTCGAAAACCATCTGCCACGTAGCCTTACACCTTGTTAACGCTCGGCTAAACGCCTGCGCGCGTGCATACATACATACAAGAGCATAGTCTTTCCGAGAGACCCGAAAAGAGGCGCGGCACAGGTTATATACTCCGGGTTATTGCGCTATTTCTAAAAGGGGCGTATGTGTGCTCGAGCTCGAGCTCGAACCCCTTCGTACCTGTATGCGAGCACACGCACACTTCGAGGAACACCTTGTCTCTCCTGGGTGGACTTCCAGTGCTCCTCGAAAGGCAGACGGTCTGTAGCCTTGTGCTCGTTCAAGGGGAACAGACTGTATGTCCTCTCGCTATTTCTTTTGCCCCTTCCTTGAGCCCCCCGCGAGTATCGTGTGTCGCTCTTTGCTTCTTGCCCTTCCTTTCTTCCTTTTTTATCTTCCCAGTCTCTTCGGCCTTTGATTTGGGTATTATATCCCCTTTTTCCACGAGGCAGAGTTTTTTTTTATAGGCTCGACTCAAAAATACAAAACATTTGTGAATTCGTATGCAAAAACAGAAGGATGCCAAGCACATTTTTTATCAAGATACTTAGAATATTATTGCTTATTCTCGCTTAGTTTTAATACGTTTCATATTTGCATTTAAATTGATTTCTTGATGTACTCATAAAAATTAAAATAAGGATAATTTGTATGATCAATAACTTTGTAATGCGATATGCTTTAAGTTTTTAATTAGAATGGATACACTAAGATTTTACAAGCTATCAGTAATCCATGAAAAATAATCCTTTATATATTATCAATAATATTATACGCGTAATCATTGTAAAAAAATGAAATCGACTACGCGCTCAACACCCTTACTGCACCTTATAATAAGCAACTTAATGAGATTAAAATCCCGTTTTTAATGCGTGAAACTTCAAGAAAACAATAACATAAGAAAGTATTTCATGTGACTTCTGTCTCCTCTGTATATTTCTAAAACATGTGCCTCCAGATTAGAAAGGCTGCACAAAAGAAAA
Source organism: Wiebesia pumilae (assembly GCA_018907045.1). NCBI lineage: Eukaryota > Metazoa > Arthropoda > Insecta > Hymenoptera > Agaonidae > Wiebesia > Wiebesia pumilae. Next base: position 3,393,746 of record JACCHZ010000077.1, read on the forward strand.
GAGGATGTATATCATCGTGATCGTATACTTCGAGTGAGATACAGGATGCACCACTTAATCCCACTTGGTTCCACATCACCTGCCTTTCCGCTTTTTCCTCGATGGCTGCGACCAGCTCCTCCTCTTCCGCATAACGCATCGGCCAACTCTTTTTGATAGGAAGCACAGATAAGATTACCGAGGGCGACAATTATGGGGAGTTCGAGAGCCTCCAAAAAGGCTTATTTTATCCGAGATCAACGGAAGAGATTTCCAAGTTCTATTGCGGATACGTAACACGCAGTTGGATTAATGAATTGATGATTGGGTCAAATTTCTACTTCAACAACCGGTTGAATCTCTCAGATCTTTTCAAATCCTGATTTTCTTTAGTAATGAAAGTGCGTAATGACAATAAGGAAACCTCGACATTCTCGAACGCTCGATCGAATTTAATTTAGAAAGTGCAATGAATGTTTTTAGTAAATATAAATATTTTACCTTATCTAAGCATGCTATGCGTCATATATTAGAAGATCACGTACGAAATACCTAAGCATTTTTAATAAAATTACAGGAATATAATAATCGTTCAGAAAAAATTACACGATACTTACTTGGAAACTAATTTTCTTATTTTTATTGCCTAATACCGTTTAATCTAACGAGTTGATAACTATCGTACAGTTTCTAATTTGCGCTTGCCTACGGAATTTCATGACATGATCGCTGACTCACAAGTATAAAGTTTCATCTGTACACTATTGCTGAGAACGAAGCTGATTTCACATTCTCCAAACAAATTAATAAACCTGACACCTGTATTTTTAGCGAATATTCCGGAATGTAGTTTGAATTTGGTGCTCGATGTAATTGTACCTACATTTACCAATTTACGACGGTTTAAAATTGTTATTTTTTATGACAAATGTACCTTTTGTGATATTGTGTTTTTAAAAAATGTAATTGTATAAATAATTGTTATCTCACACGTAACTGTCCCGCGTAAGAAGATTATGAATTTCGAGTACACGTAATTGAATTCATAAATTATTTGAAAGACAGAAAATGCACGATCAAGACGTCGAGAATTTTTATTAAATTTATTGCTTATAATTTCTAAACTAAAGTTCTTTTTCTATAGTTCAAGTCTTGGAACTAATATAATTTGTCATGTTGAGAATTTCTAGTCTTATGAATTCAAATTATCACAAAACCGTGAAATTCGTTTAATACAATTAAAAATTTCACGATTATAAATTTGCCTTGTCAAATATGAAATTGTGTCGTTAATTTTTGAATAAACAATAATTTAACATTAGAAACAATTCCGTTAAAACAGACAATAGTTATCATTATTGTCGCTCTGCTCAATGTACACGTGTTTAATTTATCAATTTAATGAAATTATATCTGTTTGTATATTAAAAGAAAAACTAACCGTCAAGACGTATCGATTACAATTCTAAACTCCACGAACAATCTCACGACAATGTTCCAAAACCCCATATTAAACAAATTCCTACGTTTGGTAAAACATCTTATGTTCTCAGCTCGTGTATCAAAACATTGAACAGCCAATAAACTCACCGAGATCAATCTTTATTAGCATCGTAAACCCACATGTGTACATTACCGCTGGACTTGGCATCCTGATCCATTTTCTTCTCGTGTCGGTGACTTTTAAACAACGTCACCTATAGTCCAGGCAAAATAACAGCGATCAACTACGCGTTGTCGACCCTGTGCTTATACCGTTATCTCTCTGGCCTAACAATTACGTTGATTTCGACAGAATTTGAACAGGGACTTCCTGGATGATATTTTCAAAGAATAAGCGTCTATCGACCTTGGCAATGAGTGCAGGAAGTTGATCGTGCGCGCCTTACAATTTTAATGTAATGTATTTGAATTTTTCTCAAATTTTCGTCAGTTCATGATCACATAATGAACATAAGTATGGGTTCGACTAACCGGATGATCATGTCAAAATTATTTTCGTGTGTACTCTCTTAAATACTAAGGTCGAGCTGATTTATATGAATACCGTACGGTTGGTGGTATTTATTCAATTTTTCAAAATGTATAATTTTCATTGAAAGTGTGTTCAAAATTATTAGTGATCGATTGTCATGAATGTGAAGCAACTTTTGCTTTATTCAAACCAACTTTAAAGTTAAAAAAATGATTTTAATTTGGTGAATAATTTTTAATGTACATATGTCGGTCGTTTACTTTTCAGCAAATTTAGATGATTCGTATTCTACCGACTGGCTTATGATTTATTTAGATAAATTGGGTTGTTTCCTTAGAAATTTAAGTATAGTATTAAGAAATTACGTGAAATAAATCAAAATAAGCAAGAGATAGCAACGTCGGGAAAATAGAAATTAAACGATGTAAAAAGAAAACTTACAAAACTTTGCATATACTTCATAATTCAAAGATAAGTGTAAAAATGCACAAGTCGCAGTAATATATCAAGATAAAATATACGTCCAAGCTTTTTGAAACTGCATTTAAAGTATTTTTAACGTGTACACGCGACAGAATCGAGTATCGATGTAGAATTTTGATTTCGATCGGCGACATTCGCGAAGCCTCGTCAGGTTTTCGTGAGTGTAATCTTCCTACCTACACGCATGCGAGCGCTTATTATACTTGGGCGACTCGTTTTTCACTATCGTCTTATGTACATAGGCGATCATGACCGACAAAGGCAAACCTTCACTAAGCTTATAACGTTAAACTTACGGAATTAAGACGCTCGATAGAATTTCGTTGACGTCATTAGCTTTTTGTACAGCTGTAATCGTTCAAAATTTAAATTTTATCACGTTAAATATGGTATGGAAAAGTAGCGTCAAACAAAAGTCCAAGATCTTAAAAATACTATAAATTATTAAATATGGAAAATATTTGTAATAAGTATGTGTGTATCAATTTAATTACTGCGACGAATACAAAATTCGACAACAAAATTCTAAAATTCAAGTACCCAATTTATCTGAGACATCTAAATATTTCAAATAGCAAACAATTTTTTACCTGTAAATTAAAAAAATCATATAAATTACGATAGTCAACCAGTAATTATACGAATTCAGATAATAAACTATAATTTCAGCAGTAGCCTTACGTATGCTATTACGTACGGGCAGAAAAAGCATATTAAAAGGGAACTTTCTATATGTTAAAGAGTATTAAAAAAATTGTAGCATTTCTGCATCGTGATATAATAAGTACAAATCAATCTTTCCTTCTATGTCTGCAATATAACTTGTTACGCTCATCACACGCAAATAATAAGTTATATTTCTATGGCCCAAGTGCATAATTTCATAATCATAACAGAACGTACAAAATGCTTCTCATTCATGTTTAATCCATCGAGATTCATAAGTTTCCGTTCCAATATTCCACGATTCAATTAGCATTTTCTCACCTACACGAACTCGAGAAGAGCAGTACGTGTTTGAAACAAGAATTTTTTTATCGAAGCTCGAGAAAATCTAAGACTACTTTAACAATGCAGATCTAGAAGGCTCGCAATCTTTCTTCGATCGTAGTAGCGGTTTCGAACTCTGTTTTCTTTCTCTTGACTTTCTTATGCTTTCCTGTTTGCTTCTTTCTATAGATCATCCAATCCTATTCCCGATCTCGCGCAAGCGCAAGTTCCGACTTTATGCAGCATGTGTCTTCAATTACGCTTCAATCGTAGTACCTTTTTGCTTTTTACGCATCGATATGATGTACTGGATCTTGTTGGAAGTCTACCTCTTCCGATGACTTCTTATTCGCATTACGCAATTACGTTTGAATAAAGTTAGCGCAATAAGATTTATAGGACAAAAGTACAGTCATATACAATTTTTAATACAATTTTCAGGCTTCATTAAAGTAGAATGCTGCGTTAAAAAATTTTGATAGGAACAATTTCAATTTGCAATGTTTGTTTGATAAGCAATTATTTTAACTGATTCTATCTAATTTCTTGGCCATATAACTGCCAAATTGTCAAATAAATTTACCGCTTCTCTGAGTATAACACACGTTTTCGCCATCATTTTGATTAAATCCGATAGCATTTCTTACATCTTACATTGTACAGAACAAAGAATCCCCTAGTTTTGCTCTACATTCGCTTTGGACAGACCATTCAAACGGAAAAAGTATTCACGAAGATCGATTGCATCTCAACAACGTAATCGACACGCATGCGAAATTGTGGCGACATGGGATTTATTGTTTTTATCGAACCGATGGAACGCATTGCTTTCTATTATTTTTTATTCAAATGGTATATTTGTTCTTATTCGATACGAGACCGAAGATTGACGTATTTGCTAAACAAGAAAAAACCAGTCGCGTCCTCTGGGCGTCGATCAATCGGCCTAATGCAAAATCCCTAAATCCTTTGAATTCTTTGTCCTGAGCCTTTGAGCCCTGAGAACCTGTTAATAGATTTATATTTTCCGCATGTATACATCATCTTATTACAGAAAAGAATTATGAAGAAGGGTCATGTATTAGGTATAATTCGGTTTTTTAATTAATGTTTACCTTGTAAATCAGATATTTATCGCGTAAATTGGCTTTTTCAAAATTAAGATTTATATTTTTCTTTTATACCTTAAGCTTACATTTTAAATACACTTTTATTCTCTGTAGTTTAACGGCTTGAATTTTTTGTAATAATTAAATATCTCACGTGAAAACTAATATACACAGATTTTTTAAATTTCTAATGAAATACAATTTGTTGCAGGCTACGTAAGATTTATGTCAGCGGTCTTAATAACTTAATAATTTGTGAAAGCAAATAAGAAAAACCCTCAATATTACAATATTACGGGTAATTAACGAAAAATTAAGAATATTTAAAGGTAATGTAGCACACGCAAATATCCGTTTCTTTAAAATCTTTAAAAACAAAAGTAATCGTCTAAGTAACATGATCGGACTACTCTGGATTCCTTGGGAGTTACTTCAAATTAATATTACTCGTAAGTGGTCGAAAACCACCAGGTTCACCCCGTGTATAGCTACGTACGACGGTGTAGTAAACGCTCAGGAGGCTGGAGGAGATTTAGATGCTCAAGAGCTGAAATCGAAAGATCAAAAAAGAGAGAGGGAAGAGAAGGGCGAACAAAAAAGAGGTAATACGAAGGTAAGACGAGTCGACGTGAGAAAATCTACGGAACGAAAGGTATATCGACGAGGAAGATTATTTCTTAGTCTCCCTTTTTTTCCTCTTACTTCTCAAGAAATTCAGATTAACTCTCGGAGTTTGTCGATACTCACGTAATCGATGATGGGTTAACGGGGAAGGCTGTATTATAGCTCGATACAGTGAATTGCCGAATTCCCTTACCTGAAACAAAAATGAAATGGACGTACATTAATTAAGATTTTTTATAAGCTCAAGACCTTCAGCATTCATTTTATTTAATTTTACATTACACGCCGTCGGAAAATACCTTAAAAGCAATCCTCAATTTTTCTTACTCTAAAAATAAGAATTGAGAAAATAAAAATTACCCGCAGTAGCATAATAAGCGCATGATCATATTTCCAACAAGAGCTGGATATCCCGTTAAGTGAATACTCCTTCGTTCCGCAATAATCAAAACAGCTCAAGTTTCCCCAATTCTAATTTCAGCGTAAGAAAAGTCAATCAGCATTTGTACAAACGTATCGCGACGAAGCAAGAAGATAAAACTTGGAAGACTGTAAGACGATATTAGGGAAAAGAACCGCAAGCGAATCGCAGTAGCAGGACGCCGGCGAGTAAATATCTCGGTCAGTGCGTATTTGCGCTCAGCAAGGCAAATAACCCTTAACAGTACCCTTAACAGTCGCCACGTACAATGTATTCCTGCAAGTAATACTGCCTAGCCCTTAGGAGTATACGCGCCGCCTACACTTTCTGCGATTATCTGCGATTATCTGCGATCTCGACGCGCGTATCCCGAGCGGCTATTGTTCAACGTGTGGCGCGTCGTGTACAGGTACACGCTTCGAGCTATTGCGAAGTATTCGAGGTACTAAAAACACGGACCCCGTTCGCTTGCTTGTAACAGATATTTTTGATCGACACTCGTTACGGTAGAATATCGTGTTATTTCGTTACGGTTCAGAACGCGTCGTTACTTTGCTCGAATGGTATGTGAGTAGAGCAAGTGAACATCGGACAAGGATTTTACGAGGTCAAATGCACTGTGAGATACAGGATTTTTGAATTCTACATTTATTAATTTATTAAATTCTTCAACGCGACGTAATTATAAAGGACATAGACTAAAATATAATATAAATATAAAATACGTATATAGCTGTGTATAAAATATAGCTCGTATCAATGAAATTCTAAATTAATTAACACCTACATTATTTGTATGAAATTATAATGTAACGTTAAATCGCAGACAAACCGAAGTAAAGCTCTTTAGAAGTTATATATTTTCTGCATAAATACAAAGAAGGAAAAATCATCAATAATACCTTAAACACTCGTAAACACTCGTAAACACTCGTAAACACTGTTGTCGTTACATCTCTAATAATTTCCGCTACGTGAGTTAATCCTGGGATCAATCGGCTTTTTTACATACGCGAAAAAGCGCACGTAACGAATAACAATCGTGTAGGCTGGTCGACCTACAGACGAGTCGTCGTATGCGCTAAGAAAAAAAAGAGCTAAATCGCCGTCCAACGGTGGATCGAGAGAAGTGGAACTTCTCAATGACGACAGGCTCGAAGGACACCTTTTGTATAACGCGTCTGAAGCGCCGCCGAAGATTTCTATGGCGCATAAAAGTTTGTAACTTTCATTTCTTTTCTTTGCTCGTCAAGCTCGGACGGAAAACAAATATTTGATTTGCTGCTCGTCTCCTTGAGATTGTGAACACTTGCGCACTTTCATTCGCTTTGGCGAAATCACGAAAAATGCATGGTCCTTCACTTTTGCAGTTTCGTAACGTATTTGTATTTTTTTGTACTTTTATTTTTATGGACGACAGAGTACAATGGAACGTAATACAATCGGTGACTTTAAACAGCTTACGTTCGTATATAAAATGTATTTAACCATTACTTGTCTATTATGAACAAAAAAAAGTCGAGAGCTCGCTTTTATCGATTCACAGCTACGAGAGTCAATGAATCGGATTAATCTGTACAATCAATATTACCTTACGTTTTAACAAGTGTGAAAAACACTTCTATAATAATACGAAGTTTTAGAAAATTGAACATCGAAACCCAATAACGAATATCGTATGTAAATAAAAGTGGTTCTGTATAATGAACGTACTGAACATTTTAAAATCTTTTTCAAAATAAATTTTAGCACATGCTGTACCCATTAAGCGGATGGATATCAAAAAGAGTCGGATGGCATTCCCGTTCGATCGAGAAGAACTGATGCAGTAGTTGAATGATAAAACTTGGTTTATCTCTATCATGTAAGAGATATTCAAGCCTCGACGGGTATTCGAACGTAAATATAATCATTACACTGTACAGTAGACATTAACAATTCTCGGAACTTCGTATTCATGCTTTCGCTGAGTTGCATTATATTAATACGATTAAGATGACTTCTATAAAAAGGCTCTCTTTGATTCTAAATAACTTTCCATCAGTGAGAATATTCAAATGTTATTAAATTATATTTGAAATTAGTTTTATTCGATTCAACGGTATTTCTCCAGTTATGGCAGTTTTACATCGTATTGCTAAAATTTTCATCAACACGTAATTCAATATTTTTTATAAAACTACCGTATCGTTAACTATTACTTTAAACGTATAAATAACGAATAGAGAAATGGCAAAACTCTATCCACCCAATTCACCGGTCGCTATGCATTTTATAATACGTATTGCACGCCTGCAAAATTTAATTTGCTCGCGTTAAGCTACAGTTTCCTCGAAGATCCATAAATAACAATAATTAACCGACTAAAGATGAAATAACAGAAACTACTAGAAATTGTCTGAAAAAAGGTGTTAGAATTTTACTCGGGGTAATATACGCAGCAGCCAATGGAACACGGATGCCCACACATATCGTTTGAAAATGTTGTGAAAGCGCGTGTAAAATTGGAAGGTACAAGGCGATTCAAGGGTCGCAATACCGGTCGGCGGTTGACGCGATTTCCGGCGCAGCGTAGACCGGAAGCCGGAGGCCCCAAGTGAGAAAAAAGGAAGGAGCGAGGATGGCTTCGTTCGACCACAGGCGTCCAAACGAAGTCGCTCGCAGGTGCACGTAGCCGATAAGTGCGTGGTAAGGATGCCGGTTTCCGTAAGTGCGTCACAAGGAGTGCATCTTTTTCCTATACGTGGTACGCGATGCAGTTGACGTGCTTTCCAAAAGCAGTCTAGCTCTACGTCGAATTACCGTTTCGCGGTGACAAGGTAAACTTATTAACGTAGTCAGTTTTGGGCTTTCGAGGAATATTCGAGTTGGTAACGTTTGAAAGGATATTGATCAGGCGTTAACAACTTTACGCTTTAGGAAATGAATGTTTACGCTGTGATTAACGTCGCTTTCTCGATGCAGAGACAAAGTCGTTTTTCACGAATGCGTGAGATTAATTTTGATTTCACGAACGGTTCTATATTTGTATGCTATTAGCAAGATCATGCAAACCTCTTAACTCGAGTTGAAAATATCGGGTAAACGGAGACTAAGTCGAAAAATGTTTATACTTCCACATGCCACATTCCCATGGTCGTACAATCAAGGGAAATCAAATTTCACCTGTTCTAATGATATTCCGCGTACTGGCGAGCTTTTAATTTCGGTTTCACCTTTTCAGCGATCCCCACGTAGGCGTCACGCGCGAACTCCTGCTCTGGGGTTATGAGCCCTCGTAAACGCATTTTCCCGCTTCCGTCGTCGGCATTGGGGGATTCGAAAAGTCACTTATAACTCAGTGCAGGATTCCGTTTGCTCGTTATCGCGTGCATCAACCGAAACCTTTTTAGACCCAAGTAGGTCGTGTGCACACACACAAGGGAGCAGTTCCGAGCTCACACGACCCTCCGCAATTACATCGTTTGCGGGTTATCAAACTCGGAGGCGTTCTTTTAACTTTTTTAACAGACAACTTTAAACTTGTACCCCTCGTTTTTCAGCTAAATTTACGATTGGTATTAGTCGCTGAGATTTTACAGTAACTGCGTACTATTTAGAGGAAATACGAAAGTTAAGCATAATTCATTAATGCATAACTTAATTCGATTGTGAACAGAAATATTTTACCTATTAAAAGATTAAAAGGTAGAACTGACGCGTTTCGTAAAGGAGTAAAATTGGAATAAAATTACCTGTAAGATATGTGATAAAATTCAAATTTGATCTAGAAAGTCCGAAAGAGTCCAGTTTAGCCATAATGCTTAACGTTATTAGAGAAGTAAAGAATCTCGTAATGATTGTTTGGCTTAACTTTGAAAAATTCACTTGACACGATATAATTACGCGATACAATCAAACGCGATCCGAAAATTAACGCCCACCTTGCGCTACCTTCTCTACGCCCATGATTCACGCAATCCAACGCACAATAGTGGGCGAACGATACACGTGTTTAGCTAATCATACAGCGATTTTCGCTCTCTCTCTCTCTCTCTCTCTCTCTCTCTCTCTGCAATTTTTATCGTTATCGCAAACGGCAATTACAGCTAGAACGCCCAGCAATTGAAAGAGGGCAACTCTTCCATTAGCTCGCAGTCAAAGTGTCACTGAGTTTCCCGCGCCGATGCAGAGCCCATGGCAACAACCCCGCGATTACGATGGTGGGGTGCGGGAGGGGACAATTAAAAGACACTAGTGCTCGAGCTAGTTTTAGCACAGCACGCAAACAATTGTACAAGTGTTAAGTAACGGCGAATCGGATCAGCCGTGTTCTTATGATTATCGCTGATAGTCATTGGTATTGCACCTCGTGCTAAAGAATTATTTTCGGACGGGTGTATAAAATGCTTTTGGATTGAAAAGATGGCTTACGGATGATTGAATTCTAATAGTAATTAGAGATTCGTTACTTTACAACCGCGATCACGTTCTTATGTTCTTTATTATAATCGTACTGAAGTTTCGCGATCAACTCCGCTATTCAAGTAGTTTTATCTATAATTACCTGTACATCCATTCATTTTTATCATATTTAATAAGTTTTACTATTAAATAGAAAATAATAAATATTTTTACCAACGTATTTTGACAGACGTATTTTATAGGATTTTAAGAATAAAGATCGATACATCCGGCACATAATTTTTGGCTATTATAAACGAGATATCCGTTATTATTATTACGAATTAAAATTATTTTGCAAAAAGTCTGTATCGTCTATATAGATTTTTAGATAAAAGCTGAATTATTTAGGTTCCTTGTAGATCGTTTACCTTAGAACTAAAAGCTAGTTTCAAATTGCCCAGAAATAAATACGCGTGAAAACATTTACTTTCTTCTTTCCTCAAAATATTAAAGTGGTTAAATTTTCAATTTAAACACTTGTAGTGCATTGTACGAATTCGTGAAACATTATAATAATTAATGTTACGTACTATAAATAATTTCGCACAAAGGTACCTACTGTAGATAAAATTATTATTCCGTAAAATACTCTTTGTGACATTTTGAACAAAAGTAGACGTAAATTTTCCGTATTTATGTAGTTGCTTATATTATGTAGTTATGTAGTTTTTGTATGAAAGTCGCTTGTGAGTTGAACTGAATACATATTTCGCACCAAGTATTCGCAAAATATGTGCACGTAAACAAGCATGCACTTGTAAATAAACACGTAAACGAATGTAAGATACAGAAAAATTTTTGTTTCACTTCATTCATGCCCAGAATAAAAAGAACGTAATTATGTAAAATTTTTGTACATAAAAATTTGAACAAATGCGTTAAAAGATCATACAGTCAGTGTATGTACGAATCCAATATAAAATATGTTCATGCAACATCAGAAAAAGCGCTTATCGTATGGTCGAGAAACTTAATAAAACCACGAAGAATGAGAAATTTGACGGAACATATGTACCAATGAGACTTTCACTCGTTTCATCTTTTGTATGTAATCGATTTGAAAGGAGAACTTTGGTGGCGGCGCATCGAGTTCTTCAAAAAAACTCGCATCGCGATCCATTCATCTTGGTAGGAAATGTTTTGTTCGCCGTATTCCATTTCATAATTGAATTTTATCATTGAAAAACTGAGAGAAAAACGCTATGGCTTAATTGTGCGTATCTCGTGTACTTACCGTACGCGGTTGATTTACGATCGCCATTAAACGCGGTTATTACATCAAGCTATTATATTACTCTGCATTATAACACATGGTTTTTACTATTTGGACTTTCGGCTCATTTGAGCTTTTCGCATCTAATAATATTAATCCATTTAAAGCCAGATGTGGTTGAAGTAACCTATCACAATATACTGAACAAGACAAATGCATTGGTATTGAATAAACCTGAATATACAGCAGAACATAAAATAGGCGAAAAACAAAATTTCTTTACAGTAAGCAATATAAAAAAGATTTTTTATATTTTACGGACTAAAGTGTTTTCAGAAGAAGCGATGAATATTGTTACACGACAAAAGTTTGTATAAAACAAAGCCAAATAGTAAAGATGGAAAATCATCATAAACGTCTGTTTTTGAATCTTTGAGTCCGATGAATTTTATTACTTTATAACGAGGAATATAAAAAATGTGAGATAATACCCGTTTATAGTGGTTTATAACTTTTTTTATAAATAAATATATCATCGCGTATTGCAACACGAGAAAACTGTCTTTGCTTGTATCTACGTATAGAAGAGACTTATTAAGCCTGTCGTTTTCAATAGAATATTTCCATGTGTCAAAGACATAAATTTCCATTTTCACAGTGACTTAATAATTTCTGAGTACATTTCTGAACTACTGCTTTCATAATAATTGCAGATGAATTTGCGTAATGAAAAATAATGTGAAAAAGCAAATACTTGGGCTTATTGAAAAAAAAGGAAATATTACGTCCAGCATACAAATTAACTAATTAAAATAGGAATGCATTTACTGTAATGTTCTAAACTGGCTATTATAAAAAAGGGAATCATTAACTAGTATCATTTACATAAAATATCATTAATTGAATTCTTCATATAATTTTATGCTCGATTATTTATGGCAGCTTATTAAATACCGATAGTAATAGAAATTTTTACGACAGTGAAAAGTTCTTACTCAATTTATAATTTATAATTTATAATTTACAATTTATAAACGATAGTCACTGAAATTCTTTTGGCCAAAGCTCTACTCGTTTGAATCAAAATAGAAAGAATGTCAGTTCCAAGATGCGATCTGTTACATAAGTTTAGAAGATGTCGTATTACAAAAATTGATACCCACATCCATTAAAACATTCAGTCTGCTAAATGTAGTGATTAAATATGAATCAAGTTGTTGTGTCTTTTATTGCACTTATCATTCTGATCCAATGATAAGTGAAATCAGAATTCACCGCTATCGGAAAATGTTATTTATTTTATAATTAAAAAAATCGAAAATTAGAGGCAATTTAAAATAGCTTCAAGAATCTCGATATCTTATTGCCTTAACAAAAAAGAAATTGAAAAAATAAAAAAGAGGTGTATTAAACGTAGCCTTGTACAAGCAACATTAGTTCCTCGATGCGGAATATCGATGAAAGCTGTCTAAAAGGAGTCTTTTAGCGACAGCCGATAAGGTCGTCGTTTTCTTGGCTTCGAAATATTGATTCGTCGGACAGTCACGTAAATCATAAATGCCCTACTCCACTTACCCTCCATAATAGACGGAATGCATTACAGTCAGTGTTGTGAACTTCCCGCCTCGGTTACACAAAAGCTTACGCCTTATTCCTTCCTGTTCCATGTCCTCCATTCGCGGCGCTATTCCACTTTTTCCGCTCGAAGGGCTTCAGATTCATGAAAGGCCAACGTCTCGCAAAAAGATGCGTCGGCGGACTTTACACGCACGCGTCTCGCGTCCAAGTACACGCTCTCGTATAATCAACGGTCGGAAACGTGTTTACAACTGGACGCTCGGACCTCCCGTGCATACTAATCAAAGCGGCGGGTATGATCTGAGAGCTGCACATGTAAGCGCGGGCGCGAACTCCGGCTTTGTTGAACGCATTATCGGCGATACTCTTTGATATCTCGATGAATCGTTAAGCGGCAGCGGGATTGATCCGACATCAACTTTTTTACGAGACTCATGCGAGAATTGGCATAACTGAGCTTCCGTATTGCTTCAATGAGATGCTGATGCGTACTAGCGGTCGAAAGGAATACCCGTTGCCTGTCTATCTGAATTTTTCAGAGATTACATATTTTCTCTTAGGCATTTAAATATCTCCTTGCACGTTGATCGACGTACTTTATTGCAACAAAGTAAACATTATTTTACTATTCATTTTTTCTTCAATACGCTTATCCCACTATACGATTAAGCTTATGTAAAATCATTTTTCAACTTTCTATTTTTAAAAATTAACCATAAATTTAGACAAGAGAAGAACTTCAGATTAATTACGCAAATAAAAAAATAACAATTTGCAATTTCGTTATTTTAAAGTCCTTGGGAAAATGTAAAAACTAAGAGCACGAGTCGCATTTCATAATTTCCGACGCTACTACCGAACGCGAAGTAAAAATGGAAAAGCACGTCTGTATTACGCGACGAGAACACTCGCTATAACAAAAATTATAGCACTTGATATTTTTCGTTGATCGTTCTGGGAACAACACCAGACGCTGTTGCTGTGGCTCTTCGCAACACCCAGGCAGTTTTCATCGTCAATAAAGAACAATTGGACGTGAGAACGATGCGAAGGACACGATCATGCTGATGAAAAATCTCACCATTTTCTCGTTGAAAGAGAAAGAGAGCGAGAGAGAGAGAGAGAGAGAGAGAGAGAGAGAGAGATACAAATCTCTTTAGAATCCTCGCCGTTTTCGCTGCAAAAGATATCATAGTTTTTTGCATTGTTGTTTATACCGTCACATATCTGATCCATACAAATACAATCACGTATTATCTGAGTTTAAAGCGAATTAAAAATTAACCTCTTGCTAACCAAAACTTTACTTTTTCCCTTAATTATATTCGATGGCTTTCTCAAATAATGTTTCAAACATATGGTTGTTACGCAGGATCTAATGGAATATTAGTTTCGTGCCCAATAGCTGCGATGAGAGAAAAAATACACCATTTTCCTTCTCAACCGATGTACAAGTAAGTAAAGTATAATTGGCGAAACCTTTCTTTGACGTGATATCATCGACTAAATGCATTAAAGTGAGCGTAATTAATTAATATACAAAAATTAATATATATATTAGAAAAATTAGTATATTTATAATTTAAAAATTGAAGAATTTATGAATTTTTAAAATACTTCAATTGTGTAATATTATAGTATATTGAGAAAGAATGATCCAGTTGGCAACATTTCCATTTACATCTAATACCGCAGCTCTTATTTTGATTATTACACGGAAAAAACGTAATGTAATTTACTGCTTATAACGCATGGACAACATACACATATATGTTCCTGAAAATTTACGCATTAACAAATGTTATATTTCTCGTGAATATTCTTAAATATTGCCGTCCGAAATTTGTGTATTGCGTAACTAACGGTAAAAGATTAACACTCCCCTTCAAGTCCCACCGTACAATAATACCTTTTCATTATTTTAGTCATGTACTTCATCGAGTTCACATATCAATCTTTCCCTGGTGCTCGATGCCTTCGCCTTACGTAACACCGAATTGCAGTTACATGGACACGTGAGTTATAAGGTTCGAGCGCGTTTGCGCGAGGAAATGCAAAGAAAAGACCTTCGCGTCTGCGCGGCCTTCGCTACTCGTCTGCCGCTATTTCATGACTGCATTCGCAAATTTTACGAGCAAGAATTGTTCTGTTTATGAATGAGCTTTCGTTGCGTCTACTTTGACTAGTAACCGACATTATAATTTCAATACCGTACCAGCCCTTAACGCGCGAGAATTGTATTATTATTATTACGTGAATTATTATGTAACATTGATTTTAGCGCAGTCGTTTAGTTTCTTGAAATGCACCGACCTGCATAGATTTATTCACAGTGAAAAAATGTAAAAAGTCCAGCAACTCGAATCGATCAATTTCTTTGTTATTATGTTATCATTGTTTCGAGGTATGTAATTTAAACAAAAAATGAATACCAGAATATAAACAGATGTGGCTTGTTTTGTCATTTCGATCGCTAAACATTGCATTCATTGGTGCATTTAGTAAATATTTTAAATAGTTTCGCAATTTTATAGTACCGTTCTATTAAATTGACTTTTTACTTTGAAATAAGTTAAATTGTTAAATCTTCCTCTTCTCTGTATTTTATTCTTATGATCAAGCGATATTTATTTATTTATTGGAAACCACGAGAAAAGAAAATATCTACTGTTTCAGCTTCCTCCAATTAACAGCGCTACGTATACGGTATTCGAATTCCGTCGATTTTTAACTCTTGAAACGCATGCGTTTTTGAAATTACTATACACTATTATAACCCACATGCCGCATACGAAAAATGCCCGCATACGTAGAGGGGCGATATATGGGCCACTTATGGAATTCTGAACGGTAATTAAGATATTTTCTTAATTAATGTACGTTGCGGCTCCATCTGGATATTATTCGGCGATTGAAAGGCCGAAACCGAGAGGAAAAGAAATTGAGTCATGCAGATATAAAGTTAATCGGGCGATTATTGAATTAGTGGAGCTGCTGCGTTGCATTAATCAGCTTCTTGCGCGCTTTTGAAAGAGATTAGGAATTAAAATTAGGAATTAAAAGCCTGGGTGATGCGTGAAAATTCTCCGATGTGATCCGATCCGAACGCTCACTTTGTTTTCCCTTGTTTTTATGAACAAACTTTCACATTTGTAGCCCACCAGTTTTTACGATACTTTAACCGTTTAATATTTAATTTTAATCTATAATGCGAATCGTTACGAAATTTCCGTCAAATACCTCGAAACAGTATGACACTTCAAATGTTTAAAAAGTACTTTAACAGAGGTTTTTGTGTATCACACTGGTCATTTTGTCCGTATGAAATATGTCACTATCCATTCGCTTTTAAAATGAGATAATAAACATTTACTATAGATTATTCCGTTAAGGATGGAAATATTTGAAAAAATGCAATTGTATATTAGAGGTGAGGATATTAATAAAAACCAATGAAAATGATAAATTCAAAAGCGCTTTTTGACTTTTTGAAAAATGAACAAATATTTCACAACGAAAAATCCTACAATTATATAAGGCTTATTTTAATATAAGCCACAATTAAACTAATTTATAAATAATTTAAAGACAAGTAATCCATATTTATGTAGTTTTCTCATAAATACAATAGACTTCAAATGTAAAGGTATGCAAGATTTAATTACAATTGTAAAGCACACGCATGAAATTTATTAACTTATATCTCTCTTCTCCTTCCTAATATCTCAGAAATTGCATTAAAAATATTCCTTATTTAAAACAAAGAATGAAAAGGCAAAATGAATACTGTAAATTTTATATAGAAGAAAAGGTAATAATATTGTTGTTGATTCGAGTAAATATTTTATATTACGAATCGCATTACTAATCTAGAGTATTGTAAATTTAATTAGAAGATGTATTTTTATTTTATAAGATATTAAATGATAAATAGTACATAAAACTTGCGCCATTCAAATCTTATAAGCCTTGAATAGTCATATGTTGATGTTTGGTTTAAGGAACGTGTCTCGAAAATTAACCTGATTCACACACTGATAAATGACGTAAATGAACGATGAGACTATACGAAACTTAGTGTACAAAATGGTCACACGAATACATAACTACTTAATTGCCTCCATTTGCTGAAAATCTACTTAAAACATCACGAAAACTCTTTTAATAGAGATGAAAATTAATATATCTATTAGTTCCATACAAATATGATAACTTTTTAAGGTTTTGTTATCTGTATTTATTATTACACTTATTAAATATAAGTAGAGTTGTAATTTTTATTTCGTGTCTTATATCATTTATATGTATTTACTATAATCTAGTTATATTCATTGTAAATTTTACTTTATGATACATCATAAAATACTTTACAAATATACTTTAAAATTATACTTCATTGTACGTATATAAATGATTGAGTTGATTAAGTCATTAAAACGGTTAAATACAGGTTAAACATTTGATTCCCTTCACTGGACTTTCGCAAAATTTAGAATTTTGAAAAAACAGTTTTTTACAATTTGTTTAGCAATAATTTTATTTCTAAATAAAATATACAACGAATACGTAATCAATAAATTGTTCTTATGAAAAATGCCGTCTTGGTTTTTCTAGATAGTTAGTCAATTAATTTTATGTAATAGAATAATTTCTGTTTAATTATGAATTTTGCATCAGAAATTTTGTTCACGAGTTGTAATTAGCCGTCAAGAATATTTCATTTTTCTAGAATAATTTTCTCATCTATATACTTATATATATATATATATATATATATATATATATATATATATATCATACTTAACAAGCGTTAAACGAAAGAAAAAATTCGTTACAAATTTTATAGATGATAATTTTATTCTCGTCGATGATGATTTTCTATCGATACAAGAGGTTGAGTGACTAACATATCGAATGGAATCTTTTTCAGATAAGAATGTAAATGAAATGGAAGACGTTATTAAGAAATTGTAGCATTTACTGGTTTCTAAGTTATGTGTAAATTACCGTACATGAAAGGCCACTTAATTCATATCATTTATAAATTAACAATACGCATTTGGTAATACGTAAATCGTTTTATGAGCATTTCTACGTACATTATCTTCTTTCAAGCTTCTAAATTTCTTTTTATAAGGTGCGTTCCATGTCACAGGGTAGTTATTAGTGTTATTGCATGATCGTAAAGTGACTTTACCAAGATTTTATTACGAGAGCTAGAGCACGATAAAAGCAATAGCAATACGCATGCAAAAGATCTACGCATACATGAACACGCGATGCAAAATTTATGTTTAACATTTTAATTAAAATTATTGTGAAAAAGAAGTGCAATGGAATTTATAATACTAAGTATTCGTATGTAACGTTTGACCTCGTCCTCCATTTTATTAAGTCGATTAATTTTTCATATTTTCAGGAATTTTCACGGGATTTCCTAAATCAATTAAATACATTTTACACTGTTTCTTGAATTTTAATATTGTTATATAATAATCAAGGATTCAATGATAGCGGAGCTTTCATGTTTACTTTAATGATTTTTCAAAGTTTGAAATTTTTATAAAGCAACGTGACCGTTGTTTAAAAGTGTTCTTATCATACTATCGATAAAATTGGCACTTGTGCACATCATTCCTTCGATTGCGCATACCTGAATTCATCTGATATGCAGAAAAGCGCGTGGTTTCGAACGTGTATACAAGCCTTCCGTACTGCATGATAATGAGACGTAATAAAATTTTGCCTAAACTCTTGAGAGATTTTGCGAGCGCATTTAAATCAAATATCGCTATTCCCACATAAATACAGATGTGATCCGTGTAGTTCCGAACGCCCCTAATGTGCAGCGTTTTACAACTCAATTACACATGACGTATTTATAAAATAGTTCAGATCATTTCATATTCTTACGTTCAATACAATTCTTCCCTCTAGGATAAACGAATAAATGTAAGACTGATTCATCGTCGCTTTATTTCCTACGTATAATAAAGAAGAGAGAGAGAGAGAGAGAGAGAGAGAGAGAGAGAAAATTATTTCTCTCAACACAGATACGACAAGGCTTGGTATACACACGCAGGCCGTAATCATCGTATAATATTTCACGAAATCCCCAATAGGCCCCACGCAATTCCAACTAGGAATTTCCTCGGAGTGCGCTCGTATTACCCAAGCAAAACATGCTCCGCGGTAAAAACAAACCGTAATAAAGTACGCGCTCCGTAGCTCGTAAAGAAGTCATAACTGCAGAATGCATCGGCTAAGATGCAGATGACGGAGCTCAGCAGACTCCTCGCGCTTTTTTTCCAGGGGCCACCGCAGCTGATCGGCTGTTTCGCGTTCCCAGAACGGGTCGTGGGAAGCGGGAGGGGCGTACCCAAAGAAAAAGGCTCCTCTTTGCGGTTGCGCACACATGTGCGGGATGAAATGGGTGGCGCCCGAGTGGACACGGGTGTGTGTGCGTGCGCGCTCGTACGTGTGCAAGGGCTGCGGGAAAGCGCTCTGCCCTCGTATTTCTCTTATTTCTTCTTTCTCCAGACTTTCCACCGCGGAAGCACTCGGATTCCGTTTCTTTGGTAAGGAACTCTTGACGATTTTTCGTTTTTTCTTTACTTTTGTAAAAGTGGATAAGCCACGATCACTGTCGCGGGATCTTTGCGTTTCTTCCGTTGGGCAACGAAGGATTTTTGTTCGATGACTTATGCTCGTTTCTGAGATTCGTTGTTTATGAATAATGCGCTCGATTGCTCAATTGTCTTCTACGATTAATGTCTCGGTTATTTTTCTTTCTTTTCAACGAATACGTCGTAAGGAATTTACTAACTTTAATTGTCCCTGGCGCATAGAGCGCGGAATTCACGAAATGAAACCTCTTCCTTGCGCTTTCTTTTAACGATATTTTTACGCTGTAATTATTTATATTCCCTTTAAGATTTTGCACGAACGAAGAACCCGTAAGAAGTACGTTGTTCAACTGATAAAAAATTTGATTTCGAACGGTTTAACGCATACGATCGTTTTCACATGGTATAGTTATTCTAGAGGCAATCGCAAAAAATCTTAGTAAAGTCATTGTGAACTTTTTTAAAAATTATATTTCTATTGAACTGGGACTTTAACTAGAAATACCTAGAAATTTCTACACAAGTTTTTTTTTAATACAAACATTATAATTATTATACGAGCACAATCAGAAAATAAGAACTATATATCCTGTTATAAATGTAGATGAAATTTTTGTTTTATACTCGAACACGTTGAGATATTTTTCTTAAGTGACTGTAACCTCAAGGATTATCTGACCTTTAACGTTTAATACTTCAAAGTATTTCTTGCGCGAATTACCACAAATGAGAAATATTAATTAACAAACGAATACGTACACTCAAATATCACGACATAATTTATTCTCGTATTCTTAATTTGTAATGCTTTCATAACTTGAAAAATTCAAATACGACGAGAATCAACGTTCAAAGTTTCATCTTTATGTGTATAAATATTCTAACAGCGGATATATTTTCAACGGGCAGCTGTTCAATTTTCATTAGTAATTTCAGTAATAACTTTTCTGAATATTTATTTATGTCGGACATTACTTCCTTCACATAAACATACGTAATTGTTTTAATTTAATAACGAAGGTCATTGTATTATCTTGTACTAAAGAATACCTACAAGCTTTTAATAGGTTTAATAGAAAGGCTCAAGTAATATATATATATATATATATATATATATATATATATATATATATATATATATATATAGAGTTACCTAACGGATATATGAGAAAAATTTGTCTATCATAATAAAGTACGCCATATTTCAGTCCGTATCAAAGACGCCAGAATATCAACGACTGCAATCTAACAATACATAAAATAACCTTCGAATTCATCGAACAATCGAATGCGCCATAAAATGATCTAAAAGTCAAAAGCGGCAGTTGATGATCAAAGAATAAAATTGTAAAAAAAGCTCCGCTACCGAAAAAAGCCCGTCAACATACACAAAGGCGAAGATCCATCGAATTTACCTCGCCCAGCCACACTCACGCATTCATCTTCGTTCTATTACTCGCTTCTGGTTCCACGAGCGTCGCGTTCGTCCGACTTCCCATAGTACGCGCATCGCTTCCCACGCCGGTCTACTGTGTGCGTCGTCGTCGTGTACCTTTCGAGTCCTGCGTGCGCGGAAAAGCAAAAGGAGCTGTTCTCCTAACCCATGCCTACGAGGGAATCGCGGCTCCACGGTAATTCGTAATACACGAATCGCTCGTAGAGGGCGAGGCGCAGAAACAGCGACCGAACATGGGAAGCCTCGAGCGCCTCGTGGATTTGCTTTTTTCTTCTCGGGTATCTTTCTCAACCTGCCTTACACTCTCGCGTCCAGAGTCTTCGGTCGCGCTCGCAATAATAATGAGCCACGAATACTTACTTGATAACGTCTTCTCGGACATGCTACGTGCACCCGTGCGTTTTACTTTCGGGCGTAAGTTTCGGCGCCCGGGATCGCCCGTACGCCTACATTAAGCCGAATACGACGAGCATCTTAGTACGGAAATCGTATATTTACGAAAGCAAGCGTAAACTATCGCGATATGGACTTAAAAGAACGCGGTGGTTTAATACGACTCGCATTAAATAACGTCACTATACGTAGTAGTAGAAATCGTGCTTCAATTTGAAAATAGACTCTCGGGGAGATATCCTGGAAAAGGAATATCTAGACCGTTAATTAGTTGCGAGCATATAATACAGCCTTTCGCATCGTATCGAGAACGCGACAAGAAAGGCGATTTACCTCGCTAGCTATTGATTCAGCTTATTTTCCGTTGGGGATTGGAGGCTTCCGCTCATTATACGAGCAATGCGCCAATTCGTCGAATGCGCGCTCACTAACGCGATTTTTCGGGAAAATCGACAAGCCGAGGCGCGAGGCCTAATTAAACGCACTTTATATGGTCGAGAGCCGATCGCACCGATGCAAAGTGTTCGACTGTGCGCACTGAATCATGCAGCCGCTTTGTGCGTCCCTTTGTGATACAGAATGCGCGCACCGATCGAAGGAAAAAAGGAAGAAACGAATGGGCGAGTTTCATCGCGAATGCAGCCGGAGTTTGTCTTACACTTCTTCAAGGGATGCGTGCATTTTATTTATCCGCGTGTAACGTCTTTGTCAATGCGCTTTTTATGGGGTGCGCGTGGACTGGAATATAGATCTGCGCAGTGCGCCAACTGGACGATCGTGACTGTCTGCACTTGGACTCATCAAAAGGGAGCCATGTATTCGCTGTTGGTCGTCGAATGGCAAGGATGACGGTGAAAAAGTTGTTATTGGGAAACGCAAAATTTCACTTAAGGATATGGCCACGACATTACAAGATATTCACGTATTTTTTGTTCTTGAATCGTCGACTAATGCCCCGTAAATACCGATCATTTATCCGCAACGACTTGTTATTCATATTTCCAATGAAACTGCATTTCAAATGCAGTTACAGTTGAATCATGAGAATTAGAAGCATTACCTTATGAAAATAAGTTATTTGCAATTACGCGGCTACTTCATGCCTTCATAACGAATGTAAAACCGTGTAAGGTTTTAATTAGTATAATCTTAACGGAAAGGTTCTATATTCGTTTATGTTTGGTTTCGCTACTTAAGCAGTAAGTCACTCAATTTACAGTATCGCTAAGGCAGCTGAATTCGATGTGTAACTGACCTTACACGTGCAACACAAAGCATTGGAATTTGTTAGTCGTTAAACTTAAAAAATTCTAAGCGAATAAAAAATGCACATCTCGCGGTGAACAAAAACAATAAAAATGCAAAGAAATCGTATAGTACCGCGAAAATTGAAATTTTTTATATTTCAAGGCAACCTTTGCGCTGTTAACCGAAGGAACAACCGATGAAAGGTACAGTCGAAAATAAAAGAGGCGAAAATCGTTGCATGGAATACAAAATTGTTGCCCGTTGATTTCGCAGAAAACAACGAATAGCTAACACGTTTCGCAGCGCTTTCGACTGAACTGAAAAGATTGCTGAAAACACGAAATGTTTTAACTGATTTTTGTTGAGAAAAATAGTAAAAGTGGTATAAGGTTCATTGCTCAGTCCTTCGTGTTACCTACCTATCGTGCGTATTTGTCAGCTGCAGACACCAGTTATTTATTCTTAAAAAATATCACAAGCGAACAATATAATACTTTAAGTTAACCTAGTTTGACGTGTCAAATGAAATATTCTTTCGAAAAGGACTTTATTAGCGACCGTTAATCTTCAGCAATTAAAAAACGTAACAAAAGCAAACTAAGAATTGAGTAATACATCAAAGACGGATGTACATAATTACTTTAATCATTTGGTATTTAATAATAATCATTTACGTTAGCTCTGAAATTATAACGACTAAAAGTTTTTATAGGCGCGATAATTCTATATTTTTCAAAAATAATAAATTTGCCATATAAATTGGAACGAATTTAATTTGCCGTTTTAACTAGAATGAGTAGTTTTATGTATCGTCGTTTGACCATAATTTAGCTACTTAATTTCGCCCTTGAAAAGCGATACCAATGTTGGCCACGAAGAACAAGGAATACATCTATAACAGTAACCGATTCAACTTGCCAAAATAGTAATCAAGCGAGCAAAAAATATTGAATCATTAGTCAGCCTTTTCAATTGCAACTACAGCATAAGTAATGCCAGCGATTAATCAGTCAAAGCGATGAAATCCGTTATTGCCCTAATGGCGCCATCCAATATCTACGAATTCGGCACATCAATTGGGAAAATGACAAGTTAATGGCGGGTATCAGGTTGATTCCGCCCCCGCCAGTTTCTTTGAATTCGGCTGTGGCTCCGATCCACCGAGTCGTCGTCGTCGTCGTCGTCGTCGTCATCGGCGCCACGCGTTCCTTGCGGTACCGACGTAAAAAGAAACAAGACAGAGACTTCGCCGCTCACTCGGGTAATCGTCGGCACGCTACAGAGGAAAAAGCGCGTCTCCGACGAGCGCGAGGGAGAGAAGAAAGGAGGGAAAAAGCTGGAAACAGTGCAAGAGAAAGAATTGTACGGATACGTCAGAGGCACGCCATCGTTCACGGCACTTCCTGGGATGGAGAGATCCGGAGGGATCCGGAGGGGTCAGTAACTCGGCGACACTGACTTGTTTGGCCCGAGGTTAAGCGCTGCATTTACGGGAATTTCAGGAAAGGGCTCTGACGATTTTGCTGCGAACGAAGCGCACGTCGGAGGAAGAGGAAGTTTGACAGCGACGGAGAGAGCGAGAGAATTGGGTTTTCCTTTATCTCGTGTGAAAGTTCACCGGTTGATGCAGCTGCGAGGCCGATGCAGCTTCGTTTTACAGAACAGAGCTTCTCATACGTGGCTAATCATCTGGGCCGATGTTTAAACTGCGAGTGTTAAGATGCAGTTGAAACTCAATCGGGTAAACAGAACTAACTCTGATTTTAATTTTACAAAATAATGCACACTGCATGCACTCTCGTTTGATGCAGGTCAGGTGATGCGAACGACACGCTTTCATAAAAAGCTTCGTGAAAAGCTTTGCTACATCGATGTACGACACTAGGCTCAAAACAGTTTTCAACCTTCATACTTTTCACATGCGAATAATACCGAATGTGAATACAAGTACGATTAATATATTGTATTGCTTTTCTTTTATGACCCCAAATACTCGGCAACGATAATAAACGTACTTCTTTTACATTCGATGACATATGATGGATTTGCAATAATGTTTGTTTACTTACTCGCAAAAAATTCAGCGCGTAGACTCGTATCAAAAAACTCACCTGAAACAAACGAAACGATCGCAAGGTTAGAAAGTAAATTATTAAATATATTATTGTGTTATGAGAAGGGTAATCTTTAAACGAGTATAAAATGATCTTGTACGGAGAAAAGAATAGGTAGCGTACGTCCAACCATGTGAATCATAAAGAAAAAGAACACAATTACGTACTTAGAAAACGTGTAAAACTTGGATTATTCGTCTAATTCGAAATCTCAAGAAACTCTCTTGAGATGGTTTAGCTACGCTGTTGCTATCTTTCGCAGCTTCTCGTTGCATAGTCATCGGGCCAACACGAATTATTACGAGGCCGCAACGACAACCGAATGTCGCAAAAACACGCCCATCTTGCTTCTTTACCGCACCAACGCTGTACGATGCACTTGAAATGACTTTGAGTTTTTGCTGCACCCGTCCCGCCTTCCAATCGCTGTAAACCCTTTTTCCAGGAGCGGAGAAAACTCGAGTTTCGTCGAAGAAAAAGTCTCTTGACAAACGCGACCAACTTCTTTGGAAGCCGATCGCCAAGGAATAATTACTTGGAACACGGGGATTCTTGCAAATAAAGTGTCTTTGTCTTTATCGTCGTAATAACTTTTTTAACGAAATAGTAACTTTTATTGTGTTTTTTTTTTTATAATTTTACATCAGTATAAATATAAATAAAATCGGCGCTTGCTTTTTTTTGAATTTTCTTATTTTCTTAACGACGCAATGTTACGATAAGTCACTCGGATTTATTATACTGCAATGAATCAAAGAATTCCGTGTAATTTATCGACGCAACTATTTTCCCGTGGTCGTTAGATGCCCACAATACTATTGTACTTAAATTTGCCATTATATTATTATATTATTTTCTCATGTTTTGCAAACGCATTTTATTTTACACGCTCCGTTATAAAATTCCCATTCCATTAAGCAGTGAAATAATGTTTTGTTTTCAATAATATTATCGTAAATTCTTTTACGTCACGTTTCTCCGGATAAGAAACGTTAACGAATTATAAAACTGTAAGACACATCGAAAAACTTCACGAAAGTATTACATCCTTCTCTCACGCGTGCGAGCGAATTTTTTCAACTATGCAGAAATATTTCTGCAAATTTGCAATGGCAAATTCACTCAGACATCCGAGAAAACAAAAAGAGCCAATTAACGAATAAAGTATTCTCGACAATTAAAATGTCACTGCTTGCGGTTTAATTTCGTTGGCCATAAGGGTTTCGCTAGCGAAATGGAAATCAACTCGCGTGATAATGGATGCGCTCGTTCGTCGAGGAACGATGAACGATTAACGCGAGTGGAACAAAGCGCGTCGTAGGTATCAGCAATGAGAAAGGTGAAGTAGTTCATCTGTAAAGACTGCAGTCAAGGGGCCAAGACTCGGCATTTGAAAGCTAAGTTAGATGAAGTTCGCCTGAAACCCGTGAGAAACGAGGATTGCGAGAGGTAGAGGAGGAATGCGACTGAATCATCTTATTTTTGAAAATGTTATCGATTCGGCACAAGTGAGACACATTGCAGAGCACTAGAATTGGTTATTCAATACATTTGCTTTCTTCTTTTCGACTAACTTTTCCCTAACTAAGGCAAGTCAGTCACAATGGATTGTTATCATTTCTTTTCTTTTTTAGTACAAGATAGTTCAACGTGTATTTAACAGCATGGATACTCGTGGAATATCTCTGAAAGCTCTCTAATAAATAAGAATAAAGTGCAATCAATGACATTTATTGTATAAAAACAGCTTCCTTAAAACAGTCGTACAACTGTAATATAATATAATAGTTTCGACGAACTATTCTTTCGGTCGATTTCTTAAATTTACTTGCGTAAGCTTGTTAGTCAGCCGTAATTTGAAAAAAGCGTTTTTCTCTCTTAAATCAACTGAAGTAATTGGTGAGAAGAGATTTAGGAAGAATCCGCTAATTAACAGAGTGTTAGACAGCTTCGGGCACTTCGTGAATTTATTGCGGTAACCCAGACGCTCGACAGACTTCAAATACTTATCTAATCCGTTGATCTAGAGGGTCGTTATGAGATTAAAATGTGCCAGTGTTTTGACAGAATAATGATAATGATGTGGTGATTGTAATAATAACGATAATAACCTCCATAGTAATGATACCAAGGAGCAATTAGCCGCGGAAAATCGTCGTTGTAGTTTTAATTGACACATTGCCGATTGAAACGAACAAAGCTATTAAAATTTAAATAATTTTACAAAAATAAATTAATATAATATGGGGCAGACAGAATCGCCACAAGTACACTGCGCGGGTCCTGTTTACTTCACGAGTTTTTCTCTATGCATGCACATCGTTTCCGTACCAGAGAATCATTTATTTACGACATACGACCAAGCGTAATATTAGAGGAAGGTAAGAGTATCAAAATGAAAAAAGAAAGATTGGAAGATCGTCCCTTGAATGTGTCGGTGGAACCTGCGACGGACCGTAAACGATTCTTCGCCACCTGTCCGGCGTCGTCGCCGGGGATGATGCGCGAGGGCAAAACCTCATCAGGTAAAAGAAATGGGAGAAATGAAAGAAGGAGAAAAAGATGTATAGCGCGGGGGTGTAGAAAGGAAGATCCTGGAAATAACGTAGACTCGGTCTATTATTAAATGCGCCGCATGGGTTTCATAAGGTTTGCATGCTGTACGTAGATGTACGCGCGTGCTCGAACAGCAGATAGTCAGGAGGTAGATCGTTGATTTTGGAGTACTTCCAGGCATGTGCCCTGGAGGTTCCTCTGCCGCTTACGAGACATTTGTTGGAATTTCGACGGATACGGATATATATCTCAGTTGTTGGCGTACGAGGATTAAATGTTCGTAAATAATGTCCTCTTTTCCCGACTACGCAGTGGCTCAAGGATATTTCTTAAGTTGTATCCAAACACTTGTTTATCATGTCGTTCTTACTTTAAATACATATACAACATTACAATTCTTCGCGACTAAATAATATAACAAATATAATATTTGTATATATGAAAATCACTAAGAAATAAACGAGCAACGACATTTTAAATCATATTTCCGTAGAATAAGTGCCAATGAATAATTGTACTTGTCATTCTTCCAGTGCCGAGAAAAAAATCTATTTTAATTTTCTACCGGTCCGTGTATCGTTGATACACCGACAGCTGCTTCCTGTCAATTTCATAACGTACATCCCGATTAAAATTAGTCTCCGTAAAAAAAAATCCACACCCGACTGTCCTACATATTTTTTTATCGCCTTGCTAATTTCCGAAAAATTTTCCAAAGAAAACGATATATCCGGGGTTGTATCTCCTCCTCTTCTCGTATTCCATTTCGGCGTTTATCAACCTACTGCCATCTCTCTTCCTCATCGTCCTCCGCGATGAATTTCCTTAAAACAAGAGTGAAAGACGATCGTATGGAGTTGCTCCTCTTTACGGTCCAGCTGCCGGGGAAGCGGTGTATATCTGCACCCATGCTAGTTTTTCCTTGTGTGCGTACAAGCTACGAGAATGAATGTCTCGAGAATCCTTGGGGCAGGACGTGCGTGTTCTAGTAGGTGCTGTTTCCGGGTTTCGCTGCTTCTCCGAGGGAGTACATGTTTAATATTCACGGTCTGAAGGCGCGCGCACCTGGTAAGTCTTGTACACGGGTTTTCCTCCTTTTTTTTATTAATGGCAGTTTATTTCTGTCAAGATTTTTTATATCATAACCATTCGTTTTGTTCGGAAAATGTTTCGAATTACGTTCTTCGCTCGCTTTAACCGTAAAGAACTGCCATAACAAAAAAGTGTGCTTAGTTTTTGTTTCGCTGTAGAAATTGTCTCCAAATTTCATATTTTTCTAATATCCTTTTGATTATTTTATCATTAATTATCAATAATGATTATCATTATTTTTCTAATATCCTTTTGATTATTCTATCATTAATTATCAATAATGATTATCATAGTCAATAATTAATAATTTATTGGATTTACGACTAATTAATATACTATTATTATTATTATATTTTATAAGAAAATTTGCTTCGTACTATTAATCGCAGTTCCCTTATTATCGCATCTTTAATTCATACCTTGGCAAAAAAAATTCGAATCTAGATCACAGCGATATTGTAAAAAGATGTTTACTTTGAAAAAAGAAAATATAGAAAGGTTTATCGAATTAACACCATCTATTCAGACAATATTTTTCCCTGGAACCATTAGATTGTTTACATCATTGAAAAAAGGTGTAAAAGGTTTGGGTAACCACTGGAAATAGTCGTGGGAAATAATTTGTACTACACAGAATATAGAAATA
Organism: Wiebesia pumilae; assembly: GCA_018907045.1. Classification (NCBI taxonomy): domain Eukaryota; kingdom Metazoa; phylum Arthropoda; class Insecta; order Hymenoptera; family Agaonidae; genus Wiebesia; species Wiebesia pumilae. Next base: position 3,422,695 of record JACCHZ010000077.1, read on the forward strand.
AAAGCTTCTCAAAATCTTCTGAAACAAGTCGTATCGAATTAAGCCCTTAAGAAATTTCAGGACTTTTTCACAAATTGTTTATTCGTCGTTTTAAGAATAACAATGAAAAATTTGCAAACGTATGAAAGTCTTAAGTAAACGTTTCTTCTACAATCCTTTTTTTGCATGTTTCATTTGTAACGACGCCACTTCAAATGCATAAAAAATATTTCTCATCTATTTAAAGAGGGCTTTTCCTGTCCTCGAGTCAAGATAGAAAAAATACCTAACTTTCAACCTAATACTTACCTCGCGCGGTCGTATCTCAATATTTACAAAAGTCTACGTCCTCTGAATGATCATCCGATAGAAGAAAACTAAAGAACTAGAGAAAAACCGGAGGAAAGAATGCGTTTTCTTTGTGCTTAACTGAAGTAAAAGAGCCACTCGATTTTTTCCGGAAGGACCTGCAATTTGCGAGGCTCTCGAGTGGTTTAAAGACACTTTACGCTCGTATACATTCGTTGTCAATCGAGGTGCATTTAACAGAAACTCGGGACATAAAAAAGTGTCCAATATCGACCGACTTGAAATAATAATATTTAACGGCGAATGTAAAGTTGCTAATTTAATAATTGATCAAACGTTGTGACGCGTTATCGAATAAATACTTTTAATTTCTTATTTATGCATATTTAGCAACAAATAATTTATAAATTGAATAAACTTGTAACTTCTAATTACGTAATTTAATTAAAAAATTTAATCTTAAAAGTTGATGTGCTAATAGTTCAATGACAAGGATAAAATAGTTGTGTTGCAAAAGAATCATACTTCTAGTATAATAGTCTATCTAAATTAATAGTCAGACCAACGTTTACAAATGCGATTTCAAAATCAATTGCTAAAGTTAGTGATTTTTTCACACGTATTCATTCACACGTGATAAATTATTTGAATTTGAATAGCATAAGCCCACATTTTAAAGTGAACAATTATCATTTCGTATTGTAGAAATGTATAGAAATAAATTATCGAATATATATATATATATACTGTCTTATACCTTATAAAGTATCACTTACATCATAGAAATCATCGCGTCGTGACAATTCAAGAAAACAGTAGTCTAGTTTAGAAAAAATGCACCCGCGTTGCTCTAGTCTAGGGTTTTTATTTCTTCACACGGTGTTCAACCACATGCGCCATTGTAACTTAAGACACAGAACAAGAAGTCCTGAGTCTTTCCAGAAGCAACTGCAATTGGCGAAGCCCATAAGTGGTTGCTAGCAGCCAGCACTTATGTACACGGTCCTTTCCGCAAGAAGCTCAGGGAGGCACGAGGGTCCCACGCGAGCTTCTCTAGGGAAAAGGAAGGGCGCTTAATCACTAAATGGTGGCTCTCTTACCACTGGCTAAATTTCCCTTCAAACGTCGGTTGATCGTTCATTCGATGTATTACAGCTGTAAACTACGACAAAGCTGCGGGCGGGAACAAGAGTTTAGGACTCTAATCGAGAAAGTGCTCCTTAACTTATTGATATTCGGGTATGGCTCTGTGCGACTGCATTTGTCGGGGACTATTCGCCGTTCTAAGAATAACCTCGTATATTCGCGGCAAGTAACGTTTCCCTCGTCATATTTGTAGAACTCGTTAAATATCGCTGCAAAAAGGCCTTCGCGCTAATTCACGAACACTTGAAAACAATTGATTGTACAATAATGAAGCCACTGCTAAAAATATAGCTTCGTAAAATTAGATGCGCGCGCGCACACACACACACACACACACACACACACAAAAATAAAATGATGATGACCGAATTAATCCTATCGCAGATATAAAATCAGATATTTATAAATCAATAGATCAGTAAAATTAATCGTCATTATTTTAATAACATTTTAAGGCTTTGCGAGAAGAATTAAAATCGACACCGAAAGATCGTCGGTCCAATCAACCCCTATACTAAAGTGTTCGGCATTTTTTGATTACTACATCGAGATGGTAACTCGAGCATTATCTGGTGGCGCATCGTACAATACACATTAAAGCATTGCACGAAAATCGGAGACGCTACAACCTTAAGGAACTTGTTGAACGATCGTCTGGTATGGGCGATGGCTCACTTTTCCGTTAAATTCAATATCCTGCGGTATTTGCATCGCTTTATTACGTCACTGTTCTCGTGATTGGTGAATGATAATACGAAGCACAGTGATTTTCTTCTCAATAATTAAGTCAAATCTACCGTCTCGAAAGAATACGATGAAAAAATTGCTTTCCCTAAAAGAAATAGCCGCGTTCTCGAGTGAACTTAGAAAACACGCACTGAAAAGCGATATTTTATCTCTTGCGTTTGGTTCGTTTACTCAAGCTTCTCGTCTCTCTTTCGCCCGCCGCAGCGTTGGCCTTTACGTTCAACATTGTGCGAGCGATCGCTCGTTCGCTCGCTCGCTCGCAATGTAAATAATTATATTCCTCTGGCGTGTGTGTACGTTACATACCTATGCAAGCGAGTACGAGTACGTGCAGCGAAGTGTACACCGCACAACAGGTATACTCCCGTAAGACGAGCAACTCTCTACCCGCGTTCGCATGCAAGCGCGTATTCGCGATGCAGCGGAGAAAAGCAGGTTGGATATTAATCGTCTGTACAGTCAAGGGACAAAGTTTCTAGCGAATTTTACAATTGCCGAGATTTGTATTTACGAATATCGAACGACTCCGGGTTTATTGTTTATTTGTATTTACCGATCACACGATAAATTTGTTCATTTCCACTTGAATACCTTGAAACAGTTTCCTTATGGTAAAACGTAAATTATGTAATTTAAGCAGACCTTTAATAATCGTACAGTTTTTCAGTGGTTCAGTTTTCTGGTTTGCCAAACGGTATGTTTTCAAGCTTACTGGAGTATTTGTGAACTTGAACTAAAACGAACAGCCAAATACTGAAAATTTAATTCCAACGACATATAAGATCACACACACGAAGAATTTATGAAATATTCTTTTCACACGCAATTTGAATGCAAAGCTTATATTCGTGCAAACTCTGTAAATTCTGTAGCTCGAAATCTGATTGGAATTTGAAGCAGAATTTCTAAATTATTCTATACTTATTTAAAATTCAAGAGATGTTTAAAGTTCTTTTTTTGGCATTGAACAGTGGCTCGTACGAGCATATTGTATACGAGTAAATTATCTATTACGTACCATTTTTCGGATCTGAATGCATTTATTTATTTTCTCTTTATTCTTCTTTTTCTTTTATTTTTACTTCTTATTGTATTGTTGCTTTTAGTTATTGTGCGAGGGTAAAAGGAGAACCCAGATGAAATGAGATAAAGTTCGAGAGAGACGAAAGAATTTTTGTCCGAGAACGTTGCTGCGAATTTTTTTTCAGGAATTTATTGCGTGCGAATTTTGCGACTTCGAGTGACTTCGTCTTAAAAAAAAGGAATATATCGACATTTGATCTGTTCAACGAGTATCATATTATATCGTTTGTTTCGACTGATTCAAAGGCATATTAAACTCAATGAAATAATAAGTTTGAAGGATAAAATATGATAGATATTGGACGAATTGAACGTGTACGAATTGAATGCGTATGTATTATGTAAAATCCTTAAAAGCATCTCTCGATAAAAAAGTTATTTTTTATCAGTGAGGTATTGTAGACCAGCGTGTGCCGACCGATGGAATTAAATCAACTCCTCGCGTTCTATCAAAACCGAATTCGTCTTCGTCATCGTTCATCTACACAAAAGTTACCATCCCCTATCGAGGAGCCAACGCAACATCAACCTCTCGCGTTCCGCTGTATGCACATCTAGAGCGAGGAAAATAGTTTCGAGGGATCATCGTCTCTGGAATTTGTAAAATTAGCCAGTATGATGCAGGTCGAGACACGCCACGCGGTATTACATAAAAAAGGAGACGCAGAATCCATCCAGCTTACGACGGTACGAAGAAACCACCGTACGAAGGTTCGTGCGTAGCTACGGAGTCCTAGGCCATTCCACAGTGCTCGTAGGAACTGAAAAAGATCATTTACGATCATCCACGGCAACGGGGGCAGCAGTAGTAACGAACCCTCGGCTCACCGGTCTCGCATTCACGTGGACTTGAAGTGGTATGGTAGGTATACGACGTCATTGTTCGCCCCCGCTTCGCCGTCGTTCTTTCTAACCGTCCGCGCGCGCGCGCACGAAAAAAGAAGACAAGGAGAAAGAAAAAATCCCCGCGTCATTTGCTCGAGTGGAAGGGAGAGAGAGAGAGAGAGAGAGAGAGAGAGAGAGAGAGCGAGAGAAAGAGAAAGTGAAGAGGATAGACGAGGCCTCAACAATGATCTTGCGGACGCTTTAAGCTGAGACGCGATGCGCGACGGATATCGCGATTTTTTGGGACATTGGCTGCGGCTATTTACCTAGCGGGTAGCGTCTACTCGACCAGCGGCAGCCAGGAATTTTTTTTGTCTCCTTTAGGGGCGTGAATGCAAACCCTTCATTTCGAGTGAGAAATAGTCGATGCTCTTTTCAAGGGAATCGCCTGATGTTTTTCGACCAAGTATTGCTGCGTTTTTAGCTATTTTCATTCGTAGCTTCACAAACAGCTCGATGTCACCTTTACTTTTAATAATACTTCGTTGCAATGGCGTTCAACAGTTCTTGCAACAATCCACAGCGATGCTTGTACGGGTATTTATGTTTACGAGTGTTCCGTCAGTGTTTTTGTAGAATTTCGCCGCGCCGTTGTTGATATTGTTTGCAAAGATGCCAATTTTACGAATAATAATTCAAATGAAATAGCAATATTACATTCGCATAATTACCAAATAAATATCCCGTAACGTGAAAAACGTCAGTGATTGTAAATGTAACGGATGCAAGACAATTTTTCGGAAAGAGGCAAATAATTATAAACGATAATAATAGTAAGAAAATTCTCGACAAACATTTCGTAACGTTACAGGTAATTATTAATATTGCTGATGCAATACAAATCTAAGTAACGGAAAAGTAAAAGCATTAAATTCGTAACAAAATTTAGGTTCGAGAAGTTATTTGCGAATGTGCCTTTAACGCACAAAAACTTTCTCTTACGCGAATATTCAACGAAAGCAATCCTCTCCAATTTGAAATGGAGAACATTTTTTTATTCCTTCGAACGCGTTTAGCCGCAAGATATAAAAAGAGATAATAATGTTAACCCTTTTACGAAAAATAAATAATTGACTTGCTTTTCTCGACATCCATGCGAATACAGCAAACAATTATCATTCACGAAAAAGGTCCGCGTAAATCAGATAATATCGCAAAATTATGCGGCGATGCTTCTCCTTTTCAAAAGCATCTTCCCAATAACGGACAGAGCCTGCATAAATGAAGAATCGCCAAAAGGACAATTGCGCGTACGTACGCGAGCGACGAAGCCGTGGGGAAGACTCGCGTGCTGCTCCTTTCGTTCCCATAACGGGACCGAGGCTGGCGTTGTTGCTGGCGTTGTTGCTGGCGTTGACGCTTCAGTTGAACGAGTTGAGGCATTCTAGCCAAGATTGATTTATGCGTTCCGTCGCTGTATTTCGTATATGTAGTCCGATTCTTCCGATGCCTTCTAATTCCTTCAAGACTGTGGAATGATGAATTGCGAAGGCTGCGAGCGTCGTATGCAGCCTTTTTTAGCAGGTTTTCAACGAGATCGTAGCTTAGAGGATGTGTTGCGATGCGCCATTAGTGCACGAACGAACATCCTTTCACCAGTACAACATTTTTCCATCGGTGAGGATATTTTTGTATTTTTATATTTGTATGCATTTGCTACGTTTAAACGTTACATTCGATTACTTTGTCGTATTCTTTTCTAAGACTACAATAAGTAAATGGTGCATATGTCTCGAATAAAAACACATTCGAATCAACCGCAATTACCAAAGGATGTTCACTTTTTCGACTCGACAAATATCCATTTGAATTTACAAGAAATAAAGCAAGAGCATAAATTCAAAATTGACTTGAAAAGTTTATTTTTAAACTACGTTATTACTCTTACCCGTCATTTACATATCCAGTTATAATGTTATAATGAGAGAGAAGATTCCACAACGGGACGAGAAAAGGACAAAAAATCTGTACAAAGCGGAAACGGACTACATAATTACTTTACTTTTCACTTAAAAAAATTACGCGATTAATGTGCACGTAATATCAAAGGAAAAGGGAAAAAAGGTAAAACTAAAGTGACGGGGAGAAAAAACGCCGCGAGAAAAGTCACATGTGTGTCGCGTCTAAAGCACAAGTGAATGCTCTGGTCGTATGGCTCTCGAGACACTGCACACACTTTTTGCTTCTTTTCATTTATTTCTGTTTTCTTTACAGAGGCCAAAAGAACGGTGCGCTAATCGTGTGACTCGACAGAGTTTCTTAGTTCGGTACTAGTGCACATACGCATTTGTCAAAGAAGATAAGCGTTAAAGGCTTTTTATTGTTCCTGTGAAAGTCCCAGACTAACGAGAATCACGCGCCAATTTGACAATTTCTTAATTCTATAAATAACGACGAATTAACCGAATTATTAAAGAATATGAATCTTAGACGGATAACTTATACAAATGTTTCGGGCATTAACGCAAATTTCATGCCTCTTTCAATCAGTAGTAATACAACTTACGATCGTACAACATACGATAAGGGAGGTACTGCGCGTTGTTATTGAAAAAAGCACTTTTTATTAGAGCTAAATAAAGCGCGCACTTAGCACAGTAAGTGAAGAGTAACCCGATCGCCCACCGATCCGACTGTTAAAACAAAAACTCATTGCTATCTCATTATAAGACCGAGCTATTGTCATTTACGTGTCTTTCACTCGGCAAAAACCATAGCATCGTTTCGTTAGAAAGGAGAGGAGCCAGTTAGAAGAAGACACGAGCGTTGACAAGTCCGGTTCACACACGATACGTGCAGACTGTGATGCACGCACGGACGGCTGCCCACGGTGTCTCTTTCGTTCCCACAGCGGGGAGCAACTGGGAAAAAGAGCACGACGTAGCGGAGTGTAACGTTATACCGCCGTGTATACGCGCGACGACGAGGATGATGGTGACGCCGGCGACGAGTTTCGCTTATATTTCTCTCAGGCAGCAGCGTGTGGACCCAGGAAATTCTGCATGGGTGGCCGCGCTCCTTTTTCGACGGTCGCCGTGAAAATCATCGCCACCGTTCCCGTTCAGAAGACATGGAAATTAAATCTAAGTGAAAATGCGACAACGGCAACTGCTCCTTTACGTTTCTTCGTTTATCTTTGAGCAGTTATCAATAATGCTCGATAATCGTACTTGATTAATAACGCGAAAGCGTTGGCTCGATTATTAGAATGCCCATTGGTCTCCCGAGTCTTTCGCTTTCTAAGAATTTCGAAACTAAGAAGAATTTCGAGCCGACCATTCGTAAAAATGCGACAGGTTATTGTTTTTTGTCGAGATACAAAATTGCTTCTTAAAGAGCTTTATTTGCGATACTCGAGTTAGTTAAGTCGATAAACGGAAAAATCATACAAAATTATAGGAAGAAAATAAATTACATCCCTAAGCGCTACGATTGCCAAATGCACCACGTATTTGATAAATGACGCGGTATCGCCGTACCGCTCAGGCGTAAACGGCAAATTTTCCTACCCTCTCGGGCGGGCCACATTTTACCCCCAGGCTTCCTCGACCAATTTTAATATTATCCCCGTGAGCGATCTTTCTCCGAGCCGCGCTGCTCAAATGGAGCACTCGTGAATCCTCGGCGATGCATCTCTTCCGGCGGACGCTGCGCTTAGGAATATAAAGCGCGCGCTCTCGTAGTTGCGAGAGAAGGAGAAGGAAAGGCGAGGTAGACGGACGGGACGCAAAAGGTGGAATGGCATCGGGCGAGTACGCGATACGCCATGTGCATCTCTCGGAAATGGCGCGCGCACATCCGAGAGGCGGTAAAGGAATAGGAAGAATGGTCCGCTTTGTGTCCAGGAGCAACTGCGATCCTGCGGCCCGCAGACAAGGAGAGCGGGAGCTTGAGTTACCTGCGCGGCGGCAACAGGCTCTGAGCACATTGTCGCGCAGTCGTTTATTGTGCGCAACGGAGAGGGAATGTCGGTCCCGAATCCAGGGAGGGAGAAGGGAACCCTAGTAGGGACCTGTGGCTATTTATAAATGGTACTGAACTTGAGGACTTGCGCCCCAGGGCCGGTATAGAAAAGGGGAAGGGCCGAGCCTGTTGTTAGGGCTACTTCACCTTGCGCGTTAGTTAGGCGTACTCGTGGACCGACGCAAGAAGTACCTCGTGTGGGAGTATACTGGACAGACTAGGTTAATGGTACCAGCGAATGCGCAGCTAAGCGGTGAAAAATTAGTTTTTACTCTTCGAGTGATTCGACTCGCTCGGCGCTCCTTTCGTTATTATTTCAAGGTTCGGTTACATTTTTTAATTTCGTAAAGATTGATTTGAGAAAAGTGAAGCGAGACAATAATTACGTTCGATAGGCACGTTTTTCCAAAATGTGTTATAGTTTTCGACTGACGTTCTTCTACGATATAATTTGTAGATTATTTAGGTTTAGGCTCTGCGACCTACGCGTAATAATCCAGTACAACAAGCTGCCTTTTAAAAATGGATTGATACAACTTACGCGGTATCGGGCGATTCGCTCGTTAAACCAGCACATCCATCATAATTTTTATTTCGCGCAACTCCCGTACAAACACAAGCCGTACCTGGCGATCGTAAGGACGCGACTCGTCACTGCTCCGTGAGCTTAATCGACCTTAACGATCGTAGAAGTATCGATCTCTAAGAGAGCGTTGTACAGTCTGCGAGTCGGTCTACCGTAGGCTCGTGTGGACGTTCACCTCTCGCACTTTATTCCATCTCTCTCGGCGAACGATCCACACGCTTTAGCCGAGTCCCGGTTGGGTGGAATCGCACGTCTACGGGGACATATCTGGGCTGAGATTGTTCGCGGAGGGGATAAGGACGAGACGGGAGCACAGGTTGCCAGTTTTGGTCAACAGTGGCACCTCGGCGTTGTAGCCGTGCAGCAGCAGCAGCAGCAGCAGCAGAAAACCGCAAAACGAACGGATGTGCCTCGTTTGTTCGACGGCGCAATTGCGCTTACGAGTACACGGCTGTTGTGTACACGTAGAAATGCATTACGCGGGCATTTTTCTCGCTGAAGAATGGCGTAGGCTCGAATGGATGTGGAATTACGTTATACTTGACTGTGTTGCACCAATGATCGTTTGTTACCCAGAAACAGTCGATAAGCCGCATTACCGTGTAATAATATATTTGGACTTCGGACATCCTTCACCGAGTCCCAACGTAAAAAATATCTTGCATTGGGTAACGCACCGAGTATCGCGTAACGATATTAATTTGCTTGATTCGTAGTAAGATAATGTGCAATATGTTCGTATAGCAAATAGTGGCCATAAAGTTCGTTTGTAAAACGCATGCAATGCATATTTCATAACTATTCTTACGAATATTTTAATTTGACGTAATAAATTATTGAGTTTGAAAGTACGACGCGGTAATTTATATTAAAATTGAAACCTTAGCTTCGGAAAGACATAGCAGATACAATATTTTATTGTACCACTCGAGTATCCGAGTGCCTGAAACATCGAGGAAAAGAAAAACATTTAATACTCAGAAGCATCGAATGAGAGTTGTAAATGCAAGTATTTACGCAGTTTTCTTATTCGAAAAGGTAAACACGAAGAGACCGATGAAAGAACTATCGAATTACTAGTACTACAAGGCTCGCCGCGCGGCATTTCGTATTATTTCACGCGCATCATTGTCGCGCAGTCTCGAAGAAAAACACAGGCGCGACTGCTCGTTTTATACGTCGGCAGTCGGATGTAATCGCCAACAAGGATCGAGCAAAGAGGCTCGTACTGGCTCGCGACAACTGCGCGATGAGCCGTAATGAGGCCGTTTTTATGGTCTTTCGCTCGAAGGCTATCAACTCCGAAATGGGGTTGGGTAGATCGCTACTTTACGACAAAAGAAAAGCTAACTGCCTAGATTCGTTCGTTATTTATGATGAAAATAAAAGATAAGAGCCACTTAAGTATCCGCGCTAAATATTTGAATAAATCTATTTAGGAAGGCAAAATAGTTAATAAATATTGCCTGCCGGAAGACCTGCTGTAATTTATGAAATGCAAGAAGATTGAATGAAGTGACAGTTGCTTCCGACGGCTGTCGTCGGAAAGTTTGGATACGACTTTAGTCGCGTGAATTTCTTTTAAATTTTTGACACTAGACGTAGCAGAATGTTTTAATTGTGCACTCGATAACTCGTGGGAGCTGACAGAATACGTGTTCACTCCTTCGAATGAGCTTTTTCTTTCAACTTTTAAGTTTTCTTTTAAGGGTTTCTTTTGCGTTTCTCGCGTTTTTGGCCACTGACGATAAAATGCTATAAGCGCATAATGCTTTGAGTTTATTTTACAATTTCACGTAGGAATTTACGTAGGAATTAAAGTAAATGCATAACTTTTGACGTATTAATTTTCGTTTGCCACTATAGCAATAGTAAAAAGAATGCGATTGGTATTTGTCAAGATTAGCCAAAGTCAATCATCAACTCCAACTAAATAAAACAATATAACTAATTTTCGAAATTGTTTCTTCGCAAAATATCTAAATCTGTTGGCGCTACAGGCAACTTCCACAAAAGTCGCAATTCCGTTCGATGGACGTTCATTTTCCACATTCCAATCGCGGCTCTTTGCGCACGCACGCACTCCCTCGCCATCTATAATAACTCTCGGCGCGCCTCTTTTAGTTTTCCTTTTACGCGCATAGTAATCGCGCACAGCGATACCAAAACCTATAATTTGGAATACCATTCTTCGAAGAAATGGCCAACGAAACATAACGAAGTCTCCGATTACTAGAAGCGAAGAATGTACTCGTGGCAACCGGTGGCGCTTCACGTATCAAGATCGACATGCTCCGTGGCTTGTCGATCTCATCCTCCACCCCTGAACGGTGTATCGGCGTCCAGAAAGGACGGGTGAAACATTAAATAAGGAAACAAATGGATGAAAGTAAGTTTTTATTGCGCAACTTGGAAAAGGGCAATTTTGACGGAGGGAGCAGTCGAGGAGCTGATTTTGTTATCAAAGAGAGAATAATTGTACAATTAGGCGATTTAACGTAATTAAAGTAGTGCTAAATTTAAGCCAGTGGACTTTCATGCACAAAGAAAATTGTTTACTTAATACGGTAGCAGGTGCGCAGCAGTTAATAGAGTAGTGCTGTGAAGCTACTTGTACTTCGCGTAAGTTACAAAAGTATCAAAAAGTAGAGATAACAAGACGATGCGATATGTTGTACCGAACTAAATATGTTGTACCGAATGACAGGATTCATCAAACATATTCTCAGCATCTAAGCGATCGATACTCAATTTTACAATGACGTAGAAAGATTTAAATTTAAATCTTTTTATGCGACGCATCCCCAGCGTTTGATTTATTAAATTTTCTCGGAGTGATTACCGGATTGATCGTCAAGCGGAGTAAAAAGCGTGACTCTGCAGCAATAAAAAGCCTTTAATCAGTTTAATTCTTAACAAAATATCTTTGTTTGAATTATTCATGAATGCTATTTCAGATTGAACAGTACGAAGCCGTCGTAACACAAAGAAAATAGAAGGATTAGCACGAGAGAAACATTGCCGACGAAAGAGAGCAGAGAACAAGGAGAAAGAGCAAGGAAGATAGTAAAAAGCCAGCGCAAGAGAAAGAGAAAGATGAAGCGAACAAGGAGGACCGGTCCGAGGTCTTGTAACATGCAATCTTCGCCCATTGAAGACGCGCTGGGAAACTGCACGGTTATTATGCCTCTCAATGGGCTAGGAGACGAGGAGGAGGAGGAGGAGGAGGAGGAGGAGGAGGAGGAGGATAAGAGGAGGAAAGGAAGGGACGAGACAGAGAAGGAAGCAAGAATGTCGAACGTGTATCGTGGAAAGAGGTTGGAGAGACGCCGAGCCGAAGTTTCACCGAAGCAGGGAAGTATTCCTCAAACCGTACCTCCCGATTTTACCGCACGCAATATCGCGAAGGAACCGCAGAAAACTTAACAAAAGTACTCGACTCCTATGCCCTTGGTGCACGAGAGAAGTTCTTCGCGAAGAGAGGGATGAGTTTCGTTGCCTTGCGATCTTTCGAGCTAAAGGCTTTGTGAAAGGTGCAAATTTTTATTTCCTTAAAAAGATATAACTTGGACCATCCGAGTGAGCTTAACCATAAACAAAGCATGTCTATTGGCTATCACATGGAAATGTAATGCTCCTCGTTATTTAATTCGAAAGTTATCCTATTGTTTCTTCAACTGGTGATTTCAATGCTATGTTATTTGATTATTTAATCGTGTATTATAAAGCATATTTACAATTGCTTGCGACAAGGACAATGATTTTTAAACTTCTCCTTTGATTAGTTAATACTGAAATTACTTGCACGACCCGAAATTAAACATCCGATTTCGATGATTTTTATTCTTAATTTTCGGTCGCGCGATGGCATTTCTATGGGTTTTCGAGCGAACGAAACGTCGAATCGACGAGTGATGGTAACGGATTTGACAGCACTCGTGAAAAAACAACGCGTCCAAAGGTGGACTCGAGCAATCCTTGGTATCTGTGTCGCATCTCGTCGGTGAAATTATCAAATTGCGATCGTTTGAGTAAAGGTTTCTCTATCCTCGGACAATCTTGTCGATTTGCGGCACCAGATTCGTGCGGAGGACAAGTTGTTCATCAATGTATCAAAACCCACGCAACGACAATTTCTTCGTAAATGCAACAACAGCAACCGAGCCTCTGACTAATCCCTGCACCATCAACTCCCGAGGCGGCACGATAAAAGCAAAAATTTCTCAAGCGCAGACGTAGACTCCCCGCGAGTTTCCAGGCACTAACTACTTCTCGGCCCGCGTCTGAGACTCGTGTTGTCTTCTCTCCTTCTCCGTTGGTCGTGTCGCGTAAGACAGGATGCTGACAACTCGATTATCGAAGCTGCTGGTGTGTACGCCTTCATTCACTGTACGAGCCAAGCCTCGCACGACCGGCATACACACAAAAGTCTCGTTTGATAGCCCTCGAGGCTGTTACTGTTGTTGTTGTTGTTGTTGTTGTTGTTGTTGTTGCTGCTGCTGCTGCTGCTGCTGCTGCTGCTGCTGCTGCTTCTGCTGCTGCTGCTGCTGTGGAATGTCACGCTGAAGAAAGAGAAGGAGAAAGATACGGACACCTTGGCTGCGCGATAAGCCAAGTGCACGATGAAAGCACTGCGTCGACGTCGTTTGCGTACGAAGAAAGAAAAAGAAAAGGTACAGTATACGCGCTGCGAATTGCTCGCGATTATTGATTCAATTGAGCGGACGCCGATCCGAATTGCCAACGATGTCTTTGCTGGCTGCTTTCAATTGTTTTGATATGAGAAAGGCGGCCGTTTGTTATGCCTTGCACTTATTGAGGATTAATGAAATATTTGTGGAAATAAGTCGTCCCTGTTGTTTTATATTGTTAGGTCGGTGTATCGTTGAGCGGCATCCGGCGAAGATCCCAATTAATGCGATATATATTAAATGCCGCTCTATATCTTCTATACGGTATCAGAATTCATATACGGTAAAATGGATATTTTACCGTATATTATATTTGTAAAGTATATCTTTCAACTTATAAACATAATTGTCATCGGCAATAATACTTTTGCCGAGATAAAACAATTGGCAAAAGCATGAACTGCCATACGATCTACAATAATTGAAAGGATAAAATACTAAGCCGACGTTTATTTAAATTTACAATAAAATGATAACAATTGCTTTCGACTTATCGCGGCACTTCAGGTTAATTAAAGTAAACGGCAACAGTAAAATAATGGTAAAACTTACAATTCAATATTCATTTGTTGAATTACGTACCGAATACTTGCAACATGAAACGATTTTATCGAATGAGATTAATAATCTTTATAAGAGGGAGCAATTTTGATCAGTCGATTGGATTCGATTTTCCGCTCGGCGAAGACGCACAGCAAGCGGGTCGCGGCTGCCCGAGTAAGACAGAGGAATCAAAGAAAGAAACATCATCTCTCGGCATTGAATTCCGGGCCTATACGAGCGCCTCCCTCATCAACCTCAATTAAACTCCAGCGTCTAGCATTTACGCTCTCGCTTCGCACCCGAGGCGCTTCGTCACAACGCGACACACGCGCATACGTACGCAAGTGCGCGATCGCTTAAAAAATTTCGATGGATTTGTATGGAGTTTCAATTCTAGAGATCCTGGCTTTCGTTAGTAAAACATTCGGATGTTTTAACGAACGTTTTTATCATTTCATTTCATTCGGAATTAAATCAATGCACGACTTTCGAAGGAAGCTTCCATGAAAAACGATTCGGACAATTTCATAAGAAATTGGCTTATGAAAATCACTGTCTTCGTAATTCAAGTTACAATTTATCATGGTGACATAAAGCAGTGAAATGGTTTCTGCGTCGTCGAAGTATACTTTAAGTGGATTTTTCATTGTTAATTATTCGCGTACGACAATGAAATTTACGTGTCATTCGTCATACCGATTTCCTAATAATTCTTTTATCAATCACGCGCGAATCCCGATTTTTTATCGCATTACGGCACTCCAACTTGTGACTAAGTGGATTTTCATTTAACTCGGAAAAAAAGCAATTTTTTTATACACCCTCCTTTGTACGATGGAGAAATGAACAAATGCGTGATTACGTAGAGTCGAGGAGTTGCTTGCGAGTTATTGGTCCATTGCGAGACTCGAGGAATGAACCAGACGTATTTCTCCTCCTTTTCTGCTGCATCTCATCGGTGCGATCACGTGCTCTCGCTCACAAAGGCAATTCAAAGACGCCTTCCATTCTGCTTTACACGTATGCAGAAGTATACGGATACTTATACAAGAAGAATATAAAAGTGTTGCTTTTTCTCACTAGAGTGAAACGATCTCATTCTACCGGAGTGGGTAGTTTTTACCAACGCGATGGCATGGATTCAACTGTCGAGTATATAGACTTTAAACGCAGCTCTCGCCTACTTTAAAACCACCAGAAATAAGAGGCTCGATAAAGCGCTTAAGTCAAAAAGTCAAAGTAAATATTAGAGTTATTTCGATAAAATTTACCATTTTTATTTTGATAATTCAGAGTTATTTGCAGAAGTAATATTTGCCGGTAATTTCTCATCTTAATCTAACAGGTTATCTTGAACTATCAACATATTAGTTGTACTTTGTACTGTGCATATTTGAATTTACATTACCTCTTGATTATTTATACAATTTATAAAAAATTCTACAATATGTATATATATTAATTAGGTGAATTTACTTTACCGTTACATTAATCGTTCGGGAGTGGTGTAAGTTATGAACTTTAGAACATCTAAAGGTAGAGAAGTTTACTTATCTTATCTCACTCACATTTTAATCTCCATTTAGTATGTAATGGTAGAAAATAACGAAGGTATACGAGTTCCAGACTCTTTCGGTATAAAATTCATATACGGAGCAATTTTTTGAGCAGCACACGAAAATATTTACAAGAATACAAACGAATCAGAATACAGTACTACAAATAATGAAATGAAAATACGTTCACAAGGAATAGTGAGCAAAAAATTAAAAAAAGAAACGGTCGAAATAGGACAGCAACGATCGACTCAAGTTTGACAGCGTAAAAATATGATACGAAAGAACAATCCTTTTTTCACACAGAGCATAAACACCAAGAGCCGCGTGAAATGTATCGGGAACTCAACGATCCGTAAAAGCGTTTCGAGCTTCAAAATATCGTTTTTTCAATCTTCCTTAATCTACGCATCTAATACGCTGCGAGCGTTCCTCGTTCGGCCTCTCAAAAGCCCCCCTCGAGCATCCGATTTTCACTCCACCGGGAACATTCCCGCGACACAATGCGCCCGTCGATAAAATCCAAACGAAGGAGCAAACCAAGGATCTTCGAAAAACCAGACAAAGGACAAAGTGGAGATAAGAGCGCGGAAGCGTACCTTAGGCACTTAAGCAGAGCGCCCGGGTTACCGTGAATCGCGCAGACCAGTATCAAGGGGCGAATTAATGCGGCATCGAATGGAAGTCAAAGGTCATTGAAAAACATCGAGCCATGGGAATGCTCTCATCCCGGTCAACGGCTCGTCAACGGTTCGTCGACGTGCACTCGAGAAAAAGAGCAGCGCCTCTTGTCTCTTGAAGCGGGGTGGTGTCGCGTGTGCCGTGGAACGCCGCCCGCGGATTATGAGCTTGTGTCGCGGACACTGGCCTCCGTCGGCTGAACTTGAATGGCCAACCGGGAGGGGAAAAAGGAAAAAGGCAAGGAACGAGAGGAAGAAAGGAGTGAGAGGAAAAAGCGAGAAGAAGCCTTTGAAAAGTGATAGGCTCCATGAGTTGGAGGGAGCGTAGCGTAGCTCGCGGGGCTTTGAACCTCGGGCAGCCTTCTCTTCCTCCTCCTCCTCCTCCACCGCCACCTCCTCCTCCGCCGCCCCCTTCGAGAGGAAAAAGGGTCTGTCGATCTCTCGTGCGCGTGTCCGACTTCCGCTTCGAGAGAAGAGAGGACGCAGCAGCGGCGGCGACGACGTCCGGCTCCCTCGATTCTATAAAGAACCGCTGCGCCGGGGTTGGCGAATCAAACGCCCTCGCACGTATGTGAGAGCCAAGCTAATGGCTTGCTTACGGGTCTTTTATGTGGACATAATCTGGCAAAGCGAGACATCGATTGGAGTCTGATTGCGATAGAGATGGAGAAAGAAAGGAGCAGAGGAAGAGGGACGGCATTTTTAGGGACTTTTACGGTCGGGGGGCTTTCACGGCTAATTCCGACCAAATTATTTCTGGACCGTTGGTATTGTCAATACCGCATGCAGTTGTAGATTAGCCGCTGATATGTTTACTTTGACTTTTGTTCGTTTGCAAGTCCACTTTTTGATGTTCAAGAATCAATTTGCTGCGCGTGTATATTTTTTGATTAATCATAACTGCAAGGAATTCCTTGAATGTTCAAATTGGATACGCTTTGAATGAAACTAGAGGTGATCGTCATTGGTTTAAATTTATTACCTTATCTGTACATTTTTATACGCCTGCGCGTGAAATCATTCGCAGTCCTCAAATTCTTAAGACTTTAAGAACATTAAAACTTATTGCACCTTCTTAATCTTAATTTATAATGTAACTACTGGATCATTAGGTTTTCCTTACTTTCGCGCACAATTTCATCGAACGAAAAAAGTCAGATAACTCGAACATAACTTGAAAAACTCTCGTTATGCGATTTAACACTTGGATTTCGTTTATCATCCATTTTTAATAATAAATAATTGTTTAGTTTATGTACTAATTGTATGCCTCGAACCACGCATGTACTGTAGACGTATTTACAAAACGAGTATCGTGGAATAGCTAATTTACATTCAATAGCAGATTTTGAGATATTCTCGCATGACCGCGAGAATATCTCGATACATTTGGCCTCAAGTGTTAAAAACGGTAAAAGAGTCGCCCCAATGTGTTTCGTTAAAACAGTTTCGTCACTTAAAACTTCAATCAGTCGCGACAGCCCCGCTAAAAGGAATTCATTCGAATATTCGCTAAAAGGAAAAGCAGTAACCGATGTTACTGCTTCGGAGGCGGAGTGGGAGAAAAGCGAGAAGCGACGATCGTGTTACAGCTCATTCCGCGAATCCTTTGAAATGAAAATGACTTTGACTCCGTGGAAGCGAAAGATCTTGCGAGCGCTTGCACCTCGAACACGACGCGACAGAAACGCGGACGCGGGTGTCGAGTTCTCGGTCTCCCGAGGTTTTTACGTAGCAAGAGTTTATGTACGTTGCGACGTAGAAGCCTTTGGGACCTTTTTCCGCTCACCAAACGCTTTCTTCGGTGCGAGTTTCCTCGCGTTACTTTTCCTCACCGATGACAAGTCAGTTTTTTACAAAAGTTTTTCTTATATATATGTACAATTGAAATGTTTCGCTTGTGTATTTTTCAATGGACGTAAATGATATTGTATTATAAAAATAAAACTTTGTAATATAGCCTGTGTCCAACTATAATTTTGCGTTGAATATTTTAAGTTATAAACACTTACTCTTTAATGATACGAAAATTATCGTCTCTGTTGTTTTAAAAAATTTTTTCGTTGTCACTTTTTATTTACTTGAAATTTCCAGAATTTCCACAAACTAATAGATCTGAGAATTTACTTTTGGTATAACGTATATACGTGTAATTAAAATACTAAATAACGACATTTTTACGAAGTCATTGCTCGAAATGACGCAAGTAAAAATTAGAATTTTTATTAATGGGTTCATTGTAAGCATTTTCTACGATCAGTCATCTGGATAAAATTTTACAAATTTATTGGAATATGGATGTATTAGATGTGTATGTACGATTTTGACACATTTATGATGCATTTCTATGAATTGTGAAACGTCTGAAGCAAAAAAGGAGCTGTTAAAAAATAAAGTAGAAAATTCTTTTGAATCAAGAAATTGTAATGCGAGCATCTGTTGTATTATGTAAAATTTGTAAAATTACATAGCGAATTTACTTCAGCTAATAAAAGAAAGGAAAAATTAAATTAAAATTTTAGTAGTGAAAATAAGTTTGTAACATTCAACGGATAACTGCACGTGCATCTATTAGGCATGGGGTACAAAATAATAATTTGGATTATATTGAATAGTAATTTAATTTCACTACCATCTTCATTTAATTATATTTAATTCAATTCCGAAGGTTTCGAATGCTTACTCGCACAAGATATATCAAAGTCTGTGAGACGGTTGGCTCTCGAAGGCACAGAGCAAAACCGCAAAGTCGCTCGCGCATTCTTTGCGGTTACGGCAGCGATCGAGTGACGAAAAAGTGCAGTCGGTAGAGGATTGCCTTTGACACTTATCTGCTTGGACAGCGACTGAAAGGGAAGGAAAAAGAAAGATGGGTGGATGGATAGATAGATAGCGAGCGAGCGAGCGAGAGAGAGAGGGAGAAAGAGAGAGAGAGAGAGAGAGAAATGGAAAAGGAGAACGACATCATCGTGTGAAACGAGGATCCGCATTACGATAGAAATTCCTTGGTTTTTGCTTTTTCTTATCCTCTTTTTAACACGATTTTTTCTTCTCATTTTGTTAATTATTTCGGTTTCTGTATGCAAAGCGATTAAAAATAAAAAGTAAGCAAAATTGTATGCGGCGTGGCGTTCATTGCACATTTCTTGACCGTACTTTTTGCTGTAGGACACTTTCTTTAATCTTACGGAATAAAAAATATCCGGCTGCATATAATTGTGCCACGAAGATATAAATATCACAAAAATTTAATATTCATAAAACGCGTTGCAAGTATATTTTTTAAGATTTTAATTTGAATTATTGTTTTGTACATAATCTTGAGTATAACCGGGATTGGGAGTTTGTCACTTTAAATCGTAATAACGCTTTGAACGGTAACATTTGTAAAATATTTGCAAACCAATAAAATGATAAATTTTATACACGGCTGTTTTTTATTTGCTGTTTTTTGCAGCCTCTGATCGTTTATTTGGATACAAACCGAATGGCGTTTCGTAGTTTCCGGTCTATATTTATTGATTTTTGCATAATTCAAAGGATGCTCACGCATCATCAATTTCGATAAAAAGAGATAGATAAACTGGTTTCGATCAGCGGAAGTAGGATTAAAATCTCTGAAAAGGCTCGATCCAGTTACAAACTAGCAAATAAAATATTTCGAGTTTTAAGGACGACGGAAGAAAAAATGGAATCACCCGCAGGTGGCTTGGTAAGCAAGAAACTCAGGACGCAGGAAACAGGGAGAGATTGTTTTCTTTTACATGTTTAAAGTGCAATTGAGCTTCGATCGCGTAGTGAGCTTCATATTATACGGTCCCACTATTAATATGTTTTAATGTCGATAATGGAAACACCATTGTTCACGTGGAAAAGATCCTGTACAGAATGTAAGTAATAATAATCATTGTATCATTATTGAATTAATTGCACTCGAATCAAATTAATAGTTTTGTCCAATTACATAATCTTACTGTGCAACAACGTTTATTATAAAATTTGTAAAATTGCAAATAACTTTAATCGAGATCGCTGAACGTGGTTTAAAGATTATACAAGTTCTTTTGCATATTATATTAATGATGGCTTGTACTGTTTGTAATCGATTTTATATCGATCGAGTAGTTAATAATTGAACTAATGCGAAATTCGAATGAACTCGATGGTTACGCAACGGGTACTCTTAAAGTAATTTACAAGAAAATTACAAAGTGCAACATGAAGCCGTTTATATGCAAATTAGAATTTCCCCATAAGTAATATATAATTAATAAGTTTTTTCCGCAAAGTTCAATATCCTCTTTTTGTGTTTTTAAATAACTTTGAAATGTCGAAGACTAAAAATCGTGCTGCTACGCTATTATTACAAGAACTACCTCCGAAAATGCAACAAATAAATAGAAGCTTAAATGGTACAACGAAGTTTGATTTTAAATTAGTTTTCTTTTAATTGATTTCTTATCGCCACGTACAATAAACCTCGTTATATAAATACATTATACCTTGTAAATCTTCGATTTCTGAAAACTCCGTATGAAAAACATTCGATGGAAACAAATGCTTTCTTTATTCGGCACAATGAGCTTTCGAACGAGTCACTTTTTAGTTGTTTAAGAGATTTAAATGTAAGATTCTTTAGAGGAATCCCTTAGATTCTTAAGGTCTTAGAGTCACCCCCAGTGCCTCACAGACTGAGTGTTTTACCTAGAAACGTCTACAACAATGGTTCACCTACCGATCTTAAGCACGCGAACGCAAACTTATGAATAAAGAGGTCAAATTAAAGAAGTAACCGAGCTATGCCTAAGTACGTACAATATATCAAATCATAAAAATGACACAAATCCAATATTTAAAATACGAATAAACAAACGAGACTTGATTTGTCGAAGGCAACTGCCGGACTCGATACGATCGGTGTACAAAGTTGATCTCTTATTATACAAAAAAATGGAATCTCATTCTTAGCGACAGTGCAGAGAGAGGCAGTTTGTGAAATCGGCCCTTCTCTCTCTCTCTCTCTCTCTCTCTCTCTCTCTTTCTTTTCTTCTCTCGGTGAGTCGCGCCAGGTCGTTCGAATGAACGAACGAATGAATACACACGGACAAGCCACCCCCGTTAAACCTTCGCGACGGGGTGCCTTCTGCCTCTCTTTTTTTCTCTCCCGCGCGGTAAGGCAAACGAACTGGATTCCACATCCAGGACTCGACGTGCACTCCTCTTTTGCTGCTGCGTTGCCAAGTTTACTTCTCACTCTTTCTCCCCACCCCCTCTCACTCTCTCTCACTCTCTTTCTCGTCGATTCATCACCGACTCCCCCAAGCTTAACCTCGCTGAGGAATTTCGGCCGTCCCGATTTTTAGATTTCGACATTCATGTCTCGACAACGCCATGCGAAATTTTTAAGTGCGTATTTCTCTACTTCTGGAAATTTTGAGATTTCAACGACAACTGTACCGAGGCCAGGTGTGACTTTTGTAACTACGTTTTACCATTCGACCGACAATGTATGCATTATGCCTGACCGAGATCAAACAATACCTCAGGGTGGCGGCATTTTAACCGCAATTTCTGTAATTTATGACTAACCGTAATTTATAACGGCGCTCACTGTCTCGTATTAGTATTCTAATATTTTAAATATGATCACTTATTTGACGAATTAGCACAACTCTGCTAGTAATAAAAAATCTATAAATAACTTTCGCGAGGACAACGTTCCAAGAGTCGCATTTTATTCGTACGCGCCGAAGCTACCTTTTTATCTTGCAGTTTATGCCACTGTCATGTTACTCATAAATGATGCACTAACAAACTTGTGGCTTTTATAAAAGAGCTCTAACCACTGCTCCCTGGTGATAAAATAAAATACCAAAATACTAACGAGACAAACAGTTGGATCGACTACTCGGACATTCAAACCGTCTCCCAAGTTAATAATCCAATAATCGAATTCGCCAAAAGAATTCACATCCCAGTATCTACGTATGTGGGACAAGTAAACCCAGGATTCGCACGCGTCCTGAGAGCGACCTCCTAAAGGGATACGAGAAAAATGTATGACGACCCCTACCCGTCTAACCGGTCGTCCACCCGCGCAAATGTGCCAATCAGAGGAACACGCATGCGCCATTAGAAGAGAAGCAAAATAAAGAAAAAAGATCACGGGACGTGCATAAAGGACATTTGGTTGCCTCTAGAATTATTCTTTAATGCTTGTTTGCTTATATAAGCAGGGACATTTGAATTCGAGGACGTGCCTTGGTATTTATTTAGGTGAATTGTAGTCGATCAAATACACTTCTCTTTTTCATTTCTAATCTAAATAATCACAATGAAAAATCTGCTTTTTCCAACGAGGACCAAGATTTTTAACGATCAGACGTTGTCTTCTTAAACAGCCACAGCTTAAAAGAATCGTTAATACATATCTCGTTCGGTATTTTTTCAACGTAAACGTTTTCATTTGTCTCGCAATTTATTTTAAAAGACTTAGCCGTCTATGCACCAAAAAATGACATTGGTACACAAATGTAACTGGTCTTCTATTTGTATGCATCGAAATCCCTAGAAGCTCGCGCATTCATTAATCTTGCGTAAAGGGGGTCCGAAATCAAAATGCCGTTTTATTCGCTCGAGTCAACTGGTTCCAACTACAACCAGATTATTAATCCATTTACGAAATGCTCAAAATTGTCATACGCGACGCGCGAGGACTCAATTGCAGAGAACGATAAAAAGATGGATTGCGTGACTGTCAAGCTTCACGCACAGAGAGCGTTGCTACGCGAAAACTCCCGCGGAAAAACCTGAGCGAACGATGCAGATCTACGCAAGGGCGAGGTCAGGGCGACCGGGAGCTCGTACGTGCATCGCGCGCCACTGGGGCCACGAGACTTGGATTCGGCGGCCGTATCATTTCATTAGACCATTAAACAATCAGGCCCTGGGAGGCGCGGCCGTGCACGAGATGCTCGCGGGTCTCGCTCGTGTCCCTTGCAACGAGAGACGATGACGGTCCCACCAGGGCAGCTGTGAGCGCGCGCCTTGTCCCTTGTAATTTGCGTTACGTAGGAGTGCGAGCCCAAAGTCGGTGGCCACTTGTCGCACTTACTGCTCGCCGAGGGGGGGGGGGAGACTTTCATTACGCCGTGTACACGTACGCGTTTTCTAGCGCCTTTGTTGTCCGCGACACCCAGGCATTTCCAGTTTATTAAATCTCTCTCCCTCGCCCTCGTTTTCTTCTTCTTCTTTCTCCATTCGTTCCGCGTCCCCATTGTTTTCTTGCACTTTAAGGATGCTTACGAGTTTTTAATTGGCATGGAATCTACCGCGGCTAACGAGTTTTTCACGTTTCACGCGCGCGAGTAACGCGGTGCGAGTGACTGTTGCGTGGCCGATGACAAAAATATCCCTATGGCTGCTAATTTCCCAATCCGGATGAAACTCGTTGGATTTTATTTTATCGCCACTCGACAATTCATCGTTAAGATGGAAGATTCTTTTACCACGTAGAAAAGGTAATCGTGAAATGGCTAAAATCTAATGAAATCTTTGCATCGAGTATCCTCGGCATACCCACAAGATCCAGTCATCGTGCGTAAAGCTTAGCAAGTTTCTTAGAATATCATTGAGTCATTCCTCACTTTATCAACCACAACTTCTTATTAGTCGCCCGAATCAATCATCAATACGTTATAAAGACGCAACTGGACATCAACCGTGTTAAGTAACCAAGTGCCGGCATCTATGAGATCGATGTAACGCGCGATGTTCCCACGAATCGCGAGTTACGTATAATTTGCCGATCACCGAACGAACCACATAGAATGCCTGGTAAGCCTCTTGCGGGTCAACATCACTTGAACCAATCCTGATGGCAGCTGCTACGGTATACGATGACGCATACGCGTCGCGAATCTCCTTGAAATTAGGCATATATGTTATAATAGAGATGTGACAAGTAGGCGGCGCTTTCGATCCTTCGCTGCAATCCCCGTTAATTCATTTTGGCACTCCATTTAAGGTGAGCCTGAATTGCAATAAAATCACAAATGCAATAAAATATTGCTAATGCTATTCCTAAGTTATATTGCGTTATGCGTGACTTCGGATATTAGCTACGATATCTGTGGGGCAATATAGTTTTGTTAGTAATAACGATCTCGATCTCGTAATTTTCAGTCACGTACTCTTTATCCTCGACATTTTTATTACAAAATCAACCAGTGATATTTCGAAGTCCTAATTAGGGCCCAACTGAATGTTGAAAATGCAAAATGTGACAATGTATCGGTACAATGTATCAATGTTTACAGCTTGTTTGCATGCTACTCGTGCCATCCCTAAATATTATTGAATACGGGGGAATGCCATTATCAATCATAAGAAGTGAAACTGTGAAGTCATCGCTTCCCTCAGCAAAGTTTAATGAATTCACGCTCTAGTTTTAAATAATGAATAGCCGGCATAATTTTCCGAGTAACTTAAACTGTTAGGCCAATGCATTAATACAGTAAGCCTATTCTTTTTGTACCGCATAAAATGAAACGATTCTTTCCTCAAGAAAAAGGAGAAAAAGAAAACACGATAAAATCTCTCAACACTTATTTCGCGTACGTCCATTCGTTCCGTGTAATCGTTCTAAATTACAGTAGCATCTACATTTGACAAACGATAACTAGCCGATAAAAATTTTGGATAAATCCAGGAAACGTACACGCCAATAACGAAGCAACGCCTGCACTTGGTTTAATAGCGTCCGATTGGAAAGTGCGTGACGAACTGCTCCGTAGGAAGCAGTTTCTTCTCTCGAGGTCCGCGGTTTGGTCCACTGCTGAGGTCGAGTCTCGCCCAGTGCGCAAAAGGAACGTAGCTAACGGTTGATACCGCGCTGATGCCCAAGGCTGCCTTGACGGGGACGTGCGTGCGAGCCACGTGCCACGACGGCGTCTTGTTTTCTTCCTTCTGACCGACGGAGATGGCGTCGGCGTTACGCTTCTTCGCGGCGAGATAATTCAAATTCGTATTGTCGTCCTCGGCCACTGTTGTTCCTCTCCCGCCTCCCGCTCTTCAATAGCACGCGCGCGCGCTTCGAGTGACTTATTGTCACTCCGGATTGTACGCACAATATACATGAATAGGGAACGTGATCCCGTTTGATTGCCGCGGATTGTCCGAGCGGTGCGTTCTTTCGGCTCCTATGACCATTTTCGTTGATCAGGGCTAATTTAGGTAAGTGACGCGTTGTTGCGTCGAGCGCGGCGGATAAGTGTTTTTGAAAAAACACAAAACGCTTCGCGGCTGGAAGTCAACCGCTAGGATCCAACGAGGCTTTTGTCGCGAGGGCACTGATATATTTTCCGTTTTCTATCGATGAATGTTACAATGGAAAAGTAAAATGGATCGTCGCTGTCGATGTCGGTTATCGATATCATTGGAATTTCAAAATATCGTTAGACCAGTAAGTAGAGTTATTAATAAATGTATAAAAATAGAAAAATGAATTTTATTGGTTGTCGGATTAATTAATTGAGAAATCGATCATTCTTATCGGTTATCGATTTAATGCTTTTCCGCCAATGAAATCGTTTTTTACGCGATCTAACGCGTAAAAAAAGTTTCCTTCTGTTTCGTGTTTTAGAAACTAATGAGAAACGAGCATTTTAGTCATTTACGGTATTTAATGAATTGTAAATAGAATGTACAATAGAAACACACGAAGCACGATCTCGGCAATAAATGGCTTCTAGGAATATGTACTCTAAAAGGATAGATAAGCTTCGTAGATAAGCTTCGCGCGCATTGCCACATCCTCGCGACTGCGCGAAGCAAAACCGAGCGACAGGTCTTAGCACCAGAAGTGCAGTGACAGCGGCATCGCGAGCCCGTGTCGATGATCCTGACGCACGATCCTGACCCCATCATTAGCATGGCTAAACGTGCGTTTTAACGAATACGCGCGGCAGCGAACAGTTAGCAATCTTAAGAAAAAGATCAATCTTCGCTATAAAATGCTGGAACAATGGCCCAACAAAAAGTCGCGGAACAAGTCTCGTGCTTGCTATCACGATCGTGACTTATCGCGGCAACTGGACTTTAGCAGCAATTGAGATATCACCGTCTAGTCGCAGCGGTACGGACAATCGGGGTCGAGCGATATGTTCACCTCGTGGCGAATTGCGCTCTTTACGTGCTAATTTCCTCGCCCCACTCTCGAGAGTGCGCGAGTGTCCCTGCTCTTGAAATCGACTTCCACGAGATTTATTTCACTTCGTCGCCGTCGGACACTATCCATCTTCCTGCATTACCTAGGCTTCCTGCATCACGTTTCCATTTTCTCAGAGGATGTTAACTTTTTTATTTCAATTCGTACAATTGATGCGCGCCGAGCTCAATATGTGTTAAAAATTTGAAGATCTAGCCGATAAGAAGTACATAAATCCTTCGAACAATTAGCTGGCTTTATTTGGCATTACGTAGACGCGAATTTGTGATTCATGGGGCGATACTAATAAAGGTAGATTATTTTTACGAAAAAGACTATTAATCATTTTGAATCGTATTTTCTTTTATCAATCTTTATTGAGTTTTAATAGGAAGCAATAAATTTTAAGAGCCCGCAGTATGATCTAGGTACTCAATGAGCACAAATGGAAATGAATAGGGTTTTGTGAAAACATAAATTACAATTGTTTTTATAGGCATATTCGGATAAAACGAACGAGAATTATTAAGAACGAAGTATATTAATCGAGTACTGCATTGCCCAATGTGGCAGCGTTCGTTTAGTGCGACTGCTTATAAGTGGCGTATTTTTTCACTCGACGGCTTCGTTAAAATCATCCATTTCCACTTCAGTTCTACGTGCGCGAGATCTCCGAAGCTCTAAAACCCGGTGAAATATCGAGGGAACGGTTAATTGCCCCCGTCATTAGCATGGCTGAACGTGCGTTTTAACGAATACGCGCAGCAACGAACGGCTAGGAATCTTAAGAAAAAGATCGGTCTTCGCTATAAAATGCTGGAACAATGGCCCAACGAGAAATCGCGGATAGGCATTTTAAAAAATGTCGAATACAATTATCTCTTTTACATTAAGCGGAGCCATGGTGGCCTCCCGAGTGACTCGAGCCACGAGCGCACGATGTTTTGCACGAAGAAAATGCTCGATCGTCGGCGCGTTGTTTCTTTATATTCCCCGAGGTTATGGACTTCGATTCGGTCTTACGCTTTATGCTTGGCTGGCTACCGCTCCTCCATATGCCCATGCGCCTTTCCTCACGACTGACTGCAGCCAACAGTTATAGCTGTTGCAGGGAAAGGAGAGAGGCAACGAGCGAGACACGGACGCGACCTAAAGCCTAGAGGCCGAGGTGCGCTACCTTAAAATAACAGTAGCAGCGTTGTCGTCCGATTTTCATAGCAGATCAGCTCTTTGTGTACGTTTCGCTCGCATGCTCGATCGTTCATTTTCAAGTGACGGATCGATAAATTTAAAAGCCCGTTACCACTTAGCCATTTTATTTTCGACACGAGGATTAGGCGCAAAGAGTTTTTAAGCCTGTTTATATACACATAAAGAATCCTCGACTCTGAATTTATGAACTACTCGATTCCGTTTTATGAAGTAAAAAGTGCCTAAGCTCAATTGTCGTGTCAAATTATTGTAATTTAAATCGTCAACTCTCGAGCTAATTAGTAACTTTGCCTACGATAATTTTTCCCCTCGTTGCGAAACGCGTTATCTCATCCACTCGTCGCACATCTAATACATTACATTACCTTATGCAAACATAATATTATGCATTATCATATGCGATCGCGCGAATTTAAGGTATTGTAAATCGATTTCTATGAATTGAAATTCCAAGTTATGTGTATTTCTGGTGTCAAACCGACGTTTTCTTTCTTCTCTCTGACGTAACTTTTACGTAGCGGACACACAGTGCGAAGAAAAAGAGGTTCCGTAAATCGAAGGCACAACGGCACAACGGCACAACGGCACAACGAGAACGCGCCTCTTGCTATATTTTTTCCTCAAATTTTCGTCGTTGCTTTACCGCTACGCCTTGGCGTCACTCCGCAGACGCACAATTACCGCGTATCTACACCTGCGCCCCACGAGGACGTTATTATTTTTTCTCGTTTGCGGAATAGGTTGGGTGCTCCTCTCGTGAGAAAGCTTTCGTACGCGGATTTTTGTGCGCGGACATTCCGAGCACGTTTTAAACTCCATTGCTAACCGATAGGGAGGCGGTGAAAGTTTTCGTAAAGAATACTAAACTAGTGTATTGCTTTCTATTCTTTTTTTTTTAGCTATCAAAAGCGAGTAGACGAGCTATCACACGCGAACGATCGCAATCGTGCTTTGGTAATTTTATAGCAATGGCCGCAAATTGAATTTGATAGGCAATTGCGCCCAGTGCATCTGAAATTTACGAGCAAACGTGAAATTCTTAGAAATTTACGGTACGAATGTAATACGTGTAAGGGTAAAATGCCATAATGTCTCGATTGACTTATCAGTGATAAGTGGTTGGGAAGCTTCTATCATAAGCCACTATTATTAGCCATTAAGCGAAAAATTATCTCGATACCGGTTACACGGCAGTATTGCGCAAACTGAAAAATCAGAAAATTACGGCATGCAAAGAAATAATAAAATACATTAAGTCACTTATCCAACGTAATTGCCGTCACAGTAGGTACGTTGCGTATCGTCGAAGGGTATCGAAGGTGCGAAAAAGAATAAAGCAAGCGATCGAAAGTCGATGATCGTTTGCAATTGATCGTTCTCTCGCGCCTGTGACAAGCAGAAGCGAAGCACGAGTACAGCGACAGTAGGAGAGGTCCACGACCGCGTAGTCGAGGGAGCGGGCGTAAGCAACCGGCAAAAGGAAAACAGTGGGCAACCCCTTGGAATCCTCGGCGCTAGCAGCCCATCGTTTACGGATATCCTCATAAATTGAAAAGTCCGCGGCGCGTCCCCCTTCCTCGGACGGTCCATTGTGTGCGTACCCGCTTAGGAGTTCCAAGGCAGCAGCATTGGCCTGAATTCCGCGTGCAGCAACTGAATCGATCTTATTAGAGGCCTAATTAACCGTTTAACAAGATATATTTAACCCGCGCGCGATCGCGGGATTTGCGCCGATCGCTGGGTAAAATAAACGGATCGCGGGAACGGGTCCTGCTAGTATCGACGACTTGAGGAGGAGTGATGCATCCATTTTTGAAATAAATTGAAGTATCTCTTGCCTTGTACTTTACTTCTAAGAGGTTTATCGGCAATAGCAATAGCACCTTAACTGGGAGGGTATTACTTTAAAGCGCTAAATACCTTATTTTATCTCGAGCGACGTAAAGTCGATTTGTAAGAGTGATTTTTAAATGGGAAACAGAGTTCCCACAATCTCAACATCGTACAATGCGTTAATTCTTCACTTAATAGAGCGTAAATCTCGCTATTCGCAACGTGCTTATTTTCAATAAATAGGAGCACATTGAGAAGTGTTGGTTTATACAGAAATGAAAATGCTATCAGTAGTCGCATGCAGTGGTAATGCACGTTTAGCCTATGAAATTTTAATTTAGCTTCCAGTTACTTAGGAAAATATTTGTAATAATAAATACCCAATGTTTATGCGTAAATATTCATTTGATAAGGCGAATTAGTGAGATAAAAAATGTCTAGTTTTATCCCGATGTTCCGATTAGGAGACTAGTTAATACTCTTTCAAACTAGCACTGTTTGGTGTAGATAGGAAAGTAATTTCGCACAAACAATGTTTAAATTTGTATTTGAAAAAGTACAACCATCACTTTCAATTTGAGTTAAATTATTTTCAGTAATTGCTTAGTAATTTGGAATAATGAATTTCATAAAACAAGTAAACGGTATCGAATTATTTTCTATTACTTCGATCGTTAAGCAATGATTTAACAGTTTCAGAAGATAAGATAGTCGATTAATAATGGAAAATGGAAAGTAACGGTGAAATATGCTCGATATTACTTAAATAATTACCGGGAGAATCAATTTTCGAAAATTATGCCTCTAAAGTTAATAAATTTCTGTTGCCACGTTAAAATTTTAATTACTTTATTATTATGTGACAACGTAAAAATAAATCTGTATAAGAACGCTAAAATTAAAGCCAACGTATAATCAATGCATTCTTACCGATTTTATCAAAAATATAGATTGGAACATAACTCTTATTTTGCCCATATTATTGTTTCTCTTATCAGCTTATAAATGCTGATAATGAGATATACACTCGCGTTTCTTATCATTAAAATTGCGATTCTCTTTATCGTTGGCCACGAGCAAAATAAAGACTTTGCTGTTGTATACAGGTTATGTACTTATGACGTTCGCGTAAACGAACACGAAATTTTCTTAGAAATATTATATACATTCTATATTATACTTGGGGATTTTCCTCATATTGAACTAAATGTCGTGATTTAAAAATTTATCAAGTATTATCGTTATCTACTCTTACGATTAATTAACGTTGACTTTGTATTTATTCTCATATTAAGCGAATTGCTGAACTTAATATTGGTATTAAATATTTATATAGATAAAATAATTAAATTTATCCTCCGTACTAACCCTCCCTCTCCTCACACGCACAGAGTGAGAGAGAGAGAGAGAGAGAGAGAGAGAGAGAGACGTTTGAAGTAAAACTTTCACCGCATTCTTTACACGATATCAGTCTTACAATACGAGATAAAATTACGTTTATTTAAAATGTTAAAAAAAGAACGCAATACCTGTTTACTTACACGTTTATTTAGCGTAAAAATGGATAATATGCGCAATGCAAGTATGATAGGTAAGGTACCCTCGTCGATTTTTACAAACATCATTACATCGAACACTCGAATATTATGTCGTAAAAACTTTATCAAAATGCCGAGCTCGTTTTTACCCAAGGATTTTGTAAACAAACACAAGCAGCAGTCGTCGAATGCGTTGTAAACGCAAGGCTAACAACGATGCCGCTAATGGAAAACCAATTTTTATAGAAATACAACGTTTCGGAATGCGCGGCAAATGATATTCCGCGAGAAACCGTTAAATCACAGCTTTAAATCAGCCTTCGCACTACGGACTATTTTGAAACATTCGAACGCATCGACGTCCAACGCTTTGCTGTTGAATACAACCGTCGAGTTGAGAGACTGTAGGTGTGATCCGAGCGTTTCGGGGAAAATTCACGGAGTTTCAAAAATCTTGCGTTCGAGGTAAAGCGCTCGGACAAACGGTTCATAACCGGCGCATCACACCTCGGACGACCGATTTCATTAACCTGTATCTCATAAGCTCGTATCGAGATCGATATCAGTTCTCGGCTTCTATAGCAGTTCGCTGCGATAAAAGCAACAAGAGCGACTCGAACGGGTTCTTAGCCTCGAGGACGTACCTCGTTCTTCGATGACGTCGGCTATGGCCAGGTGTGCAGCGGCCAACAGCACCAGCAACAGGTAGTTGATCCCCGGGGCTCGCATCGCGTCGCTGCTCTTTGGAGACTCTCTCTAGGGGTACTCTCAGGATCTCGGCGCCGCCGTGAGCAGACGCTCGTTGCAAGGCATATCCACACAACTCACCACCCTATCTCCCTTCCTCCCTCTATCTTACTCTATCTTGATTCTCAAAGGCACACACTCGCGCACTTTTTGCGGAATCGCCTGTGTCTCGGCCGAGCGTCGCTCTCTACTCGTCCCCGCGGTCGCACGTGCGAATCCGGAGCAGCGCCATCGGAGAGCTCCACCTCGCGGTTTTGTTTACGTCGACGGCCGGACGGATCAACGGAAGACGATGCGGAGAAAAGGAAAGAAAGAGGAGCAGCCGTGCCCCGCTGACTCCTTTTGTTTACCTTTAGCCGCTTCCGCTCCAAGCGGGACTCCTTCGGCGGATTCGCACTCGCGGCCCTCGGATTATTCACCGGGCGACTCTCCTCCAACGCGGAAGGAGCGGGACGCTTGTTCGTCTCGGGCTCTGGCGTCGGTCTCTCGATCTCGCGGCCCAGAGGTACAGTTTACGCACGCGAACCGAACTCACTCCTACGCCGCTCGAGCGAAGAATACGGGGCCCGAGGCCGTGCGCGCTCCGATGCAATTGGGGCTTCGTCCTGGAGTCGCAGAGGGGCGCTCGCGTCGACTCTTCCGTGCACTCCGATGCCCTCCCACCCTCACGCACGCATGCACGCACGCACACACGCTCCTTTTTGCCCGCTGCTGCAACTGCCGCCGTCGTGGTGCATCTTCTGTTATTTGGGTGCCAAGTGCTTTTGCATTTTGCCGCGTTTTGGCAAGCTAGGGATGTTTCAAGGGTTGATTTCGTACGAAGGCGATATTTATAGCGGACTTTCGGCATCTCGCAGAAATCAACGCAAAAATAATTTTTCTTTCTAATGGCTTGATCGACATTTCTCATAAGCGGTGGTTTAATAATGAATTTCATTGGTTTGCGACGCTCATCGAGAGCATTAAGTTGTTCAGTGTAAGAAGATACGATTTAAATTCTTAAAGAGTATTCTACATCGGAAAAACTTTTTCGAATTAGAGAATCTTGTTTTAACAATTGCAATAATCCCAATGCCGCGATACATTCTGCTGATAAATTGCACCTTTGTATTGCGATAAAATAAGACCAGAGTTTTAGGATCGCGGTAAATTACGTTAAGATATCGTGGAAAAATAAAAAATACGAATTGCATGTGATGCATAGTTAGCCGTTGTTTTTGTATAAATGTAACTTATAAATAAAAGGGTTGCTTCACTAGAGATTCCGCGCACAAATATTAATATTAATATCTCGATGGCAAATGTAACTAAATCTAGAGACATACCGTTCGTCAAGAATTCTTTTAATATTATATTAAATATTTTCAGCCAAGCACTTCCAAATACAAACCAATTTGGCCAAACATTTTGAAGCCTCTTACGTTAACATATTTTCAATATTCTCAATATGTTAACGTAACTTTTTATTTTTCGATAGTGATGAACTTATTCTGCAATTCGAGGCTGTACAAGAATAAATTAGAAAATTTATACAAAGATTTGTAAGAACTTAACTGTAATTATTGGAATGTCAGTATTTATAATAGTGAAGTGCCTCCTAAGATTTAAAAATAAAATTAACTAAGTCATTTTTTATATGTTTAGAAATCAGTAGTGTTGGGTGCGTTTCGTTTCAGGTGGCACTAAATGTAATTGTTACGAAAGTAATCGGGATATCGGCGTTTTAATAGGTATCACATTATTAAAAAAATTCATTAACTTATTTCAATTTTTTCGGAACATTTCGTTTTAGATTTTTATTTATATGTAAAAATCAATAATAAAAATAAATTTATTATTGATATTTAAAAATGCCAGTTTTGAATTACATTTTACTGGAGTAATAACGTTTTTACTGGAATATTAAAAATGAACTTTTGAAATTTATAGCATTGATGAAGCTAAAAAAGTAGAAATTATGTCCGCTTAAATATTAACTTTATTTTAACTGATAAAAGAGCGACTTTCTATTTACTTTGTATTTATCGTAATTCTGAATAAACGGAAGGCTGTGTTTTCGAATGATGGCAATGGATTTAAAGAAAAATATTTATGGTTTTACAATAATATCTTTAATTTTTCAATATTTGTAATAAATTCTGAACTAATTTACGCGAATTAATTGGAATTAAAAACCGAAGATTTTTATGCATCATTTGATAAATTTTACTTTTGTGTATTACTGTGTCCATAAAAGGGCGTAAAAAATTGTTCCTCGTAATTGACATCACGTGTTTAAGTGATTTAATTTTAAGTTTAAGAAAGTAATTTTAATCTTTAGGAGAAATAACGTTCACGGTATTTTATTCAAACAGGTTGTCCTTGATAGTATTTATTAAAGCAACTGTCCTCCAAGGTAACTTCCGATTATCTTTGAAATAACGTCCAGTGTAGTACTCTGGTGCATCAAGTATGATACCAATTGAACCGTCACTGATGTAATCGATAAATGTTAAATTATATTCAAATGTTCTCTCAAACGTATCGAATAAATATCTCTGAACGCTGAAAATATTTATTATCCGCGACTAGATGTATCTTACGATTCTTCTATACGATGTCTATTTACGTATGATCGGAACGCACCTTATAAAATATAATAATCTTTCGCGATAACGATACCGTATTTTTTTTATTTTCTACTTTATCATTAATTCTTGACACATTCTTTCTATGTCGTTTAGTTTTCGTGAGACCTTTGTTTATTTATAGCTGCTGCTCTAGTGAGAAAATTAGTTTATCGAATTTGTACGTAATAAATACGTAAAAAAATTTTTCTCATTATATTAATGATCGATGTGCAACAATAAATATAATATTTCTGTTGATAGAGTGAAAATTGTCAAAATTTAAAGAAAATTTTAGGAACATTAAAATATTAATTATATAGTTCTTTAATTATTTAATTATTTCTTAATATTAAATATTAAGAAATTTATTGATATAAATTTCTCCTTGAAATTATAAGATCGCGTTTTGCTGAAGTAATAAAAGTATCTTACGACCTCGGTTGTTCATTCATTCGCATTCATGATTCCTTCGATAAATATATTTATTGTTTATCATGTACCAATTCTTTGTATTTTCAGCACACAAAATTATTTGAAAATTATTTAAAAATGCACCATGAAATTATTTCCTCCGTAATAAATTTCCCTAATGTCTCATCAAAAACTTTTAGCTGAAATAGCATCAAGATAGTTATATCTATCTATTAAAAATCGTTCTGCTTTTTCAGCTACAGAACTTTGTTGGAATTGATGGATCGACGCGACAACTTCTGCTACGCTTTAAAATATAATACTTTCACACTCATTCGCTGATTAAAAGGAATCAGATTTCAGAGGCTTCCAGTCATTATTAGTAAGCTGAAAAAGTGCTTTTTTAACTACAATTATATTTATGGATTATACGAAGGAAATATCGCTAAATATGCCGAACAAATTTATAAAGTTAAGTTAAATATGAAGTGTTGCAAATGATGAACAATCACTACGAAATCTATATTCCCAATTTTCCAACGACACTAAATAAATGCATATGGTAATTTGCACCAGTAGAATCATCGTTTTAATGGTTCTCACTTTAGAAGCGTGAGTTATTTCAAGTAATACCCATTGAGTTTCTGCGTTCAAAAATTTTCCTTAACGCGTCAATCAACAGTAAGTGGAATATAAGCAGTACTAAGCCTTTGTTGGAGGATTACTCGTGAAAACACTCGAGGCTCTATATTCGCGAGATAGGCGGTTGCGGTTACTTCGTTTTTTCGCTTTTTATCCGCGTAACCTCGCTCGATGGACTTTTCGACTTTTTTCTCGCTGGGCAAGGAAAACGAGCGTTAGAAGTTTAAGAAAAGTTATCAAGTACTACATTGTTTTAAAGCGATTCTGAAGAGGATCGTTAGAGTTGCGCGCGAGCAATTCCGTAATGAGGCACTTGAAAGCGAATTTGTTTGCTTTGTCTTTGGTATTATTGATTTGCAGCTTTGAAATTAGTAAATGGTTTTTCTTCTTCCACGCTGATGATCGGATTATAGTTTATTTAATTTTCAATTCCTTCTTTTATGCTTTTCTTCTTATGTAATTGCTGGCGTTCTTTCTTCTTCGAGAAACGTAATCGAGTCGTTTTTCTATACGAAATTAAATTTCAAACAATCAACTGTATAATAAGTTATATAAAATTCAATACGATTTTATTTCAACGATAATTACCAAAAACAGAAAGTGAATTCACTCGTTGTTTCAATCAAAGAATTAAATCTCTTCTGTCGGTTTTAAGATAAGTCAGCTCTCTTATTTATAAGCTATTAAGTATTACCACAAATTATAGATGAGATGAAAATTGTAATAGTTTACTAAATTTCATAATAATTAATTTATTTTTAAATGCACGTTGAATACGCGTTCTCGACATGTAGATTTTGTGTTCATCAAACCTTACGGACGGTGAGAAAGAAAATTCTTCGTCTTGGAACGCACGCACTCTTGCAGTGGGCGGGATCTCTCTGATTGGTTGGTACTTTTCCGCCCCTCGATTAGCGCTTGCCACTTTTCAATCCACGTAGTTCTACCCCAAAAGCGATATCAGATGGGGCGTACAGTCGTGCAAAATTTTTAGAGACAATCAACTTTCCGGCAAAGTTACTGTGTATTTTTAATTAGCTCAAAGAGCTCTATGAATCCTACGTAATTGCAAAGAGTGCAAAAAATACAATTTTTAAAATCGGAGTAATTCATGTGAAGTAATTTGAGTTTCTCGCGACAATGAAAGTTAAAATATGCACAAATATGTGTAAATTTGGTGAATTTAAGCTATAAAAATCTGCAATTAAAAGTGGATAATAAGGTACAAAGTCTAAACTCATCGAAAACTAATTTTATATTAACTGCTTTTTTAACATCGACAAGAATAAACTTAAATCCAATGAATCAGTTACGGAAAAAGTGCAATATCAATTCCTTTAGATTTGATCGATATTTTGTAAAGATTAAGTTTATAATTAGTTCAAACTTAAATAGATTTGTTAATATATTGCGGAATTATGAATAAAGATATAGCATTGCGATACTTTAAGTAATTTGAATTACAATTATTATCTTTTAAGACTATTAATAGATCAGATCGCTCCCACTGGTACATGCCTGCAGCTTCCTTTTTCTATCAGGTTTACGCTGTTTTCTTAACCTCTCGTTTCAACTCTCCACCAACCTTATATAATAATATTGCTATTATAGGTACGGCATAGCTGGCATATCTCTTAAAACCCATGAAATCTCGAGCGCTTTATACGGTACGTACACTCAAGTTCACCTGGAAAACTCGTCGCGAGCATTGTGAAACCTGTAAAATTGTCGTAAGTGCGCTTGACGTAGTAGCTCGTTGCTACTAAGAGGAAAAAGGAAAATATATTGTGGCGAAACCGGTGTTGACGACGTTCAGGTTCCTCGAAGAAATGCATACGCGTCGCTGTCTCGTCTCGTCTCGTCTCTCTCTCTCTCTCTCTCTCTCTCTCTCAGCTTTATTGGTGCAAAAATCGCAACACGCCAAGAAAACTGCGACGACCAACTGGTTTTTCGCTCTAACGCATCGTACTCACGCGCGCGCTATGGGCACTTGATGCTATTAGGTATGGGTGAGACATCGTCGATATATTATATCTCTTAGGGGAAACATTCAGGATGAGAATTCTATGGCTGTCTGCAGTGGTTACTCCCTGTCGAATTTAATTACTTGTTAACACTGCAATGGCAAATATCGCATTTTGTGCTTAGCCGTTCAAGAATAAATATTGGGAAATTATACGAAAATTCTGTTTGGTCGCGCGGGTCTTGTATGTATGTTATATAAACGTTATTTAACGTCCGTATTGTGAGAAACTAATGCTAAATACTATTAGCATGCGATTAAAATGAAGTATTTTCTTGAATTTATTTTGATGAATTTCTTCGTGTGACGATCGATACAGCATTTCGAAATCTGAAAATATATCCAGAATTGAAATTGAATTACAATTTATGCCATTTATATAAAAAATTATTATGAATTCATTTCCTGCATTTGTAAACCTTTAAATTAATGTGGTAATGGCACCACAATTAATAAAATATCGCAGTTTCATGAATAACCAATAGTCTGGACTTGTTTATCTTTATTGCTTACACAATAATTATACACCACGAAGAAAATGCTTTTACTTTTTTTACGTTTTTATGTAATTGATTAACAAGTACTGTAGGCTACAAACAATTGCTTATCGGTGATAATATATAAATGCAATTACATTTCATTGAAAAATGTAAACATTAATTATTTTCTTCGCATGAAAGCGCAAAGTATACATATATACAATTACAGTATTTTGTCTTTTTTTTAATGAAAAATCTCGTTTTTATATTATTATTGTGATTATTTATGCTATTGTATGTTTAGTAACTTGTAATTATAGGTTGTCAACTTCAATTAGCGGGAAGAGAGTCACTGATTTGATTAGCAGCAGTAAGTGCGTACGTTATTGAATTAGGTATTGTATACACGTTCATGTATAATTAAATTTATTCATTGATCAATATAAAGTGTTAAGTTCCATAAAAATTGGTATTGGAAGGAATAAAAATTATTTCGCTTTATTAAAACAAGTATTCATGACTATGTGTTCATGATGAGAAAGTATTCAAAAATAATGTTTTTATGCATATTTAAGTAAGAAACTCTTGAAATTATTTTTGATTCTCTAATTATATCGCTTTTAAGTTTATAATCTTCAAAAATTCTAAAAGTTTCATAGCATATACGAAAATATTTAGGGAGAAATCTTAAATATAAAATAATTAAAATGAAGACAATTATTTATACAGCTTAAAATAAAAATATATACTATACAAAATTTAACATAAATTCAAATTATTTATTAAATTTTTCAGTTTTTATAAAATCTTTACGTAAAACATTGAGTACATCTAAAATAATATTAAGTTTAAATGATGTTTCAATTTATTTTATAAAAACAAAATAATTAGTTAAAAACTGTTATATTTTGAAAATTCTATTATATAAATGAGTATAGTAAGACAATGTCTAATAAAAATTTGAGGAATTTAGCCAAAGAATCGTCTTTCATATAATTTAATTTCGTTACATTAAACATTACATTATGACATTATATCAATTATTCATTGATTAAATTAGAATTAAAATTTAAAATTAATATGATAGCAATTAATGTTTTAATGAAAATGTTATGCAGTACGTTTTATATTCCATATTTCAAATTGTTCTTACATAATTTTCGTACTTATATCAATTACAAGGTATTTTTACAAATAATATTATTCTTTTATATTGAAAATTTTTTACATTTATAATTAGTCCGTCAAACTGCCAAAAAAATAATTTGTTTTCTTAAAAGCACCAAAACATGTTTTGCGCTCTAATTCGATATAAGGATAGCATTTTTTTTTAAAACATAAAATTTAATTATTATCAATCATTGGAAATTAGTATCTATTCCTACGAAGACATCATCAGAGTTCCAATTTGTTGAAACTGTAATCTTTTTATAATGTTACAAACAGTATTTTAATAATATAAATTATTATATTTCGAGAAATATCATTAAAGAACTGATTATTTTTATTCTGATAAAAAAGTAGTTTATAATGGCATTAGTATGGAAAAGACTGGTAATTTTTTGAAATTTATGAGTTTAATTCATAATTTTTTTTCAATACACGTGGTAGTATGTTGAATAAAATTACAAAACTAGTTAATTTCAATATCAGTTAACGATGCTGACTGTTTAGTGGTAAGTTTTAGAAAAAATGAAACGAATCAAACACTTTCTGTAAATTAATAGTCGTTTTTATTTATTTATTATTATTACGTACTACATATTTAATATATTATTATCAAGTAATTTCAAATGGAATTTGAGAAAGTTTAAAAAAGTATATTTTTCGACAGGATATAAAAGAAATACGGGATTGGCTCATAAAATTTAAAAATGTAAATGTTTATAATATACATCAAAATATATTTCAAATGTATGTTTTAATATATATTTTAAATTTTTATAAGCATACCGCATT
Source organism: Wiebesia pumilae (assembly GCA_018907045.1). Lineage (NCBI taxonomy): Eukaryota > Metazoa > Arthropoda > Insecta > Hymenoptera > Agaonidae > Wiebesia > Wiebesia pumilae. The sequence continues at coordinate 3,462,523 of JACCHZ010000077.1, forward strand.
TAATACTACATTAAAAAATGATAGCCTAGAACTATTATTTGATATTTAATTCAGATTTCTAAACAAGATTTAATGATTAAAGTTGTTTAATGTTTGTCATAATACATTTTTCTTTAAACTATAAAGATCCTTGGTATTATTTATGGAGATTATTAATAATTGTTTTCTTTTCATCTTAAATCACTATTTATAAATATTATGAAAAGGAAATATATTACAGCAATTCTTTATAATTAATTAGAAGAATATACTTCCCAAGAATTTCTATTCAACTAATACATAAGAGCAATTTCGTGATGAATTTTGACAACTGGATAAATTCATTAATAAGAGAAAATTTAGTTTTAATTTAGCAAGTTTTGATGTTTTTGAAATTATGTATTGCAATTTATGAAAAATTATGCTGGATAAATACGATGAAATATTGTGTACATATTCTTGCCTTTTCGAAATAACATCAATGTAATAAAAGTCGTTAATACATCATTCAAAAATTCAATAATTCCTCTAATAAGACTCTGTAAGTAGCATATTTGCCTGCTCAATTTAACATAAAGTTAGCTAATTACATTGGAGTAAAGTAAAGTATTAAATATAGTTGCATATTAAGCAAACTTTATCATTAAGCTGACTTGGTTTTATAGAAATAATGAAGACAACTATACGGAAATAATCGACTATCGTAGAAGCTTAAAAAATCGCTACGTTTTAGGCGATAAGCTGCAGGCCTCATCGTATCGCGAAGATACAGATGTCATCGACTTGAAAAAGTTGCACGCACTTGCGTTTTTTCTCCATGGGTTTGGTAAATACGCGTTTAAGATGCGTTCCCACATATCATGTGATTCAGGATCATCCTCATACGGCTACCAAGGGGATTCCGCCCCAGTGATGTTGTTTTTGCAGACGTTTCGGCCAAATGTCGGCGAATGTTAAAGGAAAACACACGAGAAAAACGTGCGAGTCGAGATATTAACAGCAAGTGAGGCGTCAAAGCTGATGTACTGAATTTTTAAAGAATATTTTCGAGTTTGAGTTGGTTAGATGGCTTGTTTTTAATTATTGCAAGTAAATTACACAATCAATTTATTCCTTTTTAGCTAATATTTTGTAAAAGTATTTTGGCGAAATGTTAAATGTTTCCGTTTTAAAATTGATGTTTACTTTTAGAAAACTAATATAGCCGATTTTTCTAGTAATATTAATGAGATTTTATCGCTTTTCTGAAAGTTTCGGATTTACATTTGTTTACATACTCTTTTGAAATATTGTCCTAATGAGCAGCATAAACTAACACATAAATCTTTTTGAATAGGAGATTAATTAAGCTTCTAGTTGAAAGCATGGGTTATGGTATAAGCTAAGAGTAACTTTTGGTTATTGACAACGTTTCAACTATTATTTTCACCTACTTGTTAGTAACAAAAAACATTTAAAAGTTTTATCTTTATATAAAACGCAAAATTTACTTCAAAATGTTAGTATTATGAAATTTCACTAAATCATGATACGTTATTAAATTGAATTATATTAACATTATTAAATTAATATGCTTTACAGCATTCATAAAATGATATTAAGGATATAAAAATTAGTAAATTAGAATATTCTCAAGCGGTATTGAATATTTTTTTATTCATCGTACTATTTTCACTTTAATACTAATATTAATTACTGCAATTATAATGTACTACTTATATTAATATTTTTTGAAATTTCTACAGACAAAAGAAAAACGAAATATTTGACTCATGATTATTAGGTTTTTATCTAAAATTATTTTATAAAAACATAAAGTTTTTATGTTTTTATAAAATAATTAAATGGATGTTCTTAAATATGTAAGAATTTTGTATTTGAGTCACATTTGAAAATAAATACGTTCTTTTTTTGTACAATAAATTGTTGATTTATAGTAATAGGAAAATGTATTTGTCTTCTTGATCAATAGTGACGATATGCTTTATACCAATTGTTTTGACTTGGACAAATGCTTTTTTAAAATATATTTGCCTTAGCTTAAAGAGTTTTTTATACATAGAAACAAGTATCCCAAACTTTTATTTGTCAAAATTCAGAGTTTGTATAAAACGTAATTACAGGGAATTTAGGGAATGGAAAAAATGATCGCCGACTTTTAATTACCACAAGGCTATTAGATTATAAAAGAAGGACCAACAAAATGATAAAAAATATTATTAAGGCTCAAAGCTTAAGTGGATGCTTATGATCAAATAAAACAAGCGTATGAAATTTCATTTTTCCACGTCTGTTTATTATAAATAACAACAATTATCTCGGTGTGCACGTGTTCATTTATCGTAAGGTATTCCGAAGCTCCATCTATAAGTGTGAATTCGCTTGCATTCAAATTCTCTCACTGTTGCTTGCTTATAGAAACGTGAGTTGGTATATGTAATTTGACGTAAGCTTTTAACTTACTTTTATAGTGTTAACGCCGTGGTTGTCTATTTAAACTTATTTTTTATTTTTCTTACTTCTTTGATGACATTCAGCATGTACAGTCCGTGACGGTAATCTCTCATTTTTCTGAGATACGAAATCGTTACAATCACGTTGAAAATAATTTAAATTAAGAGTTGTTTTCCGAACTTAAACTATGGAATTAAATGTATGCTTAGGAAACTTTTGGAAATTGACGAGAAACTCTCAATAAATATAAATTTACACAGATTTTCGTTTAATCCGCGAAATAAGATACTTGTGGAAAATCCGCTGGTTATATTTTATTTACACGTTCTTTTTAGATTTATTTACGACGGTAATCTGGAGTCCCCGGTTTCCTTCTGTTTCTCTTAGACAGTACATTGCGCAAATGCAGAGGATAATTTGATTTTGTGTTTCTTGATACACGTGTGTTAGTCTGCTTGTATCTATTTAGTTCCAAATGTACATTGAGCAGAAGTTGTTGGTTAGGCTTTGTATCGCTACTGCTTAATGAACGCTCGTGTTTTACAACATAGATTATTACAACGTCTAGTTTCGACCGATTAAATAGACAACAGTGTGTTATTCAGATTTTAAAGACGCTGTGTCTTGTCTGCCTTTTCTTCGCATTAAATCACAATTAACAAAAGAAATACGAATCAAGCAATTCACTCATAGAGAAAAACACGATTAAACGACATGTACATTAAACGACTGTAGATCTTAATAGTTAGTTTATGTATACACCTGGACTCGCTTAACATATAAAACATTCGTACCATAACAGAGATTTCAGAGAGAATTCAGAATTTCTTTCATGTGCTACATTTATAAATCTGCATTAGACGTAGAATTTCTTTTAAGAATGTTATGGCTCTCTGCCTTCGAATATACGAACGTAGCTGTACGCAAATAATATCTTACGCGGCTTTAATTATATTTAATATATCATAAATTCTCGATCGAATTTTTGCCAAATTTCAAGCTCCCCAAACAAATATATAATATTTCATTTATAGTTATACTTTGTTATTTTTTCTTTCTTTATTTAATCCTTAAATGCTACAATCTTACTGCAAACGCTTTATGAAAAAATCATCTTATACTTGCGTGATTTGTAGTTTTTATTTCCATTTTATTTCCGTACGTCCAAATATAATTATCCTTAATTCTGTCAAACATATTTTGCACTTAATAAATACGTCTTATAATTTCAGTGGTTATTCAACTAAATTACAGTCGCCTTAAATGGAAAAATACGACAGTCTTGAGTCGCGCTATTCAGGGTAGCCATAAGAGATGGAACCTAAGTACTACAATGGAGGTGTGACGATCATTATATACATATACATACGTATATAGAAGCAATGAATATGTTTTTTTCTTCTTATTTTTCTCAAAAGCGAAATTTTTTTTTCTTAGCGAGAGCACCTCAAATTAGCATGAAGGTAGTCGTGACGATCGTGTTAGTGAAAAAATCGATAATACCATTATAGAAAACTAAAGGCGTTAGTAGTAAATAGCTAGTAGTTTTATACTCTTGACAACGACTCTTTTAAGCTATACGCACATACTTATCTCTTTCTGTTTCGTGTAGCAGGCACGTTTTTTTTTTTACATCAATATTCATATCACTAGCTAGAGGCTTGGGAAACGCATGTGGTGAAAATCACATTACGCTACGTATTTGTAAGAAGATATTATCCAGTCGCGCGCGTAACTCTTTTATCGATTTTTTTCTTCAATTTTCTTCATTTTTTCATATTTATTTAAATATCTTTAGTTTGAATATTTACCTAGCTAAACCCACCTCAATATCCATCGCATAATTTAAACCGTTTCTCTTTTTTTGTAGACAGTTTTGAGAGAAGGAAGATGGAATGGCATGTGTAAGTTTTATTAAGTATAATTATGTCAATGAACCATCGCGTGAATCTTCGCTTTGCGATTTCAGCTCGTTAACTCTTCTTCCCTCGGTCTGATTCTTTTTCTTTTGTACGCAGATTTTGCGACTAATCACTCGGTTTCCTCGATGTTTCGTAAGATTCTCTTACCCGTGTGATCGAACACGAATTTTTCGATTCTTTGATTTTTTATTCTTATCTCTACATATACTTTATACTCTACGCTACTTTAGAATCAGCAAAAATAGCCAATCATTTTGATAGCGAAAGATTCATAAAAACTATATGTAATAACGCCAATTTTTATACGATATGTGATACATGTATAGATATTGTACATGCCAAAATTTAATAAAAACGACATTATACGTATATATAATAATTCAATTCCTAGTATTTAATCGAAAAACGTGTCCAAATAAATCCGACCAATAAGAATTTATACAGGCCTACGTTCAGCAGCATGTAAACTTGGACATTATATAATTATATGTACTCTTACAATATTAGATATGCTCATTTAGTCAAATAACTGTAATTTATCACGATTAATAATTGATAAAAAATAGTATTTTATTATGTATTGAACTATACGAAAATAAAAGATTAAATTAAAGTAGCGATTAAGTTTACTTTAAGCGATTGTTCAATTATACGTTGAAATATTATCATTCAATCAAAACGTTGTTTTAATCTAAAATTACATACGACAAAGAAGTAACGTACTCTTTTCAACAAATGCGACGCCGTGTAGTTATCCCTGACTAAAAGCTACATGCACGTATATTATAATAGCTTATCAGCGTATATAAATTCTTTTCAGCCAGAGGCAAACGATCAGCTTTCTGCTATACGCGGCACTTACGTTGTACACATAATTTTCTTGCTGCTACATTATTCCCGTAAGATTTCGTACGCATACGTTTACGTCTAAATGTAATCAATCGCTTTAACAAAAGAGCACACGTGGCTAAAAAATTCATCTCCTTGTCCTTAAACTTTCCTAAACTGCACTGTTCTACATTTATAGGCGCTCTTGGATACGAAATACGGCAACTCGCTCTTTGTAGGCCAATGTTTAGTTTTATTTATCCGCGTTAAGCTCCTACTGATTAATTCCACAGCATAACTTCTGCATTTTTATCACTTCACTCAAAGCGTGAACCACGACTTCTCGATGTTGAAAAGCCAGGAACCAGCGTTGCTATTGTACGTTAATATCCTGGGGATTGCCTCAGATTATGTGAGAACAGAAAACACTCTACTTAAACTGTAAACTGGTTTTAAGCTCGCGCGCTCGTCTATTCAATTCTTATAAAAGAAGAACTACGAAAAGTTCATTTAGACGTCTTCTCTTTCTCGTTTTTCGTTTAAATATAAACGTTGATCCTGATAAAAGTGAATGTAAAATTGAGAAACGTATGATTCAGAGCCAGTATGTGCGACGAATGTACGCACGTTATTGATCGGTGCAAGTAGAATGAATGTTCTAAGGGATTAACGAATATAATTTCACTATCAGTTAATAAAAATAAACTGTACGTTAGTATTTTTGGACTCTGATTTTATGAGATAAATTAGGTACGTTTTAACGATTTTAGCCCTTCAAAAAAGCTACGAGAACATCGTAGAATACGATTAGATTAGGGCATATGCGCATCGTAAAATACTATACGAGCTGTTATTTTCTTTCCCTTTCTGCTTGTGAGAAATTTGTGAAAACAATTTTACTGCGTTGATGGCACGTCTACGTTAGAAGCTTATATGGAAGTTAAAGAGCTTTTTAGAGTACACTTGTTTGAATGGACGTGTGAGAACAGATCCAATCAACAGAATAACTTTATATTGTACAAATATTTTAGTATTTTATATAACTGTTTATGTACGTCATACACATAGCCAAACGACAATGCACAGCAGATTTTTTCATTAAAGTTTATAGAATAGCAAACTCCTATCTGATTATTGTTAGCATAGAAAATACGGCAATTTTATTTTATGACTAAGAATATACTTTGTTTAATATTTGCTTATAGCAGTCATATTTTTCTTTATTCTGTGTTTTAAACTAGCAATGTTAAAACGTCGTATCATCAAAACGAAATTCAAATTTTGCACAAACAGGAGCTGGAGAAAGTCTGTAAGCTCGCAATGTAATTTTACATGATCCAACGGCGATGCTGCATTAGAGTATATATTTTTATGAACATGGAAAGCAATTCGCGTGAGCTTCTCGTGTACTGTAATCGGAGATTACATTGTTTTTCATTCATTCGTTGTTACATTCGATTTCTATCGTTCATTGCCTACTTTCCAATTTCTGTAATATTTGCTTCAAATTTCTCAATTAATTTAGTAATTTTTTTTTCAAATTCTGATAAAGAACCTCGATATAAACTTGTACATGTTGATACGTTTGTAACCAGGTGATGGTCAGATCGATTTGATTCGAAACGAAAGTGAAAAACAAAATTTTCTTAAAGTTCGCTCGTAAAAGGATGGACACGTGATAAAGCTAGACACTTTTCATTTATGGATACATTGATAGTGAAAAAACTCTATTGAAATGATCAATATTTTTTGACAAACGAACTGTATTAGAAATTAATGGGAAAAATTTGGAATTATAGCATCGAATGGAAATCCATTAAAATTTCTTCCGTTAAAGCACGTGAAAAACTTTTCGATATCAAAGATTTCTTTGAACAAGTGCTTCACTTGTTTAAAATTTAAATTCGCGTGGAAATAATTAGTGAACATAGATGTGCTTTGTGCACACAAGCGACCTATTCTGTGTTTCAAAACCATGAAGCTCTTCATAAAGTATACGAAAAATCCAATAGACTTGAATGTTGAACAAAAGACATAAAGACATTCGTCGATCCAGTTGGAAAAATTTATCTGGGTATCAATTAAATTTCTCCATCGTTGTTTGCTTGCGACGATCTAGTTAACTCCTCTAAAGACTTTTCCTACTACATTGGGAGACAACATAGCTTTTGTTTCAGTTCTTGAAACAAAAACAAAAACAAAATAATAAAAAAAAAATAAAAAAAAAACGGGAGGGTGTATGCTCTCCACTTAACAGACGACGGCTTCCGGTAATGGATTCTCGGTGATATGTATGGTCGCAGTTGGCCAGTCTATTTTCTTGCTGCAGATGTGATTCAAACCCTCAAGCGAAGCGAGCCTGTAGTCGGCCATCTTTAGCGGCGAGAGCGGCGCAACTGCAAACGAAAATTACACATCGACACAATGAGCAAATTTCTCCGATTTTTCAAACCCTTGATGCAAAACGGCAAAACTTATGCGCGCATTCCTGTTTGGTAGAAAAAAGTTACAAAAGACGAGGAAAGTAGACTTAACAGTAGCTATTATTATCCCTATTATTTATCCCTTTTTTGTCAAAATAGTTTTGAAGTAATAAAAATGGTTCGATTTCGAGGAAATTGTAACTGTACAAAAATTGTACAAAATTTCTACGTATTACAAAGAATAGTAAAATAACGGTATACGGTGTTCTTTGAACTGTTTCGCGTTAAACTATTTTTCTACTTTTTCACGATCTCTAGACTGCAATTTATATTTAAAAGCATTTCAAAGTTCATCGTCAATTTTTTTCTACCAATGGTTATTGCTTCTTGCTTTTGCTTTTTGCCGGTATAAAACGTGTGACTCTATTTAAATTCGTTTACAATACAAACAAAATTTTCAAAAAAATCTTAGTTACGTTGTACCAAATCGATGCTGCGATCGGCAAATTTATTGCAAAGCATATAAATAACAGTTATGAGGTATAACATTTCGGAAAAATAGAAAAAAGAACTCAAATGCAAGCGCACATGCAAAGTAAAGGAAGAAGTAGAATGCGTGTGTTGTGGTCTGTTGTGTGCAAGAAACAGCAAGGCAGAGTGTGTAAGTCACGCAATATATTAGATTGTACTCTGCGTTTCATCCGGTGCAATTATTTTGAATTTTTAATACGCTATCTTTTTATTAATCTCAATAGCAAAAATTTACTATTTAAAAGTTTTACATGTACATACATATATATTTATTTAAATTTGGTCCTACTGTGAAATTTTGAGAGCCGCTATAAGGTAAAGGTTTATTCAAAGTTCTTTTGGGTTTGAAATAGAAATGTAAAATCAATATAAAATATTAGTTTTATATCTTTGATTAAAATTTTTTTTTATAATATAATATAGGAAAAAATCGGGATTAAATAGACAATACAAGAGGAGAGGACAGAAAGTTTGGATTTTACTTGTATTTCTAATTTACAATTTTACGAATTTTACGTGTTCAAGTCTTCGATTTACCATCCGTTGATATCCGAGCGTAAATTATGATCTAATGCATTAATTTATATACACGTATATCAATTAAGATAGAAGATACATGTTCTGTCGGTAACGTCGATGCCCTACAATTCCTTTTAATAAATTTAAACGACTAATTCGTCAACCTTTTTCTGTATATTCATTCGAATGAGGTGTAACGATTTTTTTTATAAACTGCATATTTATTAATATACATACGTTACTCAAGTAACGTAAATATATTACGAAAGTCTGACGAAAAATGTATTACATAAATACATAAAAGATTTTATGTTAGATGCCTTGGAATTTTTTAATTGGAAATTAAATTTCCTTTTTAAAATTGAAAAAGACATCGAATATAATTTGTGCGATGTAATTTTGTATAAGATTACTTTATTTATGATTCAACTAATTCAAAATTATATCAAAGTAATAAAAATTATACAGAATAAGGTTAAAGATTTTGCGAGAAACCACGTGCAAGAAGTGCTAACATCTCTACCATTAAAAAACGTAATGACTCAAGGTTAAAATATACATGTCTTGACTTTCTTCACTGAATACAGTCAATACGATTTTTAACAGAAGCTGTATTATAAATAGACAGACACAAACACCAGATACAAAAGACCACATTATTAAGCTCGAAAACAACATTAATTCCATATTACACCAACGATTGTCTACCACGCTTTTCGTTATAAACATGAGACTGAACAGGATGGCATAGAGAAATTTAAATAGATGTTGTCCACGTCGACCAGCAGATGTGCTTTATTATAACCGAAAATAACGCGAAGGGGAATTTTTTAAGTTATTCTGTAATAACTTCTCAAACCGATTTGAATGTATTGGGTTTTGTTTTATACTTTAAGGATTCGTCGATCTATAAGAGAACGGGAAATATATCAATTTTGGAACAAAGTAAGGTATTATAATTTTAAACAGATTCATGGTCTCAATTTAAGATTATGTAGTAAGATGATTGAGCATTTAAGTATTTAAAAAGGAAATAGTAGTTAGTACGAAAATTAGAGTATTACTTTTTTGTTAGTCCAAGAAAATACGATTAATACTTTTGAATTACGTTATTATAAACTTCTCCGGTTAGTACCGATTGTTAGTCTCTCTCATATTTTTAGTTCCCGAAAATAGTTTTGTAATCCGACTTACTTAACATTTAGACGTGGCTTAATTGACCGACACAGCGCGTTCAACTCCTTTTGCGGCCTCAATTCCTAATTACATTTACCTTCGGGTGTTGTAGGCGTCGTGGGCTTCCCCGGGGATCTCACCACTAAAACGCAGAAGAAACAGAAACACTCGTTTTATTCACAGAAGTTTAAGCCCCAGTCGAAGGCGGTAATTTTCATTTGAACATCAATCATAAGGTCAAATATAGGATTCTCTTGCTTGATACAATAAGTTCAAAAAGACTCTTGTTTGATTATGTATATTTTACCTTATCATTAATTCTAAATACTACGACTATAGATGAAAAGCTTTCATTACTTTAACTACGCTATTTTACGTATTTGTTCTTTTTACTTTTAAGAGAATATTTTATTTCAACATTAATGTAATAAAATATTTGTTTAATTTCTTACAATAATACGGTTTTTATTCTTATTGAAGAAATTAGCCGTGAATAAGTAATAGATCGTCGTGTTAAAGTAACAGAAGATTTCATCTTTTCTTTTGTTTTTTACTTATTTTTAAACAATATTCATTAAGAATATAATTGTAAATACTTCAGTCCCTTTGCTTCTAAGTATAACGCGAAATCCGAGAAAAAAAATGAAAAAAAAAAAAAAATATATATATATATATATATAAATATTTCGTAAAGTAAACTAGCCAAAAAGCCGTAAGGAATTAAATTACTACAGACTTGAGAAAATATTTTAATACATACCACTCGATCGATCCGAGACGCGTGGGAAATAAAGGCTCAAGTCGGTGAACAAGAATTTTTTATTTCTATTATATTTATTACTACGTAAACTAATCGAAAATATGATGTGACGAATGAATGAAGAAAAAATGTACAGCGATAATGAAGTTCAGAGACGAGTAATTTGGTAAATAAATTATTTTTTAATGTTCATTTATTTATAATTAATACTAAGATGAGTAAACACTAAACAAAAGTTATATTTAAATAATTGTTGTTTTAGAGTTGAATTTTAGAATAATAATAACTATAGAATAACGCTTTTATATCTTTACTATAAAATTCAAAATTAAATGTAAATTAATACGTAAATGAAAGAACAAAATGTATTTATCAATCTAAAATCCAACACTATTGTTTATTATTTCCATTAATACAAAACAGATTTCAACTCATTTCTATTTAAGCGACAGTAATGACAAATCATGAAAACATTAATTATACTAACAATAAGATGATTTTTTTAATAACAATAACAGTGGGAGGATTGGTATTTGTTCATATCCTACAGGAAAACTTTAACAGTAAACACAATTTAAAAGTTATTCTTCCACTAAAACATATCTTATTTACTTATTTCGGCTCACACACAATTAGTAAATTATAACTATGACCTTTATAAACACAAGAACATTCTGATTTCATAGAGATAAAACAAATGTTTGAACTAAGAATGAAAAATAGTAATAATAAATGAATCATTGACACGTTTTTAACCGGGATGACTATTTGTTTCATTCTCTTACTTGCGTCGATGTACAGTTTACTGTGACAGAAGCGTATTATAGTGTACAGTGATTGGTGCGAGTGTGTTTTCTGTGACCAAGAAGCCAAACAGAACAACAAACGCCGTCTAAGACAGCAAATAGATATTATTTCGATGCCGATCGTCTTATCGTTATAATTAATTTTTTTTTCTTTTTCATATTTCGGCCTCATTTTGACGCGTAGCTTAACTATTACAACTTCTACCGAGTAATTCAGAAAATTTAGTTTTCAATCTACTGTATTGTAATGCACGTGCAATCTAAAAATGTTATACTTGAATGTTAATATCTATTTGTATGCAACTTTTAAGCGCCAAAAAGATTGTTTGATTGTCTCACAAACGTTTATTCTTTCTGTAGCCAAAATTCATTTACGATTTTTAATGCTTTGATAGTTAAAAATGAGTTGACTTCCGAAAATTTGCACTAATTAAAGAATTTTGCCTTTTCAGCAATATTTCCAAGTACTGGATAAATAACATTGTTTTAATTTCGAAGACAGGGAATCAATGACTTTTCAAAAAGCAACTCATTACACTAGATTTTCAAAAGAAATAAGTTATAAACAAACGTAATTAGGATGAACTCTGTTTTAATTTATCACGGTGCTATAGAAACAAGTCAACAGCAAAGCCAAGGATGCAAGCTTTTAGATTGCGTCGTACATTTATAATATTTATAATTGAAATATCATCTGTGCACGGAAAAAAGTTGAAAATAGAACGAATGCGCGCGCACTATGCCTCGGTTTGCTTGTTTTACTTTGTTTTTATTTATCATTTAATTCTCAACGTTGATAAATAATTTAGACTTATCATGCTGCTTTGTTTCATTCTATAAACTACGACCGTAGGCTAAGAAGAGATCAATGAAATATCAATGTTTACCAATTAACAGAAACGTTTTCAAGTGTTTGTCAATTAATTTTTCAGATCTTTGCCTTTTGCGACAAGCCTCATGCTGTTCCCAATGCCATGTTCTCATTTTCCTTTGCTTTTAATTTACATGTTATTCGATCAAACGGAATTTTCAAACGACTTTCTTTTATTATTTATTTGCTGTTTTAACGAAATAATTTTCAGATAGTGGGAGGTCACGCTCGTGACCTATCGTTGTCGTTTTCCTTCCTTTTTATGATTATTGTTCTCTTTATCTTTTTGTCCGTTAATCTCTGAAATTCCGCGATTCCATGCAGGTCCATGGATTCAATATACTTCGTTTTACATCAGTGACACGAGATTGCGAATTTACGTGATGAGATTCGTGATGATAGTATTTTCGATTCTTAGATAACTTGATTTTTCTAATGTTTCGCTTTACATTCTTCGGCCGCTCACTTACCATAGCCTTCACCCTGAAGAAACAGCCGAAAGGCTTCGCTTACTTTTCCTGGTTGTTCTTCCAATACCATTCCACAATCTGAGATCTGAAACACATATGGATAGTTAGCTTTAAAAGATAATACATTAAATAAATTGAAAGCAGTCATTGGTACAAATGCATTAGCGTGATTCAGATTTTATTGATTCCGAAATACCAGAAGCACTTATCAATATGATCAATGCAATAAATGGATACCGGAAGCATTGGGAAACCTATCGCGATAAAAGAACGAAGGGAAAATTTATATGTTTCGCTTGATTTTTTGCAAGAATTCATAAATGAAATGCACTTTAAATGTACGTATAATTAATTACTTTTAATGCATCTTGCAGACGGACGCTTTAAAATTTGTTATTATTTTCTTTTTTTATTTACAGGCACGAAAAGTAAATTTAAAGGGAATTATCTAGATGTACTTTTTATTTCGTACTTTTCATTTCATGTAATTAAACGAAAGTTAAACGTAATTGAAATAATGTTCGTTGCGTAATTGTACGTGATAAATATTATGGATTGCCGTCACCAAGTCTGTTAATTAAATTTTTACATTATTTTTAAAGGTCAAGTAAATGAACACAAGTACGATTGTATGACGTACGTAAAAGACAGTTTTACGATTAATATGTAAAATTTTAACGAGCTCTGCCAGCCTGGTGCATAAATTGTTATAAAGTTTAGGATTAATCTTGTCTACTCCAACTCTACTGATATTGCTATCAAAGTAACCGCATCATACTTTATATTCATTTCTGAGCAGTACATCGAGAAAAGTTCATAAAAAAGTTAAAGAAACACGAAGAACTAGAATATAAATTAATCATTTTGAAGACACGCTACTTAATAGTAACTGTATTAATCCTAGTAGCGATAAAATCTCTATTTGCATGAAATGATAAAGATTACCACGATGAAATTTGTTACAGTAAATTAGAGCAACGTCTTTCTCCTTAGTGCGAGTGCACGAAAACAGCAAAGACGTATTAATATTTCCGGCGCCTTGCAAACGATCAGACGAGTCGCGTTGACAACAACAGCTCAAAAAGCCCAGGATCAGCCACTTAAGAAGCAATTAAAACCAAACTGATTACTCGCGTGCTTTTTCGGTTCTCGTAAGTCCGGTGCTTACCTTCATCCAGGTGCTGTTAGTGGGATCGAGTCGTCCGTTGAGCGTGACGGTGTCGTCGACATGAGGGCTCAAGGAGCCCGTGATGTTCATTACCGGAACGGCAAGGGTTAAACCATCCCTCTTGCGCGTCGGATCCAATTCACGCGCGATGTTGAGATCCGTGCGGCGTACGTAGCTGTCGATGAACAAGGCGAGGTTCGTTGGGTTCACTCGACGTTCGAAGTAGTTTTTGTACACCTGCACTAGGTCGTGATTTCTCTCCTCGGTGCCCTACAAGTCGAGCCAATTCATGGATCATTCATGCAGCGAGATTTTTTAGTGCCGCAAATGGGACCCTCCACCTTTCCTTCGTCAGTGAAGGATTGTAAATTATTAATTGCGCAATCTCATTATTTTTATGATATTGATTATTAAATCAGCCGCCGTGACAATTTCATTATGTAGCGCTCGATTCTTTATAGCAATGTAAATTTCAATTTTAAAATTCCAAATTTTAGATGATAATTTTACTGGTACTTTTCATTTAAGTATCAATATCATTTTATCTGAAGCGTTTAGAACGTTAGCACAATTAAACTGAAGAATGCAAACTCATCAAAGTCATAAAACGGTTAGCATATATGCTAAGCGATAAAATTTAGTACTAGTTCTTATTTCTTAGAAATTTTCAGTTTCATCTCCAATTATTCTTAATGTTATTTACATTTCAAAAATAAGTTGTACAACAAGAAATTGAACAAGCATAGCAACAATCAAATTGTTTCTTGTTGAACATTGGTAAAAGAAGGGCATTGGAAAAATATTGTCTTTTAGCATTAAAAATAGTTTTGGGAAAAATAGTTGTAATGGAAGATGCAAAATCAGTATATCAATTTTAATTACTTTTATCAAATAAGATTTTTAATTTAAATTTCAGATTGGATCGAAAATGAATTTACCGATGGTGTTTCGTATTAAGCTTAAATCATAATTATGCCGAGTATAAGCAATTTTAAACATTATTTATTATTAATCGAATGGATCTTAGATCTGGTTAAGCACGATACCATTTCATTTTATTTCTTACGAAAAAATGGTTCACGCAGAAGTAAAATAAGTGTACAACTGCTTAAACCTATATTGAAAGTGATTTTTATTAAAGTGTTGATATCTCTTAATCAAAAAAATTCAAAGTAACAAGCGTCTTGAAATAATTTAAATCAAATTTTATGTAAAATTTTAAATATGACGTGACAAAGTTACAAAGCATTTAAGCATTTGAGCAAAATATAAAAATTCCAATCTTTTACATGTTCAGTATTTTAAATACCTCTAATAGCAACGTTTGGTATTCTCGAATCATCTCTTCGAAATTATAAATAATGTAATTGAGAAAGCTTTACTCATCAATGATACTTTGGAGTTAATTATTCACGTTTCATTAATCTCTTGCAGTGCGAGATAAAATGAAACTACCTGCACGAAAATCGCATCGTTGTACCTAATCTTTCGGTTGGTGCGAATATCAGCTGCCGCACACATACATACTTCTAGAATTATTGTCAAGGGAAAAATGACAGCTAAGGGATATATTCCTAGTGGAATTGCCAGTGATCCGTTAATCCAATTTTCCGCAACGAACTACATTGCTGGCAAGAGTCGATAATTCGCGCAAACGCTGCTTCAAGCTCACTTGAATGATGAGCTTTCACGCGCCTTTCGCGACTCAGTCGAGCAAATTATCTTGTGCGTTACGAGCGGCAGCAGACGCTGTTATTTCACTCTCTCTCTCTCTCTCTCTCTCTCTCCCCCAAAACGTTTACATATATACACGTAAATCTTAGAAAGCCCTTATTCCCGGCGCACACCAAGAATATCAATTAATTTCGGGGAGCGTCCTCGACCCATTTATTTCCATCGCTCTCTTAATTAAAATAATACAAGCCGAATAATGGACGCGAAATTTGTACAGAACGGCCCAAAAGTTCATTCTCCTTTTATTAGGAACTCTAAAGTTATTACTCGGAAAAATGTCAAAGTTTTTACTATTCCACATAGAGGAATAGCTTGCCATCACTGATTAGTTCGTTTTATATCCTTCGTTGAGATTTTACCTTATCTCATAAAGCTGCATTTTGAAAAAGGATATGAAAGTTCGTTTCAATGGAAAAATGATTTGATTTTGAATTCAAAACCCAAAAATCAAAATGTATTTGCAGTTATTTTTATTTTTAGAAATTTTGAATCGGAGCCAAATCCAAATTGATTACCTCAATTCGACAAAGAATCTTATTCGATAAATATTTCAAGAAGCATTCGAAGCAGCGAACTTTCACGGAGAAAACAACGTCTCACCCTTCCAAAGTGATGCCACATAAGGTAATCCAGAACACCTTGGGTCATGCCCTGTGAACGCAAGTGTCTGCAGTTGAGCTTTTGATAGCCCCATTCGATCCAGCCCGCTTGCGTGGACACGCAGTTGATGAGGCAAAGGGCGTTGACCTTCTCAGGATGCGTCAAGGCGAATCGAGCGAGGATATTCGCGCCTGCACCGACTCCGAACCCGATCACGGATCTCAGGCCAAAGTGTCCCACGACGAACAGCAGCTGCTCTGCCAATTCTTCCATAGTCGGGTAAACATACCTGCAAGCGAAAATTCTTTTAAACGCAAGCTTCGCGAAAAGTGTTTGCGCTTTTCGCCTAAACGGTTTGTTGATTTTGCCTTATTTATTTACTCAAGCTAAATTTCGCTAAATTCAATTACATTTCTTATTTCGTCCGCGGCATTTCTCGTATTGGCGAGAGCTGTCGATTGTTTGCCGTTGTAATATGAACTTTTTCCTATTTTCGATATAAGCACAAAATAAGTGTTTAGTTAAATGGGCTCTCTCTTAAAATATACTGGTACAGTGATTCACGTTTGAACAAGCGCGTGATGGTTTTGTTTTGATTTGGTTAAATATGATCTTAGTTTTCTTATATTCATTAATTTTCGATTCCGTCGAGTCTCTAGGCTAAAAATAGTATATTAATATATAAATACGTGTATGAGTACGCATGTTCAAGATTTATTATTTTATTATAGAATAAATTTACAACATTACACATCTCTGGATATTATTCGAAACGATACAGTATTAATTTTTTATTCATACCTATTACAAACATATTTATATTCATATTCATTTAATGAAATATAATGTATACTAGATAGCAAATATTCAAAAAGAGAGGGAGTATTGTAGACTACAATAGAAATTACGTAGGCATTCGCATCAATAAGTGAATTAGTGAAAAACGTTAGAAATCTTTTGAAAATGTTAATACTTGTAATATTGTAAGAAATATGCGTAAGAAAGGCGTTTTCAAAAATCGCAATGTTTGACGATACAGTCATGGCACATTGTATCGAGTCTATTTCAGCTGAGGGTGACTTCGGTAAGAGATCATACTTTTTAAATTTATGATTTCTTACCGAACCTTTAAATCACGATTTAAAGAGCTTTTATGCAGATAGTACTCGCATTAAAAGTAAAGGGTCTCAATAAATTAACACACGCAAAGAAATATAATTCATAACAAATTGAGTATTAGCAGGAGTAAAATTATCATATGTATATTAAAAATGAATTTTTGTAAGTAATAACGTATAGACGTAATGTAAAAAATATAAATATGCAATTTTGTAAATGAAAACTGTATTATGGTGAGTTTCAAGACAATAGACATTGTAACTATTATATTGTAAATAAAGTTGACCGATAAACTTAGATAAATTTTCAATTTATACAATAGATTTATACAACCGGAATGAATTAATAAGTTATATAATTTTTTATCCACGTTACAAAGCAGTAAGTACACAATAAGATTTACTTATGATTTTAATTTTATTTTTTTTATAAATAATATAATATCCTGTAACTATAATTCTTCTTCGAATCAATTAATTGCTTGAATTAATAAACAAATTGTAATTGTAGTCCAGCATTGCAACGATCACTACAATAATTACGTTTTTTCGATTTTTAGCCAAAATCTCATGCTTAAATTGTTTCAAGTGTCCTATTATTATAAAGAAAAAACAGTTTTAAACAATTTGTAATTAAAAGCTATTGGATTTATAAAGAACAGTATTATAATAGCACGACTCTGCTTACCGTTTTTAATTCATTTTTTAATTGAGAGGTACAAGAATTTCCAGTGCATCACTTTTTTCTTCAAGACAATTTATTACAACTTCAAACATAAGAGGTAAAATAAATAAAAGGATGACAGCTAAATGTATGCTATCTTTGATAAAACATTAGGAAAATTTCTAGCCTCTCGAAGAGAGAGGAACACATGATAATCGAAGGGGGAAATGTGCACAAGCAAAATATGTTCACTAGCCACACATTTACCAATGCAAATGTTTGCAAATGATTCACGCGCGCGTGTCGAGCCATTGATTGAATTTTCCAGAAGCGTATTTGTTCGATCTTCGACAAAGTGAAATTTTATAACCGATGGCGTTGATGGTACAGCAAAGCGGAACATAGAATGCACTGCTTTTGTAAATGAGTTCGAATATAAAAATTTAATAACGGATATTTGTTTCTAATATAAATCCTTTTAACTCTTATCCTGTCAAGTTATACTGTACGTTCATTCCCTAGAATGCATTTACTATAAAATGTAAATGAGTTAATATATTTATAAAATTAGAATTAAAAATAAATTTTTGGTATATATAATAATCGACATTAAATAATTTCATTAAATCGAAAATAATATATGGGTTGATTTTTTAAGTTTCTAGGTGTAATATTAATGATTAATTATCACGTGTATTCAAGTTATAAATTTTACTCACTTCGATATTCTAATTTGATTAATCTTGCAATTTTAGGGTTTCTAATTCTTGTTTTCTGTTCTCTAATTCACGTTTCTCATTTTATTTTGCTCCAACCATTTTTCTAATGCATCATTTAAAATACTTTTATTTTCTTTTTTATATTTCATAAGCGCGCCTATTTTTTCCATATTTAATAAGCCTCTTATTGGGATCTTAATAACATAATCTAATTTTAAACTCGGTAATAAACAAAATTTCATAAATTTTCGATAGATTAATAACGTCAATTTTCGAATTTTCCCTCTTTTAATACATTTGTACTACTTATAATAACTTTGTACGTAAGTTTATTTACCTTCTCAAAGGTTTTATTTGAATTTTACTTTTAATGACACCCTTAATAACTTTATAAAAATTATGTAGAACAACAAGCAGTCACTTTTACCAGTCACTTTTTATTTTTTATTATTAGAAGCGCAATTTTTATAATTACTTTAAAATTATATATAATCATCAATCTAAGATGTTAATTAATTAGTTGAATGAAAAATTTGGTTGATTTTAGTCACAGAAAATGATAAATTTGGCACACGATTCAAAGAATGGCAGAGTTTAGCATGCAAATCTGCAATGCAGTCGAAAGTATTATCTGAGTTACATGACAGAGAAAGAACTTGCGTTGAAATAATTTTTCCAATTAATGTTTAATAATTTTGCAAAAAACGTGTCACATGCCCCGACGATGTTTTTATCAAAGAAATTCGTTTACGCATAAAATAGAAAACAAACTTGATATAATAAATGTCTAATATTTTTTAATCAAATATATTTAAACGAACTTTTGAAAAACATCAAGGAAAAAGGAATAGTTCAATTAAGCCAAAACTAATAAAATGAAAAATGCCCATGAAAATGCAAAATATATCTTCTTCGGAATTTGTAGTTCTAAACGTATTCGACAAAGACGTTATGAAATTAAATAAACATGCTCGAATAAATAATTAATATCGAATGATTAATATCTAAGCAATTTACTGAATTTTTTGAACCATTTCCATAGTACGTTTAAGTAATTCAGATCTAGATATTTTTTTATAGGAGAATTATTATATTTCACTATAATTATACAATTGGGTACATGGTGAAAGCAAAGTAAAATAATTACAATTCTTTGTTTACTAGAAATGTCATTAATAGCAATCTTGTCTTGAAAAATGTTAAACGCACTGTAGCATTATCGTAATGCGTCATACCATGTCATATCAATCGTAAATTTCAACGCACGGTAGTTAAGTCGCAGTATGTATAACCAAACCATAAAAAGTATGTACATACATTTAGAAGTGGCTCTTGCACTGGTCACAATTAAAATGATCTCGTTCATTTATCACGACAGGATTAAAATAATAATTAAAAATCGCGTGTTTGTGACTTATTCACGAGTTTGACAAAAGAGTTTACAGGTATGATTAAAATTCATATTACAATAAAATGTTTCTAATCTTTAGTAAGTAATCACTAGGGATAAAGATAACTAATACTAATTAAACTAATAAAATATTACTTTGAAAAAAACATGTAAAATCCAATTAGATTATTAATGTTGTAATTTTCATTTCATGGCTATATTATGGAGTACCTGGTAGCACAGTGTCATATTATGAAATACGATTCATAATTTATTTCCTTGTATCATTTCATGCGACTTTCGCGCACTATACATGCATAAATGAAAAAATTACAATATCTTAGCAGCGTCGAAAGAAGAAGTTTGCAAATTTTCTTTAAAAAACATTACAATATTGTAAGCACTTTTCGGTTTCATGTTATATTGCGTCATTAATTGAAATTCCTTGTAATAGTACATCTAACTCTATTCTTGAAATTAAAGCATAAGAAATGCAAGCTTTGAAAGGTTACGTAAATTTTTCGAATTTGCGGTGATGGAAGTACAAAAATATTACAAAATTTTTAACCTCAAGATAAATATCGAGCAAACAAACTCTTACGATGTTGAATGTACCTTACAAGATACGAAATATAAAAAGGTAACGTTGAATCTCAATCTCAAGTAAAATGTGAATAACATAACTTACTCTTCGGCTAATGTCGGAGCACCCTCCTCTTGACCTGGAGCGTTAACGTGATAGACGCAGAAGTTTTCTAAGAGAACTCGCATATCGATGTAGTTGAAGAATCCCTGGAAGCTCGATATATCTGAAAGAGCTCTTGGTATTAAAATGGTCGCGTGTATATCTGAAGGATAGGATTAAAATCGGTTGAACATTTATTCTTTAGTTGCATCTCATTAAGTAATTAAATTCTGCATCATTACGAATAATGCTTCGAAGCTTTTGCAACGACTTTGATCAATAGAAGTATTACAATAGGTACGTCGTCTTCTAAATACAACTAATAATACGTAGTAAAAAGCTACTATTAAAATTAAATGAAATTAAAATAACAATCTAATAATTTAATTTAAAAAGCATCCACTTCGATTCGATTAATTAATTGTAAATTTTATTATTTCCAGTAAAGCGACAATAATCTTAATGTACAAGAAAAGATATACTATTAATATATATAAGCCAAAGTGACAAAAGACTTGATTTGGATCAAATTTCTTGTCGTATTTAATTTTTACATCTAATACTTTTAATTTATAAACGAGCAAATTCATTTACCGAATTTATGAATTTTTACAGCGGTTCATGAAGAATAATAAAACTTTTTAAGAAAAAAATACGAAAAACATTAGTTTTCAGTGATGCGCGTTAGAGTATTAAATATTACACACATGATATATTCATTTATCAAGTGATCTTGAACTAACGTCACGAAATGAAAAAAAAATTTGCGTGAAATGTCAGTACAATAACTTTCTATCGCTCAAAGACTATGGAATTTAATGCATAAATGGCACGAAAAATGATCTTTTATCAACATATTCGGAAACGAATTCAGTAGTTTTGAGACACGTATTAAAAAATGATTATTCCATAACTTCTTGTAGAATTTTATTTTATTTTGGAATCGGTCCAGAAAAATCAGACAAGAGTATTAGAAAAACAAAGAGTGAACATCCTATTACAGACATAGAGATATAGAATACACTCGAAATCTAATTCGTAATGTAATTATTTTATTTTATATTTTAGCACGTATACGATATTTTTTTTAAGTGAGTTATTTATTTAAAAAATTTTACGTTTATACTTTTTTTTAAGAAAACCGTAGTATCCAACGAATCCGTAATAACTCCTTTATAAGCAACCGTCGTAGAATCGTAAGGTCTCATTTCGCGACGTAATTACGCTTCAATAGTGTACATTTGAATGTCAAAAAAATAATTTGTATACCGAGCAAAACTTTGTGAAGATAGAAAGTTTTCAATTTTTTTCTCTACATACTTTTTAAACTTATTTTTAAAAAGAAATCTATCGGCAAAAGTAATTAGCGTGACATTAACATAAACACTAGTGCTTCTTAGCGCTACTCTCGTATATTTACGATCATACGACATAT
The DNA here is from genome assembly GCA_018907045.1 of Wiebesia pumilae. Classification (NCBI taxonomy): domain Eukaryota; kingdom Metazoa; phylum Arthropoda; class Insecta; order Hymenoptera; family Agaonidae; genus Wiebesia; species Wiebesia pumilae. Next base: position 3,484,775 of record JACCHZ010000077.1, read on the forward strand.
CATTTTATAATTGATTATGTTAGCGCCACGATAACTCTTTCTTATATTATCGCGTTGTATCGAATATTAAAGTTTTTGTTTATTATCTCTTTTTTAACGGGAAATATAAGATCAAATAATGTCGAATATATGAAATGTACACGACGAAGATCCCAACTGAAAGATCTATGAAATTACAAAAATCTGTCTTTAGCTATCATAACATTATTTATCATTGACATTAGAATTTCGATAGAGACCAGTTTTTCAAAATTATGATTTCTGTACCCATTTAATCATTACATTGTCCCTAAGTTGAAGAAGGAAAATAGAGTAAATCATGCAATCGTCCAGAGCTTTCGCAAAGAAATTATTCGCACTGAAAATACTCACAGTTAAGGCCCAGATCGTGATACGTGATAATAGCAGGTTTCGCTCGATTCCCTTGGACGGCGACGAGCAACGAGCCTCGATCGGTCTCCACGCGTTCCTCGTGCACCGAACCGTCGTCCCTCGTTAGGTACCTCAATTGCGGAAACTGCAGCTGGATATTCTTGAGCTCGATGTCATCCATACTGTCCGATGGCATCGCGCTGTTGCAAGGAACAAGTTTCACGATTAGATTCATCCCGAAAACTTTATTTTAAAAGCTGGAGTTAGGAAATGTTTCGTGTCGTTCAAGCTTAGTTTGTTCGTACTTTGTTCAGTCTTCGTTTTGACGAATGTGAGTCGATATTTTACACTTGTGAAATGCAACGAGGTAAGTAAAACCTAGGTTTTTTTTATGTCTCGATACGAGTTGGAAGGATTTAGGAATAAATAAGACGTTTGGATGAAAAATTATTTCCAAAATGTCTGTCTTTTCACGAGTTCGCGCTGTTTTCCAGCAAATCCAATTGTTGCAATACAATTAACTGGATTTCAACTAAATTGACGTTTTCTCTTTGATTAAATGTATACATTACATTTAAATAAATCCAATCTTGTGAACTGGGAATACTGCATTTTAAGGTTTTGTTTTTCTTTTTTTCATGCTAATAAGAGTACAATACATATTCGTCAAAATAAAGTTAAATGCAATTTATTAAGGAACAAAATCTTAAAAAATGACCACTATTTATAAGAAAACATTATTGTAAAAAATTAGTCAATGAATTTTTAAAATTTCTGTCTCCATAAAGCAAAGTATCGTATTCGATCTTTTCGTTATTCAAATGAATTTAAATCCTAGAAAAAATAAGAATTTAGGCAATGAAAATTTTCAAATATTAAACGACCAATTTTCATAGATATGTGAATTTTGTATTTATAGCGTTTCAGATATCGCGTTTCTCAAAAACATCTAGGCATTCGACCGAATAGACCTCAATTTTCGTAATGCAATTTCTCTTACATTAAAATTCATATGCAAATATTTCATAAAAAATGTTTTTTCAGTAATGAACCATTTGATATCTTATGCGTACTATTTTGCATTTTAAATATAAAAAGTTGTACTCCTACAAAAAGAAAAAGAGCTCGTTTTAAGTCAAGGTTACACAGTTATAAATCTTATAATCGATGTGCGAGTAACACGCGACCAGTATTGAGGATATAAATTATTTTTAGGTGACATTTTAATGACCAGGAGTCAATACGTTATCATTTACAGGCATAAATATTCTTGTGTGTTATAAAAGTCATTTAAAAATGATCAATTCATTATTTAATTTTCAAATGAATTTTGAATAATTTTCAAGAGATTCTTGATAATTAAAACTTGGAAATGAGATTGATGCTATTATAATTAAATCTAAATATTATTCAACTATTATTTGTTTTCTAACTGGTGTATCTTTCTATTTAATTATTTTATTTTTTATGTAAGTAAGTTTGCACGGCACTTTTATGAAAGTAATTTGCACTTTAAAATAATTCATATTCTTCATCTGTTGCCTAAAATTCTAATAAAATAAATAACGCGAGATAAAAGTGTTACATAAAAGAAATTACTTTGAAAAGATACAGAATGTTGTCTTTCCGATCATTACAAATATTCTTATTTCGGTATGTTTATTGTTGATTGATTCAAATTTTTATTTCTAATTAATTAACATTATATAAATTGGTAACCTTATTACAATTGTGTACGAAAACCATAGAAAAAATATATTTAAATCTGATTTACTAATTGAATTAGTAAATTTTTTGGTTGTTACGTGAATGTCGATAGCCTTATTGTACTCAACTTGAATCTATAATTTTCTAACGTTACTGTAAAAGTTTTTGAAATTAATAACACTAGGATTTATAACGATAAACAACGATCGATCGTAAAAAAATGGAAAAAACCTACCACTTTAGTCTATCTAGATGGACGCACTGGTATTTGGCTATTTTTACAAAATATTTTCTAAGAATAACTGGTAACGAAGGAAATGAACGCAATTATTACCCATCGATTAACTGTATAAGAGAGTAATTAGAACCGCACGTATAAATAGCGCACTCTGGAATTAATATTATTTAACATAACTTTAAAATACTAACGTAAAATATAAAATCGTATTCTAAAGTGGAAACTGCGCAAAAATCGTTAATAATTTAATAATGTTTCTCATTTTTAGCGATTACGATATCAAGAAATTCTTCGGTCGCGAGTAATGAAATTCGTTGCATACTTTATTATTTTGTGTGAACACTGTTTCTTTTTATGAGCGCATTTATATTTTCTGAGCGAAAATACTTTTCAAGTGATTTATTTTTCAAAATTATATAACAATACAAAACATATTTTTCACAATATCTAAAATAAGCCTGACACCGATCGATGCGAGCGTCGTCGGTCGGTGAATCGATTCGCCTTCCCCTCTCTCGTTCTCTCTCTTTTTCATCTGCGCCTTAATGCGTTCAGTAAACTCGATCGTTCGGTTTAGATATGAGCGAGAATCGCATTTGGACGGCAACAAGGTGTAATCGGGAAAATATGTTGTCGCCGTCGCATGTCAGAGACACGATTATCGATTTCGACGGGGATTCAATTGTAACGGGCGTTCTCCCAACCATCCCAACGAACTCGTTTGCGAATTTGATTGTTCCATGCCGGGACGGTAGCGTGTCGAAAAACTTTACTGGGGGCTTTGAGTTCAACGACCCCCGTGAGCGAAACTTTCACGCGTTGGAACAAAAAGTGCTCGTAAAATTGCTTCTCCACTTGTTTAGACTCGAACTGTCGAGTAGTGGCAAGTCTTGAGAGTTTATGCCCTTTGCTATCGAAGGATGATAGGCAATTTCAGGTGTACAGTCGGGAGTTCCAAGATTCACGAGAGTTGGATAACACACAACGGCTGATTGAGGTCGAATCGATTGTGTTTATGGAGAGCTTACATCGAGCGGACGTATCAGAGCAAGTAAAGGAAGCGATGGACTTTTCCGTGTCTCGGTTTCTATCGTAATACGGGAAAATTCAAAAGGTCGATATAAGTAGGAGGGCTTGATTGGTCTATTAATTATTCATTCGAGTGGCGTTTCGATACATTCTAAGCCTTCCATTGGGAAGCCTCGAGTAAATTGTGTTTTTCAAAATTCGAGGTCACAGTTGAACTCTCTTTTATTTGTAATATAAATGTATATTTCAATATTCAAGTAAAATATATTTCTGATTAACGAACTGCATTGTGGCATCAGAAGTTGTCCCTTTAAACAAATACGTATTTGAAATATATTTTGGCACATCAACACTGGAACTTGATATTTAGAGTGGGGGAGTTCACACGAAGCTCTCGAGTATTTACTCTGTGAGAATATCAATGTAACGTTATTCTTCCGAATATTTACTTTTTTACGTCATACTCGTTTGATTTTTCAATTTTCACGCAGTTCCTGAAATTTTCATATTCCCTTTGAATATAAAACCGTGTTCAAATAGTATATTATGATTTTTTCCATTATCACGAAACATGGAAAAAAGTTCAATTTTAGAATATTTTTTAAAGAAATACACCAAGCGGTTTGAAAAACAAAGAATGTAAAAATTTAATCTCTACATTTTGGAGACTTTTTAATACAACTGTAATATTAAATACTTCACCTAAAAATTGTGCATTTTATCGTTCAATTTTAAATTTTCCACCTTCGTTTCGTTTCGAATCAAGAAAGATAAAATTGAGCAGGGCGTATGCTCTACCAATCTCCCTCAGGGATGAAACTAAGGAAAATTTATACGACACTAGGAATATGCGAAACAGGAAGCAATTGGAAAAAAGAGATCCTCCAGTACCGATACTAGTTTAATGAAATTCCCTGCTCCACAGGTCTTGGGGAAAGAGTCTGGAACGACCCTGGAATATAGCGAACGAACGATAATACGTCCCTTGTTTCGTGATAAACGAAATGATCACGCGATCCATGGGACACGTTCCAAGTGATTCGCGAGGAGATCACTCGTGCCACATTATTCGCGAGAATGACTCGAAAGCTCTCACGGATCCGTAGAGCGGATTAAGACGCGTGTGCAGTTATTTCCGGCACGGGCCGACGTCGCTGGCTAGGATTTTCGCGGCTGTTCGTCGGGACATCGATCGGTCGAGGCCACGCCCCGTTGAGGCGAGACCAGAAGGAGCCTGCGATCACACGGGGGAAATGCGGCAGCTTTTTTCCCCTATGACCCAGACTGCTTTTTCGGGAGGGTGGGTGGTTGACGGCACACGATGCCTGGGTACCTGGTTTTCGAAAATACGGGGCTTTTTTACGCCAAGGCTTTCGTTATTCCGCGCCCACCTGATTTGCGCTTGAAATATGTGTAAATGCAAGGACAGGAGTTTGGTTTTACGTGGGATTTGCATAGAGTGTATCCTGTGCCGAACAAGAAGACATTCATAGATGTAACGAGTTAGAGGTTAGATTTGACGTCACGGTCGTGCTATATCTTTATTTTGGGAAATATTTTTAGAGCATTTTATAAACTTGTATTCAGCATAATACAACGTAGGATTCGGAATTGGCTTTGAAAAAAGTTTCGATATACACTCTCAAGTATAAAGAAAAAGTGGAAATATCAATTTGCCTTCATCAAAATCGTCCGAAGGTATATTTACTCTGTCAAGGTTCGTAATGAATTTTTAACGCGAATAACGTTATCAGATTGTACGAGCCAGAAATTTTTTAAAATTTTTTTCTCGACAACATTATTCTTTTTGATTCATTGATTTAAGAGAGATCGCTATTAAGTTTCACGTCGATTTAATTGGCAAATATTTGTGTTTTGAAAGGATTTTCAGTATCTTCTTAAAAATTTTTATTTCAACGAGTAATAAATACTTGTTTGATGTTTCTATTTTTTCATGAATTGATTTATTTCTTAATTTCTCCTTATATGATTTAATGTGGAATACACACGTACGTTTACGATTTTCTTTTATTTTTCCTTTTTTTGAAATTATTTAGTCTGTATCAATATAAATCTGTGAAATGGAAAACAGTCAATGTCAATAAAGTAGAATATCAATGAAATGACAAATTTTGCTTTATAACTAAATTTTATTCTCTTCTTAACGTTTAAATATTTAACTTGTACAAAGTATTTATCTAATGCATGATATCCTATTTAGATAAAGTTTTTAAGAACAATTTAACGTAATGATATGGAGAAATTTCTTCTTTGTCTAGGTAATTCGAACTATTTTCTTCTCGTCAACATTATCGATTACTCATTATATATATCAGTTACTTATTATACTCATACATTCGCTTATAGAATTCGCTCATGACATATCATAAAATGTATCTCTCTATACCCATATTTTTGCATGCTCGGGACTTCTGTAGTGACCTAATTAATGAAACTTTACAGATGAGGGAGGTTACTTTAAAAGTCAGATCTCTCAATAATAACATTCGCAATATTTTAGATCTGTTTTTCGCTTCTTTAAAATTTTCTCGAATATAGTAACCGTAGTTTCCATTCATATATGTTAATTTTTTGCAAATAATTTGAGACTCGATAAAAAATATACAAAGAAAGTATTAATATATTTTCGGTTAAATATCAAAAGAGAAACGTTTATCAATATACGACTGTAGAAGTAATAGATAAGCGCATATAACATGAAAACAAAAGATTCCTAAGAAGCAAAAAACTAGTTTATCAATCAGTTATCAATTTTCAACTAAACTGAAAATTTGATTTTTGAATATTTCAAGAATTTTAAGATATTTAATAAATTTATTAACTTCTCTGAAAAACTTTCAGATACACACACACACACACACACACACACACACACACACACACACACACACATATTTATCACTATACGTAGGGATTTTCAAACGAAAGCTAAAAATTAAATGAACAATTAACGAGACTAATATTTTTATCTTTCTGCATTGTCTTTTACAACTTTTCAAATGGAGCATTAATATAGATTTATGATTCTTAATTATTGATTAGACTTATACACTTATAAAAATAAAAAATGTACAATAAGTTTATGAAGTTAGTTTTTGACGTTGAGAGTAAAGAGATAAAATCTTTTTAATTGCTTCGAAAAAGTACAAGTAATTTAAGAAATATTAAAGAAGCAATTAAAAATACTTGACTTTCTATTATAGTTGTGTTTGTGAGTAAAAGGGATAATTATATCGAATGATATTCTTCGCTCTGTATAAATAGTTTAATTTTAACTTTATAACTTGTACAGTAACATAAAAAAACTTTCTACACGATGAAAATAAAAGCTAATAAATTCAATGAGGCAAGAATGGACGGGGTTGGAGCACCAATTACCCAGACGATGTCGCGACGTCCATTGCCAACGATCGATCAACTACGAGAACTCAAAATCGCTCGATTGATTCCTTCACTCAGGTTGTTCAGTTTGCACACTATGCACTGCATTTAATGCTGTATCAATGTGCAACGACGAGAGAGAGTTTCTCCCCACGTAACCATGAGAACGTTCTAATGCGTCGATGCTCGTATTGTCATTGTTAATGGAGGGAAGTGGTTTGCGCGATGCTGTTTTTTTTTCTAATATTTCCCATTTGTATTATAAAAACTCAAATGAAATGCATTTATGAATATTTATAAATAGCAATGTAAATTCAGTTGTTTCAAGATGTGTTTTAAGATGTTAAATGTATACTACAGATTATAAATTTGATTTATTTAACGTCTGCCACGTTAAATGAATTGTTTTTCATTATTTACTTATAAGCGAGAAATCTCATGTAGAATAACGTTTACCAACTAACTTACGTCTACAAATGATAAATTAAGAAAATAAATTTCTGTCTAACGGAGAACTTTTTAAATTAAAAAATTACACAGTTATATCTATTCATTATTCGATATTTTATTTGATAGAATGTTTACACGGTCCTCAAAAGTAATGTATTGTTCATTATTAGATTATTTACTTATGAAGAAATATTTCTTTCTTACAATTTTTTCTAATAATACTATTACGTAATATATTAATAATAAAAAGAGTTTCAAGTCTTGTTCATAGATATTTTAAAGAATAATATTTTCAGTCTTTGGATGATGATTACGTCATTTAATACCCTTGAGCGTATAATACAAACGATCTATTCATAAATTATTTTTATTAAATATATAACTCAATTATATACTTATTCATTTATTTACTATAAATGCAAATTATATCAGAAAAAGATCAGATAAATATAATACTGTATCGCATACTGCACATTTAAATCGTTAACTTTTATAAAATATTCGTTAATTCTCCTGGAAAAATGATTGAATCTATTGAATGCTTAAAAAGAAAAGTTGGACGCATGTTTGCATCGCTCACAAAGTACTACGAGTTAATTGGATGATGAGACATTTGGAGATAACCGAGTTACATATATTATTGCTATATAGGTCGGATTAAGTACTATGACCCGACGTTGTCATGTCTGAAGGTTAGTCATTATCAATCAATTATTTTCTTTGCTATTTCTAACGTGAACATTTAGAAAGATTTTTTAAGTAAAAATTAATTAATAAATTTTTTCAAACCTAACATGAAACTCGTCATACAACTGCGATAACGTCGCGTTGGTAATTTCATAATTTTTGGTTTAAGGACTATATTTATTTTCTACTTTGTCAATTACAGAAAACATTCTACATGTCTTCTCTAACCAATTTCAAGTATGTATTATGAATTATAACGAAGACAGTAATTTTTAACATAATGTAACATAGGATTTTAATTAGTTCTTTAAAATTTAGGGATTTTTAGTTTTTGTAAATAGTTTTCATAGTGTTACGAGAATTTATAAGTAGAATACGTAGAATGGTGTATTGTCCAAGTCTTAAAGCAATGAATTCTCGTGCATTATTTATACTTATATAAAAAAATATAAGATAATTAAACCAATTTAGCTAAAAATCTTGATCTCACAAAAACCATGTTCGTTAATTCGCATTATTGGGTATATATACATTCATGGTATGAATGTAATTGAGGAATAAATGACTTTAATATATTTTTATTACACAGCTGTAATGAATTTCGCGAAATAAATTTAAACGTTCATGAACTATTTTCATATCATTTTATTTGAATTCAACCTTAATATCGGTAAGGTAAAAAACCTGTAGGTAAAAAACTTTCGATAACTTTTAATCTTCTTTATAGAGAGACTTTATTGCAAAAAATTTACGAAATGTTCTAAATTATATTCTTCATTGTGACAAATATTTTGACAAAATATTTCAACCAAGAAGCTTACGCGTGCCTCATAAGTCTAAGATAATTAAATTTTATTTAAAGTTAAAATTTTTTACGAAAATTAAAATAAAATTTATAGTTTTAATTATAATAGAATAAAATTTTAGACAGGAACATTGTACATTATACATATATAAGATTATTTTTGATAAGAAAATCTAATTTAACGTTCATAGAATATGTATGTATTAAAAGTTTTCGTAAAGAGAATGGATTAGATAATTCGCAATATACTTAAAATAAAAGAACGTTTTTTTATCACGGTCTTCTAATTACCTTTTCTTCCATTTATTCAAGTTTTAACACTCAACGCCCATTCGTACATGCTAAATTACGATCCATTTTAAAGCAAGGAGTCGTAATTTAATATCTAATTATGCAAGAGATCCTTGCAATTTTATTGTAAGGCCTTCGATTCAACCCTTATGCATACCTTATGTATATTAATTCACCGAATAAATCGAGAATACTCATTTCGGCCGAGGTGACTTTACTCGGCCAGAATTGCGCGGGACAAGGACGTAAAAAGTTAAAGCGCAAAGTTAAGTGGCCACATATCGTAGCTGAAAGGCGCGCGAGCATCAAGACGATGAAAAAGCTGCCGCGATTCTGTTGGGCCCACGTTAACACGACATCGTGATAACCCACTTTACGTCTACTGCACAGCGGCTAGACCAGCCTCTCGTGATGTTGATTTACACTGCAAACGACTCCATCCCTCCTAGCCCTATTTGTCGGATTGAACGTCCACGGCTAACCGCCACGGAAACCCCTTCAATTGATTTACGGACAGGACGAGGCCGTTATCGTGCCCAGCTAAAGGTTCCTCTTACACGGGAATGGTTTATTGCATCGCCAATACGGTTGATAAAAATTGTGTTTTCCGTTGAGTGCTTTGTGAAAATTAGTATCGCCGTAATATTTTACATAGCAATGTCATCGGAATTTTATATACTTTTGTACGTGCTTAAGAGTACTTTAAATAGTGAAGTAGAGCTTAAGAATGCATGGCTGAATTTTGAATGAGACTGCGATGATAACGTATTTGAAGACTCGTAACAAATTATAATATATATTATATAACTATTGTAGCTATAAATCTAAGACAACAGAAAACCCAATATACAACAATACAAAACTTTCAATGCAGTAAATATAAATAACTTACGTTTCGAAGTTTTTAATAATAATTTAATAATATTCGGCTTACGAATTTATATTAAAAAGTAATAAGAGCTGGAAAATGTTAAGCTCTATTAAAAATTTATTAATTAAGTAATGTCCTAAATTTAAGATTTTTTTTTAAATTTTCTTATTTACAATAGTGCACGTAAAACGTAGTCATGTTTATTTATAAGCTTCTTACTTTAATTAATGAAAGAAAGGTACTTATTTTACATAAGCTTTATTACGTACAAATTAAAAATTAATTAACGTGTATTATTATACAACGGCGAGATTACGTTAAAATACGCATTTGTATAATAGTAAATTAATAAAATATATAATTATCTGCTGCAGAGAAAAAGGGTTATGTACTTAAGTTTATATCAGGAAATATTTAATCCTAGTTCATTACAGCACACTATTAATCACTCTAAAACACCTGATTTATTTATATTTCAAGAGTATTTAAGGACATTCAAAGTTTAAAATGATTTTCGAAAAGTTTCAGAAGTATTTGATTGGTTTCATTTAAGCATCACAAAGTATAATGAATTATTACGAACGTAATTAAATTAATTAATTCAATTAATGAAATATTAACGTTGAGTGATAAAATTATATCGATCCACAACGAAGATCTGAAAAATTTCATATTGAATCGTATAGGAAAGACATAAATTTTTCTAAAATGAATTTAAGAAACATATATCAAAAGATGTTACCTGCATTTCGTCCGTTTTAAATTTAAAACGTAACGTTTCCTAGTATTTTTTTTCTAAATAAATACAAAAAACTGTTCTTAAATAAATAACACGTTAAGAATATTTGTCAGACACAGAGCGCAAAGTAAGAGAATGCACGCAAATCCCTTTCAACAACGCTTTCTTTTCTGTCCCATTTTTTTCCTAGTCCTGTAGAACTCTGTTTATAGAACTCTGTTGTATATTTTTTTCATAAAAGAAAAATAATTTAAGCTTTATAACTTTACACAAATTGAATTCAATTTTGAGTACGGGTTTTAAATTAGAGCTGTACTGTATATATAATATTAAAATTGGGTAAAGTACTTTCTTTTTCTTTATAATAAACAGCACTTGGTGTATTTCAGGGTGTACTAATATTAATTGATTTGGTTTGATATGGACGTTTTCTTGAAATTTAAATGTGTATATGCAAAATTAGGTAACGTTAAATTTTTTGAAGTTTAATCATTGAAACAATCTAGTTTTCATCAAATTCCATGGAAATATTGTTGGTTACATAATATCTCAAACGAACCGAGCAAAATATTTTTGTCGCTGGATACGTAAGATTGTACATAACCATTAATTAAGCATATTCAGTTAAATGTATACGTGTCTCTTTACTGTTTAACGCAAGTAAAACAGATTTACTCCATGATTTTACGATTATTTTACGATTGTGCCTGCAAATGAAAATTGAAACACTCGTAATTATTGCGATGGATTTGCGTGGAGAATGAACAACTTGATGTCCTCCTGTCAGCGACGTTTTGGCACTCTACGAGGTCTCTCACAAGAATAACGGAATAGGTTAACGGATGTAATTACTGACCGGAAGTAAATTGTGGATCAAAGACTAAATTAATAAGTTAAAAATCATTTGACATAATTTTTAGGATATTCGATTTTGATAAATATTTCGGGTCATAAATCTGAAATTATTTTATAAGGAAATATAATCCGTATAAACTGAGTAATTATAATTCATCCAATATATTTCAGATTGATTAATCAAACATGGTTAAACAAATACTTTTGAAATATTATCTAATGAAATTTTACTCCCATTATACCAAACTTTGATTCCATACGGAAGAGTACTTTTAACGAGAAATGAACTTGGTTTTTACGCCAAGTAAAATTATTAGTGTCACTCAGAAATCTCTCTTTAATTTAGTTTATGTTTGCTAATATTAAAGAAGTTAGTTTAGCAGTAATGTATAGCAATTGCATAAATAATACAGTTTCGATGTATCGTAGAAATTCGTAAAGTTATCCGCTAATTAGAACAGAATATTGTATGCAATATATGTATTCTAGTGGTGGTTATCACGAATCTATTAAGCTTTGAAATTTATGCTCCGCAAAAATACGTTATATATGCACTTCTTTTAACATATGTACGTATATATTACGTACTTCTTTTTGTTACCGTTACGTAATGAATTCCTTATGCTTCGTTATTCATAACGAGGTCTCCAATTATCGTTCGTACTGACATCGCACTTCAATAAATACTACCTTAGAAATATTTAACAAGCGAATTGAAGTTGATATTCAAAATTCCCCGAAGATCAGCAAACGACTCGACAATTTTCCTCGCTTTCTCACAATAGAATTCATCCGAATGAAGACCATTACAGTACAATCCAGCTTCTCACAACTAGTACTGTAGCAATACTTCATTTGGCTTAATCAATATCACGATTAGAAGCAGATTAACCAATACTCTTCAGAGTTCAACAGCCTCGTGATAAAACTGTTACGATAAAGCATTTTTACAAGAATAATTGGCTTTCTTGGTAAAGTGAGCATCTAGGATATGACAATATTTGGCCATGTGCCGCGGGCAATGTAACGTCGAGTCCTTGCGACTGGTGCTTTCACACACTGTAAGTCCGTCTCGAGTTTGTTCGCGCGGCACAATAGTCGTCGTAATCCAGAAGAATAGCGTCGCTTCCGGTACTTAAGGAGGCGTTTACGCCCTCGAATGTTCGTCGCTGACTTTTGGCATGCATTCGGAATGTTAAACCTTTTTATGTTATGAACAAGGCAAACGATGGATCGTGCTTGCAAATTGCAAATTGCTTTGCTCTTAGATTTTCATTTTCTCTGGCAAGAAATAAAAGAAAAGTACCTAGAGAATGTTATTAGAACACTTGTGAGTAATGTTTATTAACAGGCATCCGTATACCGACAATATATAATTTAAAGATTATACTTCTTTTTCTAGCATTCAAGCGCAAACAACCACGTGAATTTAATCCCGTGATTCAGCCTTTACGCTCTTCTCTTTACCATTCAAAATAGAAATGTGGATATCGTTAAAAACAAGTTTCTCTTAAAAGATCCGGTCGTAAAAGTACGAAAACATCGTATCTACGACTCGGTCGATGACTTATTCCGCGAACAAGACGCATTTCCTCTCTTTCCTTCTTACGATTTTTCTCTCATTCGCAAGTCCGATCGTCGAGAAGTCTGATGGTTCCTCGTACATCGACTGTGCGTTCATTGAATTGTCGAAGCACGTTCGAACGAACGGTTTCCCGTATCTCCCACGTCACTTGGCCGTATATACGCGGCTTCCGGTGTAACGTCTGATATCGCGAGTCTCGAGTGCGTTCGATCTGTGTTCTGCGTCAGAAGAAAAGGAAGAGCGCAAGCTCGTCTTATTTTTATGAAAAGAGTTTACAGTCTTTTCATACATGAGCTGATTTGTTCGGATTTATTTTGTTTTCGGGTAGTTTTTGTTATCGTCTGGGGATTGTTAATTCAAACAGAAAGAACGAATAAGCTTTTCAACTAAAAATATATTTCAGGGAAATAACCATTGCTTTCCATCGGAAGAAGTATTTCACTCATTGTGAATAATAAAATAATTTTTTCTTATTAAAACTCGATTCATGTTAGAAATTGAAAAATTCATTATCTCATCAACACACGAAAACCATTTTTCTCTATTTTATGCTACATACATTCGTAAGTTTTGGTCTTGCTTTATTTTTCTGGGGTTTAAAAAAAAAAAAAAAAAAAAAAAATTTCGCACAGATTTACCCAATAAAGGAAATTACAAAGCAAATCATACTTTTCATAAATATTAAATGTTTTCGGAAATCGTATTGCATTGACTTGTAAAATTCCTTTTTAATGAAAGAAATTCAGAATTAGGTGTATTTAGGAATATATGTTGGAAAATATTAGATTCTAGAGGTTTATAATGAAAGAAATATATTTTTGAAAAATGAAAATTATCTTAACAACAAGAGAATCATCTTTAATCTTTGAAAATAATAATTAAAAGTATGTTATTTCAACGTTTCCTGTTAAATAATTTTCTTTAATCTTCTTTAAATCAAGTAACGATCTTCTGCTAATCGCAAATTTTTTAAATACATTTTTCATGATGTTTTAGCTTCGAAAGTTGTTTTAATGATACATTAATTAGGAGGTATAATGAGCTATTTCATTTCTTTTACTAGCAAACTTAAAAGAAGCCTGATAATTATTTTTGTCATTTCATAACAAGATAAAAAATAATTTAATTAAAAAACTATTACTTTGCTCTTATAAAAAGTAATCTACAGTAGAAATACAAACTTAGAGGTATTCATAATTAGTTAAAATCTAACTAAACTCTCGTTTGATTTAATTAGTTCACCTCCGGTTGCACGTTAATAATGCTGCGTTAGCGTCGATATTACTCCGTTAATGCAAAATGAATGAATGGCGATAGGTGATATCATTTCCTGAAATAAGAGAGTTTACGATTACTCTGCCTTTTGTCGTTAGCGAAATAGAATTAATAACCTATTTTATTTGCATGCGCCAAGAGCACATAAATACAGACTTCAATTATGGTTGAAGTCGTTATGCAATTTTTTAAAATCCCTTTGGTAAGAAATCATCGGAAAAATGTGTCAAGTAGGTACTTAGTATAAAACTTTTACAATTTATTAGTAAATTTTAAATAAAGCTTAGATTTCAAATTGATTACTATTAAACTTATTTTATTTTAAATATTATAAGAGTAAAGTGATATTATTTTTTCAACTTTACCATACTTATCTAATGTCATTAAAGACTTTTGTTAAAATAATAATTCCATATTTTAATAACACTGTACCGTAACCTCGTTGTTTTTTGCATTTAAAAGAATAATTTATTATTACATAATTTAAATTTTCATAATTAAAAAAAAATTTTTCCAAGTTTTTGATGAGTTTTTTCAATTTTTCTATTAATTTAAGAAATATTCGTTAGAATAAAAATAATACTGAAAAGTTCGGATACAAAACTTCTTATTCGAAAGTTATTTTCTCTCACACTTATAGTGTAATTGTTTTCGGTTGACTTGTGTGAGTCAACTCGTACTCATTTTAATTGTTTGGAAAATCTAATTTGAAATTTCGATATACGTGAATGCAAAAATAGCAAATTAGAAATTTTAGTTGTATATTCACCTATTATAACGTAACAGGATTAAAAAACATTAATAAAGCAAACTATAAAAAAACTTTATATTTTCGATTTTATATTATTGCACTGACTATTTACGTCAATTATTGCCAATTATTTATTTGATGGTCTATTCGAGAAAATAAATTTTTAACTTGGTAATAAAAGTTATCTTAACTTTGCTATTTTAAATGCATATATGTTTATAAAAAATTAGGACGTTTTTCACGTACATTTAAAATTATACAAGAAAAAATGATCATAATTATAAGTTTGGATTTAGAAATAAAGTATTTATAATATAAGATATTTTATTCTTAAAAATATAATACCATAAAATTCAATAACTTTTTGATAGTTTCTAATTGATTCTAATGTAAATTATATAATCGAAATTAAAAATTATTTTATAAAGGCATCTACAGGAAAATTTTATCTTAATAAACTTAGTTTTGGTAATTATAATGAATTACGACTCGCTTCGAAGGTAAGAAAAAGAAGTTGATTAAACGAACTTTTCTTTCTATTTACTTCAGCAATTCTTTTGTTTTAAATTTTCTAGTTTTTTTTTTAAATTTCGCGAAAGTATAATTTACGTTACACATTTAAAAATTATACTTTAGCTAGGAAAGTTGATTTTATTTAAAAACAGTTTTTTTAAGCTAACACGATTCCTGTACAGTTACCTAAAACTATAAAATTAGAAAAAAAACTTTGTAATTTATATTCTATAAGATGTCAGAAAGACGATGACGACAATTTGCTGGTATAAATTTTAATTTCCTTAATTTTAGATGACACGATGAGAGTTACGTCAGATAATACATTTGCAAAGTTTCAAATCCAATAAATAAGGCAAAATTAAAATTATTTTGAAAGCGTATTAAAGTTTCATATACTCTGATTGATATCTGGATTCTATTTTCTTCCGGATCTGTAACTAGGACAGTTTTTTAAATTATTTCACCATATCGATTTTTAGATATTAAGTTGTAGGGTCAGATAAAAAGGATTATTAGTTTTTTAAATTATTGTAATCGAGAAAGTTTGAAGTTCTTCCATAATTAATATTAATTTAATATTTCGGCCATAAATCAATTACTAATTGTTTTATGGCCGATCCTAATAGAAAAATATTCCCTAATTCTGTAAAACAATCGATATTGGACAGTTTAGTTAGTAAATTATTCATAAATATACGTCTTGATACGAATAATGAAACAAAATAATATTTTATCTTTTTATATGTTTTTTTTATATTCTTTTCATATGTTAATGTTAATTTTATTTCTTTCCTATTTTTCAATCATGAACTCTTATGCTTTCATTAATTTAAATGAATATTCCATTGTGGCTATCTCTAATATGAAAATTTCTTTTCCTTGTAAACACTTTGGTATAATATTTTTACAAGCGTTTGAAAAATTTATTTACATATTTTTTACAAAAGAATTCGAAAATCTGACATATCAACCTTTTATTCCCGAAAGTTCAACAGTCCGCTTTTTTGAATGCAAGAGGCGGAATGTGTATTCAAGCGATGAGAAATTAAACAAAGAAGTGGAAGAATTAAATTATACAACTTTTTAAATAAACATCTTTCAATCGCTATTTGCCGATTACGATTTTCATGGATTAAAAAACAAAGAAAAACATCAATATAGAGGACATGTACAATTATTTGTACATTTATAATTTCTGAATAATCAAGAATTAATAATTACTATTTTTACTTTTATAGATTATCAAAACATTTGAGATAATAATTTAAAAATTCATTTGAATTGGAAGTCACGCTTGCTTATTTAATTTTCAAAAGATTTTTCTAAGTTCTATGTGGTTGATAAATCGGATTCCGTCTCGAAATCAATACAATTATAGCTAAAAATACAAGGATTTATATTAAAAAAAATTGATTTTACGCAGTCCTTAGAGCAGTCGAACGAGTTAATTCCAAATTTAAAGAAGTAATTAATTACATGAGGAGCTACGTCAAAGGTACAACATGAGAGCTTGAATAGGTTATAATGCCGCTCGTAGCGTGATAAACTATATTCGAGATAATTTGATGAAATTGATCGTGTATGTATCAATATACCTATGCATTACGAATTTACTCGGGATATACATTCATTCCATAAACATTGTGTCACGGATGTTCCAATATATCCATATCTGCGAGTAAGATTTAGTGAAAGTTTGTCATAATATGTCTGTACGTAGTCGCAGTTTTGATAATCTAAGAATATACGTACAATAGGCTAACAATGAGGAAGAAAGAATATTCTCCAAGGGAAACGAGAAAGACTTATTTGGATTATAAAGAGAGAGAGAGAGAGAGAGAGAGAGAGAGAGAGAGAGAGAGAGAGAGAGGGAGTGTGTGAGCAGGTAAATCCTGTAATCTCAAGGTTTACCAGTAACTCAACGTTCTGTATTCTCGTTCCTGAATTGCACTTGATAGAATCGAAATAAATAGGACAGTAAGAGGCGGATAAAGTGATTCGTATACTCGCAAATACTATTTTCAATTCAAAAAGACAGATTTAAAGAAACCCGTATCTACATAAATTATTTTACTTTTTAGCAATATTTTATTATAACGTATCCACATTTAATCCTCTCACATATCTTGAAATCTAGAGAAAATAGCTAAAGATTATAATAATTATTTTAAACAAAGAATATTACTCTATTTCTACAACTTATGTCCATAATTTCATATTTATATAAATAATGCAATAATACTTATAAAAAGTGAGAAAAAATACGTTTGGCGAACCGATTACTTAATTCGAATTAATAAAACGTCCTCGGCGACACTCGGTAATTCTTTAAAAATGGCTTATAAAAGTTATAGAATTCTATTTATTTTTACCTATTTTTTATTTTAAACCTCAAGGAACTTTATATTAATAAGAGTAGTTTTGTATCAAATAAAAAACAATTTTTTTTCATTAAGCTTTGCGTTTTTATTTCAGTAACTAATTATATTTATAATTTTACAATAGAGCTCTTTGATGCCTTTTCATTAAATTTAATTAAATGGGGCTAATGTAAACTTTGGCTCTTGTTATGGAGCAACTTGTAAACGGAGAATGTATGCTTAATCAAATACATCAGTTAACTAAGTACACTTTAACCCAATCTATCTTCCAACCCCGTATCCCATTAATTTTTCACTATATTTATCCAAATAGCTCGTATAATGAAATTAGCATATGTAATGGATAGACATGAGCAACTTCCGTAAATAGCGTCCTTTGAAAGGAAAAACGAAGACGTAAAAGCGATTCCCTCTCACACGCGTGTCTTTCCTTCGATTGTGTCGCTTAGATGTAAAAGATATACACAAACGTAAAAGATATATTATAACGCTCAACAAATGCCGACACTACCCATTGGAAAAAAGCTTATGAAATAAGGGGATACAAGCGAATAAAGCACTTGGATACATTTCAACATCTGAAACTCGCACAAAATGCTTGAATTAGTAACGAATTGTCTTCAGGAAATAATGGAAATCTTCCGTAATGCGTGCAACGCTACAAGCTGACTCACATGTCGCTTAAACAAATTCAAAATTGTCTGAAACGGAGATCATTTTCACCAAACGAACGGCATCTGATTCTTGCTGTTTCAGCTTATCCCAGTTCACAGGCATGTTTTGCTTGGACAGCGCGCATTCTATTCTTATATCATCACAAGTATTTATATACTTTGTAAATACAAGCGTTTAAGGAGATTGAAGAAGTAGCAGGACAAATGCTCACTACTGTCACTCAAGTAAAGGATCCGTACACTCCGTTTCGGGATAATCGGTGATGCTCTCTTCAACGCCATATTCATCTGTCGTTCGTTAACTTGTTCAAAAATTGCATTCAAATTTTGTAATTTGATTGGAGAGCGAAACTGCAGCGGATTCAGTCGGTTCGGAGGAAAATCAATTCATACGCCACAAGGAATATAATTAAACTGTTTTGAATATTTTATAATATAATTCTCGCATTTGTATATAATGAACGTTATCAGGCATCGTCTAGATAGTATCGTGTACTTTACATACTTTGGTAAATATTGAAAGAAAGCAAATCAACATTTGTTTCATCGTTGCTTTAGAATAACGAAAGTCATCCGTTATTTCAGATGTATGAAAGCAACCAACGTCTAGTGATATTTTAATTCCAAGAAGTACTGGAGTCGATACTCATTGTTAAAATGAATGTTTAACAGTTATCTCGATTATTTGTGATTCTTTTCATTGAATCCCTCTGCGGACCCATAATTTTAATTAGTTTTAATCAGATTTATCATCATTATTATGAAAGAAATGTTTCATAAAGGAAATATGGTTTTCGCTGATCGAACACTAACATTTGCGTTTATCTTGTTAAAAAAGTTCCTTTGTCTTTTCATTGTTACTTTCAACTCTCGATCAATACAAAATAATCGACATATTTGTATTTGTAATTGTAATTTTAATAACGCAATCGGTGTAGGAGACCAACATCTCTTCGCACGAAGTAGGCTTTGATCCAGTTACAAGCATAATAAACTAACACACACACACACACACATTTAAAAATGATAATTTTATCATAATTAGAAATTATTCATCCTTCGAGTTCTACTTATATTTTAAGACTTTTCGTATTTATACAGATATTCTATTCACTATATAAATAAAGTATCAAGTGTTAAATTTTATTATCTTAACGATGTTCTTCGGGTAACTTGATGACGATATAACCACCGCAACAAGCGTGGTGATGGATCTTAACCACCATGAAATTCGATATGAAATTCCTATTTTATTGTCCCCATACTGTACGTTTTTTAAGTATATGACTTTTTCACGTTTTCCGCCTCTTCTTACATTACTAGCAGTAAAATGAGCTTTACTTCACTTTTTGCTTTACGAGTTCTTTCGTCTAATGAGTGGACAACATTTTTATGCGAATAAACACGAACGTAAGGAGTTCTTGCATATTTATTGATGCATATTTGTCGTATTCGTATAAGCTGACGTAAAAGACGCATAATATCAGAATCAGAGTAGGAAGAAAATATCTATTATTTAAGGTGAGTAAGCATTCGAGAAATCGACATCTTTTATCGCACTTATTAAAATTCAAAATTCAAAATTCTGTAATACTGTTGAGGTTTTACAGAAATGTCTAAAATTGCTAATTTAGTAGTTGATAAGATGAAGGAAAGCATAGACTTTTTAAAAACAGTTTTGAATTGAAAAGTAACACATATTATTATCTGTTGAAGCTTTAACGAACATGTAAAAATTCATAAGTCGACAATTTTAAGAGCCGTGACTGGGAATCTCCATTTTTAACAAAAGAATTGCTATCTTTTGGTCATGAATAACAACTTTCTTCTGTTTTTCTAAAATTATTTATGAGACTGATTTCACTTGTATGAAAGATATTTCTAAATTTTCATACAATTGTGTATGTATGCAGTTACCAAATACTGTTTTTCAATATAAATGAGAGTAAGAAAAGATATTTGTAATTGCTTTGGTTTCTTTGTAATTAAATTATAAAGAAATTTTTTATATTCATCAAACTGACTCGTTAATTTTACAATTTATGAAATGCAATCGTAAATCTACGTATAACGTCATATCGGAACATAAAATACACGTATTATCTTTATCGTATTAAGAGGGTTAAGGCAGAAAGTAGAAGTTTATAATTCAATTACGGAATATGTAATTTCTGTTAATAATGCTTTCTGCGATACTACGGTAACGAGATTTAGTGCTTATTTAGTGTTTATTATTCTGTTCCAATACACAAGAGTTAAATGCAAAACTCGTAGAACTTTTTAAATTAAAAACATTTAATATCGGATTAAATTTTAGCTCGACATACCTTATACTTTATTTTATGTGAAAGGTGTACTATATATACACTCTAAATGAAGATAAACGTAGACTAATATCTTAAACATTTTAATAGCAGCGATCCATTTGCAAGACGAATGAACATTAAGTCACTGTAATCAATAAACTAGATTCTAGATAAATGTGGGCTTTCTTCGGAACCCTAACGGTAAATTTTATTTGTTCTTCGGGCCGAATAAATATATGTAAAAATTCACTTTTCTTCTGCTCCATGAACCTGCACAGATAGAAAAAGGGACCTCGGCAATAAAACTGAACCCAAATTAAAAGATTTCTGGTAACAATTTTAGTGCACTAAGGAACCTCAGTCTTCGTTCTCCGCTCAAGTGTAAACTAATCAAGAGAAAAGAAGTGTAATTGTCATGGAGATAAGAATGCAAAAGTCAGAAGCTCCTCCCATTCCTCTACGAAGTGCCGCGCAACACAGAGAAAATGGAGGGCCGTTTCTGTACGCTGGCGTGATTGAGCTCGGCGGTAATAGCAAAGTCGGAAGCGCAGGACGGTCTCCGCTTGTGGATTCATGCAATGTCCTTAACGTCTTCCGCTTCCTCTTTTTCGGACCGCATCTTAACGTTACGGCGGATCATTACCGAGGATTGCGCAAACGCTCTGTCATCGCGCGAAACCGCCGACTTGTTCGCAACTTTCACTCGTGCGAATCTCCGCGCACAATTGGCTTCTTAGCAAAATAAGCTTCAGTCTTTATGACTAATTATGTCTAATTTCGATGATAATTGCGGTGCAATGAGCGTCTGTTCTGGATGGGAATGGGAATTTGGTGTCACGTCCTGAAGATGTGAGTTTGTCGAGCTTTGAAGACTGTTGGAGTCCAGCGGAAATGCTCTTACTTTGGGTGCGTAATCATTAATACTTGGAGGAATGTAATAGAATATTTGTTCGACGTGCTACTTAACGATTTGTTTTTTTTTTTGGTTGCGCAATTGACGAAGTAGATGAAAACATAAAAGTTATATAAATTTATCACATAGCGCAACACTTCCGTACATTTCTTACTCAAATGAAATGCGGTACTCGGTAACTACAGATTAGCGTAATTTTTATATTTATATAAAATATGACATAAGATACAGCTTTTGAAATAATGCACAAAACTTTAATTTACTACAATATCTCGATGAATCAAAGTAATTTTAAACGCTTTAATATTTTTTATTTTACTACGAGATTAAAGTGTTTCATAGCGTTTATGCTCAAATATCGTATATATCTTATTACATAATAATTAATTAAAAATACAAAATTAATAAAGTTTGACTTTATTGCAGTTCCAATTAAAATATTCATTTGTGAAATTTTGTTTTTGCAGTCTCACAGGTACATGATACGTAAAAGTAAACTTGTCGTGGATTGAAAAATTGAAAAAAATGAATAGGCGACTCCGATTTTTAATCATAATAAACAATGCAGGTATAGATAATTTTTAAGTTTGTTTGGGTCTAGAACGATTCTTTTCTTTGCCATGAACTTAAATTTACATAACAAAAAAGATTACAACAAACTCCTTAAAATATTTAAATCGTAACCCTCCTCCTCCAAAAGTTCATTGCTATTAAAGTTGACATACTTCAACTATATTGCGTTATAAATGACTTTAGAATCGTAAGGATTACGGAAAAAACAAATTAGAAACTGTTACCTATTTAAGTGAACAGCCATCGTTAACCTCGTCGATTCCCCGCGCAACCGTAAACTTTCATCTTTGAAAAATAATTTTATTACGAGTTTTATAAACATTAGCATATAAACAGGATCGTTTAAAGCCAAGTTCGCCAGAGGCTCTCGTTTACAGATCCCGAATATCTTTGCGCACTTGCATCCTGACTCACACTGTCAAATGGCGGTCGAGTGAGGGGTAATTAGACGTCGGTAAGCTGAGGTTCGGCGATGGTTCGTCGTAAAGCGCAGGTCGTGCACAACGGGAGACATTAGCCCATGGAATATTGTGCAGTACTTGGTCGACTTGATTGCAATCCGAACTCATTTTAGCATATACCTTTCACCTTTCTTCGAAAATGATGCAGATACTTGGAAAACGTCTACGATGAAAGGTCGACTGCATCGTAATTTGCTGTTTTAGTTGAAATGAATCGCTACCGACTTTTGATGGTCATTTTCATTTTGATGATCGAGAAAAATATACATGTGAATGTATTTTAAACTTCACATTACTACAATTTTTTACTTATATTTTGTACAAAAGAACTCTTCGTAGGATTAAACAGTATTGAGCATCTTATAAGTTTTCGCCAAGTATAATAGTTTCTCATAAAGAGTCATAAAGAGACGCGAAAATTACGTTTTACAAATTGATCAAATTTTCGATACGTTTCACGTATATATAGAGCAATGTACAAATTTTTCCAGAAAATTTCTACCGATGAAATTCTCCCAAAATATAGCTGTTAACTAATATACAACATAAAAAATTTATTATAGTAAAAACAAAAACTCGGTTAATTATTACCACGATCCAAAAAATCAGGATACTTTTCATCGTCGTTCTATACGACTCATATATTTATTTTAGATAATATAACGTAGAACTTCACATTCACATTTAAGATGATGATGGTATAATCCAAGCTCGGTGTTAGTCTTTCATACATTTGTTTTCAATGGATTCTTTGCTATTCAGCGCGGCATAATTTTGTCAGACGAGCATTCCATGCATTTTACTCGTTCGAAATGACATTTTAATTTAAGTCTTTATATAATGGGCGTCAGCAGAAGAATTTGATCATTTCTTGTGTTTAAGTGCATTATGGCATATAAAAGCATTATTGCGTTATAAAATAAGGACAATATGAACGATAGAACTTTTGGAGTTAAATTTAAGGAAAAGGAGAAAATAAAAATTTTTTTAACCATAAAAATTAAGGAATATTATACTCTTATAATTAATAAAAAATTTGATACTGTATTTTTTATATAAAATGAAAAAGATAAATCATGAAATGCTTGAAAACCACCTTAGACCAAGCGGTTTCAATATTGTCTGCATTTATTTTTATAAAATTTTGTGGCATGTTACGCTTTTCAGACGGTAAATTTCCTCACCACAATTAATTAATTTCTTCCAAGAACCTTCGATACCTCAGTGAAGTGTTAAAAATTTACTTGCCTTAGTATTTATATTTTTCTAATGCACAATATTCTTAACAGTGGTAATATTATTAAAACTAATTGTGTGTGTGTATGTGTGCGTGTGTTTAAAAGAAAAGTATAAGTTGTTTTTATAACATATTTTAAAAGATATTTTTAACAAGCATTCAAGATATAATTAAGTATATAAATTTTTATGTGCTAATTTTTAATGTATTTTCATTTAAAAATATTTTGAATTAAGAAGAAATGTGATACCTCTTGTAATAGTCAATCGCCGATTATATATATAAATATATAGATGTATAAATTTAGTCAGTTTTTAAAAATATGAATAATGTAATGTGTCATGTTTTTGAACAATTTTTTATTATTATCTTACATTAGATGATAAAGATGAGCTTCAATCGAATGACACATTAATTAGGAATAAAAGTTTTATCATTTATATAAATATCATGGTAAATATTTTTCAAGAAAAACATTACCACTCGGTCGGCTGCTAAGAAAACGTAGCTGTAAGATAAAAAATTGTAGGTAGTTTCGAATAACCATAATCACAATTTTGCGCGCAGGATACTTCTGAAGTATGTAAATTAAGTAGCTACGCTCGCCTGCAAAAATAAGTCGCAATCTAGCGTCGTAGTTGGCCTAGTATTTAAAAGGGTGTGTAGGTTAAATACGTATGTGTATGAGTTAGCATCAATAATCTACTGCTACCATAGCATTACGAGTATAGAAAAGTAATTGGCACTCTCTAGCAAAAATTTTTATATTTTATTCAGTGATATAAGATTACGAATATTTTTCGAATACATCGATTATTTCTATCAAATTTATTTGTTATATAATAACAAAGATACTATATAATGTCGTTCATAATGTCTTAAATTTAATATTATATTGCGTAAAAGTTATTATAATATATAATTGCTAATTATGTTTCAAAGAATGAGGATTCGTGATGATTTTTCAGAATTGTTTTCAAATACGAAAAATTTTATAAACTTTTCTGCAATAGGATATTTTTTATTGTAAAGCACTTGAATCATATGTGTAATAAATTTACGATGTTTTAGGACGCGTATTACACAGAAGAATTTTAACAATATTTCCATATTTATTATAACAATACTGTATATCTCAAATGTATTATCAGATATACATATACGTGTATACTTATTTTCAGAAAAAAATACTTTTTTAAATAAATGTTTATATATAAAAATTACCCTTTAAAACTGTACAGAGTTTGCTAACAAATTATTTTACGTTGTAATTAAATTCGCAGCCTAATTTACAATGTTATTATGGTATATTTTATAAAATGAAATCTACACTACATTAGTTCAACACAAAAGATATATATAATTTACATTGGTATTATATTTACAGGTTATAATAACACTATTAAAAATCTATTAAATTCCAAAGTAAACGTATTAAATTCAAGAAAACACAACCATCGTAAGATCACTTCTCAAATTTATATAATCTAGTTAGTGTTAGTTGAAATTGCAATTTAAATCACTGACTAAAGATGAATATTATTCAACAAAGAAAATTTAAAGTATGTGCCAAATTATTCATTTTTGTAGATTAAACATACGGTTATAAACCGTATTGTTAATCGTTATGATGATAATCATGCTAAAATTAATAATAGTTGAAATATGATAAAAATTATAATTGTAATTATAATTATAATGATGTGAAATCACTTTTAGATGAATTCATACGAATAAACACTAATCTAGATCGTATTGATAATATGTTAAAGAAACGTATAAAATGCCGCCTGAAAAATATATTCTTCGATTTGAAACTTTACTTGGAAATTCATCTTATATCAGTCGTTTAATGTCAAAATGTATGAGAGTAATCGTAACTTACCCCAATAGAGCAGATTCCTCGGCACTGGCTGCAGTTGGCATCTTATTTCTTTCCCTAAAACAGAATGGACGCCGCAAATAATCATACTGACGGCCCTAGTGGCTTATTTACACTTCTTTTTTCGCCTTCTGTCACCTTGTTTAATCAGTGCTCTTACTATTCTACGTTACTCGATTATTTACGTACAATATGACACAGAAAAAGCTTGCAAGCGGTATTTACACACACACATGCATAAACACACACAAAAGTAATCTAGTGCGCATGCTTATTGAATGTAACTGTGTACAATGTATGTAACAAGTATATCGTACTTCATTTCAAATGCCAAGAAATAGTCGGACTAGAATTCTAATTAAGAAGAAGAAAATTAATCATATATTCGAAGTGTACTTGATTTTATGCTATAATCAGTACATTTAAAAAAGGACTCATTCCTTTTAACAGAAGTACAATAATTTCCAAAAATCTTTGCAAAAAGTGTATACTCCCAATATGTAACTGATTATTACAACTTTTTCTAAAGAATTTTTCTTATGATATCGATAAACAAATTAAACAAACATTATCGTATTTTATTAATTTTCAAACGTTTTCAACATTACATAAAAATTCACTTCGAATTGAAGTAACACTTTCATTTCAGAGAAGTTAAAAATAACGTACAAAATTGGAACATTTGAACTTGTGTCACAATAACGTTTACCGAAGACGTTGTTTGTATCGTTGTAAAGTAAAGTCCTATTGACTTTCCATTTGATAAACTTTGATGCAACTATAAGTGGCATTGAATTCAAGCGTATGAACAAGTCTTTTTCGATAAAGTTCAAAAAACGAGGCTCAGTAAAGTTCAGTGGACGTACTTTTAGGTTAAACTTTATACAGTAGTGCCAATGGCTTGGAAAAATTTCTCACGATGATAGCCAAACGTGTGTTAATCAAACATGAACTTATGATTTTATTAAGTTTTCTGAATATACTTTAGATACGAAGAATACGTATTTAATACCATTGAAAATTCAAGTTTTTTTTTATTTGACACAATTTCGATGTTTCTAGATTTAATAAATTATCTGCCAAAGTGTCTGCTTGATATTTTGAGATATAACTATAAATATTTTAAGATGAATACTCTAAGATGAATATTTTATTTGAATACTAAATGCAATAAGTTACTTCTAAAATTTATTTTAGGATTTCAATTCTCTAGAATATCCGCATTATATATATTTCTAAAGTTATATTAATTATGAATGTTATAATAATTATAAATAAAAAAGATACAGGAAACACGATATATTAGGATAAGTTTTTTCTTATTTTAAGGAATCCCTTAATGGTACTTTTGCCCTTCGCGTTGCTTTCGAGACGAGATCCCACGAGTACAAAACTCCAACAAGACATTGCTTTGCTTGGTTATTCGAGTCTAAGCCTACTTTGCCAATTTAAGCCGCATTTGGATTAATGTTAATTAATTAATGATATCAGCCCTTGGTATCATTTAAAAAATGTAGACTTGAATTTTCTTTTCCGGGCGTATGACAATTTAATACGTTACTTAATGTTTGCGCGACGAAAATTTTACGTCAATGTTTCATTTTTAGACGAGAACGAAAAACTTTATAAATTCATTGTATTATTGTAATTGGATTCATTGTAATTTAATAATTGCAGCGCCTTATTACCCTTAAAAATTCTTCCAATAATAAACAATAAATAAGACAAAAATGAACAAAAAACGTGATATACAGGTGTAATCAAATTTTATTTTACTCTTGTCATAATAATTAAAACTTGCCTGTGAAAGGCTTAAAAATAATGTCGATCTTAAATACGAGTATGTGTTTCCGTTGCCATTGTTTCGAATGTCAGTTTCGATGAATAAATAAGAAGCAATCTCTGCTTTTGCAGACGCGAACACGACACGTTGAAATTTAATTTAAAAATATCATTTTTCACTTTAAGCGCGCTCTAAGCAATTTAATCATCTGACTTTACTATCCATTGCATTCGCATGTTAAAGTGATTTGTATAATTTAGATTATCTTTTTTAATGCAAATGTATGAGTCACTTAGAAAGACACGTTCACACACGGTAAGCCATATTAAAAATTTACAAGCAATTTTTCATCTTGAATTTATATCGCGCGAAATCCTCTTTTGGATATTACCCAACGTTAAAAGAGAAAAAACGTTGAATATTATCACCGTCATTTTCCACATGATAAAACCATCTAGATACATTTAAATAGGACACAAGCTCAATTGAAGAAGAGCCGAAGAACCGGTAACATTGTACACAGAGCATAATCGTAAAGCATGGAAGCACAACGGCAAATCAAAGCGACATCATGCACGTGAGTCGTTCAGCAGAGGACATAAAACTACAACACTCGGTGTGACATCGTCTTACCTCGGTATATCGGCATCGTCGGCCTGCTTTTCGCCTTGCGACACCTCGGGGCCACGCGAGGGAGATCGATATTACTCCTCCCCGTGGCCCTCAGCTTCCAAATCTAGAAATTCCGGGCATTTTGGCTCGAGGCAAAGGAAATTACCTCTGATCCCTTGTATTTTTATTCTTATCGTCGTCGTTGTCGTTGTCGCCGTCGTCGTCGTCTTTGTTTTTCATCGTTGTTCTTGTCAAATGTCGAAGGTAAGAAATAAAGAGAAGCGCGACTCGAGTTGAAAGGCCTTGTGCTTTATACGTTGGACGATTGATTTTAGGAAGATATACTTTTAAGTCAGCCGGACATTCCGTTTTGCTTAACAACACGGCGCTTTTTATCGTAAAAATAAGTTGTAAGTAATTTGGGGCGCAGAAAGGAATTTAGAATTCATTATGTATTCATGGAGACGAATTGACCGTATTAGCGTGAATATTAATACATCGATTGCTGGTGCAGTTTGACTTGCAAACAATTCCTTGATTATGTGAACTTGATGCGTTTGTGAATCATCATATTGAAATATAAATAGCGCGTGAAATTCCTTTTATCTTTTACAAATTCGCGAGTATTCACTGATATTTTTTGTAAATTATATTTATCGTAGAAATAACTGTTTACATTACACAGAGAAATTGAACGTACTACGTTTGAGAATGTTTAATAATATTAAACGTAAATAATTTCACTAGGATCGGCAATTTACAAAGCTTTTAAATATAATACGCTTTCCGAACAAAAGTACCTCGACCATAACTGATTCAATATTGTCAAACTTGTTCTATTACTATCTAGTGAATACTATTGTATAATTACAAAACTCGAAGAGAACAATACTGCGTTCTACCTTCTTTATTTCATTTCAAATATCTACTACACCATACACACGTTCAATAAGACAAATTAAAAAGTAAAGCGGATTTACTTTGCAAGTCATTTGAATCCCATAAGTACGAGCAGCATTATTTACATTGTTCATCAATTGTACAAGCGTTGTGTACAAAGTCAAGGATCTTGTGATTCGGATTTAATCAATATGCAAGAAGGCCATTCCAGCTCGAGAGAAGCTTATCAGGTATCGCAGAATAAAAAAAAGTCCACCGACAGCGAGGCTCTTTGTCACCTTTTTGCAAAGAAGAGCAAAGAGCTGCTGGAGATCATTTTTATTGGGAAGGAAAGTCGCGCGGCCAGCTTTTGTTCATTGGCTTACAGTAATAGGTTCCGCCACCAAATATAAAGCACCCGTAGTGTTTGAAAACGTGATATCGCGAGGAATCGCTCGATTCGTGTATTCCCCGTCCTGTCTCTCACTGTCCCTCTATCTCTCTCTCTCTCTCTCTCTCTCTCTCTCTCTCTCTCTCTCTCTCTCTTCGTATGTGACCTTATTTGGTACAAGATAGTTAGATAGATAGTCAGAGAAAGATGGATGGAATTAGAAGGGTAGAGAGATAAAAAGATAAGTGAGCGAACTCAAGACTATATTCTTGTCTGCAGCAAAACATATTCCTTGTCTTCCGTCGATGCAGTACCGTAGCCAATTTATGTTACAAAGACTTATGCTTGTGTAATAAAACTTCTTTTTAGATTAAGAAGTCAATTCGAACAAAATAAAATTTTAATACTTTCGAGACTAAAAGACATTCGAAAAGTTTGCACACGCGTCAGAAAAATATTTAAGCTATTTTTATACATTTTATAGCTACTAATTTAAACATTTATCTAGAAGTAACATTGATCTTAAGGCAAGGATTGTAATTACACGTTTATTGTAAATTTTAAAAAATTTTTTCTTTTATGACATTTAAATTTAATAAGTTTATGATTGTACGTGTTCGTATCTTGCCATGTACGCAATTAAATTTTTCAATGCGAAACGCCTTAATTGCAACCGTATACGTATTTTCTTAACGAATGAAGATTATTTGATTTTTGTAGAATAACATTCGGATTTTAGCAATAAGTCATTTGTAACTAATCTCAAAGTTTAATAACGTTTAAATAAAATCTTTCATTGACAACGAGTAAACCGATTTGAGGATTAAAATTCATAACATTGCAAACCGCTGCTGTAAGTATTTTACTTCAAATATTTCGATGGAATGGAACGAGTTTTCATTGAAAAACTAAAAAATTAACCAGCAATTGATAATGAAATCGTAACTACCAACGGAAAGTAAAACCATCCACCAGCTTAATCATAATGAAAATTCAATTGGAGAAAGAGAATTTTGATCTTGAGTTAACTGGATCGGACGGTTTAACTCCTTGGTTGACTTGTGACAAGCCAAACCATCCCGATCTCAACACCGCCACAGCACTGCACGACCATAGCCAAGGTATAAAACAACCGACGCGCGTTGAATCCCAAAAGGAAGAAAAAGAACAGTTTAACGCAGCTCAGAAACACAAGAAAAACGACAAGTAATTCGAGACTCGGCCTTCACCCAACATAAAAGCACGGCTAACTCGAGCGGAAACATTACCTCGACACGATGGAGATGCTCTCGCGTCTGTCCTCGATCAAGGGAACCTTCTTCCTGATGCCGAGCTCGACCTTGGGCGCGGCGAAGCTGAAGGCCTTCTTCACGGACTCGAGTACGCTCTGGCCGGTGGTCTGCGTCTGCTCGACGATGGTCGTGCTCTTGTAGACGTCTTCGCCCAGGTCCCCGAGGGACCTGTACGAAGCGCCTATACCCGCGGGCATTAGCGCAGCGTCGCGACGCCTCCGTAGCTCCGACCTGCGCCAACTCCGTCGGTCCTTCCAACGCCGTGGACGATGGTCCTCCTCGTGCCCGGGCCCGGGCCTCGCGCCGGCCTTCCGCCCAAGGAACGCGAGCGTGGTTGACTTTCGCACCTACGCCGTGAGGGAGTTGTGGAGAGCGCTCGCTTCTAAGCGTGCGAGAGCTGCGAGAGATAGTGTGTGCGTGTGGTGGCTTTTCTCATTTATGGTTACGGCCGCGCGTCCACGAGTGCAAGGTCTTTTTCGCTTAACGAGCCACTCGCGCCTTTTCGTTTATGGCTAATGACGATGGTTGGCAGGAGGCCGTCGTGACTTTTAGAGCGATGAGGGGTGTGTTATGTAACGAGTCGAGACTCGGAGGGACCGATCCGAGGTACTGACTCACTGCTCTGGAGTTTGCACTTTCCGTTGCTAGCGATGCGAGAGCCGCTCGTTTTGGTCGGTTATCCGACATGTAGAACGTTCTCCTATCGCATTGAGCGCTTTTTGTTTTCGTAATGTGCAGCAAGAATTTGTACGAGATTTGATTAAGGAGACGTAGTAGAGAGATTTTTATCTGAACTATTTCGGTTTATTGTAATAAAACCGACATTTTAATAGCTCTGTCAAAATGAAATTTATACGCGACACGTTCTTATAATCAGGATTTTCAAATGTCGTGCGTTGGATTTTTAATTACTATTTTTTGCAATGATTTTGGTACTTTCAATTGTGGAATTTCGTACATCATAAGGCTGAAAGCTCTCGCTTGAGAACAACATTGAATTGATAGAAAAATTGAAGCCAAAAATGAAAAGCCTTGGAAATCTAAAGATACATTTGTATCATAAATGTATGCTTTTGACGATGGACCATGAAATAACCAGGTAATAGCGAAAAATGTTAAGGAATTCGACGTAATCGCTTCTTATGCTATGAATTAGAGCGATATTATTTTTAACGGATGTATGATAATTCATGCTTCGTGTAAAAGCGGGGATCATTGCATGTGCTATTTCTTCCATTGAGTTGAAGAATAAATGTTAGAACGTTAGAATTACATTACTGATAGCTTATTAAAATAAATTATGGCATTTAAATTGTACGACAAACCAGACTTTTCTTAATGCGGTTCGATGTATTATTTATTTAAAAATATAACTGAATATATAACTGAACGTGTCATTTAAATTAAAAAAATTGATCCATAGTTACGTTAAATTAGAAAAACGCAAGTGTCGTACATCTTAATAAAGATTCAATAGTAATTAAAAATACTAACCAATCTGGCGATCTTTCTCAGTTACAAATAAATAATTTTATTGTAATGCTTCGAGAAATAGGAAGGAAATGTTTACATGAAAACTTGTACTCGTGCTGTCTTCCAGGTAAAATTTTAACAAAAAGAAAAAGTAGTTGACTCGCGACATAATAAAGATATAACAAAGTTGACCAATAACTCTAAATTAGATGACGTCACGTTCATTCACTCGTTATAACAAATATTGCAATAGAAAAAGATTTTAATTAATAGTTCCTTTTAGTTTTCAAGATCGACAGATTATGGTAATTATTATTACACGTTTAATAAGTGAAAATAAACTTAAGGTTTTTCAAATTTTACGTTGATTTTGAAATAAGAATTAGAGATAAGAACGCAGATACGCTTTGTTCCATTAGGCCCATCGACGTTTCATGGTGCGGTTCATATGCTAAGAGAATGGAACAAAAGTTGTAAATATAAATATCTTAAAAAAATTGGTTGCTTCTTTCTTTAAACAACTTCTTACCACTTCATTTCAATGTGAAAGTTGTCAGAAATTCATTTAATATATATTTTGTTTTTTACTTTTGACAGTTTCATATTTTCCTTTATAAAATATAATAACAGATGCGATAGTGAAATATCAGTACCTCGGAGAAAGTCAGTGTCGAAGCAGACGCTCGCAAAAAACGAAATAACGCTGGATTATGAACTTGCAGATGAGTATGTCATTCTTATGACGGATCATGCAATACACGTTACAAACTACTTTTTTTTCTCACATGCCATGTATATGTGTGTGCGTGCGTGTGCGTGTGAATGTTCACGTGGACATTCACATTTACACACAACGCAACATGCCGCTGTATCATGCAATTTGTAAAATATATTATTACTATAAGGTAAAAATAATGTTTTTTTTTACTGATAATATACGTATTTAAGAATACAGTTATAAACACACATAGATACTAAACAAACGATTAAACATTGCGTTTTCATTAATATCAAATATCATACAACATGCGATCGTACTACATATTATATCAGTACATTCGTAAAGAGAATTATTTTAGTTTCTTGTAGTTCATAGACGCGGAAAACATTATTTTTTAAAAGGGCAATACCGAATGTAAAACTTATAATATATTCATATACTTTGTCTGACGAATAACCAAATATTTTAGTTTCGTTGTAACAAAATATGTTTTCTGGATCCAAACTTCGCAATTTACATGAATAATTTTAATAGAATTAAAACTAAAGCACTTTGTCGAATACAAGTCTTCGTTATCGGTATTACCTGCTCCTTTTGTAATTGAACGTGACAAAATATTATATTGGATACAAAAAGGCACGAGCATGTAGAGATGATATATTACGTGTTTTGATGGATGCCGAGTTCGTTACTAATCATCGGAGAGTTTTATGACTATTCAAGGCTCTTCGTAAATCGCGTTTTCCGGATCAAGAATGACGCACTGTTATGCACTCGAGTTTTTTACTGATGAAATATAGCCATGTGTTTTTAAAATATATTTTGGATGATAATTGAAAAATATCAAGAGTTCGCGAAGCTTTTAGATGGACAACTTCTTTAGTCTATACATTTTTTATTTGATTTTTTGTCGTAATTACCGATACTCCATTACTAATAATACGTTTACTAATTTACTAAGAAAAGTAGTAAAAACATCATTTAGTTTTTCCAAAAACCCAAAACATTTTTACAACCTATTTTCGGATTATTTCTCAATTTATTAGAAATTTGATGCGACATCCAAAGATTAACACTCAATTTTGTAGAATCTTTTATACAATGAATTCAAACAAGTTTTTTTTTTTATTAATTTACCGTATTATGTTCTTGAGAACATATTTTCTGCACATTGCCACAAATTTTATTGGCACATGTATTTACAATTTTACGCTTATATTTATGAATAAAAATGACACTGACATACATCGGAAGTAACATGGCTATATAAAACCAGTGTAATTGCAAAATAAAAGAGCCATAGGACACGAGGCAAAAATCGACCATCCTGATGAAGTATCGAAATCCCATTGAAGGTCGCGAGTTCGCCTTTCACTGTGCAAAATGTATATTCAATCTCCGTGAGTCTGCGCAAAAAAACTCGTCGTTTTTGTCGTCGTCGTCATCGTGAGTAGTGGTACATCGACCAGCATTACTCTTTTTGTTGACCAACTGTGTTCATTTTTTAATGTCGATCAAATATACGTGTCCTGAATTTGATACGTCTAGATGTTCACATCTTTCATTACTATTAATATAAACTCTCTTATTCATTTTAATATGAAGGCTCATTTATGGTCGATGGTTTTTCGCAAAATGAAAAGAATTGAAAGTAATTGTAGAATTATCAAAAGTTTATTTCGATCAGATATTCAATGCGATAAATACAAATGAAATAAAGATCAATTTTTAAGCTATAGATTAATATACTTTAATAAGCTATTAAAATTGATAAAATTTCAAAATTCGAAAATGTGGTATAATGCCCTTATGAGAGAGTATTTGCTATATTTCTAGTTAAAACATACCTACAATATTATCATGTTTATTAAATTATTAATTATTACTCAACTCTATCAAAATATTTATAGTTTCAACGACCTCTACAGCGATAGTAAATTACGTATGGTTTTCTTAGCAGTTATCAGTTGCAGTATAAAGCTATTATTTATCGATGTATATTTGTACGTGTAAATGCGTATATTTATTCAAGAATAGCACAATGTTGAAATGATTTGTCAATGCTCATATTATTGAATTAATTTAAAGTAAGAGATTTCATGTCACGAATATCGTGACGAATATACAAAATTATTTAATTTATCACTCGAACATTTGACCTGGTCTTGTTATACTAACCCAAGACAGAATTCTATATAACAATGTATTGTCTATAACACCGTGTCAATGAAACGGTGAAGTTTTATTGTTAAAAAATTTTTAAATCGAGAGAGAGAGAGAGAGAGAGAGAGAGAGAGAGAGAGAGAGAGAGAGAGAGAGTAAAATAGTCAAGTGTAAACTACAGTTGAAAACTATTTTAAACATTTAAAATGTAATTACTAAAATCATTAATTTTTCTTGAAAGAAAAAAAATTAATATTCATATTTATACAATTTATTAATTTATAAATTAAGGGTTATTAAAATTTTCATAGTACGAATCTTCAAATCTTCATTAGATATAAAAAATAAAAATATTTTCTACTCAGAATTTGGATTTTTATTTCTACATAAATTAGTTCAATTACAGTACATTGTAGTTCATAACTACGTATAATGCCATTAAAGAAATAGTAAGTGCAAGATACAGGTCATGGATATTATTTTACATTCTGGAAAATTTACATAGATAATGATCTGAAAATTATTATAACTAACAAGTTATATCCTATTATATATCTAGTGTCCCACAACTAATTTTAAATATTTTAATTATAAACTGATCAAATTAAAATTTAACTACCCAAACAGTTACTAATTATATTCGGTAATTTTAGTTCCCAGTCGAATAATTAAAAAATTTAGACATATATTATTTGTAACAATAAAATCATGATAAAAGCAACAATGTCTTAAAATAAAACGAAGAGTTTTAAACATAAAAAATTTCATGCAAATGTGTACAGTGAAATACTAAATCAAAGTTTTAATTCGATGTTAGGCGATCGAACAATTTTATTTAATTGATATAAAATCAAATGTATGGAATATACGATCTTATTGTAGTTCGCTGTGAAATAAATTTTGTATAATATATGTGTTGTAAGTTGAGACTACATTTATATTAAAGCAATGAATATAACATCGCGAATATAACATTCCGTTTCACAAATAATTAAACATTGTAATAGTTAATTAGCATTAAATATAATTATTACATAAAATTTAGTATAAATGGTTGAATATTTATACTATATATCAATGGATAAATATAAAATAATCGTAAAAAGTAACTACCACAAACTTTTTGTGTCGGGATATTTTATTATATATCAAAAGCGGGTTATTATATAAATAAAGTCAATTATTAAATATTTAATTTTAGGACACATAAATTATTCATGTAAGTATGAAGAAAAAAATAAAAAAAGTATAATTAACAACCGATGACCCTCGATATACAGATGGAGGTCATTTAAAAAAAACACAAGGTAAATAAGAATTTATCTTTGGAAGTTAATAAAATTATTTCTAAATTAATTATTAGACTAGATTTTGAAGTGAAGAGGAAAAAGAGGAATCTTAGATCATAATAAAAGTCATACTGATATTAACTAGGCAAGTTATCTTTTAATGGAGATTTATTTATGCAGTTGAAGTTTTGATCTTTGGAAAGAAATGAATCTTATTTAATAAAAAAATATTTCTCCAAGGTAGTAAACTCGTTTTCGTGAACTTGAATTGTGAATCAAGATTTAATTGTACACGAAAATAAAAAAAAATCATCCTTGTTAAACGAAATTCAATATTGGAAAAAATATTTTCTTGTATTTCAGAAATATAAACTTAAAGTATGTTTCATACTTTATTTGTTATATATAAGAAAATAGCTTTTAATGTCGCCTTTGCAGTTTAAAATTACTGTTGTAACCAATAATATTCATTATTTATAAATTCGTACTTATAAATTTTTAATATTTTTTCTCAACTTAATTTACTTTACTTTACTTAATTTTATCTTACTTTTTCTTCAATAAGTTAAAATCATGATTTTTAACAACATTAAAATACTATTTTGTTATCGGAGTGAAAATTAGTTGATTCAGTCACAGTGTGATTTTAAGTCTCAAAGACTTTTACGTTCAAGGCAATCAAGCATTAAAAGAGGAATTTTCCACGGAAATGAAATAAGCTTGGGTGAAATGTACGAAATACGCGGCAAGGGCATTCTGTTCGTGATATATCATTAAGATCATAATTTTCGCATTGCTCTTTTCATTTGAGAACCAGTAGAAGAGCTAGAGTATACGAGGTGAAAAAAGCGTCTTTACCAGGAGCGAAGAGGGAATAATTCCGTCGAGTGACTCGATTCACGGAAGAAGGAGAATTTTCAGTGTACTCGCACAGATGTGGTGTAGGTGCTAGAAATAAAGATGACCTCGAACTTTCTTGCTCCCTTTTCCTTCCTACATCTTTCTTTCTCTATCCTGCAGGTGCTTACGCTCTCTTTTATTTTATTGATTTGCCTCAAAGGGAAGAAATTGCTGCTTTCCTTCCGGTCGCTCCTTTGTGCACTATCTCCCGTCACAATTTTCACTTTTTCACAATGCTATTTAAGTTTGCATTCTTAAATCTTCTTCTTTTACGACGAATAAGGTCAATTGATAGGCGTTTAAATTATCTTCGCAACGGAAGATAAGATTTTCGTCTAACGTATTGCTCGTACATCAAATGCGCGTCTGTGATTTTTAAACAAACTACAAGATGAAAAGCACTAATGATGAATTGAAAATTAAAAATATTTATGAATTTTGATCAATTTTATCGTGTATGTAAAACTTTTAGTTAAAAGTTTTAATGCCTAAATTTTCTTTTACATTCTTGCACTTGTCATAGTTACAAACCAAATTGTAAAACTGACAACACTCGATAAATATTCTTCCTTTACCTTTTACAATTAAATTTATTACGGAATTTCTTTTAATTTAGCATTATTTGTATGCAACACGTATTTCAACAATACATTTTAAATTCTCTAGACTATTCTGTTTTTTATTCTTATACACGTGATCCCAATTAGTTCTGATTTCTTCAAACAACTTTGCTTTCCCAGTTAACATTGGATTTTCACTTACGTAACTTTTGAATATATTTTTTTAGTCACGCACCGATATTTTTCTTTTATTCTTTTCTAATTGTTATGAAATATTATTTTATTATTACCTGCTAAAAGCTATTGAATCGCATACGATTTTAACTAATTCGGTTAACCGGTTCAACAAAGTTTATATATTTTTTTCTCATTCAAGTTTTTACAATAATACTTTTTTAAACGGTATGCTAAGACATTTGAAAATATCACGTGCAAGTCTAATAGATTCATTTCTGTTTAAGTGGTGATGGTTTATTATAAATCATAAATCATTGTTATTATACTAGATAAAAATTGAGTGAATGTTAGCAAGAAAGAAACTTGAATTTATGCCGGTGATATTTGACTACTGTTTTCATTAATTATTGAATCATCCTAATAGAAAGCTTAGAAATATTATAAGTTAACATGGCTCAATAAATATTAGAAAATGAAAGGCTCAAATTTCCGATTAATTTCAGAAATTCGATTACATCATTCAGAGAACTAAATTATTTAGACTTGCAACTAATATGAAAAGAATCAATTAAATTATTCCAACGATTTATTATTAGAATTTCTGAATAATATGATAGTTATGCTTTACGAGCTTTTTACATTTAAAAAATATAATATCTTATTTAAGGAATTAATGCGTTATAAGTACAGTGATACAGTAGAAATTCTGGATACGAGCCACTGTAAAATTCATACTGGAATCTTAGTTCTAATGAACATGATACGAGAAACTCAACCAGCAAGTTATTGGAATTCCATATGGCGATATGCTATCTGCATATCACATCAATACACGGAAGATCAGCGAGGTATCTGAATTATAAATAATCTTTTAAACACATACTATATTGAGAGATGATATTATAAGAGTCAGGGCATGCAATTGCAGTGTGTACGCAAATGCACGTACAGAGCGGCCGTTACAATGTCATTATAGAGCAGTTTTTCCAAAATAATTGCTGAAACTTTAATAAATCGAGTAAAATTTTATGTTAAACATTGTAATACTGCACGATAGCTCATTAAAGCCACTTTACTTATCGAGTCATAACTACTATAACTACTGTCTGCATAACGTATAATATAAAAATAATTTTTTTCCCTTAATTAATTTATAATGAAATTACAACTATTCAATAATTTGTCTTTTATAATAATTATTCTTATGGGTAATTAATTTAATAGTAAACTCCAATATTATTATGAAATGAATCACAATTTCAGAATAATTGGTATGACTTAATTATTTTCGTGAATTGTCATTTGTTATCATCCCATAAAGCGCGTGTAATCACATTAATCAAATATCCAGGAAAAAAATTCGCATTTAAGAACCTTCCGACCGCTTTTTCCCCTTCCTATTCATGTTCCTCTCTCAAGTATCATAATTCCAAATAACGTGTTATCGCGACAACCGCAATAATTATATTTCATTTCGCATTGTCTCTCTCTCTCTCTCTTCCGTTTTGCCTCGAAAAAAAGTCCACATGCACAGGAACGTATATCCGTCTGCCCGTATTACGGATGTCGCGTGTGTTGTTCGTATTGATTTTTCGCGCATAAACTTAGTAACAGAGACTTGCACGTATGCTCTTTGCTATACTCGCCAAAGGGTTGGGAAGAATCGAGGTTAACTCGAGCCTATCACCCCTGCATCAAGACTTGCCCTCTTCCCGGGTGCTTTCATCATTATTTTGCCATTAATGTTTTTTTATTCTTTTTACAACCTCGTAGCCCCATATCCCGTTAATACCATATCGCGCGTACGAAAGAAATAGAAAGAAATAGGTACGATGACGACCGCGATGGGGATAAGGACAAATTCGTAATATTAAGATAGAGTCGCGTCTAAATAAATGACGTATAATGTTGGCGAATCGAAGTTTGAACTGTTCGAGGTGGAAAAATCATTCGGGCTCACATTTTCAAAATTAACTGTTCGAATTTTTTGGTATACTGATTTAGGATCTAATCAGTGTATGAGGTGTAATATCCTGGAGAGTGATATGCGACTGACTAATAATAGATTCATAAATCTATTTTTACGAGATCTCTTGATTTATTTATACTAGCCGTATACTTTTATGAAAGCATTTTGAACGGTTAAGAAAGTTTGAATTACATTATTTCACTTAGTATTTCAGCACATTGATTTTTAAACACATGGCGTATTAATTACCGTTATATCAATAGTTCGTTAACTTATAAAGTACGAGTTTACCGAATGAAATTTCGTCTTTGAGATTCGATTGTCTATACAAATATAACAAGTATGAAAATTATTTCAAGATGAACATATTTACGCGAATGATAAATTCTATTATATACGCGACATAAATAGTAGAAAATAGTTCAACTGCATTTTCAAATAAATATAGAAGCACTTATATTAATTATGTGATATAATTGTGCAGTAAGGACCCGGTTGAAATCTAATTAAATCAGATTAGAAGTTCGCACGAAAGGACACGAACGAAGAAATAGGAACAGAAGTTCACCTCTGTTTAATGGAAAAGAATCTTCCAACAAGGATGTATTTTTGAATTATTCCGAGTTTGATTAGAGCCACTAAGGAACAAGAGCTCTTACCAAAACACTTTGTTTTCATACATAACATCTAGATTTATTCCATTTACTTAATTCCCAATCAAGTGAGAAATTTCCAATTGTACGATATGTTGGGATAAAATAAAATAAAACAGCTGAAGTAGAGAGCGATTATTATGTACGAATATTAATGTTTTTTGATTTATTATTATACATGCATAGCGTGACTTATATTTTCAAATGCTTTGAATTTATAAATAATCATATTTAAAAACGTATAAATTAATATAACTGATATATTAGCTTGCACGATATTCAATTTAGAGGACTCTTAATTAATATGGCAAATATTACCATCGAAAAAACCAGAAAATATGTTATATATTCAACAATTCCTTACAACAAATTACAAATAAAGTGAAAATAATGCTAGTAAATAAATACCTTGACTATATAGCTTCTACATTTTTAGAGCGCCAATTTAACACCATAATTTTCGTTGATATTTAAATTAACAACAATATTATCTATATATTACGAAGTATACATTATAAATGTTGTACCACAATAGTTTTGTGTAGTACTTTAATAGGTTATGAAATAATTTCTAATAATCGTTATTCGTAACACACTGAATAATAAATGCTTAAAAAATAATGCTTATCCTGAATATATTTCGTTTTATCCAGTTACCGTTATTTTTATTGTTAAAACAACATTTATTTTAAAAATAATACCGTAATGCGACCCTGGGTATGTTTATAAAAGACAAAAGTAACCTTACTTTCAGTGAGATTCGAGGTAATTCATTACCAAGAATATATATGAGATTAATGTACGACTGTAGATAAAATTTCTTGGCTTTTTCTAGAAAAGAACGAACATTGCGATGAACATAGCAACATTGATTTTAGTAACGAAATACTGTCAAAAATTCAAATTAGGATATTTAATAGAGTTAAATGGTTGACAACTAAATGAATAATTCGTCCACTTTTTATGTAGTAAATATTTTTTACTTTTATAATATTTTTTATTCGTGGTGTTAATTTATTGCAATACAATTCAAATTTAAATATTACAAATGTTATTGCGTTATTAAGCATTGTTTAAATGGAATCGCTTACCTATTTAAATATTTTAATGTTTTATTAATATATGTGCACCACTGTAGTACAAACATATTTCTGGTAAGTTGAGCTAAATTAATGCATGAATTACCCTCCAGAAAATGTACATTTTATTTCTAATTACATAAAAGTGTTTGCAGCTTACAAATAAGCTCGGACGCCTATTTATTTCATTCTGTTATTCAGAATGTAAAAAATCCTCCATTAGCCTTATTATTTATAACTTTTACATTATAAGGTCAAAATAACGTCTACAAACATCGTGTTTATTCAAGTCTAATTCATTAATGATTGTAAAACAAACTAATGTGAACTAATATGAAATAAACTTTTTTTATCAAATTTTTTTACTATAAATAAGCGATATGTTTATATGAATTTAATTTAGAGTCATATTATACATCTGAAATATCTTGTTTTCTCAATCGACTGATGGTATTTGCATGTAAAATACAAAAATACATTTTATAGAGTAGCGCAGAACATATTTCATCCTACATCTACGAATTTGTTTTCACATATATTATAAATTTTTCACACGTGGAAAATATTTAAATAAATAAATATTTATCTGTATAAAAATTAAGAAAATACATATATAATTTTTATTCTTAAGTTGCAATAAATAAGTAACGTTTAGCTAGATTTTAATATAGTTTTGAAACTCAGATTTCTAGTTTAAATTCAAATTCTATACGTATTGATAATAATTTCTAATATGCAAGATGAAACGATAAATAAGTTATATTACATCTCAATTGAACACTTATTTCACAAAATTTAAAGTATAAAAACCGTTTCTTTACTTTTGATTATTTTTATTCAAGAAGTACGGATAAAATTTGAATATCACTTTCAAAAGCACAAGTCTACCTAGTTTTTGACGCATAATTCCATAAAAGAGTAACGGCAAATTGAGTTTTGTTACATTTGCATTATTGAAATTTTTGTTCTAAGAAATATGTGAACTTGGAAAAGAAAAATACAAAATACACAGAAACCCTTGAGGTATGTTTATATCTTGG
Source organism: Wiebesia pumilae (assembly GCA_018907045.1). NCBI lineage: Eukaryota > Metazoa > Arthropoda > Insecta > Hymenoptera > Agaonidae > Wiebesia > Wiebesia pumilae. Next base: position 3,527,756 of record JACCHZ010000077.1, read on the forward strand.
AATATTTATTCGAGTTATTAAAGCTATTGTCTGCTGACAGCTAAGTTAAGTTACAGTAGTACTTAATTCCACAAAATCCGTAAATTTTGAACCTTTTTAGAAAAATTTAAACAAACATATACGTTTCTAATTTATCCTCATTATTTATTCGTTAAGTAATGGGGTATAACCAAGGCTATACTATGCATAGTACTTACAGATTTAGCTTTATAAAGAACCTAAGTTTCTTTTTGCCGATATAACGAACAAACAGTTTCTGTATCTATACTCATAAAGAAATATAATTAAATTCTGTACATGCTGAAACATTGCTAAATATTTATTTTCAAAATATCGGTTTACTAAGTTTTCTTTCAAGATGTAAGGTGCATTATAAATATAGTGCAAAACCTATGGATATTAGTACTATGAATTTTAGCTAAGGGCTTTACACCAGGAAATTACCTATATTGATCTCTTGAAAACATTTTTATAATATCTCTGTCTTTTTTCCTCCTAAATTTATGTCGCTAAGGACCTTATACCACTTTTTTCAAGAACTTTTTGCTTACCGAAATTGTACATCGAACATAATAACACCGAGTGTTTGTCAATTATTTGATTAAGTTTTTGCGTGTCAAACCATAAGTGTTTAGCTCCGTAAATATTTTCAGATCTACTCCAGAACGTTTTCAAGTCATTCGTACTTACTCTCACGAAAAGTCATCTTGATAAAATCGTAGTAAACATCCGAGCGGAAAACGGTATAAATCATCGAATGATCTAACATAATGAAAATCAAGAATCACCTTAGCGATCACTTCGCCACGGATCAAACCCCAAAGTCGCCCTTTTACACTTATCAACGAGAAACGAGCCCAACGCACAAGCTTCCGGGTTATAGTCTAAAAGTATAATACTAAATAGTCAAATGCATTTCGCGGCGGTCTACGATGGCAACAACGAGGACGACGACGAGGACGACGACGACAGAAAGACAACGTATCTATAAGGAAATCCCGCACCGATCGATTTCGTACAGGCTGGGTGCCTTTGTGGAACACACTTTCGCACTCATACAGAGACGCGCTCTTGGGCTACACACGCGCGAACGCACAAGCGTCGGTGGGCACGGAACTGCACGCGCGTAGAGCAGCAGCGGCAGCAGCGGCAGCAGCAGCAGCAGCAGCAGCAGCAGCAACAGCAACAGCAACAGCAACATCAGCAACAGCAGTGGCAGAGCGACAGACATAATATAGGAATGATCGAAGGAAAGAAATGAAAAACAGCGGCAGTGGCGGCAGTGGCAGCTAACGACTCCGACGGTGATTTTGCTTTCCGAATAAACTCACTTACATACACACACGTATATTTGAAATGCGTACGCGGTTATGTGTAAATAGAAGAGAGGCTCGTCTGTGCCTTTCTTACCTTGTCGTCGATTCCCAGCGGCCAGCGGACGACGATGTCGCAGGAAACCTCGAGGAGCCAAAGAACAGTTGCAGTTTTCCCTTTTTCTCTCTCTCTCTCTCTCTCGTTTCTACTCGGAAGTCTAGTCGCCTCTCACGAGCTGCCCAAGGCGAAATTCCTCCAGGTCCCTTTAAGCAATCCCGCTTAGAAAGTCGCGCTTCTTATCCGCGATATCTCGAAGCCTTTATCGTGCCTCTGTCGCGTGCGTCAAAAGTCTGCGCTCTCTCTGGCGTTTCCTGGCCCGTGACTGAGGAACGACGTCGCACTAGACGGTCCGTCCGTCTCGAAGGCACCGTATAGTACTATCGGACGGTCGCTTCCTCGCTTTTCAGTCTCGCTCGAGTCGACGCGGGGCCGCGACGACGAGAAGCTGGTCAATGGGGAGTGCGCGGGGCGTCTTGCGCAGTCGATGAACGTTTCGAAGGCGAGAGCGAAAGGAACCGCGTGTCGACATCTGCGCGACGACGAGTGAAAAGTGCGGGCGCCTCTCTTGGGAACCAGCTTTTGCTCGCGATTAAGAATGGCAAGTGGGGACTCGCTCGAGAGACGACTCTTTGTTCTGGGGGCATATTCTGGATGGCTGCGAGATTTGCGGTCGAGGTAGATGCTTCTTTTTCTTCACTTTGAGGTTATTTTATGCTTTCGGATTGTTCTTCTTATTGGAAACTTACTTTTATTATTTTACTCGGAATAGAGCTTTAGAGGTTTTTATAAAGAAAATGTAATGGTTAACTGGAAGAATCAACTTAAAACTATATCTTTGGTTAATAGGGCTCCTTTGTGATGTATTCCGATGGTTGTTTCCTGGATTTAAAAATATTTTTTCCTTCTTGGTTGGTCATCCCGAATAACCGTAAACTTATGATAATGAGGATAACGACTATTTGATGGTAAAGTAGAAAACACTATTATCACATAAAGGTTGCCAAAATCGTATTTACCAAAAGTCGATATGTTAGACTTGAGAAATAACATTTATCCACTTGCGATAAGTAATTTGGAATTTTAATAAATTAATATATATATATATATATATATATATATATATATAAATATCTATTCCATAATAGATAATATATAATATTATATATTGTTCTTATTAAATAGTAGTTCACAATGCTTAAAATTAATTATTTAATAATATTCACTTTCTTGTATTTCGCTTTTTTTAATTATACAACGATAAAATAAAATTAATTTGAATTTATAAATTATTCTAGTAATAGTTGAAAATTTTCAACGATTTCAACATTGAATAAATAAATAATAATAGCTTTATAAAGACTACTTGCTTTCCTTATTGTTCGTGATGTATCATTTTATTAATGATTGTGCGTATTTTAAATTACAACTGAATTGTGAAACGAAATATAGTTTATGCATTATATCAGGAATTATATATGCGAATTTATTAAAGTTCTTAATTACCAAAAAGGTTAAGCGCAAGTTCATGCGATATTGTCCGAATAGATAGATTTTGATATTGGAGTAATTTCTTTTTTATTTTCCACGAAAATCATACTTTTCATTACAGTATTAATGTCAAGTAAATAAAATAATTAATTATATTAAATATGTTATTTAATATAATTTGCAAACAGAGAAAAATATTGATTAATTTTTCCGTTAAAAAAATAAATGTCGTGTTCTTAGCGTAAATGCCATATTCTTATACATACTCCATTAACAGAAGAAAAAAAAAAAAACAAAATTAAAAAATCTGCTAAAAGCAAAATACAAATATAATTACAAAATATTATCTTATTTCCGTCACTAATGTACAGTAAAATATAGTAATGCAAAATATACTTAAGGTTTTATTAACTATTGTTTTCAACCTAATTTACGGCGTTTAAAAAAAAGTAAAAATTATAATACGAACTTTTTATTTGGAATTACATTACGCTTTCATTGTAATTCGAACCTTCCTTAACTAATGAAATAATAACCATGTCTTTAATCTTTACTTATTAATAATTTTAAAATATACATTGATCAACCAGAAAGCTGTTCGTTACTGCGAGGCTAAAAGGATTTTTATGTACGTCGAACACCTGCACAACAACCCATAATTTTAACAATATTCTGAATATCTTATTTCTGATTTACGTTACGATGAAAATATGCATAAAGTCAGAGATGTATAAAGAGCTTTAAAGTGCTTTTTACACTATACTTGTAAACGTTGATAAGCTTCACGCTGCCACTTTTCGTATATATGGGCTACTCAACATGTAGTTTTCAAGCTAGTGCACGTGCATTTTACTATTTTTCCCTTTTTAAAAGCGCAGTTTAGAGTACTGAAAATGTTAATAATTTTCTTAAGTAAACTTAAAATATAAGTATTTTATACAGAAATTAAAATTATACCCAAAAAAATATTGCTATCTATTTTATTTTATAAATCGTAATAAGTCAATAGTTATTAGTTTAAATATTTCAACTTTTCATTTCCAATGTTATATCAAAGGAATAACCGTTTATTTCTGGAATAACTTAATTTTTCAATGCATTTCACTAATGAATAAATATATTGTACGAGGACAGTAACTAATGAATAAATCAGTAGTAATTCATAGCAAAGAAAGTTAAGATTAAAATCTGAAATTAATTAGTGTAATTAATTGTTCATCTTTCAAATAGTTAATAAAATTTATTTATAATTAGCGCTTTTATATATGTTAAAATAGAATTATATACGATGAATGTAGTGTATCATTTATAATTTATAATAAATAATTAATAATTACATTAAAAAAATGTATTCATTACATAATGTTTAATAAATATTTTCAATTGATAAAACAATTTTACTAATGAAAATTGTATTAAATTTGTTAAATTGAAGATAAATTGTAAATAAATTAATTTTATTACAAATAATACTGAATTTAAAGAAGAACTCTTTAACGTATGTGACATAAAAGCATTACTAGTTGATTTTCTCATATTTGGATTTTCGTTAAATTATTAGTAGGTTCGGATTTTTTAGCTCGTTTAAGATTATTATAATTAACTTGCAATTTAATATTTACGATAACTACGACTTCTTGAAAGGATATCAGAATGATTTTTTACGTTTTAAAATATCTATATTACAGTAATTAACGTTATTACTGCGTGTAATTGATATCTACAAAAGTAAATTCTTCAAATGATTGAAAAATTGTCATGTGAACACAAATATTTGAATGTTCTTGCCTTACAATACCTATGCTTGAGTTGCTCGAGTTGTCAGAATATCGCTACCTTCACGCCCTTTCTCGAGTTTATCAAACTCCCAACCGCACTTCATTACTGTACATCATATTCCAGACCTGAAGAACCTCGATTCATCAAAACGTAAACATATTCATGAAATGCGTTAGTAAATGGCAATTCATATCCTTCAATTACACGGTTATTTCGGATTTGAATCTCTAGAGAATCATTATATGCATAAACTTTCCTCTTTATGAAAATTTGCTCCTCAACATTTGCAGGAAAATTCTCACCTCTCACCACTTTCAATTTCACCACTCACTCCTTAGTCAATTGCTTGATATCCTGTATCATTTATCTTGTTAAAAATTATAATTATTAATTTTTCCTCATTCTATTCGTTAACTCATTAAGGCATTTAAAATTATTCAACTGAAATTCAGCGAATCATTAATCAATAATATTTATTTTACATAGAAATTTCACGAGTAATAGCTATCGTAATAGCAATTCATTTATGAATAAAAATACATACAAAAGATAATATTAACTGATAAAAAATTCAATTTATTTATTGATTTACTTATTTATAGCAGTATCTGAAGTTATTAGTAAATTCTGTTATAGATCGTTTAATTGACTTTTTCTTTCCTAATCGTAAGTGAATTATTCCATTTATAAATGTAGATAATAGATAGAAATAGAGTAGAAATCATATTTTAGCTCACCAAACGGTCTAGCCGAAGACAAGTAAATTACAAAATAAAAAAAGAAGAAAAAAAGCTTTTAGTACGTATTACGGAATTTATAGTATTATATGAGTTTATCAATATTTCTCAAGAGTTATAAGTTCAAGAGATACAACTACGTTAAATATTCTGAACTTAAAACTAGGTTTTAACAAAAGAATAACATTTTTTTATATTTATGATATTAGATGAATAACCGCAAGATAATGGAAACTAAAAGAGATGTATGATTTTATAATCAAAATTAATAATCATAGCTACTGAAGTTCAGTAGCTTCTCTTACAATATTATTTAAAAGTTTATCTAAAATTAATAATTATTAAAGGTCTAATTTCAAAGTTTTGTTTTTAATATAATGAAATTATATTATAAAGATTCATTTTTGTTTAAATAACGTCATTATATTGGTTATATATATATGGTATTTAGTAGTAATGTTGATGATATGATATTTTTCGCACATAGTTATCGACTGTAATAAATTTACGTACTAATGAAACTTGAAGTCTTTAAGAAGTAAATCAGCAGTAAAGCTATGAAAAAATTAATAATTTTTATTGTAATTTTCTATTCTTTAGAATTTGAAAAAGAGAAAAAAATTTTTCTAACCATAGTTCTGAATATTTTAATGCTACAAAGAAATTCGTACGAATCTCAATGTTTTACGTAGGCAGCGTAAACTTTAAACGCTTTTTTTCTGAAATAATTTTTTAAATCTCTGTACATTCGTCGTTTTCAATCGAATCACTCGAAATATAAAATACTGACGTACGTTCAGTATTTTGTAACTAAGTAAATAAGTCCTTTGTAATTTTGATAATATTCGTAATTATTGTCTGAACTTTTTTTTTCATATTTGTCAGAATAGAAATACAAGGAATTGAAAAATATAATAAAGAAATTTTTAATAATTTATAATAAAAAATGGAGTAATTTTCCTTTGATTGTATACAAAAAAAGAAAATTTTTTTTTTATAATATTTGATTATTCATATTTACACGTACACGTATTCATCCGTGCATATATACACATTTAAGCGTATGTTTATTCAAAAATAATTTTACAGATCAAGCATACCCTTGATAATATTTTGCACTTGGAATTTACTTACACATTTTTAGCTTAATTAAAATATTTTTTTAAGAATTTCTTATTCTGACTATTAAAACAATATTTTACGATTTTCAACAATTTCTTTGTTTATTAATATACTATTTATACAAAATAAGACATTTTTGTGAATAATCCATGAAAATTTTCAGCATTAGTAGAAAATAAAATGTGAATATCATAATGTAACCTCCGTAGGAGGACGATTTGATCAAGATCATTTTATTAACATGCAAATTTATACATAAATCAGTTTATTCTTCATAAAATAACTTCCACACCGATATATCGGGTATCTAAGCTACACAATATTTTTCATGTACTTACCCTTATTTTGTCTCGTTCCTTATTTTTACAATTAGTCTATATGCATTTTAAGTATATGCGTTCCAAGAGGAAATGCAAATTGAATCTGAATTTTTGCTACTACCAGTTTCGAACTTGTACTGAGCTTCACCCTTAATATATATAACACGTATCTTACATATGAATTTTTATCAATATTAAAGTTTTTTATTTCCAAATTTAAATAAAATTTTGATAATAGTTTTTAAAATACTTTAGAATCGACAACTATTGCGAGAAAAATTATAATATGATTATAATTTATATAATAAAATATATAGATAAAACTAATAATATGATTTAAATACAATTTTAATAAAATTATGATTCGAATCTATTAAAATAGAAGAAAGATTATTAAGTGCAGGTGTGTCTTTTGAAATTACGCGGAACTTTTTACTACCATAAAAGTCTTTAAGCGTTAAAGAATAAAATACGTTGCTCAAGGCGAGAATCGAGAAAAATTTTCTTTCCATAACTTTTAAACATTAGTTTCAGATTGAGATACATTTTTATTAAAGGCTTACTTGTATTCGAATAAATATTTAAAATATTTTAGAAGTGTATTCACAAACATATAAATATTCAGAAATCATAAAGTTATTATTCAAAAGAAGAATCAGAATGTCTTATTCAGTAGTCTTAACTGAATCCGATGAGTCCCGGTTTTCTCTAGTCTCATTCATCTCTGTTGTTTTTGTATAATGAATAAATTATCCTTAAAAGTATGTAGAAGTGTATTTTTATCAAGATTTTCAATTAATTTCGTTAACATTTTTGACAACATAAAACGATAACTAAATAGGAAAATAGTTAATAAATGTGCTTCTTTATTTTATTCCATAATTGCTTCAAGTTATATACTAAAGAAACTATTCATTAATTTTTGCTTATGAAAAAGAATATTCAAAATCTATTCGATGTAAAATTTGAAGTGGTTTTCTTTTATTTCTGCTATGAAATAATCATTAAACTTAATGCAAATTTTAATTAATATAGAATATCACATTTTTTCTTTATGTAAACTCTATTAGACTCTCCAACTTCATTTTCCTTTTTACAAAAAAGAAATTATATCAATTTTTCAAATTGTTTTCATGTTGTCAATTTTCTTCTTCTGTTGCTATTTTTAATTAATAAATTTGTATTTTATCGATTTTCGTTCATCGTAGCAAAGATTGCAATAAAATATCTTAATACACATATTACTTTTCGTAATTGATTATAGATATTTAAATTTAATATAAAAGTATTTTCCTTCATTTCGTGAATTATAAATTACAACTTTACGAATTATAAATTTTGAATTATCAATAGAATAAAGATAATATCATGAATATTTCTTTTTCTTTTTGAATGAAAACATGCAATCTGATTCTTCTGTTAAGATTAAAAATTAAAATGATATTGATTAAATAATCCATTTTATCTAAATTAGATTAAACCGTTTTCGAAACCATGAATCGTGAAAAGGAGTTTTAATTCGAGACATGATTTTTCTTTATCTGTGCTAAATATTTAAATCTACGTGTCATATACCAGCTTTTCTTTTAAATTTTTAAGAGATAAATATTTTCCGGATATGATTCACTGCCACCTTATGAAACTGAGTAAGACATCAGTTTTAGTATTGTCAAATTTTGTGACGAATCTTGCATGATATGGAAAAAAATTCGAGGTACTATTTTACGTACATTCAAAAATAAAACTTGTGTATTATTAAATAATTTCAATATATATTCAATGCATCACGTCTTATCTTCTATACCCTTTTATCGTTATAAAACAAGTGTAGATTTATAATCTCTACATTAGGTAAATTTCTTCTATACAGAAACGTGCAAACATTTTCTTACAATAATGATTGGATTTTTGTAAATCCTATATTTAAAAATTAAAAATATTCTGAAAAAATTATAAAATTTCAGAATATAATTTAAAGTAAAAATAATTAAAGAATTATGAAGTAACATAAGAACTAGGTCAAAGTAGATAAACATTACTTGTAAAATAGTAATACATAGATTAATCTAATATATTATGTTTGTTTGAATTCAAAATAACGATATTTTTTATTTTTATGCATTATATTTATACATTAACAAAGAACCATTTTTTATTTGAAAAATACAAACTACATGCATCAGCAAGTTTACAAATCAATACTAATTACTAACAATGAAAATGCATTACATAAAGACTCGTATATTCATAACATGAAACTAATGAAACGCAACGCATCATTATCAATCTAAACTGAGTAAAAAATGAATACGACGAATAACTGTTAAAAACAAATAATTTGTTAACGTTTAAATGATGAATGGATGAGTTATGTAAGTAAATAGATAAATAAAGGATCTATAAGTTGTAGTAAATGAAAATAAAAAATAGACAAATGTAAGAAATTATTATATATTTATTAATAGTAATGTTAATGTATTATAGTCTTGAATATATTCAGGGTAACATAGAAAAAAGTTTTTTATCTACAAGATATTCAATTTTCGAGTTTCTACCTCATTTAAATAATAATTATATTAATGTTAAAATTGCTGCCTTTAAGATAATAAATTTTACATACTTTTTAGTACGGATATTATTACTCTAAGTGAAGAGTATTAGATATACATATTTAGTATAGGTTTACTGTAAGTGGTAAAACAATTTATATTAATATTAGAACGTTATTCGTGTATACATTTCATATATACATTTGGTAATATTCGTTATTAAATAAACTTTTGAAGGTATTCTGAATTTATTAGTGGATTTTGATAGATTAGTCTTTATTATATTTTTAACGATAATCTAATTAATAAATTTGAAGATAACGGTTAATCTTTGCCAACAAAGGCTTATAAATAATAATATAATCTTATAAAATTTCTTTACGCAATAAAATAAAAGTTACGAAGTACTATACAGAAAGAAATTTTGTCAAATTACGTGTCAAATCACATGCAGTTTATCTAGAAAAAGCACGTTTTTCAATATTTCTATCCATTTAAAATAATACAATTCTCTATTTGTAACGTATACACTTACTTTGAAAGTATGCGCATGTATTGGAATCGCAAGCGCAGAGGATATCTTCGTCTGAATTAACAAACTCACCGCCGATAAATTCAAAGCGAAGCCGAATCCTAACCTCAGGCCGTGAAACCAAGAGCCGTCCCACAACGGCGGATAGTAATACACCTGTTTTCTTTCTCAGAGAAAATCCCATTGGGTTCGACTAGTCCAACGGCAGGTAGTGAAAAATGGCTTGTTTTAAGCGCGAAAATAAAAAAGGAAAGAAAAAACAATATCGAAAGTACATCGTGTGGATGTGGCCAATAAATTTTATGCGTCATGTGCGCAGCATTTCCGTACAAAATTATATTTTCATGTTCAGATAAATTTATGAATTTATGAATAATGTGTATTAAATATGTGTAAATGTATAAACGATGTAATATCCTATTTTTAACGCTGTAGTAATTTTAGTCTCATATTGGATTAATTATCGAGTGTAAACATATTCATTTCTTAACATTAATTATGATTTATAATATTTTGTAAATTTTAATGATAAATTCATGTATAATTATATTAACGCTATATTTAATGGTTTATTGTTTCTATTTTTATATAAGATTTCGTATTCGTTAGTTGATGCCGTAATGAACTCTAAATCTGAACTTTATATTAAAATGCATTCAGGATTTTATTAATTAAACCCTAAGGTATCGTAATTCATAATTGCTATTGATTTTGCAGTACTTTAAGATCCGTAACATACGAATAAAATTTAACAAAGGATATTTTTATTATAAAAATTTGGAGACAATGTATTTTTCATGTACGATTTGTATATGAATAATTTAATTATTTCTTCAAATACATCATTATAAGATCAGTGAAAAATTCAGATTCGTTTTTGTTTTAATAAAGAACTAAAGTATTTTTAACATTTTTTAAAGCTGGATTTTTTTATACTTTATATTGATATAGTTATTCCATTTGGAATCAAGTTTACAGTCTAGCATTTTAATTTGTTATATTCTGAGTTTATGAAACTGTACGAAGAAGAAAAAATACGTTTATATGATTTCAGATTTGATTTATCGTAATCCTTGTTATCTCATCTTTCTAACTTTAACTCACATTATCACGTCCACGAGATATTTTATGAAGAATATGATACCGTTATTTTTTGCAATAATTTTTCTTCATTAGCTAGTGCAAATTGTAGACTTTGCTGTTTACTCTCCATACAAAACTTCATTTATAAAATTGCAAAATTTATATATTTTTTCATATGAAATAAATACTGTCGAAGGCACTGGATTTTAAAAATATTAGTTTCCTATAAAATTGATAACATATAAAACTACCACTCAAATTAGGATGGATAAAAATAAAAAAAAATTCTCTTTAAAAAGTTCATATCCTTGATTCGATTTTCCTGTTTAAATGTCGGAAATTTCTTCAATGACTTCCTATACTTTGAGCAAGAAAATTACATTTTCTGGAAAACCTAATGCACTTAAAGATTTGAGGTTATTAATTAAAGATTGTTAATATGATTTACCTTGCAGTTTGTCATTAATGAACTTGAGCGTCAAATGACTGAATCACTAGTACAATGTAGCCTGCAATCGCAAAAATTCTAACTAAAATTTTGAATGCAACATTAATCATAGAATATTAGGGTTGGTTATCTGTATACCGAAGAACTGTAATTTAACTATTAAATTTAAGTTGCAAACCTCAAAATATGCTTTAATTCATATTATTTTTACATCACACATCATTATTGACTGTATGAAATTTGTAATAACAGCTAATAAGAGTTTCAGATTTACCGAGCATTCAATAGTAATCAACTTAAAGCTATAAAATCATGTATACATTGAGCAAATTAAATTCATTTTAAGTTAATTTATATACGTATATATAAATAGTTCAAACTACCATTCGTATTGTTTCAAGTTTCTTATTGGAATACTTGATATTTAGTCTTACAATAGCCGTTAACATCAATTTTACACGAGACATAATTATACAAACAATGATTGGATTAAGGTGGCAAAAAGACAATAAATAAATAAATGTTATAATAAATATAATCACGTATAAAATCGTATTTTTTAAGTATTTTTAAAGTTGTATAATATGTATGAAACTGATCAATAATTTTCAAAACAATGGAACATATTTTATAGCATTTAGTACTAGAAAACTGTACTGTAAATCACTATATAAAGCTGTTTATTTTTGAACGAGAAAGTGGATACAAAGTGTATGTGTGTATAGATGGAAAGAAATGGAGCGCGAGTGAGATGGAAGTGGATAAGAAATAGAGGAATAAAATAGTATCTACACGTTTCTCTTGTATCGAGTCACTACAGAGTTCGTCCATAAAAAATTCAGTTGACCCTGGTCAGCAAATGGCAGAGAAAAGAACGAGTTATCCGCCTCCGGGGCTACCGCTTATTCTTCGGACCGCAGCGTCTAATGGAGATAAACGTCATTCACGGCAATGTTGTTCTCGCGGTTCGTCCGCGCGCAAACGTACTTCTTTTAGCCAAGGAGTGTAAGAGCAAAAGGAACGAGCTTTTTTAAACTCGTTCTTTTCAACTTAATTTGTGGAACTCCATTGGCGCGTTGGATGTTGTTACCTCAAAGATCTTCATTTTAAATTCATTAAGTACATCAACCATTTATTACGCGTTTGTGGATGTACTTTAATTATTCGAAATTATAAGAAATTTAATCATCATTGCATTTTTTATTGCATCATTATTTATTTCATCAACATTTATTAGTTAGTTAGTTTAACGGACTACGAATAAATTGACTTTTATAAAAAATCATGGGAAATTTGAGATGATACATATATAATGGAAACGCAAAGTAATTTTATATACAATCTCAATCGTTACATAATTTTTATTCGTATATTATTCTTTGGTATTTTTAAGAAAAGAACCTTTTCATCTGATTCTAAAGCATCTTCTTTCATTAAGATACCCATGTAATTTATATCAATATATTTTACGATATTTCATTGTAAATCGTCTTTTCATCCTTCTTGTGTTTACGTTAGATTTTTATAATGTTTTCTAAAAAGTAATCATTACTTATGTATAATTATCAAAAATGAAATTTAATAAAATTAAGCACTTAAATTAAAATCATTTAAATGAAAATGATTATTGCCTTCTTTACATTATATTTAAACATAAAAAGTACAGCATGAATAATTAAACCTTAACAAATGTAAATTTATTAATTTAATTTCGTTTAATTTACGTTGCCATACATAAAATAGGATAACTATATAATTAAATATATAAGAACATTTATATTTGATAAATGATTACTGGAAATTTAATATGTATATATATGTATGTAATGTGAAAAGAAAATAAATGCTTATCAATTACTGAACATTATTTGGTAATTCTAAGACTACACTATTTAACTGTACCATAATTTATCTTTTGCGCAATTTCACTTTACAGAAAGAACATATTTATAGATATTTTTCCATATTTTTCGTTTTAATTATCTTTTGTAAAAAACATGAAATTTCATTTCTTGAACGAACATATTTTTTCATAAATACTTAAATTATATACTTTCCCTACTTGCAATATTGTACTTGAAAGAAGAAAGTGAAATAAATTTAAACTTATTTTTTTCTCTGCATTATCTTTCCAACAAATGGTTAAGTTGAGTACAACTTTTAGAACAGTAATCGACAAGGCGAAGAAAAATTACATCAAGTTACTATATGCTATAGTAAAAGTAGAACAAAAAAATTATTTTAGTGTTCGATACGTCGAAGAAGTAGCTTAAGTTTTTATTTTTATCACACGTAAAAGACCTTATTAATATAATTAATTTTCATAATATCGATTTTGTTGCATTCTTATAGATTGATTTATGTATATTTCTTGTTTTATAAAGTCTTTAAATAAACTTTATATCAATAACTTTATCGTAATATCTAATCAGCGACATACGAGAGTATGTTTTATGAAAATATGTTGGAGAATCGAATATATTAATATTATGTACACCAATCATAAATAAAAATGGTTTTGGCGTAAAATTTCACTCTTATGAAATTAAATGCTGCTACATCCAACCACGTTACACTGTATTAAAAAATTATTATCGGAAATCCAGTAGTGTTTCATAAAAAATTCTAATAACCAAGATAACGATTCTTCTTTGGTATATATAGAAAATGTGTTAGAGTACGTTTCCAACTTATGAAGATTTAAGGCGAATCTTTTGGTTGATCGTGACGACTCAATTGAGTTTCTTTTTTTCCAAGTAAGGCTGGTTACATCCTCATTTTCACGGAGAAAATTTAATTCAAGAACGCTTTATGTAGTTTATTCGTCAAAGTGTAGGATGAAAAATATCGCAGCAATTAATCTTTCCTGTCCTTGACAGAAGAAGTAGAGTTGAGAGGGAGGGTTACGAAAAACGTGGGCACGTGGATGAACGTAAGCTTTCCCATATATGAGAAGCTTAAACTTAGGCTAAATTTTTTAACTCTCTGTACTCGACTAGTAGTACTAACATTGAAAAATTGTTGAAGCATTTGAAGTATTGAATTGTAAGCATGAAAACTGCAAAATATTTAATTTTTTAATGGCTCTTATTTATATACTTTCCTTAATTTCCTATGCCAGAGTAGCATTTACTCTGAAGAATTGTTGAAAAATAGTCGATTAAAAAATAAAATTAATGAAAACAATTTATATTTTTAGTTAATTTTATATAAATTAATAAGAGGACACAATGTACTAGGCATTACAATAGTATACATTATGTAATATTAGAATAAACAATAATTTCTTTAATTAGACCCATAAAATAAAATAATACAATACAGTATATCTATATAATTGTGTAATTCTAATCTGAAATTTTGTTTTCTCTTGAAATTTAACGTATCAAATAACTAGAAATACTCCTCTCTAATTTCTTTTAAAATATATTATAATATTGATTTAAAAGAGAAGTAGCTGTTAAAAGTGCAGTCAATTATTGGTATCGTATAGTACACATAGTGCAGTAATATTTTTTTTCATTATTTAGAATAGGTTTAATCTGACATGTTTCACGTGTTCATTGACCTCTTTTTACACCGATATAAAATCAGATTCACCGTCAACTACGACGACCGTGTCAGGTGCGCTCGATCGCAGCGTTGTTGAGTCTGCTTACAATCGTTTATTCACGTCGACGTGAACGCACAGTATAATAAGTAAATGTTAAATATTCTAAATGCATAATCATTAATTATGTTGCAAAGTTAAATTTACTAAAAACCGAACATAAATTTAAGCTCCTTTTAATTAATATTTCAATTCAAATTCAAAAAACGAAAATAATGTTTAGATAATTTTCTTTAAAATATATTTTGTAAGTTTGAAAAAAATAAATCATATAATATAACATGATAAAATATATACGGACACACGAGTAGCAATATTACTTCAAGAGTCATAGACGAGCATCGTATAAAGCCCGTCGTGAGTCGTACAAAGCACCCTACTCTTACATTAATAATTCATCGTATACGTATGATTCCAAAAGATATCCTTGCAAGAACCACCGAGATCTCTGATAAATCCCACAGTGGGTAAAGTTCGGAATTTGTACCCAAAATTATGTAAATGTGCACGCGAAATTTCCCGTGCTTCCTTACACTCATGTTGCCAATGCGATAGGCCACGTTAAAATGTTCGTTACCGTAAATATTTTTCAGGGTATTTCAAGATCTTAACAGTTTGCTGATAAATATCCACCTAAATGTAATTAGAATTTGGATACGAATGCCCAAAGGGTAGCTCATCAAATACTCCTTTAATCAGGGATTTTAATGTAACTGCTTATTAAAGTAGCTTTATAAAGCTGGCAATTTTTCAAAAATTTACTGGATACTTGTAAACAAATAAATGTAGTTTTAAGAAGTAATGGATAGAAGAGCGAATGAAAAATCGATCACAAAATGTCAGGCACTTACGTGTACGTCAAGTACGTCAAATTGCACTCTTGCACGAAAGACTGCAATTTCCTTTTCAAGATTTTCAGAATATTTCTAAGATTTTGAAATCTCTTTTTAATATATTTCAATATTGATAAGTCAAACTGTTTCTTGCTAACTTAAATCACTTAAACTTTGGAATCAGATCATCTCACGACTTTCGTAAGTTAGCTATTGGATCGTTACTCTCAAGTCTTGCCTCCCTTCTGTTCCATCACATTCAGTTCCTCCACGGTGATGAGCTTAAATAGGAAAAAGGAGAGACAAAAGGAATCCTCATAATCTTCGAAAATCGAAATTCCTGCCAAAGCGGATTACTTCCCTTCAGAAGTTCGATTTAATGAGATTCCTATCCAAGAACAGACTCGAAAATATATTTTTTCTGCAAGATTGCGTGAATTTACAGGTGCATAGTGCGTGAGGAATTCGGTGACTGAGCGCACACGTGGAAAGAGAAAGAAAAATTTCATTACATATCGATTTCCCCTGCATTTCCGCCCTGCGTGCTCTCTATTCTGTTTCCTTTTTTTCTACGTATATGTTCTGTCATCAGTTTGAACAGCGTACAGAAATATGAAAAGAAAAGAAGTCGCGTATAGAAATTCTCACTTACGTAGATCGAAACATCTTACTCAAAATACAAGATTTATAACATACTTAAGTTATTGAATTTTTAATTTTCGGAGGTTTTCTTCTTCATGTAGTTTGTGATTTTTATGATTCAAAGAAAGCATATCTATTATTATGAATTTCAATTAAAAATTAGACTCGTTTCTAATTCTCCTTAAAAGCGAACGAACTGCTTCTTTTTTGAAAACTGTATTAAAAACACTCGGGAAATTAAATTAAAGTATGTTGTAGAAAAGTTTAATTGTAAAATTTAAATCAATCGACTAATTTCTTATTAGCCATAGTATAATTTATAAACGTTATTTATGTATATAAACGTTATATATAAAAATACATATGTATATATATATTATATAAAATAAATAAATAAATAATTTATATATCAATATAATAATTAATAATAAATATCTATTTTATTAAAATTAATATATAAATATAAATTTAATAAATAAATTTATAGTTAATTAAATACGGATCTATATATTTATTGTAGAATAAATAATAATATTAAATAATATATATATATTAATATATAAATATTAATATTAAACTATTTGATGTTGATTTCAAAACTAAAATAGTAGGATTTATCCTTTTAACCTTTAACTTTAACTTGAACGCAAATAAAATAATCCTTTTACATCATTTTATAAAATAATATAGAATATTAAGATTTAATTAAATTATTTATAAATGAATTTTCTCTAAAATAAAATGGGATTGTATACATTTTATAAAATAATTTTTGAATCGAATAAGATTGCATTATCCCTAAATAATATAAATTATAAAAATAAAATATATTTTACACTATATTCATTTGTATAAAATAATTTTTATTCGAATATTAAATATTAATCCCTAATTAATATTTTATAAAATAATTTTTATTCAAAAATAAAATATAATATCAATCCCTATAATATTAATTATGTAGTTTTTATAAAATAAAATATATTTTACACTATATTCTAATTAATATTTATAAATGTATTTTATAAAATAAAATTTTATAAAATAAAATTTTTATTGAATCGAATATTAAATATTACCCTAATTAATTATATTAATTTATTAATAATTCTTATAAAATAAAATATATTTTACACTATATTCATTTTATAAAATAAAATTTATTGAATCGAATATTAAATATTATCCCTAAATAATATATTAAATGAATTCTTAAAAATAAAATATATTTTACACTATATTCATTTTATAAAATAAAATTTATAAAATTTATTGAATATTAAATATTATCCCTAATTAATATATAAATGAATTCTTTAAAATAAAATATATTTTACACTATATTCATTTTATAAAATAAAATTTATTGAATTCGAATATTAAATATTATCCCTAATTAATATTTATATAATTCTTTAAAATAAAATATATTTTACACTATATTCATTTTATAAAATAATTTAATTGGATTGAATATTAAATATTTACCCCTAATTAATATTAATAATATTATTCTTTAAAATAAAATATAATTTTACACTAATTCATTTTATAAAATAAAAATTTCGAATATTAAATATTATCCCTAAATAAATATAAAAATAAAATATATTTTACACTATATTCATTTTATAAAATAAAATTTTTGGATTCAAACGAATATTAAATATTAACCCTAATTAATATTAATTAATATGTAGTTTTATACAAATAAAATATAATTTTACACTATATTCATTTTATAAAATAATTTTTATTGAATCGAATATTAAATATTAACCCTAAATAATATATAAATGTAGGGGTATATAAATAATATAATTTACACTATACTCATTTTATAAAATAATTTTTATTCGATTTAGAATATTAAATATTAATCCTAATTAATATTTAAATGTACACTATATTCATTTTATAAAATAATTTACAGAATATTAAATATTATCCCTACAATATTCATTTTATAAAATAATTTTTATTCGAATATTAAATATTAACCCTAATTATAATGTAATAAAATATATAATTTACACTATATTCATTCTAAATAAAATTTTGGATGAATATTAATTGATTACTATTAATCCCAATTAATTGAATTACTATGATTTATTGAATCGAATATTAAATATTAACCCTAATTAATATTTATAAATATTATTTTATAAAATAAAATATTTACACTATATTCATTTTATAAAATAATTTTTATTCGAATCGAATATTAAATATTAACCCTAATTAATATTTAAAATATTTTAAAAATAAAATATATTTTACACTATATTCATTTTATAAAATAAAATTTATTGAATTGAAAATATTAAATATTATTATATATTTATGAAAGTCTCTTATAAAATAAAATATTTTACACATTTTATAAAATAATTTTATTCGAATCGAATATTATATTCTAAATAATTAATTAATAAAATATATATTTTATAAATGGGATGTTACATCAATTTATGACATCGCATATTAAATATTAATCCCTAATTAATATTAAAATTTTAAAAATAAAATATAATTTTACACTATATTCATATAATTATATATAATAAAATTTATTATATTTAATAATAAAATATTAACCCTTTGATATAATGTAAATATAAGTTAATATATATAGAACGAATCATTTTAAATAATTTTATTCGAAGAAATTAAAAATTACCCTTATTATATATAGAATACGTTTTATTATAATTAATTAAGAATTAAAAGATATATAAGAAACAATAAGAGAATACGAATTTTATTATAATAGATTTCATATTTAAAAGTATTAACGAATTATTCTCAAACTGTTAGATTATTGTGTATGAAACTTATGAATAGTTAGGAACGGATTTGTCACGTATATTTTAGTCAACAACAATATTATAATTAATTTGATATAAAATCTAGTATTTTATTCTGTGTCCTTATATTTACTGGAATTATTCACTTCGTTTTGAACTGTATGGATATATTGTCGTCTGTTTGACGTTACGGAGTGATCCGACTACACTTTTATTTATAGCTGAGCTTAATGTGTATCTCGCTTATTACTTCTTCCTTCGTTATATTAAATGCATTGCTATATGATAATAGCAGCTTAAATTTACAACTCTCAATTTACAACAGTCAATCTAGAATTATTAAGTAGATTACATCACCTTACAGTCAATTCAATGTACATTCGTGTTATATTTAAATATGCACAAATTTGAGAAACTTAAATATTTTATGTAGTTTCATGAATTTTATTTATATTCGTAGCCAACTACCGAGATAATCCCTTAAAGATTTTTAAGAATTATACACATCTGTAATAAGATAATATTTAGGAACAATGACAATTTTTTATTATCTTAAATTAATCCATATTTTTTCAATGATATACTTTTATTATAAATTCTAAATATAACATGCAATTATTCAATGTATACATTAATTAGAATAATATGTGCATAGTAGACCATTTTGACGATTAATTTTATATATTTGAATTTTATATCGATTTGAACTATTGACTTCTAGAATGTCATATTTTATTCTTATGATTTACTGTTTAGCTTAATTATCGCATCTCAAAATAAAAAATATATTTTTGTTTGTTGTTATGTGTTGATATATTATGAATAAATTTCCGTGCACATGAATGAATGAGAATGCACATTTACGTATGCACGTTTGTGTGTGTGGGTGTGTTTGGGCGGACGGACATCGTTTTTCATGATATTCGTAGCATAAAAATATCGAGTGGATGTTAAAAAGAAATGTAGTACAATTTATAGAAGCGAACATAATTGTAAATAATAATTAAATATTATCATTATTATTATTGTTCTTAGGGTTATATTCTTTTCATTCTCACTTAAACATTTAATTTAATTTTCGTTCATGTGTCAAAATTTCTTCTTGCGTGTTGGATATAAATATATAAGATATAAATTCATGGATTTTCGATTTCGAATACTTTGCGTTTCTAATCTGAAATATAACCAATGTTGAATCTGTATAAATACGAGATCTCTATCAGGTTGTGAGCAGAATACATGTTTCTTACATTATGTATTAAAGGAGAAAAATCAATAAGAATATAAATTGGAAATTTTGCGAAATTTCAAAAATCACAAAATCGCACTACTTTAAACAAAAATGCAAATTTTTATAATATTTTTGACATGGTAATTAAAAAGAATTATAAAAATTAGCTTTTTAAATATATTCAAAATAAACGCAGCAATATAATAGTTGTTGCTTTATTATCATTTTTGAGAAAGTGATTTTGAGAAAAGTGCCCTTGAATTTGTGTATATTACACAGTGCATCAACTATTGACTCTCCGTGAGTAATTTTTGTGTTGCTGACACTTTATTTTTGAACTAAATCTTTATAACTATAACAAATTTCGTTTAAAATATTTACAGATGTGTTTTAGGTACATTAATATCGATTAAAAAAAAATGATTTTCTATGTATATTATAAATATATAAAAGTCGAATTTCAATTCTTTATTTTACTTCTTTTTTATATCTTAATGTGACACTTCAAAGTTTTAACATTTTCTATAAAATTTTGATAAATACTTGTTTATATGAAAAAAGGAAACTCGAGAAGATACTTTTCCTTCTACACTTGTGTTAATATCATATTTTAAATGTGAATATAGATATCTGTTTATAGGATATTATAAAATAAATTACAATTTCTTTCGAAATTTAAATTCAACGTTGTTTACAATAAAATAACTCGTTAGATAATAATTATAAAAATATAAATTTTTAAAATATACATATTTTAACATGACTCAAGTACTGTATTAAAAATTATTTCAATTCTTTGAAAATTATAGTATAAATATAGTTAAATAGAGTTAAAACTATTCTAATTTTTTAGAAGCTTGGTTTTTAAAAATGCAGTTACGTTAAAACGATGAAAAAATTTGAATATATTACGTATAATTTATGAGATATACACGAGACAGTAGGTAACGTAGAAAAAATTGATTATACGGAAAAACTGAGATAATATATTTTTTCTCTACTGTAATTAATAATCGTGATATTAAATTTTTTATTAATTCTCTTTGTCTCTTCATAAATGAGAAAAGTATGTATGGCCCAGAGAATTTATAAAACTTTTGTTTGAAACATCAAGTTTCATCAAATAACACATTCACTATTCTTTAAAGCATCGAGAATATTGCGTTTATGTAAATAGTTATTGTTTATGCACAGATTTTAGAATTATTAAGAGAATAAAGAAGCGACACTATGCCGAAAGCTTAGAAATCAATCCAAAAGGTAGTATTTTTCATTTATATTTCAAAGTTGGTTTTTTAAGCAATAAAAATTGTTCTTTGAATTAACGCGATAAATCATTCGAATATTTCTCATGGAAATTTATTGGAACGCGTTCCATTGGATTATTCCATGTTTTAAATAATTGAAGAACATGTATACTCTAAAGATGTTAGTCAACCTCTCAGTGGCAACACGTAATGATGTATTCGAAAAATAAAATCGACACACGGAGCGGGCGAAGTTTTGATGAATAACCCCATCACGTAAGGCCAGTATCCCAAGAAGGAAATTCGCACACTCCGGATGGAGCGTCAATTTATTTCCTCGAAGCCCATCACCCACGCACGATGTGTGTATCTTCGGACACGTGCGATATACGTACAGTCCGAGAGTGTATCGGGAGCAGCTGTACGTTACATCCGTGTGCGCGTTGGACATCGCTGGAGGCAACTCACGAAGCCGAGGATCTATGTGCGAGTGGCGAGACGCGGAAGTTGCTTTTAAAATTTATGGTCGCGAGACTGACACTAGCAACATGAGATCGTCGAGGCCGAATTTTGCGGTGGAGCTCCAGGAATGAAGGGAAGATGGAGGACCTTCTTGGAAAACTACGCGTGCTCTCATTAAAATTAATTATGCATTTTGTGTGCTGTGTGAGTTCGACTTTGCGAAAGGAAAATTGATAGTTTTTGAAGAAGAAGGCACTTTAGGTTGGGCATTCTTGAAACTTTGTGAGAGATCGTCGAGATCTTTCAATGGTTCTAAGCTTTTTCGTATAAATATTCGATTGGTGTATTCGGAGTCTTTTCTGCAACTATATCTCCGTACAAACGTTATTTCTTGATAAATTATTAGGTAAGTTTTCGTAATTATACTGTGCTAAAGCAGAACGAAAACCGCTCGGTCATTTTTCGTGCGCTTCGCTTTTATTATCATTAATAAATTAATAATAATTTATTTAAGATATTGTATTGTAACTTTTGTTTCACTTTGTACAAAATGAATTAAATTTATCATAATTTTCATATAAGAAATTTCTTAAAGCAAAAGTATTTTGAAAACTATTAGGCGTTTAGTTTCAGATGCGAACCATTTATTGTTATTATTATTAATTAGCTTTTACTGAATGTAATTGTGTCGATAAGGTGAATTCCAAAACTATTTTATAGCGAAACTAAATTTATTCTAGAAATAAATGCGTATATATAATTATATAATTTACTTTAACAACCCACAAAACTAACGCTCATTTCAAATAAATGTTGTGTACCAAATAGTATTATTTTTTGACTGTGAGAGAAAATGGAAATTACCACTAATTTCGAACTTTTATTATGATCAAGATCGGTATACCGTCTTCAAGAAATATTGTTGCCCCAATTAAGTTACAAAATATTTGACTGCTATGCCTGCCGAGAGAAAGAACAATGTTGTCTATTCTTAGGCTAATTTTCATCTTGTTCCGCTCGAAAGATTTAAGACATTTCAAAAATTAAAAATTTCCCATCAACACTATTTTATAACTACGATTATTTTAACGTTAACCTTCTGTGCATTCTATATGAATTTTTATAAGTAATATAGATTTTAGACATGCAATATTTATGCAGATAAATTAATGTTTCTAACGATACGTTGATCCGTTCGACTTTTAAAATATTTAAATTTTCTAATCGTGAAATAGCGATAAGGGAATAATACTAATGGAAAGAAATAACCTTACAAGCTTAAGCAAATTATATGAAGTAGGGAATACAACGAGTTAAACATGATTTGGAATTCTGTTTGACAGGAAGTTTGAAAGACATAGACGAAGTTATGTCTTTTTTATATATATTTATATAAAAAACTATATAATCGATATATTTATAACATTGTAAGTTCTTAGTTTTCTAGAATACTCTTCACTTCATACAAATAAAACACAGTTACGCATTATATTTTTTACCTTCGCGTTTATAAAATTAGGTTATTATTGACTAAAGCGTTTGCCACGAAGGTGTACCGCAGTGGGCAAGACGAAGAAAAATGACGTTCATACATTTTCTGCAATAATATAAATGACTCTGAAATTGGTTTCGGTTATTAGAGTTATATAGAATAAAATATAAACACTAAAAAATTACATTCGAGTATTTCTTCTCTCTCTATTCGTACAAATAACAACAATTTTATTATACAATATAAATATTAGAATAGTAGGTACGTGCGTTTAGAATATAAGCTTTCAAATAAATATATGAAGTGGTATAAAAATTCAGCTGAAAACATAAAAACATTTAATTTGACATCTTGTACCAATAAATAATTACCATTTCAAAATTTTACAATAATTTGAAAAAAGGATATGGATTATGAATAATTTAAATTTCGATTATCATTAATTTAATTTTAATTTCGTTTTAATTAAACTACAGAATTTAAGAAATCATCGTAACCTATTTTTAAATCATATCGATTATCGTATTGAAGGTAATTTTGTTTGTCAAAAAACAAATAAATGTTTTGGGAAACCTTTTTGATAAGCCTACTCGTAACCGATGTATTTATTTTGGAATGTTTTTTTAATACACAATTGAATGCGTTAAGTCTAAACATTTCTAACTTACTAAAGCCTAATAATCTGACAATTTAATAATTGAATTATTAAAGCGATTAAAAAATATATATTATACGTATAAAGAAAATGTCAAATACGCTTTTATTCCTTATTTCATTACTTAAATAAGGCAATAAGGAGATGCAATATTCTTCAACTAACGTATTGTACTATGTTTTAAGAAGCGAACAATGATTATGTCTTGACTGCTTTAAAAAGTAATAGGTACACTTTTCACGTTGGTGTAAAAGTTTTCACTTGTTCAATGTAAGTCTTTTAAAGTTAAATTACAGACTTTATTATTCTTTATTTGTTGAAATCAATAACAGTGAGTATTTTTTGATGTAGCGTTGAATTAAAATAGCTTCGATGCTTACTAGTTTCGAAAGATAATAATAATCTAATCGAACATTCTTCTTAATAATCATTTCTTTAATATTCATCTTCTTTTTCACGATGAATCCGTAGTGAAATATCTCTGTACAATTCTACTAGTATATCGTTTACCGCAATCATTACCCAAGAATCAAACTGTACAACTCTTCAGCCTCCACTCAATTTGAAAGGAAAAGACTAGAGCCATGTAGGAGGAAGTTAGCAGTCTCCCGGTAGTGTAAAGGAAAGCATTGCCCAGAATTCCAAATAAAACTATAAAGCCATATAAAGCCATTCTCATATCTGTAAAGGCGAAGGAAACATCGCGATTCCGCTCGACTCTTTTTTATTCGCGGTTTATTCCGCGGCGAGAACGAGGAAAGCTCAGACGCAAAGCCGCGCACGATCATGCGTGGGGAAGACCCGCGCACGGTCATTTGTTTACGCACGCACACGAAACGTCCTCGGAATACGCGACACGCGAGGCTGGGCTGCGTCGAAATTTTGCATCCCCTCGACGCCATCGAATCGTGCCTTTGTGCGCCAAAGCCACAGATCTCACGTACAGTTGCTGTACGGCACGTATAAGCAGGACATAAAGACGACGTCTGCTGCGCCCTGGCAATGAAAGCGCAGGGCTCGCCCTATATGCAGCTGTAATATCCCCTTCTCGCTATCCTGCTTAATCTCATTCAGTGAAGCTGCAGTGCCCTTGGGAACTAATGGTCCATGCGTGCGCGCGGCTGTTAAGTCGGAGTCGTGTTTTTAGCAATGGTTCTGTATCGTCTTTAAAGGATATGATTTTGCGCTTTTCTCCTGCAATAGTAGCTATAATTGGTTTGGGAAGTAATAGTTTTTCGGGATTTTCACGATAAATTTTTGATACGCAAGTGAAAGTACGACGGTGCTGCGAACGGAAATTTAGTTAAAAGTTAATATTGAACGCTCGCGTTACGTAAATTTCAGTAGCGTTTTCACTCTTAAGTTATAACTTAACTTTCATTTCGCAAAATAGAATTTTAAATAATCTTATCGTAAAACGACTATTACAAAAAATTTACATAATTAAGTATTAAGTAAGTATTAAGATAACTGAAACTGTTGTATATTAAGAGTGGCATTGAAAATTTATTTTACGTAGTTAACAAAAATTTAAAATCTAATTTTTGTCTATTGTTGGAATAGGTTAAGATTATGAATCTTAAAGAAATCACATGTATTTTTAATATTGAATTGTAATTAATGTACGATATGAAAATTGTCTATTAATTTTTTAATATAATTTTGAAATATAGTGCAACTTTAAAAATAGAACTTTAAAGAATTATTTCTAATAAAATAACTGATTAACGCATCATCTGTATTTTGATAAGTTGTATATAGTTTGATTTATGTGGAAGAATTTAATTAAGTAACTTATTATTTTAAAATTAATAAGGATAAAAGTGTCCGTAGTTATTAAATATATTAATACTTGTATTCGATACTTTACGAAGAAGAACTCAGTGCGATTCTTTCGATAATAATAAGAATAACTAAAAACAATAATAGACACAAAAAAAATTTTACTCACGTACCCTTGTGGCTCGTTGATAACTATTTTAGAGGGTTCGATAATAAATAAATTTTCTTTCTTCTTCACTCTGATACCATGATATGCTACAGTTGTACACATATCATTGGTCTTAGTCTTTGAAACTGAACCGGTTGTTTTCAATGTCAATTCATTCATTTTGTACAAACAATTTTCGAATCACTTTTTTGTATCGTTTTTTTACTTTCAATCTTCGTTATACAGAAGCATTTTATATTAATAATTTAATTGATTTCAAAATATTAGCTTTGCTTCTCTAAAGTTCTTCATTTTTAATAAAAGATAATCACTTCTGTTTTAATTTGCACACAATAATTTAAGATTATCGTCAACTTCTCCTACTCACATAATTCATCACATTAACCGTGACACAAGCAATTTTTATGGCTTCAACTTTCACAAATCATCGCAAGTATTCTTTAATGTGTTAAAAAATTATTTCAAAATTGATTAGAACTCTGGAAATCTATTAAGAATTATTGTAAATTTTATTTAATCGTGCAAAATAAAATTACTACGGCTGGTATACTTAAATTAATAATTAAAAATGACCGATAATTACATGAATTCTCATTTTTCTACGAATTATTTATATTTGTGCTCGTTCGTTACATTGCATTGAAAAAGTCAAGCAATCGACTGAAGTCGCACTTCCGGTATGCTGACTTTTAAAGTGTTTGTGAATGTTCAATTACGTGAACATTTGGGAGAGTCTCGTCGTTTACGAAGTAATGTGCGTTCGATTTTGTCACGCAACGTGGATTGTCAACAAGCGCTCGCGTTCGCTCAATCACATGCAGGAAATCGTTATATTCTTGATAATCTACGTTAAATTTCATGCACAGTGATTCTTTAGTTTAGCATTCAACCGATTTCGAATTACCAAATTCCCAACGAGACTTTGGGACTAACTCGCATAGCCTTGGAATAATGCATTTTATTGCAGAATATATTATATCGAAATGTTATAAAGAAAGAATAATTATATCGTTTAAAGATAGACCAAAATATTGATGAGGTATAAAAATAAGGTCAAATATTTCTTGTGTACGTTTTGTTGACTTTATACGTAAATAAAAGTAATGCTATATACGATTCATAAAATATAGTCCAATAGATTTTATACAGTAAATTTTTAGACAACTATAAGGAAAAAGTAACTTTAGCAAAGTATAATAAAATTTAAAAATAGCTGATTTTATAAAATTTGTCGACCTCAATTATTTTTCCTTTTTATTTAATTACAGCTAAAATATCGATAAGAATTTGTCGTTACGAAAAAATTTAAAAATCCAAAGTAGTATAAATACTTTCTTTACATTTACAGTTTTAAAGCCAATGAAATATTGATCTTCGATTTTTGGAATTGATGTATAATATTACATTAGAATGTTAAAATAAATACAATAAATATTGAGTTTACAGTTATATTCGTATTCAATAGATAAAACTTGAAAAAGGTGAGATCGATATTAATTCACTCAAAGAATTCACGTCAAAGCCTCGCTATTGAGTAAAGTATTCTCAGGTGCATTATTCTACTAAATTTTCAACGAATAAGTGGTATACAAGATCTCACAACAAGAAGTAAGACCTACTGAAATAAAACTGTTACCAAAGGACGTATAAAAATAAGAAGAAAAAAGTAAGGAACAGTCGAGACAAGAAACGAATTCGCGAGTAAGCGAACGAAGAAAAAGAAGGTGAAAGAAGAAGCTCTCGTCTCTGGAAAAAGTCCATTGTCTCGCGAGGGGTGCCAAAGTCTCACCCTTTCCTTCTTTTTCGGCACACGGTTGTAGTAACGACAAAGTGCGACTTTTTCCCCCGAGACACCGCTGACGTATCTTAGAATTTTTGCATGAGACACCACCATTGTAACGTGAAGTCTCGCGTTATGTAGACGAGGGGCGCGAAATTCGAAACGCCGATCTTATATATGCGAACGAATTGCAAATGCTCAAATAGAAATGTATACGTATATACGTAGAGAGAGAGAGAGAGAGAGTGAGAGTGAGAGAGAGAGAGAGAGAGAGAGAGAAAGAGCAAAGTAAGGAATGCAGATCATTATATATGCCTGTGGGATATATGTGAGAGTTACATAGCGAATAAAATACGATTGAAATGCTACGCGTGTATCGTAACGTTTGACTTTTGATGTTCGAAGCATTCGATTTTTGATGATTGATCCTATGTGCATCTTACGTAAATTTACTGAAAATACTGTTATAAAATAGCCATTTAAAAAAAAGCTCTAAGTTTACAATATTTATATATTTAATTTTTTATAGAGAAATAATGAATAATTTGCTCATAAATCTTATATGAATGTAATTTACGAATAACCTATCTATATTTCTTAATTTACACAATTAACGAACGTTACGTTTCAAACTTAACCGATCAATAACTTAAAACCGTAGTTCAAGCTGCATATTTCAGTTTAATAAATCGAATAGAATATATTTTTATTAACGGTATCAGATATGAAAAGAAATGTATTCAAAATATTAGCATACGTAAAAACTTCTATGATAAATCTAAATTGTATTTTTGCTTGATATTTCTCGGATGATACATGAGACAATATAATGCAGACGACGGTAATTAATATATTTATGTAAATGAGAAATAATAAAAAACAATTGAAGCGAGAAACATTGACTTTATTGAATTTAACAGGTCATAAATAATATTAACTTATACCGAATCAATGAAAAAATGAAATTTTTTCTGCAAACATGGAAATAGAAGTAAAATTATAATAAGAATTCTATTAAATATTTTCAATGGGAAAAATGCAACATTTAGGATTTAAATCTATAATGGTTTGTACCAACATATTTCAACGTATAAAATGTATATCTATCAAGAACAAATAGATTTGAATTCACAATTTCGATAAACTCTATCGTGATATATTCCGAATCATTCCAAAATAACGTGTTAATCTAAGCGAACGAGATATATTATACATTTATTAATTTATATTAATTTATAATACATATGTTTTAGCGATAAAGCCTTAATAAAAAAGTGCTATGATTCAATTTGATTCTGTGCGACAGTTCTTTAAAAATATGAAAAAGATATAATATTAAATTCTTAATTAAAAAAAGATTTAGCCTGATAATATTAGAAATTAAAAGTTGAAGATATTTTTCTTTCCTTTTTATATTCATATAACTTCAATAACTTCTTTCAAACATTTTTGTGTAATATTTTCTGTTACTTTCCACGTATTGTTTAAAAATATCCCGAGTACTGTTGCGTACTTTTAAACTCTTGCTCATTCTTATAATAAGAAACCATTACATCGTAACGACGATCTCCACTCCGTAGATTACTTTGCCCTCGCACATCTCGTTACAACGCCGAGTGCACTTACGCGCACTCGGTTTTTTCATCAAGCTTATCTAGTGGTAACCCTCTTTACGCACTCCTGCACCGGCAGCTTGGAAAGCCTGCCAAAAATTACTTTTGACGCTTCCGCGAAGACGATGGATCCCGAGTAAAGGGAAACATTGACTCTAATGCTCGGAATATAAAATTTCTATAAGATTTCTATAAATTGATAATAAAACGTGAATTTGTTGAATAATGTCAAAAATATAAGCTGCTAGGTATGCGCTAGGTATACCCATAGTTTTCATTTTTTATTGTCATTCTCAATTTCTCCCGCTTTCTCTCATCTTCGTATACTGCGATTCTGTCCGTTAGTAGATTAACCGAGACTGGAAACGCTCCTTAGTCTCTGTCATGGAATCTTCCCTTTTGGTCTTTACCGAGTCTTTAGAGGCATTCGAATACTGAAGTTATAATGACATTATATTAACAAAAAGCTCCGGATCAAGATGATATTGCAGTTAAAAATTAAAAATAGCAAAAGCTATTTTTTAGCCCGACACTTTTTGTCAGTTGGTAAGCAACTTTTGCTTCTTCTCTCAATTTCTCTTTGCCTCTACAGATATTAAAATAAGATAAACTTTTTCCACGAGATTCCATTCACTTTCTTCCACTGAAAACTAACAGAAAACTTTAATATAAAAAACTTATATATAAATTTACATACATACGAATTATTCTACCCAGATGTTTGACTCTCTTTTTTTGAAATATCAGTGGCTTAATAATGTAATCTTATTAATTTATAATAATAATATAATAATAATAATATAATAATAATAATATAATAATAATAATAATAATATAATAATAATATATTAATATAATAATAATAGTAACCGAAATTCTCGTCGATGCATCTGTTTACTAGTTTAAGCGAATAAATATAACTCACTTAGATTATAATTATTCTTCTTATTAAAATTTAAAAATTCAAACTATACTATGAGAATTGTTCAGCGATCGATTAATCGTTAAAAATTCAAGTTATGACGTGAACTACTCGACGCTAATGATTTATTCGATGGTAGTTTGGCCAGTTGTAAAAGCATCTCGGCAAGATGCCAGTAACATGTATGAAAGATTGTAGATATAACTACGGTACGGTAACACACATGCGAGCTAGGCACTATACGATCATACGTTTAGCTAGTGAAACTATTTAAACTATAATATTATTATATTATTATATTATTTTGCCAGATGCTCGTATTAAAAACATTTGCTCGGTAATTTAAAGGCGTAATTTAAATTTTTATATTCTTATATATATTTAAAAATAATATTTTCAACCACGATTTAAAGATAACTTGTTTATTAAAACATTTTACATTTTATTTTATCAGGGCAATTTACAAAAATTCTTTTCAAAAAAACATATTACGGCAAATATCATTTGTCTATATTTGTTGTTTACGGGAAACACTCTTGTATAATTATTGAATATGAATCTAATAAATCGAATTAGATATCAGTTAAGCTTATTACTGTTTGTATTGATATTCTAAGTACATTATAAAATATTAATGTTTTTAATAAAATCTAAATACATCAAAGCAATTAGTTTTACTTTCGCTTACATCGTCTTTTTTTCTCAGAACGTAAAATATTTCTATTCTTATCGCAGCTACTAACATTGATATTTTACTTTTCATTTTCAAGCGTTGGTGCATTTACTTTGGCTGCTTATTTAAGTGCATCAGAATTTATATTGCTATAGATTACGTTATAGAAGATAAACCCAGAGCAATTCGCATTCATAGCTCTCACTCAGTCGCGATACTTGGGTCAAGTTCCATTGTAGTTTCCTCCAGTGTTCTTCTACACTGAGTTATGAACTAAAGAAACTACTACCTCTGAATCCATTGAAGCTTCCTTTCCATTCATACTTTAAACATGTTTTTAAATGTTTTGAGTAGAGTAATAAATTTATTACCTTTAAAATCAAGCTCCGAATTCATAAAGCCACGGCGAAAAGTACGGACATATTAAAATTAATGAAAGTTATTAAAAAGATTGAAATAACTGAGGTCTGTATTCAAACTCGGGTCTTTTGAAGTATCTTAACCAAGTGTTTGAGCTTTCACTGACTATCTTATTGCAGTTTTCTAATTAACTTAAAAAAGATATGTAGGTTCTATTGTGTATCGTACAATTCAGTTATAAAATCGCGTATTGTAACATTATTAAGTTAAAAACAGTTGAGTATTCATATTAGTAGTACTAAAAATAGCAATGATTCGAGAATGAAAAGTAGAAGAAATAGGTTCTTCTACTTTTTCAAATGGTGTGTAGCTTTTAAAACACTTTTTATATACGTGTGATATAATAATACTTTACAAAATATTTCTTTTCAAATTAAAAGCTCATAAGATATTTTATTAGTGCGCATAAATAAAAAGAAAATTTTAAAAAATAATGATCGTGCTTTATAAAAAGGAGTAAAAGATAAACTTTCTTGATAAATATAAAATTATAAACTGAATTAGAAAAGCTTTCCAATCTATTTTCAATGTTATCAAAGGCTAAAGTGAAAGCTATTTTTACAAGCTATTACATTTCGATTAATCTCTAATTAAAAAAGGAATAAGTTTATCATTGGTACCTAAAAGAAGATTATTTCAGTTAAAAGAACAATTAATAATCCCTTATATTATTACCAACAACATATTTCAATATGTTGTCGTACTTTAATACACGGAGATTTATCAAATACTTTATTAGTATTATTTACTCTATGGAAACGGAGTATTTGTTCCCTAATACATTACGTATCATCTTGGGTCGGTCTACTGGACTCATGAGTTAGGGCGTATAGATCGCCCTTACCTTAGACGCTGAGAGGGAAGAGAAAGAACTCGTCCATTATATATACTAATCGCGCGTTAAGTTTATCGGTTTGGGGAAACTCATTAACACACTAGTATAGAGGCGTTAACTCCTGATGATAGTCATCGACTTTTATGTTTCTATGCTAAAAATATTATCGTAGGTTATAAGCACCAACTAGTTTTAGATTTCAAAGTTAATTTTGATACACGTTCTAATTTTTCTGTTTAGCACTAAAAATAATTATTTAAACTCTATAAATTTAATGTAATCGTAATTAGGGAAAAATATCGGTGAAAAATAATACATTAAAATTTTTAGCGATAATTTTAAACTTCTATGACGCATGACAGTAAATAATACCTAATTAAAAATGCGGAATTTCAATTTTTATTGAAATAACATTCCATCACAAACATAATATATAAGCACTGACAAGTTAGAATTGAATTACGTGAATATCAATATATTAATTAATATTACAATAAGTACAAAAAATTTATTCAGAATACGTACGTTGCTGCAGCACATAAAAGAGATTGAAGTCTTGAAAATTTATACACGATATGAGTTTTCTATTTATAAAAAAGTAATTTTAGCCTTAGTTCTACGTCTATAAATATGATATCTCTTTAAAAAACATAATAAAATATTTAAAATAATTATGAAATGCTATAGCTCTTTTTTATTATATTATTAATAATTATTTTAATTTGGAATTCACCCAATATTAATATCAATTTATACCCAAAAAATAAAGTGTAAATCATCTGAGTGTTATTAGTATAGAATTGAGAAATATGAAATATTTGTGTTGTGATGAGCTAATTGATTAACTTTACATTTCAAAGTGGCGTCTTCTTTTATTAAAAAAAATTATTCCAAAGGTTAATTATTTTTAAACATCAATGTCATGTATTAAGCCCTCTAATAATTAAATCATCAAGACGTCCACACATGTTATTTATTGCTTGAAAATATTGATATTGTAAACACTAAAGATAAAACAAAAAGTTCTATTTACAAAAGTAGAAAAAATCTATTCTATAAAAGAAATAATTCCGCGATTTACCACGTGTTGAAGTCTTGAAATTTAGGGCGCTAACTAAAATCTCTTAGTACATACATTTTTAACGAAGCCTCATTGTGTTTAAATTCTAATAAAGTTATTTCTAAATGCGAATGATAATAGTAATAACGATAAGCTCTTTTCATTCAAGAAAGTATAATTTAAAAACCAATTGTATGATAAGAGATATAATTTATATAGTAAAATTCTTTTTGATAGACTTAAGTATGCGATAAATTATTAGCCATGATATTCTTATAAAATAATTTAATGGTAGTATTCTTTTCTTTTAATTTATAAATATTTTATTTATAATGCTAATCTGAATGTAATTTTCTAATGGTATTTGAATTCCTTCCTTTAATGATTGTTTTTCACCTACTATCAGTATCTTAAAATGTATTAAAAATTTTGTTACTTTATTAGATGCTACTCCACCTAAAAGCATTTGTATTTTACAACTTTTTAAATAAATAATGTGCAAAGATATTCACAAAGTTTTAATATTATTTTATCATCATAAAAATTATTTTCGACAAATTACAATTTTACTTTCAAATTTCTTTTACAAATTGAAGCTTCTAGTTTCAGGAAAGTAAAAAAAAGGTATATTTTAAAAATGAATTAATGAATTTCACTGATAGTTTGTCCAATTTTCGAGTTTGTAGAACAAACCTCATAAAACTTTTGTTCGAAAATTCAGTGTCGCTACTGAATTCGGTGAAATCGTCGAATACATTGAAATGTCAGCAATGAATATTTTCATCATCACAATTTTTCCGTCTTCGTCGAGCAAAACATTTTTATCGAATCGCGAGCGTAAAAGCAGTAAAAACTTGACATCAGCCTAATACAGAATTAATATTCATAAAAATACACACATTCTCGAATTCTATCGGTGTATAAATAGCGATATCTCCGATCTCTACGCTTACGCTACATCCACGTTAAACACCCAGTCGAATATATTACCATAACCAAAGCCAGATTATATCCAAACTGCACGGACCAGGGAGAAAGAGATATTAGCCAACAATCGTAATCCCGTTCTCCCGTAGAACCAATTATCCATGCACAATATCTTCTTCGACGTGGAATTACATTTTCTCAAGTATCTCGAGGTCCCAACACATCTATACGCAAAAGCACTACCGAGACTCTTAGTTTGCTTGTGCACTGGGCGTTTGCAGATCTCGTTACTCTTAGCAGCGTCATTTCCTTCTGACTGCTTACTTCTCTTGTGAAATGTAAGCCGCCATGTTTTTAACGAGTGCTCTTAAAAAGAGTGCTCTTAAAATCTGTGAAACTAATAATACAAATAAACGCGGATTTTCGGTGAACTGCCACAATGTCGATTCTTTAAGATTTTTGTTACTTAGAGCACGTTTTGAAATTTTTAATGCGAGTGTTGAATATTACTTTTAAATTAGAATACAAGCTTGTGTTAAATAATAAGAATATTCCTTGTTAAGTTTTAAACTTTGATTTCAACTTTTACAATATCATAATTATAAATATGTGAAGTAAATGTCTTTGAATACGTGTTCTTTAAATCAACTCTAATAAATTCTAATTCTTGAATTCGAATCGTATAAATTATTTCATTCCTCTGACTATTATATTTTTATGAAAATGTTTTTTTTATACAAAAATAATAAACTTTCACATTTATAATATATTCTTTAACCTTATTCTATTAATGTATGTATAAAATATTATTAATTACGGACTATAAAATTAGCTTAAAAGCATAGATGTTTTTATGTACAACTTCATAACCATCAAAGTCTGCTATGGAATATAGGCATAACCAACGTTTCATTTCTCGGTAGATCGGCTCTCTCACTCCAACGCGAACAATTTCATAGTGTTTTTTATAAGATTAACTTTCCAACAAGAGATTAAAAAAGTATATTTTGAAACGTTTGTGAAAGACACTTCTTTTCATAAAAGAATTAATACACGTGAATTGTTAATAAACCGATTTTTTTATATTTTGAAACGTTTTATTCATTTGTTGAGCTTTCTACTCTATTTTGGCAAACTTCATATAATTTATTATTATAAATATGATTATATTTATGCTAATAAAGAGTTCTTTTGGTACACATTATACGTTTGACAAAGGTTATAAAAATTTTAAACAATTTCTCTCACTATCAATCCATTGTGCTATAAAGTAAAAGTTTTGAAACAACATCTTAAACTTGTTACTACGAGTACTTAAATTAATGATGTAGGGTAATTCAGCATATGCATTCATTAATCAAATCTATTAAGTTATACTATTTTTTTATTGGTAAGCCTTTAAGCACATTTAGTTTATTTATACTTGTTACCTCAGATATACCTTTTTTACTATATTAAATACTTTTTATCGACAGTCATTGCATAAACAATAATTATAGAATTATTATTAATAAATATAAACTTACTTATTTTTTGAATCTTATATTTTTTCGCCGTTTTTTGATAGTTTTATATATTAAATGACTGGATTTCAAATATTTTTATTCTCAAGAAGAAACAAAAATATTTTCAATGTTTGTAGATGAATTATACGTCTAAATATTTTTGTACCAAAACTTCATGGAATAAATATTTATATCACCAATACCTGGAGCTTTATCATGAATATGATAAAATAAGGGTAAAATTTTTTTAGTACTATTTTTAGAAGTATATTTTTTCTCATTTTATTTGTATATTAATAATAAAAATATACGTATATTATTATTTCCTATATTCATTTATTTAACGTTATTTATGGGCTTACAATGCCAATAAATATATATTAAGTATTTATTCTTTCTAATAAATAATGAAATTCTTTAATAATCAATGAATATAAAGGAAAATTTAATATTAAAATCTGATATTCTGTGGTACAAAACGTTATTGCACTATTAGTATTAATGTGATAAAGCTCGACGCTTTTAAAGAATTATAACAATTACGAAAATTATAAAAATAACGTAACGTTTATGAGAAGATCGAA
This sequence comes from Wiebesia pumilae, assembly GCA_018907045.1. Classification (NCBI taxonomy): domain Eukaryota; kingdom Metazoa; phylum Arthropoda; class Insecta; order Hymenoptera; family Agaonidae; genus Wiebesia; species Wiebesia pumilae. The sequence goes on from JACCHZ010000077.1 coordinate 3,564,440, forward strand.
TATTTAAGAGAAAAATTGAAAATTTTTTTCTAACCACTGATTCTATTTAACATAAGAATAAAGAAATTTGTATAAATTACATGACAAATAACCAAAAATATTGCTTATAATTACTTATTATCAATTAAATGAAACTATACTTATGATCTTGGATCGCGTGTAATAGGTTAACAGAACAAGCACGAATACTGAAAAATCTTAGACAAGTATTTCTTTAGAGAGACTTTTATAATCCAAAGAGTTAAACTGAGATAAATGTCTTCAATTGTCATGAAAAGTAATGGTTGGTTAGTATTGAGTGTGCACAGTTATGCTACACAATATATAATTGATTTATCGAGCGAGAAATACTTGAAAATATAGTACTCGGGAAGTTGGCATGCCTTATTTACCGTCAAAAGTATCGATGCAGTAAAAGAACTTGCGAATAGACATTTGCTAAAGTATAGGAAAATAAAATTATACCGGCTTTAGCGTAACTGTTTTAAAGGGAAAAATTTATTATAATATAATATGTAGTTTTTAGTTACATTTTATAAGGTAAAGATGAAAATGTTGCTCAGATCGAATAAACGTTATAATTATATTTGAAAATTTATAGATAATTATATAGAAAAATGTAAAAGTAAGATTATTTGAAATATTCTAAGTGGAAATGGTATATAATTCTGATTAATTATGAAATAAAGAGAAATTGAAAAATTCGTATATTTATGAAGTTTCAAATCTTATAAATTTAAAAGAAAATTCAGCGTCAGAAAAAGTTAAAAAAAATTGTTCATTTTTGCCACAGATTGTTGTGCAGTTATAGTTTATAAATAACTATGCATAATTAAAGTTCCGGATAACAAGATTATACATAATTTAGGGCATTAATTTATATTGACATTTTTTGTAATACTTAAATTTAAAAATATTTAAATATTGTTTGTAAATTACATGTATTTGAAATCAGAAATATATAATGAGACTTTTTAGGAATTAAAATTTAGTATTTAAACTGGCGTTTGAGCATGTAAATATTATACTAAAAAATTACTGTAACCAATAGAACGTGGATTTTCGATTTTCAATCTGGTAATAATTTAAGTTAAAAATTCTTCCCATTACATTATATCGTTTTTACTTTATAGTAAAATATGCGTGTAATTATATTTTATGTAGAAATGAATTTTTTGAGTTTGGTGAAGTTTTTTTTTGTAAGGCAAGCGTTTACAGTAGACTAAAATGAAGGAAAATTCGACCACGGAATAATATGAGAGTGAAATATCATGAGAGTGTGAGAGAGAGAGAAAGAGAGAGAGCCAAGTGGATCTTAGATATTCATGAGTATACACTGGAGATTTTGCGAGAATCATGGAATTTTTGATGCCCTCACATGTTATGCGGCTTATAGCTTGCTTGCAAAAGAGAAAACGAATTTCGGTTCGTGGAAAGCTTGACCTTTGGCGCACTTCTATTGTTGGGATAAAGTTACAGAGGGAAATGCAGATAATTCCGTGAGGGATTTTCTCTTACTGTTTCTATTTTCTCCTCACTATTCCACATGCACAACACTTGATATTTTATTGTTTCGACATAATTTAAAAAGTTCTTAGATGCACGTGAAATTTACAATACGAATAGCTTATAAGAGAAGGAACTCCTAACAATTTTGTTTGAATCGTAGGCAAACAATCGTTAATTTAAAAATATATATTTTATAAAAAAAGCATAGACTGCAGTTATAATTGTGTACTTTTTTAAGCATTATCTTAAGTTTATAAATTGTATTCATGAAGTAAAGAATAATATTATAAATAAATAATACTATAATTTTCTTAAGATTTTTTAAAAAAATGTACATGTACTATTTTCATACGAATATGAAATTTACTTTTTAATAAATGAAGAGTTTTACTTTATAATACATTACATTAAATCTTATTTATGTCTTGATTTAACATTAGTGACCATAATTCAGAACTAAAAGTAATAATGTTAGCGTTTTATTTAGCTTAAACATAATAATAATCTTATCAAATGATGAATATAATTATTTTGATTTTTAAAATGATTCATTTATTTTGTATTTCTGTTCTTTTGGGTTCATTTCATCAGGGTCATTATTATATTCATAGATTATAATTTATTATTTTATGTATAGATGTAGTATTATAACTTTAACACTTGTAAACGAAATATTACACTTTTAAAATGAATTGAGCAAAGAATCTTTTAAAAGCTGTAAATTATAAGTGCGAAGAATTAGATTCATTTATTTTTGATACAGAGATTATAAGCGCATGAGATCGATTAGAAGTGTAAACTACTTTTCGCTTATATATTTCAATATTTCATTTATATAATGTACATGAAAATAAAGGTTCAACGAATTTCAATCAACTTGCATAAATTGTTATAAAACTTAAGCCCATATAAATTAATATTATAAAGATACGTGACCAAAAAGGTTTCTTAGTAGTTCGATAGAATTATTACGTATAATCTTGGTAATACAAACTATCTAGTTAAAATAAAATTTATAGAGAAAGACGAAGAAAGAGAAAATACCAAGATTTCTGAATTTGTTTGAATAGTAATGGAGAATTAGCAATAAATATTATGATTCTTGTTTTAGGACAAAATTTATTATACGCGGAAATGCCCGAGGCTTAGAAGTCCGAAAGGGATATTTTATTTCGCTATTCAAAATTTACAATTACGAGGAAAAATCGAAAATTTTCTGAATAAATGCAGTGATAACGTTTTACGTAATTACGATGAAACATTATACTCCGGAAATTTTTTTTAAAGTTTACTATGAAAGAGGAAAAACAAGGAACTAGTTTGGAAAAGATGCAGGAATATATGGTTTGGCATGACGTTGTTAAAATTTTTTAGTTTTTTATACTGAAAAATTCGAGTCTAATTGTGCGTCGTAAGATGCGAAGTAAGCGGCAAAACTTTACGTGAGTAAATGCTACCGCCCAAAACAACATCTTGCGAACACTTTTGTCTTTGACTCTCTTAAGACTTCGAAGTAGACATTTTGTATAATAAATTACATTCGATGTTAAATTCAGTCTAATTATTTCTACCATATTATTATTTCAAGCTCATAATCATAGCTCGAAAACTATCGAAGCATATTTATCTAAGTGTCTGAATATAAGCAACTTTCATTTTTATCATTTTAGTCAAAATCAGCCGTTTACGAATGCAACAATCACCCTAATGACGCATTCTTGTCATACACTCGACGAATCGCTGAAACGGAGTCTCCTTCCTTGTCTCTCTTTGTCACATACGGGCGCACGCGCGCGCGTACTAACACTTACAAGGCCACTTTTGACCCGTGAACGAGCCAATGCAATGGTTGAAGCACACGTAAGAAGGTACATCATCCGGACGCTTAACCATTACTCGCGCTCCTTATCTCCGACTCGGCAACCAGCGAATTTACGTGCACGTGGGCAATCCTCGACGCTTTTACCAACTCTAGTTCATGAGAATCACTATTAATTAGAGATATAGTCAAAGTTGGACCGTCTCTCCGTCCACGCTAGTTTTGAAGATTCGCTCGTGAGATATTCGTGTTTAGGGAGTAAAGAGGAAGAAGCGCTAATTACCAAAAAGTAATATACCTCGATAACATCCACGAAACACGTTTCCTTAGATCGATTTATTAAAGCATTGTCGTGATCTGAAATTACATACAGTAAGTGTAAGTACTTGTGTGCGCTCACTTTTGGACGCGTGTTTCCGTTAAGATCGTTCTGTTAAGGGTGATCTTAACCTGTTGAGAAATATAAATTTCGTAAGTTCAACGAGTCAATAGAATCGAAGGTACGTATGCTTTATTTGTGATAAAATACTGTTTTAAAATTGAGTCTTATATAGTACTTATCATATAAATATGAATTTCCTTGTTAAAAAATTCATCAACCAGCAAATTTAAATGCTTATTACATTATGTAATAAATATTTTTGCTGGCATTATTCTTCTAGATATGGGATGGGTACCGCTGAATTAGTGTAAATATGAAAACTTAAATTTTGTTTATAACTGCTTCATTATCAGTAATACGAACACGGAGCCTCAATTCTGCACCATTTTCAGTGAATACTAGGCCCGTGGGACAGAGAAACTACAGAGATAGAGACAGTATTCGAATACTAGTACAATAATGACTGAATTACAGAATCGAGATTATAATAATATTACTTACATTTTCAGGTTGAACATATTTAACGGTGAATATAATATAGGGTTTTTGTTTTAATATAATGAGTTACTATATATTATTTCTATTTTTAACTTTATATCTATATCTTTAGATGATTAAAAAATTGTATTACAATTTTAAAGAAATATTAAACTCTTTTAGATAATAAATGTCAGTATTAATTGCATACATATTATACTTTTTTATGAATTAAAATTACATTATTTATAAATGATATTTCTAGAATTTCAACAAAAAACTGCTTTTTTTCTTCTGAATGTTAAATATATTTAAGTAATCAATATTGAGTAATTTGTGTTTTCATTGAAATTTCATAAAGCAAACAATGCTTATTTATATAAGTTTAGTAATTCATTGTTTTATTCAAACAACATGTAAAGAAGTAAAAAAATTTAGTCGAAATTCAGTCGTTTTGAAGCATGAAATATTCAAAGAATTTTCAGTTAAAATGATTGCATTAAAATTAGGTAACATTAAAAGTACATTAGCATATACATGTAGATTTGTGTCTGATCATACCGGATTTTTTCTACTTCAGACACATAAATTTACTTTTAATATTTTTTGCGAAGAACAATGGTACATAATTTAAATTTTATATTTTCTTGAATTCTAATCAGTAGCACAAGTTTCATAGAGTTTTTTTTTATAACATCACATTTTCGTATAAATTCTTACTCATATTGCTGAATTTTCTATTCAAGATCCTTAAATATTAAAGATATATGATTCACTCCACCATTTTCTTTCATCGTCATTTCGAAACTTTATGAGTTTCAGAAATTAGTTACAGGAAAATAATTCTTATAAAGTATTCAAATAAAAGGGGTAATTTTATTTTATCTAATAAGCCAGATTTATTAATAAAAATTAGAGTATAATCGTGCGTATGTAGAATTTATATATTTATTAGGATTCAAATGCTACTTCCCGCGACTCAAGATCTCGAAGTATTTTGAGATTTTGAGCAAAATTGAAATGCGCTCACCTCCAGTAATTATGAAAAATGTTTATTTTGTGCTTATTTAGCCAAGAGGCTGTTACATATAAATAAATAAGACTTTAATATAATATAATAAAATGTACAATATGAGCTGAAAAATAAAATTAAAAATTCCAAACATATCTCTTTTTAATTGAATATGATTTAGTTAAATAGATTTTTCATAAAATCTATTTTAAATACTTTTTATCGAATCAGTCAATATTACTATAATTTATATAATACTCTCTATTAAAATCAATATTTTCATATATTAATTGAATTAATATAATTAACAGCGATATTTTCGAATTTCACATTTATAACTTCGTGATTTATTGATTAGTTATTAAAATTAAAACATGTATGTGATAAAAATATACATTAAAATTGCAACAAAGACTAAGTGCATTGCTTTCGTTTTGACGACATCGTTTGGAAAACATTTCCTATGTGGTTGGGTAAAATGAAATTCATATACATTTTATTAGCACGTATAGAGAGTCGTGTTTTTCGAATGCCTCATTTCGAGGATTCGATTCTAGTCGAAAACGTTCGACTAGCCTCAAGTCTTTGAATATTTAACGACATACGAACATCGTGCAATTGAATGTGACTGATATCGTAAATCAGTCCATTCCATCTAGTAGGTACTAATAAAGATACGTATTCCGTACACTATCAAGTTCGGTGCTATATATATATATATTAACCACTCTGAAATTTTCAGTTAATTGGGAAAGAAAATTAGTTTGCAAGGGATTGGATGTCTTAACATTTGAAAAGTGGTCTCTTTGGATATCTTTAGATTTTTGAGAATCTTAGGACGTGCAGCAAAATACGTTCTTATAAAAAAATAGACTGCATAAAATTTAATAAAATAAATATAAAATATTTTTTATAAGAAATTGAAGCTTGTACAATATTAATTTGTAAAGATTTATTACTCTATACATTAATAATTTCGACAAGCTATAAAAAAAACTTTCAACCGGATTAAAAATTAATTTTAAACCTTAGCTGCAGAATTTTCATATTCACTTAGTTTTAGGATGTTTAATTAAATTTAGATTTTAAATAATCGAAGAAATTCTTTTATATTTATCTATTTATTTCGTTTTCAACATAACATATTTGAATTAAAGTAACAATTAGTCGAATAATTGTATACTTTATACAAAACAAGTTATTTTCTTTGAAGACCTTTATTTATATCGTAAAATCCAAATTTAGCTTACAATACTATCTGGAATAACATACATGTCATTATTAAGTGAGATATTTTTAAATATTCAATACGTACTATAACTGTTAAATGTTTGGTAAAATATGAGTATTTCAGAGAATATATTTTTTATTAATATTTAATCATTTTCTATAAATAAATTATATGAACTTTAACAAAGTGTTGTATTTTAAAATAAACTTAAAGACTTATAAAATTGTTCATTATAATTTATATATATATACGTATTTTACTCTTTACCTGCTTTTATCAGGATAAATAAATCTACAGATTTTAACTCATTTAGTATGTGAGGTATAAATTCAGAATATTCAAGTTAATTCATCTGTAGATTCTATTATATGTATATATATATATAAACTAAGTCTACCTAAATCAAATTAAAACAGTTAAGATTATGTAAGTCATGATTATATAAATTTCTAATTCTATAAATTCTGCACGTTATCGAATGTGAATATTTATACAGTTATATCCAAGTTTCTTAATAAAAAGATTGTACATAAACAGCTATATATGGCGATTTGTAAGATTATGTGAAAAAATTTATAAACTATATTTTCTTATTTCTAGATTAAATTTTACGAAAATTATTTAATATTTTTCAAATTTCAGATTCATAACTTATAAATACTTTGAAAATACTAATAATTTCAATTATATTGACCTTTCTGTAAATTTTAATTGTGAAAAATATGTGTAAGAAAGTTAAATAAGAAGCCATTTTTTTTGTTAATGCAGAAATATTAAATATAAAAATTTGAAATTATCAAATGGCCTCTTACACTACGTTGTTTCATTCTTTTGTAATGTAGTCACGCGTGCAATTACCGTTGAATTTTACGAGCTCAATTTATACGTAACTATGTGTCTTGATTACTTCTTTTTAGTTAAGAGTTTGATTAAGAAATTTTCTTCGGAAAAAATTTTGATGTTCTATATTCTTGTAGAAGTAATTTTATTAAATGCTAAGATTGAACTTTATATGTTATGTTAGATATTTCGTGAAATCGCTGATAAGGTCGTGGTATATTTAAATTTAATTCAGCTGCGAAATATAAGATTCCAGTTTTTAGATGTGCAAGTATTATGAAAATGATTATTTAAGTAAATTACTTGTAGCTTTACCGAGGAATATTATTTTCTGTTGTATTTTTAATGCTGTAACTTGGTTTCGTTTCGTAAAATATCTGTTATTACATTTTAGAAATTCCATTCTTTAATCGGAAAGTCATATAATAAATTTATTTTTCCTGGTTTATCACAGTAAAAATAATTTTTTGAAAAATATTCTAAAATATTACTTTTACTCTTTATAAGAACTATTTACGACAGTACATAATTTCTTTACTACTTAGAAACAATGTATGTAACATTAAATATATTAATCATAATAAAAGAAATTATGAATAGCAGCTAGTTATTATTACAGTATCTCTCGAAATAAACTTTGAAAAATGGTATTAATTACAGACTATGCATTATTTGAGTAAGAGTACTGCTTACGTAATTAGCTTCAAGCAAAAGTTGTTGATGAATAATGAGAAGATAAACAACAAATGTCGATCAAATGACTTAAACTGAACCTCAAGATGCAAACGATGAACTACTAGAGACAATTCCACTTGATAAAATGAGCGAAGAGAAAAGGTTTTCAGTATTTTCTCTTGAAGTCGAGTTGGCGAAATAAATAAAACAACTTTTTATATGTACTAATGGAATTGTGAGTTTCAAGTAATGTATTTAGATGTAAATGTAGTTCGTAACTACTTCAAAAGTACTTTTAAATCAATTAATGTTATTTGTCCTTCATTATTTCATTCAGTCTACATGTATCGTATGTTTTAAACAGTAAGAACTTCACATTACTTCAATAGCATCTATACTGTTAGTGATCATAATGTTTCATTATGATATATATTTAGTATAATTTATTTATTGCAAAGAATATTAACAGATCTGTAGTTTTAGAAAATGAAGAACAGAAGGAATAAACAGTAACTACCCTTCAAAAATACAAATATAAGTATACAAAAAGTTACGTACTAGAATGGAACACAGATTCTATAATACTCGTTGTAATAAAGTAATATGTATGTGTGTGTAATATTTTCAATGAATTTGACGGCTGTTGAAGATGGACTCAAACGCATCGCCTTCAAAGCAACCACAATTTCCAAAGAGTTAGTGAAACGGACGCGCAAAACTTTTGTTAACTGGCAAGTTTTCCCCTCATCCATAGTTTTTCTCCTATTTCAAGGTAAATACGGTGGTAGACAGCGTCTGTTGTAACGAGGAGCGCCACACAACCGAGTTAAGAGCTCACGTGTCTCGCTTAGTTAATAGCGAATCTAAAGAGATCGAGAGCAAGTCTTATTTTCTATTCGATGTACGAATGTGGAGGCCTTTAAGTCGAATACTCTATTAAGATGTACACATTCGATAAGATTGAAAAGATTTTTTTTATTGTACTTACATGGTCGCATAATAGTTATTTGACGCGTTTTATCAAATGGATGTGAACGTGAGAGGAAGTGCGTAAATAATGACACTTAAATAATACAAAATACTGAAATTTATTATCAATTAAACCAATAATGTATTAAATGTAATTAAAAATTTACGTTTTCGATTGTGATTGAACATTCATACCTAGAAAAATCCTGTTTTTCGCTCTACTATTTATAGAAATAGAGTATTTCTCAATTTGTGCCATAAATTTTTTTATAAATAATAATAATAATAATAATAACAATATCAGTATTATAGACCTACTGATTCAGTTGTTTTATCTTCAATAAGATTTAAGATAAATTCTACGTAAAAAATTCAAGTATAGTTCTATGTGTTTTTGAATTAAATTAAAATTTACCTTCTTAATTAAATTGCACGAAAAATAATTTTTACTACAACATTTTTAATTTCGTACTTTGTAAATATTAAATGTCAGATAAAATAAATAATTTGCAGCTCTGATGACTTGAAATGGAAAATTTTCTACGTAAAAATTTTTATCTACTTCTTCCTGTATCACGTTTCTAATCTTGCAGCCTAAAAGCGCGTACTTACGCCCTCACGGAATCAGAGAACAGGTACACTAACCTCGCTCTACCTCTCGCTCTATCTCTCGTGCTTTTTCTACTCTTGCCTGATATCAGTAAGATACAAGTGTGTGTGAGAGAGAGATTAAATAAAAAGACGCGAGGGAGTTCCAGTGGAACTTAAGAGCCTCCTGAACACGAAAGGGTACAGAAACGTGTACTGTGAGGCTTTATCCGTTCTTATATTTTTCTCGTCTTCGCGTTTTTTCTAAATCTGATACACGATGAATCTCGAATACCTTAGAAAGGAATTAAAAATGCAAGGCAAAATTTATCGTTTTTAATTACAATTAATTATACGCTTTTACATAGAAAATTCAGTTTTTATATATTTAATAGTTTACCTTAAACGCTAAAAGTTAACTATAATTTCGTGATATTAAAATAAATCCATTGTACAATAATACTTTTAAATAATATTAAGTTATTATCACGGATTAGACGTTTTTAAAGTTACTGCATAAAAAATTTTACAAATGAAACTTATACCACCGAAAAATTTCTCAGTTTTATGAAGTCTATAAAATTCACTTAAATCATAAACGATGAATATTTTCTCATCTTCTTGAAAACACAGCTTATTCAACTTTTACACTTTCTTACTGCTTTTCAAACTCATTTAAGTCACCAGATTATTACTTCAGCTTGTTCACTCAATTTTACTTATTAGTTCCTGGAGACTAAAGAAAGTTTTTTATGATCATTATAAGAATACATAAGTACGCATAAAATTTTTATTTCCCTAATTTTTCAGATAATAAATAAAGGTACAATAACTATGCGAGTCGTAAGTGAATTCCATCGATACTTAAGCAACGAGAATCATTTTCATAAAACGATAAAATTTTCCGAGTGCTTAATTTTCAAAAACCCTTTTTTTGATGATATTCTGCAAACAAAATATTCTTACATACACAATAATATGTTACATTTGATTTCTAAAAATATGCCTTAGCAGTTAACTAAAATGGTTGTAAAATTTTGAAAATTTTATATTTTGATTAATACACCATTTAAAGACGTGTAAGAGAAAGAAAATTGCACGCGACTCATAAGTTTCTACAAAGTTTTAGTACTGATTCAAATTCTGACTATTTGATAAAATTTATTGATTCAACTATTGATTCAACTGTTTGATTTATTTTTATTTTTAACAAATTCTTGAATTTCTAGTATCCTTCTCTTGAATCATTTTCCAATTTCATATTCTGGTGCAAGTCTAAGCAGAAAAAGAATAAAATGAACTATTATTAGGATCGCCGAATATAAGTGAATTTTTAAAATGTTGTTAATTAGAAATCATCTTAAGACTTGAAAAGCGGTATGGACTTTTTAAATTTTAATGCAAATGGATTGCAAAAATATTTTATTTCCAATAAAAATTTTTTTCATAAATAGCTCTCAAGATCAAGTTTTACGTAATTTCCCATATCAAACATTTTCCATAAAAGAAAATTAGAGATATATTCATACCAGTATGCATTGTCAATGTTTATTAACGTATCAATACATGAATCTTTAAAAATTAATCATCAAGTATTTTGTCGGTTTTTAAAATATTTGTTTTTTATTTCAATGACGTTGCACACTGTATCCTAGTTAGTATATGAATTCAAATTTTTCGATAATTAAGGGTACAATAAAGGAATAACTATGTATCATTCTTAGTGTTCTAATTCTATATTATATATTACAGTTATCCTATTTAATTTAATTTTTATAATTTATTTATCATATACTTAGGTAATGTATTTGACTTTTTGGAGATACGCAAATGATTGTAATATATATGTTTATGTGTGTTTGTCGGATAATGTATTCTAGTACTTTTTTGCGAAAATAATTGAAATATAAAAAAATATGTCTAATTTTCTTGTATTTAAATACCGGTAGTGTGAGAATTATTTAAACTTAAAGCGCTATTTTATGATTAGTTTGGAACACATATTATATGAACACCTTCTCTTTGGGCTGGTTCATTGTCCAAACTCGATACGTCGGTTAGTGTCAGATGGTGGGGAGGCTTACAACAACCACCCCAGTGTCCCTGGAGATGAATGGTCTTCTAAGTGCATGAAGCATGCATCTAAAGGGATTCTATATGTTGGTATTCCCTTGAATAACTGGAAAACCTTGTAAACTAGTATTTCTCCCATAACTACTGTGTGTATATAGTATGGACGTGAATTCGAGAGAATAATAATTGGATTAATATAAGTGAGAAATAATCTGGACAAGTAAATTAAAAGTACTATATATGCTTCGATATATAAAATACAATTATATGAATTTGGATGAAGTTGTTCTTAAATAGGAAAAATTATAAATAAATGCAAAAGTAGTATTTTTCAATTTTAATTAGCCCCAATTGAAAGAACTATAAAAATTAGAATATAATTGTGCTTATTTTAGAATTTATTATTCAGTCTTCCAGTGTAGTTATTAGAGGTGAATCTCTTTTTAAAATTCTACGTTATTCTTACACTGAACTATTCTTCCTGATTGAATCTAGATATTTAACATGAGTATGAAAAAATGCATCTAGTATGTCGATCAAGAGTGGATATTTTCTTTTTGAACCTGAAACATCATAGGTCCGGTTTTTAAAATTTATAAATTACGAATATTTTGTGGAAAAATTTTTAACGTAGATTTTATTAAATATTCATCGAGAAACCACGTATTTTTCGTAAATCTTCAAATTTTTTCTGTATCTTTTATGCTCCAAAATTTATATCCTTGAGAACTTGTAATATAAACTGAACAAACAATAATACATCGATTTTTCCATATATTCTTCTTAAAGATTGCATTGCTAATTATAATTTAGATGTAATATTTACACCTAAAGATCTAATATTTCTGAAATTTCAGAATCAACTTTAGTTACTTGTATTATTACAAGTAACTAAAGTACTTGGTTTTGCAAAAGTCTATTATGACATGATATTCAGTCTTTTTGGAATATTTTCTTGGAATTTCAGAAGTATTTTGTAATATCATTTCTATTTTTAAAAAGACTATAGCGTAAAAGACAAATTTCTTTAATGAGTTTCAAAAAATTAATATAAGTTGATGTAAACGGATTACTTGGATTATGTGAATAAGTTAATTTATAATACGTGTTAAATTTTAACAAATATGATGAAAACAAATACTTTACTATTCTAACTTGTATTGAAAATTTTTATGGAAGTTATGAGGTCAAGAAGAACTAATATTAAATTCAACATTATTGTTTCGAACTTTGAATTAGTTTGGCTAATGGTAATGAATAGAGAACAGGTCACTCTTGTCTACATGGCAACTATGAACTATGGTTTACAAATGGAATTGAATTGGCTTCATATCACGTATACTAGTGCAAGTCTTTATCAAACTAAATTTGCGATCATTCTGGGCATAAATATACGCATAAATGATTTAACAAATACGATAAACTAATTGAGACAAAATATTTATTTTTAAGAAATATGTTTTAACTAAAATACTTATATGATTAATTAATAACAGTAATAAATCTTGTTAAACTGTTAAATTAAACCTAAATTGTTTACAATATTCTGAATATTTTACAAATTAATAGCTGTACATTGATCGAAGGAGAAGAACAATTTATTATAGTTTTTCAGTTATTTATTATCAGTTTCAGATACGAATATCGAACGAAATTTATTCTTGATTCAAAGTATTTAATAATGAAAGATTTCCAAATTAAAATAAAGACACTTGATCATAAGAAAAGGGTTTCAATCCGTTCACCACAGCTATGACTAGTTTTTCTTTTAATTTTAAATAATTAAAAATAAATTGTACCTGAAAAATAGTCTTCAAAATACATGAGATAGAAATGCAGCAATATTCTTAGTTAACTTTATGTATAATATAGAAGAAAGAGAGAGAGAGAGAGAAAGAGAGAGAGAGGCGGTGGCCACATGATTAAAGCCTGAGTGAGGCACGTAGGCCGCGTTTGCCTTTTCCCGATATCATGGGGAGTACATGAGAGAACCTCGATACAACTTTAATGAGCGAATTCTTAGAACTTTAATCCATTATTTTTAGAGAATCCTTTTCTCTTTCTGTCTGCGCCAAAGGCAACTTCTTTATTATGTGTGCAATAACTATTTGTGCGAACCTCTCGAGAAAAATGTGGTTTATAATTGTGCGAGGGTTTCGCTATTGATACCAAAGATGTAGATTTATTTTGTCATTAGTAATTATTGAAGGCTGATGTCCAGAGTTTATTCGATTAAATATAATTTGATTATTTATGAAAATATTTTTGTTTTGTTGTGAATTGTAAATGTGCGATTGTGTGAGTACTTAATATTCTGTTTTTAATAGTATTTTTTGCAGTGAAACATATTTTACCTCTCTAATTAAGAAAATATTTCTTTACTGAATAGATAAATTTATTTTTCTAAATCTTATAAAATAAACATATTCTTATTTACTTATAATTTAAGTATTTATATTAATTATCGATGAAAAGATAATCAATGTAAACATTTTTTATTTTAAACAGACATTTCAAAATTTAAAAGACTCTATCTATTTTGAAGATAATAATTTGCAGGATTTTGAAAATAACAGCTGGAATAAAGAAATTTCTTCGAAAAATAAAATTACTCGCAATATTCAATGATATAAAAACTAAAATATTTGAAAAACAATTGTTTGATAAATTTCTCTGTAAAAATATCCAATTTATTTTCTGTATCTTCTAAATACATAGATACTAAGTTTATTTATTATTATTTCTGAATAGTTAAAAGAATTTCATACAAATAAATAAATGAATAGGTAGAAAATATTTTCGAAACATACTTCATCAATTTTTAAAATGAAATATTATACAAATATTTATTAAAAATAAAGAGTTTCTATTTAGTTTCGTATATTCTATAGCAAATGCATTAAAAAATAATTATAAAACTAATGAAAAGCATTCTTTAAGATATATAAATCTTTATTTGTTATTTATGATACCTTATTTTATCTACACGCTGTGAATAAAGAAAATTTGTAGACAAGACGAAGAAGTTATATTTATTTAGAAATATATAATAAGCAATGAATATCGAGCGCTATATTTTTATATTGTAAAGCTGTGAAAACAATTTACAGTTTAACTATAACTTTTTTTATACTAAAGTCACACGATAGGAAAGCTGAAGCGGAGAGTTAAACTTACTCGAAATTCCGAGTCGTTCGCCGTAATTTTAAATGGATTATTTTGCTATTACATTTCGGGCTCAGCGAGTATTGTCATAGTTGCTTCATATACAATTATTCGATTGCACCGTTTAACCCTAGGACGAGACGCCATAAAGTAACGGAATCACTTGGTCGAATGAAAAGAAAATCCGTGATTCGCACTCGCTCGTCGCAAAACCCCTGACTCATGGATTACAGCATCCAACTGAACAATCGGCTGAGCATAAAAGCCAGGCTGCCATAAGCGTTATTCTTCCTTCAGATAAGCGCGATGTTCGCGAGACAAGAGCTTGCACGTTGCCCTCCTCCTTTTCCTGGTTGGTTGGCCTCGTAAAACAACGAGCGCGCATCAAAGCTCTGGTCAGAAGAACCGGGTTCCCATCGAGGGTGGGTACCTTCGATGGATTCTAAATTCCCGTGGTTTGCTCGTAAATTCTTGAGGGCGACGGCGCGCCACGATATAACACAACTGTCTGAGCCTTTTGGGCTTGGAAGCGCTCCGCGTAATAAGCCGTTACATAAGTAATCTTCTGCTCCGACCTTAAGTGTAAGTGCACGCGTGGCTTCATGATATCGGATCACTGAATTTCCTGAGCTCCCTCCTTATCAGACTGTCTAAATATTCGATTATCGTTATACGTAGACTGGAAAAATAGAGTAATTATTATCAGAGCGGTGTCGATTAGAAGGGGGATGGATAAGTTACTGAATAAAAGCTACGAAAAAAAGCTACTGTTTTAAACGTGTAATATGTAATGTGCAGTCTGATTTGTTCGGTAGAATGGATGGAACGCTCCATTTATTTACCCTTAGAAATTAAAGCTTATCGTGTAAAATGAAAAAGGCTGCGGTAGAATAATTAACGTACCATGAAAATAACTTACTTTGATGGAAAAATGAACGGTGATCATAACTGTTTTGTCAATCGAAGAATAGAGAATTTTCATTGAGTATTTATTACTTGTAGAAACATATTCATGAATGTAGTTAATGAAAGTGTAATATTCAGATATTACATTGGAATTTATACAATAGATATATACAAGCAAAATTATATAAAATAATTTTAACAAAAAATTTTTATTTAAGAATGAAAATCTTTGCAAAAATAATTCATATCTAAAAAATTAAAAGGAATCTTTTAATTTCATTATTATAAGTTTTTTAAAATACTGAACTATAAGTATTCAGTAGGTATTATAATATTGAAACTGCAATAAATTCTTTTTAGGTGATTTAAATATATAATACAATTTGAAATCAGTTAATGTATTTACGTACTACATTATTGAGGAAGCTTTTATGTAATGCGACTTCTAATAGTCGTAGTCTTATAAATTTACGAATATAAATAAAGTCTCAAGTCAGAAGTTTACTAATCAATTTTTCTGATAATTCATAAAAAAGCATTTGTTTTTTGTGGTGTTTGAAGTCTGCGCCGAGCTCGTACGATCGATTGGCCCTATTATCATCTGATCTATAGCTAAATTCTAGGATATAAGGCATCTCATCAATCGAATGCAAAGTCTTGATATCGTCGTATACTTTTTCGATGTACGATGGCGTCGATCACGCGCCATTCAGATCAGGTAATTATAAATATCTTTCATATTCGTATATGTGTACCGCTTAGGCACTGAGCCAAATTAATTCGCAGAAAGAGTAAAGAGGGATGTCAATTGTAATTAAATGGAATAAATCATTTATTTACTTTGACTTTTAGTATTTTCATGAATGCAGCATGACCTAATACTAGAACCGTTATTTAAGTAAAGATATGAACTTTTGTTAAATTTAAAAGTTGATTCCTTTAAAAGTTCATTGAAAATCATTTATTGGGATTATGTTTCCACATCCGCCTTAAAGGCCGCGAATTCACGTGAAATATAATTACTTATCGATGAAGCATATCTTCTACAGATATTACTCTGAATACTTAAATTTTGCGGCCTATTGCATTCGGAAATATCGTATTGTTTTAACCCATATGTTATATTACTTAAATTAATAGTTTTTATTATTTTCGGCTATATATATTTTATTTTTGCTGTTATATAATACTTAATTATTCATTTTGTCTAATTAATTGTCACGATCGAACATGAATGTTCTGATGATTCGCTACAAGAAATGTGCAATTTGCTATTGTTAATAAATTTTTGGTCTAACATTAAATCGTTTTAAGTTTAGGTGGAACTTTGCTCTATACATACAGACATAAGCTTTGTACATATCGAACTGTATAATAAAAACATACGCATGTATATTTTATTTGAAAACTAATATACTATTTATACTAATAGCTTCAAGCATTAAGTCTAAGAAACGTAATGTTTCGAATTAATTAATGTATTTATTATAGCATATTCTAAAGATGTAAGAGAAAATGGAATGCTTAGCAAGAGTGAATTTGCTCCAATTGACGTCAACGGTTCTAGTCGTCGATTCTGTCCTTACCACTATGTCGAGTATTCGTATCTATTTCCTGTCAATCTAAATTCAGTAATTGCAATATAAATTAGCAATCTTGTTCGGATAGCAAGAAAATTATAATTTGATACCATCACTATTACTATTTGTATTTTCACTACATATATTTTCATCACTGTTCAATCGGTATCGTCGCGATTAAATTAAGCTACATTATGGCCATTGCAGAAGTTTCTGCAATGCTTCAAAACGTGTAGATTATCGAAAAGTTAATTTTTACTGACTAAAGCAACATTTTGTATTTTTGTGAAGAAGACATGTATTCAATCGGTCGCAATTGTCTTTGCCCGCGAATCGGAAATTATGACGAGGTCCGTCGCGAGAATCTCGACATCGACACATCGTTTGCTGCTTCGGTATAAATATGCTCCCATTAGTTCAGATTGAGATAATTAATGACTGAAATCTCACTGAACAACTTTTGCAGTTAAGTTAAGGTTTGGAAACTTATTATTAGATACTGAAAAGTTATGTACGTTTTTTTTAGAATTTCAAGTGGAAATCATTAAGGTTTTATTTAATATAAATATATCCATATCCTTAATTACTTTTCCAAATAAGCAAAGTCATTAATATAACATCGCATTTCAATAGTACAGAATTTTTATTACAGAATTTATTAAATGAGGTAATAGTTTTAATTTTATATTTAAAATACGTTATTGGTTTTATACCTTGCAGATATAAATTAATTATGCAAATAATTGACATCTCAATAATTTCAAACACATATTCAAATGATTTTGAATCTCATTTTAGATAATGTATTTAAGCAATGAGCTTAAACTATATTTTCGTCTATCTTAAGAATTTGTAGTGAAATAATTGTAGATCAATATCAGATTATTACAAAAAGGATTTAAAAAACACAACTATTGAATATTAGTTTCTTTACTTTACCCATAGTTACTTTTTAAGCTTGTAAATATATTACTTTATAGTTAAGTCAAATTTTTAATTATGGTAAGTACAGTATTCAAATTCAAAACGCTATGCGTCTTTTGAAAGTTATAGGTATAAATATTCATATTTTTTTGTTTAAAAATTGCATTTGTATATTAAATGTGAATTTAAAATATATTTCGTTTCGGAGATAATTATAAAATTTAATACATCTTTATTAAATAATCATGGGCATCCAACATAGTCTTATAATATTTCAAAATTGTTTAAAATAAAAATTACTATCACCACAGGATCATAAAAACTCATCTATTTTTATTCTATGATAAATTCTCTTGGTACAAGAAACGTACGTTGGTGCTGGTGACTTGCTTAAACAAAAATTAAGAATTTCAAGGAAAATGCATGGCTCAGAAAAATAAGTCATCGGCTTATATTCACGTAGGTGAATCCAAAGTACACATACGTATATTTGAAGCCTCTATTGACAATTTGAAAGTTCGGATGACATTTGAACAACTCCATTTCTTATCTTGATACATAGCTTCGATGAGTTTTCGCATGTAGAATCACGATTCTGTCGATATGCGGTCGCCGTCAAATTCAGAACACGCACTGTGAAACCGTAATTCAGCAACTTTCGTTACGATATTAAGGAACACACGAGATTCGCTTTTGGATAATATTATGTTCTAGTTTAATTTTTGCAGCTTCGAGAAATAAAAGAGTTACTAGTCATTGTTGTTAAAAGTCTTCCAATACTTCAAATAATACTATGCAATTGTTATCGTTATCTATTTCATTTATTTTTATCAAATAAAATAAGCAGACTGCTTTGTTACTTTTAAAAATATCCGTTCCCATTGGTTAAAGTCATTGACAACCTCATTGTTTACAATTCATCGATCCATTGTTTAAAAAGTGAATATTATCATTGCAACAAATTATAAAACTGTAATAGTTTCGGTTATTTAAGAAAGAGAGTTACGCACCTGTACTTCAATTACTATCAATTGCAGGTTTAAATTCTAAATGACCAGAATTGAAAATTTGTAATCATGAAAATTAATTTCTTGATCATTAACGCATTTACTCCGTATGAAAACATCATAATATTTATCTCCAACATCGACGATCTCGTAATATTCGTAAAATCATTTTGTAAGTATCATAGTATAAATCGTACTAATGTATGTACTAATCGTTTCGAAAGATTCATCTCATGTATAAAGAATTACGTTTTGGATAGAGATACCTTTGTTTAAAGGTTTGTTTCTAAGCCCTTCAAGTAGTAGCAAATTTATTAATAAATTTACACGAAAATCAAATAAATCAATAAATCAAAATGAAAAATAAAATCTAATTTTGCATGCTTCTTATATATACATTAAATACGTAATGTACACGGGCTAATGTTACACACTTGTATGTACATACGTATGGACTGGTATCTAATGAAATTTTATTATTTAATAATAAAATTCAGAAAAGAAAAGTAGAATACATTTCCAGTAAGCGGCAGTTGGAAACGAGAGAATAATAAGAAACGAAGAATTAATAACCGAGCTCCACTAAACTCGATTAGAACTAGCCAAAGAAGAAAATATAATTAAAAAAAATGTACTAACTGAAAAAATATCTTCTTCCTAATAGTAGTATCATTATGAGTACGTACATCCACTAAAAATTGCAACTTAAAAGAGAAAAGAGTTTTAGAATTTAATAAAAGTTATTTAGAAAGAGCCGTGAAGTAAATCTCTAATATAGATATTATAGATAATTATCACGCTATAAAAATATGTGACAGTGTTTGTAGAATTTGATACAAGTAATTAAAAATACTATATTAAACACGCAGTTACATTGTAATAAGAGAGATATTATAGTAAGTTAGAAATAAGTCTCATGAATACTTTTGAATTTAATTTTTACTTTTAATTTATACTTCTAATTTAATACTTTCTAATTAATCTGTTACTTGTAGATTTAATATGATGATTCTAATGATCGCAAATATCGTATTTACCAAAGCGCTTTGCAGTGTACTTCATTACGTCGATAATGGTTTTCAGCTATTCACAAGTACGCGAATAAATCAGAGGCCATAAATTAAGAAGATTGATTGTAATTCGATATAACTACGTATAGGAGAGGAGTCTAAATATGATAACTACGCGAAAATAGTCGATATAAAACGAGATAATGTGGGTGTAATGTGGAAAATAATAATTAACTGTTACCCTTTTATTACATAATTGCACGTATACATTGATTGTAGTGCATTCAAAAATATGTAAATACACGGTACAATGGATTTTTGTTGAAAAATGTTCATCTACGTGAAAAAATCTACTGAAATATTACTTTTATCTCAATGTACACTGCTTATTGAATTCCAATTTCAAGTATCGCTGTATTCGACTAGTTTTTTTTTGCATATTTTTGTAATTGAGAAATTATCTAGAAAGGAGTTTCGGCATTCGGATTATGAATATTAAAAAATACATTTTATCTTGTTGATTAATGTTTTTCGAGAATCGAGGAAGCAACTAATTACTAAATTACGTACATTTAATGTCATCGGAAAGCCTACCGTCATTTAAAATGTTACTTGTGAAAAAAATTATTTTTAGATTTTGGTCAATTGCATTAAAAATAAAAACATAAATGATATAAGCTCATAGTTAATGTTCAAGTAGTTTCGAAATATATTCTATTTATTTCAGATAATTATCAAATTTCTTCTATAAAACTGATATTGTAAGAAAATAAGATAATTCTATGAACTGTCTTCGTAGTCTAAATATCCAGTTGTAGTAGCCTCATTTTTATTGGAAAAAGACTTACGAGACTCGAATATTAAATATACGTTTCCTTCATTTGTTAATGCCAATTGTCTATATACGAAAAAATTTGAATTCATTCTTTCAATGGACAATCCACATATGAATATGGAAAGTTAATTATTCATCTTTAAAAAAGGAAGAAATAAATGTTAGATTAAGAGAATCGCGGTAATTTTTTGCAAGCTCATAAATTAACATACTGAAATACATGATTGTGATATACTACATGTCGGCTAATGGGATATGATTTAGCTCCTCTAAAGCAACAGGATTGAAATGGATATTTCAAATAGACGTAATGGCTGCAGGATTGAAGAGAAAAATGTATAGACAGTGAAGTAAAGGCTAATGGACGGTCGGAGTTTTTCGATCGGCTGACCTCGTATCGGAAAAATGCCTTCTAAAAAAGTTGTATCGTTATGAAAGGTAAGAAGTTTGCAATGCCTCGAATAACGTAGACAAAGAAAAGGAGAAAGTAAATGGGTACCTCAAATAACGCGTCCGGGAACGAAAGATAAGGAGCTATGAATATACAGTGAAATGTTGATGAAGTAATCAGAAGGAACAAAGGGATGAAGTGTGGGACTAGTGCGTCAGAACAATCTTAATGGGCGCGTGGTCTGTATGGTCTGTAGCGGTCTTCCTAGATTTGATGGGTGCAGTTCTCTTTTGAATCCTCGCGCGCTACTTTCGCTTGTTCGGTTACTTCCTGCGTGTTTCGTTCTCGGTGCCGCTTGAGAGTCTTTTGGGTGCGACGATCGAATTATCATGGTATTGTGTAGTTATACGTTGTTGCGTGGTGCAAATATTTTTCCGCGTATGTGCTCAGTGGCTGTATGAATTTGAGCCTCGCGCATATTGGTCGGATGTAATGGTCCTAGTATCATCATTTCTCGTAACTTATTAACGTGTATTTTCCACTAAAATATGTTATTTGTACCTGAAAGAATTATTCATAAAAGAAAGAATTCTTTTTTCTAAATATTTTTTGTCGTTATATTTCCGACAAATTTTAATACTACATTGTAATTATTTAAATTTTAGTACTTGTTAAAATTAGCATTAAATTTAAATAGTTTCATTTAATATACAATGCGTCTCCTTTAACATTACGATATAACAAAATTCAGAAAATATTTATCAACGATTCGTTAGAAAACGTTATACATGCATCGTTATAAATATCTAGGCTTCCAATTATTTAATTTCACAAATTCTAATTATTATACATACATCGATGTGTCGAAATATATTTTGTAAAAAATTATAAAAAATATGTACACATAAACAAAATGTATACAAGACTTTTCCGTAGCGACACAAGATGAAAGGAGTTTGTTTGACTTTATGAAATCTGACTCCATCTGCTTCAGTGGGTTGTCCCAATGAAACTTTACAATTTATTTTTCTCGACTTCGTCTTTGATTTCGTTCTCTCAAACATTGAAATGAATGGGATGCAATGCATGCATGCAAAGGATTGAGTCGTCATACGATTGCTTACACATACTATGAACAGCAATGGTAAGGTCAAATTGATTTTTTGTCAAATATGCTATTATGCTGTTTGTTGGAATTGATATTTGTTTGATAAGTTGTATCTTTTTGGAATTTAGTAATTTTTTTCAATAATAAATGTTTGTTATTTATTATATTATCGCAAGTATAATTTAAAAATAGTTTTTCAAAATTATAAATTTAGTCGTTCTAAATCCATTCAAAGATTTACATCACCTGTACAGCTCTGTAATTAAAATTCTACAGTATTTGTAGAAAATATTAATTTAAAGCGTATGAAAATCAAAAACATACATATAAACAATACTGATGTTTCGAACATTTCGTTAAATTAACTTCGTTCTTAGAAATTGTTATTAGTATAACTTTTTAAATTATTTATGTACAATTCTTTTGGTAATTATTATTCCTCGATTACTCCATTTGAATTTTCTATTGATGGTTTGTTTATTATTTAAAACTATTTCAAACGGATTTGATTTTTAATTCTATAATAAATTTTAGTAGTTTAGTCAAAAGTAGCGTGTTTTATAAAAGTGACGTTCCTTCTTAATTTAAAGCTATATTAATATTATTTTTGTTAATAAATTTCGTAATTTCTATGGAACACGAGATACAAATTTCTTAAGTATAAAAAATTATAATTTTAGTTTTTCTTAAATAATATTTTCAATTTACTTTGAATTTGTCTCTGGGTACGGTTGATATAAATATATTTATTTCTTTTGTTATATGTTTCAAGTTTTTGAAATTTAAGTTACACGTATCATAGAGAATACGAGAGAAAGAAAGAGAGAGGGAGAAAGAGTCAGAGTTCAAGATTGCCTGTATGACAAAGGATCGAAGACACTAGGATTCTATCAGATAGTCGTAACCCAGTCGACGATAACAGCATCTATGGACTCTGAGGAAATAGCTTCCTCGTAACTTTCTTGATAACTAAGTGGGGGAAAGAAAGAGAGAGTGAGAGAAGTAGAACGAGAAGGAGATAAAGGGAGAAAGGGAAAACTAGAGGAATGGATAACAAAGCCGAAGTGGGGTGAATGTAAACATAAGGATTTGCGAGAATGCATTCGCTTTTATCGTTGTACTAAAATTTCACGAGAATTCATCTTTCATCCTTCAGGGTAAAAATTTTGAAATCTTCTGTATTTGTATTAAAATATTTGAATATAAAAATTGGAGTACTCGATTTGTAAAGAGTACATAGTTATAATAAAAAATGAGGTGTTTGATTTGTCTTTAATTTTGTTTGTCCAACTTGCTTTTGTTTTCGCAACTTGCTCCAGCAAAGTGTAACTGTGTCCCAGTGTATTTTGTTATTTCGCATAAGCTATGTAAGAAATTATATTGTAATGCAGTTTTTATTAATACTTTTTATAATAATATAGTGCTTATCATTTTATATTTCTTCTGTACTATCACGAACTAAAGTAATTTTTTAGTCCTTTTAGCATTGAATACTTTCATCAATTTTAAGAACATTGAATATGATTGTCGGTTATTGTTTACTTTTATCAAAATAAAAAAAGGCTTATCTTATTTTATCGCACTGTTATCTAAAAATCGAATATTTAAAGTTATTGAAACACTTATATTAATGACAATCACATCTTAAAACATCAAAATAAATCTATATCTTATAAAATTATAAAAGTGCAAAATATCATTAAATTCTTCTCATCTGTTACACTGAGTCACGTTAAGAAAATCCAAAGTAAAATCATGACAGTTCGTCGCGTCAGGAAATATTAACTTCACCAAGTAACGAAGCCGACTAATAGCACATCAAGTCAAGATCAGTACAGCTAATACCACAACTTCAGACAGTACATGCTTCTCTGCTAATGGTTTCACCACCAGAACCTTGAAAAAAATTTCCGATTTATTAAAATAAAATTTGTAACACCTAACTTCATATTTAATTTACTAATTTATACAAAGTTGCGTATCATTGTCGACTTTTTTCGAAAAATTAAAATTTAAAAGTATATTAGACTAAATTGTAGATTTCCATTTATTATTTACCATTTAATATATAAATGTTAATTTTGAACGTTATACGTAGCTGAAAGATAACGATTCTTTCATATTCACTGTATTTAATCAAAGAGTAATGATGATGGATGATAATAAATTATATTGAAACAAAAATCCTTCATTTTTTTGTAATTTTAAATATATTCTTTTTAATTTTATTTCTATATATTTATATATATATACACACACACACACACACACACACACATATATATAATAAATATTTAAAATTAATTTGTTGTATTTGAATAGTTGTATTTGCAATAAAGCTTGGAAGTTTCTAAAAGACTTTATGCGTATTACATTTCATCTTAAATCAAAACATCTTTATTGGGCTAAAAATAAAAATTTATCCATAAACTTACTTTACATTTGTTGATGATGTTATGTAACAACTTTTATTATGTTTTCAAAATTTTTTCAAGAAACACAAGTAACACAAGTGAAACATAAATTTTGCTCAAATAGAACGCAGTGTTTAATTCACAAAAAGCTTTGCATAAATATGTTTAAGAATTTTTATAAAAAGCTTCTACTTAATTTCTTGATATTATGATTGTGAAATTGTGTTTAAATATTTGTCTAAATATTTCGTATCTATCGGAAATAATACTGAGGACATTTTCAGAAAAATAAAATTATTTATCTCTAATTCATCTTTCTGCTTGAAAAGAAAGTTAAAAATATAATAAAGTAGGATGTTTGTTTGATAATTGCAGTCACTTTCTCAGATTTATATTGCAAATTGAATAAAAGTTATGCACCTTACAAAATTACATAATCCGTCTAGATAATTATAAACTTATCTACTCACTGTTTGTCGTTATATATAAGCTCTTTCGTAACCAGAGAAACGATTCTTTTTTCAATTTACTTCAGGTGAATCGTCCGAAGTTAACTTATTATTTACCTCCATTAACATACCTTGAATTAAAGTGAATTAATTTCGAGACAAAGAAGTATTATCTTCCAATTGGAAGCTTTTACGTTTGAGCGATCCATTGTAAGCGCGACTACTCTTACATCGATACGGCTTAGTTGTTTAGGTACTTCAATTCGTGAAGCTGAAGTCGAGTACTCGAGTTAAGTGAATGATTTTGTGTACGGCCATGCAACACGAGCTAGGGTTTGAAAGTGGATGGTGCTTTCTGTTTTTGTCAGCTAAAGTTCGACCAATGTAATTCTTCGTTCTGGCGCAGCGAGCCTGCGGAGAGGCTTTTGTGGTAACATTCTCCTTTTAGTTTTATGGCTTTTTTTTTCTAGAAGGACATTACAGAATTCGAGCAGTGGATACTTCTAGCTTCGATGTTGCAAGTAGATATACCCGTTTTTGTCTACTGTCTTTTACATTTAATCGAATAAATAAGGTTTTTTATAAGAGTACTTTTTTCATTTATATTATCTAAAGGACGTTCAATTTTATCCGTCGTACAATGTATTTTTTCCACAAATGATATTCTTCTTATTGCTCGTCAAGAAAAGTTTCGAAAGTAGACTCAGTAGAATAAATTAAAGAGTATTGTTGAAATTTCATGGGTAACTTTTAGCCCTTTCAAAACGTAATTATTATGCTAATTGTTTGGAAAATAAACCAATACCAATGAAAATTATATTTTATTGTTTTCTTGACAACTCATGCGTTAAAAGATATTTAGAAAATTTCTTTGCGATGCTTCTAAATTGCAATGTATAAGTTTTGAATTGGATGAAGTATTAAAAACCGACACGATAAGTTATCGCAATACATTGTGCATTTCTTTCCATATGAATACAATATGAATTTGAGAAATATAGATAAAGAAGATAAAACCGCACATTCGCTCCACTCTTCC
Source organism: Wiebesia pumilae (assembly GCA_018907045.1). Lineage (NCBI taxonomy): Eukaryota > Metazoa > Arthropoda > Insecta > Hymenoptera > Agaonidae > Wiebesia > Wiebesia pumilae. The sequence goes on from JACCHZ010000077.1 coordinate 3,590,843, forward strand.
CTTGATTGCCACAACCTCAGCAAATTTACTGTGTGGTCTGGAAAAAAGGTTCGCGCCTCGTTACAGCGAAAAGTTCTTCATGCTCCAGAATCAGGGCTTATATTTTACAATATTTCTCTTTTTACTAACCGCACGTCCAGCATTACAACAATATTCACACAAACCTCTTGCGATGAGATTTTAAGCATTACCTTGTATTTCGGAACGAAGACAAATACAATATCTTTTAACTACAATGATATATTAGAAGAGAAATATTAGAGAAAATAATAGTGAATTGCAAAATTCAATGTCAATTCAATATTATAAAATGTACAAAGCAATAAATTATTATTCCATTAAATTTATTAATGCATCTTTCTCTTTCTCGCTCTTTTTACCACAAAAAATAAATCCAGTACAAAAGAAAGGATAAGCAAAAGAGAGCGATATCCGCAAATGAATATTTTTCTCGCAAATTTCATTGGAAGGTATCTATTCTTTCAACCGTTGCTGAAAAGACGTTAAATGAAGTATAGGTTATGTACCTCATTTCTCGTTCCTCATTTTCTTTTCCCAAGAACGAAAAGAGTGTTTCATCGTCTTTCGAACGACGTGCTCGATGAACCGTAAAAAGTGCAGGTTGCATCTAGATAATTCTAGCTGACCGTTGAGTCAGACATCAACATCGATGGAGTTTAAGGCTAAGAACTTTTGCATTATTGCAAGCTCATTTTGTATCGAATGTTTACATTAGTTTCTATTAGCTTGGAAAATAGCTTATTGCGCTAATCTTACCTAAGCTTTTATGCTGAATTTGTTGAGTTGCGTGATGTTATTGTAAAAGTATGTACATAAAAGGAAGTGAGCGTGAAGTAAGAATTAAAATAGAAAAAGAAATATTACAATGGATAATAGCGTTATAGGCTAAATTATTATAAGGTAGTATAAGGATACTTTGGTTATACATAAAAGTTTCGTTAAATTAATAATTTTGCAAAATTATACAACATTTCATTATTTATTCTTACATTAGTTTACTATCGATAGACTTCATTACTGCAGCATTTATTATTTTAAAAATTCATAGGAATGTTCAAAATTATCTTTTAATAATCATTATCTTAATTTCATGCATTAAGAGTATTGACATTATATCGTGGCTATAATAATATTTTTATCATTTACTTTGTTCTTATCAAAAAAATTGTACATTTATGCTTTATTTTCCAGATATCATCCAGATCATCAATCATTTCCACATCACTAGTAATTATTGATCATCTATTGACGACTATTCTTTATTATTACACGTTCAATAAGAATTTAGTAAAATAAATATAGAACTTCTAAGTTTTGTACAATAGGTTCGAAATTTATGTACTTGCTAGTCCAAATAAGTCACGTATACCGTACTTTATAGAATTATTATTAATCATTTGCAATTATACTTTTATACTTAACATTTAAGCAAAGTATCGAAATGTCAGAATTTTTGTAGCAAGAAGGTAGTATATTAATGTCTTAATGAGGTGTAAAATAACAGTAAATAGTTTTTATCATATTATTATTAAATGGCTTCTAATTATTTAAAATTATCAAGACTCGAAAGATTGTATAGAAAGTCTTATTGATAATATATTAGATTACATAGAAAGATTATATAGTATATTTTTTTAATATCCAAATCAATAAATTTTACGCTTCTGAAAGTAAGTAGTTTTATTAATACTAAGAAGTTCCCCATTTATCATATTAATCTTTTCATAGTGATTAAAGTGGAATTTCAAAATTAGGAATTGAAAATTGGATTTAATGTTTCTATAGATATTTAATAAGTAATACACGATAAAAATAAATGCTTCTAAATCGTTGCGATTTCTGTATTTGTTTAATAATGTATTACTTATTTTTATAAATAAATAGTTCCTAGTGAAATACTGAAACGTTTACAAATATGTAGAATAACTTGGACCGCAGTATCGCACCTGACTCGCGACATCTGAGTCGCAAAATTTTCCCTAAATCCAGTCAAGTCATTATCCTGTCTATGTTTCTTATTCTACATTTCAGTGTCACGGTATGTGACGTTACAACGAGATATTTAAAATTCAATTTCTGGCGCTGATGCATGAGATACGTTAGAGCATCGCACACCTCGAGAATTCATGGTTTGTCGTATGCCAGAGTTTTAATACGATCACTAATTCAACTGGCGAATACGTACAAGCATTTTTTTATCCGCTTTGGGAAATTCATCCAAGTTTATGTATCCATAGCAGTGACTCCGTTCTTGTGCAGAAAATGAGGTGCAGCTGTCCCGCGGTGAAACTTTGCTTTTAAAAATTAATTTCGAATCTCGCGAAAGCAATTCACATTTCTTCTTAATCTTAGGCTCTTGAACTTTCAATCCTGTATATTTCATGAGCTATGCGAGATATTTGACTAAACGTAAACCAAATAACACAGACCCAAGAAATATTAGAGACTTAAAAATATATAATTTTCGTGAATTTGTAAAAGAAAATTATTCAATCTTTTCTTGAAATTTAAATTTATATTATTCTGAATAACCAGACATTATTCGAATAATAAATAGTCTTAATTTTCTTCTGTAAATTTCATATACGTACACTTTCATAGGTAATTATTAACACTTATGGATTTTTTTTATTGAAGGAAATTTCATGAAGGAAAAAAAGAAACAAAAACACATATATACTTATGGGCTATATTTACTGCTAATCATTTTAATTACTCATTTGTTGCTATATCCTGTTAAAAATTTTATAAAAATAAATTATTAATTTATCATAGATATTACTGTTGAGTTACTGCATATTTAAAAACATCAATTGCATTAGTATTCGTACATTAATTTTCGTAGTTTTAAGAAAGTAGTTTTAATTCAATGTTTAATATACCGTTGAAATTTTTTGCTAAAAAAGATCAATAATGCTTTATTCTTCTAAAATAATGATTATCAAAGCGCTACTTAAAAAGCGATGGATTAACGGAACTCCCATGAAACAAAATAATGCTCTTCGGTAAATAAAAAATTCAAGAAAATTCATCGAAATAGAGGTTGAGATCAGGCAATTATTATTATTTGAAAAATCTGCCATGTATTTTATTCTTTATTCATTATTGTTTTTAAATTACAAACGTGACGTTTTCAATATTAGGTATAGTTATCGCAACAGGTTACATAAAATTAGTTTTCTCATCCTTCTTGACAATCCCATTGATACAACAATACTCGGATGATCGTTTTGTTTCTTTTACGCTTTATATTTATATTGTACTCTATATGTCAGAAGTTTCGGTTTGTATGCGAAGTCAGCAAACGTACAAGTGCACAAAATTTATATTTCCTAATTTCACTTACAGTACCTGCAGTCAATTATAAAAATTTGGACAGCGGTGATTATTTAAAGTATTCTGATTTTTATCGGCGCATTATTATCGCACCGATATTGTTTTACTTTAAACATCAGTAAATATATATACATCAGCAATAAATTCGACAAACACTTTTCAATGACTCGAACAGTCACCCTCTGAATCGTCTGTTTAATCGACGATCTTGTTTTACTTCCCCGGGTTATTTCCCTCCCATTTCCATCGAATTCAAACACCCGCTATACATATATGTAACCAAAGATTTTCCGAGCCCGTATTTTTGCGTTTTACGATGCTACCAAATTACCAGAGCGGGGATGAAGAAAGGCGACAAAATCGTTAAAAAATCGTTTGCTTGACTACTAACGCGCGCATACGCGCGTGCAGATAGTGCAATTTATAGTCACTGTAATACCGCTTGTCCATCCTAAATAGTTGTACACTTGTCCAGCGAAATATCCCTAGGCCGAAGCCGATCTGGTGCAATAAAGATGGCTGAAATATACGGTAATCGGTATTTTTGTCTTCGGTCACCTGCTCACATGCATATGCGAGATTTCTCTACGAATGGTGCAATCAGGTGCAGTGTATTCGTGCTAAGCGTTCGATAAAAGTGCTGCCAAAAATACGTTATTCCGATCATTTTTTGTTGCATGTTAATAGAATTGATACTTTTTTAAATTATTTAAATATCTGGATAAATTGATATTTCTAACAATTAGTGCCCGTGTTGGGATGATTAGTGAGTCATTAAATTGTTCATATGAAATATTATAACATTAAAGTTTTCTATTTTTATTGAAATTCAAAACTTGTTACTTTTGCGTGGATATTTTTAAGATCAGTTTTTAAGGAAATAATTATATAAATATTTATAAATATACATATGGGAACGAACCTTAACCAGCTTTTTAACAGTTTTCTTGGTTGATAAGCTGAAGGCTAAAGTTATCGGCGAATAACGCTGAGGTACATTTTGAGAACCATATTCCACTTTTTATGCTAGTAATCAGGATATGAAATGATATACACTAAAATACCGGCGAAATATCCATAAATAATACTGGACTCATCTTCCGAGATCGGACACTAAACTGTACAGTCAAGTTTCTCGAAATAGCGATCAGTTTTATACCGAAAATGGAGAATTTAAGCAGACTATAACTCGTATATTCCACCGAATTCGTCATTTCAAGCAGAGTTCGGATGTGCTGCGGCGTGAGAATCATCGAGGGCAATGCACCAAAGTGGCGATCCTTCAAATTGCGCGCTCATACCGAGTGGATTCCATATAGATGGTGGTTGCTAGGATTAGGTTCATTGAGCTATTAGCTCATGAGAGTTATTTTAACGACCAGCGTAGTACTGCTCTCGAATAGACAGGGATCAAGAAAGCAACGAGGGTCTGAACTATGCAAGCTTGGGATGTGCAGCTTGATGTGTGAATTACGTAGAGGATGAATTATCTGGTTGCTAAGTTAGCTGAGAATAAGAGTTGTAATTATGGTATTGTTATTTATTAGCTTATGTAATACTCGATAGGACTTTTCAATCATACCTCCACTAGCTTGGCAATGCGGTAGATCTACCGCTATGATCTACTACCCGCGTATTAGCAACGATGCACTTTATTATTAAATTATTTGTGTTTCATATTTTTAAGTAAATAACTTCTTTATACAAATAATCGTATTAGTATAATCCCTTGAACGGATATTTCATTCATAAATATACATTAAATTTTCAAGTAATTTTGGGTTGACAGTTGTTTATGTTAGATTTAATTTTTAAATTGAAATAAAATGCTGTAGAAATTAATTTCCTGCCTACATAACATTAACTATAGCTGTGCACGTATACTTCTATAAATATAAACTACTTTAAGTAATATATTATACATTTAAGATAAAATAAAATTTTACTTTCATTGAGAACGAATTAAAAAAAAAACGTATTCAAAAAAATTTTTCAATTTATTGTCTTATTCTTCATATATACTGATGCGAACAATAGTAAATGTGTTATTAAAAAGGATATCAATTGTTGTGATAACAATAGATTTTTTTTTTATTCTCTATTTTCAAATAAATATTTATATTGAAATCGATAATGAATTTTTCATATTTTTCATGTACTTTTTGTAAGGAAAATTTGTACCTGCATGTTTTTATGTTACTTTGTTGAATTTTATATAATCATAAACAATGCTTATCAAAAACAATGTAATCATTAGTAAACATAAAAGCAATTAACTAAAAAGCAATTTAATATTTCAAAATTAAAATATAGTCATTCTTAATGAACACAAATTAAGGTTCATTTAAATAAATAAGTGATTGATAAGCACGATACTTATTTTTCAAAGTAGAATTTAATCATATAAAATTAGAAATAAAATTTCATCAATTTTTCTTAACGAAATCGTAACAAATTTCTATTATATGAAATAATTTCAAATCACTCTCAGGCAACACAGTTGATTTAAGTTTCTACGGTACATCGATTCAATTCAAAGTTCAAACTTTGCCGTTGTTGCTTTTCTTCTCTTTTATATTCGCTCTCTTTTCTGGTATATACCTACGTGTGATCATACATTTATCTTGAGCCCGATAGATGGCAACTAGCAATACTAGTGATTCTGGACTATATAATGTGAAAGCTGTTGTAAAAAATGACAATATACCCAGCAAATAAGAAATATTAACTTTTGTTCTTTTACAGATTGTTGTGAGTTAACTAATTCTTTCTTCTAGGGATTATTATATAGGGATTATATATTGAATTTGAAAAGGAATATTAGATTCATTACAAAAATTAATTTAAAATGAATTTTCTAAATGGCATTTTTTATAGTAAATTTTATAATAAATATTTTTCTTTATAATAAATTCGATGACCAAGAAATAAAATTATACAACAGTTTATTTTAAAGATAAGAATAACTCTGATAAATTCTCTACTAATCTAAGGTTAATACAAGATAACTTTTATATTAAATTATAAATTTAATTAATAAATTAATTAAATAAATAAATTTTTTTATATTCTTATAAATAAATATATAAAAGTATATAAAAAATATATTTATATTCTTAAATAAATAAAACTAAAACTTTTAAAATAAATTGCTTTTAAACTTATTTTTATACAAGATTTTAAATTTCTTATATATATAGTTTGCATTAGTCAGTTATTATAATTGACTATATATATAAATAAATAATACTACTTAATAATAATTAATACTACTATTAGTAAAAAATCTGTTACGGTACTTTCACAAATTTATATTAGATTTTACTACATTTATATGTCATCTTTCAGATACTAACTTATTGATAATTTAAAAAATCTATTGTTACCTAAAAAGGAAATTTTAAGTTTAACTAAATATTGTTTTCTTAATTTAACAATATTTTATTTTGATTTCGTTAAAATTATTTATTTAGACGAATATATTAATTTATTATATTCCTAGTAGTTACAAAATAAAGAATAAAGTTGTTTTATAAAAATCTTCTTTTATTACATATTTAGACGTTAACGTACTATTAATAATATTATATTTATTTTACATTCACTCGCTCTCTGTTTTAGCAATATTACGGATACTTTTCTCCTTTTACATAATCAAATTTGAAGAGCTAAAATTAATTGACATCTCAAATTAGGAAATAAAGAAAGCCACAGTAAAATCTGATCGGTAAATGTATATCGAAATAATTAGGATTCATTGGAGCGTTGAACGGAAATGAACAGGAAGGACTGAAAATACGAAAAGGATAAGAAAAGGCGAATGTTTTTCAATGATTTTTCTCCAATAGTTCGAGCGCCAGCAGCAACTCGTCTGAAAACGAAGAGAAGTGACTGCTTCCGTATCCATTCATTGCTTGGTTAGATTTTTTTTTCAAATTTCTTACTCGTAGGAAAGTAATAAAACTGATCACGTGCAATCGATAGATCAATTATATGCTTTTACGAGCAATCGCAACACACATTAATGCGAAAATACAAAGAGTGACATATTTTCTAAATATTAAATGAATGCAATTGCATTGAGTGGTGATATATGTTTAGATCTTAATTTTAATGCAAAGTTAAAGTATTTTTTCTTTGACAATATTTTTTATTCTTTATTATATAAATCCAAAATAGGTATATTTCTGCAAAAGAACAATTTTAGTTTATAAAATTATTATAATATTAATGAGTATTTCAATTTATTTTGGACTTTTTATTTTTCTTTTAAGACCGATAAATATGATAGTACATAAGCTGCAGGTATTGAATATTCTAAATAAATTAATAATGTAACAAAAATAATGTAACAAAATAATGTAAAACGCAAACTTAATATATTTAAAGTTTAACAATACAATTCTACTATGTTCATATAGTCTCGTATTAAATTTATTAACCAGATTTAATGAATTATTTGATTGTACCATGTAAATATAAATAACAGAAGAGTTGTAGTTTCTTTTCATGCAGGTTGAATGGAAAGCTAAAACATACTTTATTTAGATACTTAATATAAAAAAAAATTATGTGCATACGAAACTTATTCATATAATGATTAAATATTTTATCGATAAAACAGCTTTATTTAAGACTTGTTAACGTCGTTTAAATGCCTAATTTTATTACTTATTAAACTTCCTGATTACTTATTAAATGTATATGTTTTACAATGAAAGTTATATCTTCTGCAAACTTTGGACGATATTATTAAATATTACTTATGAAATTGTTATCTATACTTAGCATCCAATGGAAAATATAAATAAATTTGGTTTATTTAAAAATATTAAAATCTTATTATAAAACAACAAAAATTTATCTCAAAATAAAATGTAAAGAATTAGTTTTCATTACTGATTAATTTAGAAAATGATTTTTACTGAAATCTAACTCAAAAATATTTTGAATTAGTACCTGTTAGATATTACAAATATTAGCAAGAAATTGTCAGAATAATGTATAGAAAAATCATTTATAAAATTGACATGTTTCAAATTGAAATCCAGAAAAATATTAGAAAGTTATTACGAAAAAGAAATATACATATTTTATGCTTGATATAACGATAAAATTTACAGAAGTTTCACAGCAAAAAATAAAATTTTTATGTTAAGGAGAACAAGAGATTGCTGATGACAAGTATTATCTGCGTAGATGCAAGTATATACATATATATATTGAATTTAGTAATTTAGCAAGATTTATTTATATGCATTCAAGTAATATGTGTCAAGTTGCTTAGAAAATTAAAAATACTTGGTATATATGCACTTATGCACGCGCGAATACGGATAAGTAGTAGAAGTATAATATGAAAATGTATGAAAATGTTGACAATTACGTGCCAGCAACTTTATATATATAATAATCAAATTAATGCAATTCTTTGCATAAATAAATATTGAATTCGTTTTCATATGGATTAATCTTGGCAGAAACTTTATCGAGTATTTTCATGTTGTCGGATGCAAGCCTACACATAATCGTAGTATTAAAATACTCATCAAAGTTCACAAGGGATAAAATTTTAATTCAGAGAAGCTGTGAAACTAGGAAAGATAATTCAATAAAGTTTGAATCTAGATCTGTGCTATTAAGAAGTCAAGTTAGGCTAGACGATCTCTTAGTCGCGTGCACTATCCGAAGAAACTCATCGGTTAAAGATTCATTATCCCAACCCAGATGGACTCTCTTCCCATCACTATAAAGAGGAAATCATATTATCTGCCATCCAATGGTGGACTCTCGAATTTCGCGTCACGAGCCGACTGTCGATTTGTCAATTTTGCGATTTGCCAGTTGCTTGTGTGTGCGTTTACGAATCTGCTCAAGCGCGTTGCGCAAAATACGATGAGTTCGTTCATAGATACACATCTGTGTGTGCAGCACATTGATGTACCCCTTGAAATGTGAAATGGCCCAAAGGGCTGCTGAGTTATTGATCGTAGATACTACTGCTTTGCGTTATGGCTTTCGCGTAGGATGCAATTTAGCTTTGGTAAATAATAAAGTTGGGATTCAAGAGATTCTACAGTAGCCGTTTTATGCCATGTGATTAAGTAGTAATTTTTGATAATACTCTATACGATGAAGAACATTAAAACAATCAAAGATGAAAGAGTAAGAGAGAGTATGGAATGAATTTGTTTGATATTAGCATTTAAATATAATACTCAAGTCGGAATTTCACAAGCTATGTCTTTTATATTAAATACACCTTATGTTTCAACTGATTAATTTACATGTTATTATTTAATCTTGACAGCTTTACAGCACCTATTTAATACTATAATTACTATCGTTATATTTTAAAATTCGATGTATTATGCATCTTAATTATTTAGCAAGTAATTACGTAATACGAAAATAATTATATATAGTGTGTACATAAATATAAAGATCATTACATAGAATCATACGAATTATATCGATTAAAAATCGCGTGTTCTTGTAATTATGTAAAATACTACTTTAAAGTTTAATATTATTTAATAGTGAATTTTAAATACAGTAAGTGTTTCATTAACGATCTTTTGTAATACGATAAGCGTTATCGTAATGTATATTAATAATTATATACTTATTATTACAAAAAATACCAGATAAATGTATAATTGTCAAATGTAAATATCTTAAACAAGGTTTTTTGTTTCCTCTCTCGTAGAAAGTTTTTTACAAATGGAAAATTTATTCTCCGATCACTTTTATGACCTTTAGAGTAAAGCATTGTATTTTTATTATTTACATTGTCTTCGAAAATAGTGATATTAAAGCCAAAATACAGAGTAATGTTTGCTGCGTTATTAAAATCTACAGCTATATCATTTTACATAGAACGAGACATGAAGAAGTTTTAATTCACATATATTTAAAGAAATTCATGCAGCTACTTAGAGGCATTCATTTCTGTTGAAATGAAAAAGATTTTATATATAGTACCTTTTTTAGTGCTAATAATTTTAAAAGATTGGACATTTAAATGGAAAAATTAGCAAGCTTCACAAAAATACATGTATTCTTTTAAATTATTTAAACAAGAAAATGGTTTATAAATTTAGAACAAATGGATTTGAAATGTTAAATGTTATCCATAAAAATATCGTTTCATATTTCATTTCCAGTTGCACTATTTTGTAGAACATAAAAATAAATATATAAATTTTAGTTCGAATTTAAATAACTTTGCCTTTTTTATTCAATTCTCCATAATAATTATAATTTGTATTTATTAAAAATATATTAGTTTTTTAAGTGTATTATTTACATAATTACGATATTAAAGTAATAAAAACTAAAATGAATTTTATAAATTTTCTTTAAATGAACTGTAGTGATTAAAACCTTGTATCGTTCGTATCCTACGCACAAATAATAAGTTAGATATTGAATAATTTTGATAGCTGTTGCGAATTGTCTATTTTTATAGATTTTTCCTACGTTTTGTATATCAAGACTGATAATATAACATGATTTAGTACTGAATTTATATTTCTTATTTTTAATTACTTAAGATATTACTAAAATATTAATTACTTTAATACGAAAAATATGATGTGTTAACAAGCATAAAAAATTATGATCATCAGAAACAACTAATGAAAATACATTCAGAAATTTCTTCTTATCAATGAGTTTTCAGTTTACTCTGTTTTCAGTTTACACTGCATTCAAAAAAGCCTACGTCGCTGTTGGAACAACTTTGATGAATTTTATTACATCGAAATCTGTTAAACTTTCTTCACCATCATCGCTTCATCCATCGGAGTAAACGTGCACGTTACAAGTCTTCCCTTGTTAGACATAAGCGTCAAGACGCAGAAACGTGACAAGGATTCAGGATGCGGTGATGAAGTACCACGAAGCGGAGAAACTCAGAACAATTGTTTGCGAAGTGTCACTCGGCACTAAACTTTCAGTTCTCCTTTGTGCACTTGGCTTCGAATATTTCTATCGTATTCTGATTAGAGAACTGCGAGTCGTTTGGTATTAAGAAAAATTTATTACTAGTAATTTGAGCTATTGAATGCATTGAATGACTTGAGGCATTAGTATTGAATTTACCACTGAAAAATACATTTTTATTATTTTCTATGAGTCTTCTCTTCGGGAAAATATTATATAAATTATTTACTTGTCCTAGTGAATATATATGAAAAAGTTTTTCAATTTTAATAGAAAAGAATTTAAGCAATTTCATTTACAATTAAAGTTTTGCAAGAAATTATTATCTTTAATGATAAATACCAATGTTTGTTATTTTTCGGAATGCGAATTTCAATAGTTAATTAAAATTTCGCTTTCCTATGTGTTGTGCACTATCTTTAATTTCAAAAGTTTCAACAGAATTGTTATTTCTCATCCAAAATTATTCCTTTACTTATAGATTTCACAAACTACATATTATATTCCAAATATTTAACATTTTTTCAAATTTATTTTTAAAAGTTTTTATACATATTAGTCAGAAATTAAGCAACTGTTAAAATATAATCGACAGAATTTTACAGTATCATAAAAAATTATGACTTTAATATACAATAATAAATAATATTCGTAATATTGTATATATGAAACAAGCATTTTTAATTTTTAATTATTAATATTTAATTTTCTATTATAATATCTGTAAAAACTGATGTTACTAAAATATGAATTTGAACGTTGCGAATCGTCGTCTCGTCAACGAGATCAAAGATTCGACTGGGAAAAATTGCCGAAATGTCGAAAGGTGTGTTTGAAAAATTCCGTTGTCAAATTTTCAATAGTTATAACTAAAAGGGTAAAAAATATAGTTATGCTACAGATAAAGCGATAGTTCATTATGCATTTATTATTCATAATCGGTTATTTAATTTTTTAATAAAATTAAACTTTACATATCCATATCAATTACTCATTTAAGTACTTACTTTAAAGTACACATGTATTTTAGGTATTCACATCTTTTAGTTTTGAAAAATGTAGGGTAGAATATAGTGTACGTATTTTTTTTTGTTGCGCTTACATATTTGATAGATAAAATATAATACTCGTTGTTCTTATATACTTAGATAGTTTTTATTTCTAATACTTCTTCAAAGAAATTTTATAAACTACATAGTATTTTTCCTTATTTAGATTTTTATTCAATACGATTGCTAAAGCTTACTAATCTTAGTACATTGTATTTGCTTACAAAAAATACTTGGAAGAATGTATTTTTGATATTTAGATTTTTAACGATTAAATAATAATTTTACCTGCATTTAAGCCCCACATTTTGTGGATTTAATATTTAAATTTTATAATGAAATTATCCGTGAATACTACAACAATGTAGTATCTTTTAGTAATGCGAAATACGTACCGAATTTTATTTTAACACCGCAACATATTTTTTACTTGACGTAAAGTACATTATTTTTTACGTTACGAAAATACAACCACCACATTGTATAGTTGGTCAAATAATTGTAATATACTTGTTTATTTCTGAAATAAACAGAAATCTACTGCTAAATTCTGTTTATTTTCATCTTGAAATGTTTAACATGTTCATAAAATAAGTCTTACATTTTTACTCGACTGTTCATCTCATTTATGAAATATGACAAAATTGAAAAATAGTTTTGTTGATGAGATAAAAAAAAAATCATCGAGGATCGAAACTTCTACATAAAGACCCATTGAGTCGTATAGCTCTCAATATATAGTAAATCAAAAAATGCACATAAGATTCATCCTCAAAAATCTAATACGTTTAATGATCTTTGCACGCGTCTCTCAGATCAACAAAAGTCTCCGGAATTTGGTCGGCGCAGGTTCTTCTTGCAAACGGAAGTATAATGGTATAGAGACCTACCAACTTACGGCAACACATAAACACACGGACTTCCTGCCGCCATGCTAATTACTACATTGGGATTTTTGGCTTAATTTGGTGAAACAATATCTTCCATTTATGAAGGGACGCAATGATAGGCACGGATAAAGATAATAGAAAAAGTAGCGCAGTCGAGTAAAGTAATTTTCATGGATATTTATGAATTTATAGTTAGAATTTTTATAATATAAGAACGATAACTGTTTATTGCAATCATCGAACAGAAAACTTTGATTATGATAAAAACAAGGAAAAAGTCTTAACATTTCATACTTTTACTTTACTAATCGAAATATTTACTAGAGCGATGTTTATATTTCTTACATTTATTTTAGAAAAATACAACCGTTATATATTTACTTTTTGTGTAAAAGAATCATAAACTCGATTATTAAATATACAATGATAATAATTACAAAGACTTTTATACGATATATTTTGTGGCACAAGCGTTAAATAAAAACATATTACTTATTCATTTTCAATGTTTGTATTTAATGTTAAATTAACATTATGTATAAAAGACAATAATATTTAGAAAATAAAGTATGAAATTTAATTTTTACAGTTAAATAAGTAAGAGTTATTAAAGAAAAATTATTTTATATAGCACGAAATTTCAATTAAATTTACACTTATTTTTTTAAAATTCAAATTATTATTTAATATAATAAGCTACATTATGTCAAATCTGCTCTTGAAATTGTAGTCGCATATCTTTGATCGTTGGACAAGTAAACATGCATAGCACTTGAAAAGCTATGCTGAATTTCTCTTATGTGAGAGCATATCGATTCACTCATGAGAATCAACATAAAGCAACAATATTAATAATTAATTCAAAATTAATTCTAATTATAGATTCATAGTTACGTTTATTGAAATTATTATATTATGAGCAAAAGTATGTAAAAGTACTGATATATAAATAGATAAATAAGTACTAAGCTACTTTTATCTTTGATACTTATTCAATATTTGAATCGATTATTAAAGTTATTAGTTAAATCCATTATTAAAGGAGGATTTATGCATAAAAACCAATTTTATGTTATTGAGATGACTTACATAATTCTTCAATAAACATATCCACTGTTCTTGATTTAATTATACATTTATTATTTAAAAAACGAATTTCAAATCTTAAATACTTAGATCTCTATTTTTCTAATGTTGAATATAGCATCATGATTCTCTTTCGGTTAACGATAGGTATAATCATTTGCATTATGTATTGCTTGCATCTTTTATTTAGAAAATTATAAAAATCCTTATAATGTTCTCTATTTTTTAGATAATATCATGAATATTAAGAAAGTTACACATGGCTAAGTACATACTATTTGTCTTTATTACTTTCATATGAAGGGATCGGGCATCTTCTTGTTTTGGCCATATTTTACCATTTGTTTTTGTAATTTTCACTTTATCTTTTATTTTCTTATTAAATAAAATACATATTAATCTATTTTTCGGGGAAGTCAAACAAAGTTTTACTCATTAAATCTCATGGGAGAAACACTTTCACTATTACCGTAGTACATGATTGGATTTGTCGAACATCAATCTCTTACAAGATACTGTGAAAGAAATTGTGAACATTGGTATATATTTTTCGCTTGTAAGTTTCCTGATAGGAAATCAATATATCGGTTATAAAAAATTTGAAAAATATTTTAAGTATTTATTCTGCTTTATTTATCACTAAAAAATTATACACATAAACTAATATATTGAGTATTTTTTACACGTAGATTCTATTTAAAATAATATAAAGAGTGGCAATTAATATTAAAATAATATTTAATAAATCTATCGTTAAAATTAAAACGTACATTGAATACTACTTTTAATAAGTAACATACATATCTTTATTAAAAGAAGAAAATTTGTAAGAATACATTATGTGCAATTAGTGATTCTAGTTTCTGAATTTATCGTAATTGAATTATCATTCTTTGAATTTATAAACATTATGATATTTAGTTTTCTCTAAATTACTGATTTATTTAATAAATTATTTTTTTTTCAAAAACGAAAGTCTAATAAAATTTATTATTTAAGTAACTAGAAATATTATTTCTGTTTTAAATGGAATTATGATAAAATAATGATTAACGACAAAATTAATTTGTTTCAGACTATATTCAATGAAAAATGTTACCAATCAACTTGAGAAAAGAAAATTCACATTATTTCATTATTTATTAATCTAATTAATTTTATTAATTTTTTATTATGTTGATAGTATATTTATTATAGTATTTAATCTAATAGTTGATATATTATTATAGAAAAATCATAATTTTATCTGAATTGCTTAAATATTAAAATTCAAAGTTCTTACCTTAGAAATTTTTAGCAAAGTCTGTTTCTCTTTGGAGATTCGATAATTTTATTCCATATATTTATCATACTGATGAATTATTCTAGAGGGAATTTTGTACTTGATACCGAACATAAAGATGTTTTCCGTGTTATATCTTTAACGTCGAATAAAATCGAGAAAAAAATTTAAAATTATAATATAAAAACGAATAAAACTTGTTATAAAAAATTAGAATGAAAATAAATATGAAGTTATTGGTAGAAATAAACGATATAATAGAATACATTTATTTATTCTGAAGTTCTAAAAGTATATGACAAGTTTATATATCAATAAAGTATATGATGAGAGTATATTTCTAAATTATATTGAATATTAATTAATTTAAAAAATGATAGAATAACGAAGAAACGTTTATTTTGCTTTTAAAATATTTCCCTTTTACTTTTTTACTTCTATATAAAATATCAAATAATTCTATTTTAGTTAAAAAGCGTTACTTATATAAGTAAAAATTTGAATAAACAATACAATATGATTTGAACCTTTAGTGTTTATTAAAGTCTAGAACACTTATAAATTTATTAATGTAATTGTAAACAACAGACTCCTTTCTTAACATAAAAAAGGCAGCTACTAGTAATTTTTAGTAACATTTTATGAAATAAATTTATTATAGTATTATAAATAAATATTATCATTATTAATATGAAATAGATCTCACTTTTTTCTAAATCTTGTTTCCGTTTTATATTTTTTCTATTTCATAAATCAAACACATGTTTATATTACGCTACAGTTTTTCGAGAAATTACTTTTCTTGATGAATTTATTTTTCATTAAAATTTAATTTAAAAAAGTAAATTCTACTTTTAATAATTTGATCATTAAGTTTTTTCATTAACATATTGTTTTGTATTGTCAGCTGATAGTTTGGTAAAAAAAAATTGTCCACATGACAACACTCTACCTAAGACATAAACCGCAACTCACGAATATTTTCACAGGCTGGAGTTGCGATTTTTATGACGCGCGGTCATAAAGGAACAACTTTCAGAAATGAAATGAAAGAGTGAAGGAGAAATAGAAGAGAAGCAGCGACTCTATGCTCATGGGGCCCGAGGAAAATAAAAAAGAAATGCGCTTGAAACGCAATCGTCACTATAGAGATTCGCTGTGTACGACTGAGTTTCGTTTCAACGGAGATATAAAAGTTGAAAAAGAAGGAAAGTATGAGTGAAGCGAGATTAAAGTGTGATGAGACGATTTTTCTCACCTAAGGCATAAAGTTTATTAGTTGAAATAAGAAGGACGATTAAAAATAAAATGTACGGGACCAAGGGAGAAAGATAACGTAGATCTTTTGCCATAACGAGGCCGTTATCAGTTGAAATTACTTTTATTTGATCACAAGTGACGAGTAGTGGCTATTTAAATCCATGATTTGAAATTAGACCTTTTAACTTGTTTCTTTATTTCAATCTCATTCTTTCTCTCTCTCTTCCTACTCATTTGTTGTTACTTTTATTCTAAAATGAAAAATTTCTTAAAATGTTACAGTATAAAAATATCACAGGACTCAGATGATTCTGTAGTGTAAAATGTTTCAAGTTTAATAAAATAAATCTATTTAGATAATTAAACATGTAATTAAAATAATTTTAAATAAATCGTCATTTAGAACGTTTTATTTACAACATATTTTATGAAATCAAGACTATGCCATCAAAAAATTACTAAAGTTATAAGTTATTGAAAATATTATTTTTTATATAAATATAAAAATAATAATCTTTTTCACAACATTGATTATCGTATCCTTACGATAAAAGAAGTATAATGGTAGTCTGTTTAAGTTTACATGTTTCAACCGGCTTGTTTATCTAACTTGGTTATATCGTGCTTAAATCAGATGGGCAAACGTTTGTAAGACGATACTGGTAAAGGCTTTATTACCAAATACGCTATCATTAGCCAATCATCTTCACGATTCTTAGCAAATGTGACTTACTCGGTAAATTGCATATAGTATAAGGAAAATTAAGCCAAACTCTTGTAGGTTAGAGGAACCTAAAATTATTATTCAGGAGTAACCAGTGCAATAATTAGGTAGTAACAGTCTTATAATATATACGAACTTATGCAACCCATTTTTCCGAGAATAATCGGTAAATTGATAATATATCGTAAGAGAGATATAATCGAGAGTGCAAGTGCGCTCTTCCTAACAATATATACACGGTTTTCAATGTTTTTCTTTATAATTTTAATATTTATAATTATTGGCTCCATAAATTTTGTATTTAATATAGTGTATTGTTGTTTTCTTTAAATGCAGGATTTAAATAAAATCATTCATTTAACTTATAGTTATGTATATATAAATGATAAAATAGTGCTTACCGTACACTAGTGTAATAAACAGTTTTTTGATAATCGTTAGGTATTCGTAGATATAAAATAAATATTCTCTTCTCTTATATTATAAATAGTAGAAGAAATTATAAAATAATATGAAACAACTTCAAATATTACTCCGAACATTATTGTAATAATACATTCATCAAAAATTGCATTACTTAGAATAAAAAAATATTTCTAGGCAAATATTTTAAAATTCAATTGAATGTGAAAAAAAATCTTTCTGAATTATTTCCAACTTTCCAGATTACAAGTTTCGTCGATATATAATGTTACACCTGTTTTATGCAGTATTTTACATAAATGAGACTTTTTGTATAGTGACACTAAAGTGACTCCCAAAACTACAGAAAGTTAAATGCAGAGAAAAGTAGAAATTCAGAGAGATGAATATATAGAAAGATAGAGGAATGGGTAGATAAGCCGGTCTTATTAGGTTAATTCAATTTAAAGTTTCGACACGTTAGCGTTTTCGCGTACGCGTGAACTGTGACGGGAAGTTTTCTTTGGCTGGCGAGCGAAAACTTTGATACAAAAACTTTAATTTTTTACATTAACCGACTGAACGAAAAAAACGCTATCAAGATAAGTCGATACTGCTAAGGAGAAGGTAACGAACAGTCATGTGCTGAATGTATTTCTTTTTAACTATTTTTATATGAATTTTTCGACATTGAGCTTTCATATTTGTTACAGAAATTGATTAAAATTTATGAATGAAATACTTTTTTAAAAGGCACTGTTACCTTTATATATAACGGAAAAAATAAGATCTAAAAGTTATAAATTACATTATTTATACCTATTTATATTTTTATCTTCTTTAAATTTAATTACTTTTTAAACTTTGTTTTACTTGGTTATTTAATGTAAAAGCACTTTTGACTTTAACAAAAACTTTGTTCCTTAACTTTTTAATACGTACAATTACCGTGAAAGATTAAGTGATTTCTAATTACTATAATAAATATTGCTTAAATTAGTTCTAAGTTCCTCAAGGAAAACTATTTAAACATGAAGCAAATTATAATTTTTAACGTATATCTACTGTCGTAAATTGTCAATAGGTATTTCCATTCGTGCTTTATGCGAAATTGATTTGGAGCGTCATGACTGCAAGGCATTTTAAATGCGCTTTCCTTATTCGCATACAAATGCTTCTGCCTCGCGTTACACTATCTTCAAATGTCTACCAATTGTTCATATTTGGATTCAAATTGTACATATTTAAGATGAAATTGAATTTTAAATTCTTTAATACATTAACTGACGTAAATTAATAATAGTAAATTTTTTTCTAATTTTGCTCGAATTTATTGAATTTTAATGCTTGAAATACTAGATTGAATTAATTTTAATTGAATGATAAATTGCCAATATACTTAAAGTATATGAATTAAACTTTCTAATTTATTAATTTATAATATTCTAGTATAATATTATATAGCAAATTAATAACAAAAATCTCTTTACGATAAATATTCGCCCTAAAATAGTACCTTAAAAATCCAAAAAATATTGCAAATTAAATAAAAGTAATTTGTATTCTTTAAAATATGAAGTAATATGTAATTTATACCACTAATATTTATTATAAAAAATGAATAAATTTCTAAATGATAGATAAGAGTAACTGAAAAGAGTCCGAATTAACTAAATAATAATATATCCACTAATTAATAATGGGGTATTGTGTATCCATGATATGTGATTATAAATATTTAAATCATGCACACTTTTTTAATGTTTTATTTGAAGATGATTAAGCTTGTTTCAAAAAACTTTATATTATAATAATCAACCTTGATTCAAATATATAATCTGCAAATAGAAATTTATGTTAATTATGTGTTTGATGAATACTGGCATAGATTATAAAAGTACTTAACGTAGTTTGAGAGCTGGTGAGTAATTTTTTTCCTTTATGAATAAATTGAGATTATTTCTGATGTATGTTATTCGATTAAACATCCTTTACTATATATTTATCGCTAAATATTTTATTATAAAAATTATTTTTCAGAACTTATTATTAATAAGTTCGACCTCTATATATGTACTTCGGACATGTGATCGATAATATCAAAAACTCTTAGAAATTTATTTACATAGGAATGGAACGAAGAAGAAATATATATCTGGAGAAGATAGTAAAAAATTTTCATCGAAACTTTATATTAAATATTTACATACAAAAGTTCGATTATCATTGAAAGTTTTCTCACTTTGTTTATTTTATATATTTTATTCTTGTCGTTTCTTTTTAAAATAAATCTTTATATATTCAAAATAGTATAGTATATACGGATATAATACATTCTAAAAAGTTATAAGAAAATTTTTACAAAACTGAATATTTTTTATAAGTTTTTATAATTCAATTACTAATTGACTTATAATTTCGAAAAATATTAGATTAGAAAATAACTCAATGTTTAACGTGTAATCAATTGCAAATACGAAAATTGGTATTAGTCAGTTACTAGACAGGTATATTTTCCTAAATAACGGTTCACAATGTTTGTCAGTTTTATAATTAGTCGGTTAGTAGAGAAATCCTGATAATTCGAATAAAATCAGAGCGATTCGAATTATATCCGGTTTCTGAAAATATGAACGTGTATATACAACAAAACTGATAGTTTAGTAATTAGATTGCATGAAAATTTGGGATAATAAAAAAATTTCAACGGTGATATGACCGCAAAACTTCGTTCTTCAAACGGAGGTTTTTTCAAGCGTAACGTTGAAAATACGAATTGCAAATTTAAAGTCAGTGAAGGTACTTATATCTAATATAAGTGTGATTATTTTATAAACAGTTGTAGTAATTTCATTTTAAGAAGAGTTAACAATGCTGCTTAAAGTCACTAATTAGTAGTATATTTTCATTTATTAAAACAATTTATAATTCTGTCATAATTTTTTAAGTTAATACTTTTAATTCATTGTCATTTAAGCCAGGGAGTATGTTTCATAAATAATAAAAAGTCTCTCACTTAAAATGGTGTCTACAGATATAATTATATGCATACATTATTATTTCATTCTAAATGTAATATTATTAATTATTAAATTGTACTTCCTTTTATAAAAAAAATTATATTTTGAATATTCTATAAGTTTAATAATAAGCGTAAACTAAAAATGTGATGCTAATTAGTTGAATTGAAAGTAACAGTTAAATTTAAGTATTTTATTTCAGTATAAAATAAAATAATTAATTTTTTGTATAGAAATTCTAACTCAAATTTTTTATTAAATTCATAAAATCTTACAAAATAAAAGTCACCTCATTTATTTCATCATTTCGTATAGCATCTATATTTATAATAAACTTAATTTCAGTAGATGTTCATATTCTGAAAATCTATATATCTATAATAAAGTTTAAAGTAAGTTTCTAGATTTTTCGTCAGAGTAACTTTTTTCAGATAAAATATGTGTGTGAGAGAGAGGGATAGCGGGATTTAAGCAATAATAGTTTATAATTTTGCAAAAAATAAGAATATTTATTCATGGATTTTACATAAATTAAAATATTTTTTTGATTTAGAGCTATTTTATAATATTGAATTCTTATGACCTATCATGTAACAACAATTAAGATTATACCTTTACTTCTCTGATATTCGTTATTATATTTGTAACAAATATATTTATTTATTGCATTGCATTTGAACGATTCATACTTATACTGATTTGAATTTAAATTCAGAGTGTATCTGAATTACAGTTAATTAAAGCAATTAAAATGTGGTTAAATAAATTTTAGTAAATAATAATAGAATACGTGTCATCTGTATACAAACCGAAACTTTAATCTTAATAACTTAATATACTCATTAAAACTAATATAATAATTTACAATACTATCGATACTATGAAAATTATAAAACATTATATGAAAATTCTTGCTTACATTCGTATATGCCATCAATATGATCAATTGAATTCATAAGTTTTCAAGAAAATTACGTAATTTCTACTGAAATAAATTTATAGAGAAACATTTTTAATCAACTGATTAAAATACTATTTATATTTTCTATATTTGCAATTATTAATTTTAAGGTAATGAAATTTTAATACTAATTTAATACTAAAGTCAATAATTAAGATCTTAATTCAGTTAATTACTTACATACTTATTTATTAATAAAAAAGAAAATGTAGGTTAAGTCATGAAAGAAATAGAACTAAATAGACTCAGTTCAATAATTAAATGGCAGTTTGAATTCATATATTTTTTTTTCATTAACATTTATCAAATTTTAAATAAGAATTAGAAGAAAATTCAAAAAATACGAAGAAATTTAGGAAGCTCTTAACATAATACGAAATCAAGAACATTACCTTTCTAAAACTAATTCTTAAACTACCTAAATTTCCTCATCTTACAAGAGCCTTCTAATTAGTTTATACTACTGCTTAGCTTCCTTAATTGCACTTTAATCCTATGTGAATAAGTTACGTAGTCAAAATCGTCAAACCATTTATATATAACCAAATATTTTCATTTTTTTCTGTCTTTCCTGCTCTTCTTTATCTTCTTTTTCTTTTTTCTGTTCTCTCTTTTCATTCTTTTCTGTCTTCTTTTATCTCTACACTTTTTGCCTCTCTCTCTCTCTCTATCTGTCTTTGCATTAGTCTATAATATGCAAATAAATTTTGATCGTGATTCCCTTCAAGTATAAAAACTCACGAAATTTTGGTATTCGCAAAACCTAAGCAACTAGCTTTACTTTTCTCTTTCTTTATTACATTTATTGATATATAACTTTGATAAATTAGAGTATACGACATTTCATTTCAGTATTATACTTATGTCATGTTGGAAAGAGGCTTTACTTGTAAGAACGTAAAGCCTGTGACATTTCTTTAAAAAAGATCACTTTTCAACATGATGTTTCAACATATCTACTTCTACAAACTTTCAAAAACCTTAAATTTAACAATAATTATAATATTTAATAAATAATAGAATGTTTGATTAATAATTTCAAAAGAAAATGTATCATTTTCTTCCGTTAATTCATTAAAATCTATTTTCATAAATGCATAAAATAGATATTATTGGAAATAGATTAGATCATCTTTTAATTGTAACTAATTTGTATTTGTATTAATATAAAAACATATGTGGAAGTTATTAAGAACGAATAAATTTGTAAAAATATTTCTAGAGTAATCCGAAGTATATATTTATCTTACAAGATTATGAATCATATCTTTTTTACAAAAAATACAAATGTATTTCAATATATATGATAAAGTTAATAAGTATCTTATCAGTTAGTAAAGAAATAATTTAGGGCATTTTTCTAATTTAGATGGTCAAACATCGAATTTTTTCCATAAATTCTTAACATTTATCTGTTTGATGTATTACAGTTTTCACCTCTTTCTCTCAGATGATTACTGACTTATTAAGCTCATATATAATTACGTAAGCATTGATTTGTACGCGTTTCTATTTTCAGATTTTCTCAGTATCCATTATGGAATTAGATTTTCTATGTATTTATACATTTTATTTTCCTAATGTTAAAGGTCACTTTTACTTGTGGATCTACTTCCTTTATTAAATTTTTATAATATTCGCTCTCAATTTTTCTTGGATCCCTGACATCTGAAACGTCGAGTGTAGATTATGCTGATTTAAGATCAATTAACTGAAACCGTGTAATTGATATCAATTTTCAATTGTCGATAGTTAGTATGAATGACTTAAAGTTCAAGCAATTAATTGATTATCAATCTCTTTCATATATTTTCCTCGTCTTGCTCAACTGTATACTTAAAAATATGTTTATTTTGCTTAAAATAATAATTTTCAGCTACATAATAATCTAATAGAAACCGTAAGTAATAAAATTGTCTTATTACAAATAGTAGTATAAGAAGAATTTCTCCAAGGCTAGGATATGAAATAATGAAATACTCTTAGAAGACTCTTAGATTAAAGTAAAACATATATTAAGAGTGGTGTAAATAACGAATTAAAAGAGACGTAATTACACAGCTCCAAACATATGGAATGAAAGCAGAGAATAATAAAGAAAAAGTCTCTTGGCAGTGTAAGAGCCAACAGTTAGAGTAATTAGACGAATACGTCGATGCGAAAATCCAGGTTACGCTCGCGTTTGATTTCCAGACGACGAAATTCGGGTTCTGTAAACGTTTTCACTAGGCTATCGCTTCACAAGGAACACGGCAATAGTAAAGCTTAGAAATAATCGAGGAGGTTGTAAACTTGTAACCTTTTCAACTAATGAGATTGCGCGCTACTTTTCAAAAATGAAGAAAGCTAAGCTAATCTTTCCTTTCGATTTTACAACCCATTAATCTTAATCGCACTAAATAAGATTTTTGAAATATTCATTCTTAATTTTCTAATAAGCTGTAAAATAAAAATAATATCGTATCAGAAAACCAATATAGATTTACAATTGAACATTCAACTCTGCACGTGATAAATAAATTAACATTAGACATTTTTGGACTCTTGACTTATATCAATATTTTCATGCATATCCGGTAAATTTGAAAATGCTTATGATATAGTTTGGATAGAGAAGGTATTTAAAGTAATTTATAATAAGTTTTAAACAAGTTATTCTTTACCTCTGCAGGTTAATTGATTTCCATCAGAAATTTTAAATAGAAATTAGTCTACAGTAAGAAATAGTCAGTATTTACGTATTTATTTATAATTATCTTTAATAATTATAACTTAAATTTATTCGATTTATATACATCTTCTCAGAAATATTTCATAGACAATGACAATTTACAAAGATAATTTATTTAATTATATTACGAAAACTAGCAATTAAAAATAACTTAGAGAACTGTTTGTAAAAGTCGTAATAATTTTTAGCAGAAGTAGACACCAAATGTTATATAGTTTAAAGCCAGTAAAGTAGAAGTTCAAATAAAGGAAAGAGCAAAGTATCTCTGAGATTAGATATTCGATGTTAACTTCACCTTGTAAAATCATATGAAGTAGAAAGCAAATCCAAAGTTAGTCGTTCGGTAATAGCGAGAATGTTATAATATAATTGTAATATGTGATACATGAATTTAGAATTTTATATTAAAATGTAATACGCTTAATATTTTAGAGTAAAGAATACGTATGCAGCACGATTCATGTACTGCCTTCGGATAACAAATCTTATATATTTGTTATAAAGGTATTCATTTGAGGATGAGATTAGTTGCACGAATTAATGTGAAAAAACGTCAATTTTATACAGAGTATAAAGTTATCTATATGCAAGAAAATGGAGTTGTAGTAAGAGAATGCGAGATCTGATTGTCTGGTCAAGTGGAAGTTTCTAAGAAATAACATCCTGAGAATACTTGAAACGAGTCTGGGTATGAAGAATTTGTAAGAAAAATTAAGTATTTGTGAAGTAGCGTAGAGGATACTTTCATAAGAAAGAAACAAGTAGGAATCTAGACATAAGCCCAAGAACAAGTATTATGCTGAGAAACTGAGATAAATTTAATGCTTGGATTGAGTCGGATCAAAACTAAAGAGGGATTTTCAGTTTGTAGTAGACAGAACTCGCAATGAATACCGGCAAATCTCAGAAGTGAAGATCTTGAGTGCTTCTGCCTTTTTTCTGGAAAAAATTACTGTCATTATTATCCGTATAATAATAATTATTTTATTAATTGAAATAATTGTTTACGCTCTAACGTATTTTCATCGCGGTATTAAATTAATACTTAATGCACATTTACTTCGTTTAAATATACTTTATTTAATTAAGAATATACTTAATTTTTATTGCACTAAATTAAAATGTGTCACTTAAAAAATGTTAGGTATTTGTTTAAGAAAATAAAATAAAATTCAATAAAATTGTCTAATTAAAAGCAAAACTTGATTAAATTGGCAAATTATTAATAGAAAATGTATTTCTTTTTTCCAAAAAGCAATTTTTACGATTATGAATATAAAAGATTTTAATTAATATCTAACTGGTAATAATATTGTAAAAATAATAATTTATTTTTACAAAGACTGAATTTATCTGATAAGATACGATCATAAATTACAACGTAATTTAGCCATAAAAAGTTTCTTTTACAGTCTCCTGATATTAAATTACTTAAAAAAATGTACTCGTACGTAAAGACCCGTTCGTAATTTTATTTTAAATTCAAACAGTAATACAATTACTTACATTAAAGTACATTCAATATCAAACGTGTTTATTTCAGGAATGTATGAAATTTAAAGAGCAAAATAAAGATTCCGTAAACTAAAATGCTATTATAACTCGAAAGGAGTGTCTTAATGAAACGAACACTTATCTTTTCAGAATAAAAGTTGCAAAATATTTGTGGAAGATTCTTTGTTGAATATTAAATATGTAATTGACCAAGATTATTTTATAATTAGTATTTAGTTCTTCATTTGTAAATAATTCGAAAGCGATGCCAATCAGAAATACTCATTTCTTAAGAATTTTACATTAACGCTTATTGAATTTTGTTTTATTTGAAATTTTGTCGCGGTTTCAAAAGTAAAAATTATTAAAAAATACAAGCTCTAGGTTGTTAACAAAATTCGATTAATTATAAAGATACGATACGCGTAACTTTAATAACATTTTTGAAGGTATAAATCCTTTCGGTGCTTAGGCTGGGAATCATACGTATCCTGCCAGTATTTTTACTCACTTTGCGTGTTTTATTAGAATTGGCGACTAGTAGCGCGGAGGTCTTTAGAAAAAAAGGGAAAGAATAAAATGAATGATACGGCGCTAAGAATCAGAGAGGGAAAATCTATTGGAGTGTAAAACGATTTTACTCTGTCGATAAATCACGATATAGCAGCAGATTATGAGAAGTCATAACCTAACCTTATCGAAAGTCGATACCGAAGTGCCGCCGGCCTCTGCATACCTTTCCATATCGCATAGCTGCGTATTTTAAGCTCGCGAATCCACCTCTACGTGTCGTAATTAACGTCTCAAGGTTCCAAAGTTATAATGGTAAAAGCGTAAAAGCTAAATTCCGTTGTTTCACTCAGCTTCTGTCTTTTCATTATTGTATCCTAACATGATAATGAAATATTTTACGCTGTGCTCGAAAAAGCATATCTTCTACATTTTCGTTTGAAAAGATGAAGTAAGTAAGGTATAGGTTTCGAAACTTATGCATCTGTATTTTATTTTTCGAGCTTCCATTAGCTGAAATGAAATAACTGCAACTTGGGTCGTTTGACGTTATTAAATATCGGGAACAGTGTAGCGGATAATTGGTCTAGTCATTAAATTGATAGTTGTAACAGGTAAATTATTAAGCGCAATACTCATATTATACATACGGAATTTAATATAAATTACTTGATTTTAAGTTTAATTATAAAGTTTGACATTAACAAATTGTTTGACGCCAAACTTAGTGTGGCCAAATCGCTAAATATAAAATGGCCAAACATAAAGCTCCCTAAACCTTATATTACGAAAAGTAAAAGTAATTTTTTCATATTCTTTTAAGTGCATAAAAATTCATTAAAAACACAAGTGAAATTTGAATATTTTAAATATTTTAAAATGATATTATGGTTTTACTTTCATAATTATTTCATATTTTTAAAATTTATAAAAAGAAAAGTTCAGTTTTGATTTTAATTATACCTTAACGCATAAAGTTGCAGAGATTCTAATTGCAGATCGATCGATTTTAATAATCAAAGAGTTTATATATATATTTATCGAATGCGAAAGTGACTCGTGACTCTACGATACTCGCAGAAAAACGCATAAAGTTTCAGCGCAAATGCAGCACGATAGATAAAGGCAATAAAGTACATTTGAAAAACAAGACCGTGCAAAGAATGCAAGAACAAGTTTAATCTCGTAAACCAGGAGTGTATATAACAGATGGTGAAGCAGAATCAAAGAGCGGAGTTTTTAGGGAACTCGGGAAACTTTCGATTAGAAAAGGTCATAAGAGGATAGACGGATAATTGACGCTCGGCTTTCTTTTTATTACGGTGTTTTCAAATACTATATTTTGGAATACGCTGCCAGTGATTTTCGTTAACTTGGCAGTATCTTAGGGAGGCTCACATGGTCAATTAGGTCGATTTCAGGAAAACCACGAACCAGGAATCTATCGCGGTACACTCAACATCCTCTTCTTGGCACAGACGAAGAACAAGTACAGTTAATCAGTTAATAATTAATCGAGGTGTAAATACTTTATTTTCACGATTTTCCTCTTCGGGGTTAATTTTCTCCGGATACTTCGGACGCGTGAGTTGGCATTAGAATCCCGATAAAACTATCAATAGCGTATATCTAACGATATGAATCATGATTTTTCAAATATCAGTAACAATATTTAGTTACGAGTTTTGATTTTTATTTCTTTTTAAGCTGCAGTTTAAAGAAAATTTCTGAAATATTATTTCGAATACAATATTTTTCAGTATGAAATTATGCAGCGAATACAATTGATCTCAATTCCTTCGTCAATTTTTCGCTGTACTCAATAGCCTTATTTCAAATTTAATAGGATTTAGAAAATACAGCGTAATTTGATTGAGTAATTTATTATACCCTTTTCTTCACTTAGAATTTCAAATTCTATTCCATATAGAGTTTGGATTTTTCGGACGATTTAAACTTATTTATTCTGATCTCAAATACTTTATGAAGAGAAAAAGAGAGACTCTTAAAGAAAGTATTATTCAATAAAATCATGTTAATAAATTAAAAATTTCATTTGGAAGCTTTGATGTTTATCGTACGACATGATAACTCGAACATCGTCTGATACATTACGAAATATGCGAAAATGGCTTGAGCTATAAAATTAAGGAAATACCAGTTGGAAAGATGAAGAAATTTCCGTGATCATAAGTAAAGGAATACTAATTCTGCCAATAGCCTGTAATTATGTTATATAGTTCACAGACTCGGATATTCGTTATTCGTTAAGACACTAAAAAATCTTCGATCGGTCTTATTCAATTATAAAATGTGAAACTTAAAACATAAAACAGAAATAAGATTTTAAAAAATTAAATTTTCTAAATATATGGTTTGTGGTTTCAAGGGAATGTTTATGAAAAAGTGAAATTTTAAATTGATAATCATAGCATGTACTTACACTATCAACTTGACTTGCATTTTTATTACTTAAATTATAATGTTTGTAAAAAATTTTATTTAGATATTCACATATTTTTTATAAAGTATTTTCATTCAATTAAAATATTCAAACAAAATCCATTCGCTTGTACATAAATTCTAAATAAAAACACTGATTTTTATGTTTTAGATTGCAGAACACTAATTACAATCCATTAAATTCGTTTCCAATTTCATTCAATACGCGTACTTAGGTTTAACTAAATTCTATCTCTTATTGATGTATAATTCTATAACAAATCCCTTTGTTTCGCCGGTATGAATATATTATAGTTTCTTCGGTAAATGAGACACTGCTTTCCTTTCAAATTATGTCAGAAATGAAAAGAAATAAATGATAAAATAAACAATAAATAGTATTTTTCTTTTAAAAAGCGATTCACTTATACAGGTACAAAGATCATACCAAACTGTATCTGATCACAACAAATCATACCACTGTATTAATCTAGATTTCACATGAAATATCGATTGGAAATATCGATTCGGAGTATGCGACAATTTTAATGACAGTTTCAACGAATGCTGATTTGACAACATTCCTAGTAGATCATAGAAATTAGCACATAAGGGAGTACATATTTGTTCATGCCTTGTTAAATGAATAATATTTATTGTTTTAATTAAATAAAATTGTTACTACATTCGCGAATAAGAAGAGAGTTAATATTTATTTTAAGAAAATGCATTCTTATGTATCTTTTAGAAAATAAAATTATAATTGTAACAAAAAATTTCAAATAAAAAATTATTTTCACAATATTCACTGCCATTTAATGCAAATGTTCGTATTTCGTATAAAACTAGCAATGTTCATATTGTATTAAAATATAAATCATTAAAGCTCTTTCGTACTTCAATCACTTATGCAAGTTATGCACCAAAAGTATCTCATCCTCCGCAATAAATCTAAATCAACTAAATAAAATATTGTCCATGGAATTGAAAGTTTTTTGTCTTGTGATCATTATGCAGCTACACGATCCGGAAATCGAGAGTCGCGACTTTCTCCGGTACGAGGACGATGATGCATTCGCACCGGCTCTCACTCACACTTCCTCATCCGGTGTATTTGTGAACGCACACGCGGCAAAATTTAGTATCAATACAAGATTGTAATAGGCGTATGCAGCGATTAACGCTGACGCGGATGTGCGCAAGATGTAACTTTCGAAAGTATGAGAGAGTGGAATAAGTCATAAGAGGAAAAGTTTATAGAATGTCACTGATAAATTATAGTTTAAAGAGTTCAACCTTTATTAAAGGAGTTAACAATATAATTATAAATTTTTTAACTTTATAGAACTTAAATCCTTATTTCATAAAGCGTAGTTTCCACTTGTATAACCACGATCTTGAATTTGAATTGATTTCAAATCACCAATTTAAAGCTTCATGTAACTTCTATTTTCTTGTTTTTAAATGACATTGCTAAAATTGAAATAAATTATTATGAAATTTGTTGAATACTTTTTTAAATATTTTGTCGGATAAAATAACGTGCAAGTGTAACGATGATACAAAGATATGATATACTTTTATGATATACTACAATCATTTCAATTATTTAATTTAATAAGTATCTATTTCATGTTTATTTGAAAAATAAACCGTTCAATGCTGGATTTTTATCCGCAAAGTTTTTAATCGAGTTAACATAAGCAGCCAATTAAAATAAGAATTTTTAACTTCTTCTACATTGAAGAAAACATCAATCACGGAATATCTAATCTCGCGAGTTGACAGAAAATTGTATTTAAAGTATCTGCACGTGTCAAAACGAGTTAACGGAAAAATTGTTAACGTAGAGATTCATTTTCCGGATCGAGAAGTAAAAGAAAAAGTTTCTTTGATCTGCTACAAGTACATAAAGGATAGAGCGCGAGTCGACAGGAACTTTTGGGTGGCTCAAGTACAGTATGAGCCCACGAGTGCTTTGAAATAGTTTCACGTTAAGCGAATCCCACTTGGGGGTAAGTTGTCGAGAACCATGCAAGACAGAGAGAGAGAGAGAGAGAGAGAGAGAGAGAGAGAGAGAGTTTAATTTACGCTATTACTCGTCTTCGTCTTTCATCTTTGTCGATTGGAAACTCGTTAATTTCTGTATAGTACCGACAGCTAAAGAACCGATTTCCTTTCTCATCGACCTCTCAGTCTATATACCTTGTTAGGTATATGCACCTAAACTACTTTTTAAGATTTTGAATTTTAATGCGGTAAATTTCCAATACTGAGCGGGAAAACTTTGACACTTTACTAATTCTGCCTTACAGTAATTAAGGGATGCCTATGAAAACTTGGTAAAGTCTTGAGTTTTGGTTCTTAATTGATATATTCTGGAAAATATAAAATGCTAAAATCTAATGAAAATTATTCGATAATAAATAAGCGAAAGACTTTTACTTGAACGAAATATAGATTTGGTCTTGTAAACTATCTCTTGTAAACGTCATCAACAAATATGAATCTATGAGATAGGTGAAATATATTCTTAGGTTTATTATATCCAAACAATCGACTTTTAAGTTTTACTTTTATTTTAATATTTAAAATGTAATTTAAGTAATGTGAAAGTAGTATATAGAGTTTTAAGCCCACTAAGTTATGTGTGGGACTTAATATGTATTTCGTTAATTAATAATGACATCATATGTACGAACTATATTATAATGTATTGATAGTAATATAGAAGTAGTACAGTTTGGAGTTTGAAATGGGTCACAAGAATCAAGTAACAATAAATGCAAATATTTTTTTATTCATCAGTAATAATTGTACATTACAACTAATGTAATTACTGCAAGTTTAATAGTATTACAGAAAATTAAGTTTTATATTATGCTTTCTATTAAATGAAAGAAATCTTGAAAGAAATGTGAAAAATAAATTCAGAACTCTTTATCTGGAAGAAGATATGGAATTTTTAATAAAATAAAATATCAAATGTAGTTTTAATGGCATGAGTTCTAAACTAAGTTTCTAATTTAAATTTAAAGTTCATCTTCAAATATTAAAAAATCAGTAAATTAATGTTCACAAATGCTTTTGAGATTAATTACTTTGAATTTAATTTTCAAATAGTTTACTTGGAAATTTCGAACAGTATTTTAAGATTTTTACAACGATATTTAAAATTTCTTTAAATTATTCTAAATTTTAAATTATTATTCTTTCCTAATTAAATAATTAGCCTGAGCTTTTTCAATCAGATATCTTGCCTACAATAATCTGTATTTTTGTACAATTTCATAAAGATAAACTGTGAATTCTTTACATTTCAAAAAATTCTCGAGAATAAGAAAAAACCAATACAACTTTTCTACGCATTTCATCAAATAGTATAATAAATAAATAGTGACACATTCTATAATTCAAATCAATAAACTTACGAAGATAAAAAAGTAAAAAGACAAAAATACAAAGCAGTATCTTATTATTTTGTAATTAAAAAACGAATATAATGAAATATGTAAGTATTTATATTCAAAGATAATGTAAAATTATTTTTATTCAAATAAACGTTCCCTGGATAAGTATTTGAGGAACGAATAAAAAGTTTCATGATCACTTATTTTTGAAAGAAGTCTTAGATGCTAAGGTCTCGATCGAGCCAGTGAAAGTTGTTCCGCGATATAACTTTCTATATACATGTGTATTAAATATAATTTTTTGCAATATCTTATTTGTGACTGAAAGCGATTGCGTTGTATAGTTTTGGTACTAATGATTCATTTAAAAAGTCACGGAAGTCTACTCCAAGTACAGTTATTATCGATTTTTTCTAATGTGCTACTAAATATTATTAAATGAACAAATATTTCAAAAGAAGAAATATATTTACTCCCTTATCATAATATTATAAAATTTAAAAATTATAGTAATTTTAGTCGTATGAAATTCTACATGAATATCAATAGATTTTTAAAATACTTTTATTAAGGGTTGTATAAAATATTGCAACATTTTGTTGAAAAATATGACAAAATTCTTTTATAAAAAACGTTCACTCACTATACTTATTTCTAAAACAACATTATATTTTATTACGATCGTTATACAATATATAGATTTCTTTTATTACAGTACGTAATTTTTTGCGAATGTGCAAAATGAGCACGTACAACGATAATAATATTTATTTTTATTAGAAATGAGATATATTTTTTAGACTAAGAACATTGAGCATTAATTAATAGTAAATTACGTTAGTTGATAAATTTTTATTGCAAATTTTTTGAATAAAACATATATGGATATATGCGAAACAAGAAAATAATGGCTTCTATATCCCGTAAGTAGGAATATGAGTTATAAGAAAAAATAAGACGCCAAAGTAACGGGACTTCCTGTTTCTCGCTTACATTAATCTTACTCATTGATCTTTTCTCATCGTACACACGTCACTGTATAAAATTGTGTGGCTGTAGCTATTTTTTTCTTTTTCTTACGAATACAATTAAAAGAAGGAATGCTACAGCAGTGGCCATTTTCACTCCTTGAATGCAGAAAATGCATGTCATCGTGACACCAAACAATCATCGCTTTCTCACACGTGTACTACTCCAAGCTGCTCTTGCAAATCAGAAAAAAGTATTCATTTAAAAAAAAATTTAAGATGCACATAAATATAATGATAATGATGATGAAAGCTACTCTGATATCCTTCTTGAATACTATTCAAAAGATTCTGTATTAGTAAAATGAACATTATTATTTCACTTTACTAAAGGAACGTGGAACAGTAAATACGTTAAATTTGGTCGTAATAACACTTGATCTGTGTTCCAGAATTATCATTTATTATTTAGTAATCACTGTAGCGATCGGTATCATCGTATCTGGATTTGTACTTTGTTTATTCACCTTATGCGACGTCATTCGTTATGAATACGTGTTAATGTACTATTCGAAAAGGATAAAATAATAATAATAAGATATATTTTATGCGATCGTATATATTTTTTATTTTTATCTTCCATGACGCAAAGGTAATTATTAAATGTATAGGTTAATACACATTTTTTATCTGAATTAAATATATACGATTTATTCATAATATTTAGCTGAAATTCACTTTTCTCCTAATATTATTATCGTCTATGATTTTAATAATGATTTATTATATACTCGTTACTTTGTTAAACTATTTATTTTATCCATTGCTCAATCATGTACTTCATAATTTGTTATATTCTTATGATATGAATTTATAAATATATTTTTAACACCTTATCAGAAAATTATTTTTTTATTAAACATAATTAACCTAATATTTACGTGTACATAACTTTCTTTTTGACCATTATATTATTATTATTAAACATTAAAATTAGCGAATTTTATTTACTCCTTTCTATTTGTAGAATTTGTAACTTTCTATTCATATATATTCATAATTATAGTGTGATTGGCTTTTTCAAATGCTAATGTTGATATTTGCTAACTGAAGGCTTTCAGCTTCATAACATTTTTCTTCTATATTCAGTCTAACTATAATTATAATTTACATCATCGAATTTCTATTTATCGAGGTAATTACCTAATATGCCTATTGTCAAATGTGGATTTAAGTTGCTCCCTTGTTCGCAGTGAAAACACAAAGCAACGGAATTATTTCGTGCATAATGTAAGCATCCGTAAATATGAACAATTGGATAAAGTAATAATTTCTTGTGCATGTACTTCATAAAGACTCGTGGCAGAAATCCAAAAGTTTCAAGATAAAAAGCCAAAAATTCTGATCAAAAGACAGCCAATACAACATCTTGACAATACATCTGTTATTATTATAAATATATCATCGTCATATCTAACGCTGTTTGAAATTTTATTTTTATAATATACCAATTTTATACGTTGCATATTCTTTTACTTGACCGATACTTTACCCGAATATTAAAAAAAGATACATATTTTGAATGCTCTAATTATACAGGTGCTACATACCTTTTCCTCTTTCACGAATAAATAAATATTGATCCTACAGTTGTTATACTTACGTACTGTATCAACGAAGGTTAAGTGATAATTAGGATATTTCATTTAACGTATGAAACAGTATTATATAGTAAATCTTTGTCTTGGTTCAATTTTAAATTTTATACAAGTTTATTAACCTACTCTATTTGATATAAGTTTTTATGCAAATAATTTAAATGATTATAATCTGCTACATATAATAAATATATAAAATTAAAGACATTTGAATTGACGATTTCAAATAATTAAAATATTGTTATGCCTTAGTTGAGGTATACTGTACATTGAAATAAACGTAGTTATACCTCTCAAATATTTTCTAAAGAATTGTCTCGAATAATTAATGTATTTCTTTGTTTGCATAAAGTAATTATCAAACATCAATTATTAATCTTCTTTTAAAATTGTTATGTCCTTATTGTAAGTTACGCTCACATTTGATATCCAGAGTGACATCTTTCAAGGTTTTTCTTCACTTTCAAAAAATGTTAAAGTTATTGGATTCAAATCAGAAGCATAGAATATATAAGATATAAAGTAAATTTAATTTTTATTTAAGGGCTATATACATTTTATTAGTATTTCAGCTCAAATGCTATTTTATGTGAAAATCTAAACGAGAAGCTTTGCCATCTTTCTAAAATAGCACGTACTCTATATTATTTCTCAGGGAAAAATAAATATTAATAATTTTGTACGAAATTTGTTACGAAAATCCGTCTTTTATTTATAATTATTAAGTTTACAGTTGAAATTGAGCTTCTGGATTACAACTAGGTGGGCACGATTTATACAATAGTCTTTAAAAACTAACTTCTAGTACTGAACTTCTTAAAGCAGTCGATTAAAATAATTTCGTACCGTAAAGAATTGGAATTAATCTTTCTATCGTAGTTTAAGATGCCAAAAATCTATGAACCTATCGTAATATAAATCTTTTTACCGAACTTAAAAGCTTCGCTTAGTAATTTTCAATATCCGTACACCTCACATTATATAAAACTTTCTATCAAGGTTGATGTAAAGGCTAAGTATAATTTATACATTAATAAATCAACAGTTTGTTAGTTCTACACAAACTGCGCATGTGTGGTATATTTGTTAAGAAATCAAGCGATTGAATTACAGTTTTTGCTAATGTAAGAACATATCAACTAAACTTACTGTAATAAAGTTTTTTAGTTTCTGGAATAAAGCTACATCATTTCATGTTTTGCATTATTCTCTCTCTCTCTCTCTCTGCACTATTCGCAAAATATAATCTTTACAAGTATTCATGATAAGCTGCATAATCTATGAGTAATCAGTAACTACTAAGTTTATCATTTGTAGTTTCAGTGTTAGGAAAGAGAAATTCACTCTTAGACCGAACAAGTTTCAACAACTTCGATCTCTTGCAAATAAAGCTGATCTCTAGCTTAACATACATAATTGAATGTTTCATAAAATGGCTTAATTGCACAAAGAAGAAGTGATCGAGAAATAGACAAGGTTTGCAGAAGTACAAAAATGAGAGAGAGAAAGAAAACTCGCACCAAGTTAGGCGAAAGTTTAGTGGCATATGAAAGGTAAAATCCTTTTCTCGTGTTTGTTACATTAGTATCCTTATATCTACTTCCTTCCTTCCGGAACACAATGAGGCAAGACATGCATACGTGATTCAAGTCTTCGGATTTAATTATCCCCGCGCTGCTCAGTTGCGGTGAAAAGTGTCGCGGTGCTGACTTTTTTGCCTTTCCCTCTTTATATCTAAGAACGCAAGAATCTCAAGTTTCTCATAACAAGAAGCAGGTTTTGTTTCCTCTACAGAAGTAAGACTCTTTCTTTTTAGTTTAATTAGGAACAGTCTTGGAATGGCTCGAGATTTATTTAATTGACTGAGACCGAAAACTGTTAGAGAATATAAAACAGAAAGTTAATAAGGTAGATTTTTATAATTAGCAAACAAAATAGAATTAAATTAAAATATCGAAAAATTACTTTAAATATATGTAATAGTTTTGTAAATTTATATTAAATACATTTTAAATAAATAATTTAGCTTAACCAATTAATTACTTTAACACGAATAATAGATTTTTAATGTCGAAAATATAATACTTTTTAATCGTAAAAAATATTTAGTGTAATATTTAGTATATTTTATTTTTTATTTTCATATACAAACTATAAATTATACGTAATTCTATTCAAGAAGCAAACCTCAATTATTCATTTTCTCCTTGATATTTAATCAATTTATGTTTAGCTGGACCGTGTTGCATTAAACTATTTAAATATTAAATCGATATTAACTCTAAAACTGCATCAACATTAGAAATATAATTGGTTTATATCAACAATGTTCAGGAATATAGCAACTTTTAATCGATCACTGATTGGATTCATATAAGAGTCTTTTACTTTCAAATAACAAACACGAGGAAAAACAACGCAGAGATATTTTCTAGATAAGATGTAATAAGTAGAAAAATTAAAATAAACTTTTGAAAAAATTGAAAAACAATAATCAATCCATCAGGACATATTATTTCTTGTTTCATCAGTTGATACAGATAATTCTCAGTTATTGGTACAAAACTGTAACAATCAATTCTATTGATTTTTACAGTTATATTTTTTGAACAATCTTTTACAAATAATACTGATTAAGAAGTGCATCTTTAAAAGTAAAAGTTAGTTTAAAAATATAAATTTGTGAGAAACTCTATTTTCAAAATATTTATAACTTTTATAATACTGTACAAACACACTCTTAAATTGTTATCCAAAGTATATTATTTGAAGATATTTGAATAAAGATTGTATTATGTTAAATATTACTTATTTCTATGCTAAATATACGAAGTAAATTATTGTAAATTATAATTTATGTAGATTTTAAACTGCATTGAATAACTAATATTGAATTGTAATAAATTACTAAAATATTCAAATAATCTTTTTAAATCATAATTCTACTTAATTCAGTTAAGAGCATGGTATTACAAGTTCAATTTTCTAGATTCAATATTGTGAAATAAATATTTTGGATTCAAATTCAATAGAATACTTGTTTCTAAAATTAATTAAAAATTATAAAATATCTTAATGTTTAGAAGAATTGATAGTTGAGAAGCTTTGTTGTTTAGGAAAACGATTGCTGTAGTGTATAAGAGTACTTCCTTTAAAATATAAGAGCACATAAGTATATAAATGTACTTTATACTGCCTTTAAGCTGATAATTAATTCACGCTTAAAAGATCGATTCGTAATTTGTGACTTACTATTTAAAATTAACGATTATCATCAGTCCACTTAAACAGTATTCACACTCGGAAAATAGCTCTGCTGTGTAAGTGTTTCCAAATTGATTCACGAGACGCTAATGAGAATAGTGATGTCCGACATGGCGCACGATATTAGCCAAATACTAATAGAATTTATTTCGTCATTAGTAAATTATTAGTGGGCAAAGCATCTTGTGCCTGAACGAACGGACTTTTTAATAATCTCATGTTTGTAAGTACTTCAAAGGAAAAGATAATCAAAGTCTATAGATACAACGAGATAAATGTCCTTTTCACGGTCATCCGCGTGTGCGTATGCAACGCCAGGGCATGAAATCGAATACTCTCGTCGTTAAGCAGGTAGAAAATGTAGCTGTACGTGACTCGACGCTGAAAATCAGCAGCTGCTCTAGCGTTGGAGATGTCATGCACGGGCGCACTGGTACAAAGCGAGACGCGACCCGAATCGATGCAAAGCAACAGCGATTGCCGTTATTATGAATAACGAACTAGATTCAAGCGAGATCGTCTCCTTGGCTACTGCAGGTGTCGCGCGAAAATTAACTGTCAATATTGGCGATCGAAATTGATTTCCCGATGCCAGTGTTCCACCTTATCGCTCTCTCTACGATTAAGCGCGTGAGAATATTGTGGGTATGTTCGCCAGTCTTCGTGTGCTTCTTTACGTCCGTGCGCGCGCATATGTGCAAGAACGTATATTCGTGTGCGATAATACTGCCGCTGTCTTTTCTCAACGCTTACGTGGCTGCAGATTTAAACGGAAATCTTGTCTATGGATTATCGCTGAACTTTCCGGGATTATATATTTATTTGACCTATAATATCGTGGTGAATGTAAGTGTCGCGAGTATCTTTGTATGCATCTTTATAAATCAGCGAAAGTGTACAGAGAAAATTGGATATTTCTAAGTTACGTTATCCCAAGTAATATTGTACTTTCAGTTTTTTTTGAAAATCTACGTTGCACGAGTATATGTATAGTTTTTAATTGAAGAACGAGTGCCAACGGTATATTCATCGATATGGTATGCCAAGATGATAATGCGTGAAATATAATGCATATTCTACATGTTATCATTAAATCGAACTAGTAAGATTACAAATGCAGTTTGTAGAATTATCACAAGAGCTGCAAGTAATATCTAATTATGAATTGCGCATCAATTTATACCTTTTAATTGTTATATATTAAAATAGTCATTTTCATAGATAAGTATGACCTTAGTAAGCAATTACTAATGAACATTGATTATTATTTATGACAACTAATTACAAAATACTAAAAGTTATCGATAGTGGCAGGAATATCGAAGCTTACTTAAAAATTATTTATTTTTATAATATTTATAATATTTCAAAAGTTATTTAGCGATAACTCAAGCAGCGAAACTGTCAAATGTTGAACGATTATCGTTCTTCAAGCGTTTTAAATAGTTTCATTATTTTAGAAAGATGATGTATAGTTTAAGCCTTACGAAAACCAATTTAGCAATAATAATTGTAATCTGATTTAATTGGTGGAGAAAATAGATTATTTCGTTAGATGGATAAATTTGTAACTGATAAGCTACTTCATTACTGTTTA
This sequence comes from Wiebesia pumilae, assembly GCA_018907045.1. Lineage (NCBI taxonomy): Eukaryota > Metazoa > Arthropoda > Insecta > Hymenoptera > Agaonidae > Wiebesia > Wiebesia pumilae. The sequence continues at coordinate 3,630,895 of JACCHZ010000077.1, forward strand.
AATGTAATGAAAATTGAACAATTGACTACCGAATCATAAAAAAGTAGCTTTACTCTTATAAACGTTTCAAATCCAGCAGCACACACGATAATTCCTCTTCCTAACTCCACAGCTGGAAATGCATGTCAACTAGCTAACAAGATAACCCATTTGCCGAAAGAATTAAACGATCTGGATTAAGTCTTGCTTTTAGGCGGTAAGAGACAATTCAGCTTAGCCCTTGTCCGTGCAACTTCGGCAGGCAACAAGAGCGAATGTTCAGCTTTTCACTCTAAGCGCGCCTAATCGACGAACGAGGCTTTCCTCATGGCTTCATTCTCACTCGCTCTCTCTCTCTCTCTCTCTCACCCGTTCCATTCGATTCATTTGACGCGCAATCCTTGTGGCTTCCAACTTCCGCCAACAACGAGTCCGATGCTCTTGAATTAGACGGACGATGGAAGCTGCACCACACGTAGAGCGCGCCGAACTGATTAGCTATCGGGAAAAAGGAGAGTAATTTCGTCGATGCGTCGTTGAAACCGAGAACTGCAATGTTCGAGTGCGCGTTACACCGAGGAGTCCACGTCGATGCGTAATTGGTTTTTAGCTCTACGTCGGCCTGTCCGAAGAACTCGACCTGGATTCATTGCTGTAATTGGGAAGCGAGTATTAAGCGAATTTTCCACTAAATTTTCTATCGTTCATCGCGGTCTTTTATCTTAAGAAATTGAAATTCGATACTAACTTCATTAGTTATTGTTTTTTATTTACCTTATTGAAATTTTATAAAAATGTCTACAGTAATTTAATGTGCTGTTATCGATAAGATATGCAGAACGCAGACATAAATTCTATGTAAAATAATCCATAGCCCATACTAATACATGTATATGTATTTTGATATTATTTGTAACTACAATAAGAATCGAATAAAAAATGTATAATTTTTTGAAAATTTTACTCTATTTTAATTTATTCGTTCTGTTTAAGGACGTCTTTAAGGTGCTTCTGTAAGGACTTTATGTATGCACTTTACTCCAAGACAATATTTCTCATGGAGGTTGAATTTTTAAGTATTTAAATTAATTATACAGTCTTATAATAGTTGTTAGTTTTCGTAAAATATCTTTAAAAGAGCAAAATAAATTATATTAAACAAAAATTGATTGTAAATGTACGTTAGGAATTCATTGAATAAATTAAAGTTTTGAATTAAAAAAGTTATAAATCTTTTATATTATTAAATTTCAATGATGTAGAACTGAAAAAGACTATTTGTTTAAGTTAATCATGCGATTTAGAGGAGGATAGTTATTACGTAATTATTACTTATAAATTCGAAGCATTTGTTGATATTGCAATAAAGATTATCATTACAATTAATAATTTTTCAATAAAGTGCATTTCCTTTTCTAAATTAAATATTAGTTGGATAATTTTAATACTTAGATTCTTGAACGTAAACAAATATAGAATCTCAATAATTCAATATTAATTTTATATCTTGCATTTTTTACTATATGTAAATAATGTAAAACGAAAATTTAAAACTTAAATGAACTTAAAATAAAATTAAAGTTATATTTCAATATCTTCGTTAAAGATACATTAATACAATTGTTGATAATTATAAATAATCCTAATTAAACTGTCTCGTTGCAAGATTTTTGTCAAAAGATTTTTTAAGGACGCATAAATTCGTACTTTTATTTTTATTATTCTTACATTTCATTTATTCTTACTTTTACTTTTACTTTTACTTTTATTTAACTTTCGATAATATCGCTTAAAGAAGATGGTACTTTTTAATGGTTTTTAATACTTTTTAATAGTGTTGCTTTATCTTGTAATAGTTTCCAAAGTTTATCGAAATATCTGTAGTAAGTTACTACAATATAAAATGAAAAAATGCCGATCTCACTTTCGATCATGCGTTTCGATCGATGTTCTCTCATACGAATGAAAAATTCCAGCTGAATACTTTTAAAGATCAATTTCTCTTTGATGCACCTCTCGCCTTTTAATCGTGCGATCTCATATTAAACGTCGCGTTCAAAATAATAATGCTTCAAGTTCCAATACAAAAACTGGATATAGTTGTAAATTTATGTTCCACTCGATAGTAACACTATTTGCTTATTTTATTCAGCATAATATATTGAATAGAGAATATTAATGTTGTTAATTTCTTAAATATAAAATATCATTTTATTTAATTTTATTAACATGTCTGTCCTTTATAATAGATCTTATTTATACTTTTGCGATTCTCTGTATTTTACTGGAAATTTTCAAGAGTACTTATTATTCGATTTAATTTAAGAAGGCTCATTCAATCTGAAAAGTATAGAGCTTAAGAGAAGAGTTTTCTCCTTTCTATTAAAAATATATATGTTATTTCATAATTTAAAAGTGTAATTAAAAAAATTTTTTGTAATCTAAGTAATATTAGTTAATGAATTTGTGCCCGATAACTAATTGTATTTGCAGAATCAATAAGAGTTATTCATAATCCATTGAACAAATTGCTCCGTAACCCAGTACAACAATATTTTTCCTAAAATAAATATTATCCATCTAAAGACATATCGCTAGTATACGTTGCCGCAACTTACGAATTATACTTTTAATAATACGAGGATTATAACTTCGGTAAAACATATAACTCAATAGTATGAAATTTGTTAGTAATATCTACCATGCTTTTTGAGATAATGGAGTTGCTGCTTATTCTTAATAATCTGATAAACTTTATCCTGGATTCTCATAATTAGTATACATATATAAGGTTATATTCATTTTCTGGCTTTTACACTGAAATTATCGAAATTTCTGAGTAATAAATACGTTCTTAGATATTGAGAAGATTACATAGATTTTATAAAGAATATCGGGTTCGCGGCTGAATGTGTCTCCGTCGTGTCAAGAAAACCCATGTAAACAAAGAAAAGAGGAGAGTCAAGAGCCAACATCGACTGTAGATAAAGATGCGTCGAGCTTGGTTGAGTGGACCCTAATGTTATCGAAGACTCGCGTCGCTTGAGCTCACTTTCGTGTACTTCCGGATTCATCTCACGTCTCTGCGAGTACTTGCGTGTATGCACGGCTTCTCGGGCGGATTTCCGAATTGTTGCTGCCTACCCTATTTCAGTTCTTTATGCGCCGGTTACAAGCGCACACACATCCGTGTTTGCCGTCTCTATTCGCCTTTTTTCTCCGTTGGATCATGAGTACGATTAGCTGTATCGCGCGTGCCACGTACGCGTCGTTTGATTACGCGAATTTATGCGTTTTACATGATTATGACGTTGGATTATCGGATTTATTTACGGGATAACAGGTAGGTAACGTTGGTAAATGGATTTTTTTTGTGTTCCAGAAAGTTAAATTTAACGATTTTCTAAATCACGTGTAATAGTGCCAAGTGATATGCTTATATATTATATGAAGTATAATATTGTATTTTATTTTATTTTTTTAATTGTATATTTATACTTATGCTTTTTTATTGCCCGCTTAAAAGAAATCTAATTTACAAAATTTTATGAATTAAATGCGTTTCTTCCGTAAGAAATTTGTGTAAAATATTAGTTGATAAACTAATTACTCTTATGGGCTTAAGAGTAATTAGCTAGTTTCACCTAGTGATGTTTGGGTTTTCACATTTTTTCCCATTATCATAGTAATGTTTTAACTAGATCTGATTGAAATTGTTGAAGCATCAAGTTTGTGGCCTTGATCGCTTTCTCAGGTCAAGGACAATCGTTATCGGTCTAACAGCTCGACAAGTGGATATATGCAATAATTATAAAAGAATATACAGTTGTGTTAGGAATTGTTTTAAAAGGCTGCCCACTACGACATTGTCAAGTTTAATAAAGTTGAGAATATTAAGAAAAATGCAACACTAATTGCCTGGAGCAACTGTTATATAGATATTTATAATATTGAGTTGATATTTATAGACCATAATATTATAATAATATTGAATCATACATCTTTATTCGACGTTTCCTCGTTTCTTTGCTTTCACTTTGGTTTAATAACTTTTTAAAAGTACTTACTACGTATCATATAAATATTAAAAACGTAAAAAAGTACTTTAGAAAGCATTAGGATGCAGTGCTAATCATAAATAATCCCTCAAGCAATTGGAATTCAATACTGCCCCATAAATATTTCAACGTTCAGGAAGAACATACGATGTGGTATGTTTAAATTACGTAATAGATTCAGAAACGTATCTAGATGTTTTATTATCAGTTCTTTATGATCAATAGATCAACATCTATAATAAAGATAGCATTGGCCTTTTATAAAAGTGAATAGGTAATCGGCTGCAAGAATGTAAAAGCAAAATAAGAGGACTCGAAAGGAGATGTAAGCTGACCGGAAAAATTATTGATAAACTTACATGTATTATGTATTATGCTTAAGTACTTGTAATTCTGAATGTACTTCCAAACTTACTTTAAGATATTTCTGAAAAGCTATTCAACAAATCAATCTACAGGGTTGCATACCCTCTTTTAAGATGAAATTTTAGTCCTTTATCGAAGTTTTCATTTTTTAAACGTATAATTTCAATTTTATGCCCGAAAACGAGCATTTTCTGGCACGAAATTGGATATTTAACTCATGGTAGTCAATATTTTTTTACAAAGTGATTTCTTTCTTATAGCTCCAATGAAGTACCAGAAGATTTTGTGAAAAGCCAAAATTGTTTTCTTTTATCTGATAGAGATGATCCAACTTCACACTACAGTTGGCACCGCCACAAAAAGTATTTCTTTAGAAACAACTTACATTATTGCCTATCAATTTTTTTAAATTGCAATATTTTTACATAAACTTTTCACTTAATATTCTTTAAAGATACTTTTACAATGCAGTAACGCGTTTTAAGAAAGTAAATAAAATTCTACTGTTTATAAAAATAATCTAAAAGTGTATTTGTTGTTTTCTAACTTCCCCTGATTCCGTAAATAAATAAACACTATACACTTTCCATTCTATTGTATGAATCAATTAGTATAATGCAAACTAATTTTTAATATTTATATATTTAATCGGGATGTAAAAATAAACTTTTCATATTTTATTATATAAATTATCAGGACCTTCAATATAAATTTTGTATAATATTCTTGTATTTTAGTTTAATTTTTACGAAGTCGATAAATTTAAACTATATAATTTCAGTTATCATCATAAAGAAACTAGTGTTAAAAAACTAATGTGATAAAAATTATAAAATTTTTTTAGTTGTAAACAAAAAATAACGAATTTCGAAATTGTTTGGACCTTCAGAATTTATTTTTAATCAATGTAAACATAAACTGTAAAAATAATGTTATTGTATTACTTCGTGATTTATTTTAATATTGTATGTTTTTATGTATAAGAATGGCTGTATATATACGTTTTTGCGGTCGTTATACATTAAAGCTAAATATTAACACTATTTTAATAGCATTACTAATTTCACCATTTAAATAGTTTCACATAAGAACACTAGTAAATATATCGAATATATGTTTTTTTCAATACAAATGAAAACAGAATAAATAATATCATATGAATCTACAATAAGTATAATATAATGAAATAATGTAAGTAAAAGTCTCGTTTTTTTTAATAGAACAGAATTTTCGAAATATTACAATTTAGTCTGATATGTATATCCAAGAAATAAATTACATTATTGCGAATTGTAATTTATTATGCACTATATATTATGCATTAGAATTAATTATACATGATTAAAGTCGAAATTACGAGATGAATAATTTCATACATCCTAAGAATGATCTCAATATAATGTAATTTTTTCATTTACATTTAATAGATCAATTGAAATTCATAATTAATAAAAATGAATAATTAGTAATAAGGTAATCTTTATATCGAATTTTGAAAACTTAGAAAATTAAATGTCCGTTTATAGGTTTTATCAATTTATATTACAAATAAATATTTTTATGTTTGATATCCACAGCTTATTTATTTTAAATATCATTTATTTCAAGAAGTAATTTGACTGTTCGGAATATTAGTTTGCCTCTCATATATTCTCCGTCTATTTTTATATTATTTTACAAGAAGGTTTTATTCTTGAAAACTGACGACGAGTTTTTAATTTTCACGTGACTAACATGTAGTCACGTAGTCCTACATAATCGTACGTTTCTTCTAGTTTACAAGCTTTTCTCGCATTTATATAATTTTTATATTATATTATTATATTATTATATTATATTATATTATATTATATTATATTATATTATATTATATAAATATATTGTATAATTATATTATACAATATATTTATAAATATATTATATATTGTATAAATCGGTTTACAAAAATATTGCATACTAAAAATATTATTACCTTTCTATACATATTATTCTGTTTTCATAAAAAATATGTGCATTGGTTAAGTAGGAAACGTATCTATAACTAAGAATAGAAACAACAAAATTCAAATTCAAATTTCTTTCCGTGAATCACTTAAAGAAAATACGTTAATACAATCATCCTTAAATATTATTGAGAAAACAGGAAAGACGCAAACTACAAAGTATATAAAGTTTCTTTTTATCATCCGTAAACCCGCATTCGAATTATTAATTCAACGATTACCATTCCAGACTCGCCTGTCTCTCTCTCGCGATTTATATTTACATTGCCTATGTACATGATCCAAACCTACGAGCATAAGTGCGGGCATTTCATCTTATAAACATATCCTTCGTATGCGTTTACCACGAAGGCTATTTTTATTTATTCGATTTTGCATTCGGCAATTTGTACGTGCATATACGCAAATAATCCTAATATCATCTGGATGTCGACGAACTTATGTAAATACTGTATAAGTAACTTATCGTCTGAGGTTTTAAGTCTTTCTTTATTACTAATTTTCTCGTTCAACGTAACTTCAATTTTGTGACTCACATATCCTATTTTTGCTAGTCATTCCTGTATAGAATATTCAAGTGCCACCTGTTTATTTCTTTTTACAGATGCCGCTTATGACAGAATGCTCTACAGAATGATGCACGTTCAAGTGGATCAAGTTTTCATATTAAAATTAACCAAATGTCTGGACGATTTTAGAGAAGAATGGTAAAAAGTCTGAAAATTCAATAATGTCAGAGAATGTAATTATTCAATATAGGTTTAGTTTGTAGATACATTGTCGTATTTTTAGAAGAGGTTTAATCAATTATCTGATATAAATTACTTATACATATTCTTCCATAATTTCGTAGCATACTGAAATTTGGAATTATTTATTTATATTTAAGAAAATCAGAAAAATTTTTAGTTAGAATACTTAAAAAATGACAATTTTACAGTTATTTTACAGTTATTAAACAATTAAACGCAGACGTGTGCACGTACGCGTACACGTATATTCGTTGCTATTCGGTTTGATCTTTATTTGAATAACACTAACAAAGAACAAAGTTTAAATTCCAGTATAATAATGTAATGTTAATTTGATATGGTTATAGCGCTTCGAACAAGATCAGTTGATTAAATAAAAAATATCGTACTTCCTTTACTCGGGCAGCTTACATTCAATAATTATATTTTCCTCGATCGACAAAGTTACAATTTGAATAAATTCAATATGTTCGCATAAACGCAAATATTTATGTCCAATACTTTAATGTATTAAAAAATTATTTTTTATTTTTACATAAATGTATTTATATATAATTTGGATAGAAATAATAGATTCTTTTTATTTAAAAATGTGAAAAAATTTCCATATTCAAGCAGTGCTACCAAGCCTTTCGTCGGTATTAATTCCGATATTTTTATAATACTATTCCTTACTTGTAGTATGCGAAGAAAAATTAAGAAATTCTTTTACAATTGAAAATATGTATTTCTGATTTGCGAAAAATTATACTATTCATTTAGATACTTTGATTAAATGTTTCTTACCAGGTTAATTATAAAATTACATTAAATGCTTCTATGATTTTGAAAAAAGAGTTAAATAAAAAATAAAGTTATAAATAAATATTTAATTTATAAAAGAATGTTTAAAATAATAATGAAAATCGGTAATAAAAGAATAAAAATAAATAATTGATTAGTCATACAAGTTTTCAATCGTTACAGGTACATTTAATAGAAAACATATTAAATAAATATAATAACTATTTTTAAGTATATATATCATGTGTTTTATACTTGCATCTTAAACCCTTTATATGCAATAAAAATTACGCATATACATACATCGAATGATAAAAGTAATGTACTATATAACTATTAATAATGCCATAATCACTGGTTAACTTAGTTCTATTGCGTCAGCTTTTGGAATCGTGAATAGATTAGTAAATAAGTATAAATGTAAATATTGTATTTGATAAGTCACATAAAATTATCTCAAGTTTTGCTAATAAAAGGGTTTTTAAAACAAAGTAAACTTTCGTATCTTTCCGTAAGACTATGACCATATTTAATTGAATAGTTATTATGAAAGATACTCAGGTAGAATGTGAAATAAAACTAAAATTTTGTAAATGATTGTTTTTCTCTAATAGCATTTTGAAAAGTAAAGACTAATGAATAAATTACTGGATAAAAATGTATTATTCTCAATTTTTCTCATTTTATATGAATAAAGCTAGAGCTTATAAGAGCAATTTCTTTAAACCGATGATAAAAGCTTAAGTATTCCAGTGATTACTTGAAATTTCTCATTAAAATCACGTATGTAATTGCCTGTGCACATCCCCTTTGCAACGTTTACTAATGTTCGATTATATTCAAATGAAAAGACAAAAACTTCGACTTGTGGCGTAAAAGAAAAGATACGTAAAGTAATTTTCCCTTTGGTGCGTGTGAGCATTTCAATCATGCGAAAGTGGTGCAGAGACCGAGCCACATGCAATCCTCTGAAAATTCGGAAAATTAGGTCGATTCGTCTTAGCGAACCCCCGACGAATTCTTCGAGGTCCCTCCCGGAGCTGCAAACGCGCGCAAGAACACACCTCGTGTCTCAAAGGTCGAGGAGGCAACGTAGGCGTCGAGATTTGCATGCTTCTCCCAGCTTAGCTATGCAAGCGCTGAGTCGCACCGACGCTCGTTCCTCTTTGATTACTTACCTGGCATTTCTTCGAGCAGTTCCCGCAAAGATTTATGCGAGGCTCTTCGGAGGTGGTGAGCGGAAGAGCTCCCGGGATTCCCCAGAAGATCAGAGCTGTGTCAAGGGGCGAACTATGAGACAAAGCGAACTGAATTGTGCAGACCACTTCGTTGTAGATGGAGTTATTTTTTATTGGTCGTGTGAGATATTTTAAGGCATTCGTGCGATATTCGCTGCTCATTGGAATTTTATCTTCGTTAATAAATGTTGACTAATTTATATTACCATGCAAGATGAAGTATTACAATTTTCAGCGGTCATTTATTTATTATAATAAGAAGCGTATTCTTTAAATCACGTAATCCATGCGGCATTGATTACATATTTCGCAAAATATCTTAAGTAAGACAGTTTATAATGGAGATATTAGATTAGACGTGATTTTGAATTGTGAATGAATAATGATTTAATTATCAACACGTATTTTACCTTACCTTACATTTTTAGAGAAAATGTTAGAGAAAATATTTCATACTAGAAAGTAGTAATAAGGCAGATAATACTATAGAAAATTTAGGGCAGTTTCCAGGATTATAAGCTTATAAGCTAAAATTAAACTTATAAATCAATAAATCTCATGAATGTATGAATTACTCGAAATTGACAAATTCAATCGACGGTTAGACGCGTCCATAAAGTACACATCCAGCCCAAAGAAATCAAAGTTAAAAAAGGGATGGGTAACTTCTATTTATATCTTAGTAGCTGTTTATATTATGATTCATCAAATTTTAGACACCCCGAGCTCACAGATGTTAAGCTCCGCATCGTTTCACGTGGAAATCTTCAACATATTTTGTACGAATAAATATACGTACGCAACAAACATGCATCATCTCTGTCTTTCCGTTTTCACTCCTTATTCGTCTTAGCTTCAAGTAATATATAACTGAAGAGCAGACGCCGAAAATCCGGAGCTTCAAAGCTTAGGCGTTGCAGTGATATCGATGCGACATGTGCGCTTATGTGTAACATACACATGTGCATTTGTATACCTACTCTTATTATATTAAGTACCGTATATTGTTGTTTTATTTATGTAATTACAGATATATATTTTACAGGCCTATTTTTGATACAGGTATATTGACGTAGAATCGAGTCGATCAAAGAGAGCTTCCATTCGTTTGACGTTATTTGTTAATTAAATTGATATAAAGACACAGAAATATCATAATTACACAATGTTTTGATTATAATTTTAACTTTTAAAACGTAAAACACTTTTATTCAAACGTTTCAAAAATTTAACAACAAACTGAATGGAATAGCTTAGTTCAACAAATGCAAATATTTCCAAATTTACCGTAAAAAAACATTATATACTAGTTATTTTTAGTTATTTTTAGTTTATATTTTTCGTTCCAACAATTATTACATATATTTCTAACAATCCAATCCTAACTATATACGGTTGGAACGAATTCTCGTAACATTTCGCGACCTGAATGCAATTGTATCGCAAAACCAAGGTATTATATGCTTCATACGTGTATAGTTTTTAACCAAATAACATAATTATTTCCCAAGTATCCGCCGAATTACCTTCTATCAAATAATATCAAAACTTGCACGTGAAAAGTAAATAATACTTCAATTTCGACTTACTATACTATTTACCGAATTTACTACATTACCGAAAAAAGGAGGATCTTTTTCATGAATCTGATATCATAATTATACTCTTTTACTAATTTTCAACCTTTTGATTATTAATTTTTAATAAAAAACAAAAATTGTGAAAAGACGGCGATGTAAAATGTAAAATAATAACGTATAAAAGTAAAAACGCAAAACGCAAAAGAAAATTTATTGTATTGTTAAATTGCATTTATTACTTTCGAGGGACATTATAAATACGTACACGTACGTAAAACGTAGATGCATATTATTAAAAATAATATGCAAAATGTATTAAAATTTTAATTGAAAACATTCTTCAAATAATATTTGATAATTATATATTAAATGGTTTTTCATGTATGGATAATAACTCTAAAAATTATGATTTAATATTTGCATAATAATTTTGAATACAATTAATTTTAAATTGATTTAATTATAAATTAATTATAAATCGGTCTCTATTTTAGTGCTTTCTTTTAAATTCTGTCATATCGTCGTATAAAATTGTTTTTTATAAATATATTTTTATTTCAAAGTTTGGCATTTTATAATTTCAATTTATTGTATTTTATACAGATTCATGAAATTGCAATTCTCATTTATAATCATAATATTTTGTCCGCAAGATTGGAGAGTCTAACTTACAGATTCTGTCACAGAAACTTTAAAAGAGACAAGCAAGAAACTTCCTATAGCTTTCAATAAGTGTCTCTGTTATAGAAATAGATTGTCAGATCTAATCGAACATTATCCACTTCAGATTATATAATTCAGTGAATACCATTAAATATAAATTAATTTTTATAATTGTATTCGCAATTACCACGTTGAATATACCGTTTTTAATATCCAGAATAGATTTCAACGTCTACATTAAAAATAACTTAATATTTCAAAAAGGCATACCATTAGGATACAACCACATTTTAATAAAATATTTAATCTATACTCAATATATTAAATGCACGTTTAAATCCTAAGTTAGAAATAATATCATAATCGAGTCATTTGAATGTCTTCCATATAATAGATCAACGAACATAGTCTCGAATTTTCATTTTATTTTTTAATGTTTTCGTAATAAATCATTTATGATAATATGCAGTAATATTGATTCACTAATATATCTGTACAAATTACTGATTATCCCTTCGAAATTATATAAACTGATTATTTAATTCTCTACATTTTTACTGAAATTACATATTATAAGTAGTAAAAGTCAAAGAAATCTATTTTTTGCGTAGTAGAAAAATTATTAACTTTTGAGGCTACAATTTTTTTAAAACTTTCTATTTTATACATTCGAAGGCAATAATACGTCACTGGTTAATTAAACTTTTAAGCAGTCACATGAGCTAATTATATACAAACTCTATTGGTTATTAGTAAAGAAATGTTGCTTTACTAATTTTTGACACTCGAACTAGGAAAATATAATAAATCAACTTTATTGTATAATCATACACCAACATACTTGCGTTGTATCCATCCTGATGTTCAAGTACTAACGTAGTTTTTTATAAATACAATTCGTCGATGATCGTTAACTTGTATTTCTACGAAATAAAAACAAGAATTTGATTCTCGTGTATTTATTATTTCACATATAATTTGCGTATCGTGACAAAAGGACGTTCCTGATTAAGCCATGATTTTTTATTTTCCTTTTATTAGATTGTGTCGTTTGTAAAGCCCACTTCCCCGTAAGTTTTCATCTCCAAAGTTTGCGTTTATATTTAACTTGCGTGTAAGGCTACAGTAGATAGTATTATTCAGATACGCCAGTTTTATTTAATAGTAGTGCTTCAGTCAGTACAGACTAATATTAAATCACGAATAGTTTCGTAGTATATTATTTTATGTAATGTGCATGTTTAAGCCAACCAATGACTCTAGTTGCGTTTTAAATAATTATTACACGTATACAATTATTTTTTAATGTCGAGCAAAAAAAAATTATATTGAAAATTCCATAATTACAATATAACGAAACATAAATATTTTTTATCCTAAAAGATATTAAAAACGAATTTATTTAAAAGCTTGTGTAAACTGCATATGCACTACAACTACTGAACTTTACATTTTTGGTATTAATGACCACTTACAGTACTTGAATTCTCTTCTTTATCAAACTTATATGATAAAAATTCTTATTTTATATATTATAAAACAATCGTTTGTAGTGAGATTATTTATTTTAGTGAGAAATAAATTTTATATGAGAATTAGTTAATAATTTACTGAAACGTTTTGATGTATGCGTATCTTCTTAATATTATATCTCGAAATATAATATGAAACATTATATTTTTCACAAAATCTTACATTAAACATTAATGCAGTGCCTCACTATATTTTATAAGGGAAGCTTAGAGACGTTCGCGTCATATCTGATGACGCGAATTACGAATTAGTTCTAAACTATCATCATCAAATCATTGTCTATCTTATCGGATATTTACGTTGACACTATTAAAGGTGTTATTGATTAGGTTGTAGGCTATTATGTAATATAAAACTAATGCGCTTCAAATTAACTGTTTCTTATATTCGAAGAAAAAATGTAAAATTATATAGCATCCTTAGAGAGTATAATCATAATTAAACAAGTTTAAATAATTTTGAAAAATTTCTGATATTTCATTATCTTTCAACTGAATTTATTAACCGAATATAGTAACTGTTCAAAATTATAATTTATTCCATGAAGTAAATAATATTAAAACTTGAATGTATGGCCAATTTAATGTATTATCGAATTGTTTGGATAATCTATGCAAACGTGTATACGTTCATAAAATTTATTTAAATTCGTTTCTAAATCCATAATGATAGAAAAAATTCAATTAAAACCCTTGATAATCTAATTCTAATATAATAAATGAAATTTAAATTATAAATATTATTTTTTATTAATAAACCTTTCTACTATTTAATCTACAAGCTACGATTTATAATGAAACCGTTTGCAATTCTATTAAATAATTTATAGTAGATATAAAAACATTAAAGAAGCGACTATCAAATAAATAGCTTTAGGTCCGTGATTACATAATTATATCATCACTGATGCACGAATATCGAAATTCACGAATCTTGTTTCTAAATCACCGCTATCTACTTCGATACGAAGTATGCAATATTTACACATACAATAAATAGCGTATGCTAATCTGTTGTTTGTCCATTCCCTTGATAACACGAACTCACAGTATTACTTTTTATAGCAAAGATAGCCACGCGCGAAGAATTTTTACTGACGTGGGCCAATCGCGCTTCTTCTGGGTTTTATTTCACATATTGAATAAGAATAAAACACGGAGAATACACGCTAGTAATGAAAAATGACGACAGTATGTGTAGAACTATTGTCACAGGTTCTGCGTGAGACACGATAGTGCTATATTCAATTAAGGTGCAAAATAATGCGCACGTATACTCAGCGTCACGCACACTATTTCGTGCTATCTTCATATAAAACTTTTTATGTGCTATCTATCAACCCGCATATTATTTTAGGTACTCTTGTTAGTTTAATTAGACATAAAATTAATTCCAGTGAACAACGTACAAAGTAATATGGGACAGTATTTTCGATGCTTCACCATACATATCCATTCGATACTTTTTGACTAATCTATTCGTTCGTTCCCGGTTAATTTAATTTGTCGAAAATTTATGAATTCAGCACCTGTAAACCAATGTGACTAAATTAATTTTTAAGTTATTATAATTTTAATTTTTTATTACTGACACGATTGCAAATGGAGCTTGACGTTAAAGTTTCAAGCTTAAATTATTTTTTTATTGATGTATTTATACGCAGCAATAATAAAATAACTTTTTAATAGAGAAGCATTAAAACCTTTTTATTGCGTCTTTTACAAATCTTAAATATGTCGCATATATTTACATTAACTGTGACTTATAAGCATTTGTATAAAGTCATTACTTAATATATTTGATTCTGATATTTTAAGGTATTACTCCTATAGAAGCATACCTTACGTAGCTCGCATAGTCAAAGGGATAATTAAAGGAACGAAACGGAAAATAAGTACTAAATCGCGAAACGTCTCTACATTTATGTAAAACTAGTAATTTTTAGTTTAAATAATTTGAATCGAAGATAACGATAGTCGACTATCGTTATCGTTATTGATGGAATCGTTAGTGCTCTCCAAAAAAATTCTATCACAATTTTATTTTGCATTTTTATCGTTTTTTACAGAGATAATTTATAGATTAATCGTAAGCTTTTGGATGCGGAGAAAACACGTTTATAAGAAACTATTAACGTATCAAAACAAGTTTCAGGTAACCTTCTACTAGATTTCCAGTAGGTTTGATGATCACTTTTTATTCAGAATATGTAATGCAAACATGAGAGTGAAGTAAATTTTCTGCTATACATATTCGTAAATAAAATATTTTTAGTACGCTTGTTTTTAGCTTAGAAATAATATTTGCAAGTCATTAATTGAGGCATAAATTAATTATAAATAAGCAAAAATCATTGTAGAATAAATAAAACGGAAATTATCTTTTATGGGATATTTTTTTCTTAAATTACAAATTTATCATTCTATTTTCTTTCATTTTTAACTTTAAGATGATTTATATCAATATCTTTTGAAACGAATATTTTTCAATGATATTTTACGACCGATTCCTGTATCACTGTTTATTAATCGAGATTTAGTACGCTTAGAAAATATAACATTAATAGTGAATTCTATTGTTATAAAAAGTAAAAACATGTTTTTATGCAGTGATAAATTTTCTTGATTGATATATTATTTTATATACGTAAATTCATTGGCTCGATAATAATACGCCGTTCTTTTTATAATTAACTACGCCTCTCGATAAGACAAACATTACAGCTAACTCGTGATATATGCTTCATTATGAAAATTAATGCAAAATGTTCAAGACTCTAATTAATATAACAGCATTAAAATTATCGATAGAAGAAATATGTTAATACATCCTTAAGAGTGAGCCTCCGCACCTATGGAAAACAATTTACTTAGGTTCATTAGGAAACCGATTATCTAAAGCTTATATAGCGAGGCAATGAAATCTTTGTGAAAACTAGGTTGAAAGTAAGCATTCTCTCATCACCCTTACCAACTAGCAAATAGGAGAAGTATAAGAGAACCAGAAGGAGAACCTAACACGTATTCCTATAAGTGCTTTGGACAGAATGGACGACGATGAACAATTAAGTCGACAGGACTTTCTGGAATATAATCAATTCTTATAAAGTCCTATTCTTGATATAAGGCTGTTACTCCACAGGGATGAACGTACCTAAGGTGCAGATGATTTCTAGTTTCAAAGTGTCAATTTGTTTAAGCACCACTGATTAAAGAAGGACCATTAAAGTCGTTTCGTTAATTTGACTAAAACGTTTCGTATAATGTATTAATGAGTATTTTTAGGTACCATATTATAGATACTAAGATTATAGATCTCATAAATCATCGAAATTATTTATTTTCTCTAAATATTTTCTTACAACATTTTTTTAAATAATAAAAGTAACACATTTCTTGGAGTACTTTTGGTGCAGTTTGATCTAATGATTATAATTTTCAAAGTTTTAAGTATTATCAATTCAGAATATACAGGCAGTCTGCTTTGCTCTCTTTCTAAATTTTACCTTTCTCTAAATTCGTCAGTGCAATATCATTGATCACTAGGCATGCACATGAATATATCTTTGCTAGGAGTACGATGTTTCGACGTCGTCGTTTATATGTATGCACACACAATTACTTACATTTGCTACTTCAATACATAAAAATATAATTTTCCGAGACGCAACTAATGCACTTAGCGTTGTCATCTCTCTCTCTCTCTCTCTCTGAAAGAGAGATAGAGATTGTGATAAGGATAAATCTACTCTAATGAAAATGGTAACATTAAATATATGTGCAAGGTATCGATAAAGTACCAAACTAATTCATCATATATTTCTGTTGCAGTTATTTTATAAAATATAAATTTGTATTTACACGGTTCTTAATAAAATTCATTTTGAAAACGTGTAAAAATTTTTAATTTTAAAATTTCTGTCGTTGTTTAACACATAGTAAAATAGAATAAAGTCTTTGAGAATTGTTGAAAATTCTTAAATAATTTATCAATTCAATGCTTAGAGATATTTTATATGTTATTATTTAAACAATTCTTTTGCAAGAAACGCGTATATTTTCAAATTATGTCCATTTCTTTTGTTTTAAATGAACCTCAAATTTTTAATTATGAGGTGTTTTTTATCGTAACTGTTTTCATAAAACGTTCAACAGGTCACAACGAATTTTACTTTAAAATCAACTCAGTTTTAAGGATAAAGATTATTCCGTGTGGGTTAATTTGGATTGAATTCATAAAAGTCTACTCTTATTATATAAGTTTCATTTGCTTATACTTTTTTTTATATATGAGATTACTTATTTTGAGAAAAATATATGTAAATACCTAAAAGTAAGAATGTTCTTCAATTTTTGCTAAATAATAACTATTTTGTAATTTTATTACAGCATAACATCATTTAGTACATTCGATTAAAGTTATGAAATACATTATTTTTTCGTTCTAAGACTTATATTGAACTTAACGATTGAATAATATCAGTGCCATATATTTTCTAACTATAATTAAGATATATTTATTATGTCGTTCACATTTTAAAACCTATTTGATGATAGTATTAAATAGTACGTTTTTCTGTTTTAAACAAAGTACTTGTTTCAGAAAATTCATTCTCTATTTCAAGATAAATCACATTTAGGGTGCTATTTTTTTATTTATAATATGATATCGTACGGATTATAATTATCTTTCATGTTTATATTCAACTTTTAGTACGTAACAAATTCCGAGTAATAATATACACAATTGCAACAAGAATTTTTATCATTCCAATGCACTAACTTAAATAGTTTAGTTGATTAAAATAAAACAAAGTGACAATGAAATCATGAATTCCGTAACAAGTCTAATAACTCATTTAACCGTGGAATATTTTATTAATTAATTCAGTAACTACATGTAAATTCTTCTACGTTAAAAAATCTTACGTTTTATCGAAAATGTGCCAGAAACAGATAATTCCCAAGAATCGCGTAATAATACGTGTACATCCTTCGTTACGCGTAGCCCTGACAATTATTAAACAAAAATTTCATAGAGAGACGAAGAAAACAAAAGTTACCGATCCAAAAGAAGCTGCGAAGAGAGAGAGAGAGAGAGAGAGAGAGAGAGAGAGAGAGAGAGAGAGAGAGTGATATACGAAAAAGATAAAAAAGAAGACCGGCTACGACGAAGATGGGCACAACAGAGCCACGTATACTCCACGACGTCAAGAAGAAGTAAGCAATGCCGAGAACAAACGAGATAAAGACAAAAATAGGCAGAAAAAGAGAGAGTAAGAGAGAAAGAGAGAAAAAGAAGTGCCATCGCGCCGGAGACCTACATATTTCGAGCGCGGGGCCAATGAGACGACGCAATGTGGCGTATATACCGTTCTCTTTCTCCGGAGCAGGAACGACCAACAGAGAGAGAGAGAGAGAGAGAGAGAGAGAGAGAGCGCGTGTGTGTGTGTGCGGGAGAGAGAACGAACGAGGAGAGCAGTGGCTCACTGGCGAAGCGCGCGCCTACGAACCTCCAGTAGTTCGCCGGCACTCCGCCAACGTAGAGGTCTTTGCTCGACAACTTGCCTCCGTAGCACGTCCCGCATCACCTTCCACGTCGCCATCGGCACGCACACGCGCTAGCACGCAATCCCGCATACGTGGACAAACTGTCAGCACTCGGTTCTCAGCCCCGCTTTTCCCGTCCCATTTTCTTATTTTTTCTTTCCTTTTTGTTTCCTTGATTTTCCTGGTACGAGCCCGCGACGATGGCCGCTGGATGTAACGCGCTGATCGCGCTCGCGACGTACTGCTGCTGCTGGTTGATCGTGGCCTCGGCTGTGGAGTTCAAGGTGGAGAAGGTCTACGTGCCCGAGGTGTGCGACGTCAAGTCCAAGAAGGGTGACCAGCTGACCATGCACTACACCGGCACGCTCCAGGACGGCACCAAGTTCGACTCAAGGTCAGTGACACAAGTTACCGAGCGCGATCGCCGCAGCTGATCTTCGGGATCGAGGATTACGCGGAAATCCGTGTCAAGGCAGATCGGTGCAATTTGCAACTTTATTTTATGGTTACACGAGCAACTCGATCGCCTTATCGACATTTCATTCGATCGAAGCTTCTTGAAATATGTTTGATTGTAGATCTGATCCTCTGCAGCTCCGCAAGATCGTTGGGAATGAGTCCTGGTTGAGACTTTGTCTTTTTTCTTTGGGTGGGATCGTTCGAGAATTGTATGTTTATTATTGGTTCCATGATGTTTAAACACGTAACCGATTTTTTACACGAAGTAAATTGCGTGTGCGATTATAGTACGGAAAATGATGGGCAGCTCGAGATCTTGTAACATCGAGCACCCTTATGTATAAAATTATTAGTTATACATAGGCTTACTTAATTTATAGTTTCATTTGTCATATTATTATTACATATTATTATTACAAATTCATCCGATGAAAAAACGTTTCTTAACTCGTGATATCTAAGGTTCGTACAAAAAATTCAATTTCATTTCAAAGATTGTTTAACGTGATTTTAGTGAAAAAGTGTGTTTTCAAATCAGCCATTTGCTTTATAAATAACAAAAAATTCTTTGAATGTGAATGAAATAGATGTTTCAGTTTAAAATATTTTTTAATTGTCTATTCAATGCCACAGGATATTTGTTCCATCAGTTTAAACAAATCCAACTTTGATTATTTATTATTATAAAATAATCAACTTTCTTGTTGAAAATCCTTTGAAGTCGTGAAAATTACCGTTACATTCCAAAAATATGTATCTGAAAATTTATTGATATCTAATAATACGTTTTAAATTTTACGGTTCATAATGATAATTTTAATCTAATGTGAAATTACCTTGCAAAAATCTGACTTGAAAATTTCTCCTTTCGGTAATATAATTTTGACCGATTCTAGTTTTGGAGTATAATTTTCTGACAAAAGTGAAAGTCAAATAAAATGGTAAAAATATGACAGAAAATAGTTACTTCCTTAAATGACATAAAATTTCATTGTTATATAAGAAACGCACAAAACGATTTTTTTTATCCAACAGTTTCCAGTATATGTTCATCTCACAGAAAGTGAAAATCTTGACGAATCTCGAAATCATACTCATGAAATTTAACAAATTAAGCACAAAAAATATCCTTCCTTTTTTTAGCATTCGAATATTATTATCTAAACTTCTGTACACGAAAAGTGATCTAGAAAAATCTCATAAAATTCCTGTGTATACAAGAGATAATCTCATTCTATTTGAAAAGTAAAAGTATCGACGCTACTGCTACTGCAATGAACTTGAGGTGATAGATTTTCCATTTTTTGTTTCTCGTATTCAAAGACTAGCTTTTTTTCTTGTACTTTTTTTTTCGTATCGTGTAGTTAATTCTTCGGGTGAAATTCAGGTAACAGAATATAATAAATAAGATGTCCACGTCGACGATTATCTACGATATTAAAGGCCACGTGACTGAGCCCGATAATAAACCAATCAAAGGAAAAGGTGTATATTTCTTTTAACGACTTACACTGGGAAAGTATTTACTACAGTGTGAAAAAATTAAAGTTGAACAAAAACTATGCTTGAGCTAAAGCTATAGTTAAATTATTTTTAAAGGTATAAGGTACGATTGCTGAAAAACAATTATATTATACGCGTTTGAAAGCACTCACAAATTAAAAATATCACTATATCTATAAACGTATTAGTACGTAAAGATTTACTATATATTCCATTAATACTGTAAGAAAAAATTATATTAAATGAAAAAGTTACACTTGTACAGGATCCTTGACCATGTAAAAACTGCAGCAACAGCCGACATAAGTAACTGTACGATTATCTTTCGCTACGAAATAGCAAAGTTGATGATGCGATCATCATTTACCGACCGACAGAAGAAAGGAAGAAAAAAAGAGCGAAGGAGAAAAAGAGAGAAAGGAAGGTGAATCCGTTCAATGCCTCCATATGGAAGAGATTTCTTGATGTTTTCACGAGAAAAATAGACGATGAATGCAAACGTACGTTCAGTTTAAAAATATTTCCTGGAAGTCAGTTTAAATTATGTTTTGAAGTAAGTTTTATCGTGAAGGAGAAAAATGAAAGCGTGTTGCGAAAGTATCGCTAATAGCGACTTTATTGTGTGACATAAAATAAGAAGTGATTTGTTGCAAGGTGATTAAAGATAATATTATTTCATTTAAAATTTCGTTTATTCGCATAATTTTGTTAACTAAAAGTAAATACTTTATAGGAAGACTTTACACGTGAAAACTAAATTAATATAAATCTAGTATTCTATGAGTCCTTGATTTCATAAATTTTACGAACAATTAAGAGTATATGAATATTCAGTATGATTTAATTGGTGAAGTGCTTTATGATTAATCTTTAACCTATACTAAATAATACTGAATTAATATTGAGTAATTAATAAATTAAGTTTGAAAATAATCCATAAAGTAACAACGACTTTTATTTCTTATTTCTTATTTTAAGAATATTTTTAAAAAATTACAAGTTTGTTTCAAATTCGGTCGAGATAAATCAAAAATTGTAATCTATTACTAACTATATTTGTGAAATATTTGTGAAATTTTGGCATCGATGACCTCTGTATCTCTTTATTAATGTATTATTCAATTATATACTGAAATATTGGTTCGGAATGTAGAATTAATGAACTGATTGAAATACTTGAATATCTATGAAGTGAATACATTATTTTATTTTGTAAATCACTACGATTGTGAATAGTTGAATGATAACACCGTACTGTTTTTATTAATAAATGAATACGTTAAATTTGAAAATTATATATTTCTGCCAAATTAAGTGGTAAATTCCACTTTTCATCATTTTGGGAACCATCAAACACAACAGAATATTTAAATTGGAATACGTGGAAACGTACTTCACATACTTTTCGTTTGATAGATTTTCAAATTCTCGTAAAGATAGTAATAATATAGATGAGATAAAATTATTATTATTAAAAATAACGAGTTCTTCATTGGTTCAGTTCTTTCTTGTACTATACGTCACCAACATTTCTCTCCTCATCCATGAATTTGAGTAGATTGTTGTCATCAATGCGGTCTTGCTTTGATATTTTTACTAAGCACAACGTATGGAAAGGAAGTCAGGAAATTTTGACTGTGCACGGAGATGGAACTTGAAAAACTTTAAACTATAAAGAAATTAATATTCCGTGGCAAATTAATTAAAGCACGTACTTATAGAAAATCGATATTTCTCTCTTCCTGCTGTCGGTATATTACGCGCACGTTCATATTTGTATAGAAAATTTGATCGATTTTGAAGTATTATTTTTAGATTTGTCAAACTAAAGTTCTACTGTAAAATTTAAGATTTTAGTACGATTGAAAAGTAATATGAATTAGGTAACGTAATTAAACGCTTCTCGTTGAATTAAATAACGATCTTTCCAATATCACATGATTTAAGTTCAGATTTAATTTTTAATTGAATAGCTGTATAAATTTCACGATACATTTTCCATTTATCCAAAATGTAATTTGATCAACTAACGTATATTTAAATTTGTATTTTGTGTAAATCAATTAGTAGAATATTCATCTGATGTATGTTCAGTAATGCATGGAAATGAATTATACATACACGTTATATTAAATTAAAAATTTATATGTATTGGGAGGGTTTTAATGCTGTATGTTCCATTTGAACCTTAAGAGATATTCATGAAAAATATACCACACTTATTCATTTTTATATTTTGATATAAAGCTTAATCTAGAACGTTTTATTTTGATAGAAATAATAGTTGTGAAAAGCGAAATGAGGTACATGAAGGTACCAACAATGAAATTGTCGTTCTATTGAAGTTACTAGGAAAATATTAAATTCTTTCATTAAGAAAGGCGAAAATTAGTTATCAGTTAAATTGAAGTCTATTGTAGAAAATTTGAATCCATAAATTTAATATTTTCAAAGGAATAGTTTGCAAATTAACATTCATTATAACAATGTCATAATACATAGTTCAAATGTCTTTTCTTCATTTTTTCCAAGCTATCCAACAGGTATGCCTACATAATTTAAATATCCAACCAATTCATAAGCCTCTCACCTTTGATTGATACAAAATTTTACACGTCTATTACTTCATTGTAAAAAAGAAAAGTAGTTTTTAAATAAAAAATTTTTCTAAGAAATAAAATTAATTTAAACTTATTGTATGACATGCTCTCTGCTCCCTTTAAAACTATTTCGGTATAAGAAAAATGCAAGTTGAGCACAATTGAAGGCATAAAGTACAACTTTGCTCCAAAACTGCGAGTAGAAATATCTTCGTAAACGACCCAAAATTCGATGGTAAAACAACCTTATTAAATAAACACCACCGCATACACTTTCCTTACCTGTGTCGCTCCGTAAGTACGAGAGGAGTACAGTCGCCCTTGTCATAAAACTCGGTTCATTATGCACGCATACATAGAAGAAATATAGGTCCGAGCATGCCAAATGTGTGTGCTTTTCTGACTTTGAGTAATCGCCCGTATTGCTCTGCTGTTCCCCTCCTACTGTGCCTCCTTTATTGTTGCTAATAGAACAACCTCTCCACAACAAATCTCGAGGGTTTTACGAGATTTTTTTTCCTTCACACAACTTCTACACTTCTTGCAACGTACCGAATGACGATACACAATATGCGTTTATAAGTGCGAAGCGAGGCTTCAGTCATTCGAGGCGAAGAGAGTCGTTCGTGCCTACGTCGAGCTTCACAAAATTGCTCTGCGCCGCCGTTATAAGTACCGTTAATTGCTTTCTCGGACTGCAAAATAACTAGAGGGAAAGAGAAGGAGAACAGTTACACATGCTAATCTATATATGTACTCTTTCCAAATAAGCTTGCGTGCATTTATGGACGATAGCTAGGCATAAAGTATGTAATTTCTTCTATAATGTAACGGTCGTAGCGCAGCTAGAAGCTAATTATATATGTTTTATCTGCATCGAGTTATATCTGCATTTTAATACAGGTATTCAATATTTTCAAGTTGACGTGAGCGGAACGTCTTATTTATATAAAGAAAAAGTGAACTTTTTAACACACAACCCAATTAACTCGTGTAAACAAATGTTTCTCTTTTAATTATCGAAATCATTTTAACAGCAGACACTTGTATTTTCTTTATCCTGATTTTTCAATCGTAATAACCTTTTATGTGCATATCCAGATCCGTATAAATAACTAGCAGTGATTATTTTCTCCGTCTTTGCATCTCTTTAATTGCAAAGTCTTCTCCTTTTCCTTTACTCAGCTTATGAAGTATAATTATTGCGCGAACTGGTGCAGACTTTATTTTACTTATTGTAATGTGTCAGTCTGAATAAGTAAGGCTAATTATAGTTCTTTGTATTACGGTTGAGCTTATTCTAGGGTTATTTTTATGTTGAGTTTCTTTAACTTCAATTAGACTAAAGACTTCTTAGTAAATTTTACTCCTAAATAAGTTTTAGCACTTTTTGGATTAAGAATTTCCTGTTATTAAAAATTCTTAATGATTTATTATATTTTTATTTTAATTTAACTTGAAGCTGTTAGAGTTTAGAGTAAACTGATGAATGGATGAATTAATTTTGTCAAATTTATAAGTTTTCGTATGATCAAAAGTCAAATAATATATTTCCAAAGGAAATAGTATTATTATAATTTTAATTGAAATATTGCTTACTAGTTTTATTAGTATCCTTCTATCTGATAAATGGCAGCGCCAATTCGGAGACGAAATTTATTCATCGTGTAAGCAAAAGAAAAAAATTTATCAAATATGCTTATTAAGTGAAATATTAAAATTAAAATTTTCTTTTATAATGATGATTTCTTTGTTAAGTGTAGCAAGCCAAATATTTTTGAATGTTATCGAGAAAAAAAAACAAAGTTAATAATGAGTTGATTATAAGTTCAGGATTCACTGTATAATTTCTTACAATAAAACAGTCGGTCTTAAATAGATGATGCACACGATCAACAATTTAAAGTCATATTTTTGAAATTCTTCACACAACCATGAATGAATTGCCGTATTAAAAAAGCAAGTATATCGAATCTGTATCACACATTTCGGCTGTAAATACATGCAATTAATACGAATTATGAAGAAATTGAAATATACATGTGTTCAAAAGTGATGCGATGCAGTTAAGTTCGCCAGTATCAAAATTAAAAGCGTGCATGTCGTGAGTGCATTCAACAGACTTGGAGCGACACGCGATAGAAGCTAAATAACTGCATTGGATAGCGAATACGTAGATCCATTTGTACAGACCAGAAGCTTCAACCTCGTTTAAGCCACACACATACCCGCACAAGTTTTCACATACAGTCAGACACAGTTTCGAACCAGAAAACACGTGCGGTCAAAATTTGCGCGTCTCGAGAAATTCACATATACTTTTATTTGTGCATGGTACTTTTGCGTGAGCCGTTACATCCGTAGCGGGCGACACTTGCTCTCTTTTTAATGCAGTTCGCTGAATGCGATGCCAGTGGCGTCGCGATCATGTGCTATGGAATTCATGACGCGCAGAAAGAGGTGCGAACGCGTACGGGAGAAAAGAATCGGTGCAAGAGTAGTGCTTCGCACTCATTGTTCTTAAAATAGAGCGAGTGAGTTTTATAGCACTGAGCAGGTTTATAAAATTTCGCTTTTACCCAGAGTATTAAAAGGAAAAGCATTTCTTTATCGTTCGTTTATTCCTTAATTTGGATTTTATCGTCCCATATGTTTGGAAAAAATGAAATTGAACCTCATGAATAATTGTGATTACGATTGCTTTCGATACGCAGTGCCTGACAGAGTCGTTATTTCAAATAATAAAAATTCCACGGACTTATACTTAGAATGAAAATCTATTATTCAGCCGATAAGTTTCATAATCCTCGAAACTTGGAATTCTTATAAATCTGTCACTTGAAAATTTCAATTTATTGCGAAAACATTACAAAACTGAAGGAAACTGCTTTACGTCCGCATCTTAAAATTATGCATCCTCGTAGAATAATTTTCTATGGATAAATAATATGGTATTCCTTTAGCGATAATTTTTTACGCTAGTTTTTAAGCCTTTGATTATTTAAAGTAAAAATTTGTATCTTTTGGCCGTTTTTCTTACTGAAGAATAAAATAAAACAACACTAAGGGTTACAAATTAATGTGCCCAAGATAAAACTACGTATGTTCTCGGTATATTAAAGTAGTTTATTTATCCTAAGATCGTAGCACATTTTATTTACGAACTTTAGGGTGCTTTGTAATATAATCAAAATTGATGAACACATAATGTTCGGAAGTTTTTGTAAAGTTATTTCGTACCCATGGTATCCTTTGAGATTGGCGACATTACAAAAAGAAACTTTAACTGAATATGTAAAACTTTTGTAATTTAAACTTATTTTGAAAAATATTAAAATAACTTCTCTTCAGCTTAAAGTCCCGATTAATTTTATGAATATTAATGAAAGTCGAATCTGCAATTTAACTTCATTTCACAAATATATAATTATTCTACTTATTGTCCTTGAAATCGGCTTTTCTCCGGTATGCCATATAAGCTGCATCGGCGTGTAATTTCTTCAATGCCCGTTATTCTTATAATATGATGACATTTTAGTTTTAGTTTTATTATTGGTAATATCAATAAAATAGTTTCACCAGTTTGACCTCGAAGATTAAATTTACAGTGTTTACCGAATGGTCGGCTGTTCAAAAAGTTCTCAGCATTATATGCTTACACTCGCCTACCTTACTTTATTCTAGGAATATTTAATAGGGTGTTGTTATTAACTTTTATGTTTGTTCACTTTACACGGGCAGCACGATTATGAACACTAATTAAACTTTTTCTTTTAATTTTTCTGTAATTACTGTTTACCTCTTTAATTAGCTACTTAATACTATGATTAAAAGACATGTATCATTAATTTAATTTATGATTTTATAGCGACAAATGCTTTATAAAACTTTTCTGCTATAATGCATAAAATCTTATAATTATAAGCGACTTTAAAAACAGAATTATTTGCCGAGTTAAATTTTTAAATTTTTCATACGCCTTAAAATATTATTTGCGCGTTATACAAATGCATTTTAATCAGCGCTAACGATTGTTAAACTTAACTTCCTATTTCCGTTCTATTTTCTAACGCAGCTGTTTACTTTAATTTTATCACCACATCACATGTACAACAGTAATATTACGTTTTAGTTTCTCTAGAATTACATCGAGCAAAGACTGAATGTCAATTTGAAAATTCTAATTCTTTAAGGCGGACATAACCGATAGCCTCGAATTTTTGACTCTAGCACACAACAACGCTGACCAAAAGGACATACACCAATGTCTGCGTTATCCGCTTTCGTGCCGAGTCAGATATCTCCAACGCCTCTCGAGAGATACGACGAGCCAGAGAAAAATGGGGAAGATAGAGGCTGAAGGCACCCCTCGGGCATTTATATACATTCCTGTCAATTGCGTTTCCGAGAAAACTGCTCCCATCGTCTTCCTTTCTTTCCGGTATACGTTACTGTGCGATGAGAAGCGCTCTAAGCTTTATTGAGAATCGAGAGCTTCTCACTTTTCGAGGCCTAAAACTTTGCTGATGCTCTTGCCGTATAAATTCGTGCCAACAAATTCAATATTGAGATTTCACACTGTTTCGATAGTACTTTGTAGAAGCCGAGGCTTGTGTTTTTTAATATATATATAAGGAAGAACTGTCAAATTAAATTTAATTGTGTCAAGTACAGCTTTTAATTATCGTATTTTTTTCTTCTCAAGATTAAGTTATAAAAAATCGTGCTTGTAATTTAATTTATAAATTTTTATAAATATTTGTTTAAAGAAACTATTATTATTTGAAGAAAATTTGTACAAAAAATATCTATCCATCTAGCATATTTTCGATTATTCAATTCGTTTAGATGCAGTGAAAAGTTTTAGCAGGTAAACGTAATTATTTTAATTGAAACTATATAAACGACAATATAATTTATTTAGTATTTTTATGGATTTTTTCTACTTTTATTGAATTACTGAAGTTTGACTTTAAAATACTGTTATTAATTATAAAAGAATACATGATATTTATGTATGAAGTGAAATATTAAAAGGATTGCCAATATCTGATTTATACAATGTCACAGATGGCCAAATAGATATTAAAATTATTATATCATATTTACTTTAATTTATACATAAAATATATTAACTTATTTGATACCTTCTGGTGTTTTAAATTCATAAAGTGATTAAATTTCATTTTGATATTTTCAATGACAAGTTTTACGCGAAAGTTTTAGTTTGCTCATGAGTTTTTCTACATGTTATTTGGACTTGTAGTTTTTACATCCGAGAATTCTTTCCAGTTGTCTTATAATTTAGTTCCATACTTCTAAAGTATACCTTACTAATTAACCGATCAATCATTAATTTTATTAATAAGATAGTCTATCGTTCTCTTTCTCGGTTTAGCCTACATCTATCCTTTTATCTATCAAGTGCGGTATCTCACATCTCTACTTATCCCTTTTTATCTACCAAGATACATACTGTCAAAGCTGAAACTTAATTTCTAGTAAGTATAAGAATATAGGGAAAATCTGCAAATTGAATTTTCACAATGTTATCTTTAATTAAATCGATAGCGAAAGACTTTTGAGAGTAAATTGTTCGGATTGAGAACTAGAAATTTATTGATACTCTGGAACATTTTCTTAATTATAGAATAAGAAATATATCAGGTGGTAGAGTGATATTTTTACAATATTCAATGCAAATTTGGATATTTGAAATTGTATATAATACTTTCACAAAAAATATTGCCTTAATTGTAATTATGTTATAACGATGATAGCTTTAAAGCACACTTAAAACAATTAAATTATTAGTAAATTTTTTCAATTTTAACGGTGCATTTGCGTTAATAATATTCACCCAAGCAAAAATCGAAACAGTTCATAAATTATCGATTTTTCTTTGAAAAGAAACCAACAGGATAACGTAGATTGAACAGAGAACTAGAGCTTTCATCCTTGGAACGCAACGTCAATGCGCACACAGAGAGAAAACAGTGCACTTCCACGTAAACACAGGCAACCACGCATGACATCTGCAAATTATTGGGTCAAGAAACTCCGGTATTCGTTTGGAAAAAAGAAGAAACACCGAACTTGCGCACACTCGTCCTGAGCCCAGGTTACACAGAGGCCAGTGAAGCCAATGCGAGTGCATTAATTAATAGCCTCCAACTCGGTATACCACTCGTTATCGTAACGCGCACGCGTTCGTTTCACATTGCGTGATATATACGCAATGTACTCAAAAGAGTCAATTTGTAGTCTGGCCGATACAATGGCGATACCCAGATGTACCGCCGCAACATACGGTCTTTCTGGTAGGAGCGCGCCTCGCCTCTTTACGTACCTTATGGGACAACCCTGAATAATTTTCCAGTGTCCACCTCCTTTTTGCATCCGATTTCGCGAAGTGCGCTGTTTTACGATTTATTTTCCGTGGCCTCTTCTACGTTTTATCTCCCTCTTTTTACTTATTTTTTAACTTTGTTAAAGCGGTACTACGCTATTGTTTCTTTCAAGCACACGTTGACTAGGCTGTTTAATTACAGTTTAATTAGTCGCTGAGATATAACGATGGTGATAACGACCATATTATTATGTACCTATAAAATATCAGACAGTGATCGATGTGACGAAAAATTAAGATTCCTCCTTGACAAAAATTTAATATATATTGCTTATTCAAATTTTATTTATTATATTATAATCTTTCATTTTATTACAATTTTTTTCGAATAAGGAATATTGTTTAGAGAAATATTAACAGAATGAAGTTGATCTTTGTTATAAAATACGATTAAAGATAAGAATAATTAAAATTATCATACAAAGCTGCACTGCGAAATTAGATGAATATTGAATAATTGTTAGTCTTTTTTTCGTTCAGTTCTTGTATTTAATTTACTTTATTCGAAAGTAAGAGTGGGTTGCAGTTATAATAAATAGCTAAATTACTACATAAAGTGATAATTATTGTACCCAAAATATCTTATGTCTCGTGTTAAATTCTATTTAAATATATTATGAAAACCTGTTAAACATTATTCAGTTGCATTTGATGAATATACATTTTTATTTTTAATTTTCTTTCATTCCATTAAAAAATGGTATTTTAAAGAAATATGAGAGTTTCGTGAAGCTATTTACACGTAGTAGAATTTTCTCACGTTATATACCCGGTATAAACGAATATATAATAGAAATAAATTTAAAAACTGCAAGTTATAGTCATGCTCCATTCTTTTTGCAAATGATAAAAGTTTTGTTATTTATTTTCAAAGTTTATAAATGTTGATAAGATTTGTAACAATAAGAATATTTTTGACAATTTTACTTTTTTATACAATATATCTATTTCAATAATTAATTGTAACTTTTCTTTGTATTACAGGTGAGCTTTAAATATTTTCATTACACTCAATTTTTAATGGGGATAATTTCCAATGTAAGTATTATTGTTTGTCCTACCTGATTTATGTACGTGTAGAAATTTCTAATATACTGAATTTCTAATGAAACACTTATCTGTATGAATATATATTGACTTCAGCCTCAAAATATATGTAAAATAATTAATTATCTTAAATTGTAGGTGTAAAATAAATATGAATTGTTTATGTCTAGCATTTTTTCTTCAAAATTATTAGATTAATTCAATATTATTAGGTGTATCTATTATCTTCTTTAAACGGACCATAATTATAATAAGTAAAGATAAACAGATACATATTTATGAAAAATGCATTCAAAATTATTTAAAAAAAAATTAAAACTTTAAAATGAAATTCCTAAGAATCAAATATTCTTTTGATGAAAGTAAAGTATAATAATGAGCAGTAAATAAAAATATTAAATGTAATTTTCTTTCTATTGGAGATAATTAAAATTCAATTTAACAAATCCAAAGTCGATTCTGAAAAATAACTTTCACGGCTTTATTTTAGCACCAAGTAATTTGTAAATAATATTATATAACTAATAAACTATTTGAAAAATAATCAAAAAACACTTTTTAAATTGCTCTATTTTTATGAAAGTATTTTATGATGCATATATTCTAATATTTCAAAATTATTAAATTTTTTTACTTTTAAGCAAACCTGAAATTTCTTATAGAAAAATATTGAATATACAAAAAATATTTGCGCATAATTCTGTATCCGAATCTTAATATTCAAAAAGTTATCATATCCTATTATTATTGTTTCATATACGGATGATATGAGACACTATTAATTAAGAAAAATCTAAACGTAATTGAAATTTTTTCTTGAAAGATGTCAAATAAAGAAAAAGACCAAATATGATAGATGTACTGGCTTTAATCAATATTATAAATATTCCATGAGTAAAATCCAAAGCATTTTTAAAAGCAAAGAGTTATCGCATTAATGAGTCACCTAATGATAAAAATTTTGTAGATTTCTCAATGATAAAGAGAAACAGAATTTATAATAGATATCTGCCAGTTACGGAAGAAAACAGGACGCGCGACTTAGATTTAATTAGTGTCACAAGGGAGAGTGACTTGAATTTAAGTTACACTTATTAACAGAAAAAAACGACAACTAACGAGGTTTAAAGAAGTGACCATGATCAATTGGTTCGACGATCATTGCGATAAAAGAAATTAAATTTTTTCTACTTCCTTTTCAAAGAAAATTCTTCTAAAAGTGCATTTATAAAAATGCACGTAAGAATGATTGGTTTACGGCAAACGTGAATGTTTACAAAATTATAATGATATTCAATACTCTACCAGGAGTGAATTTTTGAATTATGAATAAGTTGAAATTTGATTCTACTTTTTAAAACATTAGCACTTTATGCCAAAGTGTTTCATTTTCAAAGAAATATAATGGCCTTGTAACTAATAAGATTTAAGGATTAAATAATATAAAAAAATTTTAAATAAATAACATCGAAGTAAATAACTAGTTTAGATTCCCAAGATTTATAGTTTAATAACATTTTGGAATATCGTAAATACGACGTGTAATAGACTTTAAATCCTTCCTTATTTATACTTTCCATTAATTTTGAACATTACAGAAAAAAAATTTTTTTAAATACAATCTATCTTTCAAATCGATCAAAGTATTTTATGTATTTTCTAATCCAATACTCTTGGCTTGTCCGAATTTTAGTAAGTATAATGGACGCTTGGTGCAATGAAACAGAATAAAATCTAAAATGACGATATTTTTAAATTTGAAGTATGATCGTATCCATAGGTACTCATTTCTTTTCCGATCTATATAAACGTTTTTTACTATAGGATTCGTTGTGAATATCGCTATTTACAATAATATAATGATACCACGAAATAATGTGTCTGCACATGCAGGAGAATTTTAAAATCAAAATTAATAATTACGTATTTTAGTAAAAGAAGAACAGTGTAAAGATGTATCTACATTAAACTCGTGTGCTCAAATAGTTTTTATTTTATTACGCCTGTCGCTAGCACATTACGTTCACAGTCGATCGCTTTCCTTTGTCGATCCTCAGCGGTCGACATCATTTATCTAAGATAAATTTAGAAAAATCGCCTTCACTTAATAAATTATATTCCAACAAATTTTTAAATAATTGATAAGTATACCTGAGATTTCTACTGAAGCAGGCGTAAAGTATAAATATTAATATTGTACATTTTTGAAAGATCTAATCCGATAAACAAACTAAATCGAATGCTCGTTATAAATATATGTAAGGTATAAGCATCAGATATAAGTTGAAAAGTGAGAGAAATGGTCAGAAAGTCGAGTTTTCTAAAGGATATTACAAAATGAAAAAGTTATATTAAAGAGGCGAAAAGTGATCACTTCTCAATGTGTTTTTTCGCGCACGTAACGGCCGAGTTGTACTTTTGGTTGGTTGACTGGCACAGTGGCTTGAGCACCTCCTTCGTGTACCGAACGTGTCTCCCGTCTGCATACACGAGGTCTTGTAATGAAAAGCGTATAAAACGTAAATTAGCCGAGCGTTGCGGATTCAGGGCAGAGAACGGGGATGTCTGCAATGTACGCACTCGTTTACATTCCGAACCTTCCGCGAGAACCTATGCGGTTGTAAATAGAATATTTGCCTGACGAAATGTATGTGAAAGGTGAATTTTCAATTTACTGTCTAATATTGTTTTATCTCTTAACCAGTAAGAAGTTTCTTCGTGGTTTTTAAACGAAACATTTAACCAATTTCGCGAAGAATTTTTGTACGGGATTTTTCATCTTGGTAATAATTAAGTCTATAATTTTTTCAGTAGTATGCGAAATAAGCAACAATTGATATAAATTGTGCACGGAAGTCTATGTATATTATGCAAGAGAATCCAAACGTATATATACATGTACAAAATTTAGAAATATAAATATTCTAAAAAAGAATTTATAAATATTTGGCAACTTTCTTAAGCTTCACTTGATGAATTCGTGTGCGTATGTATCTTAATAATCGTAGAATAATCACTATAATACAGTCAATCAACACTTTGTATTGTTATCTATAAATACTACAAATATGTGATACTATAAATAAAAGTCTTAGGTTATATCTAATTTGTGAATGAATTACTCGCTGTAAAAGATAATTTTTTCATTTCTCCAAAAACTGTTTTAAAGATGCGGTAAATTTAAATTTAATTCTAAAAATATGTAAAGATTTGAAAGCTCGATATTAACGAGGATTTTGCAGGTTAAATGTTGGTAGACCATCCAGTTTCAATCGACAAGCACGTTAATTAAACTCCAACTTACTTCAAAAGACATTTCATTACATATTAATAAAAACACCTTTTATTTTTTACATTGTCTTTCATTAAAAATCGACAAAAAGTATGGTAAAACTAAAAAAATAATCTAGTTCGAATTATTTATTGACTTCTAATTTTTCAAACATCAAGAATTAATTATTTTATTTTATAAAAACATGTTTTAATTGTTGTTGAAATATTTAAACGCAAGATGTTTCGATTGATATGCAGTACGTTTACATAAATAATCGATGAAAGTGGAATGTCAGAGAAATATTATATGGTCTTCTTTAGTTCATGTACTTAAATAATTAAAACCAAAAATCAGTACATTTTATATGAATGTTGATGAATAAGAAATACTCAAAATTTTACGTAAGCTTTCAATGCATAATATGAAAATATTCCAGAAATATAATAATGTAAAATAAAAATTTTACAACATCTTTTCAATGCAGATATAGAATAATATAATAAGTTGGCTGCATCTTACGCAAAATAAATCCATTATCCTCCTTAGAGGCTTAAGCTTACACTTACGAAAAATCTGTTTCAGCAAGTTGCGATTCTCTGTTTTTTTCCAACGTCCGCAAAATGTTCATTCCTCGGTAGTTACATATTGCTTGATTTGCTTCCATTCGTAAAATATCTGTGCATATAGAAATAGGCGCGTGAGTTTCTTCCACCGCGATACACACATCGGCTTTCAGTACATGGAACTTTCAATTAAGCTCGGCATTGTTTCGTCTCGCGAAGACAAACAGGCACGGATGCCATTCAACAAGTCCACAGAGTTACCTCATCGAAAGCCAAACTTTAGCATTGCTTTGTCTCTCTTTCTCTTGAACCTACCATGATGTCGATTTACATCTCTCATACTTTGCATTGTCAGCTCTATGCAAAAGCTTTTCATCCGAGTGAAGCACACGTAGACGCGTTTTGCATGAATACCGCAACAATCGAGTCGTCTGTGCACGAGGCTGGTATTTTCTTAATTAATTGTGTTATTATTTTCGAAAAAGCCAATATACCAGAGTGTAATCTTGTATTTGTAAAGAATGTAATTATATGTAATACGAGGTACAATGTTATACAATAGGATAATAAATTTGCTGCCTGTACAATCGATAAATGTTATGGCGATTTTCAAAATCTTGATAATGAATTGTTTTGGACTTTTTCTGAATCCTTTCAATATTCATCCCTTTCATATTATAACATACGGTATAAATTATTCTTCTGTTAAAGCAAAAAAGCTCAGTCTATATCAGATATATACGTATTAAATATCATTTTCCACTATTTCAAGCAGTATCTTCGTTGCGTTTCTTGAATTCTCCTCGTCTATAACTGTCAAATCGATGAGCTTTGAAGCGTGAAAAGCTTAAAAGAGGATTACATCTTGGATAAGAAAAAAAAGAAACGAAAAAGAGAGAAGATCTGCAGAAGATCTGCTATCGGAGTACAGAGAAATTTGTTTAAGTACGATATATGGAACTAGTGATATTTACGAGCGCGCAATGTATTCATAGATGTTTCCGATGTGCAGACGCGGTGATCCTGTCGAGATTCTTTTCGAGTCCAAAGAGTCGCTATACGTGCACACATACATACATTGACACGCACATATGCACAGGCATACGCGCGAAATATCCATTCATGATTCAAGAGCTGTTGAAGTTAGATTGATGCGCATCACATAAAAAAAAATCTCGAGATCACAAAAGCAAGTTATCGAATGCTTAATATTTCATGAATGTCAGTATTTTTATTTGATAAATTTTAAGTGAATAATTTTTTGTGTAAATTAATGGTTTAAGACAATATTTGTATCTAATAAGTCCTATATGACAGTTCATTCGTGTAAATTATTAAGGCATAATAAATAATTTATGTCTCTACATCCTCTGAATTATCTGAAAAAAGAAAGTATAGTACAAAACTAAAATCATAAACTACAAGAAAAATATCTCATATTTTGTATATACCTATTTATTTTGATCGGTGAAATATTTTTCACTGTGTACTGTGAAATTATTTTATCTATTTCGTCTAATATATCAAAGATTTTTTAAAATTGTAATATATTTAAAATTATCAACTATTAAGAAATCTTACTTCCTTTTAGTATATCTCACTTATTGCTTTAATAATAAAAGAAATAAATGGAATATGACAAAATAAAATCTGATAGCAATTTAAATTAATGTATTGTAATTTACATCTTTGGTGTAAGTAACTAATTCATATTTATAGTTTTTCTTAGTTTCCTTATGAAACATGAAATTAACCTGTCTTTTTAATCAATTTATACAAAGAAAAGTATTTGCAATTTTTCCATTTTATTAGGCAAGTATAACTTTGTATTAAATTTTTAACGCTTGTCACCGATGATAAACATATCGAAAACGACAGTTTGATCGCCACCTTTCTTCCACTCGATCAAAAAAATTTCAATCACGATTTATCGGCGTGTAAACCAAATTTGAGTAAGTACCTCTACATATATACATATATATATAATACACACGAGCATATCTGATGATCCGTTAAGTAACGATATGTCATACACAAATTTTAAACTAAAACATATAAAATGTATATATATTAAAAATTATATAAAATTAAAATCTTGTTATGTACGAAATAAAAGAGTTTAAAAGCTTTCGTGTTTACTGTAAATCTATTATCAATCAATATAAAAATTATGAAAAATTCATAAATTGTATTTAAATTCATATAAAAATCAGATGATATATAAAGAACGATGATGTTTATTTTGTAGGAGTTAATCGCATTTGCAATAGCAAAACATAATATTTTCATGAATAAATGAGTCAGCAATGTGAAATAAAGACAAATTATAAAAGTACAAATCAACACTCGAGACCTATCGATAATAAAATTTTAAAAAGATATTGATTTTATATGGTCCTTTAATTCTATTAGAATGCGACATTGTTGAAGGCGCGGTCTTTCAAAATTTGCCGCACCATCAGTTTTATTGCACGTGCAACGAAGAAACGGGGCTCTGATTTCTGCTTCTTTTTTTAATATCGTATATTATCTCTGGGTCAACTGAACTAACTCCTTGCATTCAAATAGGCTTCAGTTGTTCGTTTTCTTATAACGGATTTTACATTTGAATACATTTAAATTCAAAGTTTTATGTATTATTTACAGTAATTTGAACA
Source organism: Wiebesia pumilae (assembly GCA_018907045.1). Lineage (NCBI taxonomy): Eukaryota > Metazoa > Arthropoda > Insecta > Hymenoptera > Agaonidae > Wiebesia > Wiebesia pumilae. The sequence goes on from JACCHZ010000077.1 coordinate 3,667,911, forward strand.
AATTAAAAACTTGATGAGCATAAAATTTTATGCATACTATGCAAAGAAAAACTTAACCGTGAAAATCATGATTATGTGGGTTGGATAAAATATTGATACATCAAATTAATTTAACTGATTTTATAAATAATCTTTCTCTGTACTTCGGCTTGCTTTGATAAGAAATAATTTAGATAGGTGATTTTATTTGATAATCCAAATTCTTGATGAACAAATTCTTTTCAATTCCAAAGTAATATTAATTTCCTAACAGCGTATCGAAATCAGTAATTCCGATAAATCTCAAGAGTAATATAAATAACAATTAAATGTGTGTCCGCTAACTAGTACGAAATAGAATAACCACATTTTATTGTTTCATGGCTTCCTATATTTATTTTTAGCTGATAGAGCTTTTAACTACGATATCATAAATTATACATTGCTTTTATAGTCGTTTACCAATATAAACTCCACTTACTTGAATCGACTTCCGCTAAGCCATCACCTTTACACGTACATGAAAACTTGAACAAAATCTCGCGGATTTTTCCTTATTATACGTGAAAGTGGTTGACCGATAAAATCGATTCGTCTCTCGAGCAATTCCATTAGCAGTTTCGGTGAAAAAGAGGAAAAGTGAGAGAGAAGCAAAAAGCTGAGAGACTCTCCACTTCGATTCATATCGTTCGCAAACTGACCCGCGAAATATCCATAGATCGCCAGGGACGATTAAAAAGAAAATTACAGGATATTTCCTTTAAGAAATCTCTACGTTGAGAGAATTACCGTTAGTCCTCGAATACTTTAAGAAGCGAGACGAAATTAAATAGGGAATATTATTTGAAAATATTTGCTCATTTTCCATAATATTGCTTTGTTGTTCAAGAAATAATTTTAATGAAACTAAATTATCAGTTTGCGAAATATGAAGGTGTTTCTAACAGGAAACAACGTGAATAAAAAATAGACACTTTACGCTCAGGAAATATGAAATGTTTCTATGCAAATGGGCTAAACCGAGTAGTAAGAGTAGTAAAAATATACGAGAATACATATATGCGTGTAGCGGCATCGTTTGCATATGTGAAAAATATCTGAATTCGATTGAGTTCACTATGTCTGAATAGTCAGCATCTGAGTGTACGGTTCGGTTGCCATTGTATCGATTCCCGATTTAAGCTAGATAAAATGAGTTTACTCATGAGTCTACTATATGCGTTGACAAATATATGTCCTTTTGTTTAATGTATTATTTCCTGTGCAAATGACGAGCTGTTCCGAACAAGTCTGACAAATCGGCTTTTTCCTCGTGCAAATATAAAAATTTGTGAATAATTGTCTGTGCGAATCAAAAATTTTATCAAACAAACATCGGAATTAACATCGTTAACAATAAAATTTATCAATCGGTAATGTATCGAATGAAAACACTTTCATTACATAATTATCTAAAGAAATTTATACTTTATAAAGAGTATGAATCCGACAATCGAGTAGTTCGAGTTTAAGTCTTGATATTATAAGCTTTTGTTTTTTGAAATATTTCAAAAACACGTATTCCAGAAGATGTACAATTTTTCAAAGTATATAAATTTGAAATATTTTTTCATTATTTTCAAGAGGAAAGTAGAATAGTTATCGCATGATAATAATTCATTTATTCGAGAATAGAAATACTAAATAACTATAAAACAGATGCTTTCAATGCTTTCACATATATCGCGTACTCGTCTAAACAAGTTTTTTATAAAATTAAATTATAATATTAAATCTGATTAAAATGTATGTACATTCGCGTCATTCGTTTGTTTCATTCGTTTGTCCATAATTTGATATATTTATATTCAGAGTGAGTAAAATCAATGAAACCCATATGCGTAAAATAATACTCCATTGGTACTTTATTTACATTTTCAATAAAATTATAATAAGTTATGCTTGAGGCGTGCCCGAAAAAGGAAAGTATTGCAAAATTTCATAAAATTTGAAAGAAATTTTCGCTGTGCCGATTATATCACCAAGGACGAAAAAAAATATCGTCGACGCGGGGAAACGCCGATGGGGAACTGGGGATCTTCTGAAAAATCGTCGACATATCACGTCGAAGAGATCGCTCTCCATCAAATATTCATACGGCAGGTAAAATACTCCGATCGACCAATAAATTTAGCGAGAACGTGCACGGAAGCTGAAAAATAATCTCCCGCTCTCGACCACCTCTCGATATGTGGCTGTCTTTTCTACATTCCAAGTGCACTGTATACGAGATCGAAAGATCTTTATCAAGAAAATAAAGTGACCGTCCACTCACGGTAAAAATATAGTACTGATTTGTTCGAATGTAAAAAAAGAAGGTGATATTTATTGCAAATAATTTAAGCCGTTTAAGTTTTAGTGATATTGGGCTGGCAAATTGCGATATGATTGAACGCGTATTTAAATTATGTTTTCAAATTAAATATTCATAATAAGCCTACTTTTAAGATACATTCTATTTTACATATTTTTGTCTCGAGTTGATGATATTTTTCTTACTTATCAAAATTCTTTCTCTGTTTTGTTTAAAATTAATATTATGACATTGGGTGTTTTTTGTTCAAATATTCAAATATAACTGAACAAATTTCGGCCGAAAAATTGTCAACGGGTCTAAAAACGGATCTATCAAATGTTCCGCGATGTTTAGAAGGAAATACGAGTCCAGAATCCGGTATGTGTCATCAACTTCACGTCCCGACTCGTCATTATCTCACATACCATTTCAACAAACTACTTATGAGCCCGAAACTTTCCCTGTGACGCTAATCAACAAAGCATCCAAGAGATTAGCCTTTTCCTTTCATTTCCAGAAAATTTTGCCACAACTCAAAATTCGCGTTAAGTAATTGACTGAGTTGCTTCTGAAATTTCGCGCTTAACCAGCTCAAATATTTACCGGCCTTACATGTCTTCCTGTTGTGCAACGAGTTTCTCTTACCATTGCTGCCAGCTTTTCGAAACTTTCACGGAACTAACCCGGGGCTATCAAATTTTCAACCATCAATTGTTAGAACGGGATGTTGAAATTTCTCCAAGCTTGCGCACTCGAAATGCTTACTCGCGATGTGTTTAGAAAATATATTTAGCGATTACAATGCGTTTTTGCACCGACGAATTTTATGCCACTCGACTTTCAATGGTTCGGCGATGTCGTACAACAATCGTACTTTCGTAACCAACGTTATTGCTTTCAGTATAGTGAAATATTTATCTTGTAGTTTACTTCCGAAGGAGCTTAAATTGCAGTTTCTTAACTGCGAGATATTTTTGTACACTGTACACTTGAAGCGATATTTCTTTTATATACAAGTAATCCGCTTATTATATCTATTAAATTTAGAATTAAAAACTTTCGTGTTAGTTTATTCACACGTTCCCAAACGTATAATTTATAATTTATGTAGATCCAATGAGTAAGAAATTTTGTTCCAAAACTTCGAAATTTAAAGTTTCTAACGTTTTTGATATAAATATTCATAAAATCATCCATCCTTTATTTGCTCCATTCTCTGTGAAATTCTGCAAATACAGAAATATTACTTTTTGCAATTATTCAGCGCTAAACTATTCCAAATAAGAACTCTTTTTGTAAAGGAATATATAATTTTTATATACAAATTTCTATTTAAATTATTCGTTGCACGTGCTTAATACAAAAATTGAATAGAAAATTAATCATTCGTGGAAAGTTTAGGTATTGCGAACGTACTATTATACATTGTATTATATTAAAGTTAATCTTGAATGAATGTAATATAAGAACATTCGAGGATGTAAATCAAATAAATCGCAGAATTGAAATTGAAAAAAACTTCGATAAATTTTTGAGAATGCCAATTGATAGTATAAATTTAAAGGTAGTTTCTTGTATATATTGTGAAAAATAATGAAGTAATATATTATAGTATTTCTTCTTCGCGAAGTGACGGAAAGATAATCAATGACCGACGAGTTTCCGCTTACGAAAATCAGGAAAGATGACGATATCAACGTGAATCATTTTCTTTGCCTTAAGGATTCTACAAGACGCCGATGATCGACACTTTTCATGCTATTTTATGCTGATGCTCGGGCTGATGCGTATCTAGTTTTTATATCAGAATGTACGTAAATATAGTTTAATAGTTGCCGTAAGGTGACAAACGTCTGCTGAATAACATAAATTTAAAAAACTTGATGATTCCTTAAAAGTAATTTAAATACATATATTTATATCGGCTTAAAAGCTCAATTTACACATACTATTTTAATAATAAAATGAAATCCTAGTTATTATTGGACACGTCTTTTATCCGCGTATTATTTATGCACTCTTTTCTATTTTCAGGAAATTCCTGCACTATTTTTCACCATTTTATTATCTCCCAGTAAGATTACCGTGTATTCGTCGATAAGGATTGTACGCTTCACCGGACCGCATACTCATTTTAAAAGCTTCAATATTTTCTCTTTATAAAAATGTATGCCACTTTATCCGAGAAGTGTTTTTTTTCCCATTTTGAAATAATTTTCGGATTTTTCATAATAGCAACCTAAATTACTGGTAATTTCGAGTATTTAACAGGTGTTCCCCTCTTCTTCATTTTATAAACATTGGCAAGTGGGTACAAGTATTTACAACAAATAAAGCTTAAATCTGATTACCTAAATATTTTTATCAATTCAATCTGAAATTGAAACATCTAAATGACGCTAAGTTGTAAAAATAACGAATAATTAATTTTGCTTCAACACCATTCCTAAAGTATTCAATTATATTATCAGTATTCTTTCACATTCATACTAGATAATAAAAAAACGAAAACCCTACATTTTAAAAAAAGCATCTAAATAAATGTACATTTTTCGACAAAAATCGTGTGATTTAAAATTATAAGAAAATTCGCATTTCTCATGAAATTGCCGATAACTTTCTTTCTAATCATATTAATATATTGCTTAAAGTTTCGGTACATAATTATGAATTTTTTCATTTTTTTTATATTTTTATTTGTCAGAAATCATTGAATAAAGTACATAGAAACAATATTTACACGTACATTATAAAAAAAAATTAGCTCAGAAAGTTACCAGTCATTGTTGCTTTATTGTTCGAAGTTTCTATTTCAATTTATATCGAATAATGAACAATTTATATAACGTCGATGTGTATAAATTTTATTGAATAGTCAGGTAATTTTTTATAAAACTTTATATCTGGAATTTATTCAATATACATAAATGTACTGTTCAACGATATTCAGTACCGTTTCATCATTTGATAGTCGATTTTGTACAATAAATTTATCTACAATACACCATTTTAGTTATAGTATTGCGAAAGTATTTTTATGTGATTATAACGGTTAATCAACTTTAATTGTAAACTAATCACAGATATATTTTTAAATCGCTGTGTTCTAATAAAAACTTGTAATATACTGATATCCCAATAAAAATATATAATATTCATATCATTTTTCGATAAAAATTTTTCCAGCGAATAAAGTATTATCATAAAAGTAGTATTAGAATCTTGCGTTAAAAATGGCATAAAATTTGAAAGTCATCGGACATGAATTTTGTTTTAGAATTATCCAAAATTTAAGAAAAATGTAGTTAAAGTACACAAAATGAAATAGGCAATGTATCTCTGTAAATGCATATATATCGAGTTTAATAATATCTTGGGATAATAGTCAAATATATAATATTATCAAGGGCAAATTAAGTGTCCGTATATTATTTTGAGATAATTATATATAAATCATCAAATAAATTTCATTTTAATTTTTCTATTACATAAACCATTTACTATCTTAAAGTGATTTAAAAATTTTAAGTACATTCAAATTATATTTAAAAAAACTTTGATTTAGTTTGCAGATCACTATTTAACTTTATACACATTTATCGATAGTATTCTTATTTGTTGTACATTTAATATGGTATTTCATAAAACATTTAGAATATATCACATTCTAAAAGGAATACTCTACAGACTTATATAATAAATAAAATCTTCAATAATAGTAGTTATTTCAAAAATAAACTTGCAGTTTTTAAATATATCAAGAATTTATTGTTTTCTTTTATAATACTCATTTAGCTATTTCGGCTTTTTTTTGTTTTTAGGGCAGATGGTCTCTTTATATATTGATGATGTAAAAACAGTTAATATCGTTTTAAATTTGTTAATTATATCAAAATATTTTATAATAAATTTTTTATTAACATCTTCAGTAAAGTTTAGAAAATTAAATAATGACAAGCAACAAATTAATTTTATATAATATACTTATCCGGGTGGAGAAATGTTATTTATATATGTATTTTGGTAAAACGTTCGGTAATTGCAACAGCATTTTACGTAGAGAACCAAATATACAGCCAATGATAGCTTTCTCATAAGGAACGAAATTTCGTAAAATATCAGCACGAATAGTGGAATCATTTCTCAAAATAACAGAAAGAAAGAATATGAACTGAAGGAGAAATGAACACGCGTAGTAAAAGAGCGACCAATTCGAAAGGACGAATGATCTGTGCGCGAAATTTCAATGACCCAAATCGAACCAACAATTTTTGGTGCACTTCACCTTTGTCGCTACAAGTGCAGACATACGTTCATATCTCCTATAAAATAACGAGCGTATCCGCATTCCACGCTTGGCCGAACTTTCACATTTCTTTCACGTATCGTATGCCCGAAATAAAGGAAACTGCGCTATTTTACCTTCGTGAACCAATTTGTATTTAAAAAAGAGTAACGAAGGGTGAGATACGGTAGCAAAGATAAATACGAAAAGACGAAATAGGATGCAACCAATTTTACTTTTGACGATTGAAAATATCCGTATAGTTAATTAAATAATATACGAGAAAAAATATCTTCCGGTCAACAATACTGACTTTTATTTTTGAGTTAGCATTATTTATATTAATTATTTCTTTATAGATAAAGATAAGTTCTTTGCGATTTAAGGTAATTCGTACAAATTTAATATTTTACGCTCTTTAAGTGGAATTACATTTATAAAACTCAATAGAATTAATTTTAGTTATTGATAGTTACATAACTTCGTAATAAAATACAAACTGTTTTAGGAGATGAAATATTTAGCAACGAAATTATGTTAAGCTTAAGATTATTTTGTTAATGTTCAAGAAGGTTCAAGTATATTTTAATTTAAATTTCTACATTCTACATTAAAACATGAATAATTATGATTGAGTACATATAATATAACTTGGAAATGTCAATTATGATTATGTTAAGTGATTCTATTGAATATTTTCAGCTAATGCTCAAATGTTAAAAAGTCACTTTTACTTGATTCCGTAAGTTAAACTATGAAAAAATCGTTATTTTTAAGTACAATGGAGCCTTTATTGAAAGCATTATTTTCATAAATAAGTTTCGTGAAAAAAAGTATTATGGTTATTTGTAAATGTAGTAGCATTTTTCTATACAATTTATGAACTAAAATTGAATAAGTTGAATGAGTTGATGGTGTACAACTTAAATTTTAAATTAAAAACCTTTCTAATTATATAATGATGCTAATTGACTTCATTAGACATGTTTTCAAAGTTTTCTTTCATCTTTAATTTGATCTTCTCCTATTATATACTGGTTTCATCTCGTAATATTAACTCAAATAATTAGCAATTTTAGCTGCCTGGAAGTTTTTCGAAACTTGTAACATTTATCGACCATTAATAGTAGTTTTGCATTACACGTGAATCCTTTTGATTGGGTTTACGAAACTTACAGAGACATTATGTGTATTCGTAATAAACCATAATAATACTTAATCTAATAAAGCTACTACAACTACTTTTTGACCTTTAAAAATATGTTTGCTTTATAGATCTAGATTTTTCAAATTAATTCTCATAACAACTTGTAATTAACCAATCGTTCCTTACGACAAAACAACGCTTACAGCACTGTGTATAAGTATGCATCATCGTTTCATAGTTAGTTCTAATAGTACACCACACACGCTTTAGTAAAAAAAGAACTTTCTATAATAACAGGATTGAGCTTAAATGACGGTCAAGCACGACAAAGTATTTTTCTTGTTTTTCACGGTCTTACATTTTGATCGATGTTCTTCGAAAAAAAAAGAAAAATGAAACGAGGAAAAAGTAAAAACGTAAAAATCATTCGTACCTGAGGTAGGCAGCAATTTATCAGGAAATTCGCGCGCCATTGAAAAAGCCATGACAATATAAACGGTGCGCCGCGCGACTTTCTCGCAAAGTCTCGTTACCGCCTCGGGAAACTTTCCCCGGAGTGGAGCCGCGTGCGTGCACAAGTACACCTGGACGGAAAAAATATGATTTTAACCCCGAGCTCTCGAGCAGCCTTCAATCTTCGGGCAGCTCTGTTCATACGACGGTTTCTGTTCTTTTTATTTATCCTGATTTTTTATCTACGCAACGCTACGGGGGACTTATGCACACGCTTATGCATATTATGCAATAAACTGTGCAACGGTCTACGCGTCCTCCTTCTCTTCCGTATTTGTAAAACTTTCAAACAATAGAATCCTGTTACGTGATTAAGCATGTTAACTAAGTTTTTGAAGTTGTGCATTTTTTAACTTTTTTATTCAATTGTATTATAAATGTCGGAAATTTTTGCGAATATTTAAAAGATTTGCTTTAACACGTAAGAATATTTGTACGTATTTCGCAATAATTTCGCAAATTAAGAATGGTAAGAGTAAATTATAGTAATTGTAATTTTTTATTTTTAAAAGTTAAAGAGTTAAATTGAGTTATTTCTATGTATGACTCTGTAATATAAACGATTAATTACAAAAGGTATTAATTTGACTGAAGTAAAACGGAATTTCGGAATTTTTTTATAGTATCATTAAAAAAGTGCAGAAACTTATATTTTCCTTAATATATTTATTAATACTAAAATTAAAAACTGTAAAATATCAGTGAATAATGTGCTTGTATAAAAAATACTCGTGTTATTTCATTCATATTATAAATATAATCGAGAAGGTAGACGACTAATAGTACTACGAGAAAATTTAGAAATTCAAGCCAAATCACGTGAAATTAGTCGTATTCTTAAAAAAAGGATATTTCTTAAATTTGTAATTATATCAAGTTCGAATTATTAAAAATCTTAAATAATAATAATATCATCTAGCGAATCAATAACTGTATGATATTATTATATTATTTATCGGAATAAATTGCAAGTAATTGTTTGACGAAACTTTGACGATACAAAGTTTCTGGTATACATTTCAAGAAATGTTCAATAATGTCGTACCATTATTCAATGCTGATAAAACGAAAAGATCGTGTCTATAAGATAAATCAACTTCAATTTTAGTTTGTTTGAATCTTTTAAATTTTAAATTCCCTGTTGTTTGAAGTATATTCCACTATCGATGTATAATATTTTATTCTCTGGTCGCGGAATGTGATGGTTTGAACTAACGGAGTAGATGATGACCCAAGCTTCTGGGTCTCCAACGAGAAAGTGATTGTACCTTTGAAAGCTTCAGTCCATAGCGACTCGATTGAACTTCATCAAAAGAGATGAGTATGAGATTCCAAATGTGAGCTTTGCTATATATTGAAACAAATATTGCTTTTTGGTTTATTAACCGGACTTTTGATTTTCTCTTCACTACTATTACTCTTAAAGTTGTTACTTCCTTTGTTTTTATTGAATTCTCATTGAAGTTCAAAGAGCGAATTAGCGTTTTGATAGCTTCAATTTTTGTGGTGAATTAGTTTTGGTGAATTATTGCTTTCGTATGTAACCAACATTTTTGTCCTATTACATGAATTAAATTACTCGAATAATATTATTCAGAATAGTAACATTGTGAATAATTCTAATCGTGATATAATAATAATACTTTCTTGACTATTGGAAGAAATTTTATTTTCGTTTACTTTTATTTTATTTTTGTTTTATTGAAAATTTCACTTCTTGTGTCCATTTTATATCTTCTCATATTTATTTATAACAATAAATATGCATTATTTATTTATAATGCACTACTTTATACGTGATTTTCATTAAGTAATAAAGAATATGTATTATTCACATCAAGATAAACAATATCTTCCTGATACGTAGAGAATATATAAGATAAATCTCTAACTATATTATACGAATAAAGAAGAATAATTATTCTACGTAACATATTATGTTTAGATATTATCGCTAATTACTACTTTTAAAGCAACTTAATAATTCTTAATTTTTTCTTTATTTCAGGTAAATTTTTCCGAAAACATAGAGATTTCGTCGCCTGTGATTTTTAAAATGTAAGCAAAAGGTTTTTTAAAATATTTTCTTGGAAAAGTAATATCAGCTCAAATTGCGCAAGAAATAAGCACAAATTGGCTAAAACTTTAAAATATAATCCAAAAGTATAGGTGTAATTTAGTACTTTTAACTTCATTCGAATATGTGTATAAGTCGGAGCGCACAAACTTCTCTAAGAGTATGAAGTAGACGATGAAGAAGACACTCTCGCGCCTGGCAATAAACTTCGTCCATATTCTCCTTTCAAACGGTCGGAAGACGAGCTGTAAAAGGTAAAGGAAACGTTGATTGTAAAAGGGCGTAAAGCCTTACGTCGAGCGCGCCCGTAAATTTTCAGACCGTCAAGAATATGAAGACTATCTGTTCGGATGATGTTCGGCTAGTGTAATGAGAGAAGAATCTACCTGCATTCTTCTTTCTTTCTTTCTCCTTACCTTCTCTGGTTCATCGAGAAGTTGAGATTTATGCTAAAAAGAAAGGGCGAAGGAAGCGAGCAGAGTTATGAAGGGAAGTAAGAATTATCCGCCTCGAGTGTAGGGTTTCCTCGATTCCGAGTGGAATATACTTGTTCATTTGTCGTAGAGTCTTCCCAAAGACAAAGGAGAGAAAATAAATTTTTCTAAATTTGGAGTGAATTTCATATTCTCGTGGATTTTTTTATGAAACTTGCCAGATTGACGTATAGCTTTGGTGTGCGGAACTTGGAAATGATAAGATTGGCCATTGAACGTAAAATATTGTTTCTAAATTTTTCTTTGGCTACGGTAGTTTATGCGAATAATGAACAAAATAAAGGAGATTAATTCATTTCAATTTTTTCAAATATTATGAATGCTTCTACAGGCACTAATAACCTGTTTTAATTTACGATATTTTACATTATGAAAAACAGGAAACCCTATATCAATATCTTTATATATTTCATTATAAAAGAAAGATTAACAAATAAATATTCTTCCATATTATTTATACTGTTAATTAAGACTTCGTATATTTCAGTAGTACTCTACTCACACAGAAAATTTGAAGAAGATAACAATCCGAAAAATAATAATAAAATATTTGTATTAAATACAAAGGAATTCTCTTGAAATTTATTCCTATATTATATTATGTAATTTATATTTAGTATTAAAAACCGAAATTAAGAATAACTAGTTAGATGATTACGTAGTTGTAATAGTTTAGTTTTCTTTTGTCTTTGTTCTCTTCTGAATTAAGAAATAACAATCGAATCAAACTGTTATTTAAAATTTTGTTTCGCAAACATTTTTTTAAATATCACTGGCTTGGAATTTCTAGTTAAGATCTATGTTTTCTAGTTATTTCAAATATTTCAGAAATTAAATCAAGAGAAACTTTCAAAAAGTAGAATTATTTATAGAAAAGAAATGATTTATTGGCTATTAAAAGCAGCTACAAGGCTTGCGATCTCGGCATTTAGTTTGCTACATTTGCTTCATATTTTCATAAAAAATTACTATCTTAATTTCTTATCAAGTACTTTTTCAGATATATTTTCGTGTTCTAACTTTTCGTTCTTATTATGTTATGATTAAGCATAATAAAAAATCTCAAAGCGTAAAATATTTTATAAGATTAATAATAAAGGATTAGAAATTAATTTTATTATTTAGTATAAATAAGTGTTTCCTATAATTAATTTTTATTGAAATATTTTAATGAATTTGTTGCCACTATTTAAATTATCGGTACGAAATATGTAGTGATCTGCTTGTTTATCTCAGCATGAATGCCAATGATGAAAAGTGATTGCTATTTCATTATTTTTTATTCTATTACACCTTATTTAAACTTTTAACTAACAAAGCATCACAATATTCAATCTCAAGTAAAGTTAACGAATTCATTGTCCAAGATAAATAAGTCAATCGCAATAGAAAAAAATCATCTCGGCAAGTTCATACAATGCCACCAATACGCGCTTTCTCTTCGACTCACCTAAAGCTAATTCAAGCGTACCAGTTCGTTTCTAAAGCGATTTCGGTCAAGTCGATGTCCTTCACAGCTCCTTGTATTACTTTGGCTGGTCCTACCGCGAAGGCCGTCATCGCGCTTAGTCGCACTGACCGTTCGATTCTCACTCCCTTTATAGCGAATTTCGCTATGTTGGTGCTTTCGCCTCTTGCCTTATTTCTCCTTTGATTCGACGATCAGATAGAGCTCTGAACTTTGTTACCTCCTCCAATAAACTCGTACTCTTCTTTTTGTTCCCTTCTTTTGCCTTTTATTCGCAGGGCCAGAAGCAAGTAGCGTTATTGCAATTTCTAGTTGTCCTTTGATCGCTGGTGCAGCTCTGAAGAGTTCCTTTCCTCGGTGCTCTAAAGTAAGAAACGAGGAAACAGGTAACGAGGAGTTTTTTACGACATCATCGGTTTGTGATGGAAGTTTTAAATGAACGATAAAAATAATTAGCGATGAAAATGTGCGCTTTATTTACTTGCAGCTAAATAGTACGTTAAGCTGCTTTGAGAACATTAATGTTACTTGCGTGAAAGGATATTTTGCAGTCAAATTATTTGAAAAATTCGATGTGCTTTAACGTTGGCATTTTCAATGTAGCGAATGTTTTCTGAACTCCATTTTCCATAAAACTGAACCTCTGCGAATGTAGTCTGTTCCTTTTCTTTACATCTATTTTGAAAAATCTATTAAAAAATAAATTGTTTTCGAGAGACAGAAGCGAAAAAGGCTTTTCGCCTTAAAGTTTTTTAGCACATCTTTGAAATAATACAACTATAATAAGTTTTCGTAGGCGAACTAAATTGCGAATGCTCCATATAAATTATTTTCAAAGCATTTAATTTTATTATTTTCTTTTATTTTAACGTTGACTCTTTATTATAATACTGCATTTGATTTAGTTAAGCGTATATTCGTTGATCAGTGAACTGATGGATTTATTTCATTTACGATTTGGTTTACATTTACGTTATGGTTGGGAATTATATTTATTCAAATTTAAGATCTTGTTACTAACATTTGTTGTATTTTAATGGACGTTGGAGGAGTTTCGATTCTTAATAAAATCTGGTCAATCGAAAAACAACAATCTAACTCAAGTCTTTGCGAAAGCTTGAAATTATATTTTAACAAGTTTTCTAAATGCAATCTTTAAGAGATCTTTCTGCAGTTCCTTATGAATTGATTCACTGGTGAGAATTCGCTCGTTGCGCAATGATGCGTTGCTCATGCATGTCCATCATTATCAGCGAATGGATCGCGAGAACTCGAAAGAGAAAAATCGAAGGCGCGATCTCGAAGTATTTTCATAAAATCCAAGTGTATGATCTCGTGGACGCGAAAGTCTCACGGGGGAGAAAGCCGCAGTTGTACTGACCGAAGTTCATTGCCATAACCTTTCTTCCCTGTTTCGTTGACCTGCTTTCGTGAGTACAGCCTAGATTCGGACACCGAACTTTTTTGCGGTTAAAACTCCGCCTTTACCGATCCTCAAGTACGCACTTTCGCTGAGCTGAAACCTCAAAGTTACGAGTAAAAATTTGAATACTTAAGTATAACGCATAAATGCATCTATGCGTAAGAGAGAGTTAGTCCTTTTTCACATGTTTACTCTTCCTTCTATTTGTATGAGGCAACATTCAGATAATTAAGTCTAGTATTTTGAATCAATTTGAAAGCATAAAACTTGTTGATTTATTCGATTTCACTGATTGAACATTAGTCTAGAAATATAGAGACATAGAATATGAAGGTAATATAATCGTAATACAAGGACAATAGAATTCAAATTTAAATTATTTAAATTAAATTAATTATTCAGGAAACTGTTTTATTTATATTCATATAAACAAGTATAAATAATTCATGTCAACCTAATTTGTGACATAATTGTAATATTTTTCAGGTATTATAACTGTAAGTATATTTATTTATAACGATAGTTACAGTAAAAAGGTAGTATTAATATTAAAATATGTAATTTAAAATTAAAAATAATTTCCACAAATACCTTTACCATTTACCAAACAGTTAAAATATTACTATTATAATTACAGAATTTACCATTTATTATTCACTAATGAGATCAGTATTAGCAGTGTACTTTGGAAAATATTTAAAAATATATGTAAAAATATCATTTAGAAATATGTTATCGAATAACAAGTCCATTAGAAAAAGCTTTCAAACGTAAAGCTTTATATGCTCAAAGCACAAGAAAATACACTTGTGTAATATCGTATCTGCTAATAAATCATATTTAGTAATCATCCCTGAATATCTACGAAGGGCGATGTTTTATTCTCGGGTTATAGTATTCAATGTTGTGTGTGCACCAACAGACAAGCCTGAACGTGAAAATACGTAATATGTTGACGTTTATTTTTGTACCGAATGTATGCGTAAACTGACAGTCGAATAGGTTGCGTTCGCCATTTATATCAAGCCGATAACTCGGTGTCGATGTCGATGCTACCGAATAAGTATTAAGTCATTGATTGATCGCTCGCATTGCAACCATTTGCATTGCAAATGAATCGACCGTAAGTGTCTTTGTTCTTGTCATGTTTTCAGAGAATGTACATTGTAAAAACGTAAATATCCTCAGAAACCATCATTTTATCTTTATTCGCACTTTTTACTTTCTTTAAATTCAAATTATTATTTTGTTGAGTCTTAAGACTGTTAATCTATTTAGCCTGTCGTATTGTAATTTTAAATAGACGCACACTTAATATTTACCTTTAAAAATTTAGATCCGTATAAATTGTAAACTTTAACTTATATTTCTTCGACATATTAAAGAATCGGGTTATTATAAATATTACCTTTAACATGTACACATATAAATGCAGATAAATATGACTATAGTGTTTATTGACGAGACTTTTTTAAGGTTTCGTATCTATTTTATAACTCTGCCAGTCAGTGTTATAATATAATCACATACATATAGTAAATAGAACACCAAATTGAAGCAGATTAAAATATTATTTATATGCCGTGTGAAAGACCTTATTATAATTATATAATTAAATAAATGCGTTTTACGAATTAAAAGATTTTCGATTTCTCAAAGTTAGTGGCAAAATATTAAATATTATTAAATGTTAATGAGGAAATTAATAAATATGTTAAATATCGAGAAATGGTCACTTAATCAACGAAAAGTCAACGACATTTGAATTGTCAAAAACTGAAAAATTTAAGTGTATCAAGATACAATCGAACGTTGAGAAAAATGTTCGAATTTCCTGTAGTAAATTATATATGATCGAGCCCTATCGAACGTGGACGAATATTAAATTCCACGATTTCCTCATTATTTTTGCTCTACCTCTACATACGTGTCATTCATTTTGAATGATATCTCTTTGTTTCCGGTACATGGAAAATGCCCGATTGTCGAAGTGGAGGGGATAAGGGAATAATACGCGCTGACACGCTTTCTGCTTTAAAGTGCGACGAGGGCTTTTACGACAACGATAAAAACGATCAAATATCTCGCGGCGCAAACCGTAAAGGAAGCGGCGGAGGACATATCTTTGCTGCATGCATAAAACAATGCTCTTACACACAATTTAAATGTGATATTCTAATGGATCCGCGATATTACCTGACTACGATTACGTGTCGCTAATGCACTACGTCCGTGCTGCATTAACGTGGCACACATCCAGCTGAAGGATCCATAAGAGAGAAAGGATCAAAGCTCGGCTATGAATAAAATTTTCCCATTTGTAAGCGTAATATGCTCGAAGAATCAATGAGCACGAATGTACGATATTCATTTATTTTGCATAAATTAGATAAATAGTATTAAATGAAGACGGAGTGTCACATAATTTAGATAAATTCGATGCAATGATTTAGACATGCACGATGAAATGATAAGTTATAATGACAATAAGTTTCTTCTTACTTTCGCTTAATCATAAATCAAGCATTTTGATAGTTTTATAAAAATTATTGTCGAAAAATAAAGTTGTTTAAAATTTGAGCACATCAATATATTTAATTTTTAAATTAAGATGATATTACAGTTCGAGTAAAAATGAAGTAGTACCGAGTATAATGGAATATGCATCCGTGCTGAATGCTTTATTAACGACTAAATTATAGTTTTCTCAACATAGATTTAAAATTTTATAAATTTAATCTAATGTCATTTAAGCATTATTTAAGCATCACAGAACTTAATTTTATATATTCGCAATTCAGTTAATATTTTTTTCCGTTAATAATGAAAGTACATTTTTCTTTGGTTGTATCTTTTGAAGTAATATCATTTATTGTTAATGTAGTATTTTAACATAGTTAAATGTGAATTCATCTAAAATCCCAATTTTATATTCATTATTCCATAGTAATATTAGGTTTTTAGTAATGAACTTCAAGTCCACAGTTCTACATTATTTATACTTGAAAAAAAATTGATATAGATAAATTTCTTCGTAAATTCTGTTATAATAATATGCATTTATAATTATTTTTAATGCAAGTTTTATTTTTTATTGCATTGTTATTAAACTTTTATGTAATATAAATATTTTCCTTTTGATATCTTTTTATCAAAATATAACATACAAATTCTGTTATTTATGATTTTATATTTTTTCCCCTTATTTGTAATTTGTACGTCATTGAGTGGAGGTATTTTATTTAAACATTTATATAATAATTTCATCTTCGATTATCTTACCACGATATTTGTTTGCGCACCCGATGCCAATCGGCAGACGGATAATACAGAATTAATCGATAGTACGGTTGGTGCATCGAGCAAAGTGCTTAAATACACGTAAAATAATTTGGAGAACTTAGAGATAGTAGTTTGACTCTTAAAATTATATGTAATATTTATGTTTATTAAGTTCATGAGAATGTAGATAATGTTAAGTTGTATATAAGAATAATGTTTTTCTTAGTTTAATAACTGTATACAGGGACAATTAGGGTAAACTATCGGTCGAATAGAGTTGGTAGAAAGTCGGCTTTCCTCTTTTAGGAGATATCCTCTACACTTGCGTACAGATAACAAAGTGGCTATTGAAATATAAAGAGGAAGAGAGAACTATTAGTTACATTGTATAACAAATTACATTATTATGAAAATATAAAATTATATTTTTAAAGGTATACAGTGATATAAACTAATGAATGTCATACATGGAATATTGTATAGTATAATATAAATATTTTGAAGGACTTGTGACAAGGGAGAAATTCAGTAAAGTCATAGATGACCACTTTTTCCAAACAAAGAGTTGTAAGCTGGAAATATATTCGATGAAGTAATATGCGGATCAATTTCGCGGTTACATGCATTCTGTCCATTTCGAATGACCCAATATATCCAGTTATATACGCGTACGTCAACTCCGCAAACATACAGTAGTTAATGCAGAGTACATACACGTATGAGAAAATATGAAATAAATGAAGGATAGGTTGGAAATTAGATAGAAAGGGAGAGTGTGGCTGCGTGACGGACGATGCGTTGAGTAATATCCCTTGAGACGTATGAATTTCATAGCAGTTGTTTTGATATTACATGTATATCGATCTATTATAATTGACCGCTGATGTTTGACAGTTTCATAGCAATAGACACAAATTATTTAAATTTTACAAATGCATTAAATCAAAATGTATTATAATATTGTACTTTTTTTTAAGCGCTGAATACAGAAAAGTAATAGTTTTATTCCTAATCATGATATGGAAGTACATCAATAATATATTATGTATTTAAGTAGTATTCCAATAATTTTCTTAGTAATAATTTCTTAGTCTAATGTGTTATTAATATTAATAGTGATTTGTGTCGTACAATTAATTTAGTTATTTAATTTCTAATTCCATCTAAAATTTTAATAATAATAATTAAATGAGTTTAAAAAAAGGTTTTTTATGACACCATATTAAGAAATTCCATCACTTATTGAGCAACTGTTTAACTATAAATTTCGTATAATAATATCTAGTATAATTTAATATTATAATGTTAATATTATAATAATTAATATATATTAATATTCCATTGCTTAAGTTTTAGTTTCGCTAAATAATGTTATAAAAGACGAATTATTATTTCTTTTGCAAATTTAATATCTGTAAGTTATTGAATAATATAGAAAAGTATTATTCAATTCTATTCTCTTATTCTGCAATAATAATTACCGTATTTTCTTTTTTTGGCATATACGTACTGCAGAAAAATCTCTTAATTTAAAGTTTAAAAATATTTTTATGATTATTTGCAAAAATAAGGTTTCGGTAATTAGAATATGTTTTAAATAAGAATATAAATAATAAAAACCATTACTTTTTAAAATTATTTTATTTTTAATTTCAAACTTTTTCTGTTATTTTTTGTGTTTGAAATTTACGAAAAAAGAAATTCCTTTTACGCATGCAAATATCTTCAATAAAATGAACTAAGCGTGTTAATACATTTTATAAATACTTTTACTAATTTAATCAAATAAAAAAAATGACGAGTAAATCGTTTTCATATGAGAGAAGTAATTTATAAATTGCAGGAAAGTTATTTTATTTATATTTCATTTAATCTTTTCTGTTTTTTGTTTTTCGAGTACATCTTTCGTTTGTCTTATTATATGTTTCGGTATCCAGCCTTAGTAATACGTTTTCTTGATTTAATTTTCTACTATATTGAATGAAAAGTATATAATAAAAAATTTTATAATCTTTTTCCAATATAGCCAATGATATTTTCGTATCATATTAATTCATAAAAAAATGTAAACATGCATATCTTTCACTTAATTGTATTCTTTATTTTTAAAAGTGATTTTACTTCATAAATACACTACTATTTTCTATGTATAATACTATTATTCTAACTATAAAAGTCTACTAATGCATTATTTTTATTTAATGCTATATTTAAAAATGAAATACTATGAAAATATATTTAACGTATGCAACGCACTCATCGTCATAATGTATTCAGCAATAGAAAAATCTAACGGTACGTTTGTCTAAATCATTTGGCATTCGTAAACCTCTCATCAAAACAAGAAAAGAGAGCCTCCTTATTTACTCATTGATTCTTATGTCATTTTTTGCGTAACGGATTTAACAAAATGGTATTCTTACGCGCCACAGAATTTTCTCACGAATGTCAAGTATGGATATAGTTAGTAGAGAGAGCGTTAGTATTTGTAAACTGTTAAAAACTATCTTGAACTGAAAAGAAGTCATATTTTTTTTGGACAGTCTTTATAAAATTGAAGTACGAAGAATTCAGTAGGGACTCGAATACAATCGTGATTTCATTTTTATAGCATTTTATTAATGTGCAATTGATTATATATGCACAATGACGAGCAATTATTTGTGCATTTTGTGTTGAATTTTGTTAAAATTATAAAGAACGTGTAGAATAAAATTTTAAAGAATTTACTTTCACGATTTACTTTAATTTTTAAGCTTAATTTTGATAAAACATACCATGATGACTTTGTAAAATTTAGTAAAAGGGCTTAGATAACCGTAGAAAGTTTTATTTTTTAGTTCGGAAAAGCTTTAGAATATAAATTTATAATTTACCACGTTTTGTTGTCATTCAGTATAAAGTTTAAATCTTAATCTAGTGCTAAGAATTTTATTTAGATTTATGTTAAATACAAATTCAAGTTCTTTTTACCAAAATTCAATTTTTATGCAATATAATAATTACGAAATATTCTGAATATTTCATAACAGAATATATTCAGTAGGAATTTTCTAAGTAAAGAAATATCCAACCTTTTAGCCTTTCATTAAAAGCGCATCCAAATAGATTGTCACGTGATCCGCGTACTCGAATGCGTACCTCGAGGAATATTAAGTTTGTATAGCTTAGTAAAAGGAGAGCGAAAGAATAAGTCAGAGAAGCATGAAGGAATGTGATAAAGCGAATTATAAAGAGAGAGAGAGAGAGAGAGCGAGAGAGCGAGAGAGAGAGAGAGAAGAAACAGAGAAGTAATCCTCCTGTCTTCCTGGCCAGGACTTAAAAATTCGTTCGAGGTGGAGCTCACTTGGCAATTTCTCGCTTTCGTACTCGGGACATCAAAAGCAGCTCTGTGCTACCGTCATGCGAGTCTTGAGACATGAAGGAGAAAATATACGAAACGGACAAATACGGAGTACGACCGCTCTATTGTACAAGAGTACTGCAAATGGTCCAAAAAATGTCTCTTCGCTCTTTCATGTTCTTTCGTTTTATTTGCTCTTCTCGCTCCTTCCTTCTTCTCCTTTTCTCTTTATTTCACAGTCGTAAACCCTCTAATCTTCATTCTCTATTATAAAACACCATTTTATATCCTGATTTTCACCATTTTCTCAAGCCATTTCGTTACTTCGCGCAATAGACAAATATGCGCGTTCATCATGCTTAAATAAATGCTTTTTCCGTTATGGAAAATCACGAAATTTCTATTTTAAATATTACTTAATTCTTGAAATCCTTATCTCGTTCGTTTTAAGCAAATGTAGTTTTCTCATAAAATGTCTTTATGAATCCTTAACCGTCTGAAGCTATTTAATATGTTTATACAAATAAAATTGAAAGTTATTTCATAAAGAAATATTGCGGGTCATTAAATCGTACAATGAACTTGAAAATTAATATTTTCATTACTCTTTCGCAAAGAAAATAAAGGGACAGCGAGGATGGGAGCGATAAGCTATCGAAGTGTGCACTCAGGTAGTTAGAGCGGTACAGAAATGATAGCTACTTTGTCTCTAGAAACATTACCAAATTCACGACTCTGCTTTGACGTCCGTGGCGAGTGTACATTTTTTTCGTTCGTAAAATTCTATTCTTACATCGTAACGATGTAAGCGATAATCGGTACGAGGATGCTTCGTTTGGAATGCCTTTTTGTCACCGAGCAAACGATGGTAAGTTCGAGAATTTCAAGATATGTAGTTCAATAACACCAAGAGATATAAACCGTGCACTTATATATATATATATATATATATATATATATATATATATATATGTGTGTGTGTATTATCGAAATAGGTCAATTACATTTATTTTTAACGAAATATCATTTTCAACTCAAAACTCAAGTACTAACGCAACTTTCATTAATTATCATGCAAGTGAATGCTCATGTTTGGATCGTTTCGAGCAGACCGATACCCAAACATTCTAGTACACATTTAAATATTTTATACATACTAAAACGACTATGAATTGTCGATAAATTTACTTTGTAATTTTATTTTATATACCATAGCAATTGACATTTGATATTTTTGTGCTTATTTTCTAAAGGATTTTTCAATATATTTTATACCTGACAATTTTCATAAATTCAAGGAAATTTTGGATGTCGCCGCAAAAAATTTTAACAACCGCGCTCATTTATTCTGTATTTTACAAAAATTTAGTCTATTAAAATGAAAAATAAAACAATCACGCTTATCTTTTCATTAATTAGAATCGTTCGGTAAGACTCATATTAAAATTTCATAGGTAAACCTCATGGGAAATGAAATTCGTCAACGCAACCACCAGCGGGGAAAATACCTAAAAAGACTCCTCACTACGAAGAACGTCAGAATGAAATTGCATTGGCTTTATTTTACGTTTTTGCTTTTACGATTTTTCGCGTAACTACGTAACAGCAAGAAAATGAAAGAAAGTTTAATAGTTATTGTATAACTGAAATATCGATCAAAATAGTTATCGTTTGAAAACTTGATTTTTCGTTCTCTATAAAAAATGAATACACTCTGATCGTTACTTTTAATATTACGATCGTTTACCTTTTTTATTTGCCTTTTACTAATTTATAAAACAAGAATATTTTCCGTGAAATTATCCGCAAAATTTTATTTATCCTTTATACCTGCATATGCGTATTCACATTTTATACGTATTTTAATGAAACTGATTTAATAACAATTTTAATCACATTGGGGAAATTGAATTATTTCTACATTAAACCTGCATAAATATATATTTTATCAGGGGATATTCGTTATTAATATTGCAACACGAATATAATATTTTGTGCGTATAGAATGGCAAATATATTTTTAATCTAGATTTATCCTTCGTCGAGTTCTGCATTACTATTTTCTTGTTAATTATGTTAAAGTATATTTAAGACATTCCTTAACTTACATTGGGATTATTTTTAAATTCATGAATTTTTCGTATATTTTTCTGCCGGTACAAACAAATCAAGGTAATTAATTTTTTGAATAGATTCGAAATATTAAATCATAAGGAAGTCGCGATAAAATAGTAGACCTATTTTCATTTCTTTGTATAAATCGATAAAACCCCACATAAATATAAAAGAGAAAAGAATCAACAAGTAGAAAACTAATTTTCAGCTGCTTTCTTGTGACGTGCAATACAGCTTAACGAGTTTTCCTCATTCCGCTTTACACATTTACATCTTCTCTCTCTCTCCCTCTCTTCGTTTCTGTCCCTTCTCTTTTTTTTTATTCCGAATTTTTGTTCTTTTGATTTCTAGTCGTCAGAATGTCTTTGATGGCGAAGGGTAGCTAAATAACAATAAGAATGTCCTGTTAACTAACGGTAAAAATTGTAAGGTATAATTAATTTCCGCATGCTTTGGAATTCAATCAATTCTGTGGGGGACGATAAGTCAATCGACATACCTTCGGTAGCACACCGATATCCACGCGTGTAAGTTTTCTCGTATAATTAAAGTCCTAATCGGTTGCAGAGACTCGTAATTATTTCCTCGTAATAATCAGCACGAACAAGATAAAGTAGATGTCACCCTTCAACGCTTGTTATTATGTAAATTATGAGAGAGTTTTGACAGGAGATGTACATTGATGATACTTATATAGAAGGGTTTAAACGTTTGTGAAAAGAGTAGAAGGAGACATTTTTCAAGTTTTAATGAAGTTACAGCCGCACTCTTAAAAACTTTGTCGGAGCTGATTACCCAGAAAATATCCCCTTATAAGTTCGCTACTGCTTCGTACACAGAATATCTTTCAAACGATATTAGGTTGTATGTGTATTAAATTTAAAACTTTTCATTCTTCGTCATTATTATTAATTTATTTTTATACAAGTCAACTAAGTTTGCACGCGTGCACCAACTTTCGAGTTTTACAAACCTCTGACAAAAGAATTTTAAATGTTGCTAAATTGGTAACATTTCAACTGAACTCGAATCCACTAGCTATTAAATATATATATATATATATATATATATATATATATATATATAATTAAATATTGAAAACACGATGTGAAAAGAGAAGAATATGCACTGACAGAAGTGAGGGAGCAAAATACGAATCTCTACAGATTGAATTCATTAAGAGTACATGGACAAGTGGAAACTCGCCCCTCGAAGCGACATTCGGTAAAATTCATTTGCACAACAGTTTGTACAAAGTCGGAACACTTGCCGGGGCAGAGTTACTTATTATCCTTAAAGCGTCATGTACGTTTGGCGTTACTGCGCATGCGCGACTCACTCGGACAAGGAGCTAAGTTCGTTAAGGGGCAACCGTAAATTGTCTTCCGGCTTCGCGGGAGGAGCCATGCTTCTAAAGTCGCGCAATGATCGCATTACCAACGCCGAGGCGCTTAATTACGAAGCCGACGTAACTTCGCCGCCGGAGCCTCGCATGTTCCATAGGCTTTGCATGATTTTCGTTCGAGAGGTAAACAAGCCTCTGGCGCATCGTATTCGCTCGAAATATTGCGTTCAGCACTTAAGTCGCTGGATTTATGGACTTTACATGTTTACGCTCATGGGCTTATGATATTGTTCTAATCTGCGAATTAGAATAGTAATTTATTTACATATGAATGGGTTGAGCAGTTGGCTATTTGGGTGCGAGAGTACCGGAATTGCCATTTACCTGTATCACATATGCGTATATAAATAGTTCTCGTTGAGCAGCTTTTTAAACTGCATAAAAAATAAAAATTTTTTATTTTATCAGTGTTGAATTTATACTTGACACACCGTATTTTCAACCTTTTCTCATTATTCTTATACGAACTGCTTTACAATTAATTTCCGATATCCGAACTTTCTGACGGAATTAATTTAGCATTAAGTTATTACGAGTAATTGAAAGTTTTAACTTCCTTTCGATTAACGATTAAAATTATGAAGGCGTAAAAAATTATTTAAAAAGACATCGTGATCTTATAAGTTAATGATAATAGGTTAAATAATTATAATAAACATTTATTGGGAAATATATTTTTAGGATTAATGGAGTCTCAACGGCACTTAGTATTTGAATCAGTTTTGCGCCGATGATAATCGTATTAAACAAAGAAAAACAACACACACATACGAACAATGTTCTTAAAGATGTTTCATATTTTAATGATATAACGTTGAACGGATTATGGGCATTGAAAATCTTAATATAAATTCTAGAACAGCGTATAACATAAAGTCAATAATAAAAAATATTCGTAACAATTCGGAAACCTGTGTGTGCATCGATCAAAGACCTTTTACGAGCCTCATTCATTATTAAACTATTCGAGCCTTATGAATCTTGGAAAGCGGAATGTCTAGTAACTTCGAAGCACGGCACTCCAATTCCGCGCCTTTTCCTGCATTAAACGAAAACAACAATCGCATCCGCGAAGAAGGAAAAAACCGACTATAACGGCCTCTGAAAAAGCAACAATGACTGAGAATAAAAGCAGAATTTCGTGGCCTCGGATCGTCTTCCGCAACACCCCCGCAACCAAGACAATGGCTTTCTCTGACTAATAGTATGACTGGGCCACCTTACGGAGAGACGGCGACGAGCCAGACGAATTTCCTTCGCTTCCCTTCACCCTGCCGTTTCACGATCTACTTAATCTCCCCGGGACAAAGGTGCCACCTCTTATATCGTCAGCGAGAATATAATTTTCTCTGGGCGAAATTCACTCGCGGCTCGTGTCTTCCTTCCTCTCGCTTTCGATCGTCGACCGAGGGACTGCATTTGGTTTTCTGAATCTTATCTCGCTCGTTGGTCCGTTGAAGAATTCGTTTTTGTTGACTTTTGATTTGTAGATATTGCAGTGGATGAAATCTGACGGCACCTTCTCATTGTAATATTTAGCGATTTCGGATTATAATCGCTTGATCCTTTGTTGTGATCGAATCAATTTAGAAAACGTAATAATCAATGTGTTTTTAAAACGAATATCGTCCTTCAGATACATTTTTCAGTAATAAATAATCTTCCACGTGACACAAATCAGTACTGCGATAACTAAACAGAGTGATTATAAACTTGTCTCCCAACAAAAAAATATCCTTGCATTAAAGTAATCGCCGAACGTAAGTAAATGTACTTCTGGTCCCCATCGGATGCAAACTCATCCAACAGCTGCATAAATTCCTTTAGCGTATCGAAAGTATCGAAAGTACAAGATAGTTCGAGATCAGAAGAGACACGGGGCTCGAATGCGCACGCAGTCGTCTGCTCGATCGTCGACCAACGACTCGGAGACTTCCTTGGCCAGGAGTCGCAGCTGCAACGGTTCGAGGGATCTAGAAATTAGAAACGTCCCGGTGAGTCAATGTCTCTTGGTACGTGTGCAGGAAACACAGTTTGCGTTCAAGTTTCATTACGTATGCATGTGTGCACGGTTATATACATTAGAGCGCAGGCAATAAATTCCAATTAGTAGGATAACTGTTTTTATCTCTTTCAAGCGGTACTTCGTTTGTCCTCAGCATCACGGGGATTTGTCGTTCTTTAGAATTTGCATTCCAATGCTTTTCCTGAAATAGACGACAAGAATTAAGAAACAAGTACGGTAACATGAAAAACTCTTGATTATATACTGTAATAATTAGAATATTGGTTACATAAATAGCTTAAGTTAAACATTAATAAAATGTATTAAAATATAAACACCTTAAAGTACTTCTATTTCTTGTGTCAATTTATACATAATTTTTTCACCAGCAACTTTACATTTGTTTAGCAGTGAATTATAACTGCTAATATTTGAATACTTAATCAGTTCTGTTATCGCAAGTAGATGTATTTACTATACATGTTTTATTGGATTAATGAACTAGTTAAAGTAAACTCAATTATATTGCAAATTTATTTAATGCCTTTTTATTTCACTTTATATAAATATTTAATAATTACAATTGGATTCTTACTAGCAGAAAAATTTCCGAGTTCGCTTTTGTCAATAAGGTAGAATAAATTGTTAATTAATCTTGAGTAAAATATACTACTGATTCATCGTGATTCATCTTTAACGATAAAAACAGATGAATGAATAATGCACTTTAATAAATATTTACAAAGATTAAATTATATTTTAATAAAAATTTTATTTCGCAGTTTGATTGATATAAACTTGAAATGTATTCATTCATAAAGCTGAGAATGAAACGAAATGACTTTAAGACATTATTAAACCTTTTAATGGAAAAAGCAATTTTATCGAATTTGAGCATTAATATGTAAAGTTCCAAAAAATTATAAATTGTATAATATGAATTTACAATTTATTCTTTTAATATCGAAATTTCTACAGGACATGATTGGTATAATATAAATACAAATATTAAAGATAGATTTTAAATTAGAAAATACTGTACAAGATTAAATTCGACATTAAATAAAACGTATAAATAAAATATCAAGTTGCCCTCTTTCTGTTTTAAACACATATTTTAATCGTAAGCTATAACTCAAATAAAACCTATTAGCGTAGGAATAATATACGTATATATTTTTTCTACTGTAACAGACGGTAATTCATTTCCATCAGCCATTGAAAAATTAATTGAAAAACATTCAGTGGAAAGAAAATTAATACATAATATACAATAATATATATAATAAAACATAATGTATAATATATAATATAATATATAATAATATAATACATTTTTCCATAACTGACGGTAAATACCTAGTGAAGTACATGACTTAAAGTGACATCGATAAAAATAAATTAATGAATGCTGCTAAATGCAGAAAAGATTGTCCAAAGTTACATTCCGAGAGAATAACTTTATAATAATCACACGTCAAATTTCAAAACGTACAATAATATATTCATTCATATCTTTATAGATATACGTACTCTAGAAATTTACGTATTCGTCGCCTTTGCTATATTAATTATAGATGTTCATAAATGGTTATATAAAAAATTCCATATGGGCGAATATATTAAAATTTTAAATTAATAACCGCTACAGAAATTCAACATCTTACGTACATTTAAATATCAAATATGACAAGTCTTAATAAATGTGCGTTCCATGCTGCGATAGAATTAATTTGTTTATGATTGAATCTGCCTTTCGGTATTGAAAATATAAGGTAACAGCACTTTCACTTACACACGTACATGTACATCTATACGTACGATCTCTAGACAGGCCAGACTTATAAATACATTCGCATTAGAATATTATTTCTCGCCCTTTGGCGGAGTATTTCTCAACATTCCACCCTTCTCTCAAGGGTGGAAAGGAAAGTATCATTTATAAATCTCGAAAGTTTTATACCTTATTGAATTATCGTTTGTCTTGAAGGAAAAATCTCTTGAAGTCCAGGTCATCTACTTTAGCGGTGCATGAGCGATGATGTTAGATGCACGGGTAACGGAAAAACGCGTCAACCGCCGCAGAATTACGAGCTCGAAGTATGAAATCGTTTCGTCGTCGCGCGTGACGCACTTTCCTCCCTTCTTTTTCTCTTATCACACATTTTTCAGCGTTGCGTATACGTGGCACGTAGTCCGCTTTTATTGGATCTTGAGCTTTTATTGGCCGAGAGTTGAAGATTTTTTTATAGACCTTTTAGATCTACGTAACGAGTTCGAGTTAGTAATGCTGCAGGGAAGGGAAGGTTCTGGAGAATTTATTTCTGGTCTTCTCTTGGAGAAAAATTGTTAAGAATTTACGCTGCGATCAGTGGAAAGAAAAGAAACTTTTCAATGTAAAGCTTTTCACATTTGAAAGTATAGTTATCAGTCAACTTGAAGATTAATACGTAGTTATTCCAATAAATTTTCCAATAAAAGAAAGAATATGATTTTTAGCTTAAAATCTTGTTGTGTAATGTTCTCTTAAACATCTTATAAATATCTTCATATAATTGTCATAGAATTTTTTGAACTTGTATATTTAAGGTTTGCTCTTCTAATTTTAACGTCGCCATAATTTCGAAGAAATTAATTTTCTGATAAAAGAAAAATTTCTTATTGCACTAGTTAGAAGGTCCAAGAGTCAGAATTTGACGTCTCGCTTTTCCGTATTCACGTCACGATTGTAAAGTCTGACAATTGCACCGTCCATCACGTCTTGCTGTAATCCATAAATTTCAAAATGTTCCCTTTTAATCATGGAATGTTCAGCATTTCGTTATAAAAGCCTCCTTCTGCCTGTAATTGTATACAATATTCATAATTTGCAAGAAAAATTCGAATTTCTTATAGATTTACATTATTTGCACAAGATGGAAGTTCATAAAAACTAGCGCTCGATGCAGTACCTCATAAGCTTCTGCTCGAGAGGGGATTATTATTTTTTAAAATATTAGTAAAAAATAGCAAAGTGTCAGTTTGCGAATCATTAACTAACGTAGCAGCCGCAAATGTTAAAACAACGATGACGGTCTTGGCGAAGGCGACAAACGTGCCTCGAATACCAACTGAGACTTAGCCACCGTTTACCCCGGTGACTCGCATCGCTTGCCCTGGGAATAAAAGAAGATTTACGAGGCCGCAACGAGGCGACAACAAAAATCTCCCGTACCAAGTTGTGTCCGTGTTTGTGCCTCTCTCTCTCTCTCTCTCTCCCTTTCTCTCTCCATCTCTCTGTGAGCGCGTGTGTTTTCGGCTAGTTTCTGTTTTGCTTTATTTTAGGGCAGATTTAATATTTGCCGTTTGAAAAGGACTTAATTTAAGAGAAATGTTTGTTGGGATATGCTTTATGAGGATAAAAGGGAAATTACTTCATGAAGTTCGCATACAATTGATTGTCGTTGGCGCATTCGTGTTCTATTATCACATACGTGATATTGAATAAGTTAACAATGATATAAATATTTACGGCACTTTATAGTAACGTAACATTTCTTTTCCAATATATTTATAAACATTAAGATCTCCTTGTTTAAGGAACATTCGGTTAGGAAAAGTATATTAATTTAAATTTGGAAGATATAAAGTAAAATTAACTACACATATAAAGTTAGCGTGTAAAGAAAAACTGTGTTCTTTTATAATTGGATACTACATTGTTGAATTTTTATCGCAAATAGGAATAAAATAATCAAGATATATTTTCAAATGTGTGAAAATATACGATTCAATTAAATATACTACTAGATAATAGAGATGTTATACCTTAATTGATTCTATATCTTAAGTAGATCTACTTATACGCTCCTTTTTATCTGAATATGTTTTGTGTTCATAACGGGTCAAACGAGATTTTACGGTACCATTACAAGAAGTTTACGGTATGCCTCTAGCTATTCTACATTTTACTGTTCTTAATCTTCTGAGGATTAACGTTGCGTGAAAGCATAAGTAAGAAATCGCATGGAAACTTCATTAGTGTATCTTTGAACTTTGCAAACAGAATAAATAGGGTCGAGTTTGCTGTAGACTTGAATTTTAACAAATATTATTCATTCTTATATTTTATATAAAGGAAACTAACCACTGAAATGATGGATTTTAGAATTATAAGATTTATTATGCCTACACTTGGATAGAAAAGGTACGGTATATAAATTTAGGTAAATCTTCATTTTATAAAATAGTACAATATAATTGCAATAAAAATAGTAATAATAATAAACTGAAAATAAAATTCCATTTCTTATAAGCCACTTAAAAGTCACTTTTAATCGGTTTCGAATTCTATCTCCTAATATTGTTCTACATCTATAATATGTTATAGAAATATTTCTTATACGAATGCACGTATTTACGAAAATAGACATATTTGCGAAAATTAGAGATTCGTCGGTAGAAGAGATTATTGAATAATAAAAGTTAATATCAGATAGAGTAGTCATCAGTACATCTTTTCTGGACCAATCGAATCCAATTCGGAAGGCTTCCTTTTCGATATTCAAGAACGCTAGACAACATCGTTGCCATAGTTTGGCTATTCAGGAAGCCTTCCTTGTATAAAATAACAATGTTAGTTCTTGCGTTAGTTCTCTAGTTAGTAATTTGCGAAGGTTGCATGGTGCTTACAACGCCAGCTTCTCAATTATCGAAGTGCATTCGTCTTCTGCTGGTTCTTTCACATCCTCGCGATCGCATGAACTTCCGCACTTATACTTTTACTGTTGCACCTTCGCTCTGTTGCTATTAAGTTCACTACTGTTGTATGTACGTATCTTTCTTCTTTCACGATAAAGTTCAATTATAATTTACAATAGTCTTATTTACGGATTATTATCTAGAACATAATTTCTACTCCTATAATTATTATGTCATTGTAGTTGAATGAATATTAATAATACACTGTAGGAGCGATGATACATTTATTACATTCATAATCTAAACTAAGAATAGATTTTCGTAATTTACTTATTTTATAACGACAATAATTTAGAATATTATACTTTCTTAAAAAAGAGTGTTCTTTTCTTCTCCGTTTCCTTCTATTCATTTTTTATTTATGTCAGATAAAACTTCCATAAGTGGAATTAAACAGTGGCTAATTTTATAACAGTGAAACTTCATAAATTCTGTTGAAGGAAGAATAAAGTTCCTCGCTAGAGCTGTTGGACAGAAAAAACTTATCAGAATCACATTGTGATATCTCGTGCATTTTTCTCTTCTTCGAATATATTAAGCAAGTAACTTGCCCACAGTATCATTGATAATTTATGATGTCAAATACATATGATATTAATAATTGTCTATACCTAAAATAATTTATGCTATGAATATTTGAAAATTGTGGACCACAA
Source organism: Wiebesia pumilae (assembly GCA_018907045.1). Lineage (NCBI taxonomy): Eukaryota > Metazoa > Arthropoda > Insecta > Hymenoptera > Agaonidae > Wiebesia > Wiebesia pumilae. The sequence goes on from JACCHZ010000077.1 coordinate 3,699,178, forward strand.
CAGTTTCAAGTTTGATTAATGAAACCTTTTTTGAATATTGATTTAATCTCTAGTCAAAAATATTAGCGGTAAATATTTAACTTTAATACTTATATTATATTACAATTTTATTATAAAGATTTTACTATATTTAACTATATTTATATGAAGTCGTATTATAATATCATAGAATATCGTTGCAATGTATACTTTTTTAGCAAAATTAATCACAAGTCAATTTTAATTAACATTTTTTAAGAGTTTATAAATAAAAGATATATAAATAAAAAATACGATATTGATTACATTACAAATCATATAAACTTTGTTTTCATAATGTTTTCATAACATTTTTCTTTATATATAATATATGCTGTATGTAGATGATTCAAAATTTATTATTTAATAAATATAAAATTATATTAATTTATTACCAAAAATATTCATCTCTTAATATACTGCGATATTCAATAAATAATTTCATTCAAAGAACATTATTTATCTACAAGGTGCTTTTGCAATTAGTTAAATATCAATTTATTTTTTCTGTGTCAGGTGACATTCTGCTGATTACGAATAAATCATCATTGGCAAATGTAACATCGGTAAATTTATTATATGCTAATAATGTACAAATCGATACACAAATGTAATTGAACGAAATATTAAATGCATATCTATGGTAATCTATAAATAATATATTTCATAATTAAAGATTATTTCTATTTAATTAATCTTTTGTTGGTTAGTTTTACTATTTTTATAGTTTAATTATACTATAATTATAATTTTAAGAAACTATATTTAACCTGGTGTTTTTATAATTGTTATAACAAAGAAAGTATTATTAACATTGTAAATAAAAAAAAAATGTTGACTTTTAAGTAAGTACTAATTAAGTACTAATATTTCAATTCGTATTAAATGATCAATTATTCGTATAGTGACATATTTTTTAAATTTATTATAATATACGTCAAATTTTGACCTGATTTAAACTGACTCTTAACATGAAGTTTTATAAATAAATAACTTTTAAATTTGTCATAATACGTTTGTAAGATATTTTAAAATGTATAAATTTTTAATAAATTTTAAATATTTCTAAATGGAAATTATTCTAATTTTGAAAAATGATGTAACTCTATATAATTGATTATGTCTAATATGCGCATATTTATTTATATTTACTGATGTAAAGAAGAACTCGAACGTTACACATTTAATATGTATGCGCGTATAAATTATGAAAATATTTAGTTCTTTCAGTTGCAAAAAAACTAAATGAACTAGTGCGACTTACAAATGAAATTGATCGAAAAAAGGCAAATTCTTTAACAACATTGTAGTGTCAAAAGTTGAAAAAAATGCGTTATACTTCCTCAGTGAAATATATGCAACTGAACTACAATTATCTTTTGATAGTACTTGCAACTCATTTTTGCTCGACATTTTTCTCGTACAACTTTTTCATAAATTTCAACTCGTACACGTGATAATGGGCAAATGGTAAAATAATTCATATCGGATACTTCAGCACCCAAATATAATAATCCGCTAGGAAAGTTCAACATCATCGAAAACTCCAGTAAAACTCCGTGCACGCATTCGTACCTCCAGTCGTACAAATACTCGGACACACGTGCACGCACACGTACACACCCAGAGAAGTAAGAGTCTCGTGGGTAATGTTGCTGGATGACCGGAAGTTGGTTTAGCTTGGTCATATCAGAATTTCCCTTGTGCGGCGTATAAGTTATATATCTATATTCACACATGTATATGCGAACACACGCGCCCCTCACAGGCTGTGGACCGTCAGTGAAATACTGGGTCAACAATATTGGGTCAGACGCCAGCGGGGATGAGCAGCACATTTTTAGCGCTACGGCTAACAATCGATTTTATTCAGAAGTGTGCTCATGGCTAAAATGAACGAGACGCGATTTCTAACAGAGCGTGGATACGATTTCTATTTTTTGGGGGGTTATCGTGATTTTTCCCAGTTGAAATAGATTTTTAGGCGATGACATCTTTTATCTTTATACCTGATACTTTCGTTCATTTTTATACGAAAAGTAATGTAAAATGGAATGTTGCGGAAGATATTCATTGCCGCGATGTAAATCGTTATAAATGACTTTGTGCTGCGTTTTTTCAACGATTTTCAACAATTTTTCTCTCTTAAGGAAAAATCATTAAATCTAAGAGTTCATTACAATTTTTACGATTTCGTTATAACAATCATCTTAACTATCGAGATATTGCATACTAATGCAGTATCTATCTTAATTAGTTTGGGAGAGAATTTCTTAAGTGAACGATATTTACAATTTACTCATTAGAGTAAAGATTAAATCTAGAATAATAGAAGTTCACTAATTATTGTAAGACTATTATCTAACTGAGTGTAAGTTAATTATTCCAAACATTTTATCCTCCTCATTTATGTAATTATCTAAAAAGAACATTAATGTTGTGTATATATATATTAAACCTAAGCTTTACTTCTAGAACATGAAAGTTCATAAGCCAGAAAGAGAACAAATGAGAGATTTTATCTTTATCAGTCAAAGCTTATAATTGCAGCGTAACAATGTGTATAAGTAATATTAAATTCAGATTTATTAAAAATAGATTGCTTAATCTTTTAAAGTTTTTACATGAACTATGATTAAAAAAAGTGAAATAGTAGGAGCATTACCATTCACATTCACATTTACACGATATGATACACAATATCCAACAATGTATTTGTAGATATATAATATTCGTATTAATTATTTTATAAAATAATAGAGTGTAAATTTTCAGACATGTATAAAACATTAAAATGAAACTTGTACTTAAAAAATACATATTGGCACTCAATATATATTTTAATTTGCTAATCTAAACTTTATTCTGTAAAATTTTAAAATACTTAGTCATGGTAATATTTAAATTAAATGGAAAAAATTCGCAAATAAAGCTTAACTATCTATAATTCGCAAATAACTATCAAAATTACATTCTTGTATCTAAAACCAAACTAGAAAGTTCTTTATTTCATACGACTATATGTCATGCAGTTTTATTATAACGTTAAGATCGTATACTTTTTCAAAGATATTTAACTACAAATGTATGAGAGATGTGCACGTTAATATAAGGATAACACTCTCTCTCTCTCTCTCTCTCTCTCTCTCTGTCTCATATTTTTTTTCTTTATCTGTCGGTCTACCTCCTGTAAGATCTCATACACTGTCAGGTTTATTAATTAATATATATCGTTCTTATCCGTAACCTCCGACAACAGTTTCTAATTTACACAGTACTTTTACTTGATCACTGACTCGAAATTCTTGAAAAAACACTCATTTTCTTTCTTTGAACATATTTACATGTGCGCTTCTATTTACAATACCACATAACCGTACAGAACTATACGAACTTGTATGAAAATTCGCTCTGTTCTCTCAATGTCGGATTCTTTCTCTCTCTCTCTCTCTCTCTCTCTCTCTCTCTCTCGTCTATTCCATTCTCCTTTCTCTGAATCTTTATCATTGAAATTATCTTACAGTTACACAATTTCTCAAATGAAGGTGTTCATATAATGTAGCACACATATTCCCTAACATTCTCTACGTGTAATCTTCTCACTCCTTTAATCTTCCACAGTATCTCACGGGCATACAATTCGTGCACTGATGTATACATAATCTTGCATACCAGCCCAGGCATACAGACAGTTTATATAGCTATCTCTGTATCTCTGTCATTCCCTCTCACGTCTTCGGTTAGTCTAAATCATTCTGTCTCTCACAGTCTATCCTTTTTTCTCTCTAAATCTCTCTTCCTATCTGTGGTACAGTTCGTATTTTCGTTGCTTCTAGTTTCTCTTCTCTGTATACGCGCCTCAAAGCTTCGACGTGGCGATAGTGCTGGCAAGATAACAATTTAGTTGTATACACATGTACCGCTGCACAATCCTGAGATACTTCTATGTACATATAAATACGTACCTTTGCCTTTACGCGACCAACTCTTTTGTTCTGCTCTCGAGTACTTTAAGTACATCTACATCCGCTTTCTTTGTATGAAGAATCAAATATTTACGCCCGATTTTTATAAAGACTTATAATGTAACAATGTGATACTAACCTGGTTTAATTTTGTAAGGTTATTTTCGCTTTAAAACTTTTTAAAATGTCATTAGAGAACTTTCGTAATTAAATATTTACTTTAAAAAGTATTTAGTTTATAAATAAATGGTAATCCTTTTAAAATTGCTTTTTAAAACTCTTGAAAATATCTATTTAAAATTTTAATGAATTTTATAAAGTACTTAATATAAAATCCTTATTGTTTCTTTTGCATCGAATTATATGCTGTATATTACGGTGATAAGAAAAAGAAACGCTAACAGAATCATAAATTAGTCATTCAAATAAATTAATTTTATAAATAAATGTCACCCTTAGAAAAGTTGAATTATAAAAATTCTCGAATAATAAACTTTCTTAACTGTCAGAATATTCGTAAAATTTTTTAAGCTGTACTAGGCGAGTGGTAAATATATTTATATAGAATCTAAAAAAGCATTGTTGGAATAATTAAAAATATCTTTCGGTTTAGAAAGCTTGCCAATCAAGGTAATTTTCTTCCTAAGAAGATTTAATTCAAAGGGAAGCGACAAGTATCCTTGTGTCTTTATTACAAAAAGCAGTTTATCGGTGTTATTTTAGTTGTGACGCGTATGCGATGAACGCGCAATTAAGTATTATTAGTTTTTCGGTTCAGAAGTTGATTGAAAGATCGATACTCGAAACTCGTGGACCAATGTATAAAATTGAAAAAAGATTCGCAGATATTAAAAGAACGTAGTCGTCATCTCTCGAAAGACTTGTTTCAAACTATTAGAATAATTATGTAAAAATAACGTATTGTAATATAGTTTTAAATACCGAAGTTTACATAAAAAGAAAAGAAAAGTACCGGACAATGCGGCAGGTTTTACGAAAATTTTCATTCAATGTCGAGTGAGAGCTGGAGAGTAAAATAGGCATAGAAAGAGAAAGAGATGCCAGAGAGATGGCGACGAGCTTTGGAACGAAGATCAGCGACATCGACCACGCCGAGCTTTTGAATATCTTATGAATGCATATGAGCTGCTACTCGTATGGATATTACACGCTGTCGCAGCCATTTCCATGGTGATAACGTCGCGAGCTCCTGAAAAGTCTATGCCATCCAAGACCCTTTGCGAATTTCCGAAGGACTTTTTGGAATATTTATGTGACTTACCTGTGTTGGACGAGATTGGAATATTTATATGCTTTAATGCTCTTCTGCGTACTTTGTGTTTTAGACATGCAAGAGATCTAAAGCTGAAACGTTACGGTATTTTGGACTAGAAGTAATAATCTGCACTTTTTCTGATTGCATAAATAAATGTTGTGCACTATGGTATTTATATGTTTCAAACGGTTTGATTAACAGTTTTCGTTGACACTGAATCAGAAAGTTCAGAGCTTTTTCAGTGATTAGCAAATATATCGAAGATTTCACGTTTTTAGTAGTGAATTAATTTCCAAGGTATCGGCGCTCTAAAGAAATATGAATGAAAGCCTTTTTCTCAAAGACGAAAACAAAATTTCATGCTTTTCTAAATAACGATGCGTTAGTTGGTCATATAATAAATATTTATTTTCCTTAATGTACGTCGTTCTTACTGTTCTCGAATACCAACTTATTACATTTCACACCTAATGAAAAATTTGCATAAACATCAAATTAATGTATTTATTTTAAGTGCATTGAAAAGTTCAAGAACCGTATTTATTTATTAATAATCTGTAAGAAGTAAAAGACTAGAGAAACAAAATAAAGGAAAAGCAATTTAAATATTTCTTTTACCGTACAAGAATATAAAATAAGTACTTGTTCGTTGAATAAAGCAGACAAGAAATTAAGCTCAAGTTGTTATCCAATATTTGTTCACTCTTTTATTTCAGACGATATATTTCACAAAATTTACATTAAAAGTATGATCTGCGAAAATAGAAGTGAATTTGGAATTAATTTTGCATTAAGCACTTTAATTTATATATTCTTCTATTATCGATGAATATTCGACATACTTATTACAAATTTTAGAAATTAAATAATAAGAATAAGTGCTATTATGCTTGAGCATATATGGCGAGATCAATCGAATTTCACTGAAAGTGAGATAATTAATCACTTGGATGTGGCTAAAGACTTATTTTTTGTGGGATGTCCGACAACAAAAAAAAATTTAACTCATCTTATGCATTCTGTAAAGACAGAAAAAATGGTAATTCCATAGACACAAAGTTTTGTACAGAGTTTTGATGAGACTCGTTGTAATGCACACGTGCCGACAATGTAATGTGAAATCCGGTCTCCTGTAATCCTTTAATGACCCCTGAACTGAATTTTTCATACACGCGACCCTCGCGGTGAAACTTTAAAGAAGCCTATCAATGTCTCGCGAATTATAAAAATCATATAATATGTGTACGATAGAAAGCGATTCTTGAACAGGATCGTTATTACATGAGTACTAAAATAGTGATGCAATGAATGAGGTCCTTGCGTATATTTAACCAAGATTCCAAGAAAATAAATATATGATTAAGTTACTCCTATAAGCGTCATGACATTGGAAATCTTGATGAATGACTGATATTATTTACGCAGGATTCGCAGGTAATGAAGTCTTTTTTATAATATAGGTGAAATGATTCAATCGTAAAATTTAATCTTTAAAGATTATTGTAAGGCAAAGGGAAATTTTATGGATTTTCATAAGTATGTCTTATAAAACTTAATTATACTACCTATGTATTAATTTCAAGTCGGTCGTATTGAACGTGTACTTTATAATTTTAAATTATGTTAAAATTTTCCTCTTCAAGAAGATACGGCAATTAAAACTTTTAATAAAGTTTTAAAAACAAAAATCTAAGATGCCAAATGTCGATTAGAGTTATTAGAAAACAAACATCTGGTAATAGATCGACCAGGGCAAAGACTGTTAGTATCATGGCAATGACAATTATTTATTGTTAAAAGCACCCATAAAAGAAAATTCAAAACAATACTTAAAATAAATTCCGACTAAATGTCGATGAATGCAATATAAACTAATTTCTGTAAAAAACAGTAAAACTAGTACGAAATATGATGATAAAACTATTTCATGGGCGAAGCACAATGTTTCTTAGAATTTTGAGCAGTTACAGTCACTTTGTTCCTAGTCGAGTAACTCAGTTTACACTGTAATACCTAACTACCGAGGTAAATTTCAGTCACGTAACTCCACATACATGTATATACCACAGTTAAATACTGACGTGGTGTCTATTAGAGAAGGTTAGCTACTCTTAAAGAAACAATTAAACTTATTGACGTAATTCAAATTTTTGTTCAGCGAGATTATTAGGAATAAATCGAAATTATGATTAAATCAAGTAAATCAAAAAGTAAGCGTTACTTTTATTAAATGGTAAAAACGGCTCTTATGGCAAACATTTTTCACTCAGTATTTGTCACTTTTGAAAGTTGTGCAATATCAAATTGTCATATTATAAAATATAAGATTTCACGATTTTACATTCAAAATTTAATTTTCTAAAACGTAACGTATCCGTAAGATCATTGCTATTTTATTTTCTTTTCATTTCAAGTGGTACACTTGACAGATACCATCTCGGTGGTTAAGAATTAAGCAACGCTATGCGACAGTTAGCGTTGAAGACCATTTAGAAGTGTGTCTAACAATCACTTATATAAATTCCATACTCGTCTTTCTCAAAAGTTTACAACGTAACTTCTGGGGTCGCAAAAAGTACAAAGATCATAAGATCTCATCCACAGATTTTGTCACTCGATGTGTGCGCCATTGAATGTTCGCGCGTGAAAATTATCTGCTCAGCCCGTGTATTGTCTACATAATTTCCGATATCCTCTTTTAGTGGTAGTAATGGGGCGCCGGTTATTTAGCTACGAAAGTCCTAAATAATCATCTCTCTAGACATTTTTATATACTCATGCCTGCATACATGTGAGTAGGGGTTTGCGTGGATTCGTCGTTCTGTTGGTTTTCTATTTTTAACACCTATTTCAAACAACGATGTCACTCTCTTTTTTATGGATAAGCGTAAATCTCTTCTTGATTCTGCTCTTTCCATTTTCATCTCCTTCATATATTAAATGACACATATGTATGACACTTTAAAGTTTATTTTTACGCTTGGCTAGTCTCATTTTTCATTAAGTATTTATTCATTAAATGCTTTACGTGATGAAATTCTTTTATTTAATGTGCCTTTTTGCTTCGTAAGTAAGAAAATCGATGGAACAGCGATTCAAGCTTAAACATTTATCTGGATGATAGAAAACAAATACAGCTTTCTTTTAATATGACAAAATAATTTATTGATGGAAAACATCCACTTTATGATTTTTATAATCTTTCTACTATGTTTCAAACAAGTTCATTTTGTCATCTTTACTTTCTACATGTTATTAGATTTCTAAGAGAATTTTATGACGTCAAAAATTGAATTTTATCCTTTTTTATAAATGCGCTTCTTCTTTTTTCTCTTTACTTTTCTCTCGCACGTCTTTTTGATGTATTTCCCTTCCTCAAATAGTAGACAATAATATAGTTTGATGTTTTTCTGAAACTTCTGAAAGAAAATCAATCTGCATTTTAGGATTACGTCTAAAGCGACTTATCTGTTATGATAAAAAATTTGAATTTATTCAAGCTTAGTTATACAAGATGTATTATTTTCATCTTTCAACAAGCGGAATATAAGCCACTAGGGAACTCATTTAAACAAAAAACTCCCTTAAAACCAAAATCTTTTTCGATCGAACATTTGTCTCGATCACCAAAAAAGTTGTTTTCACGAAAACTGAAAACTTTTTCACTTTCTACTTTAATTTTAATCTCGATATTTTTCTCTAAATATTTTCCTCTCGCTTGCGTCATCCTGCTTTCGTTCTTTTTCCAAACAATTATCGCAGGAAGGTTTTCTCCTTGGTCGGCTTTTCTTTTCTTTGACAATAAAAATACACAAAGGAAGACGAAAAAAGTTTAGAAAAAATCAGAGTGTGCAAACTGTGGTCACAGCACGATGCATCAAAAGCCTTACGAGATTCTCAAATATAGCCTTAGCCGATACGCGATTATTCCAGAAGAGAAAGCCGAGGGGGAGCAACGGAGTCATCGGTCTGGTGGCTTTTGTAAAGGGAGTGAAAGTTGAGCTTGCACGCGACCTCGTAAATGCTGCTTAATCTCGTCACTTTGATTTTCTACCTCTCGATGCACTTGAAAATAGTCGATCAAGCAAGTGCCACGAGCATTTTTCTTCATCGTGCGCGTGATGTACATGTGCAGGTAAAGCAAAGGGTGAAAGTGTGATGTTTCTCTTTCACTGACGGTAGATTCGACTAGAGTTACGCGATTGGAGATTGAATTTTTTAAACAGCTTTCTAAGTCTTCTTTCAACTCAAATACTGTATGTACAAATTTTGATATCCTTTTATTTATATTTTCTATTTTATGATGAATGAATCTGTAATATAAATAGAAATCTAATTAGTTAAATGAAATGGGTTAACGAAGGCTCAGTGAAATACTTTACATCAGATGTCTATTTTGAATGTATGGTTATAAAATATCTACCACCATGTTTCAAGTGCGTTTCAGTTTACTTTTTCAGTAAGAATCTTATTCTACACTAAGTAGAAACTTTTATTTCCCATATTTCTATTACATGAAACAAAAATGATTAATTCAGTACAAAAGATTCATTGCATGTTAAACATATTTTAACATTTAATATAATTAAAAAATTTACAATTACTTTGTAAAATCTACAGCGTTACTGGTTATCGCTTCTAAATCACTAAAGACTTAGAATCAACGAATACTTAAACATTTGAATGCTTTTAAAATATAGTTTTTCGTGTTCCTCTGTATTACCTACGATGTAAGAAATAAATTACAAAAAGATATATATATATATATATATATATATATATATAATTATAAAGTTTATATTATGTAAGTTACAGTAGATAGAAACAATCTTAAAGATATAGTAAAGTGTTTAGATTAAAGTAGTTGAAAATCGTACTAAACCGTAGAAGGACGTTACACCACCCGTAAAATACTTATGTGGTAGATGAAAGCTGTATTTATTGGCGAAAACGCACATTGACCTAAGCGAATTTTATCGTTAGTAAAGTTCTTAATCTTGGTAGTCTTACAAATTAACAAAGTAACAGGATATTCGAAAAGACTATCAATTTCGAAGAAAATTACATTTTCTTATGGTTCCTTTAATATACGCCGCTTCCGCAATAATTTTTGTGCACATTATAGTTGACAAATTAACAAGTTTAAACTTTTAAATAGGATTTCAACGAAAGATTCCTTTAATAGAAGTAAACGCTGCAGAAATATAAAATTTAAATATGTAAGAGAACCTAATTATTGGGACAAGCGAAGACTTTTAATAAGTAACAAGCCTACAGATAAAAGATCATATCTTATTAAATTTCATTTTCAAAGTATGTGGGATTTTAATTTTGAAGTAAAGAGTAGATCGCTGAATAATTGTTATAAGATGTGTATACATTTTGTCCCGTATATCTCTAGTGGATTCGTTAGTAAAGTTATTGTAGACCGAACCTCTCTAATATTCTTACCACAATCTGAAAACGATTAAAAAGTTTTGGAAATCAATTTAAAAAATGTTTATACATGATTCACAAAATAGACATATTAACAAATGATTAAAAAAGGAGGGATAATAGTGTCTGACTTTTATAATAATGTTTTACGTTTCCATAATATGGATGAAATAAAAAAATCGTTCTGTTAAGCGTACGCGTAGATATCACATGTGTAATTTTATATTTATTTTCACATGGGAGGCAAAAATACATGCCGCATGAACGTACAAGAGGAGTACGCTTCCGATATATACATGTACAAGGTCCGAATAAATTTAAAAAGAGCTAAAGCTTCTCTTTGATATGATAACGAATCGCTAGAAAGTTAAGGCCAGAGGGAAAGAGATCTTTAAAGGATCTTTGATAAGGGACGACCTTCTACGACAGACCTTTATTCTTTCGCGATCATTGTACTTGTTTCCGTATTCAATGCCTTTCGAAAGAAATTCTTTTCATGCTGATTTTTCTTCGTCTAATTTTAGTCGATCTCAATATCCTTTGTCCTTTTCACTCTTCTGTAGTTTTGGCTCGTGAAGCTATTTGAAAGCTATTCATTCTAAAAAACGAGACTATTCTGATCACTGAGACGATATCATTGTCTTCATTTTAAATATTTATACGCAAATTATAATTATTATTATTTGTGAATTAAAAAGAAAAGTTCAGAGGTTCTTAATACATATAATTTATCCAGCAAGATAATTTTATCAGTGTAATTATTTAATTTGGTAAATGATCGATTGATTAGAATATTTTATAAATAAGATATTAATTTAGATTATTTTAACGTACTCTCTTTCTTTTCAAATTGACTCTTAAATAATTTTATCCTAGTGTGCAATTATTTTTCAGTTCTTAATAAATCTTTACTTGATATTTTATTTACCTATGCATTATACGTCTACTATCATGAATAAAGTAGCAAAAATCAATAAAGTAAAAAACTTGTAAAAATTAAAAGTATGTTTTGTAAACTTAAATAAATGCACTGATTGTTCGAGAAATGATCGAAACGAATGTGACTTTTAACGTTTCTTGTAGTAATTTATTAGAAATGCATCAAAAAATGAAAGACGAAAAAGTAGTTTCCTACACAAGCAACTACATAATCATTTACAGAATTTCTAGAAATCTAAACACATATACAAGTACGTTTCGATATTTTTTTTGTAAAATTTAATTTTCAATTATATAAAAATTATGCTCCGATTAAAGTAGAATTTACATTAGTTAAAATACAAAAATTATACCAAAACATCTTTTTCATATTTTACTTTAATCTATCAGTTGGTGACTCAGTTCAAATAAATTTGCTTCTATTATTACGAATCTTCTTAACATGAAAGTGAGATCTTACTCGAACAAAGTACGCATATTTTAATTTTATGCAGTGATTCATTTCATTTCAAGAAATAAAGGAAAAATCATAAAATATGGGGCGTCGTAAATGGTGTGAAAATTAGTTGACGAACAAAAATCAACACGACCCTAAGGTTCGCTCTAGTAACCTCAATTACGACGAGTTTAAGGGAGTAACGTATTTCCAGGCATTACAAGGATGGAACGTTGAGGCGCTTCGATGTGTCGATGCTTCGTTTTGTTCTAATATAGGGCGATCAATTTTTTCCTCGCTTTTTTTCCTTCACTTTCATTCGCAATTTCTTCATTTCAAGGGAAGAATGCACGATCCTCCACGTCAGTCACAGGCGCGCTCATTTTAATTGCCTGCGTTGCTACGAATATGTGATAAAGTAATAAGCTTTAGTACGCTGTCAGTTATATCGGGGCAAAATTCGATTAATCGTTCTTCAAAGGAACAACAAGTGCTTTCCGCCAAAAAAGTCTTACTTTCATTAAAAGCATTAACGCGCAATGAGCGGACAATTTTTTATGCAATTATTGGAAGCAGCAGGAACAGAGAGAGAGAGAGAGAGACAAAGAGACAGAGAGAGATGAATTGCGCTATTATCTTTTAGATTGTGTAACCCTTAACGTTCCTTTATATTTAAGAGAAAAGTAAAAAAATGTGAAATTTTGTTTTGAATTATTTCTCGTGCAAGATAATTTGATTACTACATAGTAATGTCCATAAGCTAAATATTATGTTACATCTTTCATAATGTCTCAATATTAAATGTAAGAAAATATAGTAATTTATTATTTTGTAATACGAAAAATTAAGCTGATACATTGAAAATTATATATATAGTTTTTTAATTCAAGCTTCTCAATACTTTTCGTCATTTTGAATTTGTAGTTCAAGAGTAAACTTTTATAAAAGTGGACGTTATCAATTTTATCCTTTCCAGAATTGAGTGGATAGCGAAAAGCGGATATAGGAAAATTTAGAAAACCTACCGCAGAAAATTGTGCGAGCATGATATATAATAGAAAGACTAAGCGTCTGTAATGAACATGGAATCAATGCTTCAAGAAACGAGATATAATTATGAACGGTATCTTGAAAGAAAATAATAAATAAATTGTATATTTCTTAATAACGGTTTTAACGTAGATAAAAATTTTTAATCGCTTGAATGGAAATTTATATTATAAGAATGAAATTATAATCTGTTGTTAAGAGCTAAACTATTATTTATTTAACGAATTTAATGCGTACAAACTACTATACTGTAAAATGAGTACATTACTGTTACTTTTAATTTGAATTTTATCTACTTTGTTGGAGTACATAATTTAATAAATAATCAAATAAATATTACTTTATTTTCCTGTACATATTAGAATAATAAGTCAAACGACTAAGAGCTGTAATTAAAAAACATTAAACATATATATAGATGTAGATTTATTTGTTGATAGGTTCTACTTGAAACTTTTTACTGCGACATTTGCACAAGTCTGATAAGTAAACAAAAATAATATAAAGAAAAAGAATATTTGAACGTGGTTCGAGGTTAGTTTCGAACTGGCAACTTCCTGATCGCGTTTGCCTCCAACTACGCCTCTGGGAAGATGTTATTCTCTCTTTCGTAAGGACGATGATACTTTTCTCCTTTTCGATTTTTCTGCCTCGTTTCTTTCTTCTGATGTTGCGAGTCCCTTGAGATACCATAACTATTTACTTTGTCTTAAGAATCTATCGCTATCGAGTAAAGTTTTATAGAAATTGACTTTATTGGCGGTCTTTTTCAGGCAGATTTTATTGATATTGGCTATTTCTTTACATATCTAAATTGAAAGTTCTAAAGCAGCTGCTTGAGTATTCATGTTTATCGCGAACATATAAAAAATTAAGTTGTTGTGCATTTTATTTGGCATTAATTTTATCGTTACTCGAAGTAAACATCGAGTGAATAAATAATCTTCTAAAGGTGAAGTATTTTGCAATATAATAATTGAAATCGTAATTCTGAATAGTTTATAATAGTCATTACTTATTTTCTAGTCATATTTGGCGCAAGATGAAAGATTGACTAAATATAGTTCAGAATTTTAAATACTCGTAAAATTTGTAGCTTATTATACGAAGGAAATTAGTTTCATATAAACGGTTTTATGTTTTATTATTAATATATAATCAATCCCGTGAAGCTGTATTGCAAAAATATTATATTCGTATAAATTATATAACACGTGCTTGTTCATATGTGGGCCCGAATTAAAATAAAATTACTTGTTAATGTATGCTATAATACAGTATTTTACAAAAATAATAGTACAAGTGATCATTCAAATAATCATTAGTAGCTAAAACCATCTAATATATTTTAGTCCGAAATAAAGTTCTTTCTCGTAGATGTAGTTAATGAAATCCCATTAAAAATCCAACAATGACTTAATATTTAGTTATCCGATAGTTTTATGCATATGAATATTAGAAAATGTTGAATAGCATTTATTTACTTCATTAGAGTCGACTGGAATATTTTGATAGTAAAATACGTATAGATAGATAAACGGAGAGGCAAAATAGAAGAAAGAAACAGATGAAATCTTGTGTCCGTGAATAGGTGAGGAGGTAAAATTCGTAGTCATATCTTATTCGTATGAAGGGACTAAGAAACGAAACGATAAGGTTAGCAAAACCAACGTGCAGAATAAAGAAAACTCGAAAAGTATATAGAAGTGTCAACCAGACACGTGACGTGACCCGTGGATATAAATTTGTGAGAGTAAAAGAGGATATTACGTAAGAGAACATGTATCCCGAGAGATTCACAGCGGCGTTCAGACTTTAGAAAAATATCAAGAATAAATAGAAAAAACAACAATTGCATGGGAGAGAAAAAACATCAAGGATTAATGATCAGGTTGACCGAGTATTTGGTTCACTTTACATAAAATTTAAAATAGTTTTGAAGATTTGCGTATTATCTACATGATCCACAACTAAACTAAATTTTTGTTTGACTATTCATTATAAGAAAAAATATATAAATAGTTATATAAAAACATAGTTCCCAAACTTATTTCATGATCAAGATTTCGTATATACATTGTGATTTTCAAGAATTTCTTAACTTTATTGACCTAAAATGTATAAATCGCTATTTAGTTGAGAACATCTATAGTTTCATAATCTTTGATTTGCAAGTAATGAGGTTATTAAAAGGCGATAGCGTTGATTTTTTCCAGAAATACTTGTGTATTGCTTGTACTTTCATAACAAAGAAATATTCTATACAACGAAAATAATACTTTTGTCAAGTTTCAATGTAATGATTTTATTTACAAGTATAAACAGCACATTCAATTGAGACATTCTCTGTTAGCTACTCATTTGATGCATTTCTTTGATTTTGAATCTCTTTCACGAGAACTTTTGCAGGCATTTTATAAACTGCTGTGTAATATAACTTAGATACGTACAACCGATTATTTTTGTTTATTGGAAAATAAAGAGACATGTATCCAACTGTTTTCGAATTTTAAAATACTTAATTTTCACTTTGTGACAAAGTATTTTTTCTCGAAAGTTAAAAGTCTACTTAAATATTTAAGTAATCGCTTAAATCTAAAGAAACTTTTATTTAAAAAACATTATTTAAAACTTCTTTCTTAAGTATAAAGTTTCCTGAAAGCTTTTCATATATATATATATATATATATATATATACACGAACATTTAATGCATTATGCATGTAATTTGAAAGTATTATAAATCGATAAATGTAACTCTGAGAAATTATCACTTACAGCATATTTGATCTTCATTCTCTAAGATTTAGTAATGAAACTAGAGGTTTCATTACTAGATACACTTTATAGAATAATTAAATTCTCTTTTGTTTCGAAGAACACACTTTTTTTCAAATCTGTATTTTACGAATGCGATGACTTACTATTATATCGATAATTCTTTAAACAACGTTGTAATTTAGTTTAAGAAGGTCAGATAAGATCTCTAAAAATGGAAGATCCAAGAACATTAATTTCTACGGTCAACTCTTGCAAATCTTCTGTAAATTAAAGGGCTCGCAGTTTTCATTTGTCAAGACCATGATTAAAAAGAAAATAACCAGCGTGCGTAGAAAAATGTTGCGAACGAAAACAGCGAGTAAAAAGCAATGCTTCGAGTATAAGATCGTAAAAACGATTTCAAATATTCAAAAAAGCCCCCAGAGTGCGACACGAACGAGTGCCAACAGAAGTGAAAGGACTTCGATGAAACGCGTTTCTTTTTGTCGTCCTGCAGAAGTGACCGAGAAAAAGAGAGAGAGGGAAAGAGAGAGAAAGAGAGGTTTCAGCGTCTCGACGGAATATCCGCACTCTACATACGCTTTTCTTATCTTTCTTTTACGTTCTGTACCGTATGTGATGTATATTTGTTGGATTTGTATCCTCTACGAGGGTTTTAAAATTTCTATTTTGATTGCAAAATTTATGGGAAAGAATTGAATTTTGTAAGAAGGAGGGTAAAATATATTATCATTTAAATAATTGCGATGCATTTTCTTCTATTCAAACTACATTCTTGAATAAAGCTTGTAAATTCCGAATCTTCAAGATTCTTCACAGTTCTTCATTTTATTACCAGAACACAAATAAACAATGTTCCATTAAAATCTTATATTTAAATAAATTTCAATGATATTTACAATTTCTTTTGATTTAAAAAATGAACTTATGGCTAATTCTTTTATTTGTTTTTGAAGTATGCAATTGCCTATGTATTAATATATATGTCTCTATCTATCAATTTACCTACGCACTTCCTTTAATGAATGAATGTTCGATCAAAAGTTTATTTAACGAAAGAAACCTATTACTGAGCTTCATTCAAGAACTTCATTTAAAAAAGGAGAAATAGAATATCAGAACAGATTATTCTATGCTCTTGATATTATTTTCCCTCGTAATTATACAACAAACAATTGTTTAGACATTGCGCGAGAGAGTTTTTCAATCATGGTTTAATATCGCTCTATCAAAAACATGTACATCTGCTTTAACTTTCTATAAAAACAGGCAATACAACATCGAATTGCAATTATTCTGCTTTGGCAATATCAAAGCGTTCTGAGAAATTTCCAGAAAATACGGTACGAACAGCTCATAATACTTCGAAAAATAATAAAAAAACAGCTCAAAGAAATAGCTTATGAAACAGAATATAAAGTAGAATTTATAAGTTAATTAGCGCTAACGGATTTCAAATAATATCAATCTTTGCGGCTAAGACAACGAATTTTTTAATTATGAATCTCAATAAAATATTATTTCAAAAATTTACTATAATATCTATGAATTAAAATTGAAATTTAAACAAAATTAAAAATACGAGGATTATCTAAGATAAGAAAGTAACGAAGAATAATTCCATTAAGTAGTTTCCATAATTCGTGATTTCGATTATTTTTAAAAAAAGAATCGACAAAAAATTCAAACAAGTTAATTATAAAATGTAATAAAGAACAAGAGATTATAATTTCTGCTTGTACAAAAAACTATGAAATTAGTATTGCATCAAAGGTTCTTGTTTTTAATTAAAAATCGCACAGTTACGAGTAATAAACTACTTAAGTAAATCCCTAGAACCGATGATATACGTTCGTTACAAAAACACTGTCAAAAGGACTCTGGATGAAAGTAACCGTAGTGCAGCACAAACGAAAGTACTGCACTCGCATTGCGTCGTACTTTTACAGACAAAATGGTTCTCGCGAAACTGATACTGGAAATGCAAAATACTTGCCGACTACATCCATTAACAAGCGTCGCCTGTACAACAGAACTATAAGCAGGGTGATACTATTCCGAGGTACGCGTAAAAGTGCGCCTAAAAAATAATTAAAACGACGCTGGGGTGGCACACCGAGAGGAAGGAGGGAGCGAAATCCCGTTCTACTGTTATCGCGATCGCCCGGTGCACTTTTGCCAACCAAAATCGCGCGCTCGACTCCCTTTGCTCCAGGAAAGTTTAGCTTCGAGCTTGTTTACACGCCACTTGGCTGCTTGGTTAAATTGCAGTGTAATTAACGAAGGGTGCGCAAGGGGGCCAGAGAAAATTTAATTAATTAACGAATTAAGAAACTCGTCCTTGCATGGCCACTCGAACCAGTTATGTATTTCAGTAGTAGGTGCGCGAGTTACCGATATTTCTCTCGTATGCCGCAGATTTAATTAAATATTTTTTATTTTTATAAGAAAGAGTAAAAGCACGTGAAACTGATGATTGTTTTTATTTACTTTCTTGTTAATTTTATAATTTCAATGATTTCACTTAAGAGTTATTAGCAGCCGCAGTGGAATTATTTTGTAAGCACAATCTGGTTGGTTTCGAACTACTTTTGACTCCTGGCAACCTATGACGTTCGTACATTTGGTTTATTATACTTATTAAACGAAAGGTATTTGGAAAAATTTCTAGCTAAGAGAATTGGGTATAATTAGTTATAATTCGAATAAATTATAACTACGAATGCAGAAGAGCGTACGTTTATTGTAATTAAATTATTGAATCAATTAAAGACTATTTTTACTTCAAATTAACATACACGCGAATGAAAGTATTCTCTTCCAATTTCTAAAAGTTCACATGTTTTGTTAATTATTTAACGTCAAACGATTAAGAATCAGCATCTGAAAAATTAATTTTGTGAATTCTTAATTGTCTTATATTTCTAGAATATTTTAAATACTATATGTTAATTCAATTAATAAATAATGCATACCAAACTTGCTCTAATAATATAATGATAATAATAATTTTCCATACAAGCTGCATCTTTAAATATTGAACGTTATGTTATATTACTTATGTTTATATTTATATTTATTGCAATTGAAAAATTCATAAATTATGTTATTGAATAACTTTGCATATCACAGTTTTGTGATTTTATGCAGATATAAAATGAAAAATATTATTTCTTTACTAATTTTAGCTTTCCTATACGTCTTGCTACGAATAATATTAAAACATTTATTATCATATATTTAAAAACATATAAACAAAGCTGCTTATAGTAATTTCATCGGACTTTATCTTTTTAAATTCTAAATAAAGCAAAGTTGCACATAAAAAAGTAGTTTTTAATATCCATTGAATTTGGCTCACTTGTTACATAAGGCATGACTCCCAATCCATTTCCCACTCAATTTATTTTACACTTATTTATTGTGAACAAGGTAAACAGTCCTTTAAATCCGTATTCAAGATCAAGCTATTATAGATATATATATATATATACATATATATATATATATATATATATATATATCTGAATATTATAGCTTATCGATTTGAAAAACACCGCAAGGATATGCTTTTATAATTTAAACAATACTAGCCGAGTAATTACAAGTCGAAAATATACGAATATGTCGTAACTTTACTGATCTTTAAATAAACGAAAATCAGTTTATTGTAACTGAAAAATAACGATACTACAGTTTAAATAGTTTCAATTTAATATAATTTATAATTTCATGGTTTCTTTTCGAACTCAAAACATTAATTAGACAATCTAAGCTCACGTTATCATCGGTATTAAATTTCGACATTTTGGAGTAACTGTCACGATAAATGATTATTATTTTCCTAGAGTAAAAATTATCCTTTAGAATTAGACAAAGTGAGTTACGTTACTAAAAAGCGCTTCTCTCATTTCAGCTTGGACAGAGATTCACCATTCACGTTCCAATTAGGAGTGGGTCAAGTGATTAAGGGCTGGGATCAGGGTCTTCTTGACATGTGCGTGTCCGAAAAGAGAAAACTCACGATCCCACCTGAGCTTGGTTATGGTGACCGTGGAGCTGGAAACGTCATCCCAGGAGGTAAAAATACTCATTGGTTGCTCTGAAACTGCGCACTAATAAGAGCATAGACTAGTATACTTTTGTAGCTTTCGAGCAACAGATGATGAAGATCAAAGATATAATGAAATATGGATTTAAAGGAAGAAAATGGCTTACGAATACTTTTTTCTTAAGTTTCATGAATTATGAAATTGTTAAATGGTATGGAATAAGTATATATCGTCTGTGATATCTGTTCATTATATAAAATGAGCTATTTAATTTGCTGAAATAAAAATACAATTGAAAATATCAGAATTAAATGATAACGCTTAAAGCATTATAAGCATGTATAAAAGCTAGTACGATAAGACTAGAATCGTTCCTTCTTCATGCGTAGGTCTCAAATAGAAAAATACGACGATATTTTTATTTAAAATTAAATTTTTCTTAATTGAAATTGGACGGATATGGAATGATGTATAAAACTCTTTTTACTTTTTGAACACTGCAGTATATCAACTTAGTTACTCTTAGTTTTGTATAATGCGTTTAAAATTTCATCCTTTCTGATTGTAAAATTTATACCTTTTTATTCCATTCCATGAAAGATATTGGTGAAAAATTATCTATATAAGGCGAACAAATTTTTTAATTAAACTTTACTGCTTGCAATTTTGATGTATTTTAAATTAAATTTTTATCGATCAGTATATAAACTAAAGAAGAAGTTTAAGGTATTCTGATTAGTCTTTCATATTTTTATATGAATGAATTATCTTTGCATAATTGGATAATTTAATCAAATTAAGATAGGGAAAAACACTTTCAGAAATTGTACCGACTACTGATATACTTTGTCCTACAATTTAAAGCGTCTGCATAAAATTCATCCAATCTATATTTTGTAATCGGAAAGCCGAACCAAATAATAATTTCAATACTGAACTCTAATGTTTTTGGCAGAATGCTAAAGAAATATATATATTTCATCTCTTTAAATAATTTAGAGACCCCATGATGATATTATTTAATTCTTGTATTAAGGATTTGATAAGTAACAAAGAGTATCAATTAAATGTTTCACGTAACTTTTACTAATTCTCTTCGTGAAAGAAATCACCAAAAGTAAAAGCTCTGACGCGATCGTGAACCAGTGTAAAATGAACCAACTTTAATTAATCGCTACAAATTACTAATACACCTAGAAATTATGAATTCAGTCGGGAGAAACGCGCGTCCAAAATGTCCAACCGTCCATAGCGGCCGTCAACTGACAGCCGCGATTAGAAGCTCCGCGGCTGCGGCTTCACTCGTTCCCCTAAAAATCATCCCGATGTGCCCCAAAACGCGTCCCTGAACAATTGTGCGTGACGCGTTACGCCGTAGCCGCAGCGCTGCCACCGATACGCGAATTCAAAATTTGACACGCAATACGTCGGACATGACGCCGTCAAAACGTTGCATCAACGATAAGGAGAAACAGACGCATTTCTCGTTTTAAATTGTCCAATCGGCTGTACTCTGATGCAAAATTTGAGTTTCATATATGTGAGAATATTCGAAGCTTATTTAGAAGTGCAGTAATTGAAAAAGTTTACCGAAATAAAATGTATAAGCTTGCGTACTGAGGTTTATCTGAGAGTGAAGTGTCGAAGAGGCACCTTGGTAAACTTTAATGGATTTCATTAGTCCGCAAAACCTTTATTAGCTGGCTCATTAATCTTTAATTCTTCATTACAGATCTCGTATCATGTGTCTCGATTCTAAGGAATATAATTTTTTTAATCCTCTTAAACTATCTTTGATGTTATAGATAAGATTAGATAACAAAGTTCCATCTATAAAAAATATGCTTAACATGCGTAAAATATAAAGCACATTACTTTAAATTTGGTGGCGCGATTTGAGAATTTCAATTATAATTAAGTGAAATAAGAACAGATTATACGGTAAATCCTGTTGCACTTTTCAGAATATAGAATGCATACATACAAAAGACAGTAAATAAGAGTTAGGTATATAATAATCAACAACTTCATAACTAAATTCTTATATCAGTTATTATTTCTTTACAATTATTTTTATCTCTTTTCGAACCAATATTTATAGCTCTGCAATGTAGATCTAATTTGCCTGCCTAAAAGGATGGAATGATAGAATACTATATATTATATTTGATAAATGTTTAAAACCAATGCGATATTTTTACTCAAGTGAAAAAGTTATTTTTTTTCCAATACTTTATTAGTTTATATTTCAATTTATACTTTACATCAATAATTCGTAATAATTTTTTCGACAACATAAAATTTCTTTACAAAATCCATTTAGAAAAAGAATTTCGCTGTTGCTAACCGAGACAAAGTTAAGCGCCATATTAGCTGCCGACGTCTTAACGATCATTACAATATAAAAGCGTAAGCTTTTTATGATTTAAAAGATGAATAAATTATTATACATCGCTGACTTAATAAAGACTGATGGAAGAAATTATTTTCTTTATATTTTACGACATTATCGCTTTTACATATATTGTATACTCGAAGTTCCTTTAAATATTTAAAGAACACTGAGCAATTCCAGACTCATTTCAGAGAACTGAGAAGAAATACATAGGCTTATGTATTTTGTTAAAAAAGTTGTAATAATAATTACAACTGTTTTCATATATAAGTTCCCACGTGTGAAATTAGGTCATATAGCGTTAATAGTACCTAAATCTTAGCTTCCGAGTTCATCTCAAATCTGGGTTAAATAATAATTTAAGTCGTCGTATTGGCTTTCGATCCAAGTTCTCGACTGATGGATCAGGATCGCCTCATCGATCCGCATGACTTGTCTTTAAGCGACCAAACGTATGTATTGCAAGTTCTTTGACCTCTAACTTTCGAGAAAGTTACACTCTTCTAGATGAAGGAATCGTATCTCCTGGACTAGAAGGTCAATGAGCTTGACCCTCGTGATCCCTGTCAAGCCGGTTTTTGAAACTATCGAATAAGAACATGCGATTTGAAAAGTTTTCTTTGATTATAATGTGATTTTGTAACTTAAATATTATTCAGAAAAGAGTAAAGTGTAATATATTTTTTTCAAACAACAAAGGAAAATCTCTGATCCTCTATTGTTGTTAAGTATTTCTGCTTTCGATTTAAAAAGTGATCAAAGTATGTCCGAATTCGCAAGTTTATAGTTGGATTTAAATTAATATACTGAGCTTCAACAAAAAATAAAATATGATTTTTTAATTAAAAGTTGTGAAAGGACATGTAGAATAGAATTTCACTGGTTTCATTAACAATTTTTCTTTTCATTTATTTCAAAAACATATTTTTCAATTAAAAATATAGAATTATATTCATATTTATATACGAAATATTTTTCTTCTGTATTCAAGTAAATTAATTTTGTAAAATTTATTTTCATTTATTAAAAATTATGTTGCGCGAAAATATAAAGTGAAGTTAAAGCAAAATACAGAATATTTTTCTCCTATAATAATTTAAAATAACACGTGTTTTATTTTTATAACATTTCTTTTGATATTAATAAGTAAATACTGTTAATGAAATCATAATATATTTTTAAATAATATTTTGATTTTGATTATTCTTTATTTTTACTTAGATCAAGTAATTCATTATGCAACAGAAATATTTATTTTTAAATTTACATTTTTATTAAGTAAATAGAAGAAATAAAAGAAAACGCTACTTTATTTCAAATTCTAAAACGATAATTTAAGATTCTTCATTTAATTGTTAAAATTTGAAACTTTTTTCAAATTTTTGTGGATTAATTATTGCAAAAAATATTAAAACAATAATCCAACGCGGAATATTTAAAATTCACGTACAATATGTTAAAATGAAAATCCCAAGCCGGTACTATTAATTTTATAATTCAGAATATTAATACTGTATAAATAACATATCAATAATAAGTATTACAAAGTTAATATTTAAAAAATAAAAAAGAAATGTATAACCTTGAATATTATACATTAATATGTAAATATACTATTTAAAATAAAGTATTGAAAATATATTTCAACACCTAATACTCTATATTTTATTTAAAATTAAATTCAATAAGTAATCATTATCTATATTACGAAAATCATTGTGTTGCATACTATGTATATAGGTTTTCTAAATTACTACATTGAAAATTATAATCTATGACGAATACTGGAAGTTTATATAAAATAAGTTTAAATACACATTGTAAAACAATACAAAACCAGTGAATAAATAAGAGTTTAAGAATTTGGAATAACAATAAATAGGCATCACTGCATTATAATTAAATTTCTCTTAGATGTCAAATGATTTGGATCTTTGAAAGTTTTTTCATATTTCCCTGATTTTCCACTGGTGAAATCCCCGCCAAAATTGTGAACAGTGCCTGTACGTAAATACGACTAAGCTGTATTAATTATCGTCCAACTTATATTTTTATTTATTCGTAATTTTGTAATTATTCATATCCATGGACATATACATATACCAGGCAAGCCTTTACGTAGCTGTTATATTCGCAGTATTAATTCTACTCGTTTAAACGTCGAATAATTAAGCGCACTATATTTCATTAGCGCTGGTGTTCAATCGCCCTATGCGAAACGTGCCGACCCGCCCACGTAATTAATGGATCCCCTGCGCATCCTCGTCAAGAGGAAAAAAAGAGAAAAGTACATGGAATTTTCAGCGTCAAACTGTAGGGCACTCGCACATTTTTAATCGCCAAAGGTGTTTAAGAAAACTGTATTAGACGTGCAACAATTTAAGCTTGTTGTAAATCCAATTTTCAAAATATTTGTACGATTGGAATTAATAAATTACTACAAATTAATTAATTACTCTCTAATACGAATGCGATTTACTTTATATATAAAATTATTTTAAATAATTTAATTAAAGCTTGTTCTATAAAATATAACAATAGGATATCCGATGTATAATTATATGTCTATATAAATCATACAGAAAGATAAGCGCGCACACACACACACACACATCTGAGCGCATTAATCCATTGTGAGAATAAAAAGTGTTTACAAGTGTGAGCGGTAGAGAAGAAAGCGAGTTGGTTCGTTAGTGACAATATACTTTTTGTTGAAAAAAATTACGGGAGTATTGTTGTATTTTCAGTTTTTCCCTTGATGTTTTTTATTATTAATCACTACCCAACCATTCTTCTCCTGCTTTTTTTCATTCCTGCAACGTCGTATTTGCGATCGAATCACATCTCTAAAGACAGTCGTCGCATATGAATTTATTTTTTATAACTGACAGAAAACTGACAATAGAAAATCAGTTATGTAATTATATTTATAACTTTCTAATGATAATACATTTAACATCCATCTAGATGTGCGGTTGTGTATTACATGTACACTAACATTTCTACTTTCAATCACAATAACTTTCAACTATTGTTTTCATGTATGGACTGAATTATCTAAGCTGATTTATTTTTCCTTTGATTAATTTTTAAAAATATTAAATATATAATGAATCTGAAGTAAGTTCCAATTTTAAAAACAGAAAATATTCTTTCAACATAAAATTGTAATTATTTTACTGGATAGAGATATTTTAAAAAGTGAGCCATATATTGTTAATAATTCACTTTTAAACTGGAGAAATGAAAATATTCGATAGTTATCGAATGTTCGCGATTTAAATCAGTAAAAATTAAGAATGTAAAATAAAATGCAGAAATTATGGCAAAGTAAAATAGCAAAATATTGTTATAACAGCCACGTATTTTAACATGATTTTGAATGTTATCGAATATTCTTCTTTCTGACATGTCATTAAAAATAATTATATACTTTAAAAAGTATTGGTAGTATTATATAATTTAAAAAGTATTAAAAATATTTTTCATAAATTGTTTTATAATTTTTGCTTTGCTATGTTTCAATTTTCTCTTTCTCTCTCTTTATACATATATATATATATATATATATATATATTTATTTATCACCTTTCAATCCAAGGCACTTATATGGTTTTATAAAAATATTAATTGAACTCTCAATGTCCGATTTTTGTGCGTTTAAAAATTCTTTCTATCTCAAGTTTAAGCTCAAGAATAAACCAACATTCGGTTTTATTAGTGTAGGCTGTAATCTTAATCTTATCAGATTTTTAAAAATGTCATCAGAACTATAAAAGAAATTTTAAACATATATATATTCTAATCAAAATGGTTTAATAATAAAATTTTTCAAACATTGAAATCGTATTAAAACGTTGATTTTTAATGTAAATATATATTTGATATATTTATTGTTACATTAATTTTTATTTTACAAAATATTTATTGATAATATTAAATATTAATTATTTACAATATTAAATATGTTGCCTATTATTTATAATTACCATGTATTAAACTGAATTTCTGCTACATTATGATATATAGTAGATTTTTAGGTATTAATATCATGGAATTTGCTTAAAATTATTAAACAAAAAATGAAACTAACTTGCTCAATTTATTCGACACTCACGCCGTAAATTAAAGTAATCTCTTTATAATACTAATATATATACTACGATATCTTCCAATCAGACTATGTTAGTATTATCAACATAAATATTATTATAGTTAAAAAGTAAGTATTTGCATATAAAATGATAATCTTCTTATTTTTCACTAACACATAACTATTAAACATAATGGGTGATCTTCAATTAAAACGTGGTAGTTAAATATTTTAATAGATACGTGAATTGAGTTGCAATCGAAATTTCGATTCGAAATTTCAGTATTATAAAATGGAAATTGTTATTATATTTGAATGTGTGATTGAAGATTAAATAAATTCATTAACTGTAAAATAATATTGTATTAAAGTATATACCAAGCAATGGGGTTTTACATTATTCTACGAATTCCGCTTCTAGGTAGTTTTAACATTTTCAAAAATTCCGATAAGTTTAATGTTTTAGAAATATGTGTATTCTTATTCTTACACACGAGTTCGAGATCGTTGTGGAAATTCGAGGAACAAAATTATCCCGAGTATAATTTAAGGATCCCCAAATAAAAACGACTGCTTTAAATGAGAGTGCATGTATTAACGACAGACGATCGAAAAAGACTTCCGAAGAGTCAAAGCGCAAAAAAGCCTTTCTTATTACCTACTTTGAATAACTTCGAGGCAAAAAGCCCAAAAACTCTCTCTTGTTTGCTCGTTTTATAACCTCCTTTATCTATTCCCTCTCCTGATACATCTTGCACTTGTGTATGCGCGTGTCGTTTGCATCTATGGATAATATGACTTCCGACTATTTAGTGCGATATCCAAGAGTTTCACAGTTATACGTGATATTATCTGCATCTAGTTGAAATGAATTTTAAGTTCAATGGGAATTCAATAAGATGATAATTTGTACTATTTTAACAAATTTTCAGGGTACTTTTATGTATAAAATAGCATCGTAATAATAATAATAATATTAATAATAACAAAATATATTAGTAAATCTTAATAATCATACAACGCTACAATCTATGTGGAAATTTCTTTATCAATAAAAGAAATACTACTTAGTTGTAAAATAATAACTCTTAATTAACCAATGATTGTTATTCTATTATTTAATGATGAAGAGTTAAAATTTCAGATATTTCTAAATCTTTATTACTAATTCACAGGAGCCACTTTAAACTTCGACGTTGAATTGATCAACATCAGTGACTCGCCTCCGAACGCCAATGTTTTCAAAGAAATCGATGCCGACAAGGACAATCAATTATCCCGCGAGGAGGTGAGGACAATGGCAAGAATCGTTCTTTTTTTAATTTGTTTTTTCTGGGGTCAATCGGTGTCGGCTTTAATTGATACGCAAACATCTTTTACGATATGCCAAAAGATTTATGTTTTCGAATATACGAAATTTTACTTTACAATAAGTAGTACAATATTACTAACCATTTATCGTAGATGATTAAGTCTATAATTTGCATGCCTGTAAAATTGTAAAACATTTATCGATGTATATATCAGTTGTATATAAAATGTACATATTTTTTAATAACACGCAGTTGAGAATAATTAATAGAAAAGATGTTCGATATCGACCCTTGAAAAATATCCGCGGAAAAAGAACGATACTTTTATAAAAAGAGGATCGACATTTCACTGTCTTGTGATCTAATGTACTGTAATTAAAAACACAAATAGTTATTTCCTAAATATTAGTAGTGCACGAAATAATATGAACAACTTTAAAAAAACCAGGTTAATATTTGAAAAACTTAACGAATAGTTCAAGTATATACATATTTTATTTTATATGATCTATAATCGTTTTATAAGGATAAAGTTCCACTTCGCTTAATGTAAGGCTACATAATATAATAGGAATAATATTCAAATTGAAAACAAATTTTTCTTTATTTTTAGTAAATTTTTAAACAAATTATGGAACTTTTAAATCAAATTCTGTTGTTATTCATATAATTAAGCTTTTCATTTGACAGAATTCATTAATTAAGTAAAATTTAATACGTAATTTAAGAAGCTTTGCGAGTCAGAAAATTTTCGTATACTATATAATTTTAAGTTCATTACTCAAACAAGTTTATTTTAAATATATTTTAAATTTTAATGCTCTCCATCAGTTTTTCTTGCACTAATAATCACAATTATATCGTTGACTGTAAATTCCTAATTGGTATTTATTACAGTCAGTATTTGTAAAACAAAAATAAAAAAAGAATTATGTGTTTTTTTAAACATTTATAACGATTGCTTAAACGTTCTAAGCGTAGTTTTTTCTTAAAAAGTACCGATGTTCTTAATAGAATAAATGTGTGTATTGAAAGCTGAATTGCATAAATAAAAGCATTTATACGCGTAGAAATAATATTTTAACCTCCTTATATAATTTATAGTAATTTATCACTTAATTACTAAAAATATAAAATGATTATAAATTCTTATTTATATATCGAGTCTAATTGTATCATTATTCTAAAGTGGACGATTAAATTTATTTTTCAACATTTACGAAGAATTAAGATATTATAATTAATATGATCAGTTAGAAATAACTATTGCAGCCAAATTATCCCAATTTCTCGTCATTGATAAATTACTAATAAATTACTACAAATAACTAGCTCAAAATACTCAAATCTATGCGTGTTACTATCCTTTGGATACCAATAAATACGAATATATAAAACAGATTTCCATAGTTGTAACCCATTTGATTAGTAGTAAAGTAAGTTGTTACCCAAATCGATATGTAATCTTGTATAAACGCCCAGAAGAAGCACATTGAATATATATCTCATACGCGAAAACTTTTCTTTTGAACATGTCACAGGTCAGTGAATACTTGAGGAAGCAAATGCTCGAGGCTGAACAGTCCGGCGCCAGTGAAAGCGAGGAAATGAAGAAAATGCTGGCCGACCAGGATAAGCTCGTCGAGGAGATCTTCCAGCACGAGGACAAGGACAAAAATGGCTTCATCTCTCACGATGAGTTCAGCGGTCCCAAACACGACGAACTGTGAAAAACTCTTTTCGCCTAAATCATTCAACCACGATCACAAGCACCCGCACACATACAGACACGCCTGCACGCGCGCACGTGCACACGTTCAACGGCTGCAACGGAAGTAACCACGATGAAACTAACCTTGTATTTGTCTTCTTCTTTTCTTCCCCCCCCCACTTTTCTTTTTTAACAAATGTTTTTCAATAATTTATCCTAGTTAATCGAGCGTAACCTTCGTGGAGGCCGCTTTTCATCGAAGGTAGAATGGAATTGGTTAGATGTTTTGTATTTAAGAGTGTCTATAAGCGATCATATTTGTGCGATAGTATGTGTTTGTTTTTGAGATATGGTTTTTTTTTTTAATTTAGATTCAGAACTTTGTAAATCAGTAATCGAGGCGTCCAAATATATGCAAGTGTACACGAAGAAATTGCAATTCGCCATTTTTCGAGATTAATTGTCAACGCTTTCTGATTATTATTCTTAAGCTTAAGATATTTGAAACTTGGATAATTTTTTTAACTTTCACTGGAATTTTACGTTAATAATGTAATGAAAGCAAAAGTATTTTTCAATGTTCTTATAACATGTTTTATCGCGCCATCTTTATTTTGTATATTTTTCAATTTAAGAATTTGCTATAGTCATCGTGCATTATCATTAAGCTTTTCACTTGAGCAAACATGAAGTTTACCAGATTTCAGGGTATATCATTCTTTTGGACTTGCAGAGAATAAATAAATGAGAAAAACAAGTGGACTTGAATGCTGCCGTTTATCAATTTGGGCAGATATTTAAAAATGACGGACGCAGGATAAAAATGGAACCACTGTAAAACGCTGAAATCGTAAGAAAGCAAACCGGAGGACAGAAGAACGCGTCGGAAATCGAGCCAACCACGATCCCCTTTTTTGCGAAGCGACATTCCGACGATCCGCTGCACCATGTGATCGCTGCATGAGACAGGAACAAAAGGAATATAATACAGGCATGAAAAAGAACTTGTACTTGTACACACATATTCACAAAAACAAATATTAAATTGCACCGTGATCCCGATTCTCCAAGTGTAAAGTGATCCCAAGCATCATCCGAGTCATGTGTGAGAAAAAAAGAAAGAGAGAGAGAGAGAGAGAGAGAGAGAGAGAGAGAGGACTATAAGAAAGAGAGAATGAGCAAATGAGTGCGAATGGATTTTTTACTCGAACATATGTATAACGAAAGGGTGATTTAAAAAATGAAGGTAAAAGAAAATCTGTGGTAGATTCAGGAGTGTTTCTCACGCGATACGTTACGATATATGTATATCGTTTACTTTAAGGACTTTTCCATGATGTATTTTTCGCTTTTCAGTTATCTGTATATTCAAATATGAAAATCGTTTATATGAGAATTTTTAAAGTTTTTGAGAGGATGGAAATTTTATAAATCTAGCGTCAGTGTTTAGCGTCAAATTTTTTATATAACTTTTATTGATTGATTGTTCGATTGAGATCGATGATGTTTTTCACGTAAAGAATTTCGTTTATTTGACAATGATAAATTATATATAGATATATGTATGTATGCACGCATGTGTGTACATACATATTTATACATGTGTTATATACTTGTTGCATTTTTCTCCTAGAAACTACATTTCGCCTTTGCGCTTCTTCGAAGATGTTCTTCGGTTCTTTGCACTTAGTATATAAAAATATAATAACACAAAAGAAAGAAACTAAAATCTATGTATGCCAGTGAGTCAATGGTGTATCAGTTATAAAAGTGTGAATTTATTGGAAAATAATCAAGTGAGAGAAATTGAAAAATGAATTGATATCACTCTCATTGCTAGCATTATTAATGTAAAATTATGCGTTTTTATTACCACATTATATTGTATGTTGTTAAAGCTGGACGAAGGTTAATAAATCGTGCATCTCTAGCACATTTTGTTATAAATGTGTGTATTTCTTATTTTACAATTATACCTTATTTACTTCAAAAAGTAATTTCACAAGTATTTATATTTCAAATTAAATAAATCAACATATCTATACCTTTTTTTATTTTCTACTTATCTACATAACATCCATCTTTGTCGCTTCAATAATAATCTCATAAATAGTCATAGTTAAAAATAAATAATAAACATTTAGTGAAGCAATTAAGAATATAACGTAATTTAATCAACTTTGAAGTTATGACTTGTTTGGCTATAGAAAATGTAAATAATTCAACGATAAATATTATAATACATATTATAACTATTTTCAATCTTGTTATACGACTAGCATTTGAAATTTAAATTGTAAACATCTCATTAGTATAAAAATACCATTTTTTCATTTTTCACATCATGCATCTTAGGTACTTGATGTATTAAAATCTGCTCCTTTAAATTTAATTTAATTTTACATTCCCATCACTTTCGTAATCTACGTAAATTATTTTAGTTTTACATTTTTTTATTTTGAATTTGTAAAAGTTTCTATTAATTAAATCCGCATTTAAATATTATTTCTTGTTAAAATAGAACTCCACAAATTTTTGCTTAAAAATTATAAATATTTATTATTTTTAAAGCTATCCTAAATAAACAAATAAAATAATGATATCCTACGTTGAAAATATTCAAATATTACTTTTATATAATAAATGAGCCACTCTAATAAAATTTCGCATAAAATATTATAAGTAAGAAAGGGTATGAAAATGTATTTATAATTTTTGAGATTTATTTAATCTTTTTTTTGTAATAATTAATGATTTTCAATTTCATTAATTTTATATTCTATAAAAAACTGTTGAATAGTGAAATGATTATTTTCGTGTATATTTCAGATACCACAAAAGGTAAAATGAATAGTGTGATACTCTATGTTGAAAAATTAAATTTACAAGTTTTAAAAATGGTTGTCTATTGTCTTGTTGAAGTGATTTGCTATTATATGTTCTATCACTATATATTTAACACATTATTTTCAAAGGCAATTAGATTCGCATTCATACAATCGAAAATTGTAATTGAAGAAAATACAATTCTTTTACATTGCTAAATTTGTATGTACTTTATTGCCGCTTTGTTTAATTAGGTTTTATTTAGAAATCGAGATAATGGCCACGAACATCTATTACTCTACCTATAATAGTTTAATTTGATAATTTCTTTAATTTTTAACTTAATTATCTGCCATATCCTATATAATTTCTCAAAAGTGCATTAGAATGTAGTTAAATGAAGATATGAAAAAGGCACTTAAATTTATTATATTATCAGTCTTTTTTATATTATCAGAAGACATTCTGTATCAATAGAGCCATTTTAGTATTAAATGAAAGTTAAATTATTAGTACATAATAAAATTATCTATTATAACGGCTTAACATCTTACAAAGTAATTAAAATTACGGTTTAATAAAGTCGTTTCTTCGGTTCCATAATCTTTTTGAAATGTACTTTTTGAAACGCTTTTAGAAAGTGTTTCCGATACAGATGCTTGATATGATAGTTTATAAATTTGCAATTTTTTATTATTAATAAAATTTTTCTAATCAAGGTGCTTATTCATTTGATTAACTTCGTTATAAACGATAGCACAGTTAGTTGAAATATCTATTGTTGTCCTCCTGGTTATAAGACTAAATTACTATGACAACACAACCAATTTTACGTAACTCGGTCAGAAATTTGCAAAACTAATCTAATCTCTGATCTTTCATGTGATTACTTTGATATTCTTACTTTTATTGTTATAATATTAAAAAATCTTACTCGTGAGAAATATGTAGTAAATATGGAGTCATTTTTTATATTTGAAGAGTAGGCTATCCATCCATAATTCGGGAACGTGATTCAAAGAAATTACGAGAAATCCATCAAGCAGTTTAATAGTAATTATTGAAAAAAAAATAGTTGCATTATAAATAATCGATTACATTCAATTATAAGAGCATTGTAATTTTGTCATTGATATAAGTTTTATGGTTTTTTAAAATTATCTTTTTCAAGTAAAAATAACTATATCGAATCAATTTTTCCATCTGTAAAATAGTTACACATTTTGTTGTTGATAAATCAAATAATGTATAGAAGATAATAAAAACATCAAAATATGAAGTTCTATAAGAGGATATAGATACAAGGGTTATAAACTTAAGAAAATACACAGATATTAATGCATATATTTTCAGTTCTTTATTGTATCGATCACTTTTTGTAAGGTTGCACAACATTTTACTTCTACAACCGGTTTACTTAATTTTACAATATTCTTCCTTCCTCGTTTCTTCACAGTAGCTAACTCAACTAAAGCAGTGTGTGTATGCGATTGCAATATTTAAACTCATTACACGCTTTTTTCTTCGCGAGAAAAATGATCGACTTACAATAATTGAATTTCGCTACTATTGACGATTGATTTCCTTGATAATTCTTATCATCGCATACATCTTTTTACTAATGCGCATACAACACGTTTTTAATATATATTTACTTATTTACTTATTTATTTATTCATTTATTTATTTATTTATTATTTATTGGTAAGTTCTTGGCGATAGAAAGAAAAGTTTGCTTTTTACGCGAATTGATCGAAAGAGGCACGTTTAAGTTGCTTGATCACATATGTATGTGTATAGATTTAATTCAAATAATAACAACAATAGACAAATAGGCACGGGAGATATCTATGAATATTCTTTTCTGGTTGAAAATTTGTTTATGCTTGCATCAATGATATATATGAAATCTCTTTTCTGACGATAAATTTTAGAAAATCAAATGTTAATAAGCAAAGTTATTAAAATTACATTTTGTATCAGTTTATACAAAAATATGTCATTTTCTTAATTATAAAAGTCAATTTATAATTAGAATATTTATTTTTGATGCAATATTATAAAGCACACTTTTGTGAAAAACAATATTAAATAAAACAATTTTTTTGGATTAAGAAGGCTATTGTTCTTATTGTTCTTGTTGTCATCTGTCATATAAAATTTCCATAATATATATAATGGTAAAATTTCTTTTAATATGGAAAAATTTTAATATAATGCTTTTTCCTTCGAGTATAGAGAGCCCGTAAAAACTTTTTCTGAGGCTTCGATTTAACGTTGATTTCGTCCGATATATACTGTATAATATAATGCACAGTCTGATGATCACATTGTGAACGTGTGTAAAAGAAGATCTTTCTTATGTTCCTTTAACCGTTCATTTTCTTATTGCATAATCAACAATCGAACGAGAATAATATTTGCAATGCTAACGTAAGACTAGTCGTTACAATAATTTATGTACGATATCATATCTTATCTTAATATTTTTTATCGTTATTCTTTTCCGTCAATTATTTCATCGATAGTTTCGTTTCTGAACTTACAAAAAAATAAAACAATTATACACATACGACATTAATAACACCTCGACGATCGCGCTAAAATGATTTTAGAGAAATCGTGCAACTCTATTTGGTTTTCATAATAGTAACTATATTCGAAGTTCACGTTTATTTATTTATTTTTTTTTTCGTTTTTCTTTACCGTGACTATTACATTTCTTCTCTCCTTTCGCAGCGGGTTTTTCTATCTTTGCTAAAAATACTAGTTCAGCACCGTTTAAAACTATGGAATTACTAACTAAATTTTTCAAAAATTCTTTTATATAGCTTTAAATTATGCATATATATATATATATATATATATACACTGAGCAACCCGAACTTCAAAATAAAAAAAGTTACGGTGAGATAATCACTGTCGTAACCGCTTAAAAATCATTTAATAGAGTTCGTCTTTCATATATTTTTAATACTGATCGCAGTATCGTCAGTTAGTAACTAATGCAAGAAAAGAAAATGAACTAGTAGCGCTCGTTATTCATTATTTTATAAATTGCGATTCACATGATTCGAATTAACTATGTAGTGACTGTGACTGCATCACATTTAGAACGTTGATAAATACCATAGTCTTCTTTTTCGTTGAACACTGATTATATTACCGCGTAAAAACAAAAACACCCAATTTATGCTTTCATTTAAATTAAATTTAGTGATAAACTATACTGATCGGCATTTTTGCGTCGCTGCGAAAGATATGACGTAGATTTTCTTAATTCTTTTCTTTCTAATTAAGAAGCGAAAATGATAATAAAAACCAACGGGCCGAATATTACGGTAACATATCGAGAACAAAGGAAAGAATTAAACAACAATAACAAAAGGAAGAGAAAAATAAAGAGCGATTCGATGCAAGTATACGTAATTATAGTAGGGGGTGGGAGCGGCGTCGAATTTCCATTGGAAGTGTGAAATTTTCTTTCTTCCTCGTTTCGCGTGTACATACGCGTCGATTTTTTTTCGACGCCGATGTCGTTCCTTTTCGATGCGAGAGGGAGAAGAAAAATCTGCCTACGAGGGTAATCGCGTTGCATAGTCTTCAGCTGGTTTCTTCATTCTTATATTCGTTTTCTTCCTGCTTTTCATTTTCTTCTTATCACAGTCAGTAGCCCTTGATATAGGCAGCGATGTGCTTCTTCTCCTCTTCCGAGAGACCATTCTTCAGTGTTCTACGCACTGAAACAATTAAGCAGAAAACAAAAACATTTCATTTGATTAGCGATATTCTTGGGATTTTGTGACATGAGAGAAATTGACATGCAATCACTTTTGTCTCGATTGTTCTCTTTGTATATACACTAACGAATGTGTTGCAAAACATTCGTTCTTATTGATATCATTTTCTAAAAGGTATACTTAATTTTATTTTAAATAGTTTTTGATAAACATTCTCGCAAATAAGTACTTTTGCATACGCATGCATATTGAAGTATATTTTATGAAATTATTGAAGATATTTTATATAAATTTTCGATAAAAAATCTTAATCTCGAACATGTGTAACATGCATAAACTCAGAGATCTACAACTTAAAAATTATAATTTATCATTACACAGCAATTGTTTTAGCTGGGCATCTCCATTAAAACAAAATGCAGTATTCATGCATGTTTTTCAGTTTACAGTATCGTGCGAATTGGAAACTAAGGTATAAGATATTACTTATTAAATTGATTTGTCATAAGTTAGGAAAACATCACTAGAACGAGGTAATATAGTTTATGCATAGTGCTGATTACATGTGATATTTCTATAATAAAGTATAATATAAAAAAATTTTAAATCTTTTATGAATTTACATTCAAAAGTCATGTTATAATGTATATTATTTTTCAAAACAAATAATTCAATTGTATAATTGGTTTTATAATTAAAAAAAATATTTTTATCTGGTCTAATCCAATTTACAGTAATTTCTAAAATATTATTACAAATTTAATAAAATATGCTTGTTGAGTCTTATCATTGGACTAATTGATACTCAATTAATATAATTAATTGACTAGAAAGCGATATCAAACAATTCCACAAATTACAATTATCAGTTCAATACATAAATCCATACATCATATGGAAAATAATTAATAGTTCTGACAACAAATTCCACATTGCAACACGAAAAATAATACAGAGGAGAATGTGTCTGTTTTGGTTTTATTCATGATGAATTGAAAATCCATTTTCCAGCACTCCAACTCTTAATGCATTATCTTCTTATAGACGCTTCAACTTTCGATAGACTATTCGATGTCTGCATCACGTCCATCCTAACGTATAAAATATGCACGGTAGTACATATCGAATACATTTCCTCCATTCGTCAAGGCATGCAAAGCTGTCCTTTTACATTATAATATGCGTGTTGGGTTTTTCGGATTTTCTAGGCTTTTTATTTGAAGATTTTATCGGATTGGTCTTGAAAGAGCTTCTACATCCAAGTGTTATCGTATCTGATTAAACGTCAGCTAGCTTTTTCATTAGAGCGATGCTCAGGAGAAGCTTTTTCGTTGAGTACAATTTTTTCACGTTTTCATGAATTTTAAAAGTTAAAAATACAAATTGATTGATAAAGGTGCTTAGAAAGAGAAATAAACAAGTACTAGTTTATCAAATTCAAACAATTTCTATGATTTACAAACATTTTCTCTTTGGAATAATAACTGAAATTCCGAATCGATATACAGGGCTTGACTTAGTACTAGACGTTAGTACTAATACGCGTATATATATTATATAATCGTTAAATTAAACTTATTACTCTTATAATATTACATCTTATGCTAATTGCACTATTTTAATATAGTACATCAAGAAATAGAGCAAGAGCTTAGAGCTAATCATTAAACCATTTAATATTTTTTTATTGCATAAATTGAAAAAATATAAAATAATTATAAACTGTAGAAGTATTTTTCTTTTTAAAAGTACAATATATTATCGCACTTACACACACACACACACACACACAAATATGCAAACATAGAATGTAAATTATAATAATATATAATAGAAAGAAATTGGCACGGTCATACCGGAACTGCAGCGTTGATGGCGAAAAAAATTGAATGCGCTATCGTCTACAACTGCTTTTTAGTAGACCATTAATGCAATTTTTATTTGCTGCTCTTTTATTGCATTTTTAAAAATCAGTAAAAATTATAAATATTTGATATTAAGTACTAAATTATTTCAGTATAAGAAATGCAATTTAAATTACACAAAAATTTTACGTAAGTCAATTGCAAATTCAAAAAGTTAAATAATTATAAGAAAATAAATATTTTTGTTTAATTATATATTTTTAAATCGGTTCAAATTCACGAAAAATAAAAATTCAATTACTTTCTTTAAATCGACAAACTATTACATTTATTAACGAATGTATTTATTTTTACATCATGATGATAAAGATCATTCAATTTCTCATTATTCAAATAATAATTAAAAATATTAGTTAAAAGTAAGATATCAATAATTTAACAAGTTAATATTTTTATATATATGAAAACGTGTTTTATACCGCATATAAAAAGGTAATTTAATAAACTAGTTTAGAATGTCGTAATTAATAAATTATATTAAATTATAAAATGCATGATTTTGTTGAAAAATTTAAAAAAAAACGATAAAATTAGGCTAATATGAATATTAAGTCACATAACAACAAGAGTAAGGCAGATCTAATTAATTTTATTTAAGAGAATATTTTCATTAAATTCAATGCAATTGTTGAGAATGAAATAAGATAAGCTAAAAGATATTCAATTAGAAAATAATAAAATTGCGGTATGAATATTGAATTTTGGAGTGGGATCGACAATCATAATAATATAAAATCATTTATAATCGAATTATGTGTTTACTTTTATAATGATCCGTCAGTTACTATTTTATCATTAAAAGTCATTTAATTACAATAAATTACAAGTTTGAAGTGTAAATAATCAAGACAAAGCAATTAATGAAAATATAATTAAAGAATATCAATGAAAAGTTGAAATTCTTATTTTGATTTTAACTTTATAAAAAGATAAATTAGCTGTAATGAATTTCAATCGTCAAGTATTGCCTTGAAAAGATTCGAAACACTCTTTAAGCTGCGAGAAAAAAATCTAAGCTTTGATCACTAAATATTTATAAGTTATTTGATTTCACATTTTGTTTCTTACGGTGTTTAATTAGTTTAAGCAATATCAATAAAATTTTCATATTCATAAAATAATCAACTTATATGAAAACATACAATGCATTTACAAAAAGGCCAAAATCAGTAGTGTAGCATTTATTTGAGTATTTCTGAATCATTAAAATTTACGATTGAAGAATCCTTTATGTACAATCTTACAGTGACGTAATGATGTTACTACAAGACAGATTTGATGCTCTATTATTTAGATAGAATATGATTTTGGTCAAAATAATCTTAATTTGACTGAATAATCAATAGATACAGATTTGAACTTAATATGAATTTAAACTAATCAAAAAGAAAACTAACATTTTGCTATCATACTTACATATTATTTTAAGAAAACATTATTTATTTACCGATATTCGGAACTAGGCATTCAGTTCTTTAACGAAGTAACTTTGACTTTATTCAATGCTCCGAATGAAAATGATTACCCAGAATCATGAATTTCCATCAACTACCAAAGTTGCACCTCGATACATTTGAGTGGCTCTAAAAGAAAAATGAGCAACCGCTTACGGGAATCCGGAATTGAAAATCACAGGGGAGGTATTCGTGTCCTTCTGTCCGTTAATAATTTGATCTCCATAAAGCGATGCCCGCCCGCGAAACGACCAATCGTCGATAAATCATCGCACACCACTGTGTACCCTTTCAGTGCACTTCAATTATTTTACATTAATATCTATATGTTTTTGCCGATCGACCGACGAGGTGCATAATAATAAATGTTGATTATGAGTACGAATTCGGCAGTGCACCTTGTAAACAATTCGCTTCGCTTATGTATTTTTCTTTAGCGAGGGTTTTTAAATATATACAATAGTTTGCATACTAAACACTTTTTTATTAACTTTTAATTACGTATGTTTTATGGTATATTGTTTAAATCGTTATTTCAAAAATTCCGTATGAGTTTTTTTAGATCTTCTCTGGTTTGCGAATGAGTATGGAAGCATTTGTTGTTTGTACACGTTGTAAATGTGAAGTTTTGAGAAAAATTTTATTTTCTATGTAAATGATGTGATTTAACAATGTTTAATTTTCGTTTAAGTTTTTACAATTTTTTAAATATAGCATTGAATACACAGTCTAGCCAAGTCTTTCCGCGTAAATAGATTTGTGCTAGGCACTCATGTAAATTTTTGATTATAAGAAATTTTTTGTTAGATAACACTTATCTTAAATAAGATTTCATATTTGCATAAAGAAAAAAATAATTCACAAAACATGAGTAGACCATGACGAACTGAAATTTCTTTTCTAAACAAACTATTTGTAACCTAACTTCTCACGAAAATCAAAATAAACATTTTCATTACAACTATCGGTATGCTTAACTTACTTATGGGACTTACATTATGTAACCCTAACTTTTACACTGTAAAAAAATTGAACAATATATTATTTTTAAAGATGCGGGAAGTTGCATTATTTTTAAACAGCAATTATTCTTATACTTAAAATGTGTAAAATATTTGGTTAATCAGTATTGCTAAAGTAGGAATTATTGTTACGTTCACATTTTATACTACAATACATTACTATATTATATCGATTATTGAAGAAAATGTAAAAGATTTTGAAAAATTTCTGATCGATTTCTACAAATCCAAACAAATTGAAAACCGTATACGACTAAATAAACTACTGTATGCATTTAGGATTAGGAACACTACATATAATTACTAAGGTAAAAGAGGACTGGATTATTGAAGATTAATTATAATATGCAATAAAACAAAAGTGTAAGCATGGAATTAAAAACTCGTGTAAGATAACTTCGTGCTATTAGTTCATGCTGAGATCAGACACAAAGAGATTGAAATATAAACAGCCAGAACAGCAACCCTTTTTAAAGCCAACCTTAAATCAGCAGGTCAAAGGTCGCTGGCCCTCTCTCAAGGCCGATAGCCGTCCGGTGTCGTGTTGTTCTCCCGCGTGCGTGAGCGCTTCACTGTGTTTAGGACATAGAAAAGAGAGAGAAAGAGGAAGATGGGGAGCCCAGACTTGTACAAATCCCGCTTGAACGGAAAAACCAACACCAGTAGTGTAGTTATAGCGATCACCACTGCACCCCGCACCAACTGAATTCTATCCCTTCCTTTTATAACTCCACAGTTCTACGGGAGAGGATGTGGTATGTGTACGTGGTAAAAAATAAACTGCACAGACAAATGCTTGAAATTGCACACCGAGCATTTGCTGTGGAATTGATACGGATCTTTCTGCTATTTTTACATTAAAACTAGCGTGGAATATATAAAAAAGGTAGTTACGTCCTTGTAATCCGAAAAATTTTCGCGAATGTATTCGATATCTTTCGACGTTTAAAATAACAGACATTGAACGTAAATTCACTAGCAAATTCATTTCGAAAATTTAATTTTCTTTTAAATTTATGTTAGCATGGAGATTAGCAAATATTTAAGGACCAAATATATTCTTCGTGACATACTCAGCGTTTGCCGAAAAAACGTCATTTATTTACAAGCAAATAGTACAGCTTTGTTGGACATATTTAACTGATTCTATAAAGGAAATTACGGATTCACAACTTTCAGGTTGTTAATTTCATCGTTAGAGATTTTATTGGATTAATTTAATTCAATACTCTGCCTGAAAATTTTTTTGTTAGGTAAAACATATGTCTATTTATTACTGAAATTCTAATTTTTATATCCACAAGTATAACGCAAAAGTACAATCAAATATTTAATGCGCGAATTAAATACAAAATATGAATTTCGATATTACATTTTAATAACGTTGTTAATATTAGCTATTTTATATCATAAGAAATACAAGTATTACAATATTCATACGAAATGAAGATGCAAACGGTTAGCTCTTATAACGTGTACTACATTCTTACATTGCGCTATGAAATCATATGTTACACTTTCAAAGAGTCTCACATATTATGTTTGCATTTCTTAATTATTTAGTTCTGTAAATCACTACTAGCGACATTTCGTCAATAAATTCATATTTTGTATTAAAAAAGCAAATCACCCATGTCGATAATCATTACTGAACTGAAGCTTTTGATAAGTAAATGCTCTAATAATTAAATTATTACTTTGCATTAGCTAATACGCTTATTTAATGAGCAAATAATTAGATTTTTAAAGAAACAAATAATAAATATATATTTTTTTAATAATTACTTTAAAAAAACTCAATAAATAACCGATAACACGAGTATCACGCACGAAATCTACGCAGAAATTGTTTCACTGAAACTTTTAATTGCAATAATTTCAATAACTATTTCTTCGATAAAGTATAAAACGACCACATGAATTTTATACACCAAAATCAATATTTTTCTGAAATTAATCATCTGATAAGTTTTTATTTGTTCAAGTTTATTTATTCTTTTATATTTAATCTTACAAATTGTAAAATTGGTAAGCTTATGTCGAAATGGTACAATTTACAGATAGATTTTTATTCAACAATTTGATAAAAACACTAAAATAAGGAATAACAAGGCCCTTATTCTTAGGTATGACCCATATTTTTCATCAACCAAAATATATGTCGAATATATTATTCCTCAAAAAAAAAAAAAAAAAAAAAAAAAAAAAAAAAAAAAAAAGGCAATAGTTTCCATTTAAATTACTAATTACAATTGAAAATATGACAGGTTATATTTAATTAAAATTTGAAGTACTAGACTACCATGTATAATTTAAGAAGGAAAATTATACTTTGCGTATTTAGAAAATATTTTGACAACTTGGCAACGTTACTCTATTTTGACTCTGCATTATTGCTTATAATTCGTACTAATGAAATTCCAAGAGAAACCTTTGCTAAACGCCAAATAAAAAGGTAAAAGTCAGAAATGGAAAATAAAAGGATAGAAATGGTATGAGGTGGAATGAGAAAAAAATTAAAACGCTTTAGCGCCGTTAAACTCGGGGAGCAGATTAGGCAGGACTGCAGGATTATGTGCATAAGAGGATTTCTTTTCACACGCATAGTGATAACGGTGGAAGAGATCGATAACAAATAAAGTAAAAAATATCCTTCTTGAAGAATATATAATCAATAGGAAGCTGCGGTAATGGAATAAACATGAAATGTCACGTTGGACTTGTCAGTTGGAAATGAAAGATATTAATGCTAAATGACATGTTTTTCTAATTCTTACAGATATTTCTTGCTTTTGTTTTTATTTTACAACGTTTATAATACATTGGACTATGTTATGATTACGCAAGAGACGATGAAAAAGTCAGTTATCTGAAATAATTTTTCAAAGTTGATTTATATTCAATGAAAATTTTCATTATTTTCTAAATTACATGTGTACATATAAATAATATATACATAAAGAAAAATTTACTATCAATTTGTAAAAATGATATTTTGCATCAAGGAATTCGATATTCTGAAAATCTTTTTAAATCATCGCAAGAAATTTCTTTGTCAAGAAGATAAATTTATAAAAATTCATCTCTTATTATAAGTCGAGATGAATTCATATAAGTACGCCTCTTAATCTTATAAATTTAATGGAAAATTGATTAAAAGTAAAGAATAAATTATTTTTGTAATATTTATAACTTTTGGAGTACACGTAAAAGTCCTATATTGAAGATTAAAATAATTATTGGGACATGATAAACATAATAAAATTAAGTAGTGTATGCGATTAAAAAGAATGATAGAAAAAGAAAGAACAGAGATAGAACTGTGCAGATAAGGTGCAAGAAGTAACCACGACGACGACGTCGCACGGTAGCATACAGATACGACGATCTCGACTTCAAAGGCGGCATCTTCAGTCGCCTTCGATTTCGTCGACAGATGCACACACGCCTTCCTTGGTTCTCCGTCTTATTATTATTTTTCCTTTTTTGCAGCGAAACTTCTCTCTAAACTCGGTCTGTCTTTCTCGATAAGTAATCAGACCAGTGATGCATGATTTCCTTGAAGTTCTCTTTTACTTTCATTTTGTTTTTACCGAATTTTCTTTACGCGAAGCAAGGAGAATTGGAATTAAATTCTACGATAATCAAGTTTAAAAATTGCTCAATGTTTATAAAGTGAGATGAATATTATTGGCTCAGTGATTGAATTCTTAAGCAACGTCGATTTTTTTTAGATTCTACATTTGTATACTACATTTATAATAGAATTGTGATAATGAAATGCATAAAAAGAATTTGACATCGGATTCCATTAAATAGCAGCAATTTTCATTATTGTACATGTATTTGAAATATCGATTAGAAGAATGTTAATATTCATAGATGATTTCGTAATCTATGTTGAGCAATTAATGCCTTGAAATAATTTAAGTGTGAAATTTTTTTGCAGCGGTTTACTCGTTGAATTTAGTTTTTTTTTATCGTATCTCACATTTATAAAATACTACGATAACGTCACTTAAATGCTAAATAAACAAATGAATTTCCTGCTCGAATCCTTAATTAGAACATCATTGGATGCATGAAATATAACAAAAATCTATGATAGACACTTTTAAAAAATCTTTAAAATCAACCATATACATGTACATGTAAACCAATAAATAAATAAATTTCTTCAAGGAAAAGAAGCATATGTCGAGCTGCGATACGAGAGTA
The DNA here is from genome assembly GCA_018907045.1 of Wiebesia pumilae. Lineage (NCBI taxonomy): Eukaryota > Metazoa > Arthropoda > Insecta > Hymenoptera > Agaonidae > Wiebesia > Wiebesia pumilae. Next base: position 3,743,827 of record JACCHZ010000077.1, read on the forward strand.
TGACGAAAAAAAGATCGGAAAATTGTCGGTGAGATTGCAGTCTTCGTTTTTGCAACTTGGCCCAAATATTACCGGTAAGTAACAGCCGCATTAAAAGAAATCGGCTCTGCAAATTCACCTCGAATCTCCGACTTTGTGGTTTTAACGAGCAAAGAAGGCGGGAATGCGCTTTCGTAGGTGCAGTGTGCAGGGAATCCACTTACAAGACTTACGATCGGCGTGTCGCGTGCGTTTGCGTTCCCTCGGTGTTGTGCGCGTCGCTGGTGTCTTTGTCGCTGTTTTCACCAGTGACTCGAGCAGCTCGTCATCGCCGTCAGTCAAGTTGCCGTTCGTCCTCTCATCCCTTAGCAGTGGACCAAGTGACGTTCGTCCTGCGATAGAAAACATTCATGGTCTTCGTTTAGAAATTGCTCAGATGATAAATAACAATTATTCTTATTCAAATCTTCTATTTGAGTATTAAAAATTTTATCGTTCTTTTAATAACGAAGTGCGAATTATTACATGTAAGGGACATTTATATGTACTTGATAGTATTTCCTCTTTTTTGTGGCATTATCCATGCTCTTTAAAAGGATAGATGAAAACAACTGGGCAGAAGAACTAAGCGCCAGTTAGCAAAGCAGATCCAAACAGCTATTCTATTCATAAATCTCTGGATATTAATTCTTACAGCTCAGAATACTGCGGAGATTTTATTAATATTTCAAGAAACTTTTTTTAATTCAATTTTTCGCGTGGCTGGAAATTACCATAAAAAAGGGATTTGCAAAATATTGGAAAATAATACTGTTACCAACAGTAATAATAAATAGTACAGAAAATTCTGTATAATAGAAATTAGCATTACGCGTACATACACAAGCATACCTGTTAAAAATTATAAAACTTACGCGTAGACTAATCTTTTTAAACATTTTGTTCGATGAGTTTAAATTCAAATAAACTTGTTCAATTTGAGTGCGAATTAAATATTGATAGCCATTAGTTTCCGGATTTTGTAATTTGTAATAAATATTATTTTAGGTTAATAAACGACAAATAACAAAAGTATTAAAATCTAATATAACTTTGATAAGAAATGAATCCTAACTCCGATTTAAAGTACGTATGTAAAATATTAATTCTCTTGAAGAAAATTATTTTCGCTTCCACCTCTGCAGTATCTCTTGATATTCTCTACTTTCCTTATATTTCGACTACTTCTGTTCGCTACAGTGTCACTGTCGCGCCTGTTTCATTTCTCTTATTTTCCATGTAATTTGTACAGAAGACGTTGAATTTAAAATCTAATTCACTGCGATAAAGGATAGGGAATGGAAATACCTTTAGATGAAAAAATCCTTAGACAGACAGAGAGAAAACTAGGCGGATTTGAAGCTCAGTGTCAACGTGCAAAGATAAATTACTCGTGGATTAATCCTTCTGCGCGAGATAAAAGTGCACATCCGACATTTTTAAATTGTGTTCAAATTAAAAAAAAATTTATAACCTCTTTTCTGAAATACGTAATTCGTTGTTTGAAAAACCAAGAAAGAAGCAATCAATTTTTAGTATTTAGTCTTTATTTTTACATTTTATGCAAATGACAATAAATATTAGTGTTATACTTAATACAGATTACATATAATAATTTGCTAAATTTTTTATTCAAAGTTTGCTGTTTATAAATTTATAATTTTCAAGTATTCGAAAATCCTAATTCGGGAAAAAATGTCTGAGCATTTAATTAAATATAAATATAAATATAAGACAAGAATTGAAAAATTTGATATAAGCAATTTAAATTCAAAGTCTTACTTCTGTTTCTATAGTTTATACGGATAATAATGCATATAAATAATGGGATAATTTTATAATAATTTTATTTACGGAGCTTATTTTTTGCTAACAATAATTTTAAATAACCGATAAATAACAATAAATTTTTATTTTTATTACAACTGTAATTTATCACTATACAGTAAACTTTTGTTTCTTACAAATAATAGGAGAATAAGTATAAAAAATTTATAATACTATAATATTTTGATGTTTATTACATATCATTTACTATTTTTTATATAAACTACATACTTACTTATTTAATAAAAGTGATGCAATGAAATTCGGACTTTAATACAGAACAGTTAATCTACTAACATTTAGTTTAAACATTGACTTTTTCAATACATTAAGAATTTATTAAAAATAAAATTTTAATCCATAAATTTGGAAATAAGCGAAAAATAAGTTATTAATCATATATCTTACAAAATGATCGTATTTTTTGTAATATACGAATGTGTCATTCATACGTAAAGGTGTATTTAATTCAGTAATGTGAATGTACAATTGCTGAAGGAAAACTTGAGATTGTTTAGAAAGAAACTAATGTAATGGGAATCGTGAAGTCACACAAGTTATCTAGCCATCGAAGTAAAAGCGAAACAAAGTGGTAGAAATACTTGCCAAAGAAATTAGTTCAAGCGGGAATAAGGGGTAGAATACCTATAAAAGTGTGAGTGACGAACTTCCATAAATATTGCTGGTATTTAGAAATTGCACAAATAAGGCCATATTCAGTCGAATAAAGTTCATTAATTAAAATCTCAGGCTTAACTCAAGTAATTAATCTGTTATATATAACAGATTACCACCATATACGTAATTTTTACTATTTCTAACAAAATATAAATATCAGCTTTCAAGATTTCCACTACTGATAAAAAATAAAAGCTGTTTCTGTATTTATTTCATGTGTAATACAGTAACTCCCTTTGAGAAAACATCGTTCTTCGTTTGAAAAATTGCCAACTGTCTTTTTTCAAGTAGACAATTCACTATCCCAACCAAGTCTAAGAATGTTACTGAACGACTTCAGAGAGTAAAGTCTCACAGCGAAACTTAATGATATAGTCTTATTTAAAAATGGGACTTATAAGCCTATATATGTAACACATTAAGAGTAAATATATAAATTCGTCGTACAAGTGCAAAATACAAAAAAAAGTAAAAGAATTAAAAAATAATGAAGCTGGAAATTCGTGAAAGGTTTTCGAGATGCGTCAAGGATAAATTAGAATCAGTGTACCCTGCGGTCAGATTACAACCGAGAATAATATTCCTTGTCTCTCTCTCTCTCTCTCTCTCTCTTTCTCTCTCTTAGTTATTAAACCATGAGTAGCAGAAAGGCAGCCACGTTATACGTTACTTCTGCATCCCGTTCTACGTCTCGCTTAGGGTAAATGTACTCGTAGAAGAATTCCTGCCAGTCTTGAATCGTTTGCGTATACACGTATGAACGAGTACACACTGTGTATTCCGTATTAAATAGTTAAATCGTTGTAAAAAAGAAAGTTTTGATATATTCGTTATGAAAGTCAACATTTTTTAAAAGAAAAATCATCTACTGAAAAGTAAAGGTTTCAACTTTTGCGTTTTATATATAAAAAAGTTGAGGAACATCTAGTAAAATGTTAACAGAAAAAAAAATAAAATGCAAGTTCAATCAAGTCGAGTAACTCAAAGTTGTATAATTAAATAAACTTGCTAAATTGATATATATTGAATAGTTCTTTACAAGTAAAGTAAATTCGTTTAGAAACTATTGAGGTTAATTTTATCTATATCGTACTTTTCAAATATTTCGTGATGGATAATATAATATTATACTACAAAAGAAATACAATATCTATCGCATCTAAAAGAACTTTTTTATGCTTGTATATTATTAGCAGGAATTAGGGGGATTATATCTAAAATAAAACTTTCATTATCCTATTAACTAGAAGCAACTTATCGATAAAATTACTTCCGCTTCTGTTTAACAATTAAAATAATATAATTGAACTAAACTTCTTCATGCATAATGATAATGATAATAACTATAACGATATCATCATCATCATCATCATCATCATCATCATTATTAGTCGATATAATCTACTCTAAAGTTCTTTACCTCATTAATATGAGGACAAAAGCGTATTTTATTTTGTATTCAATCTATCGAAGATATTTGATCATATTTACTTTAAATTCGGTTTAATATTACCTTCATCCTTACAATTGATTTACGTAAAAATCTTGTATGTTATATTTTATTTTTCGATATGCTTTCTCAGTTTTCTTTAGCCTCATTTAATTACTCCAACGATAATGGATAAAAAAGTTTGATTAATTTATACTAAATTTTTTTAACGTCTGTAATAAAATCTAAAAGTTCCTAAATATAGTAGTTTTCTAAGTACCTTTTTACGCGATTTCGAATAATTATTATTGTACTAGTGTATTCAAATATGAATGAAATACGTTATTTAAAGTATTTTTAAAGGATTTACATGATTATACTTGTGATATCACCCCACTAGTAAACATATATTTAGATTTATCATCTCGTACTTTTAAGATCATAAATACTTAATTTTAAAATTTTATTCTCAATCATCGCTTTCGCGCTACACATAAATTTATCGATAAATTGAAGTTCCTGCATTCTGTCGTTTAAAGAAATTTTTTTCTTTAATAATATTTCAATTCACAAAGAATATTTTACGAATTATTAATATTATTTTTATTAATTTTATTATATTTAAAATACATTTTATACAACATCTATGTGTTGAATATTATATAATATGTTAGCCAAAATTTGACAACTAATAGTTATATAACAATCACCAAACTCATTGAAAAAATACAAATTAACATTTTATTTGACGTGGAATATTTCATATATGCATGTTTGTTTTTTTAGATCATATGTACAAAAAGATGCTTAAAATACAGTAAGAGATGATACTTTGTGTTACTAGATAGATATAGACATTGAGTCGGTATACGCGCCTTTCCCAACCTTTTTCTTTATTTGCTCGTCTGCCTGGCCAAAGCGTTGCTTTTTCCACTGCGCGGAACTCACTTTTTGTCTTTATCTCTCAGTTTCTTTTCACTTCACTCGGAAGTTCATTCCCGTTTTTGCCATTACTTCATATTTTTAGTAATGTTTTTTGTAAGAACTATATATGTACAAATGTTTCCATTATATAATTGTATTGATTCGAAAATTTAATAACTGAAAAAAAGATTCTGAATTATGACGTTTACATATAATGATCCAAAGAGAATTAGGAAAATTATTTTTTATATCTTTTATTTGATAAATCTCTTTTTATGAAGTATTGTTTTAAGAAAACAAGATTAAAAACATTTAAAACACAAGATTATCAATAGATCTATTAAATATCCTACGAAACTCTTGGCTTAAATGCTTTAAGTAATGTGATTCAGAAAATTTACGCTTAGATAACTTTTACTGAGCTGATTCAATACCTTACTTTTATGTTTTTTAAATATAACCCATCAAATGATTATAAATATTACGATCGCAGAAAATATCGAAGCAAGATAATCCTTAAAATTTAATTTAATTTTATATATAAACTTCAAAATTTTAATTTTTTTAACATGTATTTATAATTTTCAATTTTATTCCTTAAATTACTTATTTTACAATTTACAAGCTTTCATATAAGATCGTACTGACCTACAAAAGCATCGAATACTTCAGCGACAAAAATATAGTAAAATGAAATTCAGTAAACGTTTTTTACATCTTTCATCTTCGCATAATTTTTTCTTTTGCCTTTCAAACTTACGTTCATACTTCTTTCTATCCATCCATCTATCTATCTATCTTTCCTTATCCATACTTCTTGGCGCGTACAGAATGCAAAGTCAGGACACGAGTCCATAGCCGGATAAAAGGGAAAAAGGAAAGTATGAAACTAAAGAGAAAAAGCTGAAAGGGCTAACTTACGGAATAGACTTAAAGCTGAGTGAGAGAGCCTTACGTTCAAATTCGGTTCAAATTTTACGAGAGCACTTACTGCTTGCGCTCGAAAGCATCTGAGAAGCTGACTCAAATGTTCGGCTCTGTCTACACTCACTTTCTCTCTTTCTCTTTATGTACTCAGCCATTTAAACAGATACTGGGCTGCTGATACAAATTTTGATTCGCTCCAGATGAATATTAAAATTTGTCCTCGTCTGCACGGTGTTATGTGAAATTTGTGAGTTTTTATAATTCGCTCCACCCGACCGCAATCACTTTAGCTGACATATGGATATCGATAAAAATATTTTTCTTTATTTAAAAGAAGTTAAATACTTTTACATATTTTTATGAACTCTAAAATATTTACCTAATTATTTTATTATGTATATTAATGCTGTCGCATACGTTAGATATAAATTATGTATACGCATAGTTTACGCGCAATTCATATATCATCGAAAATAACAAGCTTACTAATAATAATTCTCAATAAGGAAAATTTTATTAAAGAACAATAACAGCATATAAAAGTTAAATTAACAACTTTTAGTACAGTAAAATAAAATAACTATTTTTGTGTATGACTTTTTACTGAAATTAGGTGAAATAAAAAATAAAGAGCGAGACAGAGAGAGAGAGAGAGGGAGAGAGAAAGAGAGAGCTGGAAAGAGAAATGCAATCTACTTAACATTCAATATGTGAAGGCACGGAAAAAACTGAGCTTTTTTCATCTTTGCGAGTATAGTGAATTCGTTTGAATAGATGATGATGATTCAATTTTTTATACATATTACATGTTTGCACGTTTAAAGGATCATTTAGTATGTTGATTATTCAATAAATCCTTTGTAAATTACAGTAAATTTTTTAAATTCTTACTTACAGATTGAAATACGAAAACTTTTTATTATATTTAACAGTATCATTAGATAAAATAATTTTCTAAATAAATACTTTATTAAATAAAATTTTTTTTATCTGCATAGATAAAGATGCATCATAATTATTATATATAGAAGAATTGTAGTAAAAGTAATATACAAAGTTATATTTTGAATGTTAATATTCCTCATATGACATTTTCCGTAACTTGATGTAGATTCAAGATACTTCTGCAGTATAACTTTCAATTTAAAGACATAATGCATTAATTTATATTCTTATTACTGATGTAGTTTTTGCCATTAATAGAAAAGCTGCTTTTCAAAATATGAATTTATAGATATTGAAAGTATCACTGCACAACACATTGTATTGAAATAATACAAACACATTTATATATATATATATAAATGTATATATAAAATTTAATTAATTTCCATCGTGTATAACATTATTGTATACCTTGATAATATATATTTTTCATGAATATTAGACGATATAATTTTAAAGAAGACTAATTTAGGCGAATATGAAAGTTTATTTAATTACTCTCCTTTGAACTAATTATACGTAAAAGTAGGTGTAAGTAAGGAAACAAAGATATAATTATACACGGTAACTCAATAGTTAATAGGGCATTGAGAGTAAACCGAATTTTCCTTGTCTTACGTCTTTTCTAAGAAAGCAAAGCGACAGATTATAAATTTTCCACTTCTCCATACCTTGCATTACTGTGCAGTTCAAATAACTTTTTACCTTTGTTACTTAACTTGCCGTCGGTGAACACGTTTGTCTTTAGCTTCTTGGCTCCCGGGATTACGAGTGACTAAGAGGGATGGGAATGTATCTTTCGGGTACTTTAAAATAACCACTTTTTACTTCATTTTACATGATGTATTTTTCTGCGATATTGCAATCGTTAAATTTGCACATCTGGCATTTCAAAAATATAACTTTACTTTTATTATGAGTGATTAAGTATCGACTTAATCACTCATTATCGTGACTAGTAGGAGTTTGAATCCTTTTTTTATTCAAAGAAAAGATAATATTTAAAAGATTATTATTGTACATTAACTTCATTAAACTTTTTACAAAATACTTGAAATAATTGAACTATTTTCTCTATTTAGTTTCTTTTAATTTCTGACTAACAAGGGCTTTAAATTGAGAAATAAAAATGTAAAAGTGTAATTTTACTAAGTGAAGATTATTTAAAAAAAATATATATACTGAATTTTTTTCGAATAAATATTAATATAAAACGTGATACTTAATAAATTTACAGTTATTATAAAAACAGAAAAACTTTTTTTATAAAATAAATCTTTAAAAAAATAGTAAATTTAACCTTCATTTTAGCTTTCGAAAAAATTATGAATTTACGTAATATTCAAGCAGCATTTCTTGTAGTAATTTGCCTAATAAAGTACACAATATTAGCTACTACCTCGCTAAATTGACTAAAAGAAAGTAGTGATTATCTGCTGTTCTTTTGAATTTTGTTTTCACTACGTGCTTTGTAATTCAATGTAAAAATATATTCCTTGCTGTTATAAATATGAAGTTCATGTGAGCGGCTGCAGTTTAAGTAAACCACTGTATTAAAGTCACTGTATTAACAATTTCAAATATAGCCCATTAAATTAGTTAAATAATAAAAAAGACGAAGTTACATGTACCTAACGGAGTGTTTACAACAGTATATCATGCATCAAGTAAAATCATTTACTTCGATGTCATGAAAATTGTAAGTGACAGAAGCTCGAAATTTAGAGCCTAGGCGTTTCTTATTAAGAAGAAATAAGATGCTTATTCCTTCATGCACCTTCTTTTGTGAGTCTGCTTATCCTACCCATCGCGAATTAAATAGTTGTGTTTAAGGTGTATCCGGAGATTAGGATAGACTTTTCTAAAGTTCAGGTGGCTCATATGTACTTATCTCGTGTGACCTGACTTCTTTTTTAATGTGTACTTGATGCGAAATGTACAATGCACAAAGCGATGTTTTATATTGGCTTGAATAAAATTTGGGCCTCAGGCATTTATTAAAAAAATTAGTTTGGTTTAAAGTTACTATTTTGTGTGTCTGTAAAACAAACTTATTTACCTAAGCAGGTTTTTGCCGATATTACAAACACTAAAATAAAAAGTCCAGGTTACAATTTATGATCCAAAAATAGTTAATAAGTTTGAGCCGGTTCAAAATAATTGATAATTTAATAATTTTAATTTTAATATTACAAAAAAAATAATAAATTTTTCACTCGTAGCGTTACGGATTTTTTCTTGTCTTAATTCACTATTTTATTCTACTATTTTACTATTGTACAAATGCCAGAATTGATAAAAAAGTAAAAGAATAAATGTACGTGCTACTGTTAATTAATGTTTATAACATGTTACTTCGAAAGATAAAGCCGGACAATACTTCTTGGTTCTTTCAACTTTATCCACCTTTCTTATTTATCCAAAAAATACAAAGACACACAAATCATTTTTAAAGTCCAAGACGCGTGACACGGATCGCCAGTAGAATGCAAAGAAAAATGCACGACTGATGACCTATCGGATCATTCCCAATCCCCAGAAAGAAAATCCCCTTGAGAGTTTCTCGTTATACGCGCTTGTGCGCGTCGATATGACAAGAAAGAAAAGGACAGAAGACGAGCTCACCGTCCTTGCGCTGCCTCCTCCATGGCAGTGTACCGTGGATGCTCTCAACGTCGGAGATATCGCTTCCTAGTAATTGCCTGAGTTCCGCGTCTGCCCGATCTTCCTTCGTCCTAAATTTGCCCACCTGAAACAAGAGATAGAAAATTCTACTCTAGAACGGCTTGTTGTTGTACATTCAATGTGAAGCGGTAGAAATCGAAAAGAAAAGAGAGCGTGGGAAAGGAGGAAACGAGGAAAAAGGATGATCGCAAAGAAAAACAAGTACGTGCTGCGATCCTTCACCTTGTTTATAGAAGGAGTTTTCCTTTTTCCTTTATGAATTAAAAATTTTTTTCACGCTATATTCTACCAACGATGTTTCTATAGAGCCAATTCTTTCGTTCCACATATTTTGATGAAAGAAACTTAGCTTTCATATTATATTTCTATGATATGACTTGAGATTTTATAAACTTAGATTATACATGGAAAATTTACTTAATAAAAGAACGTTGAAAGATTGTTCAAAACTTTACTGATCGTAATTTTACACAAAATTTTCAAGGATAAATAGTGGATAAATATAGGCCATAAAGTATCAAAATTTGAGTAAATAATTTACTCGAAAAAATTAATAATAATTGAGTAATTTTACAAAAATAAAATCAGTAATAATAGCCAAATATCGGGAAAAAGGAAATTATATTTATTTTTTCAATAATTTCTTTAATGATTGGTTAAGAGGAAAAAACTATAATATGCATTTTTAATTATCACGAATGAAACACTGTCAAGTTATTAATGACATAAGAATAGTTAACATCTTATAATTATTCTATTTTATGATTTACGTAAATTATATATTTCAGTAGAAATATCGGAATTTGATTTTATTTAACAAAACTATAATACGATCGATTATATTTTTATGACTACATACAAAAGGCAAGTCTCAACTCATAACATATATCATTTGGAGTTGATTCGAAAAATTAAGAAAGCACCGAATGCTTCGATACAACGTCAATGGCACAAATTCGTACGCAACCCGATAGCCAATACAGCCAGAAAAAACCGCTTTATAACAATCCAATTTACAGCGGAACTCAAGCCAAGAAAGAACCTTTAAGCAAGCTTGCAAGTAAAAATAGAATATCTCACAGGCATCCTCACCTCCGTTATCATTTTGCCCCTCGTCTTGTTTCTTTCCCGATGGTTGGCCTTCTTCTCGAGCTGCTGTAAAACGCGTTCGCGGGTTGTCCTGTACTCAAGGGCGAACTCCGATACGATGCGACAGAATTCATTTGGTTTAGTATCCTGGACACGGTGCAAAGGAATACCCAGCCAGATGATGAATTTGTGGAAGCGATTGATGATCCGACGGTGCACGATACTTAGGACGATTATGCGCTCGGCGCAGTCCGCGAGGAAGTCCGACATTCTGAAAATAACATAAATGAAAGGCATTTATATTTTAAATTCCATTAAGCGAAATAATATTATTGGCATTCTAACTTTTTATAAATTCCATTTCTCGAGAAACTCTGAGGTTAATTTAATGATTCACAATCTTCTATCTAAATTACTATTAATAAATTATTTTATAAACGTTTAGCTTGCACGTTTATTTCTTTTGAAATTATTTTGCCAACGTCCTTATATTTCAACATCGCATTAACGTACCCATTGAGATCCAAGTTTTTCTAATCTTAGCAATGTTTTAAGCTACTATAATTACTAGTTTTAAACATTTTCTCTTTAATTGAAAGTCAATAAAAGTAACTTCGTGGTATATTTTAAAGAATAATAAAAGGAAAAGCATATTATTGTACGCTTCCAAAATAAAATCCTACTCAAATAAAGAATGTTAACCCTATGTAAGACTGTATAGTTAATAAAATTTTTTGTTTGACTATATCAAGTTTAACAAACGTAAAATTACATGAAACAAATGAGAGATTATTTCTCTTATTTTATAAACTCAAGGTTTAAAAAATTACCATTATATCAATACTTACTTGACCTTCATCATCGTCGATCCATCGTGCTTCGCAATCAGTTTTAAGTGATCCCAGGATGCTTTGCATTCGCTCTCAAGCTTACTGATGTTGGAAGCTAATTCGTCAAAGTCAATTTTTGAAGCTCTGGTGACGGCTCCGATCTATATATTGTAAAAAGAAAGAATGCTGCTGTTGATACGCTTTTTATCCAATTATGTTGTCGATATTTATGAAAAATTTTTAATATTTTGAAAGATTCCATTCGATAATAATGACACATCTAAAATTTTTGTATAATATAAAAAATTTCTAGAGTTGAAATAAAATTCTACTCTCAAGAAAGAGCTTCTTTTCGTAAAACATACAGTAGGATAATTTAGTCTGTTTTACTGGATAGTTTTCTAAATCAAGAACATACTAATTTGAAAAAGCAAAAATCCTAAAAAGGTTCTCTATAAAGTTTCGTTATACATAAATCCTTATTTTGTGAAAACTTCTACTGTATTTTAAACTTAAAAATAAGTTTTAAAAAAAGATCCATTCATTCAAATGAAAATTTTTATAGAAGTAATCCGAGCGAAGTATTATTTTGTATTAATGATATTATCTTAGTATTATTGTAAGAATAATGATTAAATAAATTCATCTACCTCAGAATATAAATCCGTGGAATCAGGAAATTTCTCCATTACCATGTGGCAGAGGTGGTGAAGAAGAGAATGTTTGTGCACAGTATCTTTAACTTCTGGTACTTTTGCCAAGTATTCCAACTGAAATCCTTTTACCTATGGAAAAATATATAATTTTGAATTACTGCTGGTGAAATTTGTACACTGAAAATCAGCAAAATCAATAATTCATTTCTCTATTCAAATTACTCGTTACATATAAGTTACATATACATCCATTCGTTACTGTTAGAAATAGATAAACTTTAAGTTAGTAACTAATAAATTAATTATTTTATTACGAATATTTAAATTGTGATTCATTTAGGCTGATGTTTATAAGAAAATTAGGTTTTTATAAAATGTAGATAAATATTACTTTAAAATATTGATTCGTTAAAATAATTCGTTATAATTTTCTTATGAGTAATTATTATTCATTAATATTATATTTTATTCGCGCAGTAATTTTAAGTATTACTTATGAAATAATGCATAGAAAATTAAGTAGCTGATTATATTACCTTTTACTTTATCTAGGATTTGAGTTTTTATTAAAATTAGCATAAATTCTATAAGACATCTAAGTTATGGTTGCAGTTTGAAAAACTTTGAAATTAGCTTATCGTTGATTCTATTACTATTAAAGAATAATAAATAAGATATTAAATAATTAAACATCTAGTAATACTTAATAAAATAATCATTTATGATCATATTTTTTAAAATATATTATAAATTATTAATTGTAAATTAATGAATTGCATTTAAGCAGGAATATCTCAGAAGTTTATAATTTTGCCTTATTTAAAATATCAAACTTAATTAAAAATGTAATCTTTATTCGATTAAAAAAATATGATGTTGCTCTGAAAGTGTAATACATCTTAAAAATTATTTTAAAGTGTACCATTTACAACTTTTTCTAGTCTAAAAATTCGAAACATAATGATTTTAATAAAATAAATAATTTATAATAAGATTACAAAGAAATCCTAATTAAAAAATAAATGTGAATATCCAAGATATAAAATAACTGTTCCACACACATAACTAGAATTGTCAATTAGATCTGACAGCGAGTATCTGTTAACACTTGCCTTCCCCGTTAACTTATACGTACTTTTTGTTCGAATCGTTGTAAAATTCATATAACATATAGTACTTCCATACATAAATAATAGTAAGAAGGTTTTCATCCCGATCAAACTAATGCCTTATAATCGTATAAAAGAATATCGTAACTATATATGTTACTTTTTTAGTACGATAATATTATGATATTCCCCTAATGCAAAGGGACAACACTCTCGAGAACCAATTTAAAAGTTTATAACAGCAACTGTAGCAAAAATTCTATTACCCATTATTCAAAGTCTTTCCTTAGCATTATCAGAGATTTCAAAGTCGACTGAGATACGTGAAAGCTTCTATAGCTGCTGTACAAAATGACAAAAAGAGAAGAAGCCCATCCCTTTAAATCTTAAAGCGCCGATACATCGATCTCCCGTCTACATTTATCACTTATACCTCTCTCCCTCTCTTTTCCTCTTACTCATTTTATTCGCCCAGCAGGGGTAAAGTCACGAGCAAATTAATCGATATGGCCGAACAAATCCTAGCGATATAGACATGAGAAGAGAATGAGGGAGGCCAGAATTAAGCGGATGTGATTTGGCTGGCTTTCAATACCTACCTCATTTCCGTTGAGGAATATCCCGATCGAGAGAAGCGTGCTCAGAATGCCGCGGAAGGTCTTATTCACTCGCAGAGTCTCCATTCCTTGCTTCAGATCCATCAAAGGGTCCGCAATTTCCTGAAAGTCACAAATGTCGGTTCTTTCACAGTACATTTTAGCTGTATACTTATATATGTATAAGTGTATATCGTTTATGTTAGTTTCTGGTTTGTATGGACTTTTTACTTCTTCTCGCTCAATATCTATGCATTTTCATGACCCCGTTTTCATACTCGCGTTTGAAACCCGCATGAATACAAGAATTTCCATCCAATGTCTTTCTCTATTCCTTTTTTCTGTTATAATATCCCATGACTTTTCTGTTTTGTTTATTATTTCTCAGGAATGAAGAAGTTACTTGGTGCTCGTCATCATTTCTCCTTTTTTTTTGTCAGTCGCTTTATTACATGATTTTACAAAGTTTCATCACATCATTGTCGATTCTGTACTTTTTAAATAATGCATAAAGTTTCATAACAGGAGTTTTTTGGTTTAACTTTTTATGAAGGTTTGTTGTACTTTTTTTAAAATACCAAAAACAGCTATCTTCCAAAGCCTCGAATACTTTCCTAGCTATCTTACTTAATTTTGCTTTATTTCTCTACCTTAATAAAATAGTAAATATTTCATAGTATTAACACTCAGTATCTATTCAATCGTTCAAAATTATTTTTAAAAATACTGATTTTTGAGATGAGAAGGTAAGTGAATCAAAAAGAGAAAAAAATTATATCAAACATATAATTATAATTATATTCCATGATTAAATCTAAGGCAAGCTTTTATTTTGAATTTTCAAGAAAGAGAAACAAGTTGCGAAAAACATTTTAACGATTGTCACCTTCTAAAAATAAAAATTACATCATTGAATTTACAATACAACTTCAAAAATGATCGAATTCAATTAAAAATAGATTAAAATTATTTATAAAATTATATAATAGATTAAAATATAAAATTATATTTACACGTAATTCTATTTTTCTGCATTTAATGGTTTAATCTTTTGATATATTTAAGGAAATACAACAACAATACGCATAATAATATACGAAAGCATCAGGATAAACACACGTCTGACCCGAACCAGAACTTTACTACTGATAGAATATGTTGTCGTTGCACTATATCTTTCATCTTTAGAACGATACTTTAGTATTTTAACTTTTTCACATATCACATATTAATGTATATTTATTCAATATCAATAAATATTTTTATTGATTACACCTTAAAGATTAGCATAAAGTTGTTATTAAATAATGTAATGCGTTTAGCTTAGTATAAAAAATGAATATAAAAAGTAATAAGTTCAAGAAGTTTATTTAAACATTTTCGTTCTATTGCGAAAATCTTTGAATAAAAATATATTTTTTCAATTTCAAATAAATAATTACATGATTTTCAATAGCCTAAGTTGTGAATAAACTTTAATTTCCAAAAGCTTAATTTCAATCGAAACCAACTTTAAAGAGATTATTTACAAAGATAGAAGATCTTGTTGAATGCAACTAATTCGGTATAAAACTACAGTAATTATTAGTGTAATCAAAGGTAATTAAGAATAATTATTTAAATTGTTATGAAAAACTTATGAAAATATAGAGTTATGAGAAATGTCTCCAAATTAACAATACTATATTGGAGTCTTGCTATAAATATCTAATCATGTAGAATCAAATGGTGACTTTTATTTTTTTACTGCATCGCATGCGTGTACGTTGTTAATGTCCCTTCATCCCTCATCTTTCTTTTTCTCCATCCATTTTTTACTTTCTCTCTGACTGCCTTTCATTATACGTGAGTGATGTTTCGACAGTTACTATATCGCGTACGACCGACGTAAATCAAGTAGTGCTTATGAACGTACTTGGTTTACATAAATATACTGTTCTAATATAACGATACAAAGATACATAAAGAGAGCAGTGTAAACTAACTCAAATAACGATTATAGCATTTTTATCGAATTCTTAAGACAGTTAATATCTTCAATGAAAAATGAGTATTTATAATGAAAGAAATAATTAATCGACTTTTATGATGCCATATAAACGCAGGTAGTGCGTTTCTTAGCAGAAAATTTTATTTTACTTTATATTAAAATTTACGTATACAAAATATTTACCTTTGGTATTTGAAATAAATACCATATATATATATATATATATATATATATTCAACTTAATTCAAATAAGATTTGCCAAATTAACAAGATGAAATGTACCAACTGTAGCAAAAAATGTGCACTTCGTATTTACCTAGTTTAATTGTTATTTGTAAATTACAAATGTTAAGCTAAAATAAAAATTGATTCATAATATATTATGCAAGAAGATTATGATTTGATGGGAGCGATTTGTGAAAGCGCACAGTGAGGAAAGTGTCGAAAGTGTAAAAATGTGAAGGTCGAATCATCACTTTTCGTGGCGTTTGCCATAAAATTGGTCATAAGGTTACCCTTTCCCTTACCTTTTCCGAATTTTCAAAGTCGAGTTTGAAAGCCCAGAGTTTCAATCTTGCTGGAAGCTCTGAAATTGATGCCAAAGTTAGCAGAAACTGCTCTGCTGATCCCAAAGGTAGATCGGGATTGGCGGCCTGCGCCTCTTGTATCCTGGATCTTTCCTCTTCGGTTGGTAACATCGTCAACAATTTCTAATAACAGTAAAAAGTAAATAAAACGTAAGCTTTTAAGTATTTAACCTTTGAAAATGGTTTTTCAAATATTAAAGTATGGTGAAAATAGCAAATAACAATCTAATTAACCACATATATATTTATTTTATATAAAAAATTTAATTTCATAATTGTAGAGAAATTCTATATTTCTGTATTCCGACCATCTGTTCCGATCAAATTCAATTAACTTTATAAGATATGCTTACTTTTATTCAATTTATTTTAAGAAAATTCCATTATACTATTATCAATCTATCACTTGAAGTTAAAAAACTCATGTAAAACTAAATGTAAAACTGTTTACGACAAAGATAAGGGCACGTGTTTTTTCATAATAATTTTTTAAGAAAACGTGGAAAGTAAAAGTAAAAATAACAAATAAAAAATTATAATCAACAATACTGTACCTCGATGCCTTCTCTGTTCATGATGGTAGCGTCCATTTTCAAGATGGCTGTCTTAATGGACCTTGGAGGTGGCAATTTCGTCATTCCAATATTAATGGCATTTGATCGCTTGTGGTCGAGTACAATAATTTCCTTATTTTTGTTCATTTCTTGCTGCTTCTATGGATATTCCATTGTAATCGAAAATACAAATGGTATTAGGATTATTTAATTTAACATATTGTACTTTTGTTTTGATAAAATAAGTTAGACATGTATAATTATAATTCATATTCGCCTCTCTTTTATATACAAGAATATGACTAGACGATAGATATGTGATATTTTTCTATTTACAACATTCAATAGAAAACAAGGAATTCCCGAACAACAACGAAGAACATAAAGCACGATCGTTAGTGCACATATAAAGCACAACGAATGAATGAGTATCCAAACATGCACGGAGCTCCAATAGCACTTTACATATATGTATATATGTATATATGTATATATGTATATATATAATATTTTATATAAGCGTGAACATGTTTATTGGAAGCGAAGTAAACTATGATTGCGCGTGATATTTTTGAAAGTATTTTATAAGCTACGAAATTCACATGTATTAGCAACCTCTTATAGCTTTCTCTCTCTCTCTCTCTCTCTTTATGTTTCATAATAATTTTACATTAGGAGGTACATCAAAGTTATTAATAATATTTTTGTTCAATACCAAATCACATTGGCAACAGATAAACAAAAAAGGAAATATTAAATTTATATACACAGTATATTGTATTAAGTAGACACGTTACAATCAATATGCATAAGCAAATTAGTATAAAGAACACTTTACTTTCTATAATAATTTTCTCAATTGGTATTCTATGCATTTTTTTTAAATATTAATTTTTTATTAATTCAATTGGCAAAATACAGTCATTGTACTACCAATTTAAGATAAAATTAAAGGAATAATTGATATCGAACATAATTATTACTTAAAAACTTATTACCTCCTTATCTCAAATCTCACAAGAAGATTTGGATGATAAAACAAGTTATTTAAGTCATCGTATTAATAAAAGAACTAAAACATAAAATATATTTAGTTTTTTATAAGCAAATTTGTGTTGATTCGATTTAAAAGCAATTAAAAATATACATCTTTTGAAAATTAAAGTAGTGTATTGTTCTGTTAGTTATCAATGCTTAGATATTGACAATAATATGTTTCTTATACATAGTCAGAAATATTCTTATGTCTCTTTAACAATTTAATTCAAATCTTATCAAGTAAATGAAACAGTTGAAACAAAATGTAACAATGGAGCTATAAGCGATTGCAGAATGTGCCCAGTTAAATATGCGAAGTTAAGTGAAAAAGTTAAGTGACTCACCTCCTGTAAATATTTTTCCATCATGCCATTTTTCGTTCATTTGCGTGCGAGCACCAACAATATTGCAAAGAATACAAGAAACAGATTAGTCGGTTTTTGCGGTAAACCATCACCACCAGCCAACCACCGTCGCAAATTATTAATTATTGTCATTGTGAATGTCTGTACCGAGCCTTCATATTATGTACAATGTTAATTGTATTAAAGTCAATCAGAGTCGTGTAGTTGTGTCCATTATAATGTATGCGCATTATGGCGACAGCTGTCGTTTGTTTGTACGTTGACTGTTAAGAGCCGAAAATTAATCAGTGTCACGGTAGATTTAAAAAATTACCAGTCGTAAAATAATTGTCAGTTTACATTGGTGTATTATTTCTCTACGTGCTAACTTTGCATTTACACGCATATTCTATAATCTACAACTGAATTTAACAAAAGCGTTCATAATTGTATTAAATTTACATTTCGTTATTTTATTTGAAATTTATCGCAATAATCAATATTATCAATATTCTAATTAAAAAATGTATTACTTATTTTATACGATAAAAAAATACGACTTTAAGAAACTAGATAAATTCTTTTAGAAATTTGGTCTTTTAGCACTGTATTATTATTATCGTTACTTACATTTAATTCCTACAGTTTCACGAATCATAATTTTTTGTTTATTCATTAATATTTTTCTTAGAAAAAAATGAATTTCTAACTGCCCATAGTGAAATATTATAAATTTTTTCTGCGTTATCTTGTATAACTATGTTTTATAAATTGATTTTTAGATTTTCCGCTTACTAGTCTTAAAGAAATCACTTTGGAAACAAAGAATATTGAAACGAATTTATTGTAAAATATGTGTCCAGAAAAATCTTCGAAAGTCAGTATTCTCCTTAAATCCACCCTCTTCAATTAGCCGAGTGTAGAAAAAATCTCAGACAAAATTGATAAGCTTTAATCAATAGCGATCTCTAAAATATTCTTCACCTTGAATTAGTAGCTTTATCGAAAATTATTTTTCGATATGTTCGAACGAATTCAGATTTATATTCAAATGCGCGTCACGCGTGATATTCGAAGGGACGAGCTTCATCGGAAAGAGATTATATTAGAAAACCGTACAGCAAGAGGTAATTTACCAGACACCCGCAAAACCACGGAATTTTCCTCGTATATTGTTGCCTTGAATCGAAACCGATCGCAGGGAAATAAAGATACTGAAATAACTGAGAGATCGAGCAGCGAAACGTTTATTGCGGTAAATCGTCTGTATTATTAACGCAACTATTTCGTATAAGAAAGAGGGGAGAGAACGAGAAAGAAAAGAAAAGAAAAGAAAGTTGACAATATATATATATATATATATATATATATACAAAGTTGCGAATGAAACCCCACGAGTCACTCGGAGAAAAGTTGCACCAGATGGTTCTGCGCCGTATTACATGGTCGAGTGTACACGCATCGGGCAAAAAACTTACCGAAAGCTAGTTTTATTATAGTACAAGTTTAAGTATCATTTTCTTATGCGCATTCACTTTGACAAGATAAAGTGTAAACGAACAGTATTATTTTACCAAAATAACAGAATTTTTTTTAATTCTTTTAAAAAACTAACAATACTAATTGGTAAATATAAATGTTGTTTACGTAGAAATATATTATTGCGAATGAATTTATAGCAGAAAAATTATCGCCTGATTGTCAAAAAATCAACATAGTTTTCATTTCAGCGTGCAAAACTTCCTTAATCTACTAACATTTTGCAGTGGTAAAATTTTTCCAAATAGACATTATTTTATAATTGTCTTAAAAACGTCATTAGTGCAGATTTCGCTCAGTTTAATTGAAATTCGCTCTGTGAAATGAATCGTAAAAACCATTTGGGTGATTATCTTCCCGTTTATCCATTTATTACAAATTTAAATTCGATGAACTGACTCTTTTATGCGAATTACTCGAATAAAGAATGGAGTCTCCAAAAAAACTCGCTTTAAATCGCGTAAATATAATACTGTATACGAAGGTCTTCTTAGCGCTTCGTCTATGAAAGTAGAAAGGGAACAAAGAAGGGAATAAGGATAAGTTTCTCACGGGGCTGGCGTGCCGAGAGACACGTATCTTCACCTTCGAAAAATCACTTTCAATTGCGCGAATCGAAAGGGCAAATCTCGCGGCAATTACGCGGTTTAATTCGATGCGCTCCGTTTGTAGCTCGTGCGGGAGGATCGAGGGAAAAGGGAAGCGTCAATTTCGCTTCGCAGGTCGAAATCACCGCCCTGTTCGCACGCCTTGCATGTCGCTATTCGCATTCCACGAGCTGTCCTTCACCTTCTCAAAATAACAAGATATCGTGCTCACGAAGGGATGGTGGCGATAGTTTTCCCTGCACTGATTCCCTTTACCTTCTATCTGTGGGGCCCACTTGTGCATAGGGGAGGGGAGCGACAACTACGAAACGAAATGTAACGAGGGTGAAGCACGCAACAATGAAGCTCTAGAAGCTTTTTAAATGGGATCTATGTAGCAGTGATTGCGAAAGAGGAGTTGCGAAAGAATAAGATACTAGCCTTTACGTGCTTAAGTTATCTAATTAATGTGTTAAAGAGATGTAATTTCAATACAACTTCCGTATGCATTATATTTTCAACATTTTTCATTACGTACACAGTTAGCCAACATTTATTAGTTAACTAGGAATTTTAAATTATAAATATTAAATGGAATATTAAATGAGCAAATATCTATTTATATAAAGTAATATATTAGCAATCGTACGCAGTACGATTTAGTACACATTTTTCTATATTAATAAATAATTAAAAGCTGGCGAAATCACAAGGAATAAGAGTTGTGTAATATACATTTCAAGTTCTGCGCAATAACAAATAACTGCAATAAATAAGACGCTTAATTTTTCATTCGCTCACATAAAATAAAAAATTCAATTACAATTAATTGTTTTAAAACTTTTTACGAGGTAGAGCTGTAATACGTTGTGACGCTAAGAACTAGGTATCCAATAGATAGTATTACACCGGCAAATTTAAAGCATCTCTTCGCAAAAGAAAATATACATCGTCCACGAAAGAGCAAAGGGCACAAGAAGTCAGTGTTCCAGACGAGCGTATCGGACCGGTTAAAGCAATGTACGCGCAGCTAACAGAAATGCAGCTTTATACGCTACTCAGACCAATTCATATATGGGAACGAACAGAAGGAGCAGAGAATGTGCATTAGCTTGGTGAAGCTTGGATTAAGCTTGTAATCTTGAGAAAATAAGATAGGAAAAAAAGATTACATCTGTTGAGCTAATTTATTATGTGCACTCGGTAATATTAGTCGACGTAACATATCCAAAATATTATTGATTTACTTTGTCACAGGATACAATATAAAACGTAAGCAATTTATCCTTATTAAATGATGAATGAATAGAAAAAAATTCAAGAATATTTAAAGTCGACGTATTTTTAACAAGATTTTAATACTTTCGTAAATTGATCCAACATAATTTATCTTTCTTCTTCATTTTAAGCACTTGAACCAAAAGTCGATGTTTGTCATTTCGCGCATTTCCAACAATTGGATAGTAAAATTCAATAAATTTAATTAACCTTGTACTTTGCGTTTTAAAGAAAAAATAAGCGATAATAACTAAAACTTGGAAATATAATAATGCTAAATGACTTTATCATCTCTGAGGTGTCAATAATTCTATTACTGCTGTTGTGTAAAAAAAAAGGCAATATTTAATTTCGAAAATAAAAATCTTTGGCATTAAAAATAAGACGGATGTATTTGGAAGATCTTTTTCGCAGTGATGGAAGACGCGGTTGACTGCACAGTCGATAAGTATAACTAAGTTCTAAAAAAGTAAAAAATTACGACATTTGTATGAACCGAGAAAACGCTTTATCGCGGAGCATTACGGTATGATTCAAGAGTCATATAGCAATATTACTTTAGACAACAATACTTTAGAGGTCGTCCTTTAGTGATATTACGCGATATCGGTACTACCATTTATTTGTACCATGGCAGAAACAAAATGTATAAGGGATAAGAGGAAGTCGTGAAAAGAGTACTTTTGTGAGGAAACGTCGTCATGGATGTCGTGAATCGACCCGAACTGCGTTACTACTATTATACACCGATATTGTGCAGAAAGAAGTTTATACGACTTGATAAATTTCTTACCGGTATTTCCGTTATCTGTCCTTCGGATTTTAAATAGGAAAGTGTCTTCTTGTTTCTTCACTTCAAAGAACAAACGATTTTGGATGTTTTCTAGTACAAGATTGTGCTTGGATTCTTTGTTTCAAAATCCTTATTATATTTTGTTGTGTGTGTCTATTAAAAAAAGTGAAATTATTCGATGTCTTATCGGGTAACCGATGAAATTTAACGTAATGAAATTCAAGAAAATTATCGTTTAACTATTTCAATTTCAATATCAACCTTAATAATGACATATTTAATTAATAATAATATTACTTGTAAAATTTTAATACTGCAAGTTTTCATTGAAACGTCAAATCAATAAGAAGTAATGCTTTGCAATTGAAAAGAATTAAATAATTACTAAATATAAATGTATCCTGTAAATCTGCAAGCGGAAAAATAAGAAACACCAAATTCAATTTTCGTAACTGATACTCTCGAAAATTTCGGAATCAACCCACATTGACTTTATATAATCAAACGCAGTGATAATCCAGATCCTAAAGCCGGTATAACGAGCTTGCGAACTGACCGCAACGGGAACTTCATCTCAGCGCGTCTTTCCCTTATAGGTCTGCGACAAAGACAGTCAGAGAGAGAGAGAGAGAGAGAGAGAGAGAGAGAGAGAGAGAGAGAGCGATTCTCTTTAACCTCGTTACTTCAACTGCTTTATGGGATTTCGTATAGAGTACGTAACAAATTCAATAGTAAATGCACTTAACGGTTTGAATCCGTCTTGAGAAAATCCTCCCTTGATACAAGGTTATTGCACTATATCTATAACTTGTATCATTGAAGAAATACGTGATATTAATGTTTAGCATATTTAACGCTTGTATCTGTATGCATTTTAATTGAAAACATTGATTGATTTTTATTTTTATTTTCATTATTTTTAAAGATATATTTCAACGAAATGTTATGTGGCTATATGAATAGATCGATGAGGACTTGAATATATTACTGCAAGTCATACTAAAGAAGCTACACTTCTGCACTTGTGAAAAGAAAAAACATATAATCCGTTTCTATAATATTAAGGATGTCAAAAAGTAAATTAAATAAGTAAAATCTTGATAAAATTCCATTTCTAACTATTCGAAGTTAAATAAATGTTAAATCTACGAAATAATACTGTACTTTTTCATATCAAATATGCTTTAAGTTAGCCGTGGTTAAGTAAAATTTGTCACTACTATTAGTCACTCATTTTAAGTCAGTTAAATGTAATAGTTAACCTGATTATAGCTTATAGCTTGACGAAGCTTATCGTAAACATCGTGTCGTAGTTAATCCTTAACCTGAATAACGTAATGTAAGTATTATTGCTATTTGTTCTTTGTATTCATTCATTTGATGTACAATGGTTGTTGGAGTTATGTGATAAACGAATGGTGAATTGTACGAGTGGTGTGTTAGGATGTTTAACGTTTAAATACGCTATTAATGTTTGGATAATAGCGCTTGACATTTAGTGTATTAAGCAAAAATTTGTCTGTTACTCACGTAAATGGTAGTAAGTAAATTATTTGATACACATATATGTGTAAACGTGACTGGTTGAATTTCTTAAAAAAAATTCACCAAAATAAAGTGATTGTCCTAATTAATATTAAATATTGCTTATTAATTACGTGTTTAATCATTGAAACAGTTGAAAATGGATATTACTGGTATTAATGTAACATTTACGTCGTAGATATGTTAACGTCGGAGGAACTTAAAAAAATGCGATCATTTAGAATCATAAATATATTTTAAAAAGTTTATTCGGTTAAATTTCTTAACTTTTAAAAGGCTTACATTAAAAAAGAAATTCGGTGTTTTCATTCCAATCGGAAATATTCAAATGCAGAAGGAAAGGAAGAATACTAAGTAATGAGAATACTATTATTAATCAGGACATCCACTTAAATCCTTAGTCAAAAACTGTACACAATAAATCAAAGAGCTTCAGCTCCACGCCATTTCATAATTCAGAGGAAGAAAGCTGTTCTTGACTATAATGCACATCATCTCCTCGATGAGACAACAAAAATCCAATCGTCAATAAAAAGCACACAACATAAATCTCACCTTGGTGATGAGATCCTTCGCACGACTCTCGAACAGATGCTCGAGTTTCTGCGTGTCGACAGGAATGGGCGAAAGCTCGTCCCAGATCATCTTGTTCTTGTCGAGCCTCGACAGGATGATCGGATCGTCCCTGACCTCCTTCCAGAACAGCTTCACCGTCTTCTTGCTTTTTTTATTGGTCATTGTCGTCTGCTGCTGCGGCGGAGGCACTGGACTCTTTGGCGTGTCTATCGGCGAGGACCTCAGCATCGCCATCGTTGTCTGCTTGAGGTTTACACCGAAGAGGGGCGGCGGTACGTTGGGCAACGGAGGTGGTGCCCGACAGCCTGGGGGTGGTGGAGGTAGTCCACGCGAGTTCATAGTCGAACCTACTTTTGCGTGAATTAAGTCAGTTTGTATACTGCATTTGATTCTGTGACTCTATCTGCCTAAGAGAGTAATTTTCTCAGACCTGCAAGTTTGAATCATATAGTATGAAGATTTCATTACATTTTTGCGATGCTTCGAAGTAGAGAGTTCATTTTAGCTAATAAATCGTGACTGAATATCTCGAAATTTACTGCAGATTTGGTGTTAAATATTTTATTACGAAAGTGATAAAACGTAAAGTTGTGAGAATTTCTATAGCACCGGATTTATAACAGTTGGTATAACATGTACAATATAAAACGACAAAAATAATAGAAAAGATTAGGAAAGCTAGAATAGAAATGAGAATATCAAACAGAAACATATTACATGATTCAACAGCGGGTGATCCAAGTAAATATACATTCAACGACAGTAATTATAATTAGATTCTATAAAAATCATAATTATAACTATAAAATATATAATATAATTATAACTATAAATTATAACTATAAAATTCACGAGATAAAATACAAAGCAGGATCGATATTAAAACCAATGATAATACATTATCATTTTATTACTTTAGAATCAGCAATATAATCAATTCATTTCTTACGATGATATTTTTTAGCATTCAAACTTCAGAAAATGCTGTTGTAACTTGAGAACTTAACTTAAGTAACTTGAGACATCGACTGGCAATTAACTTTTATCATATTTTCATAATAAAAAAAACTTCTATGTAAAGATTAAATATACGCTTCGAGTGCTCTTGTACTCGAAGGAATACAAGAAAAAAAAATTTGAACGAAATTAAGTTTTTTTTTTTTTTTTTTTTTTTTTTTTTTTTTTTTTTTTTTTTTAAGAAACCATCGGATGAAACTCTCATTGATATTTTCTAACCAAAAGGTGGAGCCATTGGCGGCGGTGGTGGTGGAACGCCATTAGAGATGCTAACTGGACCAAGTACATCGATCTCGTCATCCGAATTGAGATCGGTGAAGTCCAGGTCGCACAGACACAAGGGCCTTTTCAATTTATTGACAAGCTCCTCCCAATGAAGCTCATTTTCCGATTTCTTGATTTCCGTCAATTTAGGCAGGTTATCGTTTGTCGGTGATTTAAGAACGTCGGCCTTTGATTTCGACTTGGCCAGACCCTCTTTCGCTTTTGAGATCAAACCACTCACGTCCCCTATCCTATTATAGTAAATTGAAGAAGCAGTCGCTTTAAGATATATCACAGAAGCTAAAAAATGTATTTAAAAATTCATCGTTAGAAAGAAAAATATTTTAAGCCTCAAGTATCAACGTGTATTCGGTATTATTATCGATAATTTAATTAACTGCATACTCGACTCGTTTGTTAACTTATTTTTAAAAATTTAAAAAGTGACGAATTTCACTAGATGCCCAACATTTAGAGCTACAACAAGCTACCGACCTTATAAACGAAATATACCTTACGAAATAACCTTTTGCTTCAATAATTACGAACAAATTGCCGTCGAGTGACAATATGTAAACTTACCTGGATACTTTCTCCTCGACAGGGCTACTGGGAACGAGATTCTGGGCTGTGAGCTTCTGAGTGAGATCCTTGACGGTGCCCTCCCTTTTCAGCTGCAGCACCACACGCCGATCCTCGTCCTCGTCCGTATGATTGCCCTCATCGCACTCGACCCCCTCGTCCGGACTCTTGCCGTACCAGGGCTGCTGTTTTTTCTCCTCCGAGTCGAGCTTGTTGGCCGCGTTCATCAAGGGCGTCAGATCTTTGCGACTGCTCACCCTCGACAGTTTGTTCGAGTCCAAGCCGACACCAACGCCATTCGACCGAGCGTCATACGTCGACGTGCCGTTGGTAAGGCGCTTGTCGTTGAATTGGTCTAGCGTATCAGGAGAGAAAGGGACAGAATTAACGAGAAATCGACGCTCCAGAAAATCCAACTAAGAGTATCTTATGAAATTTTCCAGTTGCTATATTCTCGGTCCAATTTACATCGACAGAGTCGAATAAACCAAGTACCTTATTCTTTTTTCCTTGCAAAATAAAAACTATGGCATATTCATCGAGTACATTGCCTCGTGGTAATGAGATGTCTCCGAACGAATGATAATAATCGTTACAACTCTACAAAAGCTCGTATTTAATCCGTATCTTCTTCGTCACTTTGTGCACTTCTGTAAAAAGTATTTTTCTATTTATTTTCAAAATTTACGGATAATGAACTTTTACTTTCATTGCGTTGCAGCGACTACTTTAGCCATCAGAAGTGAGTTTCATTATTTGAATCACGAAGCGAACTTTCGAAAAACCGAAGAATCAAAAAAAAGAACATTCACTGAAATTGAAGACGTTACCCATAACTGGAACATAAACCGGCGCTCTAAAAGAACTACCAAGGCGCATACAGGTATACGTGTATATACTAGAAATGTAAATAGAAAGTGAAAACAAGCGGCTTAACGTGGCGTCGTCGTTACTTTATTCGATAAAACCCAGTTTATCGGTGTGCTCGACGTGGTACGTCAATGAGAAAGGAAACACTTCCCGTCAACAAAAGCCTCGGGGGCTGATCCATGCGACGAGCAAAAAAGCTCCCAACCTTCGTCTCCCCTTTCGTCCGATTCTTGCAGTGCGTAAACTCCTGGTACGATCCAAGCGTACGATCAACGAAATGTTGAACAACCGAAACTGCTGTGATTTTGAATTTCAAAGACGGAATGACAGCAATTAGTGCTCAAAAATCAACGCCATAATTCAAGTAGCATAACATGAACGAAGCTTTTGTAAAATATGCCGATGATGTTTTTAAAATATTTATTCAGTTCAGCTTCGAGTTCCTCAAGATATACTTTATGATCTCTTAAGAAACATTGCATTAAATTGTTGAACTCATTTTCAAACAATATAGAACAAAATTACATACGAATATTCTAACTGAAATATGTATACTAATGTAAAGAAAAATATAAATTGGAATAATCCGAAAATACTCATTTGGATAAGTAATAATCGCACTTGAAATATCAGTAATGAATAACTTTATTCATAATTTAGGAAAACTTATTTGTGATCTTATTCGCTCGACTTGAAAATTTGTTTACGATGGTTTTTAAAACTTCTCATAATGTTTTCGTTATAACGGAATTCAATACTTGAGTAATTCTTATTGTGGCATATTTTAAATACGCGATTCAAACCGAATTCCAAAGTGTGGAGGCTTGAAAACCTTTGCGCAATAATTGATGCCCAAATGGTATTACGGGCGTAAAAATAAAGCATCCGAGGAAGAAACGCATGTAAAATTACGAACATACCGATTCTTTATACGGGATGTTTATAATTCGAAGAGGCAAAGAATGGGATCCCAACGCGAAACCTTTCCATAATTTTAAGTTTGAACCGGGCGCAGGTAGTTTTATTGCAGACGCACGTGTATGCATGTACTCACTCTCCTCGTCGGGATGTCCGATGGAGGCTCTCATGTTGGCGGTCGCCTCCTGCTGCTCCCTGATGAAGCTCCTCTGTCTCTCGGCTCTCTCGCGGCGACGCCTCAAGGCCGGCGTCACTCCCACGTCCACTGTAAAAGTTACGGCGGCGTCAATCTCCTCGGTTCGCTCGTGGTCGTTGCTTTTCAAGACGAGCAAACCAGACTCGGAACCCACTTTTTTTCTTATTAATTATGCTTGTACTTAAAAGAGGATTCGATTTTCACGGCAATTTTCTTTGATTTATAAAGAGAATGATTTTTATAACGTTCGCTCATGGGCTTAGACAGACCGATGCCAGTCTATGTTACGGATGTTACGCATAGCGTCGGCATTCATTTTGAGTCCTCCTTGTAATACTCCTCGAAAGACCACTATTAAATATCTCAGTCACTTTTTGATTTTCGTCCTAAATAGGGTCATTTGAGAGAGCTTATCGGGGAATTGACATTTTTGTAGAAAAGTATTAAATTTAGAAAATCAAATTGCCCGTACATCACCATATAATGGAAAAGGTGTTTTTATTCGAACGAACACGTGAAACTATGCATTTTTTAAAAATAATTAAAGCTCCTTGATGCAACGTTAATTCAGCTCCTAAGTCATCTAATCATACGTGACTATTATCTGCACGCAACCAGATAGCAATTAATCAATCTATACGATCCCAATTAATGTCATAACGCTTGTTACGCGGCGCGACAATCCCAAGTCATTACTAAAATAATATCTCAATGTAGAATTGCAAAATAAGAATTAAAAGGAAGAATCCCGTGTCATTTTCCTTCTCGCAAAATGAAAAGGGAAACATCTCTCTCTCTCTCTCTCTCTCTCTCTCTCTCTCTCTCTCTCTCTCTCTGAGACGTAAAAATAGAAAGCTTATGAGCAGTGGATCCAATGCGAAAAGCAATACTCGCCGCAAGCGAGACCAGCCAAGAGGAGCGACCAATCAGCTGGTTTCACGTTACGCGAGACTCGGCGCGATCTCTCGAGTTGACCTTGACAGCCCATTCGCAACCGCGCGCAATCATTCGTTACGCGAATCGCACTCCAGTGGGCGTTGAAGTTCAAATTCATCGAGAGCCGAGTCTAGTCTCGCCGAAGGTCGTTAATGACGAATTTACGGGTGCGCGTGTGGTGGCGAAAAGTCGCCGGAGCGGAAAAACGAGAGGAAGGAAGAGACTCGAATTCGGAAGGGGACGGGGCTTTGCGTTAGGGATCTCGGGTCGCGGCTGATTGAGCGCGTACGAGGTTGACCTTGAGGCGAGAGACAAAGCGATACAACTTGATGGAATACTATGGGTCTGGTACACGAATATTTTCTGCTGAGGTAGATTGTATCCAACAACTGGATATTGTTGCGATGAGCGATTTTTGTGGAGCAGTTGTTTGACGGCTTAACAAGACGAAAGCAGGGACGGAAAAATTGAGTAATATAAATAAAAATTAAGGCATTTGCGTACTTTAGTTATTTTAAGTTAACGACTGATAAATATTAAAAAACGAAATTTCAATAAAAATCATTAAATAACTACATTCACTGGGCCGAAAATTAAATCCTTCCGAAATTAAATTACCTTCTATAATATGACGCTACACGATTAAGATGTATTTTTTACGACGTGAAATAAAAATAAAAAAGTAGTTTTTCTCGCAACGGGAATTCCAATGATTACATTAAATACTAAAAATAATAATCTTAAGTCTTTAATGTAAGAAAATTAAAATGAATATAAAAATAGACAATTCTTATAGCTATTTTCTTAAAATATTTACTATTATTTAATAAGCGAAGGCGATCTTTTGCCATTAATAAAACGGAAATTAGGCGTTACGTTACCGTATCTACTTGAGAGTTTCAAAGATTCGTAACTTGTAAAGTAATTTGCAATGACATCGATTAAAAGTACAATTCTGTAAAAGTATACACTTTATTTTTGCCATTAGAGCAGTTTCCGATAAATATGTCAGGTATACATTTTTCGATACTTATTCATACAACCAAAGTATGCTTCAAAAGAAAACACCGTGAAGGACGAATAATTTCTTTTCTTCCGTTACGCTTACGATGTGAAATTAGATCAAATAAGAATTAGCGAAAGAGGATATATTTCTATATATCTATAAATATAGTAATTGTTACGTTAAAGAAAAATCGTATTCATCTAGTGAATATTGTATTAAATATTAGTCAAAGCGTTATTCGAGTTACCAAATGATGGATTATAAAAAACTAATCGTGGAAATTGGAAATTAAAAGAATCATTCCTTTAAAGATATGAAAATATTTTGTTCGTATGCCGTATACTTTTCACAATAGAGAATATTTCGTTTTTTACATACTCGTTAGGTGTTCAATAATCTTGACGGTAAATTATCGAGGTTACAAATAAAGTATTTATTATCTTATAGAAATATTAATATCTGCGAATTAAGAATGTTCTTAAGGATAATTTGTTTCATAATGCGTGAAGAAAAGTCGAGGCACAATTTCACACTTATTATCCTTTTAATTAATTGTAGCAAATAAAATAACAAGTCTCAAACAAGTCTCGGAATAAAAAATATGATGTGTCACCCATAAACCTTACTATTGTTAATGTATTGCGTTAACTCAGTATTTGAAAGAATAAAGTTTTAATCGGCAAAATCGAAAAATCAAATTTCACCTATTTTCTTTATGCAGACAATATTAATCCAAGGCAAAGAAAAATGAATTATTAAAAAAATACTCCAATATTATTCCATTTATATTTTCACTTCAATCGGAAAATACTAATCGTACATTTTTTAAACAAATTAAATCAAGAGCACGTTGGATGATTATATCACAGTACACTAGTAAAAGGAAAAACTGCATTCCGACCAACACGTATTACCGCTTTTCCAGACTTTCCATAAAGGCTTTATCCCTTCTTTACTTTTCCATAATAACTATGGTAAAATGGGGATGGCGAACCACTGAACATTTAGATGTTTTATTCAATACGCATTTAAATGAAAAGTAATTTCTACGCTATTCTTGACGAAAGTCTGCACGAGTGGTATCAAGTGGATCAGATACAAGTGCGCATTGAAAACCTCAAGTGTCTACATGATGGAAATACCGAGTAAATCCAGTGCAACGCACTACCGGCGCCGCCCGTGACACTCACATATTTCAGAGAACTTACACGAGCCTTTGTTCTCCATGTAGCTGCCGTTCATTTGGACATCACCAAGACCCTGGGAGCTCTGCGAGCTGCTCGACTCGTCGTCGTCATCGTTTCCGATCGGCATCATACCCGAGCTGCCGTTGCTCAGGGAGTTCAGACCAATCGTGTGGTTCAGCCTCGGGCTCAGACGTGCATTTAGGGCCATCGAAAGCGGTGACGTCCCCGTCGAATGTCGTCGCGACTTGCGCCGTTCGTGCGAATCCACGAGGGATTTACGGTTGCGCAGCGTTTTCCTAAGGGTTTATCATCATTCAATTGTACCATTAGATATCACTACTTCTGCATTAGATAGTTTTCTCTTTTTCTTTTTTTTATTTGAAATTTGGAAATGCCTGATAAAATATATCCATTTCCTTGATTATTCAAGGAAAGTTGGAGCTAGACGGGAGTAATTCCGTTACTTTTCATTGCTATTATCTACAAAGCATGCGTGTACTACTATCTCGTTGAACTATATTAAGATTTATCGATAGTTTGGATGGGAGGAAAATTAGTACGAGTTTATTTATGATACGAAACGCAAAATCAGTTTTGCACCAAAACATGCAAGCAATTTCGATTTAAAGTTGTAATAGCATTATTCGAGGTAAATCATTAATTTCAACAAAGCAGACGTAGTTTCCGTTTATGCTTAGTTTAACATTTCGTACCGTCAAAACATCTACGATTAATACTGTGTAAATGAAGGAAGAGAAATGCATGTATTAATGTCAAATTAATGATAATAACCGCTCCATCCACTTGCGAAGTATTAATTTTTCAATTACAATTTTGAGGTGAAAGATGCGGTGGAATTTTTCGATTCCGTAAAAGAACAGTTAAAAAATTCAATGTAATATTATATTTAAATATCATGTATTTGTTGTGAGATTTGTCGACAGACGCACTTTGCAGGTGTGCGAAATTTACTGCAAATTCTCGCCTAATGAAAAGTTTTACAAGATGAGAAGCATAAATCCCTATTAATACGTGTAATTCGTGAAGCGCGACATAATAATTGCGGTCATTTGCTCGTAAGTTGATGTACAATCGGTATTTACTCTACGTAGTAATTTTGTAAATTCTGTTACGCAACTCTATTATTAGTCTCTACGTAGTTGTATACTTACGCAACATAAGCCAACTTTGTAAATCCTTCGAAGATTCTACTAGATAATTATTGTAAAAGAGTTATTAAAGTATCTTTATAAACACTCGAAGTTAGTTCGCGAGCCGTAAAGAAACGAGAAAGTTTCGCGGCATGCACATGACCAAAGAAGCGCTCCGCAATAGCTTTATGATAACCGAGCGTCGGTAACGTCGTCCATTCCCGCGTGATTCACCGATAACCAACCTGATGTTGTCGTCCAGTTGCCTGATCGGCGAGTCGCGATCGTTGCCATCTTCGTGGTGTAGTACCGCCTCGTAAATCTGGAACTGCCGCAATAGATCCAAATCCGTGCCCTGCTTCGTCATGTAGCGCTGTATGATCGCCTCGATGCCCTGCTCCTCGAGACAGTCGACCTGATCGTAATAGGTGTCCTGGTCCGGTATGCCGTTCAAACACTTGTTGACGAGAGTCGTCGCGTAGATGAGAAGCTCGGTATCAGCCGCGTCATAATCCTTGAGTAGTTTCATCACGTTCGTCCAGGGTATCATACCACGCGACGTATCGACTGAGCGGATTGCACGGACCAGTAGAAGACTGTTCGTCTCGACGTACTCGACGAAAACGAGGAGGAGCTTGAGAGCCGTCTTCACCACGAGGCGAAAGCGACTTGCTATCAGACTGTATAACCATTGAACGGTCTGACCGTGTTCCATTACACCGTTCATACCGTCCACATACAGCATCACCTGACCAAGGGCTGTTAACAAGCAACAAGTCACTTTTATTATTACGCTATTCCATTATTATAAATTTTATGATTTAAACATGTAATTGCATTGCGTGTTCGAATGAAAACGTAAGAGGATACGTAGAGTGGCGGAAATAATTACAAAGAAACAAGTAAAAATAAGTTGTAGCTAATTTACAATAATCAACTCCTAGGAAATAAAGAACTCTTATATATTTTTAATATAAAGTAAATTTCAGAATATATTATATTTACATATTCTTAAAGTGTCCTTTAAATGTTCTTGAATCGTTTTTCGTACGTAAAATATTCATCTGAATTATTTCCGCGATCGCGAACGTACATCGAGGAAACATAAAATAATAGTTATATCTAATAGTTCACTGGTTTTCCGAGAAAAATGTAAAGGAATGACGATAAAAAGAGAGAAAAAATGTAGGAGAAACGTCTCTTCGGTTCAATCGGCTAGAAATTTCCGGTTAATCGCTCGAATAGCCCCGACTCGATCTTAATTCCCTTAGGAACCGCGAGTTCGCGAGCGCGAGATTAATTCTCTTTTCTTTTTATCGAACGCGAACGAGTAAAAAGAGAAGCAAACAACGAGGATCTAGAAGCTTCGGGATGTCTTCGAGAAAGTAATTAAGAATCCGATGAGAACCAATCATACGGAGCTTTTTATCTTTCGCCGTCACTTCAGTTATGTAAATACAGATTTTACTTCCCGAACCGTTGAGGAAAATCAGATTCATTAAGAGGATATTTCAAAGAGAATTTTTTTTAGAGAATTATTTGGTTTAATTTAAATGTAACAATGATTGTACATTCGTAGGAAAATGATGGTAATACCGCTGTTCAAATTTTAACTCAACGCGTGTTTTTGAATTTTTATGAATTGCTGAGATGTATAAAAAAATTAGCTTGACGTAATCTCAAATTCAATCAACTAAAAGAAGTTCTTAGACAAACTCAAATAACCAGATTATTTTATATGAATTTCGTATAAATATACTGAAGTCATGAAAATGAGGTTTTACTAACTAAAATTTTGCAGTTTCAGTTTTGTTTCTAATATTGCATCGAAACATTTGCTGCTTATTTAAAAAATTCTATTATCTACCAATAAATAGCAAAATCATTTTGGGTAATTTGATTTCAGAATTTTAACGATTTAAATGAGTTTTAAAGATTTCTCCATTTAACGAATTTTTTTACAGGAATAAAAGACAAATTGTCTTTCAAAGACGAATTACAGTTTCTGTTTTAAAAAGTAAAAAGTTACTTCTTATCACATGCTCCATTCTAATTTATTGAACTAATAAGTAACCATTCGTGACAAATGATTAATCGTTCTTTTAAATTTAAAAGATATGCTGGATGTAAGCTCAAGTTCTTACGAGACCACATTATTAGTGCATTAGCAAGCATTTAAATAATATATGTGTGTGTGTGTGTGTGTGTGTGTGTGTGTATATGTTTATTGAACGCATAAATTCGATGAATTTATCATCATCCTATAGAAAGAATAATACGTAGCTTCGAAATTCTTTAATGATTCGGTAATTGATTGCATAGAAAATATACACATTGGTATTTTATTCGTAACGCATAGTACAAGTTTTGTTGTAAACAATAATTTCGATCTTCACTTTATTACAAGAAGAATCATTTTATTCGATTTTTAAATAATAGAACCTCATTTAGAATGATTGTATAACCGGACGAGCTTTGCATTATCGTCGAAATGTAATCGTACACTTCAAATTATGTTTAATGTTGACATATTTCTTATTTGCAATTTTTATGTCAATCTAATTCTTCTCATATAATAATGACATAGATGAACTTTGATATGAAACAGCGGCTCTGAATTTTGCAGAAACTTCGATATTTTTTTTAATTTACCTGAATTTCTTTAACTGAAGGAACTTTTACTTGGAGAGTCCGATTATTATCTATTAATTATCCGTATTAATCTATAAATACATTTATAAAATATAAATGTATTATAGATAATATAGAACAATATTTCCTTTTTACTCCTCCAACGTTACACGAAATACCGAGACTGTCTGACTCGGGTAAATTAGCAACAGCTCCTTACTCAATAAAGTAGATAATCATCTCTCGCGATTTTATTATCAAATTTTCATTTGCACGCATTTCCCGAAGCCCAGACCAAGCAACAATAATTGAAAAGGCACGAGGGCAAGATAACGATTGTCGCTGACTCGACGAAGGTCCGCGATATCGATATCCCGCGTGTCTAATTAAATTTTACGCGGCATAACTTACGAACCGCGTAATGATAACGACTGGGTGCTTTAATTGCGTCTATCCGTCAGTGTTCTTGCGGAGGTTCGGTCGCGGTTTCTAGCGCGTCGCCATGCAACGAACGATTATTATCGCGACAAGGCCTGGCGTATGACCGATTGACGTAGGCGACGGTGGTGGCGCGGGGGAAGGGAAAGCGGGGTGGTCGCTCGAGCGACGTTTACGACTCGTTGCGCGACTCACTCCCAGCCCCCGTTTATAATTGAACATCCGAGCGCGTCCAGAGAAATGGAAGTTAAAGGGAGTGACAGCGAGAACGAGTTGAGCATATTCGTATGAATAGGAGAGAGAGAAGGGAAGAGGAAAGGTGAAGGTTCAAGAGTGCAAAGTCGAGGCATAAGTCAATTAACGAATCGGCATTTATACGCGTGTAAGCGGTTGGGGAGGTTTGACGTTCGGTTTTACCCGGCGACCAACGCGCCATCTAGTCTTTATTAAAAGCTCTAAAGCGTTCACTGAATTCTTCGTCATTCTCGGATATCTAGCAGTGATCATTTTAAAATTGACGTTGGGCTATTATTCATGATAATTAAATCGCTCCTCACTTCTGAAACGCGCGAGTGTATTGAATCGTCCCGTTAGAATTCACATTTCTTAATCAACTTTTTCAAGCTTTGTTTGGCTTTTCTCGTCCAATATTGAAATTTAAATTACCGATAAACTTTTAATTGCAAGGCTTTGAATTATTTTATTGTGCAAAATCATCGCGAGTAATTTTTCTCCCCAAGAAGGTATTATAATAAGCCGTTGTTACCTACAATAATTGCAAACTATTTAAAAAAATAAAGATGATGAGAAAATTATTGAATTTTACACGTAAATGTCATTCGCGCATTAAGACACGCGGTTGCAAACAGATGGACATTTTGTACGAAACCGTCAACAACGTAAACCTCTAATTCACGAATGCACAGTATACGTCCGTTAATTAATTGGAACGCAAACTATTCAAAGGCGACATATCACTCGAATAAGAACCTTCAAAGTGTTAGTATTCAATTGCAGGGGACATTATGCAGATCTATATTTACGCAAAGCAGATAGACTGCTGTCGACGAGACACCGAAGCGCCGAGCAACGGGCGAATACGCCTTCATTAGTTACAAACCGCAACCAGATAACGAGGAGCAGCATTAGCGCGCGTCTGCGCGTGATTATCGATAAGATTACGGGAGATTTCCGGCCGTTAACGAAGATCGTCGACGCCGTCGTCGCCGCCGCATCTGGTCCAAAGGAGACGGGACTTCCGTCAAACGTTCACCGCCACCCACTACTGCATCAGCGTTATCCAAGAGTAGCTTTATTGTGCAGCACTTGTACTTGTCATGAGCTCTTGTTAGAATGGACGGTTTTGCCTGTTTTCTAAGGATTGAGGCTTCGATATCGCATATTTATCGCTCGTAAGATGATGTCGATATTTTGCAAGTATGGTTAGAAATGGAGTTGTATTGTTTGTTTTTCTGACATTTTTAAATTTACTTTGTATTTTGAATTTGCATATTGCGATGTAACGGTAAAAGTTTGATTTCCCAGCAGAAAAATATTCACACACACACACACACACACACACACATGCAACATCGTACATTTATAAAAAATTTGAAATATCGATGCACTTCCTCCGTTTTTCCGATTATTTACAAAAGTAAAACTGTATTAATTAATCTCCCTTCATCGTAATTTTAATATTTTTATGTGATCGGCATAGACAAGTAAATTCAAAATAAAATTTTATTATGAAACTATAAGCTACGAATTGAAATACAAGATACATTGATTAAAGGCTTATCGAAATTTCATGTGAAACAATTAAAGTGGAACTGGTGAATTAATAACGGGTCGTCAGCAATATTAACGATTTTAAATTAGCAACCATCGATCATTATCATTTCCTTGTAATTACGAAGGTAACAGAATCCCTACAATTATAATTATAATTTGAAAGTGATTGCCGAAAATGTATCTTAACCCAAAAATCAAAATACACTGAAAAACACATCGTAAACTTGCGCAGTGCAAAAAAGGACCCTCGTGGTCCTTAAAACCCTTATCGCGCGAAAATTCTCGCACTTCTACCCTGCGCAACCGATTGCGCGACGACTCAAAGTCATATCGACTCAAAATAATCTCATTTTGATGCGTGCATCTGTATATATATAGGGAAGTTGTGCAACTGTATTTAGCATGCAAACGATTGGTAAAATCGGACGGAGCCAACGAGTTACGCTGCCTCTCTTCATCCCAATTCCCATTCTCTCTATGACCGCGTGGTCTGTTGGGAATTTTCGTATTCCATGTGATTGTACGGAAAAGGTACATTCGGTTTACGGATTAGTTACAGATGCGTAATGCTTGGGAACAAATCGATAGTTTATTTTTATTTACCGTAATTTTATTAAAAGTTTAGAAATTCAAGCTGTGAGATAAAAGTGTTTATTGATAGGTGACGCGAACGTAAAATTATCTTTTATCTTTAATGGGAGCACCTTATAAATGGTTTATAATTGCTGCTTTTTCGGCGATTATGTTCAAATAAACAGTACAATTTAATTAATGTAATGAGGCTCAATTTTCACTGTTTTCCTCGTCAATCGAAGTTTCATAATTTTACGTAAATTAAATTTAATACATTTTTTTAATTATTTTTTTAATTAGATTTGAGAAAAATATCAGCGATTACTATTTTAGTATTATTCTTCAGAATATTTCGTATATACCTGAGGAACTTCGAGGAACTACAAAAATGAAATTATCAAGAGGCTTCGTATCTAGAATAAAAAGAGGAGAGCCAAATAATAAAAGTTCGAATTGTAAGATTACGAAGAGACGGTTATGAGAGGATCGAAGTGATACTAGAAACATTCAAGGGGTAAATAATTCTATTCTATCCATAAATCGCTTACCGAAGTACTTTATAGAAATGGGTTCAATAGTGCATACGCGTATACAAATGACTATGGATAAATAGATTCACGTACATTGACGCGCAATATTCATATAAATTCATGTAGGAACGTACGCATGCTGCTGCATGTGTATTTACACTTACCGCGTAATATGTAATTTTGGTAATTCTGATCAGCCTCGTTGCCAACCTTGATGAGACACGCCAGTCCATCATTTTGCACGAACTCGTGCACTAGGTCCTTATCCTCCTGAAATAAGAAAAGGCAGAAGTATCTTCGTTTAGTGCACATCATTGTCAAATTTCATTCGAAGCATGCATTTGTGCTTGTGATTCTGTATATAAGTAGAAACTTTATTTATCATAGATCTGAAGTTATCTCTTGCGAGGAATGATATTTCCAAAAGCATTCAAAACAAACAAAGAGAACGTGTTAACTGTAAGCAATTAACCTGTATATGTACTTTGTACGTAACGTTCACAAAGAATAAGCTGTGATCATTGAATCCTGATGCTAACTTTGTGTTAAGATCGTCTTAGTTAATATCAAGTTTTAGGTTTCAGTTGCAAGCATTGGTGAATGAATTGAGAAATATAGAAGAAAGAAAAAATACACGCTCTGTGAAAGAGTAGTAACGAAAACGCATTATTTTTAAAGCGCTAAAGCGTTAACGCACGTATTTGCTTTTATCTTAAAACGTTAAATCTGTCTACATATTTAACTTAAATATCGAATAAACTTCGGTTCGACTGGCGACATTAGTATTGACTCAAGTACGTTTTTCAATCTTAGTAGGACACGCAATATTAATGCTATTATTTAAAATATTTCTTTTCGTTACAAGCAGTATTAAGTTAATAAATTCCACTTTAATAAAATACGTTTAAAATATAGAATTCCGTGTAATTATTTTAAGTTTGCACTTCAAAATATTACAACAGTTGATATTCAACCGCGATTATTTAATGTTTATCAGAATGAGCAATCTTCTTCGACTACATTTACAGACTTACCAAGCAGTATTTAATACATTCCTAATTACATTAATTACCATGAAAAATATTTATTATTATTTCGATCATTTTCATTCGTCTAGAAGATAACAGCTCGTTGAACATCAATTGGTAAAGCGGACAATAACTAAATACTAAGTCTATTTAAAAATGTACAATTGCTAACGATAAATTAATAAATCTTCAATTCACCGTGTAGAACTCCAAAATACATCTCTCGCCGAGTTATCGCAAACTCTCGCCAAAATCGAACAGCTCCTCTCAATGCTAAATCATCATCTCTTCCTGACTAAAACCCTACCCCTCCCATTCCCGACTGTTATTCTATTATTAATTAGTGCCCGTGGAATTTGTATCAAACGGCGGTCTGACCCTACACCTCTTCTTCTCCAAAATACGTCCGCAAACCCCCAAAGGGGATTCCGGGGCGTTTCTTCTACGAAGATGGAGTAGCGCATTGTAAGGTCGATGAAATCAATTTGGTTCTGTAACTTCACCCTGCAATCCAGATTTACGAGCGTATCAGAGATATATCTCGCCTTCCCTCTCTCCGCTTCTTTCTCTACCGTATATACCAAAGAGTAAGCGAGACAATTGATGCATGAGTTGTAGCTGCGAATCGGAACCTTCGCTCTCTCTCTCTCTCTCTCTCTCTCTCTCTCTCTCTCTCTCTCTCTCTCTCTCTGCTTCGTTTCTCTAGCTCTTAGTTCGCCGAGTTATGAGCAAATGGGTGTAGTTGAGCGTTTTCCGTCAACAAACTCGGAGAGCACGATATCACGACGATCAAACCTTCCTTGAGTTTTTTCTTTGCTTTTCTTGGTCTTGTTTGAATTACGATTACTTGTTCTGCGTGGTTTTATCGACTACACAGAATTAGTGACTTCTACGCATTATAATTATGTCCATTAATCTTATATTTGTTCAAACAGTCGTCACAATATACATTAAACAACGATGTATTTTAGAGGCTATTCGAACTTAAATCTCAAAACGGAAATCAAAAGAAAAGCTAATAATACTTATCCAAATTAAAAATTTGTAAAAAATTTATTATTCTTCCATTTGAAAGAAATCAAAACCATCCTACTATAGCTTCTGTCGGTACAGTTTAGTATCTAAAAGCAATAAAACCACACGAGGTTATCGATACGATGCAGCTTCAAATACTTCATTGACTGTTTATTCATTGATATACAATAAAGAAAGATTTATGTATATTATAGCCCACGGTAAAATTTCGTAACGAGAGCTTTTATACAGTATTTTCGATCATTGTCTAGTACTCGACCCAAATTTGAGGACTTGACCACATATCGTGTACCTCGTTTGGAAACAACTGTCAGCCTAACTTTCAAAAGCTCTCGTTAACGAAAACAAAACTGTCGGGGGCGCATAAGATCCGTGGCAGTACCGCGCAATATCTTTTCACATTCGCACACATCCGAGTGACTCGTTTCACTCGAGGGCAACTCCACAACTGTTGGCTGGGCTACGATTCTCAAGTCTCGGGGCGTGGACAAACTTCAGTGGCAAATGGAATTAGTTGCGGCCTAGCTTCGCCTATATCTATCTCACTTGTGTATGGAATGGAAAATCCGCTGACTTAGATTAAATCTCCAACGACCTAAATTAGAATTGACTTCCTAGGATTAAGAAGTGGAATCACATGCCGTTGAACGATGCATTCGCTCGGAGGCTCTGAAGGTGTACGTACAAAAGATAACAAGGCGTTGAGTCCCTCGTAAGTTAGTGGAGCAATTGAGTACATGGTGTTGCAGCTGATCGCTTGTTCGCTCTTTAACGATGAGCGCGTGAATCGAGGCTTTGTACGTGATTTTTTCATCAAAACGCTCGTTTGTACTGAGATGGCGTGGATTTTATCTGGTGCAACAATAAGCTGCACTATTAGATGTTGCAATTTTATCGCAACAACACTGAGCAATTATTTGCACTTTAGCGACTTTTTAGCACTAAGTTGGCATTAAATTCTCAAAAATAAAATTGAAAGACAAGCGCTTTAAAAAAAAATTGTATTTTATAGCGTTAGCTTCTAAATTGCGTTTGAAAGTTTAGATTGCTTTTTAATAATTAACGCTTTAACGTTGAGTAATTTGAATTTATTTAAAAAAAAAAACTGTTATTCTCCGTAACTGTACAGGGTAACTGTAATTAATTGCATAAAAAAAAAAGATATCTTACTTGAAAACCGTTTAAAAGAATCATGCAAGATTTTTCTATTTTTTGTTGCTTCATTCCTTCTTTCATCAATCGCTGTCAATCAGACAATAAGTGTCTTATCTGCAGTAACTGAAAGAATGCATATTCTCAAAAATAGAAATATTATTTCTTGTAACTGATGAAAATAACATAACATCCTTTCGATTGGGAATTGATTTAATCTCATAAAAAATATTGCGTCATCGGTATCGGATACGGTAGAACACTAAATACACGTCAGCGTTTTCTTCTTCAAGAGCGTCTAGTACTTCTCACAGATTAAAAAAGGCACGCCCTATAAATACTAGAAAATACATTTCGTGTCCAAAGAACAATAACCAGTAGGGAGCTAAAACACTTAACAAGAACATGATGTAAGAGCACGAGGCAGGACTCGCACGTCTGCCGAGCGAACACAATGCGAGCAAAATAAAATGGTCGCCTCGCGAATTTCCAGACGCGCCCACCGTCCTTGAACCAATTCCTTTCGTGATAAGCGCGTCGCCAGCGAACCCTATTTCTTTGTTTTCCCGAGACTTTTGGCTCGTTGGAGTGCACCGACCGACGCCCTCTCAACGTCTTCAGGTGCGCCCACGACGCAAATGAATGTCTCTTACAAGTATTGCGCTTTTTTCTGTTATTCAAGGGCTAGTTTTTCGAATTCACGGTACTGTTCTAGAAGGTTCTTGAAGCGCTCAGTTAGAACGGAAAAAATTGAGACTCTGGTGGGCAGACAGTTTAATCGAACGTTATATTATCCTTCTTTAGATTCTTGAAATGTACAAAAGTACATAAGTTTACTGGATGAGCTTGAAATTTGGAATCGCTTTTCGTTCATTTCACGAACTTCGTTTTAAACTGTTTCACAGGCGTTGAATACGCTTAAGCGATTCTTTTACTTTTATGCTACGCGTTTATTTCTTAAAAATTCGAGCATGTCCAAGTAACAGTTTTAACAAGCACGACCTTAATTATATAATAATAGTTAGCAAATACAATTTTATGAAATGATTTTATTTCGATAAAGTTTTAACAGGTATAAAATCGCCGTTTAATTTCATATGAACAATAGCATAATTATAACTTGCAAAAAATGTATCTTGAAATTTTTATTGATTAATCAATTTCTTTGTTGTTATGAACAAAATTTATTACATATCATGTATCAAATTCGTGTTAATATAATCTCATACGAATGAAAAATATATATTATTTAAAATAAATCGTAATAAATAGTATTACATATTTTTATTTTGTCTTTGTATAAAGAATTACGATCGCTAGTATTAAGTAACAGTAAGAATTTATATTTAACAATTGAAAAACTGCAGATTGTCCTGGATAAAATATTTATTCGAATTATTGCGTATTGAAAGCTATATGATATTTATTATTAGGCGTTATAGTATGTAAATCAAAATTTATTCTCATGAAAAAAAATAAATTATACGATACTATGTGTAATAAAGGATATTTATCTAACCTTATAAAAGATAAGGTTACTTTAAGCTCGGTTAAAAAGGCGTATATTTTTAACTTTAATTTGCTAACTATTATAAGACAAACATTCGAAAAATAAAATAATAATATTTTTAAAAGTGTACACATTTATATTATCACGTGAAAGCAGAATTAATTTTAAATAAGTTAAATCGAATTTCACATATGTTGCATCAAAAAATCTAATAAATAAGTACAACTATTTTTGTCTATATTTTATAGATACATAATATTACCTTATAAACTTTGAATATTTAATGTCTTCGCGCGTTTTTATAAATTTTTGTTGAATATGAACATTAAAATATATTAATCATTGCAGTATTTTTATAAGTATATAACAAAAAATTGTATTGCATTGATAACAGTTCTGCTTCGAAATATTAAAATAAAAAAAAAAGAATTTGTTAACACTTCAATCATAATCTATCATTCGTGAATCACATTTCTTAAACGAGTCAACCAGCTTAAATTTTTTCATTAAGATTCAACTTTTATGATTTAATTTTTAATTTGTTTTTAAATAAAGAAGTAAAATATATTTTTCTTCTTCGTTATACATAATTCTAAATTTTAATTTTTTAGTATCGTATTATAATACTTTATTATTTACAAATTAAAAATACGCATATATTCAATTAATATATTTATGCAACGACATACGCATTTAGTTTGTGTTTTGGTTGAATATGACCGAGCAAGTACTATCGAGACAAATAAATATAAATTATAAGTTATTTTACAGGTAAACTGAACAAATGACAAACCTAACCTACTTATAATAAGTAATAATTTGTACCACATAAACTATGCTCTTATACTTACACTATTAATAATGTTCTAATATATGTCACCTGCATACGAATAACAATTATATATATGTATGTATGTTTTTCCTTATAAATGTCACCGAATCTAGCTAAAAACTGATTTTAGCTTTGTGTGTGTGCGCGCGCTCGTATGTCACACGTTAGGACAACAAATTCACGCTTAACGCGTCTAGTAATAAATTTATTATCTATTAGTGGATAAATAAGGAGAAAGAGTAATAGCATTTGAGTAATAAAGCTGTTACTTTTGTAAGGAGAGCAGTAATATAGAAGAATAATTTAATAAATTAAATGTAA
This sequence comes from Wiebesia pumilae, assembly GCA_018907045.1. Classification (NCBI taxonomy): domain Eukaryota; kingdom Metazoa; phylum Arthropoda; class Insecta; order Hymenoptera; family Agaonidae; genus Wiebesia; species Wiebesia pumilae. Next base: position 3,788,342 of record JACCHZ010000077.1, read on the forward strand.
GAATTAGTCGAATAATCTTATTACGCGCTCGTATGGAGGTAAAAATAGCAAATAACTGTGAATTAAATCTTAATAACTTGATTATAATTCAAATTTAATTTAGCTTGAAAATTTGAATTATATCTAATTTGATAAATCTTGCTTACTTTTAAAAATACAAACGTTATAAAATAAATGATAAGCGCAACTAGGTTAAGTTCTATCATTATAAAAATCGGAGGCCGGACGCAATTGTAAACTCAAGTACTGTGTTTATTTGGAGAACGAATTGACAAATCATCAAAACGAGAGTATAATAAAGATATAATGCAATAAAAAGCTAAAAAGAACGAGAAAAGTACGAGAAAGAATTTACCTGAATCCGTATCGTGGAAATCGAAGCAAATTACGAGAATTGCCGCTTCAGTGCGGTGTTAACGCTTAAACCGCCTTGCAAATATTTACTCGAGTGCGCAAATACAAAAGAAGTCAGAAAAGAAATGAGCATATAGTTTTATTTTCAAATACGAGAGAAAGAAAAAAAAATAAATTGGAGAAAAACAAACGAATGGTAGAAAGAGAGTAAGAAAAAAAGAAAAAAGAAATTCAAAGGCTTCAATGATTGATAAATAAAGTCTGCAAGGGTCCGATATGTTCTGTTATTTTTAGATTTCTCTCATCTATTTAATCGATACTTTCAGAACTTGTTATAATCAACTTTGACCTACCACGTAATAAAGGAAATGCAAGGGCATAAAATCCATAAAATGACATAAAATCCTTTGCTTTGCTTCGAACGAAGACCTACTGACGTTTCAAAAAGTCTTAATAAAGCGCGATTGCTTTTTACATTGAATGACCTGTAATCGATTGAATTTCATTAAGCAAGCCAGAGCATCGATGTAGAAAACGCAACGTTTTCCAACAACTTTACAGAGAAAGGACATCCGCTTGACAGCGCAACGCAAACAAAAAATGAAAAGTAAAGGTCCCGTGTGGCCCCGGGACAGTAAAAATACAGTTCAAGCGCACAACGCAAACAAGTATAATACAGAGAAAGACAATGTGTACCCACCTGAAAGATCTGCTTGAGGGAGAAGAGAGCCCGTCGCAACTCGCGGCCCTCGCTGTTCAGCAATTTTTCTGCAACAGACAAGCAACACGCAACCATTTATTATAATAATAGCGGGCGAGTCCCGAGTCGGGGCATTGTTAGGAGAGAGGAGAGACCCAGTGAGGTAAGTGTACCTGGCGCCTCTCCTGGGCATCGACTGCTCGCGATCGCCGGTTTAAGAGGAGTTTTCGGGCGAGGCGCCGCTTTCGATGCCGCTCCGTCCGTGCGTGCGTGCGTGCGTGCGTGCGTGCGTGCGTCCGCGTGCGTCCGCGTGACGCGCAGACCCCGTACTTCCGCGTTTAGGAAGGTTACCGCGGTCTCGCAATTGCAGCAAGTGTGCAAGTGTGCTTATTGCGGACTCGCGTCGAACTGAACCGTGAACGCGCGAGGCGAATTCACCTTAAAAAAATGACCGTGAAACCCTCTCGGTGAGAATTGCCGCGCAAATAGTAAACGCTTTTGCGATCGATATTGCGACGTTTCACGAGGTATTACCGCTTGCGCGAAAAAATTCCTTCTACTCTTGTCGGCGCTCCGTATTACTCTTTGACTAACGATATTTTATGCGAGCTTGCGACTTAAATGACAAATGCGCTCGTACTTTGTACTTATTTAGTTACCTGCTTCGAGACAACATTCCTCGTACTACTTTTTGCGTGAAAATGTACCAATCATTTATAAGTTATACTACATGTGCGCCTTTGTAACGATAGAAATAGCTCTCAAATACTATAACATGATTCTTCATACTTACGTGCAATTATGATTACCTTTTTTTCAGTATTGCATTCGAATGGAATAATAGGATTGTAACGCGAATCCACGAAATCTGACTATACGCGGTAACAAAATGTTACTTGAGTACACGTATTGTTAGAAAGGCAATTTTCTTTTAACGATTAAATAACGATGTCGTAAATGCTACTTTTTGGTTTTCAAAAAATTTGTTTTCCTTCGTACTACATTTTCACGACCAGACGTACCAATTTGAAAAGTTTAACACCCCTTGGACTGTATGCACACACATGTCTTCTAGATCCGACATATGCGTATGATAGTTTTCAAATTTTCAGACGCTATTATTAAACAATCATAAATACTTCATTAGTGAGAAATCGAACACAGTCAATATATAAAATTTAAATTTTATCAATGGAAGTTGATGAAAGTCTTACCGACTTTTCATTTATTTCTGCAGTGGTGTTTAGTGTTCATTATAAAAATGTCATCGCTTTATCTGCCTTTCGTACAATATTCTATCCCTAAGGGAAGAATGAATTCGAACAAAAGAATAGAATTTAATTATTTTCAATCTAAACGGTTGATCGCATCGAATTTTAATGCACAGATATCTTATTATTAGAAACTATACAAAAACGGATAATGTAATTTTTAGCATTCGATAATCTGACCGATCGGTTCAATTGAAAGAATAACTTACGTTGAACTCTCTTGCAATTTTTCAATTTACTTTTCAACTAATTTCGGAGTAAATTTTATTATTGCAACTGCCTGCTATAACTAATTATTAGCACAACTTAACAAATATTGGGTTGTAATGTTTGACATGCAGTTCAATAAAATTTCCTCTTGCATATCGTACAATTTTCTTTTCGCAACGGTAGTTATTGAAAAAAATACGCATAAAAATTCTTGAAACTGCTTGGTGTCCAACGATTACCGTTACTTTCATAATAATTTTTATTGGAGAATTTTCTCCGTACGCGTACAGTTTATGGATAAAAAGATTCTTGCAAGAGCCACTGAGACCGAAAAGAAGATAAAAGAAAATTTATATGTATTGAGCAACATGTGCATATTTTATAATTATAAATTTGTTTTAGAAAAGGGGCACTCTAGCAGCTAATAATGAGTACTGCTGTAAATTACCGAGAAACTTTTCATTAATAGATCGTTTTGCTTTTTCCTCGTAAGAGTTCAAAGACGCAAATATTCTACATTTATGTTGCTTATCGTTAGCTATGATTTCGTATAAGGTAGCATTATTGATTGTAAATTTCTTATTGATATCAATTTTCATTATATTTGAAAATCTTGATTACAATGTATATTTTCAATTGCTCGATAGTTCAAATTAAATTTTGAAACTTCACGATAAAGCTTTCTGATATAATAGATCCATCGAGATACGACTTTCTCTTAAATGTCAATTCGTCAAAGAAATTGACGCAATTACCGAATGATGAAGATTTCGTTAGTAACTTCGTAACTCTAGGATTTTCTCATAGACGTCGGTTTATCATAGAAATCGAGTTACGGACTCGCCATAACAAGAGTTACGGGAGTATGAGAGAAAAACTTAATCACTACGCATTAAAATAAGTATTTACCGGCTACGAAGTCTGCCATAACTTCGCCTGTTCGCCAACTTCTACGCAAAAACGACGGAAAAAGTACGTGAAATTTAATTTCCATAAGTCACACTTTATTTTTTGATTTTTGCCCCCTTGCCATCACCAACCTATAAGCACTCGCACGATCACGCTCGCGAATATTCGTTAGCCCATAATGGAGAAAAGTCGTAGATCGCAAAAAGAAAAGCTACTAATTACTGGAAGAGGACGAAGAGCGGAAAGGAAACTATTCCAGCATTCACGGTAATTTTTCGTTGGAAATTATACGGCTCAGCAGCTCCTTTTAAATACTAATCCAGCAAATGAGGTTCGATACCGCGGCAGCTTGTAATTAACGAAGGTTAATTGGTGGTAAAAACTTGGCGGACCCGATGCTTATGTTGCCCCGCGTGTCGCCCGCGTAAGCAAAAAAGGCTCTGCGTCTTTAGCCGCTACGCCCCGCAGTGCAAGCGGGGAGGCGACCAGCTTTTCCAGGACTTAGGTCGTTACAATGTAATTTCTTGCGGGGTAGCGACCAGCTGCCCTGAGATTTTAATCAGGGAGTAAAACGTAAATTGAGATTCCCCAGTGGCTGATTGTTTCTAAAAACTCGTTATTTCCCCGGAGCCGTGCTGCGTGCTTTACTCTCTTGACGTAAAAGTTCATCCATACTTGTTTGCTTTATCGCGCCGACATTTTTTCTAAAGTAATTCGTTATGGATGAGGAATAATAGCTTATAGAAATATTATGTTGCAGGATAGAGTACCAAAGTATTTTCTGTTACGTGACGATGCAGTTTCATCCGCGTTCATGCTTCGTTATTAAGCTGCGCGTCATCAAGTATTTAATGTGCAAAACATAGGGAATTTTCCCATAAAACTTACCGTTGGATCTACGATTGACGTAACGCACTGACATTTTTCATTTATTGCCCATAACGAAGTGAACGTTGAGCCGATCTTAAGAATGGGTGAAATTTCAATGCGTAACCTCCGGGGAAAAAGTGAGGAAACAAAGCTGGCTGTGAAGCAATGCCTTGGCAATTCGGTAATTTAAATATAGATTCAGATAACGATATAAATGAAAGAGTATTCCTATTCTTTTTTACACGTCATTCTAGCTGTATTCCATTAGATATGGCGCACATCTTTAGTGGCTTCATAGCCTCGTCAATCTCACCTCAATTGATTAATACGCGTATTGTTTGCCTTTTTAATACACACTTCATACAAATTCATTTTTTAACAAAATGAAAATAACAGAGCTCGTCCGTCCTCCCCTACACTTGTGCACTTAAAGTATTGGAAGAAAAATATTCAATGCGAATTTGGAAATAAACGAAGTCTAACATTCTAAAAGTAAGCTTTCCAACGTAAATGTGCGCACTCGCTCGACTCGTATCCAAAAAAGTTTATCCTCGCTGTGACAAAATAATTACGAAAACCGTTCAAAGATGCAAAACTGTCATCATCCGCACATACAGCTGCAATGCTACTAATACGCAGCAATTAATGTGGACGTTCTCAAGAAAAATGCTCTGCCAGCTCGTAGCGCGATGAAAAATGGCACGTGACCCGGAAACTTCCAGAATCGTGTTCCTTTCGTCATTACCAATTAAGAAAAATTACAGGAAAGAAAGAAATTTTCCCCCTTCGCCGCATTTAACTATTTTTCACGCACGGCCCTACGAAATTCCCCGTGATAACCGAGTATTATGAAAATGCACGTAAGACCCATACGCGCTATTGAAGCCGGAAATACTTTGCAAACAGGCGAGGCGCGATCTTATCAAAAGAGGAACGTATATGCGTAAGTCGTTCGCAGGCGATTAATGCACGAGTACAGCGCTATGTAATTACGGGATGCTGATTAATTTAGGCTTTCGCCATTCTTTCGCTCTCTGCATCCTTCCGGCCTTCGAGCGAGATAATTTTTTCCTTTCGCATTCATTTTCTCGCCTTTCTTTTTTTTAATTGCAATTTTTGCGCCCACCGCGTATCTTTAATGGCGATGTAAACGGCAAGTTATTATCCTTTAATCGAAGATAAATACAAAGTAATTATATTGCTCAAGCATAAGTAATGTATTATTAAGTGAAAATAATGTTTGTATCATTGCACTGAATGCGAAATTTCACTTTTGAGTATTTACTTCAATCAAACTCAATGTTTCAATATTACGAACATCACCTTCGTAAGAACGTTACATTGTACTTTAACAAATGCATGGCCTAATAGTAAATTTATGTATCGTAATAAGACTGAAAATAAGTAGAATACGATCTCCGCGAACTCTTCGTATTTCTTGTACTCTAGGCCGTACATATTCTAAATAATTTTCTACACGAATGGTCAGAATAACTCATTGCATTCCGTAATAAGTTATAATTTTCTTTCAATTACCTCGTTTATGTGTAACCAGTTGAAATTCTAATAAGAGAAAAGCTAAATACACTTTACGTGCACTCTATTTTCTCCGTTCAGTATTTGAAAGACTGAAACCTAATCATATTCAATCAAATCTTTTACTTTACTCGTTGTAAAATATTCAATCGTATAAATATGTACTTTTAGATTTTTTTTTTATTTTTTGTTTTATTTTTCGTCGACAAAAATTTGACTGCCAGTTAAGATTACATTGCATTACCTATATTGATTATTTTGTCGGAAATGCTGTTTACCCCGAGTTATATTTATGACAGGAATTTATAATAAAAACGTTATTTTACAGAATCATCAGGCTAACGTAATACAAGTATTCGCATGCACCATTGAAATTATCTACTGCTAAGACTCAATTTTTAGTTGATAGGGGCATGTAGAATGACGTGCATTTGCTCTCACAGTCTAGTAATCGAGTTTCATTTCGTTGTTCGCGCTGGTTGAATTGAATTTCTCTCGACGAGGTTTATGCCAGACAGCGCTTGGTCAATGGGTTAAGTGGTCGAGCGACGGAAAACACGTCTGCGCCTTAACAATTTGCTGGAGTAAAATTTACACTCGCAAAATACATTAGGTGGAGAATTTTGTTTCCTTGCTATTTTTCGTGTGTACGTACTGTTACGTTTGATACAAACATTCAGAAGCGACTGTTCTCAAAACATTCGGAGTGCAGATAAATATCAATTTTTAGGAAACAATCATGTTTTTGCGTAATTCAAGGTATATTTAATAGAACCTGCTAATTTCCATTATTAAAATTAATCGAAAAATTACAATTATTATTACTGGCTGTTCTTTTCATAAACATCGTACAAATTTTCGGATCAAAATTCGTTCGGTATTCGTGTCTTATTAGATCGGAAACACATCTACTTAAAAATAAATGTTAAAGTGCAATATTCAGTACAGAATTAGAAATTAAATTTTCCAGTACTTAACATTATATTTTCAATATTCTTACGTTTCGTACGTTTATCGAATACCGATAATTCAAAAGTATTTACAAAATGATCTTTCCGGCCGTCACAAAAGTACACAACAAACTCACTAATTTATTTATTAAAAAATTAGAAAATTACTTTGGTTTGCCATATACTCTTAGAGCGAGATAGTATATACGCACGCACGCACGCACGTATCTGAAATCGAAAAAACTTTCTGACCTCGTCTCTGTTTGCCAAAGTCGATCTCATCGAGCTATCGCTTATACATATTTACCTGAGAACTGAGAGAATAAACGTGAAAATGCAACGAATAGTGCAAGGAGTGCAGTCAGATGATAGGAATCGTTTGCAAAGCTATTTTCACATTAAAATAAAATTAAGACGTTACATTACAATATTGTATTACTCAACGTGGGCATTTTATTTCGATTGCAAATAATAGATCAAATAGCAAATAAGGATTTTTTGTTGTTCGCATTTTTAACTTTCAAAGTTTTAAGCAAATTAAAATAATTTTATACTTGTCCCTAACTTACATTACACTGGCTTTCTAAAATCGAACGATTTGTATCGGAGGTTTGACTTGGTTTATTTTATTTAACCATTCATTCTGACGATTCTCTTCGTTTCGAATTGGAGTAGAACAGGAAGACACACGAAGAAAAAAAGTTAAAAGTAGTTAATTACCTATCGCGATAGCTAACCATTATAAATCATGTCTCAACGCGCATAAGCCCAAAACTTCGCTTTAGGAGATTCAGCACGAGTACTTTTCTCGAGATTTAAATGTGTAATTACTTGCTCTCACGGGTAACGTATAAAATTTTTTCGAAAACATATCGTATTAACAATAAAAATGTATATTTAAAAAAGAACCCGGAAGATTCTCTTTGATTATTGTTACAGGTATGCGAATATACATACATAGTGAATGTTTGGCAAACGATAATGACTTTTTTCATCGATAAAAGTATTCAGGAAAAATTGATTTACAATTAAATTAATTATTAGTAAATCACAAATAAAAAAACTCTATAAACATAGTTAAATCTCTATTCCTGGGAGCAAATTATTATCCCATTGTATATATAACGTCCTTCCCGTATTTATGACGACGCCTATGCTTGAGAAAATAGCCTTTTTAGCTAAATATAAAGAAGCTCGAGGAAGGAGTTTACGGCACTCCGAAGGAATAAAATGCGTAAAGGGTCATAGTGCATGAACAGGCACATATGCGCACATACGAACCGCGCACGAGGTGAGTAGTTTACAAAACGGTTAGCGTTATACGACTTTACGAGCCTGCGCAAAGACACGGGAAGGTATACGGAACGAAAGTAAGTTCCGCTTCTTACGACGTTATTAAATGGATTCTTGCAATGAACGACGATTACTTTCGCCGCAACTTCTTTATGGACTTTCCTCTGTACTTGCAGATGAATGTCATTATCGGCATGGAAAGAGGGAAGGAAAAAGTCGATGTACGTCGGAAAACCGGGCGAATCCTGCAATCGCGAAATCCTTTCAGAAATCTATGACCGTGGATGTATATATGACTACTATTGCAATCGAAAAGAATAAGAATCCCAATTTTGTCTGAAAGCTCCACGGGGAAATCGCGAGAAGCTCTGAACGAGTGAAACGGAGAGCGAGGCGACTCGATTAATTCCCACGCGATTCCTAAAAATCGTAGGATTGACAGGATAATGAAAAGCCACAGGTATTTTATTCGCCATATTACAAGTGGAAACAGAAGATGCATAGGAAATTTATGATCGGAGGATTGAAAATGCTTACGCGAATTTCATTACTTGTTAGAGTCGCTTTGTTCAATTAAAGAATAACATTCTTTCTTAGGTAGAAATATCGGTGAAAATGTCGCATTTAATTATTCGCTGTTTTCAACAGTATTTAAAAGATACCGAAAGTCCTTATCTGGATTGCTGTATGGTTTCAATAATCCATATCATCTTATAGCTATTGCGTAATCTTTTATTTACGTAACTATAATACTTTTACGTCTAGAACTGTAAGAGCAAATATTATATTAATATTATATCTAAATATTAAAAAATTGGTAAGAAAATTTAACAATTGATCAACGACGCACATGTAAATAACGATTGAACTCTCGAGAAATCAAATTTTTCAAAGTTTCTGTGTTTAAGAGCATTTGAAAATAATCTCAAAAAAAGAGAGAAAAAAGGAAGAATATAAAACGGAAACTTAAACGACGTAAGTAGACTATTTCACGTCGAGATTCACAAACGTAAGTAGCTACGAGTATTTACTTAAATTGAAGTACCATTACAAATTTTTAAAAAATATTTACCTCCAAAAATATAAAAGAATACATTTAATAATCGAATAATACGTAATGATAATTATTTTAATAATAACAGAAATATTTTAATGCGTCAATTAAAAGTTTCCAAGTCCACTTAACATTTATGCAAAGCAGAGTCGCTAAAAATTCGATTTTCCACAAGAAAGGGAACATCCGAGCGGCTTTAATAAAAATAAACACTAAATTCGAGAAAGGAAGTCGAAAATCGGCGGCGAGCTGACCAAGAAGAAAAAACAGCGTAGGTGGAGAAAAAAGCGACAGACACAAGGAGCAACACAGGGTGGTAATTAGGAAGTCGCCGCGGGGGCCAAAGACGGACGAGACTCGATTAAAAAAGACCACCTCGTTTCTGACTTTTTTGCTTTCCTTTCTTTAATTTTATTCTTTCTTGTCCTTTTTGCGTAGCGGTTTTCGAAGCCCTTGGCCCTTGGCCCGCAGCTGCGTTTTGCACGATGACTTCGCACCCACGCGCCGAATGACGTCGACAGGTCGTAAACAACCGTATACGTGAAGTGTATCGTAATTTTTGGTCTTCACTTTTCGTTTCTTCATTTTTCCTTTGAATGCTTACGAATTCTTATTTCGTGCTCTTTTGTACTTGTGACGAGGGCGTTCGCTCCATTAAATATGATTTCGTGAAATGCAATTCGTGCTGGCAGGTGCTGTTTTTTTCCCCTTCTTTCTTTGGCCAATGAAATCGGCTTAATTTTCGCGTGATATCGTGACGAACTTCGTGCAAAATTGATGGCAGGCATTAACGAAGATACGTGAAAGTTTTTGCCGTAACTTATTATGTACATCCGATGAATGCACGTACGAACATTGTATAGGATACAAAAGATGAATTAGGCCTTTCGTAAGAAATTTTCGGTAAATAATTCTTATTTTGCAACGCGATAATGTTTTACAGTTTATTTAATGCCAAGCATTTATATTAATATTTACATCGGAATAAATATTCCGTAAGTATGTGTAAAGTTCAATCTATTTAATCAAATTTTTCAATTAATCGTGTACGCATAGGAAATATATCGTTTGATGGCATTTAATCATCAAGTGAATTACGGCAAATGTATCAATTTAGTATTATAAAATTTGATACATTCCCGATAAGCAAATACTTCACAAGATATAACTTTATCATCGCTAGTTCAAATGAATCGTTCACCAGAATTTACGCAATCGTAAAGCGAATATAAATGTTCATTTCAATTACATTCGATACGCTCACTTACCGATGTCCACTGTACCAGAAAGATATTCTTATATTCATATTTCCATACGTATAAATTGTACGTAAGCTATTTACGTACAATTTATATCCAAAGCGTTTAAAAACTTGAACGTACAATTTATAGTTAAAAGTATGCAAACCTTTTAGCAAATTTTTAAAAAGACAATTTTTAAATGCATTATTTTTATTGGAAAATTTTATTGCAATCCCGAAAACAGCAAAAGAATTTAGATAATTATCCGAAAAGTACGCAATTCCATTTTAATATTTTAGTCGGGTGAATTTGAAACGATGTTGAAATAAAAGCAAACTTTGAAAGACCGAAAAAAGTTTCATAAATACAAAATCAAACATCGAATAAATGAGCACTTATCAGTTTCGCATTAAGATTCTAGTTTTACGTATTTATTACACAGACGAAATCCCTTCAGTGATCGTTGGGGCAAATAAATTTCTTCGTGAATAAAGTTAACGTGATTATTTGCAATACGACAGCGCATTCGGATAGTTTAACTGTACAATATTGGAAAATGAAAAACCTAATGATCAATATCCCCTCGCTCACAATTGTTGAAATGCAAGTACACAATTGTGGAATCAGTGAACGATTCCAAAATCTAAAGTAATTGAATTATAGGTAAATTGAAGTTGACAATGATACTGGACTTTACAGCATCCGAAGAGTGGTAATAAATTAAAAATTTCGATTTTACGTTCAGATTGACTTATTCCATCGATGAATTTAAAAATTCTTTGCATACATATTTCAATTTGGTACAATTTAAGTGATATTAAATTTTGGAGCCGCTCACCGGACTCGAAATGTTTCATGCAAAATGGCTACTAACGCGCAATACTGCATCGTTTCAAATTTCGAAACATTCGTTTATCTGAAAAAGAAACCGTTTAAAAATATATAATACGTCATTATCTTTCAAAGAATTACATTTCCTTTTAAACTTGCGTAGTGCACGGACTAACGTTTAAGATAATCTGTGCAATCCCGAGGGAATTTCATTTGATGTTTAGCCGTCGCAATACGAAATGTTCTTAATAAATAATCAGATAGATAGGAGTCCAAGTTGCGCGGATATTCGTTCACTGCACGTCTGCGCACATTTCATCAAGCTACAATATGTACCTAGAAAATTCATAAATTCGATGTGTAAGTAGATTACGTACACTCTGTGATTAACGAACGTAGTGCTGGATTTAACACAAGCTTTATAGTTATTACACGAGGAAGAAGTTGATTAATTGCAAGTCAGGCCCTTTTTAAAATTTAAACAGCTTAGCCTTGTATCGTTATCGAGTTGAAATGTATTTCTGATATAAATAAGCAACAAATTATCGAAAAATCTCGAGTATATGTTTTTGTCGCTCGAGGCACACCCGCATACCTCGAACAAGTACTCGACAACTGTCTCACCCTAAAAACACCCTAAAAACATCGATAAAAGTTCAACTCGCATCGTCAGCCGCGCATGAGCCGATAAATGAAACTGTCGCTTTATCCCCGCGGTTTATCAATATAATCCACGCTGGACAAAGTCGCGATAGCTAATTTAGCACTCACTGAAGTAGCATAAGGAACGCCCAGTTATTACGCATGAAGGAGCTCTCGCGTCTCTTCCCTTTCTCTCTCTCTCTCTCTCTCTCTCTCTAGACAGGAGAATTAAGAAGTCGCTAATACTATTTTCTTATTCGGCCGTATGCTTCCTCGGATTCTTCCAAGGGGAAGACGAAGCGACCGCGCTATAAATCATGCGAGCATGTTTTCCGGGGCATAAGAAGTCGCGAGTTTGCGCTCGCGCGATATCGTCGAGAGGAGCCGAGAGGCAGCGACTCCACTTTCCTCCCTGTCGCTTTCTTTCTTATCAAGCTCGCTTTATGTACACTCGATGTTCCCGTTATTGAAATTCATCGTGCGCGCACGCTGGTCCGCTTATTGTCGATGTTCCTCCCTCTTTTCCTTCGACCTCTTGGAGTGACTGCAAGTTATTGCGACGGCCTATTTACGCAATTTTGCATATGATTATTCGCGCATCAGTGTGGCCTTTTATAGCAATGAGTGGTGCAACTTATGGTCCTACTTTCGTTAGTTAACTCAGTTAACGCTCTTCCATTGCTTTGTAAAAATGCGCGCGAAGCTGCGTTTCAATGGCGAAATTGCACTCCGTATGATAATTAGATTGTGCAGTGCAATTTTATATTTCATTTATTTCCTTCATTTCAGTCGGCTACGCTGTAAAAGATTTGGCAACTCGTTCTTGCGTAATATTTTCGAGTAATTTCCCAAAAGCTAAGAAACAGATACGAATTCCCTCGATATCCCCGTTTGAAAATAAAATTGATTCTTACGCTTTTTTGGCCGAAATACAATTCCAGGCAAAATATTATCCACGCTAATGACGAACTGCATTTGACAAAATACGCGCGTCGAGGAATGATATCGACGCACAAAAAGTTGAGGACGCGCTTGCAATTACTCTCATTACAAATGTAATCGCGATATCTAGAAACACACGTTTGTCAAAACAAAATACTATTGTCCATTAGCGAATAAGAAACGGCAATTACGGGAGAAAAATGCTAGCGAATGTTTGCGTACACGGAATATTGTTGCGAATGAGAAATGTTTGGTCTACGCTCACGTGAATTGTGCGCTTTTAAAGAGCATCTCTGTCCGTAAGGGACTTATTATCATACGAACTGCAACAGAAGCTATGCGTCGGCGAACCGAACGAAATGTACACACGAGCAGACGCACAGAACGCGGGTCGTATCTCAGATTCGCACGCATCATACGAGACTCCGTAGATCGGATTTCACGCACGTACTTCATTTTTCCCTTCCGCGGAGTCGCGATACAATGCAAGCCGACGATTCGCCAAGAATGCATTACGGTAAGATGGCTCCGTTAAATACTGATATTGATGTGTGACTTATCGCAATTGACTATTACCACGTTTTAAGACTTGAATGCAAATTTATTTCTCGAAGGACATTCCGGTCGTTCGAGGAATTCGAGGATAAATAAAAGCCAACGTTCTTCGAGATTTCGAGTAGTATTTATTATTACCGTAACGTTGATTAATGATTCCGATGTGTTTCTCACTCAACATTTACCACGAACTGTAACAAGCCAAAGATTTCTTTAGTAATTTGTTCGGCGAATCAACCGCTGTTCTCCAAAATGACGATTACGTAAAGTAAACGGAATAATGTCCCGTAACGAGCGCTCCTTTCCTCTGCAAACATTCCCTGCTACGGAAAAAGCCCCAGAGCTCTTGGAAAACCCGTTAAAAGCTAAATAATTTTTAAACGCCACCGGATAAAAATATATCTGTGCTAATGATCTCGAAAGTCTTTTTAATATCCGTCGCGACGTAGCCCCTGTTAATTGGTAGTAATCCGTGATTAAACGCAGCAGCCGAAAATCAGCTGCCGCGCTAAAGGAGCGGCCTGGACGATCTCCAATCAAAAGGAAGAAAACGCAAAAGGAATAAGGCAAAAGGGCCGTACGAATAAGGCCGCACTTTAATCGGATGGTCGAGCCTCCTCTTCACAATGTACCAGCCGTCTGACGTTAACAGCGTCAAAATCTCCGCGTCATGAAGTGGGTTATGCAATTTGACCATGAGAAACAAACTGGGGGCAATCTCGCTCGCCGATTCACCTGTCGGCCGTATTCGTTCATTGAACTCGACTGAGAGAGAGAGAGAGAGAGAGAGAGAATGGTGACGGAGGAAAGATGATCGAGCGAAGCTCTTGGAGAAAAGATGGTGCTGAAAAAAAAGACGAGGGAGACTCCGTGAAGGGACGCGTAGTTCCTAAGAGGGGAAAAAAGATGATAAAAAGATAGAGAAGGATCCAAGAAGGATTCACACTCTTAAAGAACTGAAAAACTCAAATAAAAACATTTTATTATTATTTCCTTTTTGGAAGTCTTAAACATCTTAAACCAAGTAACGCCTTATGTATACAGGTTACATAATTAAAGATACAAACTGTTAGATTGTAAAGTTTTACTAATATCGTTAATTATTATCGTTAATTATTCTAATGCACTTGGACTTTATTACTTTTAACCTGAGATATTTTAAGAAACTTTAATGTTTAAAACTTGAAACTATTCACGGTAATTCTACTCACACATAGGTTATTATGAAATAAAGTCTCTGATTCAGATTATTTACATCCTAATATAAAACATACTTGATCGTTATTAATCGACGAAACTAATTATAAAATCTTTCGTAAGATGAGATGTTGTAATGACTTTAATCCAAAGAAATTTATTTTACAACTCTATGACTGTATCACAGCCAAAAACTGTTTCAGCCACAAAAATTAATATTTTTCAAAATACCTTACGGTAAAAATTTTGAATTTTGGACCACACTAATTAGTCAGCAAATTAACTTATAAGCTTCTGAAATTGTAAATAAAATCCAATAAAATTTACGTTGGGATAAAGCTATTTGTTATTATGTATCATTACTTCAAAGAAATGTGCACAAATAAGTAATTGTTTTATTTTTGAAACTTCTGTAATACGTGTGATTGTATGGTTTTTCCTCGGTTAGCCGAAATAAGTTGTCAAGTCGGTCAAATTTATCCACGATTTTACGTTTATAAAAAGATTCTCGACACATTTTAAAATTCTTCCAAAAAAAAAAAAAAGCTTTCAATTGTTAAATTACCGTGGCTTAATCAATGACCACTAATATTTAAGATAATAAATAGAAACTTATAAGAAAATATATGTGAATATACAAGTGCATAATATTTGACAAATAAGCGAGAATTAGCTCTGAAAAAAGGACTTGCTTGGATTAATAGAATTGTAATATATCGTTTTCCGCGTAGTATGAAAAGCTTTAAATTCATAAAGCTGAAATTTGTAGCTTGCAAGCTTCGATCACTGAGCAACCGCAACCGCAAGTAACACGAGCATGTATTCGAGTATACACAGATGTTTTTCAAGTAATCCGCTGACATTCTTTCGGAACGGTTATTGCAGCAGAACCTCTCGTAACTCGTTCAATCAAGCCTCTCTCTCTCTCTCTCTCTCTCTCTCTCTCTCTCTCTCTCTCTCTCTCTCCTTTCTCACGTTATTCCGAAAAGCCTGAGCCTCACCGCTCGCGAATCCATTCGTTACAAAGCCCCAACGATACTGGGCTCCACCGTGTTAGAAAAAGATGGAAGATCGAGCCGTTTTACATATTTTAACGGTTCCGCGCGTTTCCCCCGAAGGGATGCCGGACTCAGGCTCGTAAAGCCCAGGAGAGTCGTGGACACGACGAAAATTACTGCGCGCCACTTAACGCGATGCTCCACATCGGTGAGTGTCACGCACTGCTAAACGTTTCGCGGGGCTCGATTTTAACGACATTCGTAGCGAATGTGCAAGACACTTCTCCAAAGGAAAACATTTTATAAACGGGCCAGGAAAATGTTTGTAAAACTGTGATATAATTTGCTCGGTATCTCTGTAGGAAATTGTATGTGAAACACGAGCGACTCGGTTTCCAACGAACCAGATAAAAGGTAGACGCACCTTTGTGTAGGGAAGCAATTTGCCACGCGGTTATCATTTTTATACGCGATGAATTTTAAGCGAGATATTATGTTGAGTTGGCAGCCTTGTTAATACAGTTAATACAAAATCCAATTCCTTGAACAGTGGTTTTATGGACGAATTAAATGCATTTGAATAGAAATCAAACGGAGAATTAAAGGTAAAAGAGAATAGCCTGTTTAAAATAATTTACGCATAATAATGAACGGTGATTGGATTATTAAAATATAATTTAACAAAAATAATCTTATTATGACGCTATCTGTGATAAATATAGAACTGACTATTGAATAATATTTATAACAAAAGGGCTCCCTTAATCATCGGAAATGTAATATTGTCGCGAGGCGAATAAAACAATATTCTGAGAAATAATTCAATGTAAAATTTATGAATATCGGGTATAAATTAAAGTACTTTTTCCAATTACTATTTAAATTAGCATGACACTATAAATCAAAATTGTATGCACTTTGAAAATTAAAGCGAGTTAATTCATAGCAATTTTATATTACCCGGGAGAGGAAAAGAATTGCATTTTATAATTAAAAAATTCAAACTAAACAGAATTTTTAAACAGCTTCTATAAACGTGCTGATATACTTGATGATACTATTGATCAAATTTTACGTCAATTTGATCTAACATTTTACGATATCCGTTAGATGCGCCGTATTACTAGAATCTCTCGTGCGCGCCGGTTTTACGTTTTACAACGAATTTATGGGCTTCCTCTTCCTACTCTGAACCCGTTTTTCTTTTCCTCTCGCGACGAGGAGTAGAATATAAATTTATGGCGTGGCCGAATTTTTCTTTAGTAGTGTTTCTCTTTTTATAAGTTCCTCCTTACCGAGTGACAATTGTCCGATATATTGTTTTATATTACATTAGTCTTTAGGAACTCCAAGTATCAAATAAATGCATCCTTACTACTAGTAATATCCGTGCTAAACAAAACAACCATAAATAACGAGAAGATACTTTTCCTAGGCATATCATTATTTGGTTTTAAACTGTCGAGAGAATCGAAATTACGTATTAGATAGAATTTTTTAAATATTGTACTTACAAACTTACAATTAATATTGTAAAGAAAATTATTTTTAATTTTGATCGACGAACTGAATTTTCAGTTAATATTTTGAACATAACATCAACAATATATTATTGAGAAACTTGTAGTCATGATCACATTTTAATATTTAAGTATTTAAATCTTAGTCGGATCACATTATTCATAAGTGCCTAAAATACATTTACATTTTTTAAATAAATCATAATAAACCTTTCTTCTTTAACATTTCATTTTCATATAATCTGTTTCACAATAAATTTCAATAATCCACTATTTTGAATATAGAGCGAAAAATTTAAAAGAAAATTATAAATATCTTACTTGAAATTCTAAATACACCCTTTGAATTAGAAAACTGAAAAGGTTCTAATTACCTTATTGAATAATATTCCTTTTTAAGGCATTTAAGTAGATGTAATTGAAAAATTCAAACTAATGTATATCTGTATTCTACGTAAATTTTTAAAACAACTATGTAATAGAATTAATTGATTTAGGTGAATTGAAGAAATTCAAGGCCTGCAAACGTCAACGCAATTGACCTTTTACAAAGCTACTAAATGTCAAATATTCCAAGTACATTTCATTTCAAGTTGTTTGAGATAGATGCAAATGTATAATTATTAAAATAACTATTAAAAATCAATCATCTAGGTGGTTTCTCTCTCTCTCTCTCTCGCTCTCTCTCTATCTCCCCCACTACAAGCACCTAATTACCCATTACGCAAGTGCATATAAACCTACAGACAATGGTTGCTCGATTCAGCAAACGCAACCATACTGCGTAAAAACGTATACAATGTTTCATCATGTACGTCATTCGCTGACCAATGTCTCATGTCAAATGGGCAGGTAATGTAAAACTCTCGTAATTTTCAGAATTCGGAGTATTTGACTGATGAAATATGTAAAAAGATGGACTTTAAAAGGTTCGCCTTATTCACGAGTGACTGATGGTAAAATCTAGAACCTTCTCACGAATATTTACACGTTATTGTTAAATTACGAATAATTGCAAAAAAGTGCACAAAATAAAACTCCTTGTAAAAAAATGTGAATGTAAATCAATATACGAATGTGTAATAATAACATGAATTACCTTTTTAATACCTCCAGCATGCAAAATTTAATGAAAATGTAAAATAGAATACTAAAAATAGTACACGTACGTTAAATAATTGGCAGTTACGTGTGAATTTTACATCGAATTTTCATCGAAATTCGCGACGACAATGAGAAAGTACATTCAAATTTGAACATAATTCTGAAAACATAACGCCAGAAGATATTGCTAAAGATGCGGTATTTTATTTCGAAGTATCGTTTTTGCTTAGCTTGATCCAACGCAAAATCTTCCATTGGTATATGTGCGCTTGCGTGCATCGTCAAGGAGTTCCAGAAACTGGACCTTAGCGGTGTATACGTGTAGAGAGAGAAGTTGCGAGTACCTCTTTTAAGTAAGCGTCTGAAATAAAGAGAGAACCGCTCTCGGCTCTTAACTCGATATATATCTACTTTTGTGTTCGGAAAAAACGAAGAAGTATATACGAGCGCGAAAGGAAGAAACAGCTACAGGGAGAATGAGAGACTTGGATATATATGCTTTGGATTATTGATGCTTTTGAAAGATGATATTTCACGTTGGATTGTGGCTGTTTTTTTTATTTTCAATGGAAGCCCGCATTGTGATCTACGGCTTCATTGTGTGATTTAACGTTGTGAGGTTATCTCGTTAAGAGTTTTTCAGTGCTAAAACGGTCATTCAGGATTCAAAAATGTTTGAGAAAGAAAGACGTTGACGATAAAGTCAAGGCATTAAGTAATGTTTATGCCCTCCTTTGTACGTAGAAGTTCCAGTTTCCCTTATATATATGTATATATTTTTTTTTTAACTTGATACTTTAAATCTAGGAAATACGAAAGCGTGAAAACGTTCTTGGCACGAGTACTACAATCAAAACCATTCTTAATTAGATGGAGTAATCGTATACAAAGTTTACCGTTATCTCGAATTATTAAATACTGCCATTATTTCCAATCGGTATTCATGGTACCCAACTATAGAAGGAAAGCTGCTATTAAACACGTATTTCTTGGCATCATCTCCTTCCCGCTCTATTCTTCGATAACGTACCAAATTTATAACTTTTTCAAAGTTAAGATTATAACTTTTCAGTGAACCTCACCGGCTGTACACCAAAGCAGCTGTTTCCCGATACTCTTCTTACATCATTCTTCAATCATTAATAAAAAACGTAAAAGATACAAAAGCTTTCATTACGTAGACATAAGCTACCATTAATGTCGACAGTACCAGAGAGTTTAAGCTTTTCGTCAATAACAACAACCTCTGTATAAGAAACTTCGTATGGAACAAAGATGCAAACTCATGACATGATTACATAAAATATCAAAGAAAGACTATCATGGATTTCGTAATATTTTTCACTCATTCGGAAAAATTGAATCGGCTATAAAATGTTTAGCAAATCTCGCGACTCACTGCACCGTAGCCAACCAACGAATGATTCTCTCTCCCTCTCTCTCTCTCTCTCTCAGCCCCTATAAAAATTCAAGAGAAAAATGCCTCCGGGTAATGGAAACATTAGGCAGCAACAGCGGCACCGACAACTGAAAACAATAGAATATACTGTGCGCATGGCGATCTAAATGGCACATGTATGTGACTCACATGCTACGGCGATAGCATTCGACACTGGTTAATCGAGGCACGATTAGAATCGCGTCGAGGCCTTACATAAGACCCAAATACAACGGAACCCATAATGCTCTCGATTTTTCTTTCTTTCTCCGCTATTATCTCCGTACCGTTGTTTATTTTCATTTCTGTGCTGCGCTTTCTTTGTCCAGCGGCATCTCTTTGGACTTCGCAAGACTCCGGTTACGTTGACGAGAAGAATAATCCCCTACACAAACACGTCGACGTAAAGTTAATACGGATTCGCGAGATTTGCGAGAACAGGACTAATGCTCGCTATTAATACTAATTTTATTGCATTCGCAAATAAAGATATTCTCCGATCTAATGTGATTCGCATTGGAAGAATTTTTTATCCTGTATTTCACACGGTTAATTATATTTCACCAGTTACAACTTGTGTAATTATGCTTCACATTATTTGCTTACGTTTACTTGAGTGTAATTATGTTGCTCCGTAGGAGCTTAGTGTTGACCGTACGACTTAATCGGTAATAAGACAATAATAAAATTACTGTTATTTAACGACCTGCAAGTGCAAGGTTGCGTTTAAAAAAGAAAGATTATCTAAATTCTTTTCTGACAATCGACTAAGAGATTTTGCGTAATATTTAAGATTCTGCCATAGCTTGTTAAATACGCGAATTATAAAAGAGTGATACGTTAACAATGGATTTTAGAAATTTTGAGATGAAATTTGTAAGCGTGAAAATATTATTGTCATAAACGCGTTACAGCCCAAATGAAAAGAACGTTAAAAAATGCTTCGAGCGCCTTTCTATTGAAACTTTTTAATTAAAAAATTTGCTTTGGACGAAGAATTTTATTATTTTATTAAAAAAAAATAATGAATTACAAATTGTCATTTAAAAGTTAAAATTCTACCACTGGTGTCACGTACTCATATCAGACATTTTATTCAGCATCCCATCGAAAATTATAAGTATCCGAAGAGTTTTAATTGAAACATATCGCAAGCACTAGCTTTCTCTTTCTATACCATAGCAATATATAGGATCATTCATACGCATATAAAATGTAAAATTTGTATATTTTCTTTTTTATTTACGATTAACTCTAAAATTATGTATTTTATACGATACAGCATCGAATGTTTTTTGTTTAAATAATTACGTATGACGAATGAGGATATTTAATTTTAAGAACTGAAAACCCTTTAAACTTTTTATCCGTTGAATTGCCGCAAAAATATCGACCGAGCTATGCAGAGCTTTCAACTAAAAACAAGCTTTACAACAAAGCTTTCAAAAACTCGACCTTTAGTCCAATTAAATCAGAATGTAAATATTGGTTATAGCGAAACAATAAAGCTTAGCGAGAGCAATAGAAAAATCAAATAATAAACGCCATCAGAAATTTGATTAACAATGATTTGTTACATAAATAAGTAATATTAAATTGTCATTACGACAATCGTACCGAAACTGAAACTAATATAGTTTTATTGTTACGACTTTAATCTTTTACGACTGGAAAGAGGCTTTACTAAACAACATTCAGCTTTCGAAATGCACGAATTCTCCATTATAATCTACAGAAATCGTAAGAAAATTTTAACTCGAGAGCCTATTTACGCGGAGGTAAAGCAGTTCTCGATCGACTGTAAATTAGGTCCATCGCGGCAGTCGATCTATTCGCATTCTCCGTCGATCTTTCACGCCGTAGAAACGCTACGCGTACACGCCCGTGCACATCGCATCGCGCCTTCGCAGCCGTTCCGATCTGTGTCGTACACGCAGAGTTACGCTCGACATCACCGGGGTGACTATCTTCTGCTCCTTCGTCCCACTTCGCCAACTGCATCGTCGCAAGTTAATCGACCGAACAAGTTTACATCAAGGGCCCTACACGATGCGCTCAAACGAGCCGCCGCTTTGTCGATCCACTTCGTAGTGCTGCGGAATCTCTCGTCGGTGTCACTGTGTGCGCGTGTGCGTGCCCGCGAGCCTAGGTGTACGTATCGGCGAGAGGCGATCATCTTCCGGGAAGGCAAGATCAACTTGTCCGGAGCAGCCGCTGAACGCGAGCGCGTTACGTCGCACAATTTTGAGGTTGTGGACAATTTATTAACAGGGTGAGGAAATGAGGAAATCGTTACAGGTGCTTTGTGAGTAGAGCAAATACAATGTGCTATAGCCGTTGCTGGAGGATAAGCGTTAAGCGATTGTTCCAAGGAATCGCATCGAAGGAAAGAAATAATGAAAGACTCTAATTAGTTTTGCGGCGTCAAATATCGGTGCAATATAAATCGCTGTGAATTTCGCAAGATCCATCTGACTTGGGCCACGCAAACGCCGCACATCCTTAGTGCAATATAAGTTGAGAATATAACTCCTTAACCGGTTACTTTTTCTGACTGAATTTGTAACTGTTGCTTAATGGTAAAAATGCAAGATACCAACTGGCAAAAGTAGTGGCAATTATTTGTCTAACGAATAAATTTCGCAATTTTCTTTTCGTGGGAAATATTAAAGATTACGGTTGGTGAACGCGTTAATAATTTTACTAACGTTTATTGTATCCTGTTTATTATGGAGACATACTCGAGGCTCGCTAATGAAACAAATGCCAATTCTTATAGCTGAAAAATATCCGTAGTTCAAACAGAAGCGGTGGAGGTCTTCGAAAAATATACAAGTTACTACAGATTTGCAACCTGGCAATTGCTTGGCGTACAAGAAGCGATTTTTTTTTTGAGCTTTTTGTATTTCCAACTGTTATAATCACTTGAATAGAGCCCTAAATTTGAAAATATTGATCAGCCGAATGTTTTCTGCTGGGAACCGGGATCAACGCGAAATTAGCTTAGATTCGGCATCTGCAAGTACTATTATATTTCTTGAAATTGCACGTTCGAACATTGGAATTAAATTATAATATCTAATTCCATCGAAGATCGCGGAATATTCAGCCAATAATCTTTAAGCGAATATTCATTTTGAAAACGTTCAAAAAATAATGTTCGTGATTTCGTATCTCTGCGCAATCTCTACGTAATCGCTACATAAACTGCAAAGAGAGCTTTGTCGCGGCACGATCTCGCGGCCTGACATGTCAAGAAAACAGTTTCAAGGCGCCTCTCCATTAAAAACACGAACAAATGTAGTCTCGAGTAAGCTTCCTCGAGTGCGAGGTCATTCGTCTCACGCGAGAAAGCGTTAAATCTTCCATCCAAAACGTCGATTCAACCCGCTAATTCCTAAGCCCAGATTCAACCCCTAAGCACCGCGACAAGTTCTTCAGCCCAGCTAAGTAATTACAGCGAAATTAGCGCACTCCATCACGGTGGCTCGAACCTCGTGCCCCCGCTAAAAAGGCCATTAGCGAGTCTCTGCTCCCGAACGCGACGCGTGCACTTGTGACCTCCTTGCGAGCAGCCGTCGGTCCGATCTTCAAGGGACAATGGCTGCGCATTTTTCCCAGCGATCTTCATTTGCACACAAAATGCTCGGGCCCGCGCGATCCGGGCCCCCGATATCGCATTCGGGGTTACGTCGGTGCTACGAACTGGGCCTCCTCGCATTGTGCACACTCACCTATGATGGTGTGAACCCGCACGGATAGCTGGGTCCTGAGAACGATGGAGTTCTTTCGGCTGTAACAGAGAAAAAATAATAGAGCGTCAGTATGTGGATTTCTTTGGTTGTTTCTACGTGTGCGCCTGACGCCGATTATTATTGTTATCATCATCAGCGTTATCGTTATTATGATTATTATTGTTATTGTTATTGTCATTAGGCGCGTTACAGTAACTGGAGCACCGCGCTAACTCCGTGGCAGGGCTTCGCATTACGCGCGAGCTTTATCGCGTGCACTCCACCGGTTTCTCAGTTTCTTCCGCATTAATAAGAATTTTTATTGCATCTTGTCTTTTTCCGAATCCTCGTTAAATGCCGAGCGCGCGCGCGCGCGCGCTTGATTAGCGTCTAGACCAGTAGGCTAATGAGGAGGCATGTTATGTGAGAATTGTGTGCGTTGCGAACTTGTGCGTAAATAATACGAACAATGGCCTGATCAGTTTATCGTATGGGTATATAATAAATGTGCACGGTTAATTAAATGTGCTTCCTAACAAATCGGTAACTTCAATTCTGCGTAAAAAGTTAATTTATCTGAATTTTCGTAGCGTTCACTGCATTCGCTGTATGGTTACGTTAATTGATAATGATAAACTCGGCATTGAAAAATACCGAAATTAAGTTATTCCAAGAGTTTTGCTCTAATTTCGCTACCCCACGCTACCAATTGCGAGGGTGGGTAATTAAATTACCACAATTGTTTAAGTTACGCGTACCACTTTCTTTGTTTACTACCAATGAAAAAAACTATCTTCTGTTTATGCAGCAAATCAATGCAAAAAATATTAATTTCAGAAAAGTATTTACGTTATTAACTTGTCACTTTAAATATTATTTAGTTTCTTCGACACAAATAACCCTAGCAATAAATCTTAAAAATATATTTACTAATATATTACTGGCTATTTATTAAAGCCTAAGATATGCATAAAAGAAATATAAATTCCGTAATATTTTTTAGAAAAATATTCAGTCCTTATTATTATTAATCAATAACACTTTAAGATAGAAGACCATTATATTTTTATTATATCGAGAGATTAATCTTGTAGGTCATTATTTTTTACGAAGACGTATTAAAAGAATATTATACCGTACATAAATATATTTAATATTATACAGCATTTATTTGAGATCAGGTAAGTATCGTCGTCTGATAAATTTTTTATGACAAATAATAAAACATTGACAGTTCAATTATTGATTGCCTTGCCACGATAAACCTTATTGCGTACGTAAATATGTAATATTAAGAAACATTACTGATGCAAACAATTTATTAGCTAAAAACGTAATTTGCTTTGCTTTTATCTTTCACATTTTTCTTACGCTAAATGTTTTTCAAATATCAGTCATAACAAGGAATGCATTTTTACAAACTAATATATGTACCTCGTATTTCTTTGATTTTGAATACTTTTAAGAATACAAGATTCTTTAAAATAATGAAGAAATTATTTTGTATAGTGTACACATGCAATATGTAACGCGTTCGTAAAAAAAAAAAATACGAGCTTAATGTAACATTTTTAATGAATTATACAAATACGTATTAAACAGCCTGATATTATAGATTACGCTTATATGCTTCATTATTTTGAATTAAATGCGTTAATATTTAACTTTTATAAGCGTATTTCATTCAGAAATTTTAAAGTTGAATATTATTTTAACATAATGAGAAGAAAATTATTACTAAATTTAATTAGATCTCAGTAAGATATTATCTAACATTGCAGTAATAACAAACAAAATTTCTTAATACTCATCAACAGAGTAAAAAATAAATATTAAATTAAATATTATTATACAATATTTGAGCTTCATCTTTATTCTGTGCTATTTTGTTTTATAATTGATAATAAAAGATGTTATATAGTCGGCTTGATAGATATGTAAAATTAAAAATAACAATCATAAGAAATTACGATAAAAAAAATTCAGAAATTATAATCAGTCTTAAATTCAAATTTATTATCCCGAAATACTGTTTTTCATAAGTAGTTAATGATACAAAAAGATATAGCTATAATTAATTATGTATTTATACCACCAGTCGCATTTCTCGATAATAAGCATTTCACCTATACACTGAATAATTGATTCTGCATCGAAAGTATGTAAATAATTATTATTCGCATAATTATGGTAAACGTTATTTTCGTTCATTTCTTAAAACATGTTATTTATTCCGTCTTTCGTAAAAAAAAATCAATGTTCTCGATAAAGCAATTTCATTATTATATTGAGATATTTGTTAGAGATTGACCTTCAATAATATAAATAAAAATGTAAATATAAATGTAATTACATTTATATTTTCGACATGTATTTTGGAAATTAATATTATAAATTCTTTAAATAATGTAATACGTTAGAAAGTGTACATACATATGTACGCACAGGATAAATTTTGAATCACAAAAGCATAAAGACTAGTCGCTGTGGAAAAGTTACGCGCACGGTATTATTTGAGTTTCGCTACCAACTGTGTATACCGTACATCTTAAACTTTAATCAAAACTACAACATCAGCTGCAGTGCCATAAAATTTCTCATTATATTTCAATTATAAAATGATATTAATGATGTAAGGAAGATAAAATTACAGATGTACGTTTATAATATTGTTCATTCCGAAAAAGAAAAATGTAAATGAAAAAAAATATGCATAATATTGAAATGTAGAAAATTTATTTCAATTAACAATGGATTTACAGTCGATTTTATATGAAAAGGCTGTAAAAGCAAGCGTTGTAGTTAATGATTATTGTATGGATTTTATTTTCTACATAGAAAAATATTTTTAATTGCAATACTGATCTTTAAAAAAAGAATGTAAATATCGAATAAGAAGTACCTAAGGAACCTTTCAAATTTTTAATATATGTTTAAAATTCGAATAAAACATTATAATTTTATGCGAATTTGAGTTTTAGGATTATTAATCAGAAAGTTCTTTTCTCATAAAAAATTGAAGGTCAATCTCTAACAAATATCTCAATATAGATAGTACGTTATATTTGTACAGAAGTTTACCTTACAATATTGATATTTAAGATAAAATTTATAAATAAAATTGAAAATTTAAGAGGCAAGTAGACATTAATGATAATTAGTTAAAGAAATAAATCATACGACTCAAAGTCCTTTTGCAATTTGACTCGAATGTATATTTCATACGTACTAATATAATGAAAGTTTCTACAACATTAGCAGAACAATAAGGGTAGGTATCATGAGTATATAACGTGGGTTGGATGTGAAATAATCTTCTTGAATATAAAATAACAAATGCAATAATTTCACCACAAGTGTAATTGAATATCTCACGATCCTTATTTATAGATTATCGATAAAAATCTAAAGAAAATATTCTATTTTCAATCACCACCGCAGACCTTCAAATAGTTATTTAATAAATTAGTCTGCAATACGTTAATTATAAATATCGACTCTCGACTCGCTTTCCACCATTAGGGTTCGCCAACATTTTCTCGTTGAATCCCCAACAGAAAGCAAAGCCACCTCGTGGCAAAGTTTAACTTAGCTCTATCCACACATGCACACACACCCATTCGAAAGTTGTGGCCGACTGTCAACAGAGCTGATGAATTATAACAATAACCAGCAGCGCTCGTCATCGCGCGACTCGATCGCACGCGGAAGCTCATCGTCGACTCGCGTTAGCTTAATACTATTAAGGCGCGCATGATCGATCGATCCGCGCGCGTCCGTCAACCCCCGCCCGCCGCGACCGCGCAACGCTTAATTAAGTAATTATCCAAGGCCACAGCAGCGCGAATAATTCGCCTTTGTAATTAATTAGCGGGACGCGCGTCGCAACTGCGACGGTCACTAGGGCAACGGGATATGCGCACCGTGAGCGATTATACGGCGGCGCGCATCGGGTTGGGGCCCCCTAGACCCATAAATATGTAGAAGCGAGGAGGCCCCGAGCTACGGAGGAGCCCAGCGTGAGAAAGCCCCAAGAGCTAAGTGTTCGGAAAAGAGCGCGAGTGCGGAGGCGCTTTCTGAATATTGCATTTTAGCCGCTCGAGAACACGCATTATAATGCTTATTATGCGAGCCGTGCATCGTGCGCCCGATTATTATTCGTTTTTACGCGCGCGCGTGTGTGTGTGTGTGTTGGGGCGCGCTGCCTTTGCCTCCTTTATAAATATTGGCTTTCGCAAAATCGTCCATGCGGATGTTTTAGATTGTGATTTTGAGACTTCTTTGGCATTTGCATGCGAGCGGGGAAGACAGGTTTCGTTTTGGCGAAATAAGTCTGGTGCAATTTTCACAAGCAGCCAACTTTCCATATTTTCACCAAGAAACTCATTGTTCGAGTTCTCCTATAAGTAATGCAAATAAAGATTCTCGAGTCCGGCAGATTGCCGTGTTCCTTGCTGTTTCCTTGAATCCCAATTTTTTATCGCTGCACAACGACAATTATTACTTTACGCGTACGGGTATAAATCATTTGGATCAGAAATGTAAGCGGAAGTTGCTCATAGTTATTCATTCTAGCGCTTGTTGCATAATTAATACTCGAGAGGGTAATCAATTAATTCGATCGGCTAATTTGAGTTTTATTTTATATCGCTCTCTCGATAACGAGTTAATCGCCTTTTTCAAGATCTGTTTAACTGTATTTCGCGTCATGAATACTCATTACATTTAAACAAGCTGTCGCGCGTTATTGAGTGTGCAATAAATATTCACGACATCGTAGGCAGCCCAACAGATCTTAAAGTACCCGATAGAACTGTCGCCAAAACGCCGATCACAATATAATCAAACGTAAACTCACTCTCTAGATCAATGGGCAATAACAACATTTTGCGCAAAAGCTAATTCTGCTAGCGTTGAAAAGCAGACTACGCTTTTAGTACTTTGATATAATTTTAGTGGAGTATGAAATCGTTGGTTGGAGGTAATATCGTTCGTTCGTAAAATTTACGGAAACAGTGACTGTGTTCGGGAATCGCTATCACTGCAGAAATATGGTTACAAAAATATTCGTTGCAATTGGCGTACACGTTACACTTGTAGTTTGGTGCAGCCACAACCAATGGCTTGATTTTCAATATCTTTCTCTACGTAATTTTAAAAGCGGAGATTGTCTCCACGCGATTATCGCGACTTCCAACGGATCGGAATAATTTGCAGGCGTTG
This sequence comes from Wiebesia pumilae, assembly GCA_018907045.1. Taxonomy (NCBI): domain Eukaryota; kingdom Metazoa; phylum Arthropoda; class Insecta; order Hymenoptera; family Agaonidae; genus Wiebesia; species Wiebesia pumilae. Next base: position 3,816,914 of record JACCHZ010000077.1, read on the forward strand.
AGCCGAATGTTATCGAGTATTCGTTTTCATAGGCGAGCGGTTCCCAATAAGAAAAACAAAGTCCATACGCGTGATTTACGGGACGCATCGTTAAACTTGGCGCACCCGCACAAACAACGCCGACAAATCGGGTCGCACTAGGGAATGTATTCACGCGGAGGAAAACGCACGTTATTTTTCAGCTGCCGCTGCTGCCTTTTCGGATAAGATCAGGGAATTACTCCGGTCGCAGCTTACGATCACCCCGCGAGCGAAAAACAATGGACGTCGCGCACCTTGTCTTTTCCGACGAGCACACATTTTTAACGTCAATCAAAGTCACCCACCGACGATATAAATTTTCGTCAATTCTCATCATTAAAAAGACTCCGCACTCGTAGCCATTAATAAGAGCGGGATAAAAAAGGCCGCTCTCGTTGTACGGTTTATTTAACGTCCTCCTCGAGGCGCGCTACTCCGTAAGTATAAAATTCGTCTCGATAACGTAGGAGATACGCGAAATAATGCCGCGCTCCGCCCTTCATAAAGTAAGGTAATCGCTGCCACAGAACCGCGCTCGCGTTGTCGCGAAACATGTTTTTCATGTTCCACTTGGTTCGCGCGCACTTTATGCACGCTTGCGCGAGGTAAAATCATTTTTTAATATTAATTTACGTGTCGGTGTCTTTCGTAAATTTCATTTAATTTTCAAATTGAACTTGATAAATGGTAATTAAAAAAGCATCCATTTTAAGAAGGAACACGCGAGTAAACAGCATTTTTCTCCTCATTAGCATAATTTATTTTTAACGAATGGCTAACTTGGGCGGAATTATAAAAGAAATCTTCAAAAATTTAATATCCGAATGCATAAATAGTGCACACGTGCTTCATGAATAATTCACGCCAATCGCTGCATCCGTGCATTAAATCAAGCACATTTTTTATTGAAAGAATCAATGTTTGTTTCATGATATATTCTCGAATTTTCAGATTCAATTTTGAGTTACGTAAACTCGATCCAATATTATTCAAATTAAATGATAGCACGATTCGTCTAATTCGTCTATTCTTTCACTTTTCTTATACGTGGGTGAAAGCATTACCGCTTGTTATTGCTTTATAAATAATACACGATATAATAATAAATTTTGCACAACCGGAAAAGAATATTGCAAGGAATTAGATATAACGAACCGAATTCGAATCGTTCTTGACCATTTCGACACTTTCTACGTACATAAAACGTAATGCCGTCGAAAACGAGACTCTTGCAGAAGCAAATAGCAAATTATGCAATCCGATTATGAAATAAATCGATTTGCGCATTTTAAACCAAACGGTTTTTACTTATAGTTAGGGAACGTTTTGACGCATTTTCAAATAGTCGACCGAGAAAAGCTCCCGTGGCGTATCCTCTACATACATTAACCTGTGCATTTCTCTCACCGTCATTAAGAGCAATGTTACATTCGTTACAATAAGTAAATTCGGTACATTTTAAGCGTCTCAACTGAACTGTTATCCGAATTGTCCCTACGGCAGGTACGGTTAAGCGATAAATTGGTATTCTTAGAAGCTTTTTACAGAAATACAATCTTTTTATACACACTGTGGACAGTAACTGGACATAAAAGACGCTCGACGCAGCACGAGCTCTTTCCAACTCTTCCAAATGCAATTCGAAATAAGCGAACGCTAAGCGATCATCGATGTTGCTTAACGGACTTCGCACACACCGAACGTACACGTACGGTCCCTTTCCAATCCTGAACAATGACAAGAAGAACGTGGCTCGTCCAGTTAAGCCAAGCACTCCCAAGAGTCCGTTCTCGCAAGGGCCATTGGTCTAGGAAAGGCTCGCGACACCGGGCAAACGACTTGGCTCTCGATACGTGCGCGTGTGCAACACCTCGCCGCATTTGGACGTCGTGTCCGAGACGGAGGCGAGAGCCACGTACGCGAGTTCAAGTGCGCGGGGCCCGAGGGCCTGTGTGAACCTTCCCACGAGGCGGGAGCGAGTCGCCGGCGGCCTGAGAATCCGCGCGACGGCGGCGCGCCGAGGACAATGGCAGCGAAAAGAAGACGTTGGGAGGGAGGGAAGCGGCTAGGAAGTGTGGACAGAAGTCGCGGGGGAGGCTCGGAGGGGAATGGCGACGGCTCTCCGAGGAGAGGATTTTTGAAGTATTTTACGGATGTTCGCCGAGAGCGGCTTCGCGGGGGCGGACGTGCCGTCGTTCGCCAATTCGGTCTGGATTTTACGCCGATGTATTAGGAAGGGGCCAAGTTCCCTTGGTTCAGCTGCAATTTCGAACTCAACGTCGAGTGCAGAAGAATGTACTTTGCCGGCAGTTCTTAAAAAAGTTTCGTCTTTCGTCCTGTCGATGTGCGCATCGAAGGTTGACGTTTATTTTATCTTTAAACGAATGTGCAATAATAATTTCGGCGCTTTCTGCGGATTTATTATTGAAGGTGCTGCATGCGTTCTAAATATGGAACGGCATAATATTTCAATAGTAACCGTTAAGATAAAGCAATGTCCTCTACTGCTAGTATTTCTCGACTGAATTCTAGCGAAAAATATCTTGGAACATTTATTTCTTATCAGTTTGCCACAAAATACTATGATCAATTTGTAATAGTTTTACCTGCATTTTATGATTCATAGTGGATAACCTACGTAACTCGTGTTAACTATTTCACGGATGAAAATGATTCATCCACAAAACTTATTTATCTTTGGCAGAAAACGTACGATACGGTATTCAACTTAAAAATGCATTCTACACTTTTGGTGCTTTCGGTCGATTTTCACGAAAAAAGTTTATCATTAACACGTAAGAGTAGAAAAGGATTTCACTTTTAAACAATTCCATCCTAGTGTATTTACTTTATATAATTACTAGAAATTTCTTAATTCATTATTTCATAAATACAAGATCTTTCTTCTTTTTTAGTTTACGCCAATATGTTGTTTTTTTTTCTCTCAATTGCCGTATGCACTCTACATCAAATCCAAAATCGATGTGCAGACAATTTGAAGAAAGCAAAACCGAAAAATAGCATTTTCAGACAGAAACGAGAAAATTGTTTTTCTTTAAGATATTTATCTGAATATCATTACTGAGCGGTAAATCATAATAAAATTAAAATAAACGGCAGCTCGCGAAGAAATTAGTACGCTACGGCAAGCTCCCATCGAGCGATAGAATGCGAAATTCGTTTATAGCTTGATATTTCAAAATATCAAATGTAAGGGAAAAACACCGACAAATAGTAATGTTACAATAGTACTTTAATGCTTGAAAATGTCGTCCACGAAGTCGCAAAGGTAAGCTTAGCGTTGTTCCGAAGGAAAAGATACCAATGATCCTTCAAATATGGCAATCTATCCCCCTTTATTTTCTCGTTTAAACGATCTAGTAAAAGAGCATAATAATTCCTCAGTTATCGCTCGACCCTTTTCTATTAAGTCAATAAAGGCTATGAACATTCTATAAGACGGCCATAACATTTTACTCCGATAGAACTGCTTTCGCTTCCTTTAGTGCGCACGTTCATCGAATTTAGGTTACTCTTCACGATACCTCCTTAATCTTGATCGATATTAGTAAGTCCACGCCTTATTACACGTAAAAACGCTTTCGAATCGCTCGAAATATTAGTAAGGAATTTTCACTTCTACAGGCTTATCGCAATGTTTCGACGCGTGATGATTTCACTAGAGTAACATACGTTTCATCTATTATCACGATGCATCGATTCTTTTTAAAAACTACAGAAATAGTAATGAAATAATTCATAATGTAATGAAGCAGTATTTTGCTGTCTAGATGAACGAATGTTAACGAACAGGAGTGAACGCTGTAAACAAATGGATGCAACGATGGTTGAAAGAATAACAAAAAAAGTATCTCGATATATCGACAATAGCAAAGTAAGCAAAATAGCGAATCTTCAGAATTTGAAGCAGAAATTAATGTCCTCGACAGCTGAGTTAGAAAGAAACATATTTAAAAAGACTCGTATTTGTACAAGCTCGTAAGACATAGGAGACTTTAATTTAAGCCAAAGAAAAATCCAAGTAAATAATACAAGGTGGAACAAGCTAAAGTGAGAAAAAAAGAGCCCAAGAGCGAACAAAAACGAGCTCCGCGCGTGTTAATAATGTTTCCGCTCGTAAATGAGACAACTGCGGTTGCTCTCGAGGATGCGTGCACGCACATACGTCCGTGCATCCACTTGCTCACATTCGCACGCCCGTGCACGCTCACAAGTAAACGTATAAGCAAGGGAAGAGAATTCTACCGCCGCAATTCTTGACTTGGCTGGAATTTTACGAGTCGTGCGATGTGCTGCGAGAGAAAAAAGAAAGAACAACGGGAGAGAGAGAGAGAGAAGTGGGTCTGGGGCGTGAACCTTGGCACGATGCGCGTTCGCTCGTTGGAATTTCGCGGATGAGGTATTTGATGCATGTTGCGGCATCCGCTTTTTTCATTCGATAGCTATTCGCTCGAATAAGCTCGAGCGGTACATAATCATTTGTGACTCGTTGAGACTACGATTAGCAGTGCTGATTTCAGACGAATCTCGGCGTTTCGAATATTCGCGATTCCAAGCCGAGTTGTGTATGTTCTTCTCTTATTTACCAGCTTTCCGAAAAAGTTAATCAATTTTCACGAACGATGAAGCGCCCATTCGAGCGAATATCCAGTCAGAATTCGAATAACAAGCACGATGTAACACTTAGCGAAATTTCGGTAAATCACTCGATTGCTAACTACTTCAGCTAATGCAGTCGCCTAAGTAGTAGACCTTACAACTCGATCAGTCACGAGTAGGTCTTTTTAAAAAGAAAGAAACATAAATCTCTTATGATGTATGAGAAGCGAGAAAGCTTCTACTTGTTATCTTACTTGTTCGCGCGAAGAAGTGGATCGTCGGCTCGCGCTAGTACAACTGCAAGCGGGGCGATAACCAAACAGCAGCCTTGTCCTCGCGTTGAATGCCGGGATTCGTTTCCTGCGCGGAAACCTCCTAGTGACGCAACGTCCAGAGGCGAGCGCCAGAGGAATCCATTACGCGCGCTCGATCGGCCCATACATAAGAAGCGAGCGCGGCGTTCCTTCGTGCGCCGACGCACACGATCTCGCGGGAAGGGGGCGAGGATACATGGCAGGCGGCGCGGGATACATTCCGCCGATCGCGCAAATAAAAACCTTCCACCGCGGGCGGCCAAGTTCAATGCCGACAGCTCCGACTGATTCAAGACGCTCGTTCGACTTGATTCGGCTGCTCACGGCCTGACCTTCCATCGTTTTTTCCGACCCCGCGAGCGCTCACTGATAAGCTAAACTCAACGCCCGGGTTACCGAATACATGGAGACATTAGGGGAAGGGAGGTTCGAGGCTCCGACCGATGGCTTGGAAAATGTCTATCGATCGAACTTTAAGTGGCTGTTACTCGCTTACTCGCGAGGACACGTGCCATCTTGTGGACTTTTAAGCGGTTTCGTGTGGTCGGCGAAAATATCGTTGACGATGATTTGAGCATGATTTGGGGATGAAATGGATTTTTGCTCGACATTCAATTCTGGCCGTCGATTATTGTTGCTTTTTCTCGTTGACTATCCACTGCGATCGTCCGCAACCTCTGCAACGTTATAAGTGGCTTTGATAAGTGGCCTTTGATTATTATTCATATTTCACGTAAGTTGCGAATTACTTAAAAATGATTCCAACGATTCACTTTACTTTAGGGTTCGCGCAAGCTCGTTCGGTAGGTCTTCGAGTGGTATTTCGAACCGTATGACGTAAGTGCATGCTAACGATGATGCGAGAGATAACGTTCGAAGATGCGTAATGGATTTTTGTTTAGGGCCTGTTTCAGGCTTGAAAGTTGCACATGACTCGATGATTGTAAACAGTTGTGAATGTGCTTAATACGCAAAAGTATTTTCGCTTTTTCGTGGTAACTGATAGTGTACGTTTTACAAACTAAGCGATGGCGCGCCGTTTTAACGATCAATGACTGTAATTCGACGCGGTAAGTTAGTAATAAAAGACTAACATTAATAAATAAATACTCGTTTTCGTAGACGTTTCTTATGCATTTTTTATTTTTGTATTGGCGAAAAGTTTATTTTTAATTTGTCAAGAGTAAGGTAAACGTGTCCTAGACATTTTATTAACAGTATTGAAAAATAATAGTCTATAGATTATGAGCGAATATGCGTAGAAGATATAACGAAAACTTTATTTTCAAAAAATTAACATTCCTAAAGTGTATTTGAAAATATTACACTCGTTCGTTGTTTAATTGTTTCGATAGAACTTGAAAAATGTTTATTTTTCAATTCATTTTAATTTAACATTAATGAAAATATTATCGACGTATTTAAAGTTTTCCAAAACGTTGATTAAACATTCGTGTTATGTATTATAATTACCCAGTTCTTGTTATACCTTTTAATATTTTGAAAACTTGCAAATCTTAATTTAATCCGTAACTTAATTTCTTTTGCAACACACACACACATATATATATATATATATATTTAAAAAATGCTTAAATTTTTTTAAAATTAAGAATGAAACAGTGATTTTAGAAAACTTGACAACTTGCTTAAAGCGTATGTGCACGTAGGTACAAATACAAGTATTATTTACACATACATCAAAGAATGAAAATCGTATATGGTAGCACTTTTCTCACTTAATTATCACTAATAGAACACGAATGCTGCACACATTCATTACGTCTCCTAATTAAAAGCTGCAATATTTCACTTATATCATCTAAAACATTGAAAATACTTTTGTTTATATTCTTTTGAGGCATGTTTATGGAATTATTGCCTATTATTGATTTGGAATAATATCAAGAATTCATTCATTCAAACACAGTTGTTGCGAAATGTATTGCATAACGAATGTTAATTCGATGAAAAACCTAAATAATAAACATATCCGAAGGTTGTCACAAATAAAGGAATTACATTGTGATAATAGTAAGTGAAACCTCAAATATGTAAAAATTAACTAGCTAAACGGCGAGTAGCTGTCGATTGCTTTGATTTTATAAAATCGCAACTTTAACGTTCAAAGTCACTCGACATTTCTCAATACAAGCCTCCACGATGCATAACCAACAAATCTCGGTGCGTTGGAAATGCTTTTTAACTTTAGTCACTTACAGTTAGGCTTAGGGAGTTCAACAAAAGTATTTGAGGCAAGGGACTTTTGCAAGTTGGCGAATGAAATTTTCTCCATAAAATCGACGCTGTTTACATTACTCCCAAAATCATGCCTATTACTTTAGGAAGAGTAAAAATCACTTTGGGTGAAAAGACAGTAAATAACGGTTACAAGGCAAGACGCTCCTGAAGTTTCAACTCATTACTCGCGAAATATTATTCAAATCCATTCGGAATCCAGTTACCCAGTTACGACGCGTGAAACAGCGACCGAACGGGCGAACGGGCCAAAGTGCATCGTACGGTAGCCGGTGCTCGAAATAAAAAATTAATAGGTTTGATCGACGATAACTCTTAAAGTCGGCGTCATCGATAGCCGAAAGGCAAGGATAAAGGAGAAAAAAGGGGAGAAAATGAGACTCGTTAGACCGAATCACCGAGCACCTATTTCCGTCGGATTACTAAAATAAAGTCGTATATCAGATTTCAAAGAGCCAGTAAAACCGGAGACTCGCCGCCGCGCGGCGGTGCGCAGACTCTCGTTTTTCTGCCGAGTACCTCGTCAAAGGCAAACGCGCGAAGCCGCTTTCTTTTATATACGCCTCGCGCGAGTCCGCGCCACACTTTTACGAAGCTGCTCTCGCACGAAAATCGTCTTGTTATAAGGGAGTTTAAATTTCTTTCGGTAAGAGCCCTGCAATTCTATGGGTTATGGGCGCGGAACAAACACTCCAATGGAATAACTTCTCACACTGTTCGGAGTTAAGTCACTTTGATTGCGGGAGAAATATTGCCACTCTCTCGCGTTGGAGTGTAATGGAGCTTTTTATGGGTATAACAGCTTGGCTGTGTATGCTTAGGGAATTAGTTTGAAACGAGATGGTATTTACTGTTCTTATCTGGTCGACTTTGTGCCGTGTACTTGACTGGTAATTGTAAAATAGTACGATTGCTCCAAAAATTGTTAGAAGATGCGCCAAGTATACGAGCCAATTAAATGGCGATGTTTCTTTGCTTTTGTAGACGTTGTAACGGACACCATTCCCATTCAAAACTGCACATTTAAACCTCCCTGGGGGAAACTACTGCACTGCTTTTTCCAATGCATTTCAGACATTGCAGTTTGTTGCTGAATTAAAGACTTAAATTCGTTGAATGAAAAGGATGATAAAGAATGTAATATTCACTTGTGGTATTTATCGAAGCGAGAGGGATCAATTTTGTTGCACGGCATTTTTATACCCGGTGAAATGAGAAGTAGAATCCGAGATCATTACACGAAGATCAGCTACATCCAATTAAATGGCAAATGATCGTTTTCGTTGAACTTTTCTTTTGTACGTTTTATGGAATGGCAAAAGACGATTAAGTAATTTGATAAATAATTGGATATTTCGTTCGTTTTTTCCCCTTCGATTAATTCTATATCTTTACTAAGTATGTTAAATGTCGTTTATCAAGAGCAAAACCTTTCTTTGGAAATTGGTACAAAGGCGTAAAATGCTTCTTGACGACTAAATTTCGTTCTTGTCTATCCTTATCAGATCGAATTTTCTCTGCTACGAAGAAAAGTAATTATGAACGAATACTTGAGTCCCCTCGTCATTTTCCAAAAATCTATATATCTCGGAAAGCTTTCTGCAATTATTCTACATTTTGACGTTTTCTAACCAACTATAAAAATACGTTACTCTAATTTTACAAGAGTAAGTAGCATTTAAATAAATTCGTTGCAATGATTACCGTTCGAAAGTAAACAGTAAGAAGTTTATTGATTAACGAGAGCAGAAAATATGCGATGAAGCTACCGGTGGAAAAGTTATTCGAAGGCGCTGACTTTACTAAAAGTAAGAAGGGAAATAGGATTAACCTCTTCTAAGCGTTTACACGACTGGTTAAATCGCTAGCACATGCATTTACTTTGTAACAAAGTAAGACGTCTATCTGGAGCCTAATTTTAAGAAAGTTTTTTAAAAGCAACGCGCACGTAAGCGTACGTGCGCATTTATAATGATTAATAAAGCTTTCAACGAGAGAAACATATACGAATTTAATGCGATCGAAAAACAAAGGGCTGGAAGCTGATGGCTAATATTGTTCCAAAACTAGCTTTATTAACACTATATCAAAAGCCACTTATTTATAAGGAATTTCCATCGATCATCTTTAAAAGCCATTCGTTCAACTTGCTTTAATCAACCATCGGGACATCTGCATCGAATATTTGGCGATCCCCTTGTGTCCATCAGAACGAAATCAGCATCTCGAATCAGTAATTACAAACGATTAACCTTTCATTAATATCGCCGGCACCACGATCGCCAAACTCGCTGCGGGGAAAAACGAGACGAAAATGGCTTCGAACGCGAGATCCAGCAGAGCTGCGTAACTCGTGGTCCATTCTGTCGGAAGTCTTGTTGCGACCCCGACGCCGAGCTTCCAATTTAAGCAGCGTTAATCCGAGTAGCCGCTGTTGCCACTGCGGAGCCACTGAAATCTACGAGCGGAGCTTTTTTGCCGCGCTCAAGCGAACTCCCTTTCCACCCGGGATTAGTCGCTCTTGCTTACGGCGGATACGCGCGGCTGCTGCACAATCGTCCATTTGCTCGGACACCAAATGCAGCGGGGCTACGAAATCTTCCTCCGCTGAAAAGTCAGGTTTTCAATTCAAATAAATGAGGAATGTTATTCGATAAACGCTTTTATTAACGTTTTCTTTCTCGTTTTACAATTAAATAGGCTCGCTTCAAATTGACCTGTCATTAGAAATGTAGATTATATTATGGCATACATTGGCTTATAATTATTTCGTGCCGGGTTCCCGTCTCAATCGTACACAATTCAAGCGAGATTGGCTTAGTGTCGATGATAAGTGCTTTCTTAATTTAAGCAGCTTAAATAGACACGGAATCTTGAACTAAAATTTCAAGGGATATGCGCTTTCGGGGGTAAATTCCAATATTCAAATGCTCTTCTGTTCGTACCGGTTTTTCATAACTTTCAAATGACATTGGATATCCCTGACGAAAAAATGCGCGCCCATGAACTTTTTCCATTATGCGTACCGTTCGGAGTACTATTGTTGCATCATCTGTGTAAAAGGTGTTTCCCCTTGGAAGCCGAGGTTTGGGCAGAAAAAGACTCCTACGAAAGGATGGATATTGTTTTCACGTACGCTGTTCGCCAAACATTTGGGATCGCGACCTCAAAGTCCACGACAGCTGGGAGTCTATTTTGACCATAGAAGCTTCCATTACACTCGCGGATGTGTGTGCATGCGCGCACATGCGCGCGTATCTTTATGCCTGGATATTTTATACGTGGAGACCAGGACGTTTTTCCTACTTATTTCTCTTCCTGCTGGTTTTGCTTGGCACTGTATTTTACTAACTTTTTCTTTTGTATTATCTTTCTCTCTCACTCTCGGTACCTCTTTCACGTATACCCATCCGTTTACTGTTCGTAAAACACCAAAACAATGGTTTTTCGAAGTGAACTAGCAAAAAAAAATTTTTTTGCGTTAGCGGAGAGAGTTGTGCGTGTACTGTAACGTATATTTGCATGAAAATATATTTTTCCTGTTAAATATCATTTTTACATTTACACGTAATATTTATTTTCGTCCGTTTGGTCACTCGCAAAATTTAACGTTAGAGTTATTTATTCTATATTTAGACTTGGAAGTAGATTCAAATAACTGCGTAAAAGGCTTAAATATTTCTTTAATACCGCATTTGTAATATTGAAAATATGAACTTTTTCCTTACAGTACGTACATGCTGGACATAAACGTGTATATATTTTTTAATAAAGTTACTATAATTTCTCATAAAGTTTCATAAACTGCGGTGTTAATTTTTCAATTTACTCAATCGTTACAAAAAATATATTTACTAAAAAAGACTTTGTATCCATTTTAACGTCGTTAAATATCATTTAAGCAGAAACTACTGTAATTAATCACATTCGTTTTTATATAAGCGTAAATATTTGAAAGTTACGCGTTAGAAAGAATTAAAAGCAAGTACATTCTTGGGTAATGTGCAATTTTTATTTGACTTAAATTATCAATAATTAATATAAGCTAATACTTATTTGTATGCATACTCTAAACTTAATCTAACGTGAATTAGTTTTATATGTCAAAAGCATAATTAAATGAGTTGAATTTCGCATTTTGGTGTATTTCATCTTAACGTCTAAGCAAAATCGTACCAAACATTTGCGTTTCTATTATTAGCATTTCAAATAAAAGAGAAATTATTTTATTTTTTCTTATAATTATCGAATTGAATATATCGCTATTTCCTTCGATTAAAAATATGTTTGGAAAGCACATGGGCGTCAGAATAACTAGACCAAGTCTAATCATTTGCCAACCGAACGATACTAAAGCCATTTCATAAAACGAGGTAAATTATTCTGATTAAATGTCTGTCGAGTGAAGTATATTATCTATAGACTAATGTGCATTATTCTATAGATATGATAAATATTAAGTAAGATAGTTCGGTATTGCTGCTGGTGTTATGAAGGATGCAATGTTTTTTCTTGCCATCTACCAAACTTACTAATACAGCATCTCATCGTTATGTAATTTATGAGTTACACAAGTAAAAAATTAAGATATTATGATTTTCAAACAAATGTTTGAAATGAATGTTTCCGCATAGAGTGGACTAACGTTACTAAACTACAAACGAGTGCGTGTTAATTCATTCGAGCATTCACGTATGAACAGATTTTTGTTGACGCTCTACAGCAGATCTTCATAGTTCCGTCTGGTGTGAGGTTTTTACAGGGTACAAGCCCAAATTGCCAATCGGCATGAGCGCAGGTACGCCGCTGGCGATATACCGATAAATCTCCACGGGAAAAGCAGCGAACACAGCCTCGAGTAACTCCGTAAATTGGATGTACATGCGAGAGACGCGAACGTGAAAAACTCGATGGGAATTTTCGCGATACGGTACAACGAGCCTCGAGCGGGTGGAGCTTTGTACACTTTCCCAAGTGCATGCGATGCGAAGAGAGTTGAATTTGAGGTTGACGATTATTGTAAGGAGAACTGCCGATATTAGCTTCAAATGTTTGCGACGATACTTTGTTATCATCATTGGGGATATGCTTGCTAGGCAAATTTATCGAATTATAATGTAATGAAACATTTTTTCACGATTTTCTTCTTACCAAGTAGATTACTCTTGAGAATTACACAGCGGGTCGAGCTGTAAAATCATTACTCAAGTTTGAATTTCGTATTTATGTATAAACTAGTTTTCTAGCATGAAAAACGCAATTTGGAATCGGTTACTCCTCGAGAAATAGTTACTTATGCACCTTATTTGTAAAGTTATACATTTGTATAAATTATAATTACAATAAAGGCCTAAAGGCCTCATATTAAAAGGAAAAGCTTGCTGCCTATCACGATATCCGAATCATAAATACTTTTGGGCTACTTTCTATGATTTCTTCGTCGCAATGTCCGAGTAACAATCCTAACTAAATTTGTTGGAGTTTTGCAGCAAATGATAGATTTTTCGTCCTCTTCGTCGACGCTTGGATCGAAAAAATATCGGCTTATGACTCTTTTATTCCGAAATTTATGTGAACAAAACGTGAAATATGCTGAAGGAAAACAAGACGGAGAAAGGGGAGACATCAAGAAGAGCGAGAGCATCAAGTAGAGAGAGAGTGAGAGAAAGTAATCAAGGGAGAAACGAGTGAAAAGAGAAAGAAAGACGAAGAGAGAACGCAGAATGTGGAGATAAAAAGAATGATTTATCGTTGCCTTGCCCCTTAAAGTACAATACGCTTCAACTACAAAAAAGGAACATAAAACGATTGAAGTGTTCCAGGTGCACAAGTAAGATTTTCCAAAATGTTAATTTCATTATTCGCTATAGCTACACATATTTTCTTGCTTATTCTAAATTTGAAGAATTTTGTAACATATGCCTACCCTAGTATATTTACACTTAGGTGGATAGTTTCTTTATGTTGTATCAATCGTGAATTTAATTTCATAATTTCATGTTGAAGAAGAGAAGCGATATTGATATTGAGACCATGTTTAGAGAAATTATTCATGTTCAGAAAACCAATCAGAAGACAAATTATAATAATATCATCATTATCAAAGATTTGATAATATTTGCCTGAATTAAGATAAGGCCTGGAGTTTGATGGGCGGTCAATCACAGATATCCTCGTAACATGATATTGTTCTCGCACACATTGACGCCTTAGAGAATACGAAAGGGCCCATAATATAAGACTTACAACGAGTAAAATATTCTACAAAATATTGTAAACAGTCGAATGTGAGACCAGAGTAAATGCACAGCTTAGACATCGACGAGTGTAATGTGTTTTGTATCCACGTTCCAGGAGAAACGCTCGAAACAATCACAGTAATTGCAATTGTTGAAAGTTCCGTTACTTAAACATGCCTACACTTTATGCAACGGTTACACTTTACATATTTGCAAATATAATGCTTTTACGAATTTCTTACATAAGTATCAATTTTGTTCAAATTTCACACCTTAAAACTTCACTACTCAGTTTAGGTGCGCGATAAAATCGAAAAATTGTTGTGCCATTTCGAATGCCGATAGAATTTTTTCAGTGCCAACAATTAAGTGACTACCGTTTCGCCGGTGAAATAATGTAAAATAATGTTCTGTAATCCCACATCTGAAGCGTTCATAAATTCATAAGGCGTTAACGTTGTAAATGGTACACATTCGCAAGAAAATGCAAGCCTTAAAAAATACTAGAACATTGCAAAGGAGGACTGCAAACGAGAAATAACGAAGAAACTCGAGGGGCGTGAAAATACTTTATGGTCGCGAAGGACAGAAGAGCAAATGAACCGAGACTCGTTGTTGAAAGAAAGCGAAAAATTACCACCGACCGCCACCGAGTCGACGAGTACGAAGCATTAACGACAAAAAGTATCCACGAGTCCGGCATATCTCAAAAATCAGAATCGCGTCGTCGCCTTGGAGAGTGTGATAAACGGCCGCGTGGGCTCTTCAATGTTGACCTGAGGTGACCCCAAGGGTAAGAAAAGGAATGAACGAAAATCCGGGGACACGTCCGGTTCTCCCTTTAAGCTCGCACTTTTTAACGTCCGCGAGGTTACACATGCGAAATTTGTAGTTCTAAGCTTGATTCTCTTCAAATTGGCTTAGCCGCGCGTTAGGTACTTTTACAGGGATCTCATAATGTTTCCATAGTAGTAGTAGCTGTAATTGAGAACGTTGATTGTTACCTTTACTTATGTAGGCAATTTACCAGAGATTGTTTCGAGTTATCCATTTACCGATTATGCGTGTTCAGCATTTACGAATTAAAAAGAAATGCAGCACAAAGTACGAACGTAAAGAAGAAAATGGGAAAGCGTAATTAACATAAGTTAACGTTCAAGTTCAAAAATACATAATTATAGAAAAACGATTGATCGATAAATTCTTTTTTAATCTAATACGTTTTCTATGCATAAGAATCATCTGATAAAAGCCTTAGAACTAATAAATCATATATTTTAAATTGATCATCTACAAACATCTAACAAACTCTACAGCGCGTATATCACTTTAACAGACAAAATGTAAAGGCAATCATCCACATATATCACTTAACGCGTAGCCTAATTGCAGCCTGCAGGCGAATCCTCAACCAGATCCGAGATCGAAAGAAAAAAATGCCGATGAAATTAATCGATGACCTCGCTCGTCGATCAAGCTTCTCTCTCTCTCTCTCTCTCTCTCTCTCTCTCTGTCATCATAAGATGAAGCAATAAAAACGAAAGAAAGTAAAACGTAAGTCACACAGAACAAGAGCCGCGTGCTTCCGATGCCCAATCACGAAAAATCTACCAAACGCACGCGCGTGCACATTTATCGTTTAACAGGCGATCATTCGCAAACACGCGCATACGCCTGTGCACGCGTGCATACGCAATATGATGCTGCGCAAACACAAACGTGCGCGTGTACTCTAGTCTCCAAAGGTCAAGCGCCTCTATTCTCTCTCCTCCCTGTATTTCACTGTCTTGCGTACAGCAAGAGACATAAATCACTCGACAATTAACCCTTCTAATTGGCCGCGGCGAGTATTTAAATCGCGCGCGGGTTGTGAATGCGGACGCATTCAGGGAGAGAGAGAGAGAGAGAGAGAGAGAGAATGAGCAAAGGCAGTGCGTCGTGGTAACTACGGAGGATTCCGAAAATTCCGTGTGCGATCCTGTGGACGGCGAACCATGTCATCTGGTCCACAGGCAGTATTCGCGAGTTTCCCGTTGTTTATACCAGTATTCACTCCAAGTGGATTCTAATGGGAAAAACTCGTAAATGAATTACACTGGAATTTAAATCGAAAGATAAGTTTAGTCGTGCGGCGAATTCGCGAATATATTTTTTTAGTCGTGTTTTTTTTTTTTATGGTATTGCGATCACTTCTTTGCATAACGTTAAGATAAGCGTGTACTACATTTTCCGATTAATTCATGTTCAATGCGTAAGCTTTTGTAACATTTACGTTGCTGCTATACAAATCGTATGAAATTTGGTACGAAGAACAAAATCACTAAAAATTGGAAATATTTGTATTTAAAAAATTATTAAAATATGTTGCTGTATGCAATGAGAACAATCGTTAATTAAGAGCATTAGAAATGATTTATTTTAACATCCACGATCTAATTTATCTGAATATTATCTTTTTTTATTTTCTTTCGCTTCTTCAGTCAAATATTTTCTAATTTTATAGAGAATTTTAAATCTACAAAGTTATTCTCTAACGCCAACAAATTAGAGCTGAAAAAACTTGCTTTCAGTATTTGACAATCGCAGTACATGAGAATGAAATACCAAGAGAATTAAAACTAAATATCAACGCCCATAAGACATGATTCGTCATTTGGACTTTATGATAAGGTCTGGAAATTGAATATACACCAGCAGCTTTAATTTTAATTTTGAAATATTCGACGTATAATTGAACGAGATTTTAATCCGCGATACAACAAATTGAATAAGTAAGTTTTCTAGATCTACGTACATACATCAATCTCTTATCATTAAAAAAAAAAAAAAGAAAGAAAAAAGTAAAAAGAAAAAACTAAAAACCCGTTCAATGCTCATACGTTTCTTTCGCGATCCTGTTTAATCAAACGTCTAGCTTTGAACTGGCAATTCCCTTTCTTTGTACTTCTAAATTACTCAATAGACTAAAACTTTGCGTAAAATTATTCGATAGGCATCCAATCTCCTTTTAATTAAAAATCAACCGCCCTCTCACGCGTTCCAGAACAAAATAACTCCGTTAGTTATCGATCGGAAAAAGGATGATTTTTTTCTCTGGTATCGGCGTTTTATCAACTACGCGATATCTGTACCGAGTCCAGAGGCTGCTTGTACGTTCGTGCACGGATCTCTTGAGGATTTTCACTGGATAAAGCTTCCGAAGTATAAAGCGTAATTGAGGCATGCGAATTTGTACGACAGGATTTCCGATAATGATTGCAAAGTGAAACACGTATCAAAGTTGTTGCGCAAAAAAGAGAACGGAATTATCACTCTCCTTTCTACTAAAAATTATTTATTTCCAAATACCGATGATCTATGCCAAGTAGAATTACCGTAAATATAGTTTGAACAATTTACTTTGAAATTGTAACGTAAGATTTACAAAAATTAATTAAACGAGCATTGTTGATTCGTTAAAAGGGTAATTACCAATCTGAATACAAATATACTCGAGTCTAATTCTCAAATTTTTTTTGTTTTACGTCAAACAATTCTCACGGAAAACTTCGAGTTTTTAGCCGCTGAATTCAGTGAGATAAGACTTCATAGCTTGTTCCTTAAAGTACCGACAACTTCTCTATTGTTCCCGTTACACGTTTTAATCTCTTTTACAGATGCTGTTAAATTAATAGTACACAAGAATACGTTCTTAACGTTTCAAGTCCCAACGCTGTTTATTCCTTAGAATACAAATATATCCAGCACAGCCTGAATTTGCGTACCCACACTCGTAAAAAGCATTTTGCGCGCGCGCTTTTACCTTATCCGGTACAACAAAACAATCGCGCAAGTACTCGGCTCGCACTCGCTGACTAACGAAAGGTGAAAAGCGACGCGTGCGGCCCTCGGAATATCATTCATCACTGTTACGTCCAGGGATTTCGATTCGACGCGTGTCCGTCCACGCGGGCGTGCTTTATGCGTGCACTCCGTGTCTCGTTCTCTCGCAACGCACAACCGTTACGTCATCTTTTTGTGAAGTCACTGACTCGAGGGCCCTCTCAATAAAACCAAATTGTCACGAAGCGCGTTGGGATTTTGAGAATAATAAGTAAAGTATCGTGATACTTCGTGTACGGTTTCCTTACGCGCGTGTGGGTGTGAATGCGAATGGGAAGAATCCGATACTCATCAAGAATGTGATTGACACAGTTTTTTTATCAAGAAAGTAGGGACTCGTTCGGAGATTGTTTATTGGGTATTCATCGATCCCAAATTACGGGCACTGTGTCGGTAATTGATCAACGTCGTAACGAACACGTGATTACTATCGTAAGAAATTCTAATTTTCAATTTATAAATATAACATGAATTGATATACATTCGAGCTCGAGATAATACACGGACCCTAACGAACTTCTCGTTCGCGTATGAAACTAAGCCACATACTTACTCTACTTACTGTATTAAAATTCTTAGAAATTAACCATTTTGATACCTTCAACGCGGCTAATTAAACCGAAAATATTCGATAAAAAAATTCACAGTAGTTCTTCAATATTTCCTTTGATTACTGAATCCATTTTGTAGGTGAGTTCGCGTCCTATCTAAACTAGGACTTTAGATATAATAATAAGAAATAATAAAATATCATCCGCTTAACATTCTTCTACCGTATGTAATGCACGATGCTTAATTGACATATTTTGCAAAACGCACTTTGCAATAGAGCAACTTGAGATAAATCCCTCTACTTCCAAAGTCAAATGAATAATGTATTTGAAATTTTACAAATATTATACGAATATTTAAATTTATTGTCTAATGCATTCGATTTTGTCGAAAAGCTAACATTTTACGTAATCTATCAATCTCTTACTATCGAAGCCGAATGTTCGAAAAACAAAATACGCGGTGAAATTTGACGCATCGAACCAAAGCTCATTTTATTATTAAATATTAAATTTCATATTAAAACTCATTATAACGCGTATATCTACTCGAAAATATTACAGAAATATTACTCCCTTTAATAATTTTAGTTTTTTACCGATACAAAGGGAAAAACTTAATCTACAAATGCGTACATCAACGTTAATATCGCTATTCCGTTCATGTTAATAAGACTTTGAATTTTTCGAATAACGAAAAAATAGAAGAGTATTCTCATTGAATTTATTTTTAGCATAAACGGATTAACTTCATAGATTGAAATAAAAGTTAAATACTCGAGGGTTGCATTACTCATCGTTTGTACACGAGAGGGAAGAGAAATAGTTGACTTGATGGATTCGACACGATGACACGCGCGGTGATACCCCCCATGTAGCACATGGCTACCGCAATTCCTTTCTCAATCTCCGTCTCATCCCCCCCCCCCACAACCCAACCCATCCCATTACCTTATCGCCGTTTCGTATAATCTTTATTTGTAAGTCTTTATTATTATTATTATCGCTCTTATTATCATTGGTGTAAATACCGCGGTCTGATAAAATAAACTTTGTCTTATGTGCGTTTTGTAACCTTTAAGGAGTAACATTTTTAATTAGCTACAGTACGATACATAGCGCAAAGTTGTTAATGGCTCTTTTTACTGAAACAATAACTTGGTTTCTCAATACCGAGAGAGATCGGTCTCTCTCCTTCTGTTTACCGCCATTTTATATTCTGCATTATATTATGAACGTCTTAGGTATCAAATTTAATAAATGGATAATATTTAATAATGTACGAATAAATTTCCTTAATTAAGAGTTCATTTAACGAAGATAAAATTTCACATGACTTTTTATATAGCCTAGCAAGATTCTTCTTAATATTACTATTCTTCTCTTCGACAATAAGCGTTATCCGTGCAAATAATAAAAGTAATCTTATTAAAGTTTTAATAACCATCGTGCTTATCAGTTTAGCGTTTGAAGAAATTCAATCGTTTATCATACAGTTACCTAGTTTACAAATTAGAATGAAAATTTGACAAATTTGACCCCCAGATTCATTGTAAACGAACGTCTTATCGCTAGTTTGCAATCTCTAGGCCTCGAATACGACTTTATTAAATCCCCTCGTATGCATTACCGACTAAGCTTCCGATAAAATATGTCGATTTTAGGTAACTTAATATCTGGTGAATCATGTAGGAGCGATTAAGATATCAGACTTTAAACTTCAAGCTTCGGAATTTAATCGTCGATGCAAACATCTTATTTTTCAGAGAATTAACAAAGAATTCGCCATCCTTTCCTATTACAGAACGCTTATGCGTTTTTTCAAAATATAAAGGAGTACGCACATCTGCTCAGCACAGAACATGAAATTTCCTGTAAATGCTGCAAAAATACTCCAAAACGCATAAAGTCAGATAAATCTCCCCGAAGAAATCGTCTTCCTCCAGAAATGCCCTCTCGAAGCAAGATTTTCGTCTTTAACGCAACGCAATATGCATCGAGGCATCGCGCAACTGCATCCGTTTATTCTCCGTGGCTGTAAGCTTCGACTGCTATTGTTGGCTCATCGCCGTCGTTATGGAAAAGGACGTATTTGGAGTTAATTGAAAAGTCGACGGCTTGAGCGATATATTGCCCGGGTCCGCGTTTTATCGCCTTCGTGAAAAAGGAAACGAAGGCAGTGTAGGTAGTTGGGAAACTCAATAACGCCACCTTCTCGCTTTCAAGGTGTAAGACCTTAGCACCGCAAGACCAAGTATCCTGAAATCTCGTTAAACGAGCAATTTGGCATTATTAATGGATATTTTGGAGGGAAATGTTGTATTATTGCAAGGATTCGGTAGTTTGGCTGACTTCACCAACTTGTCAAATTAAAAGCTTCCTAGTGTTCCTTTGAACATCGCTGATTTTACACCGACGGCTTACACTTGCTTAATGTATTGCTAGCGGAAATAGCTTAACAAACACTGTACATTTTAACACAAATATTATGTTTTCCCCTTGAATTAAGTATTTTATGGGGTTTATCGATATTGTTTGCTGTGTATACTAGACGAAGTATCGCGGGAAATGATTAGTCATAGAAATATAAATATTTACCGGAGTTTTATTGTTTGTCACGGCATTTTAGCAATGGTTCGTGATTTTTATTTGTAAGAAACCATGGCTGATAAACTGCTATGGAAATTAGAATATACCATGTATTAGTATCGTTTACTCGAGGAAAGGTGTATTTTTCACAAAATGAATTATCGATGAAATCGTAACTTTAAAAGTCGTGCATAATTTAGATTATCTTCGCAAAATTTTTCAACTCTGCATTTTGAGTCACGCATACGTTACATCGCGAAGATAAGAATATTTCACATCGACTAGTTTATATAATGAAAGAAAAAAGGCACAGGAATTTAAAGTAGCATATATATATATATAAATGTAAACAGCCTAATAAAAATATTTTGTCTGGTAAAATCGCGATAAAATTTCATTATTAAACTAAGACGACCATGGCTAATGTTTTTTAACAAAAAATCCTACTATTCCATATTTAAAAAAAGACTATATAAATAATACTAAGGTGTTTTCAAATAAACATCGTACACGGATCAAGCATTACTCATTATTTGCATTAATCGACGGAAATTATAACTGTAAACAGAAACGATATTGTTGTATTGCAAATTCGAATTATTCTAATCCATAAGTCAACAAAACTTTTGACGTTGACGGTGCAACTTCAACATTTTCTCGACCATGAAATTCTAGCAAACAAACCGAAAATTCTAAACAAATGCAGAGTGTGAATTCGCGTGAAAGCTAAAGCACCCAAAAAAGCATCAAATGCACTCAAGATCTGTTACCTCGTAGGTATAGACGTATAGGATGTTAGTAAATACTCGAATCCATGGGCTTAGCCTTACATTGTGCAATTACGAATTGGCGCTCAACGACAGTAAGGATGGATTCCCTGAAACCATCACTGGCGCCCGCACCTGATGCAGTCGCTCACGGGCCGAAATGTGAAATCGTGTACAAGCCGGTGTAATTGAGTCTGTAAACGATAATTGCGATCGTCTGTTTATTGTCTCGCGCCGATGGAGAAAAAATCCAGAGGGTACACTTTTTCCTTTCGAAGCCGAAGCAATTTTCCGTCATTATGTACTTGTAAGATTGCTAAAAGAACGTTCGTGGGATTATATGGCTGCGCAGGTCTCTAAGACGAGATTAACGTCATTGTCGGGTAGGTAATGTATTAATCCAAGGTAATCGTTGATTAATTCTTCTACCGAAGCGTTTCGCGGCGAAGCGGAACGAAGAAACCTAGTTTTAAGGTTCTTTTGAGAACTTAATGTGCGTTTGCAAATAATTATCGATAATTATAAAAAATATTCGACCTGTTTTACTTGGTTTGAAGGGATGAATTTCATCCGTCGATACTTGCCGATCAGTATGATAATTTAATCTTGACGTTAAGTAAAGATCAACCAACTTACCTGCAACAAAAAGAAGAAAAGACAATTAACTTGATTAATCCATTTTTCATATCAAGGTCATTCGCAGAAAAGTATATAAACCGAGAGTAATTACTGAATCGAATGTATTATATGTATGATGTATAATATTTTTTAGTCTATTCGCTAGTTTTATTTTATCGCAAAATTAAATTTCCTCGTAAGAAGAATATTTTTACAAAGGAGTAAAATAAAATACTGCAGAAACAGATTCTCTCAAACGCTGCCTTGATCGATATAATATCTAGAAGATATTACACATAATTTTTTTGAACTATTAAAGAGTAGAAAAAAACATTCGTATTAAATAGCTCATTGAGACAATACAAATGAGTAATAAGAAGCAATATTGAAAAATAGTATTTCTTCTTAAAAAAAAAATACAAGCAAAGGCACACACTTGTACAACAGCAACGCATACCGATGACCTCTAATACAAACCAACGAGATAAAACTTGAACTTGCATATTTCAATAAATTATTTGAATAAATTCAGCGTCTAAAATGCATTTCTGAAAATCCGAACGCTCTCGTCTCACACTGGCCTTAATGAATAAATCCCTGGAGTTCGAAGAATTAAGGAAACACAGCACAAGTGAAAATACATTTATCACTCGTAGATGCAATCGAGCCAATCGCGATTTGCGTGTCCCGTTTGTTCGCGCGATTCCACCTGCGTAACAAATATCCAGGCGCCCCGACGGCCAAAATAGGATCATCCTTGGCGATACGCGTCGCTCCAATTCTCGTGGAGCGCCTTTCTCGCGCCGTCCGACGCTTTTTCCGAATCGGCCAGATCGAGAAGATCCTCCGCACATGCGTTCGCGAAGCCACTTTCGAGAGTCACGTCTTTTCCTCCAAAATATGCCGAAGGCCTTTCTCCCTTTCTCCGGCGGGAGCGCGGCCAATGTAGGCGACGATCGAGTTTCATGCGTTTCGGAGCTGAGATACGTAAGAGTGCGACGCGCGGCGAGCGTTGGCTGTCAGGGCGGGGGGGGGGGAGGAGGAGGAGGAGGGAGAGGTAGGATCTTTCTTTCTTCGATGCGAGCGCAAGAATGCGAGGGTGAAAGCCCCCGGTAGTCTAAAAGCCAGTCGCCAAATTATTCAAATGGGCACTCCTTGACGTGCTTCACCTGTTGCATCCCTGATACGCGGCAAAGGCGTGGAGGAATTTTGATTAGGTATTTTAGCGCGTATCGGTTCTCTCATCTTCGACGAATTGCGCTGCGTATTGAAAAAGAAAAAAGGTTGTTGCGCAGTTTATTACGATTCTTACGGCAGATGCTCTAATTTCAGACTGCAAAGATCGACTTTTGGTCGCGGAGCAGTAAGACAAGATCCTTCCCTATTTTAACGTCCTTTGTCCCGTACGAAATTTTTGTTGCCAATATTTTGATGATTTGTTAGAATTGGAGAAGGTAAATTGACCATTACAAACTATACTGAATAAGCAACTGTACTACTAAATAATATTTCTGAAACAAACTTAATTTAAATCTTTCATTATAATCGGGTAAGTCATTTAAATCTTAAATTTCAAATGCGTATTTCATTAATATAGGTATTAGTGTTTCAAAATACATAACATTTATATCAGGTGTTAATAATTGATGAGCATTCGATTACAAATTTTTATACGATCAGTCTTACTTTGTTTCACACCACTGCCAGTTCTTTCAATATAAATATTTAATTATAATAGATAAGTGGCATACTTTGAATAATCGCATTATTATTGTATTCATTAGCTCACCAATGTATAATCATTTAACCATTTATACAAATTTTATATTTCTTGAGAGATAATACTGCAATTAATATAATAGTACTGGGTGACACTGATTAATGATTTTTATCGGCTAATTTGTTACTTATCGCGCGATAAAAGCAAAGAATTTTTATTAAAAATAAAAATAACTATTTTCGTAGTAAAATCAATTAAGAAAATGTATTTTTAATTGATTTTTCATTAGAATTGTTCGTGCGCGGGGTAAAAATGTTCAAAATCAATGTTCTAAAATAATTGAGCTCTCGTGTATGATGCTTAAGTACGATTCGAGAGTTAAGTTCAAGTAGGATAAAAATTTTGATTCAGTATTTCTTAGTATAGTAAATGTTGAATTAAAAATCAGGTAAAAGAAACCGCAGCTATTTTGCGCATTAAATAAAATTTATGTTTGCAAAGCAAATGTAAATTGAATTATTTTGAAGATATAAGTGATTCGACATGCAAACATTGAAACATAACTGTGAAACGATCTTTCATAGTTATATAAGCAAATCTTTATTTTCATTAGTCAAATAATTCACAATTCTCTTTTCTTATTCGCGTGCAGTTTTCCTAAATTTGCGTCTAAGCTCTACTAACGCCAGATTCAACATCAAAAGTAACGTCAACGATCGGAATGTTCGTGACAATCGCAATTCTCATTGCATTAAACTTGACATTCATCAGAAAAAGATTTTCGCATAAATGTACATTGACACTCACTGCTACGCCACCTCCCACCCCCCTGGTCGACATAAACACAGATATCCTCCTCCTTACGTAAGTGCAAACCGCAGATTAAACGGATATCATTCGCCGCTTCGTGAGAGTGAAAACGGGATCGGATGCGCCTCGTGACGAAGTTCAAAGCCGCGGACTTAGGCGACGTTGCAACCTCCATCTCTAGCGCACCCCGAAAAATTTCCATCGGACTTTCTAAACTCCCCGACTCGGTTGTGCAACTGCGCTCCCCGTTGCCGAGCATCACGATTTTCAAAGGAT
Source organism: Wiebesia pumilae (assembly GCA_018907045.1). Lineage (NCBI taxonomy): Eukaryota > Metazoa > Arthropoda > Insecta > Hymenoptera > Agaonidae > Wiebesia > Wiebesia pumilae. The sequence continues at coordinate 3,841,580 of JACCHZ010000077.1, forward strand.
TATTCACGTAAAATCGATGGTCGCCACCTCGTGTTCTTTTCTCTTTCCTTCCTTTTCCATGTATTGCTGGAGATTGTAAGATTCAAGATTAAAACGGCGCCACCGGTATTTTTCAACTCCTGTCACGTCTATATGTACGGATTCACTTTCTTCTTGCTTGCGTGCGCTCTTACTCGTATTTATGTGGAAAAAACGTTGTCGCGGAGAGGCAAAAAGACGGTACACGACTTTAACATTTTAAACACTAAATTTACGAAGAAAGGCGAAAGAATTATAAAGTATGTTCCTTTACTTTGTTTTGCAATGTCGAAGACTTGGCGAAAAGTTGTAATGGCCACTGTTTTGCGAAATTAGTCTGAATCCATTCGACCGTGTATAATACTAAACTATATTAACTTTGGCAAGGTTTTCGAACATAATATGCTCGCAATAATTTTTGTTGACAAGTTCTTGAAATGTGTTGTATCAGGATTAAGAATATGTTGAACATCCGACGCTCTAACTTCCGGCCGTATATATCGTGAAGTTCAATTATAATGTTAATATTTATCAACGAATATCTTTCATGTGTACTACTCGTGGATTTCGAAACATTTTAAGCACAAGTGTACGGTGAGTATTGTAGGGCTTTTCAGGATTCAAATAGGACCCTTCACCTTTTATTTGCTTGAAAAATAGATATTTATTTATGATATCTGCTGTAATTTTATGTTATAGCGTTAAATGCAGGAAAATATTTCCCTTTGCGGATTATATATACAACAAAGATTTCAAGGCATTGTAAATTACATGTATCTAAAACAAACACATTCTATTAAAAGTAACTTCCCACAAACAAATGTACTTCCTAAAAATCCTGAGCATTCCTTTTCTTCATTTTATAAATGTATAACGTTACTGCAATTCAAGGTGTCGCTATCATATTTAATTACAGTATAAATATATTATTATATATTTATACGCGAAAACGCCTGTTGAGCATTCGTATCACGTAGTAATAAATTCACAAATTACAAATATTTCTCAAGGTTGCTTATAAAAACGTTATTAGTATTAATATTCATTTTTTCATTGTAACTCGGGTATATAAGCCTTTCTTTGATAGAACTTGTCTTTCCAACTAATGTTTAACGAATTCAATTTTTTAAAGCAGTTCGAGAGTTGAAGGATATAATTAAGTAATTTTTTCGAGAAATAAATATTTTTGTACACCATCAGAAGATTAATATTTAATTTTTTAACATCAAAATATGAAATGGTATCCAATGAATTTAAATTCTACAATATCTGAATTAAATACTAATGGTGAAATTCACAATTTTATCAGATTCGTAGAACCCGGTTCATCAAAAAGCTTAAACCTTAAATTAATAATTAACACTGATTTTAATCGGTGTTCGTATTTCATCCCAAGGAAATAGTTAACTACTCGTCTACAGAATTCTATAAAAGTCTATAAATACGTATCCTTCAGCGCTGTTCAAACAATAAAATCAACAAAAATATCTTTCGTGCTCACTTCACTTGCACAAAAATATTGCAGCACAACCCCTTGACACGCAACCAGTGCAAACATTTGTCTCGGAACAAAAAGACCAGACGAAAGCGGGCCTTTAAAAACGGTTATAAGCAAGTCCCAATTTGTCCATGCGTGCAAAAAGGGCAAATTACCAGTAAGGCGGCATGATGTCCTGGCAGCGATCTCAGGAGTGCGAAGCACGAGGAAACCTCCTCCGAGCGTAGCCTCGAACCTCCCCAGGAACTTGGTCCGGCGTCTCCATGTCGTCTCAAATCACTGGGCAAAATCGAAGCAAGGAAGCACAATATCCCTCCCCCTCGCAGAACCCGTGGACAAGCACAGACGTAGATCGACCGCGTTAAAGCGAGATCGCGTGGGACTCGTTGAACTCGATGGGCCTCTAAGCGGCGACTGACTGCCGCTCGGCTCGAGAGGCCGGATGGACTGCCTCGACCCTCTCTCTCTCTCTCATTTTGCCGCTGTCGCGGGGACTTCACAATGGGGATCGGTAGTGGGAGATCGTGGAAGCCCCGCGACGACGAGGAGACCGGCTGCCCACGTATACCTGGCTTAGGGCCCCTGCACTTGCGGAAACTCGGGTGGGGGTAGCCCGCGATCATTTCGCCTCCTTTAGGTCGATTCGGGAGGGCCTCTTGGCGTGGGAAAGTGGGCACGCGTGGAGCTGTTCTCGGTGACGATAATCGATTTTTACCTAACGAGTTTGGTGAATGCGTGCGATAGAATAATCGTTTGATTAATGCTTCTTTGCTGTCTTCGGGAAATTTTTAGTACAATACGGACTGATTTCTCGATAATGCAAAGGTTCCGACGTCTTTCCAATTGCTTTTACACTTTTTGCTTAAATGAATTAGTAATTCTTACGGTATAGACATTTTATCAACAAGTAGCACCATTTCTCATTTCGTAGGCATTCTCGTACTTTGAGCGTAAGAAAGAAGAGAATTGGTTTTTCTTTACCTTAGCGAACACGATAGTTATACGCGTGTAGTATTGGTATATTTAGTCAGCAATTTTTATCGTTATTTTTAAAATACTTATTTGAGTTATTTGTGCGACAATTGGTTACGTGCAATGAATTCTTGGCATAGATAATTTTATAACTAATTCTATACACAATCAAAAGCATACGTTTAATTGTAAACATTGTTGTATGATAAAAAAAAAAAAATGATTTTATCTAAGGGCACAACTTGTAAACTGATGAAATACGCGTCAATTGCACGCAACATAAATTTTCAATGCTTAAATCTTGATTGTTGAAGAAAAGCAATGTTAAAACTTATGAAATATCATCCTTGGAACGATACGTATGTATCGTATATATTTATTATGACTGTCTCGAGACTCTGAATAAATCACGTATATCTTTCACGTTATTTTCCTAAGTTCTATCAGTACACTTTTATATTTAAAACGTTGTAAATGCTTTTCTTTCGGTCGAAGTACATTTTATTCAATCATCCGAGCCTTATGATTTTATCAATGCGAGTACATGTACTTAAAAAAAATTTTGAACTTGAAATCTTGTGATCAACCGAAAGCTTAATATTTCTCTATATTCGTCAATTCAGTCACTATTGCACTAGCTATTGGTAATAGAGTTTAAGATTTATTAATTGGTTCAACCTTTGAATTTGCTAATGCACTTTAATGTTGAAAATGAAATTCGAAATGAATTACTTTAGAATGGCCAATAAAGTAGTTTTATTCGTCTATGCAAAAGGTAAATGCTATTCAAGTACTTCTTTGAGAACTTTATACGGTCCTTGGACTAGCGTAAACTGACTATTAAGATTACGAGATTCCTGTACTTGTGTGTACATATATCTGCATCAGAGTGGTTCCAGACGCTTGTTTTACTGCAGCCTTGACAGTGCTTGGCTACATGTACGTCTATCATCGTATAATTTTCTTTAGATGTATAGAGCTGCTTTTTATGATAACGTACTCTTTTTTCAATATTTCTCTTTTTCGTCGAAAGCATCTTTTAAAAAGTTAATACTGCTTATAACTTATTACTCAACGTCCTAAGCAATGTGTACGAAATGCAATTCTTTATTTAAAATTCGTCACCAGATCTTCGTACAACTCGCAAAGGTTAAGCATAATATTGAGAGAGAGAGAGAGAGAGAGAGAGAGAGAGAGAGAGAGCCAATGAAAACCATAATTCACCTAAATTTTGCGAAGCGTGTCGCGCAAATAACTCACCGTCGACGGATCGCCACATCCAATGGAAATCTCTTACATTCGAATGCAACCAAGTTGCGCAAGTCAAATTCTGGGTGAGGCACGAGCGCACAAATCTAAACAACGCGACGCTACGGATTCGTGAAATAAGGAAAAAGAAAAGAAGAAAGAATTCGTTCGCGAACACGTGTAGCTCCAAGTCAAAGGGCGACGTTTAATTTACTCGAGGAATATGAGTCAGCTTCACGCAAGTTCGCACGCGCACGCCTCGGTAATCGCACTGACGCGGATATTCCTCGTAGTCGCAGTCATCGTCCCCGACTCGCTCATCGCCGTTCAGCTCGAGCGATCACCGAGGCGGATTTTAGTGAGATAGCGAAATAACAGCAGCGGGGAGACAGTTTTTTTCTCGCGAAAAACAAGCGAACGACGCTCGGCATGTCCGTAATTACGGATGTACGCGCTGGTAAAAGTAGCGAACACGTTGGAGGACAAGGACACTGGCTCGTATCGATTCCGTGGCTTTGCTCTTTGGATTCGGTTGGATTCTACCTTAATTTTCCTTTCAAATGTCCGAGGACTCGAGCTTTTACAAGCTTTTTGTTTGTCAGGTTCCGAATGTGATTTACTACTTTCAGTCGCGCTATTACTGCTTACCTATTACCATCTTTCGCGTAGATAAATTTCATGAATATGTATGCTTTTCGGCTTTAAATATATGACTTTCAAATCAAAATGCTATATTTCGAACCGATATTATACCTTTGACCGCAAAAAGAAATATTAAAAACTTGGAAGCGTAACGTATTATCTCGTGAAAGTATATTTTTCAACTTAAGCTTCCTATAGATGATATGAATCAAACGAGTTTTTCCAAGGAATTGATTAATTTAAATTCGCATGTAAAGTATACGTGGTTTAGAATTCTCTCTCTCTCTCTCTCTCTCTCTCTCTCTCTCTCTCTCCCTCTCGATGGTATCGCCTCTATATGAATAAATTAAGCAAAACATGGTTCCGTTTCTAATGCTGCTCTTATGCTTTTTAAAAATAGTACTTCAGACTCCTTTTCAATTTTGCATTTTATGTTGACCAATTAGAATGCATACAATTTAACAAAGAAACTGCTTGCTTTTTCAAGCTTTCACGTAACGATCATAGTTTCAACGTTTCCCTAGCTATGAAACATCTTATAATACCGTAAAATTCGAAACAAATTAGCACATTTTATTCAAATACGCAAATTTTATTTTTTATAAGGATCTTTTCAAGGAACGTCACGCGCTCCAAATAAAAAATCCGAGACTTAAATCAGTCAAGCGTAAAAATGTTACGTCAGCGACACAATAAATTTTATTACGAAGGAACAACCGATAAGAAGTGTTTGCTTTGCTGGTGCGCTTGAAAATAGCGAACGAAAGAGCCGACGGTAGGGTTCGTAAAATATTTTTACATCCTCGCGGGAAGAAACTTTTTTAATTTTACCCCATGTGCTCCAACGATAACATATTTTTCATATTGCAATATTCCGTTGAATATATTTTGGGTTTCTAATTAGATGTTGTATAAACCGTATTTCTCAAAAATTCGCCGGATTCGCTTGTAAAGTATTCGCTTGCAGTTTACGAATTGCCATCGTGTACGATGTAATGCAAAGTACTCTTGTTTTAAAGTATTTAAAAAATTAAATACTTTACGAAATAAAAAATGACCAATGATAATCGGTTTATTTGAAATTTGTTAACGAATACGCAAAAAGTGAAAATCAAGCGTAAAGCTCTCAATGTTTGATCCTGTAAAACAAAGAAATTTTCTTGTGTTGGTTTACGTTGCCGTCGATACAATAACGCGCTCATATTTATAAATCTGTGAATAAATATTGTAAAAACTTATAAAATTGAAATAAAAATTTCTAGAATTAAAGAATTAGAGTCAAATTGGCAATTTGAACTTTTATAAACCTAAACAAATGCAAAAGTGTGTCCCGATATCTGAGTCAAATGCAAACACGGTATCGCGATCCAATTCAGTTGAATATTTATTTAAAAAAGCAGGTTGAAAGTATTTATCATCGGTGAACCTTGTTTAACCTAATTTATCATTCAAATATATCATTTTAAATATACATTAAATTTAATCGTTACATTCAAATACAAGTCAAACATTGGAGAGAGAAGCACGCGCACTGATTAAACATTGCGAAATTTCAAACAGCACTTAACATTTCCATACCAGAGGTCTCATTAATTAAATTGACAAGAAAATTAGACTTTGCAAGCGGTTGACATATCCTATTATTGTACAGTAAGTTAAAAATATATGCGCTCCTTAATTAACTTTTCGCGTTACTCCTCGCGTGTAAAATCGATTGGACGCTTACAAAGTAAATAGTAAAGTTTATCGTAAGGTCGGTACGAGAGCTTTTTCGCGATCCGTCGTGCAGTAAATTAGAATTAAATCTTTTTGCTTGGCAGACTTTGTGATGTCACTGACAATCTGCATCAGATGCTCTGCACTCACGAGCCGCGTTTTGTTTTCGTGTTTTCGAAAACGAGAGAAAAAAGAAAAGCGTCTTCCCTCCACCGTTAAGAAAAGTCCAAATCCGCGACAACATTGGCACTGGCACCAATATTTCACTGGCTAATCGCACGCCATTCTGATATTCGATTTATTAAATTTAATTAATAATTCAAGCGTCCGCGGCCGCAGATAACGATTCCCCGTGTTTATGACGCGCTTAGATAATATACACGGAAGCGCTCACGCCAGCAGCAACAGCGACGACGACGGCGGCGGCAGCGGTGAGACTCGTGTATTTCCTGTACAAGGGCGCATCGCCGAGTAAAGCGACTCGTTAATCTCCGGTTGTTAAGCGTGACCGAAGATACGTATCTCAAGGGGGTTTCTGTTGCTGACTGATGATTTGTCCGGGGCCTCAGCCGCCGTGGCTCTTAGCTCGTAAGCGCGGGCGCACGTACGCGAGGGCATGAAAGCCGATATCCTGCGTAAGCGCGGTATCGAGCTAAAGCTGCCCTTGGGGTCGGCGGCGAGAAGGACGAGAGGACGGGCGACTTCGTGGCCAAAGGTATTAGATTCGCTGGCGCGATTCTAATGGATTGGCTTGTTTTAGCCAGAAGATATGCGATTTTTGCTCTCGCATCTGCGAATTTATACGATTGTTGATATCTGAAGGACGTTAGGATGAAGCGTAGCCGTTACGCTTTTTCGAGTCGTTTTCTTCGTTGGGTGATCGGGTTTCTTGTTGTTTTTTTTTTTTCTTTTTTTTGCGACTCGGAATATCGCGCGGGAAAATGATAGATGCGTTGTGAATTAGCGGGATTGTCCAAGCCATCATTTTAAAAGTGTAGATAGTGGATCCAGCGGTATTCTCTGTTGCACCGTCGACTCAATATTTTGGGCTGAAGCTATGCAAATTGTGCAAAATTAATTATTCAATAAGCGTCTACGGTTAATAAGAGCAGCAAAAAGCATTACGACGAACTTTATAGAAAAACAAATAAGGATTATGAAATGAAAAGAAGCAACAAACGTAAAGATGTAATGCGATATTGATTTAAAGTAACTATTGCTCGATATATCGCGAATCATTACGGTTTAGAAATTTATGCTTCAGCTCAATAGAAACGTAAGAGTCGACACTTTTATGATTTCGTAACAAAACTAATGAGATATTCAAACTCTTTTAAGTTTTATCAATCCAAGGATATTTTTCAAAGCAGTCGTTTCGACGAATCTAGTCCATAAAAAAATAACGAACGAAATTTAAATCACCCAAGCACAAACTCGACACTAGGAGCACTAAAAATATAACGTAGTTTTTAATCACGGAGAAATTCTCTCATAAACGGTTCAGGTTTCTCGTACTTTTTGTTCATAAAGGTATTTATATCCGAGGTATAAAATACCTCGAATCTCAGAATTTTTCTAGTTAACTGATTGCTGACATCCCGATCGGCGCGCCCTCCTTGAAATACAGGCACAAAACCGTTATTTTTGAAGCACGGAGTGACGACTTTCTTCTTTCGCAAAACTTGGATTTGTCTGCCGGAAGAGCAGACCTTCTACCGCGGAGAGGTAGACTTCTGAGGTCGGACTCAAGGAAAGAAAGCTGCCAACCACTACACTGTTGAATTCGTATCATCGTTTTCGTGAGATACTACCGTGTGATAAGTCTCTAAGGTGATTCTTGGTTTCGTGTGTGCAGACCACGCAAAGAAGAATGGAAACCCCCGAGAGGGTACATAAGATCGAGCAATAATGCCGGATTGCTGGAAGAGAAAAAAGCGATCGCAAGGGAAAACTCGTCCGATAAAAATAGAAGGAAGACAAAGTGACGCTCGGACGCTTAAATGTTTACCGAAAAAACAAGTTGACCACATTTATGGCTTTTATTTGTGATCCACTTAAGAATATTAACAGGTACTAGCGCAAAGACAAGAAAGTATGGCGACTCGTCGATTCAGCAGCATTAAACTGCTCACATATTTATCACTTCTTTTCAACAAAACCAAGTTGTTATGATAGCGGTTTATGAGACTTAATTAAAATGTAAATTAGCTGTAGTTAAACTAACTTTTCTTTATTCATAAATTTTGTTGAAAGTCAACTATTTCTACCGAAGAAAGCTGTATTATCAGATGGAATACCTCGATCAACATTAGGCTATTATTTGACATCAGAACTTCAGATCGACGCAACAAACGGGATCGCATTCGATTTATATTTTTAAACAAGCAAATTTTGCAGCGATATGCTAATGTTAACGTTTTTTGTATCTATTTCAGGAATGCAACAATAATCCAAATTTATTGTACGAAATAAAAAATACCACGTATAATTTATTTGGATGTAGGAGAAATATGACGTATAACATTCAAAAAATATTAACACTGCTGCACATTATTGTCTATACAGGTGCAGTATTGTACAATATTATCGAATTTTTAATTAAAATTGCAATTAGAAAACATACAGGCAAGAAGTATCCAGCTTCGCCGAAGAGCGAAATAAATTTTATAAACAAAGTATTTTAAAAAGTTTATTATTTAAAAAGGTGTTAACATCCTTGAAAATGCATTTAAGAAGTCAAGTATCCGTTCCCGCTTTCGACGATGTGTTTTCGTTTAAATATGGCTTAGGCTTGGACTTTATAATAAAAATTAAATTTATATTGTGCACAAAAATATTAGCGATATTTTTAAGACATTTAACTATGAAAAATAACGAATTTATACAAATTAGCTGCTTATATTCACCAACAGCCTCGGAAGCATACGATTCTTCATTTAAAATTATTCAAATTTATAGGATAAAAAAATTGGAAAAGCTAAGCGAGAAGGAAGAAAGACGGAATAGCTAATTTAAATTTAATGAATAAAAGCTACGAGATTTAATTTAGGCTTAACCGAATGACTTATGGATAGTTTTTAATTAGCTGCCCTTAAAGCGCAGTGCCGCTGATGAGCGTAATCCACGGATGTCAGGCCGTTGCACTTAAGGGAAAAAGTACTTAGTGTTTGCCCGTCAGATCTACTACAGGAAACGCTCGCGTCATCCTTCTTTCAAGGTCAGGTGTGCACGAGGACATAAAAGGTCAAACCGTCGTTACTCGACTGTAGGGTAAAACCGCTGAGAAACATAAGTGTCTAGTGGAAAATTACACACATTCGTGAGACTGAGCATTGTAGGCAATAAAATAACCCAATTCGCCTTAAGAATTACTTTCATTTGAGCTTCTCGCTGAATTTATTCGGTTTAGTTAGAACAGGAAAGTTGAATTTTTTGTTACGTATCTTTTGGCGCTTACGTATCTTTGTAATGACGGCGCACAGAAATTACTTTACACTTTATAAGCATTGTAACGAGTATCTGTCAAAAGTGCATGCTCGATTATAAAAAATCGTTGAAAACATTGTCAGTTTGTTTTTACCTATTACATGCGCCAAACTCTCGTATGCACAAACATATACAGTTCAATTGCGTGCTCATTATTTAACAACGGATCAAATCCTACATTTCTAGCTGCACTTTCTTATAAGCAAAAGTGCGTTCCTTATAAAAGTGATGTGCGCCACGTAGTTTGCAATTTATAATAGAAGCGATTTCAGAAATATATTGATACGACGGAAGGGAAATTCACAAAATTGAAAAAGTTACAGGAAAGTTACTATTATTCGTGCAGAAATGTATGTAGCTTGAAAAAATTGGGGTAAAGAAAAATTGAATGTTTGCATTATAATTTAATAAATAAATCGAATTGATTTATTATATCATTTCAAATTATCAAAGGTAAATTTATTTTGTAAATTTATTACAAGGAATGATTAAATGCTATTTTATTCCATATCAGTTAAATTTATTGCAAAGGTATTCGTACTTTGTTTTCTCTGAAAGGTTTATAATTTCATAAAAAATATTTATAAGTACATAATTTTTTTTATGTACAACTTATTTTATCCATTAAAGGTATCACATGTACGTCACATAACGGGAAAAATGAACAAAATTGCAGAGATATTGTCATGATGTAAGGTACAGTTTCATTTTTTGTACGGGAAATTATGATTGTATTCCATTAAATAATTCTAAAATATTTCTACTGAAATGAATACTGCAATTTTGTTATGACTAACAGAAACGCAGTTTCACTTTATTCTCTTACAACATACTAAATTCATCATTTTCAAAATCTCATAAAAATATCGCGTCGTTATAAGAAATACGATTCAAAGTGCTAAGTACACCGAAATAAAATACATTTACGATGCCAACAATAAAGAAGTCTAAGCATCGAGATAAAAATAAAAAGTAAAGACGACAGAAGGAAAAAATTCAAAGAGAAAACCGTAAAGAAAAGAAATTAAGTTTAAACCCCCACACATCATTACTCAAATTTAATCCACATTTTTGAGAAGTGCAATTTTTTCTAAGCTTCAAAATAATCCTGGTTACGGATTTTATACAAACTCCTTACTAATTATCGTAAACAATACGTTCTTCCAAAAAAATCAACATAATTTTATTACGTAACCGTAATTACATAACCGGGTAATTTTGTAATCTAGTCGATTTTGCACAAGTGATATAGCGATTATGCGTTAAATAGCAAGGGGTTAAATTTCCTTACAAATATTATCGAAAGATCTTCGATCGTAATTGTCTTAACAAACTCCTGACTTTTTTATTTCGTTTTATCGGTAAGTGACTCCATCGGCACAACAAAAGCTTTGAATCTTAAGACTAGACCTATTTTCTTTAACATATTGTATATTAGATTTTATTTTTAGCACTCCGCACACATGCAGCAACTCTATTCTTAGAATAATCTCGTACCGCCACGTAGATAGGAATAATCAGGTGTGAATGTGTTAACGCGTCTTAAGGAATTTATAACCGACGGCATTATTAATGAAGAATAGACCTGCACCGGGGAATAAGAGGACGAATAGAGAACGTAAACGCGGTTGTCCTTGGAAATCAACGAATCTCTGTATCTCTGTCGAGATATCTGGATCCGATGACGATAGAATACATATCGTGAGTCAAGTCTCAAAAAGCAGTACGAATGGGGTTATCTCTCTAAACGTGAAAGTCGTTTGTGTGTCAAGTAAGAAGTAATCATATTTGCCAGGCCGAATTTTGAACCTTCAAAAGTACTTCGTGCCTTCAAAAACGTTTGAACAACGAGGTGGAAAAAGTGTCTTAATCTACCACACACGGACTGGATATTGAAATAAGTTGTAAAAATTATTTTATTTATTCCGAAAACCTCCATGAAAATCGGATTCTTTTAAGTATGGCTAATTATTCCACACATTTTTCTCGTACAATATGAAAATATTATACCGAGCAATATTAATTTAAAAACTACAAGAGACAAATGTTCAAAGAACATAAAAATTAGCAGATGAAATCACTTTACGTTCCATGGATCATTTTCTAATCGATTATTCATATTATGGACATTTGCAAGATACGTGTATTTAATTAGTATACACTGTTATCTAAGTCATCGGATTAATGTAATTTTCTAGAGCGTAATTTTAAAAACGAACAGAGAAGATTTGGTAATAAGCAATATTCTCTGGTAATCTTACATTACTTATACGGCGAAAAAAGTAAAGAATCGTTAAATGCATTTAAAAAATTATTAGCTGTTTGCAAAAACAGAGCAAAAAATTTATAAATTAGTAACAAATTTAGTAACAAGTACGTAAAAATAATAGAAGAAATTAATGCAATAATGCTATGGAAAAAGAAACTTGCAGAATTTGAAAGAGTATTTTCTATTATTCCCCAACAGTCGAATCCATTTCATTGCCAAAGGCATATAGATTAACGTGCCTTTAAGCGTTACAACAATACGGTTTTTTCATTCTAAATGAAATTTACTTCAAAGCATACGTAAGCATTTAGCTTTAGCTAAATGTTAAACAAACCTCCGTGATTTCCAATTCTTCCTCTATCGCTCGTCTGATCGTAATCGATCGTAATTGTCCCAAGTACCTTCGCGAGGACAATCCTCGGTTGATCCGAGTCCTGCACCCGAGTCATTTATCTCGTTTGACGGGACGTACCGCAAAGCCAAAATTCGTGCGTCCGTTCTCACACACGATCGCACAATCACTCGCCCGTGCGATTCGAATTAGTTATGTCCGCGGATGTCTCGAGCCATCGCCGATGACGCCAGGCGCTTCCATTGGAAGACTCGAGCACGCGATAATTGTCGCAAAATTGACACAATTTTACGAACTGCGAGTGAGAAGTAAACAGTTAACGCGCGTTGACTAATTGAACGTCGATTGTACAGCGGCTTTGATATAAGAATTAATAATTCGGATTCCGTTGATGAATTTAGATCATTGGCGGTACAATATCATTTGCTTTATAATGGCTTCCGTTAAATAATTCCACAGATACTTCCGTTAAAATTTACATCGTCAAGCAGTTTCGAAAAGTTAAAATTTGAATATATGATATATTACTGGTGTGCTCGAAGCGTTAAATATAATATAAAATGTCGTATTAGTTATATTTAATATCGTCATCTATTCTTTTAATCGCGTATAAATTTAATTTATACGTACGTTGAGAAACGAGTCGATGAATGTGGATGGTAATCATAATCAAACGATAAGTATTGTATAGGTAATTTTAAAGCCAATAGAATTACGTAAAGCTTGCCGTATTTATGGAAATGGATACCATGCAACGCATTCGGATCTACGCATTGTTAGTTAAATTCTGTATACATTATTTTACGAGAACATTAACTGTCGCGATGAAGTACCGAAATATATTATACATACGTAAATGAAAGTGTGATTATTTTTCAAACCAATACTCTAGTAGTAACGATGCCGTATACATTAACATAAATTGTGAAATTTCTTACTAAAGAAGACTTACCGGTTATACATAGATAATACACTTTGTTACGAGATAAAATCATGCTACACATAACAGCCTTATGCTTACGGCCTTATAATTACGGCGTTTTTACGATAATTACAATTATAATCTCTGCTTTAACGATCAATTTTAAACACGAAGAATATTAAAGAGCAAATACAGCTTAATGAACTTAATAAATAAAAGCAATTGCGTGCAATACGAATAGCAGCGTGCTTAAAGGAAAAATAAGTTCTCGTGAATTTTTGTATTATTTTGAATCGGAAAGAAAAGAAACTTCAAGAAATTATGTCAGAGGCTAACGCGCCGAATTTTTTCAGTTCGCTTTTCAAAGTTCGTCATACCTGGGCTGCCAACCCAACACAAACTACGAGCACAATCCAGGATGATTCGCTCGCCGTACGTTCGCTTTGCCGAGCATAAGCAGTAGTTATCGGATACCGTGTGGAGATGGACACGGTCCATTGAATGATGTCAGTCTTCAATTTACTTTTAATACGTGCACAGTGCGAAGCAATGAAACGAAGAAAGGGTTATTGGATTTTCGAGGGGCTTTTGCGTCGTAATTTCGTTTCAAAAACAATTTGTTTTTTCGTGTATTTTGCAAACAGCGAGTTGACGTGGCCTTTCAGTTTATTGTAGTTCTACCGTAAGTTTTTCGTCACAAATAATGGACTGCTTAATGTGCTATTGAGTATTGTATTCGTATAAAGTAAATATTGTTTGTTTTATACAGTTTACGCTATCTCATAAGTGTTTTTAACCGACTCTCTCTCTCTCTCTCTCTCTCTCTCCCTCTCTGTGAGTGTTTTTAGATAAAAAGCGAAAAAAAGTCGAGGAAAAAACTTTTTTATGTCTTTTTCGTTTATTATCATTACACCCCCGTTAAAAGACTCAAACAAAGTTTTATGAGCTTTTATAAGCTTTTATCTATCAATAAGTAACAAGTGTATGGAATATAATTCAAAATATTATATAAAACTAAAGTAACTTATTACAGGCTTATACTTATTTTTTAATTACAAATCATTTTTATTTACATTTCGATAGGAATGTTCTCGCATTAAGTAAGCTTAAAGGTTACAATGAAACGTTGAAAAATAAAATAAAATAATGACCCGAGATCTTGAATAATTCCCTTATTAAACTTTTCGAAACTTCGGCTCTTGTGAATAATAGCCTGCGGAATCGTTCGGATACGTCGAAAACATGAAACTCTCTTCGTAGGCTAAAGTAGTGCGAACGTTGGTAGAAGGAAGATAAAGGAGAGCTCGGAAATTTTTGTGTAGGAATTGGATTGTTCGAGATAACAGGGGTGGCTAGGGGAAGGGTGTGACGTCCGTTGAAACAAACTCTCGAGCACGAACCGGAGACGCGGATTTCCCGTGTACGAGCGTAATAAGAAAACCCGCTCTGCCTCCCGGAAATCGGGGTTAAGGACAAGTCCGAAGGATGCGCACTTGGACCGTGGAGACGCTGCAGCTGTTTGTTGCGGCGCTGAACTTTCGCATACTTTCGCCGCGATCGGGGGAGGCGGTGGAAATCGATGAGGCGACCGAGTGCGACGCGCCACGATTCTCGTAAGAGAAAAGTAACGGCTGTCGCGACTGAACGGACGCTCCGAGAAATAGGATCGATTTTTTTTATATACTGCTTTTCCTTCGAACGGTGAACGAATGATTTGGCTGGAGGTGTCGGCCAAATAGGTCGTTTGATGCGTGAGAATATGAAAATACTCGCTATAACGGGAGAATTAAGGATGAGAAACGAAAGAGTGAATTCTGTAGAGTATTTAAAACTAATTTGTTCGAGTTACTTTTGAAGTTACAGTAACGAAAGAAGAGTAACTAAGCGAGTAAAAATTTCGTACATCACTAAGCGTGTAATGATTTTGTAATTCTCGTTGTAACAATACACGATGCACTCATTTATTCTCGTATATTGTTGTAATTTATATGTCAAATAATCAAAGGAAATTAACGCTTTTGAACATGAGACTTGCAAGTGCACGCTAATACAACGAGAAACCGAATTATAGGTTTTAATGATTTTGCGAGTATTTAGTTAATAAAAGAAAGTTGTATTGACGAGTATGTAAAAGCTGCCTCGGGTTTTCATCAAATTCAGTATTGAAGTTTGATGAATTTTATTGTATAATATTTATTGTATAATATATAATAATATATTGAGCGCGGTATCAAGTTTAGCATCGGAACAATGTCTAAGAACTTACTTCTTCTAGTGTATACAGTTAGTCAATAAATTTAAAATCCCCTCCTCGGGGATGAAAATACAAGCAACAGGATATATAATTTTCATTTAAGAGTCGCTTCAAGAACTATTCCAAGAAAAGTAATTAGCGAGAACTCTGAAGTCATAAATATTTTTCATTAGTCTCCAAAAGTTTTAATTTGAAATAACCTGACCCGCCGTGTTAAATTTTTGATAAACTCACTGCAGTTGAATTATACTCGACCTAAACGTTTCAGGTATTTTCATTCGGTGGAAAGTGAAATTCGTAACGCTTTCCTCTCTCTCCTCGCTCATTTCATTCAGATTTAATCGTTTTTCAAATTATGCATAGTTTTCAATGTTTAAATAATCCTGCGGAGAATTTACTTAAGCTTTCAAAAGTTTGACTAAAACGAATGAGTAACATGTATCAAGTAGAATTTACCAGCAGCCTCAAAGAAATTTTATTTCAGATTTAAGTACGTTTTATTACGACGTAAACAAATATCGGCTTTCATGCCGAAATTTGTTCAATGTCAAGAAAACTCTATTCCATTCAACCACAGCGTAAGCCAAAGATTTATATCAGAGTTTCATCCGTTAAATAATGTTTGACTTCTCATTACGCAAAGGCAATTAAAATCACTATTGAGAGATTTAATTTAAATAGTTTTCGAGGGTACAGCGATATCGGTAAGCCCAGTATATGTAGATCTTTCTTTCTAAATTAACCGCAATTAAAAAATCATTAAAATTCATTCTTTGAATTTTGTATTTGAGTGTTAATCGTAAGTTAATAAGATGTTATCAACATTTTTCAAGCTGTCGACTTCATTTGCAGCCGTTATTGCGAGGGATTAAACGAGATCTTCCTTTCTAATTATCAGAACTCGCTACTTGATTGTCATCCTAGTAAAATTTATATGAAACTTGATGTTTAAGAGGCAAAGTTATGCGCATGCATTCGCTTCTGCCTACAACGCATCGACAATCGTAAAATACTAGAGCGTAAAGTTCGCGCTCTTGGTCAAATAAATATTTACGCTCCTAAATCCCTCTGCATACATTTGTCGCGGCAACTACAGTATAGGCAGTTTATTTGCCTTCTGATGGTTCGTTGGGTTTCCGAATCTGAGGCTGGGAAACGCGAATCGGCCACGCGTTCCAAATATACGGTCATTTACCAACACTTCCTATCATCACTATCTATCGTCTTCTTGGCGCGAGAGTAGACTTAATAGTAGACTCGATAGCGGAGTTCCGGTATCTGTTCTCTCTCACTTTCTCCTAGCTCGTGCAGCCAAAGTGTACAAAGTACGCATCCCTCAAGCGATCTCAAGACTCTTGTACTTTGATTTTGGTTCGTTTGATCGATCTCGTTTTTAAGTTTATACTCGCTTAAATTCCACGTACTATCAAGCTCGACTTTAATTGAATATAAAGAAGAAAATTTATTTATTTATTTTCCTTTTTAATATACTTATGATACTGTGATCTTTGATCATTACCTACTGGTACTTTTACAAATTTATCGACCCAATTCTTTATTTACCTTTAATATCGAAAGAGATCTCCTGTCGTTTTACAATTTTTTATTTACAAATTTTTATTCTACGATACTTGTAGTCTGGTCTTTTATCGGGTAAATAATATTACGCGAGAAGTAACTGACTGATTTAACGCAAATAGGTGTAAATAGTTTACTATAGGCACCGTTCAATCTTCCACCGATAGGAAAGATAAATTGAAGAAAAATGCGCGATACAAAGTAATGCTCATGTGCAAAAACGCGCGTCGACGATGCAGCTTTAGCGTGAAAAATGAAAAGGAGTAATAAAATTTTCAAATTTCTCTGGCTACTTTCCTTCCCGTGCAACTCCTTAAAGTAACAGTACAGAGAGATGCGCACACGCACTTTCTGGAATGAAAGGAAAAAAAATAGCGCCCGAGGTAAAAGTACGAGTACCCGGACGCTACTGACCAATGCCTGGGCACATAAATATTCCGCAGTACACTTTATAATACTTTCAAATAAACCGCGAAAATTAATTTACAAATTAATTTTTCGATGATTAATGCTCGATACACATTATAATACGTAGTTTGCCTTAATTCCTTCTCCACGCTTCATTAAAATAACAAGAGTTTCAGGATGTAGGAGCCAGTTGAAAAGATCGGCTCGTGAAAGTATATAAGAACATTCGTATACAGAAAGTACATCGCGTTTTCTGCGTCATTCTCTTCGCGA
The DNA here is from genome assembly GCA_018907045.1 of Wiebesia pumilae. NCBI lineage: Eukaryota > Metazoa > Arthropoda > Insecta > Hymenoptera > Agaonidae > Wiebesia > Wiebesia pumilae. The sequence goes on from JACCHZ010000077.1 coordinate 3,859,216, forward strand.
TTACTCGTTATTAAGAGTATACGCGGTGATACGCGTTTACAAGGCATACGACCTTTGAAATTTTCAAAGTTTCAAAAAACATCAAGGAAAAGGGAAAAAAGCACAAAAGGCTCCACTGTCTTCTATCGAACAACTAAACAAGGCCTTTGCTCATTAATCGATGCGTGTCGATTCACAGAAGAGAAACTACGATTGTGTAGAAACTATACGTATTATGTAACTCGCTTCATCCGTACTTCATACTGTTAGTCGAGTGACAAGCAATGTGCGTTTGGATAATTGTTTGCCATACAGTACAAAATTATGTGCTCGGTGATCGATTGAAAATTATGACAGATGTATAATTATTTCCCAACGTTATTTTTCTTTCGAAACCAAATTTAACGAGCAAAGCTGCTACAACGTGCAATAATAATCATCAGGCTACAAGTATTATTTTGTGTTATTTCGAGAAAAATACTTCCTCGTTCGTTCGAAATTTTTAGCTAACGAAGGAAACTGTTCATCATTGCTTTGCCTAAATTGCCAAACTCCGTTTGGATTTGAGTCCTCTGAAAATAAAGAGAAATCTCGCTTAATAACTCAGCGTCAACTCAACACCTCACTTGCTATATTTTGACGATTTTCAAAGCACCCGTAGACACCCACATGACGGACGTTTTTCACATTAATGCAACGAGTACGCGATTGCTCCCGAGTCGTCCTCCAAGCGAGAAAAGCAAAGCAAAATCAGAGGTACAGTACGTACAAGTAGGCGCATGAAATGATAAAAAACGGATAAAACTAAGGCGATTACACGTAGATTGAAGAACGATTCCCTTCTACTAAGCTCTGACGTAGAGAGCAGATTTGCAGGTGCATACATAGTCGCATGCATCGCACTTCGTCTGTACTACAGAGCCGTAACTAATGTGAAACGAGTTTACAGACGCGCGACGACCGTCAATGAGCGTAAAGCGTCCAGAAGCTGGAAACGAGGCGCATGATTGATAGGATGGAGATACTGGAAGCTCCGGTTACGTGTGTGCATCTACACGCACTCGCTCGCATCTGTGCGGCTCATTTCTACTGTCGTTGGCACTTTTGCGGTGTAGCTTCGTATCTTTACACGTAAAAATTTCATTCCATTTTTCGTTATTATTTTTTATCGTGACGATGGACGGCCAAGCGAATTTGACGGAAAATTTCAAGAGTTTGCACCGACAGAAATCATTTGAATCCATGTATTGCTAATTAATTTATCGATGTACGGAACGTACAGAAGCTTGAGGTATGTTTCGATCGTTCCGTTTTGTATGCTATTTATTTCGTATAATAATCAGCGGTGGAATTTCATTTCAATTAAATATTGTTTAGAGCTTGATTATAAAAAAGTCTTGCTTACTTGAAAAATGTAATTTATACGACAGTTAGATTTGTGGAATTGACCCTCCGATTAAAACGAATCCACGGCAACGTATTAAAAAGTCTTAACTATGAAACTTTTATATCTCTTTTTATATAAGATCTCCTTTTGAATGAGGCGATTTTAAAACAAAATCACGCGATACCATTTTTTAACGTATACTATAAGAGCTTCGCGAGATGTCTTGACCAAAGTTGCGCGTCAATCCACAACGAATTGTAATTCAAAATCAGCACCTTTTCGTCTTAAAGTCATTGTTAAATATCTAGAAATGGAGTAGTGCTACATCTTCCTCAAACTCGTAAAATATAAAATCTTTTTGAAATCATCGCAATAATGCAAAGACCACCTTATTCTAGGAGGAACGCATAAGCTCAATAAAAAAACTGCCAAGTTCGCAAGTGAACCGTCGTGAAGAAACGAATAAAAAATAGAGTAACGCCTTTTATTGCGTCGTAGTTTAGATTACAAGTCAACTGTGAGGATCGTAAAACAAGATCTGCTCTCTCTTTTTTGCTATTTCTTTCTTTACCTCTTTCTACCTCCACGCTGTATAAGAAGCCGCTCGAGAAAACGGGGAAACACTAAAGCCAAGAAAGACAACGAGAGTGAGACGAAGGCACTAGAGTTCATAAAGGTTCGCTTTCTCGTTTATATCTTGAGGAAATGATGAATTATAAATGATGCGACGAGTCGAGTGGACAGTGACGAAAAGAAGAAGAAGAAGAAGAAGAAGAAGAACAATTTGTGTAGATCTCGTGATGAACTCTTTGAAGTTTTCAATATGCGCAGCTTCTTCTGTCGCCATCTTTCTTCTGCACTCTTTATGAAATTAGACGGATCTTCAATTCTAATTCAGCGTGGCTAGGGTGATCCCAAGCATTAGTCATTTGAATTTTAAATCGTAAAATATGTTAGTATATGCATATCTACGTCTTTTCAGTAGCTTCTCGTCCGCTGAATAATAGTTGTTCTTTGACTTGAAATTGCGACGAGAATCCCTTTCTTACGAAGTCGTCGGACAAAGAAATCATCGAGAGAACAAAACTCTGCTTATCGTCAAATTCCATACTGTATATCTTCATTCGTTCTATTATTCACTTAAAGCAATGAAAATATTATTTTATTTGTCGCAATTATCAATTAATTTAAAAATTTTTTTACATATTTTATGGCCTTTCATTATTGCACCGTTTTCATTGATTAGCCGCACAGCAAGAAAGTTTCAGTTACAAAATCGGGAAAAATAGCGATTGCTTAACGCATTGCAAACAATTTATTATTCGCGTGTATCAATTAAAAAGAATTCTTACGACTTGATTATTTACCAAACGTTAATAAAGGATCTTGTAAAAATACGATATCCATTGATAATAAGATGAAACAATGAATTGCGTTTTAATTGGAAGTATTAAATATTAGATATTAAATTTAACAATTTAATAATTTACATAATCCACGTGATTTTCAATCATTTAGAGCAAATGTATTAGCTACTGTTGCAATACTTTTATTAGCGCGTAAATACGAATTATGCCAACGTATCATGCGCGTATTTTATATAGCACTGATTGTACCGAAAATCATACTTGCTCTTGGTAAGCTTAACACTGATTCGACTAATATTTCAGTAAACGTAACTACATCGTGGGAATGAAAACCCTCGCATTGCATTCGAAAAACTACACCATTTTGATAAATTGCCAACCAGGATCGCGATTTACACGAAACAAATTCATATTCAGCTCCTAGAACAAGCAATTTTTATAGTAGTTGATCAAGTGTCAGACCTGCTGACTTCCTCTTTATTCAGATTATAATTACGTACAAGACACACCGATAACCGCTACCTTCTGTCACGCCGATGACAATACTTACGTTCTCAAGCGCACTGACGCGTACTTTCCAAAGCATGCATTTATTATAAACACAATTTATATCAACAGTTTTCAAATGCATTACGTTTTTGCCTTGTGACTTGCAAAACACTACTTACCGGATTATTAATGCACAAAAAGACTTAGGATATCGTTGAGTAATTCAATTTTTGTATTTCGTGCGCTGGATAGCGAAAGCTCTACCTGTACTTTATTAAAGATTAGTGTAAAACTTATATAACACATGCAGTTATTCGAGACAACTCTCTCCAATATTTCAGGTTAACGTCGCGCCCGAGCGAATACCTCGAAGACTCGAGGAGAAAGAGGGTTGTATTAAGATGGGCGTTGTAACAAAAGATCGCTGTTACGACATTAGTCTTAGATCAAAACGATGCGAGAAGATTCGTTGATCGTAAGAAATAATGAAGTAATCTCTAGGGAACGTTAGCACAGAAAATGAGTGCATCAAAGGATTTTCGAAAGGAATAAACTTGAAATTAATTGACATCGTCGTTGTAATTTCTGAAGTCGTTGTAAAGCCGAACATCTCAACGTAAACATATTTTTGCCAATTCCATTCATTGAGGATATTAAGTTTCGGTTCCTTTGAATCATTCATGTGAACGAGCTACTCTACAAAAGGTATTCATGCGATTATAATACTAATGAATAAGTTAAATCAATCTACCCGAAAAAATAATTAGACATAAATTACTGTTTTCAATGTGATTCGCAGAAGGCAAATAAAGATTTCGTACGCTCTTCGTGGAAATTGATTATTCCAACAATTTTCATCTTTTCATACTTAGTTTATCGAAAGTTGAATACTAAAATAATGCAACGCTATAACATAGAAAGAAAGATATTCCACTTTTATATTTATCCTACACGTTTTCTTTCTCTCTCGATTTCTGTTCCCGTTCAAATACTTCTTTTTCTAAATCCTTATCTTTTCATTTCTTTCTTCTTCACTTCTTTTTCGAGTTATTCAGAAAACTCCGATCTTAAAATTCCATAACATTCTTTACTCTAGTCCTTCCTCTTTTATTTTTGTGCTTCCATCTGCGCTTTTTCTTTTTCTGTCTCAGTCTTTTGCTATCTTTCTCAGTTAAAATAAAAGCACGAGAAAAGAAATATTCGTCTCCTAATTTTCAGCCGAATAAGCGCCTCGGCCTGATTAAGCACTTATTCGAGATATATAGAAAAGGAGAAAGACGGAGAACAAAAGAGTGTGAGCGCGATGGGGTGGGAGTAAGAGAGAGGGATCTAGAGTCGGCTTTCTTTGCTGCTTCTTTGTGTGCACCTTTTCCTGGCTGTGCAAGGAAACGACGAGATTAATACAGGTGTGTGTGTGTGTGTGTGTGTGTGTGTGTGTGTGTGTGTGTGTGTGTGTGTGGAAGGAATAGGGAGACATCTTGTGCTCTTAAGACGGGCGCAGGAAGTCTTTTTCCGTTGTAGCAATGCTCGGCCCTGAACTTTAACCGTTAATGCCTATTCGAGATGCAAAGAATATAGAAAACTTTTCAACGGTCTTTTGACGGAAAATATTTTGTGAAAGTGAGATAGAAATGCGTGAAGTTTTCATCCCACAGAAATTAATGCTTTTCTAAATTACCACTTTCGAGTAAAGTATGGGCATGTTTATAGAAGTTTTATAGAGGCGAGATATTGCGATATAAATGACTTTAATAGTCAAAAAATTTCGAATCGCTTGTCGAAATAGTTAGAATAAAGTCTTATTCATCTATTCATTGTGTAGATATTATACGTGAAAATTGATTTTGTGGTAGAAAAGGAAATTATGAAACCATTTATTTTTAAGTATTGGATTTTATTATTATTATTATTATTATTATTATTATTATTATTATTATTATTATTATTATTATTATTATTATTATTATTATTATTATTACTAATAAACATATTTTTAATAATTGTACCGTTAAACCGTGTTTAATTTTCAAACACAAATGACGCAAATCTCATTAAACTAATTATTTCATTTATTAAAATACAGATAATAAGTTTACAGCAAAACGACAGTCCTAGTTTTTGATTCTATCAAGTTGTTTTTCAAGTAATGAACTTATAAATCGAGCATGCGATCTATTAGAGTATCACCTTTGGGATTTATTTGTTATTGACTTGATATGTTAATATCAAGTATAATGTTCACACATGCAAGAAAATAGAGCTAAAAATAATAGTAAGCAATTTACTGCTATAAATTCTCTACTAGAATTACCTATCTATTCTGATAACAATAATGCAGATTAATGAATTATTATTTCCAACGCTATTATCATTCATTTTCTATATTGAAGGTACCACTTGCTCGTAATATTTTGCAAATTGTTATTACTTACTCGTGAACCTTCAAAATATTTAGAATTTGTGATGTAACAAAATTATTTTTGAGTATATTAAGTATCGATATCGAGCATTTAAAGTAAACTCTAGTGCGATTCCCCAAACCCAAGCAAGAGGTGCGAGAAAAAGCACGGGATGATAGACGGGAAACAGGTTTTTACAGTGGGTGTCTAGGGGCCAACGGATTGTTAGCAATTACGCAACCTCCTAATGAAGGACGCGCGTACAACCGGTCCCACGCGCTTCCTCGAGATGGCGTTATCATTTCATTTTTTTCCTCGCTTCTCGCCTATATTGACAGAAGCGAAAGATTTTCTCTGCCTTTTTTACGTTGGCTAATTGTATTGAAGGAGACTTCAGGTTGACGGTACATTTTCCGACTTTTTATAGTCTTTCGTAAGATTTGTGCTTAAATTAAATCAGTCGATGAAAACTTTCAGTTGATGAAAAAAATTGATTTATCAATTATCTTTTCACGATTTCTTAATTGATGCACAAGAAATAAATTTTTGATTATTTTATTGAAAAGAGTCTCTATCCACGAATACATTGAAAATACAAGGAGGAAAGGTTATCCCCCAGATATTTCACATTTTCGAAAATTACTTAATACTTTAATTCTTATAAGATTTTCATCGTACGTATAAAATTAGTAAATAACTTATAGCATCCGAGAAGGTCGACATGTATTAAAGTGCACTTCTTAAATTCAAAAATACAACACATTGTGTACGTGGATATGCAAGGCACAATTATTCCGTTTTATACATGACATTATTAAAACTCCGAAGTAAATTTAATGATTATGGCTAAATGCGTTCTTCAGAAATAAATGATCTTACTGTTGTTTTTTGGTCAATTTTTAATGTAATAATCATTGTTCAGCAGAATAAAGGTAATAAAGGTTCTGTACAATAAAATGAGCGTTTCTTCGATAAGTCAATTGGATCAACCGAAAAAATGGTATCGATGTAAAGGTAATCTTCGTCAAGTATCGGCAATGATATCGAATGATTACAATTTGCTTACTCGAGTAATTAATTTCAAGGCACTCGGATAACCGCGTATAGCAAAGTTCAATAAATATTCATGATAAAATGGTGCCACAGAAAATATCGGGCACATCAACAATCGCACAGTAGCCAAAGTTCGCGCAATGGTTCAGGGCTCCCAAAAGAAGAAAGAAGCAATTTAAGCGAGAAAGGTTAACGAACATTTTATATTTTTCACCCACGCGCGTGTGCATGCAATTGTGCAAAAATTATGCGAGTTCGTGACTGGCGAAGACTGCGCGCATGCGAGCTTTCTGACAATGGATTTAAAAAGTCCTTTAATGGTTTTTAAAAAGTCCATAGAAACTTTCACTCTTCGGGAGCTAAGAGAACGTGGAAGGGAGTTTCGCGGATGAACAAGCGTCCCTGCTTCATGCTTGGAGAGTACATTACTTTTGTGGAGAATTTAATTAACTCGAAGAAAAAGCTTTCATTCTTGTTCATTTCCGCCGGAACACACGAACACGAGGGCTTTGCCGAATTAACGCAGGACTCGGGTTCATTTTCCTTTCCCGCTCAATAGGAATTAATATTTAAAGCGCCTTGCAGGTATTTATATTTCCAAAATACAAACGCGCTCTTTACGCTATGAGTGGCAAAAGTCTTATGCGACTGAGCTTTCACTGGACTTACAAACGTTTATGAGGTCATCGATTAAACGTCGTTTTTGCCACTAAATTGACGCTAAATCGAAACTCTGTCATTTAAAATGACGTGGTGCAAGAGGAAACCGGAAATTTGTTTTAATTATTTTGAATTTCAGTTAATTACCGTCATATTTGTCATTCAGCTGTAGTGCGCTATTACGCTAAATATTTCATTCGATTAAAGCATCCGAAAACGAGGAAATTCCCTCCTCGCAGTAATATCAAGTTCGTTCCCTCTTCAGTTTTTCAATTTAAAATAAATTTTAAGATTTCTCGCGTTTTTGATTTAGTGCACAAAGAACGGCAGCTTCGGTAAGGCCATTGCACAACATGTACCCACACTAAGAGGTTCGTGTGGGTATTACACGCGCGCACAAAGGATAAAGGCAATTTTATAAATGTCAGTTATTTCGTAACCCAAGACGAGTAGATTAACCCAAGGATAAATCAAATCGCTTGAAATTAAACAAGCCATTATTTTCCTTTTAACAGGTGAAAGTATTATCCGAAGCCTGGGCCATTGTGGCGAGTCAACAGAAATAGCGACTGCACCGATAACAATAAATCGAGCGCCAGCAGCGAACGGAAGAGTCGGTCCGATGAATTTCTCAGCGATCGCGCGTCAAAGTCGCTGCGACAGACTAACCTCCTTCACTCCCGCGCCTTTTTGCTTTTTGCCCCGACAGTCCCTCCTTCGGGAATCGAGACACTCTCTCTTGCGGCAAAAGTGTCAGGAAGAAGCAGAGCGACTCCTTTTTGTCGCCAGGGTGGAGAACTCGATCGCAGCCGGTATTTAGGCGAGCGTCCCACTTTCCTGGCGTTATGCTTACGCGAACGTCAAATACTGACAACGGGATGCCGAGGCGCTCTCCCACAATAGAGAGCCAAGAGAGTTGTGGGATCGGTTGGTTTTTCACCTTGAGAGAGGCTTATAGAGTCACGGGTTATTCAAAGGCTGGTGGCGAATCTAAGTTCGCGAAGACGAGTTTTCTGTTTTTTATTACGCGCACTAAAAGTATCTACCGTATTTTCGTTTTATTGCAAATGGCAGTCCTCTTCCGTTAATTTTCAAGTAGGTGTATATTTCTAATTTTTATATATCGAATAAGGTTAGGAAATGAATTTTTTCCCTAGTCTTTCTCGAAGGTTACTCATCCAAAACTGTATTCAAACTTTGATAACATTTTAAACGCTTTTAAAAATTCATAAATCTTCTTGACTAAACTGTATAATCTCTTGCACTGGGCAGCATTTTGAATGAAAAGTAAAGAATGTGTTAGCGTAATATCATATAAAAAGTATATATGAAAAAGGAATTTTCATTCAGCTGAAAGGTACATTTTTCAACAAAGATACCCGTAATAAGCAATTAGCGTACGTTAATGTTCTGATTAAGCAATGAAGAATAACTTTTAAGAATAACTATACTCTGGACATTATAGAATTATATGAAATTAAGTCGAATTTAGGTATATTATGTTATTACATAAGTACACGATGCGTTATATCGCATCTAGAAATACGTATAAACTTTACAGGCTAAAATACCGTTAATCATTATATTACGAAATTTCCAACGCTATTCCATAAAGAACGTAATTCGAAGACCAGTACATGATCTTAACGTCTGACTAATTTCAAATTAAAATTAATTGCATGTAATTGCAGGTGTGTCGCAGAAGCTCTAAAAGTCGAAAATAGGAAAAAGTAACAACCAAGTAACCGAATGTGCATTTTCATTTTTACAGTATATACCTATGAATCTACTGCTTGTGAAAGATGAATTTATGATTGATCGGCTTTTAGCTACAGTGAATACTTTACAAAGTTTAATCAAACATTGTCTTCTATAAGGGTGATATTTTCCTTCGAGCGAATGAGTAATGATTGGTAATAAATGTATGAATAGAAATGATTTTGACAGTAATTCAAAAAATATCAACTAAGATATAGCGTACACTTTTTGCAATTATTTATTGAAATAGTACTTATATAAAATGAACGGGGTACATTTCTCAGATTTTAATCTTTTGTCGGGAATTATGGAAGAAAACGCAATTCTTCGTTTTAATAGTTTGGTTATGATTATATTGATTTTTGGTAAAATATCATAAAATATTTTAGATTGAATAAGCTTAGATATAAAATGTACGTATTCGTATATAATTTCATTTAGTATCGTATCAATTTTGAAAATGTAAATTTTTCAGTTGATTAGAAGCCACATTAATACACCAAAAAGATATTTTTTACAAAGAGTTGAATAATTACTTTTACCAGAAACATTGATTAACCGAATCAACGGAATGTTGATTTGTTAATTTTTACTACAAGTTTCCTTGGAAATAGCGCGTCTCTACAACAAGAAGGAACTTAAAAATATTTGAATTCCGCGGATTTATTTGAAATTCCCATAAAGGCTGCTCTTTATAATATAACTGCGCGTTTTCAATAGGATTAAATATAAGAGGAAATAATTTGAAGTCACTTTTGGATGTATGCAGTTAAATCGGATACAATTCATCCACTTGAGCTATTTTGATTACCCAGTGCTCTCAATTTCTTCGATATTACCGGGTGATATTCGCGTATATCATTTGTATGTGTCTTTCGGAGGAAGACAGTCTCCACGACATCGCACTCAGGAGGAATCCTCCGAGCGGCGGATATTCCATCGGAGAGGATCACTCACTGGGTGCAAAAAAATGACAGCCCCCAAATTCGTGGGAGGATCCCACGAATCCCATAACCGACGAAGGGGAGACACGTCTAGTGGCAATGGTGGTGGAAATGCACGTCGAGGCATTAAAAAGGCCTTCCGCGGCACTCGAGGAAGGCCTTTTTTTCAAGCTGAGAGAGACGAAGTGTCACCGATCCGGAGAGAAGGATGTCGCGCGTCGTAGTGACGCGACACCTCCTGGAGGTACGACACGGCAATTTGTAGGAGGACAGACCGACTGCGGTCGGGAGGCCATAATTCGCCACGGGGGATATGGTGGAGTCGCGGATAAGGGGAGACAGAGGTAGAGAAAACCGGAGTTTACAGAGAGAGAGAGAGAGAGAGAGAGAGAGAGAGAGAGAGAGCGATGAATTGGAGCGAAATACGAGAGTTTTTCTCGTTGTCGTCGAGTGATCGGCGGACGGTAAACCAAGGATTCCGCCTTGTTTACTTTTCTTCATTCCTTTATTTGCTTTTTTAAACTACTTACATTTCGACTCGGACGGCGTACGAAGGAGATTCGTATGCGGAGCGGCGAATCAGCGACTTTCCTTTTTTCAGTGGCTGTCGTAACGATTAAACGTTTAACGTTGTCTTCTGGAGAAACTGCTGAATGTGCCAGGGATTCCAATGCGATTGACTGAAAAAATCTATGGAAAGTATTTGCTAGGAGGTACCCATGCTAACGCTAACCTCTTTCTCTTGAGCATCTTTTTTCGTCGCATTAATCGCCGCTTTACAATAAAATTCCAATACAATTCCAATACAAGTGCTCTCACGAACGCGGATCATTTATTAAAATTCAAATGGTTTGAGTCTCGTAACCCAATAAAGCATCGGCCCGCAAAATTGAAACGTTCTTCTTGAGAAAACGAAAAGCCCGAGTTCAGTCGCTCCAGAATCGCAAGAAGGCAAGACTTACGAGGAAGGATGTCCGACCCTCGAGACCGTTAGACGAACAACGCTCACCGACTAATACACATGCCAGCGGGTCGAGTCTCGCGCCTTATTCACGCGGGGATTCCGTGGCGGCGATCGGCGAGTAATTGACAGGACGGAGGCATCGGCATCGGTCAATACGTATTATTAAGTCATTACGCAGGGCGAGCTTCTCCGCTCGGATCCCATCAACGGGAAAATCGGCGCCACGAGCGTCATCGACGCAATTGCCTTGGCGTGTTCGAAATTATTAGCCGAGCGGGTATTGCGCGCCTGCAACCAACCTTTCAAGGGCAAAGCAGATGGAAATTCGAATGGATCGAGGGATAATCGTTTCGTTGGTCAGACTTTCTTGTTGTTGCTATTTATATCGGCTTAATTAGTTTTCGCTCTTTCTCGCTCTTTCTCGCTCTTCCCGTGAAGAAGTGAATGTTGTCGTTGGGCGATGACCCGAACAATGGACAGTTACAACTGACAAAGTATGCAGTCTGTTTTTATAATATACAATCACGCTGACGCATAATTCTTATGTAAATTTAACAGTTACAGTGTGCATGTAAAAAATCAATGCACCAAAACGTTATTTCCTTTTACCGAACCGTTTTTCATTCAAGTGAACTGTAATTAAGGGGAGGGATAGTGATCAATCATCCGACCGGCTCTTCTATACTAAAAAATATGAACCGCTTAAAAATTCCGAAACAGGGTAACGAACTCGCAAGGACACAACCGCGTGGAAACGTCTAAGGACGGATGCTAGGCTTAAAAAGCCCCGATCGAATATCCGCCAAACATCCGTACATTTATTTTATAATATTTCACCCAATAGTGGTAGTTACTTTATCCTTTGCACACACGTTTGAACGACTACTTAATAAATATTAATCACTGAACAAAGTAATGCAATTGCTTTAGCGGATTAATTACGTATAAGTTGCACGAATGCACGAGTGGCAATTCGAATATAATTTGAATGATTAATTATTGTGAAATTAAGCCATCTACCTTTTGTCGAAAGAATTATAAAAATGCTTGAAAATTTGAAATTATTGCGAGTAAGCTCTAACGAATATTTGGAGCAGTACTTCGGATAATTTATGATAAATTATTTTTTACGAACGAACGGTGGTATTAGTCGCCATACTCTCATCTTTTCCCAACTGGTTAGAAATAATTGCATAACTCAAAAGAAATTCATTAATTACGGAAATAATATCCTTTGATGATACTTGCTCAGGATATTACCGTAAACTTTTACAATTATTCTAATAATTTAAAATAATTATAGCTTAAATCGCATAAAATAATCCATAATTATTGAAAGATCTTCGTAAATTAAAAGGCTGTTGTAGCTCGGTGATATCGAAATGGGCAAGATAGGAACAATTTCACAATTAAAATAACTGAATAACTATTTAAGTGTTCGTCTTTAAAGAGGTAGTAACAGTATCTGTACGATTAATATGAATAAGAAGCTTTTACTGGTAAGTCATAAAAGATTCTAATTTCGAATAGTCCTTGCAAGAGGCGCAAAATTTTATTCATTTGCGTCAATTAGCTCACTCGGCGATATTTAAAGGCACTAATCGGTTTTAAAGTAATTCAAGTCCTTATAGCACGAATATGAGCGTCTCTACATTCATCTGTTTATATAGGGTTATGGATTACACCTTGAGTATGCGCAATAAAGTTAGGTGATTTAATAAAAAATATTTCTTATTGGTGGATGTTTTCTTGTGAGTTCTTACAAGCCCTTGAATTAAATATTACAATTGGTAGTGCTTGACAATATTTGATTCTTTTGTAATTGGGTTCAGCGTTTTTCATCGGCACTTTTTAAAAACCTGTTTGTTTTCGTGAAAAAGGAATTTCACGAAACAGTTAAAATTATTTTTAAGCACTTTTAAAAATCAACGTCTCATTGATTTTCATGTGACGTTGCTTTATTATTATATGTAAAAAATTAATAAATACATCCATGCATTCGAAAATGCATTGATATACGAATAGCAAATTCATACACGAGGAAAGACTTGGCGCCGGTTAATGGTTTATTTTCCATTTAAAACACATAATATCACGCGTTATTAGAATTTTAACTCTACGACTGTTGCCATAATAAATAAAATGCAAATATTAAGTTGAATTTTAATCCGCCATATTTGATACGAAACGAGTAACCCGAAAATGCTTGTAATCCTATTAAATTTGACTGAGATACGTTGATAATATTACTGTAGCTTGTCAAAGAAAAATCAAGTCTGCTGCAAGAATATTCATGCCATATTTCTGAAGGGATTACGAAAGTGATTTACATTCAGATTTATCGATATAATTATATAAAAGCGAGCATTCACTTAGAATAAATGCAAAATATTTGGCGTTGAGAGAAATATTAAGAGATAAACTCAAACGTAAAGTCAAATCATACAAGTTCCGAGAGTTGTACCGAATCTTTCTGCTAATTTTAATGAGAATTTAAATCATCGTTTTCTCTTACCCTTTATTTATAATGTTAAAATTCCTTTTATGTACTATAACCCTTCATAACCTTTATTTACCTTGTGTTCTCCTTAGGCCTTCATGTGTACATTTAATTTGTAGGCAAATGTAAAAAAAAAGCCAACACAAGCGAAATCTATTTCTAGATAAAGATATGTTATTATAGTTCTACATACATACATGACTTTCATTAAAAAGCAACATTTTATAATAAAAAAGTTCCTTCCACTACAATCTAAAATCTGTAAAATTAATGCTCAAGGACAAATACCACGGAATACAGTTTTTAGAGCTCAGCGGGACCCTTTAAGTTGACAATTAGCCAAGACCGTAAGAGAAAATCACGAATTAATGATAGATAGATTAACTTTACTAATTAATAATAGACGAATAATTTTAATGGGATTTTCGGAGTAACGGTTCTTCCGCTCAAAGACTAAAGCCCTTTCGAACCGAATCCATTATTTATTCGCGAATAGGACCTTTCTCAAAATCAGAATCTACCTCGACCCTAACAACATTTCATTTGCCGCAAATTCGTAAAGTGAAAAATCAAGCACCGAGGACAATTGGCCTCCAAAGGAAAAAGTTCAAATTTCTCCGTAAGAACAAATCTCCTTAAGCGTCTTACCTAAGATTATTGCCACTGAACGTCGCTGACACTCTCCCGTTGCGTTGGCGGAAGCTGTAGGGAGGGGGAGGAGTATCGCAATGAGGCGTACGCCAGGCACGCGGGCGCACACAAGGAGCAGACGAACCCACAAGGCGACGTGGGAAACCACCGCGGGGAGTACAGTAGCTTTTGTAGCGAGGAGTTTTCCGCCGACGGGTTATTGTCGCGCCGCTCACGCGCCTCTAAGTAGTTTAGCGTCAGACGCATGCGTTCACCACATTAAAATTGCCAAGCGCTCCTTAAGCTTCGTTACCCTCCGCAAGTTCACCCGTAACTTATACCGCGCGAATCAATCACGGCTCGCACGCTAATGTCGGATCGTTTTTTTTCACGCAGACCGCAGGAGTGACGCTCATTTTTCAGCGATAAGACGCGCGATTTTCAATAAAGGAGCCTGTTACTTTCGATAACTGTTGGTATCGAGGAGTTCACACATCGGCTGAGCTTACGGTCGTATATTTCAGACCTCGAGGCTTTGCTATAGCAGAATTTCCTTTTCAGGTGAAAAATGATCCTTGTAAGAGAAAACCTTCTTCTTTTAAAAACAAGAACGATACATTTTTCGATTTTTATATAAGAGCGCATTTAATTGTTAAGTAGTTAAGGATATCAGCACATGATCGAGCAGTTAATTACGATGGTACATCATTCGGAATGCAAATTTCATGCACGTGGTGATGGACGATGTACGCACGTAATTACCATGCATAAATATTTACTATGCAACAATAAACAGCATTAGCATAATTTAAGCTGTGTGAATACTTTACGTATATTACAGCATAAAAAGAGTAATCATTATAAGTGTAGACATTTAATGAAATAGTGTTTTATTGAATAGAAATTCAGCAATTGCTAAATTTGTGTTAAACAAGAAAGACGGTATATCTTGAAGATTATCGTGTTTACATAGATTCAGCGCTTTTACAGTTGCACATATAAGTGACTAAATAGATTTTGTTATGTTTCAGAGACTCATAAATCAAGTGTGAATGCAATGAAATTGTATCGTATAGTATTGTATGTTATATTTAAGATGGTATGAGCATTGAACTATTTTAAATATAAAATAAATGTTTGGTAATTAAGCTTTGCTGTTTGAAATTTAAAGAATTTCACAAGTTCTCTTGTAATTTCGTTCCAAAGTTAAAACACTGTGTTCGATCAGACTTAACGCGGGTACTTATAGTACAGTTAAAAGTAACATTATGTAAACGTTATTTTATTAATAATCCAAAGTAAGTAAATAAATGTGCATTTAATCAATTGACTCTATGTCACAAATGAATGAAAGTTCTCGATACCGAAAGCATTGACATAAAAATCCTTGGTGTTTAAAATGAAGGATTTTTTAATAATGGGAACAACTTTAATGACGAGAATAAGCTCTGATGGTTGAATAAAATTAAAAATAAGTTACGAAAGATTATTAACATAAATTAAATATTTTACTTTTCAGGTGGTACATAAGCAATTATTATCCAAACCGCTTCGTTTACACGAAGAGAATTAATTTATATAAATTATGAGAAAAAAGTTCGAGATGAATCGCTTAAACTTTTACTATTAATCACGATAATGCCCCATGGTTTAAGATGTAATGTAAAATATTTTTGAAAAAATATTGCATTATGTAATACATTATGTTAATTCGCCCATTTCTGATTGCTGAAAAGGGAACTAAAGTGTTTGATCTAATGAATTTGAATTTTAAATATAAATATCATTCTTGAAAGCAAATCGTCCTCAGACGATATTACTGAAAAGATTAGCAAAATACGAATATTGAAGATAAAATCTTTGTGCCCTTTCTGCTAAAATCGAGTTCGAAATTAGGTTAATTGAAAGATCTTTCTTCGCTATATAAGAGATTACACTGGAAACTTTTGAAATATATTATTCCCGTAATTTCGGATGCCATTTTCCATTTTAATCATACAACTTTAATGGTTATTATCTCCCTACTGCTTGTTTAAAATATGACTGAGATTTATGACTTAAATGACAAAAAATAATTTCAAGATGAATCGAAACTAAAGAAGTAATTAATTAATCGCGATATTATAATATTCGCAGTATATAAGGAATTCTTCTTTATTTTTATAGACGAATCAGATTGAAGATTTCAAATATTCAATGCTCATGCAAAACTTAAAAGATGGCTTCCTTCCTCAAAAAGTGGACGAATGTTCCACTTTACTAACCACGATACGTTTGAGCCAAATAAAATAAAAAGTCAAGAGCATAAAAAGCTTATCGCGCATAATAAAACGCTTACTAAACATAAGAACGCGTAGAGGACTCAGAGGATAATGAAAGTATGAGAGAAAGAGTCGTCCGCCTGTAGCCGCTATCTGTGTAAAATCATTATAAATCGCGCGAGTAAGTGGCGAACGATTGTTGAAAAAATTGCATCACTTTCCACTCATAAAGAGCAAGGAAATCAGTACGATACCTATGCGCCGTTGTCGCGGATCGCTATAAGCTCCTCGATCCTCGGGTCGTTGGAGGTCTTCATTATCGGGACCAACCGTTAAATATCTGGAGGTGGTGCACTAAGTCGCATATCGGTAACGGTTAACCGGAAACGCGGCGCCCTGTTTCGATTTGAATTAACTTTCTGACTTCATTCTCCACTCGCTCGGCTGCTTGAAAGCGCGTTCGTGCGCGAGTTGGACGAGCGGCCAATTGATTAAGTCTTAAGTCTGAAGGTTACGGGTGGAACGGACTTTTCTTACCGCGGGAAGGAAAAGGGAGGTATTCCCGATGGATGATTAAAAGTTTCGTTAGCTTGGGTTTATTCTTGGAATTTGATAACACATATTTCGAAGATCGCTACAGTGGATTCACGCGTCGAGGGTGACTTTTGTCCAAAGTCCAAGTCCAATATTTTTTTTAAGAATCCGATGTAGTATGTATTATAAATATTATCGGAGAAATCTTGGATTATACAGTTCTGTCTTGAGCGATGATTTTTTCTAAAAACTTACACTGATTAAACAAAGACAAAGAATCGAAATGTAAAAAAATTTATCTTATGCTTTGCAAATAAAAGCCCTTCCTCTCAATTTACTGGCAAGTTTTTAAATGCTACTTCTTAAATAACGATATCATAATTTCTATTTCGTACGTTAGAAAGGATGCCGCTGCACCGATGATTCCAGTTGAACTATCGTATGGGCTTTGAACGGTATTAACGATTTATCCCATTCACCACTGTAGTCCGTATAAAATCACATTTACGTGAGTAAGCGACGGAGGTTTCACGAGAATAAACTTAGTAAAGAGGTAGATCCGAGGTATGACTCGAAAGCACGCAAGCAATTAAATCGGGATCGGTGAAGTCACTCTTGGAATACCAGTCAAATAGACGGATCTCCGAAACAGTAGAATACATTGTCTTTCATCGCCTGAGCACTGATCCTTGGGGCGAGCATAAAATTATACATATTAGGACATGATTTAAGCAGAAGAGAACGAAAAGAGGTAAAAGTACCTATTGTACGTCCCTGTGCCGTCAACTGCAGCAAAACAATGAATTTCAGTTGGCTCCGATGAAAAGAGCATTATTGGATCTGCCACGAGTTTTCGAACGATTCGAACCACGACGGCGGCGTAGGATATAGTTTTCGGATCACGCATTCCACTGCGCGATAGTATGAATAACGTCGAGTCCGAATATACAATAAAGTATAAGACACAACATCGGTGAAATCAGAAGATAGGGAATAAAATTTTTGGAATTTAATCGGTGGTTTAAATTCGACCGGAAATTCTAGTGCAGATCCTTGACCTGCATAATGGATCATCGACCACGAAGTTGAGGGATCGCTCGGTTAAACGCGCCTTGTCAAGAAGAGCAAGATCTATTTTCCTATTGCGAGCGCGAGTGTTACGTGCACTTAAGTCGGGTGTTACCGAACACGCGCCACGTGACAGAGCGAGTGAAAGGGGTGAGGGAGAGAAAGCAATGGGCAACGAACGCGAATACATCCCAATAATGAAACTACTTTTCATAAGAATTTAGATTTCCAGAACAATTTAGCGTGAATTGTGACTGTAATTGGAATGAATTCTTGCGCACTGCAATTATACTCTTAGTGAAGGGTGAAAAAAACTACTGGAAATAAACAATTATTCTAGCAGAAAATCAGTTGACTGACGGAAATTACACATTAGGACGTTCAGAACTTGCACCAAAGATAGCGAGGTTATTATATACTTATTCGAAGAGAAGGAAACTGTTACAAAATTTTAACTGAAATATAATTTATTCGGCTTATGAAAGATAAACAATGAAAGAATTACGTAAAATTCAAATTGTAATTTAGATATAATTGGACGTAACATTTTCATCGGTGCTTATATTTGATAATTTGTGATTGTAATAAAGTAAAGTAAAAATTATGCATTTAACAATTGATATAAAAATATTTAACTCGCTTAAACATTTATTAATTTATTAATACAAAAATATCGTGTGCATTTTATTAGTCACGTTACAATAATTAAGAGTAATGTAATGTTTTAAAATAATGTGTGTTTCTTATCAAAGCAACTATTTTCAAATTAATTCGTAAAAGTGAATATTATTTCCATTATGAAATTGCGAGTTGTTCTAAATAACTTAAATAACTTTGCCTAATAATTTCTTATCGTATATCCGGTTAACTTACTCACGCTAATAAAATGAATATTTACTTACAATATTATTGAAAATAATGTACGAATAATAATATTCATATGAATGAGTAATAATTGGACGTTGAAATATTTAAAAACCTTGAGTAACAAATTTTTGTTGGTAGAATAGGTGACAGTGGATCATCATGTTAACCGCGTTAACGATTGAGCGCGAGCATTTAAATAACAAATATACTTAAAAGCAAAGTATAGAAAACGATAGAGACATGATCGTTTGTGAGGCATTTCTGCCACTACCAAATAGTATACCGAATAGTAGCCCGTATTATTAAGGAAGAGGAATACTATAACGAGGGGCAAAGACCTTAAAAATCGTGAAAAAAGCCAACGGAGTGAGAGAGAGAGATAGAGAGAGAGAGAGAGAGAGACAGAGAGAGAAGATGAAGCAGTGGCAGCAGCGAATAATGAACAAGAATTTAACTGCGCTTATACATTGTTAAACGCCGATGCGCCATTCTCATAGGACTTTCCCGCGCCTTCCGTTCACTCGCGTTGCCTCTAACACAACGCACGCCTGCCTTACGCGGAGATGAACGCTGTCCATTTTTTTATATTCTTCGTCTTTTTCCATTTTTTTATACGAGATACTAGACTCGAATGCCTCGTCGTGTACGATCACAAGCTCCGCGTGTACACGACCGTTAGGTGGTGTGTATAATCCGTTGACGTTCCTACAAACGAATATCTCCCGTCTTCCTTTACTTAGAACGTTCTTTATACCGTTGAGTTTATTGAACAAGAAAAGCTATAAGTTGACTTTTTGTTAGCCATGGTAAATACGTGCAGCTGAAATGTTGATAATTCACGAAATCTGTTTCCATCTCTCCTTTTTACGGTTTAGAGCGATTGTCTAGATTTAGAGATTGAAAGCCTGTCAATGGACTGATGAATATCGGCTGATTATATCGGTTTCTATCGTTAAAAGAATTGCTTTACGAGGTACGTTAATTAAAAACATTATGAGATTTAAATTTAGGTTTAGGTTTCAAGGTTTGCAAGGGCAAATTTGTTTCCGCGATTAAAATAATGTTGATATATCGTATTATTGTAATACTTTTTTATCAAGAAGTACAAAGATATCAAATTACAGATGTACGATTGGCTCGAAACTATCGAATATTAAAATAAAATTTATCACGCAAAAGAGTAGCGTGAATTATTTGAATTCAAATTAAACGTAACTAGGATAGTCCGGATAAAAGAATTTCCGTCTGCATAAACATTTTATAATATTCAAAAGTGATAATTAAAAGTTGTGTGAAAAGAAAAGAATGTCGTCCTCGAATTAACCAACAATAAGAGAATATCCTGAGTCAACGTTCGCTGCTGCACACCTTTCAAATCTTGATGGTGTCGACGACAAAGTATGCATGTTGAATGCCTGAATGCGCTCCGCTGTACCTTAACTATGTATTCTTTTCTTTCATCTTCTTCCTCTTTCTCTCTCTCCCCCTCAGTCTTTCTCTTTCCGATTATCTGCCTGTTCATCTGTGTATCTCTCTCTCTCTCTCTCTCTCTATCTCTCTCTCTCCGGTGATTCGTAGACGAAGGCCATATATTTAATACAACTGCGTCTGTCACGTTTAAAATAACTGCGTGCACGCTTTGGATACGGTAATATCGCTAACGGCAGTACGTGTACTCTACTTTTTCCACTTCTCTCGATGCGCTGACGAATCACGGTATGTGTCGTCGACTCGATTATTTAAGGGCTACAGTTGCTAACGATTAAAGAGTTAACGATTTTAAGGTATAGGCATTCAACAGCCTCGGAGATCGAGAAAAAGTTATACTAAGCGTATTACTCGTACTCGTTAGAGTACTTTACTTAATTCTAGGATGCTGTACAAGGTATATTGCGATAAAATTCTATGGATTTCAGAACAGCGTTTGATGGGAATGATGATGAAGAAATGAAGGAATTAGATAATTGCAACGCTCTAAGTCTTTTGGTTACTCGTAGGTTTGTACTTTTTCCAATCTTATTACATTTGATTCGAAGGATTTTTAAAATGGAGATTTAAATAATGAATAAAATGGCAGTTGGCATATTTTATGGTTAAGTTGAATTTTTATGATTCAGCAATCTTTTATAATAATTATTATGTTTAGCTATACTATATAAAATTCGTTATTAATATGTATTAATTCATGTAACAATTAATTAAAGTACCCTAGATTATTTATTATACCTTAAAATTAAATATTAAATATTTTATCAGAGTTTTACGTGCATTTCCAAGCTTCGCGACTGCTACAATTATTGTTACAATTACGTACTCCGTTAAGTATAGCTCGATTTATTATGATTTTTGGAAATTGTGTGGAATTTTAACACTCGTTTAAATGAAATACTGTCAATTAACTTCGGTTAATTAATTGAAAATTGTATTCGTAAAAATTCGATTAACCTTGTTATCGATTTTCGAAAATTTGCAGGAAAATAGTTTTCCAGAAAGTTACATTCCTAGAAATGGAAATATTACTTATAAATTACGCTTTACCCAATTTGAGCTCAAAATATAGGTTTTCTACAATTTTCGAAGCGAAATGAACTTGGAAATTCAAATCAACCATCAAACAGCAATGAGCGCGATAAATTTTATTTTACATTGGTTGGAACAGGTACATTTACATTGCAGTTTACATTGTTGAATTTCGCGTATTAAGCATTGAAAAGCATCACTAGCTCTGACAATAACCGTTCGTTAACGCTGCCGTTTTTTAATACAAAGAAGGGCAACGTGAACTTTCTTACACGGAACATTTACAATGCAGTACTCCCTATACAATGTATTTATCCGCTCTTTTCATTCAACAATACCATTTCTATTCATTTTCATAATACAACGCGTCGCTCTCCATCTGGCCTTTATCATACAAAATCAACAGCTTCTGAGAATACGAAACAAAGTACTCCCACACTATCCGTCCAGAAAATCCGAAGGACATGTGGGTCAAAAAGAATCGCGAGCGAAAACGAATGCGAAAATTCCCGATTAACTTGCGCACGGCGACATCTTTAACTGCAAGATCAAAAGTCCCGAGAAAAGAGGCTTTACGAAAGTATACTCTGTTGCGAGGGCGCATATCTTGCCGACCGTTATGCTTATTATTTATTTATGAGGGCCAGAGTCTCGTGGGATAAGGTATATCGGGAATCCCGGCATCCCACTCGCGCAGCGATATGAATTTTTCCGCGTTCGCAGAAAGTCGGTGCACATGTCCACGACGGAGGAACGACACCCGAAGCCGGATGTTCCGCTCGGTGGGTTGTGTGCGCTTATCGCGAAGCCACGCCAATCCGGGGCTTCTTATCAAGGATCGTATAAATCGGGCCGCCGCATGTAACGCGGAGCGCAAGCGAGTCAGAAATGATCCCACGGGATCATACCTCGGCGATACTGCACCATCCGTTTGTCGGATAAATAAACACGTTATTGCATGCACGTGCAGGCATACCGCATTCATCTTTTGAGCTTAGCGCTCTATTTCGTATTTGGATTTGACGCAAACTTGCGCCAACTCCAACTCCTCTCTCCGCGTTCAAGTGCCTTTCTGAGCTGGACATACGAAAATTAATATTTCTATTGATTAAGATATTATCGCGTTATTTATGTAAACGGCATGGATTACAGGCTGTAGATAATGTTTAGAGTTCCTTGCTTCTGTCCGTTCTATTTTGTAGTGAAAAGCCGACTCGGTTGAGGGTTCGCGAATGGAATTCAATGAAGTCCCAACTCGGTGATTAGATGATTACCGTGAGATTAGTCGTAAAGCGTAATGTCTAATTATCCAACTGTCTCTTTATCACTGTCATTGTCGATATTTCATTATCCTAATGTCCCTTTCGAAATTCCGATAGACCTACTCTTGTTCTGGACTTCCATTTGTTAAGTGCAGACTATAAACTAATTGTGAGACTTGAGAAAGGATAGCACGTAAGCATTGCAAATAGACCTCTACATAATTGCTTTAGAGTTCATTCGATGGTAATTTTCTAGCAAAAAACATCGTCTTCTGCAATTCTCGAAGGTAAACTTTCGTGTCATAGTACCTCATAATGTAAGCTTCATTGTTTTGCGCATCTCTGAATTTCTCAAGCTGTAAAGTCAGTTGTAAATTGAGTTGCAAGAAAGTTAGGAAATTTTTATTAAAGCCCATGGTTGCTTACGGTGCAAACTTATATCCCACTCGCTACATGTTAGTTTACAGATAAGAGCATTTTTCGCATTTTTCGGCATTACCAGACGACTTTCAGATAAACTCAGCATTTGGCGGTAATTTATCATCCGGCTTCACTCCGCACGAATTTCAGCTTCATAAGCAGCAAAGTTATTTGACTCTTGTGATCCGAAGAGAAAAAAAACGTAGCTCTGCTTTTTATGAAATTTATACGGATCTCCGATCGGTCCTCGATTTTTATGAATCGTAAGAGGAACAACGGCTTTCTATCTCAATTGCGAGTCTGTTGCTTTTCGAATTTCGCATTGCTTTTCATATTTGTAAATACCCACCACGTTTATATTTTGCTTACCGTCCTTTCAAATACGTAACAATGCACAACAAAACAAGCACGAGAAAAATACATTTATTTAGATGATGCAACTTCTTGCTGTAATGACAATAATGTTTGTGGTGCGTTATTTTTATCGAATAACAGAAAAACGCAGAAAGTCGTTAGTATCGCTCGTACTGAAGTAACTAGAGCGAGAGAGCTTAAATTATTGAAACGAGACGATACACGAAGTTCTTCCGAATTAATAAATCAGACTTACAAATCGTAATTTATGAAATAATGAGAATTACTATTTTTAGTTCTCGAAACGCTAATGAAAAGATTTTACGCTTAAAGGTGGCCTTATGCAAAATATATTCTTACAATACCACGAGCAATGCTTTTACATTTTTTGCAATTTGAAAAATTTTTTCACTTACTTTAACCAGTACTAAATGATTTATTACTCGGTCAACGAACTTTTTCACCATTCGTTTCTCCTACAAGACGAAAGCCATCAAGAAGCTTAAAATGTTTTTAACGCAAGCGTTTAAAATGTCTTCGCTATGCTGTAACGGAGACCTGCTACAAGAAATGCATTCCTTTTTACAAGCAGTCAATAACTCCTTGCTACCACGTGCAGAAAGCTCACAATGAAATAATGCGGCACGAACAAGCGGTAAAATGAGCGAACAATCCAACGGATTTCAATTTGCAAAATGTCTTTCTACGGGACGCATCTTCGGTGACAATCTGCGAGTAACGTAATTCCAAGTGAGCACCGTTGGATATTATTAACAATTACAATAGGGAACTGGTCAACCTTTTGCCCTCCTTGGTCCCAATGAAACGATATACAAGTGGTAAGTCATCGATTGTTTAAGCGAGTCGCGCATCTCTACACGCGTACACATTCAGTTTAGCGAATGAAAGAGCCAGACGCGAGTTCAGGTCGAGACGTACACGTAGGTGGACACAATTGTATATCATTATAAAACGAATAACTTTGTAGACGTTTGAATAAACAGTAAGGAATTGAACTTTGTCTTTCCGACGAAAAATCGAAGACATCACGGGTAATTCAACGACTTTACCATCCTCTACTCCTTGCCTGGCGTCAACCTTATCAATAATCGGAACACTGCGATCGCCTCAAATGAGTTAGAAGCAGCTAAAGCCAGCAATTTTTTTCACTTTAAACCAATGCAATTAAATTTCTCATCTGCATAAATAATCGAAGCTTTGAGCAATTCCACGGTTAATACTATATTCCTAAGAAATAAATCTTCTACTTTTTGTCTAGTACCAGAAAGATTGCATTTGAATTGCTAACGCTTCTTCGTAAATCCATTATTCAAAATATTAAATAACTGTATTGCAAAAATTTCGCTTGAAATGCGTGACTTAGAGCTCCCAAAGAAATCTCGTTGATTTGCTTCAGCGTCTTCCGAATCGCTCAGGTTCTTCCACATTTTTCAGGTTGTCCAAGTGTCACAGGATGCGAGTAAAAAAGGATCGATAGACCGAGAAAATAATTTTCAAAATATCTTCCCAGTGCACTTGGAGAATGCGAGTTCCCAACTCGTGCAAGCCAACATTTCTAGCGAGCGTTTGAAATTTACTCTATGCAATTGTACGAGCAGTCCGATCTTAGGTGACTCTCTCGAATGTGACACAAATACAAATACAGATATAAATGCGCTGGAGCCTCGCACAAGAGCGGATAAGTTATAATGCAGTGCGAGCGTCAAATGTTAGCTCTCTCCATGCCTGCATATACACAAAGGAGAGTATAGAAGAAGCGAGGCTGCTCGTCGAACGGTGCTTTGAAATGAGTTAGCAAGAGAGGAGAGAGAGAGAGAGAGAGAGAGAGAAGAGGAGAATGGGATAGCAGACACGCGGGCGCTCGGATCTTGCGGCTACAGAGCGAGATATGGAAGGGACCACCGAGCTTGGGGACGGATGCACCGTGCGACAAGTAGACACGAGGACGAGTGCGCATACAGAGGCCAGCAAGTATATCGTCTCTCATATATACGCACACGCATAAACACACGCGCGCGCGCGCGTATGCGGGTGTGCACGTATCGCATGTGAGTACGTGCGCGCGTGTGTGCACACGTAGCGAGCGCAACTGGAAGGGGAATAGCGTTCATGAAAGGCTAATGAAGACGTGTCGCTGATCCCCGTTCCTGGAATCCCCTTCTCATCCCTCGCCACTTGGCTCCATCCACCTCGTTCTGTCTTTCGAGGTGGTTTGTATGCCATGCGCTCTTCTGATCTCGGTACTTACTTCATGTCCGTTTCGATAGCTTAAACGTGGACTTAATTATCCGAGTATCATATTGCGGAATGATAAAAAGGAGATTGCGTAACGCGTTTTACCTGACTTCTTAACACTCTTTTATCAAGATCAGTTCTAAAACTCTTTCATTTATATTATTATATTACAGGTATTTATCTATTAAATATTTTTTCTCGTATATATATTATTTATTTTCTCTTGTGGCTGCTACATTTATCAGTCTCGGTTAAATCTCAGCGTACTGCGGCTTACTTAAAAGTATTTTTTCTAATTGCGACACATTAGGACGTATCTTTGATCGATACTCGAAAACCTGCATTTTTATTGGACAATGCTTAATTCGATTAATTAAACGACTCCGATGGAAATGCCTCCCTGTAGAAAGTTGACAAGTCGTAAAATATCGAACATTTGTGTAATCTGCGCACTAATAATCTAACTGCAATTTATACCTTCTGGATATTCATCGTATTTTCTTAAAAATCGCCGTTAAAAATTCAGCATAATAATAATAAGTTGACGGATCCTCGCTTTACAATGAATTAATCTGGGAATAACATCCCGGAAATTAAACAATAAGTTTTCAATTTCCAAAAATGCCTACTAATCGTTAAACGTATTTCATAGCAACGTTATCTTAGATGTAATTCTTGATGTGCGAATTATAATTGGAGTAAAAGTTTATCAGCGATTGAACTTTTAATAAAACTGGCACCATTTCTAGTGTCAATCGATTAAAAGCATACTACGTAATTTACAAAAGGTAAGTAAATGGTTTGTAACTAATGCGCCCAATACGAGCAAGTCCTAAGACTTTGAAAAAATGATATATTTTGATTTCTTGCAGTTTTAAAATATTACTTTATAAAGAGCAAAATCACAACATTTACAAAAACCAAGCTTAATAAACATTGCGAAACGGAAAAGAGGAGCGGACTTTCGATTAAATTACTTACATTTCAGTATTTCAGTTGTTTCCATTACGTACGAATGAACGAAAGTTATGTCAAAGATTTCAAGACCTTTCCACATTACTATTTCAGCTCTGATCTATTCTATGAAAATCAGATTAAATTTTCACGCGATGTTAAAGCATTTGTAAAACTTTGAAATGAAAATGAATTTAAAAGAAAAGGACGAATAATAATCTGTAATATCCAAGGCAAATACAACAAACGATAAAATAGTTTGGCGTTGATGAAGCAATAAGTTTCCAGGAACATAGTAATAATTTTAAAAGTTAGGTTGACTTACCAGTGGCCGAGCTATTGCTTTATTTGAGAATTCACAGTCAGAAAGGGCGTTCAACTTACCTGAAACGAAATGAAGAAAGTTTGATATTGAAGTGTATATACATAATTATATACAAAATAATTTTTTAAATTTACACATTTAGGCAGCGTTTGAAGTAATAAAAGCGTGATTTAGAAATGTACAGCTTCACGGTTGACTATGCGCAAGTTATTTACTTTAGATTGAATTAAAACAGATGCTCATCGGTACGTTTATGCGTAGATTTGTAATTCTCTAGTTCAAAAATTTTTCGCCGACAACAATAGTCAATATCCCATTGTGATTCGAGTTCCTGTTAAAATCCCAATGCTTGATCCGGTCGTAGTAATAAAACTTTTGTCAGTCGTATAATACCAATTGATGATGGAAACTGATGCCTCCATGTGCCACATTAACCGTCGACCAATTAAACGATCTAATAAAAAGTATCTGACATAATCGAAATAGTAGGCAAACGGATACCGAGTAAGAGAGAAAGAGAGTGTGACCGATAAGTGAGAAATTGTAATACGAACGTTACAATAAGAAAAAAGATAAAGAGAAGCTAAGTGCGCTAAAAAAGCAAAGCAGATTGACCGCTTCGACCGAGAATTGTTTGTGAGTGGAATGACGAGGTGGAAGGGGTTTGTAAGAATTTGTTAATGACGCTTATACTGCGTCGATGTAGCCTCCGTACAAAAGAAGCTCAATGTAGCATACGCACGTATACGTACACTCACATATCGAAAGTGGCAATCTTATGCATTTTAATTTTCGATACGAAGGGCTTTGCAAGGACAAAAAAGAAGATTCAATTTTTGCGAAGACTCACGACAACCTAATTACACGCCTAGCGCGTAATACTTTTTATGACGTCACGCCGTACTCTCTCGTTAAGGTGAACAATATACTCTCCGCAAGATCTGCGCCTCCCTTATGCGCATGCATACGTGCACGTGCGTGCATGTGTGTGCGTCGAAGCATTCCGTGCTTCTATGTGGGAGCTTCTATGAGAGATCAGCCATTCGACGGGGTATTAAAAACTTTCGCGCCTGTTCACGGCAGCGCAGCGACCGTTTTTAGCAAAAGTTTTCGAACTTATAACTGATACGAAGGAAGACGACGTGATATCGAAGTCAGTGCCAAAGTTTTCTGCATCACTAGGGAATTGAACGTCTTTTTAAAA
The DNA here is from genome assembly GCA_018907045.1 of Wiebesia pumilae. Taxonomy (NCBI): domain Eukaryota; kingdom Metazoa; phylum Arthropoda; class Insecta; order Hymenoptera; family Agaonidae; genus Wiebesia; species Wiebesia pumilae. The sequence continues at coordinate 3,887,371 of JACCHZ010000077.1, forward strand.
TTACGCAGTCCAGTTACTTTATGACGTCCGAGCGGCATTTTTACTTGTTATAGGTCATTAATTTTCCCACAGTTTCTAACGGCAGCTCTTGGAGACTTTGTTGCGAAAACCTAAAGGTAAGACACGTATATTTTTGCTGTAGAGGTAAAGCGCGCAAGATAAATCTGTTATAGACCGTCAGAATTACATCAAATTATTCAGAGTTTCTAACCGAAACGTAGGCGAGCTAAAAATTATTCAGGTAAGCGAATGCATTAATCCACGAGCTTGTTTAAGCGAATGCCTCGGATTTTAAAAAATAACTGCTTAAACGAAAACTTTGGAGTTAAACTTGAAATATAACGCAGCCACTCGTGCCTTTGCGCGTCATTCGCTTCCCTCGGCTAGAAACTAACAGTCCCCTTATTTAGATTAGTTTAATTTAGAAACTTGTTATAGATATCGATAAATCGACACGGAAAATACGATCAAATATCGATTCAGCGGCACGAGCCTCTTATCACTCTCCTAGTCTAGACATTTGCAGTAAAAATTATCATCGATCATCTTGGGTATTTTTCTCAAGCACGGGTTGCGCCATAAGCTGCGGAAAACCCATTGAAATTGCACCGAAGCCGTGCACGGCGATCGTTTAGCATCCGATCTTCAAGATAAAGTAATAGGCTCGCTCTCGTGGAATACGAAATAATCATGCGCATTGGCGCCGTCAATTTTGCCGCTCGTGCGAGGACGGCCGAGCGGAATTCGGAAAATCCCGCTGCCGAGGCGCGGATGAAGAGATACGCGTTACAGGCGCTGGCTTTAAGTAGAGGCAGCCCGTGTAAAAACGAAATTGCGATAATCGTCTCCGAAATGAGAAATCGCTTCGGAGAAGACGCGAGAGAACGAGAATCGGTCGTGGCGCCGCCGGTGCATCGCGCGGAAAGAACATGTATTAATCTACGCGAAAGAAGGAAGGCCGTGAAGTCGAGACGGCGGAATATGCAACCTTACAAAAGGCGTGTGCCTCGTGGAGCCTTGCCGGCATTAAAGTATTATTAAGACTATTATTATTTATGCGTCTGATTAAAAAGCGTACTGCCAAGTTTCGCGATCGTGCACCATTACTTTTAACGAATCGTCGGGTAAAAATGTAATTGTGTCGCGTTACATCGATTTCCGCCGTTACTGCTGGAACTCGTTCGTGTTGTCCCTCTGGAATCACACACGTTTGTGGATTCCCTTTTATTCGTTTGGATTGCGAGACCGAGACACTGCAAGAAAGCTTCGACATCACCCACAACGTACTCTTCGAAGGTCTAGACAAATCTCGACAAAATCTCACGACTCACCTCCAAAGACGAAGGATTTCTATTAATTACCAGAATGAAATGCAAGATTTCGAAACCTTCGAAGGATATGTTCAACGTTTTTGCCAACGCTCAGGATGCTGGCAACGAAATTATTAGCAAGGAAAACTTGGATCGATGTACTTGTCTCTCGCTTAATCAATTAGCGAATATATGATAATATATTAAAACGTAATATCGTTAGTCTACGGATAATATTCATAGATTTCTGTATTAACAAACGTGTCTATTAATCTGCGTGAAATACGTGCTCGGTGATTGTATTCAATTTCGAGTACAAATGAGGGACCATTGTGTACGTCTAAAAGCTTGACTAACGTGCATATGCGATCGAATAATGAGTTAAAATTAAGTTGCGACTATGATTTTTCCGACACGAGAGTAATATTTCAATACACCTTTTTTATTTAACGCCAATTAAGATGACGCAAGTGAAAACTAAATTATGGCTCAATTTCAGACTCACTATACAATAACGTTTAGCAATATAACGTCACTTTCTAACATATTGTAGGCATTTATATCTTGTGCGTTATCTGCCACAAATGACGCCACTAATGGTGACTCGTTTCACGCGTCTTGACCACTACGACCCCATGACAGGTAAAGACGAACAACGAAGGAAAATAGAAGATCTCAAGATTCATTCCTTATAATGTAAGTTTTCCTCTCGCTCGTCCAATTAACGGCCAATTTCATAATTTATACACATCAGCAGTGCCAAGCATATCGACGGGCAAATTCCTCATCGAAACTCGCAATTAACGAAGAGATATTCGCGAAAGAATGAATTTTCAGCACCTCTTATAGGAAAAATATCCGCAGCCTTTCCTCCCTTCACCTTGCTACGAAATCCTTTTTATTATCAAGGACTCGACTATGCGGACGCGTGGCTGCTTGTAGACTCGTGTAGCAGGAGTCGTGGCGCCCACCATGGCCGCGGGGCCCTCACTCGAGTTCCTTTCTCCCTTCGGGATTTTTCCGAGTCCGAGTTATACACACTCTCTCTCTATCCACGCGAAATCTCCTTTCAAGTACAGAGAGAGAGAGAGAGAGAGAGAGAGAGAGCGAGCGAGTGAGACAAAGAGAGAGAGAGAGTCTTATCGCAAAGGTTGATCGACATCGTTTCACGCGCGCGCAAGCGCGCACTTGACCGCGAACCATCGCCTTTATTGTTGTTATTATATACATCGGAGTTCTCGTGGGAGGCTTCTGCACGGTATGAATTCTTTTCCAGTTCCTTTTTTCCGAGCGTCTTTTGTATTTTTGTATACGCTTGTTAGTTATAACGGAGCATTTGCCTAGAATTGCGGCATTGTTAGGTTGCACAAGTGATGCCGTTGGAAGGTAATGAAAGGATTAAATGCATTGATTAATATGAATTTCGTTCGTGAAAATAACGTCTTTATTGATTATCGAGATTGCGCAGATGTAGGCTTTGTAATTAAATTGGATAATCGGATCTTTCGTCATTCGTGTATAAATAGCGTACGCGTGGACGTAGTTGCAAATACTTTTCAAAATGTCTTTCCACATTTAGCTTTTCGATCGATAATTGTTTGCTTACGGAAATAAAAAAGATCTTAATGGGGCTAAATGACCTTTTAAAATTAATGTCGAATATTCCACGTATGGTTTTTACCGTGAATTATCAATTTCAATGAACCTAGGCAGTCAGTTGTCATTTTGAAGTTCTTTGTACAATGATATGTTGAACAAAGCACTGGTTTACAATAGAATAAATACAAATCAACATAATGGATAATCTATTTGTATTGGGTTATATGAAATTAATGTCCAGTATCTTGGGATTTTCACTTTGGGAATCAGAGTTCCAATCGAAAACACTTTTTCAATTAATAGTTATTTAACATTTAAGATACCATCCAAATTTCAAGAGCTACTGAAAAAGCTCCTGAAATTTAAGCCTGAGAATTTCGTTAATTTTACAATAGTGAAAGGGAATCACTTTCTTTCTTCAAACGCTCTCGAGAAATGATACAAGCCGTTCTTTTTGAAATTCCGTCGTTAGCGCGTTTACGATATGCCGGAATATCTATCATTCCCAAGGAAGTTGCCCGCTATACCGAGGCGAAATTCTGGCGAACAACCCCGCAATATCAATGATGTTACCTTGTAATGTTGTATACTGCAAGAGAAATATTCTCGCAGGGACGAAAGAATCCTAATCATTTGAAGAATCGTAAAAATTGCCTTCGAGGATTTTGGAAATGAGTTTGCAATGTAGATTTATAGGATGCTTAGCATTCCAGGAGAAATTGGAAGAAACAATTTACTCTTTATAACGTTGTGGCCGTAATTTACGTGCGTTAAATGTTGAATAACGTTGAATAATGCAGACTAAACTACTTATATTTGCTTGCGGTTATATAGACGCGTACAGATCACTTGAACTTTATATCGGTACACTTGACACATGTTTCATCTTGTACACTCGTAACTTATACAAGGAGAATTTTCTCACTTATTCTTCATTATAAACAATGCTCTGATATATATATATATATATATCACGTAAAACTCTTCGAAAGTAGATCCTTAGTAAGTCTAAAAGCATTGCATTAAGATATTCTTATTTTGCAATTTTGCGTCAGATTTATTCCAGCAAGATCAAGTTTTAGATCAAGTTTTTACCGATGAAAAATGAAACTATTGTTGCGCATTTTCTTGCATTCTCATATAATTTTGTATTTGCTTGTTTTATTAATATATGCTTGCATTTTTATGTAAGCAAGAGAAGAAATTTGTCCGTCTAATGAGACTGCATTGAAGCTTTCCTTTACTAGAATATGATTATTCACTTGCGTTCATTTCCTATGTGTTACTCATTACATTTTATTATAATTACAATTACTAAGCGGTTCGTTGTCAAATACGTAATCGAAGATCTAAAGAATATAAGTTGATAATTTATCAAGTACTCAGACATTGGTTAGAAATTCAGCACATGTATTGTTCAACCGATATATTTCTATATTTGTAGGCCCATTTCAATTTTTCTTTATAACACTTTACATCTATACGCGTAGGCAGACACACGTATATGCATATACTAAAAGCGTACACAGATAAATTCTCTACTGGAATTAAAATTGTTTACATTGTGCACGGTAATCGTGTCTACATCCATACATTTTCGAATAATTTATTAAAGCAGTATATGCAGTGGTCTTGTTCACTTCTCCTTTAATATCTATACTGCTACATAAATGTAAATACACAGATACATTTAGTAAAATCAAATGGGAAACTAGAAAGGAAGTGAAATAATTTTCTACCTATCTATGCCATCTCGACAACTCTAGTTCCCACGCTTTACCCAAGATGCTTAGATAAGTGCCTAAATAAATTCCTAGCACATATCTTACAACGACTCACCCGCTCCGCTCCTCCATACCGTTGACCCGAGAGATCGACCATCACTCCCAACGTATTATTTCCCCGAGAATGTGAAAATTGAACCGCGCCGCCACCGTCACTCTCGAGCAGCTCGGATTCGCATCGCGCGGCACATGTGGATCCTCACAAAAACCTAAAATCTCGTCCGCACTCCCACGAACGAGTAACGAAGGAGTTAACACCGTCATCGAGCACGCGCATCTCATCACCGTTGCTCCCGTGTCTCGCCCCATGGGGCAACGATCGAACAATGCGCCTCGTCACCCGAATACCCGTCCCCCCCGGTCACGCTTCCGACATCGCGACCCCATTCGACTCGGCGCTTCTCGCGCTCTGGCGCCGCTGCTCGACTCGTCGTCCTTTATCAGCTGGAGCAACGTCACTTTTTGTTAAAAGATGTGTGCGTTACTTGGAGCCGAGTGTGGCTACAAGCGAGCGACAAGTGTCTTTGCCTCGGATATTTATGTCGGGCTCGTAAACAATAAATATTCTAAATTTTAAGCTTAACTTGACTTAGCTTTCTTTTACGATTGAAAAATTGTTTGAAAATTTAGATTTATGCTGTGATCGATCATGGTAACATGCTGATGATAGTTAGCATAATTTTTTATTACTTAAGAATGCGATTGCCTTCGTAATATTTTCGATATTTTACAAAACAGTCGAACCGTGAATCTCCGTTTAGTACTTTCTTGCCTGACCAACGAGACCGTGAAATTCAAATATTTGAATAAAATTGAAGTTCGTAAAGGCCGAAGCAAAATTTTTCTCTCAAAGCTTAAATTGACATACGGATTAATTTAATATAATATTTTAATATGTAGGACGTTTTAAAAATCGTTTATACAAGAGATTTTTAAGCGCTGCGTTTGTTAATCGCCGAGTCGTATACGTTGTCGGCAATTTTGACGAAGAATCGGAGCTTTTATTCTTGTTCTTCCTTGTGTTTTCCTCGACTCTTCATGTTTACGCGTACCGAGGAATAAGAATACCGGTCGCCACTTCTCGACTCTCAAGTTCACACACTCCACGATATATTTCTCTCCTCTCGTTGACCCAATAAACATTTTTGCAAAGAAACTGCTGACAACAACGTTTCACGTGCACTCACTTTAAATAAGAAAATCATTTTTATTTATTAATCGTAAGCAATTGCTGCGCTCACCGTACGAGCAGAAGCGATGCGCTCGTATGCGAGGTAATGAAAATCATAATTCAGAAAGTAATTCGAAATTGAAATGCCTTCATTATTTTCCGGTGTCTCGTGCATGTAATTCAAATTCTTAATATCTTCATTATTTTCTGGTACCGTGTACTCGTTATCCGATTCTTTTCCATACTCGCATTGTAGCGATAAGTTCTCTTGGAAAATCCAGTTAAGAAAAAATGTATTCATACTTATCAAATACACGTACAATCTCGAGTACATAGCCTTCAATTTATTTATTTATTATCCTCGCCAACGAACAGAGCGACATCGAAATATCTATGCACCGATTCTTTACACGCGTATACCTTAATTCTCTGAAAATCCATTGGACAGAATGATAACCGCGTAGCAAAAAGTATAATTCCTCTCCTTCGTGCGCCTGACGATAGACTCACAAGCAGACAAACGAATACGCATACACAGGTGTGTGCCTCTTTGGACGCGGTGCCCTAAGTTGTCCCTAATGCCCCTTCAAAATTGGTGCGTTAGTTTATAAATCTGCAGCACATAAACTTCTAACGTATGATATCAGAGAAAAATTGTCACAAAAATAATTAGCGAAGATATTAAATGTTAACACTGACGGTTATATATTCGCTTCCTGATAAGCGATCGACATTCATCAGCAACTCTGCGGTTTCTCCTTGACAACCGTATACTCTGTCGCGATTGTTCGTTTCCACGGTTCGTTGTAGTATCGTCGCTTGTCTCGTGAGCCCGACATCACTCATCCGAGATGAAATTGTATCAAGCATGTTCGTTGCGAAATAACTTGTTCATTTATATCTATTTGGAACGCTTAATGTTATCCAAATTTACAGGGGCTACGTTGAAGAAGAGTCCACGCGCATAATTAGTGATACCGCAATTTTTCCATTAATAAGTGATGATTTAATGTTTCATAAAACCGTTCAATTATTGGCACATAGATTTATTTTCGTCTCGTTGATTGTAGAATAATGATGAACTTGGATGAATAACGAATCCGTTCACTTGTAAGTCTTAATCTTTCGTTAACCAAATGAAAAAGCTCATTTTAGATTTATGTGATTCCTTGCGTGTACATGTTCTGTCTGATATACGAGTCAATTTCTTTTCTATTGATGCCCACACGTGATCCCTCATAGATTTAGATATTTATACATTTATACTAAACAGCGTTTATAAACTTTTTGTGCATTTAATTTCAATATTCCAAATGTAATCTATATGTAATATTGTAGATTAGTTACGTGTAATTCCTTCCTTGACGGTTTACTTCTGACATAAGCAGCTCATTTGGGAGAAATGAACTCTTAATAAAATAAAATATTTCACAATGTTCAATGCGTTCAATATTATTACTATAAAGGGTATCGTTGCATATTGCAATAGCGAAATTATCACTCACGTATGATTAAACATTTATGTCTCTATTAATTTTGAGGATCACGAGGGCCATTGAAATACAACGAAAATACGTGTAAACCTATTCAAGTCGAAAAAGCGTTGGCAAATAAATCGACAAAAGTCGAGCACAGGCAAATCTCAACTAAAACGAATAAAAATACATCTAGCACAAAGCTCGGGAATCCTCTTTTGTTCACCACCCTTTTGCCATCGTTGGTAAAAGAAGGCAGTAGTCGCTGCAGCAACGGGATCGCAACGTATTCGAGCAGTTCGCGCCTAGTAACTGATAGTGGAAAAGAGCGAGAGAGAGAGAGAGAGAGAGAGAGAGATTTCCCTCGAATCTACAATTGCGATGACCATTCGGAGACACAAGCACTCGATGCCGTTGTCGCACTGCACATCGAGACGAACTGGATTTCACAATTGAAGGGAACGAGTGTCAACGTATCGAGTATAAACTTTTTATCAAGCGCGAGAGAGGAGGACAACAACGTCTCGTCGTTCATTCGATCTTCCATTCATCGATTTCGACGGAAATACGTGGGCAGCGTCGGGAATATTCTTACGAGGGTCGTTGAATTTTAAGGACGCGAGAGCAAGTGGATTTAGAAGCTTTTTCTTATTGTATCTAATCATTTACCGTAATGCTCATTTGACTACGTTATTCCTAACTATTACTGCTTCACGAGTAACTATAAATTCTCAAATTTTCTCAAATACGAGAAAATTCTGAAAATCGAATTTTCCGTTCGATGATCAAGCTAGCGAATTTGGATTTTATTCTATAAGCATTTAATTTGTTAAACAGTAATTATGATAAAACTTCAAGTGGACTCAATTGCGTTGCGCAATTGATATCTTTCGATTGGTGAGCTCACTTTCGTTGCCTTGAATTCTCGAATAACTCTATAATTAAAATATGTCCCTAAAAATACGCACGAGTAAAAATTTAAGCGAGTACATTGAAATTGTACCTCAATAACAAAGTAAATGTCATCGATCCACTAGCGAGTATCAGCTCCACCTGCTCGTTCTCAATTAGCAGTGAAGTTTCACGGGAAACGATATTTTGATGCACAAGCTGCGTCAAAGGGCATAATGTTTACACATAGGAAAACACGACATGCATATGACACATGGAAATGTTCCTTTAGGGAGCTCGACCATACGTGTGATGCTTATCACCGATTTCCATGCCATCCTCGGGCGAAGCTGTTGGTGCAGCTTTCCGCGAATCAGTATTAAGTGCAACAAAGTTTCGAATTGCGTGAATATCGGAAACCCGCATCACGAATGCGTAGTCAAAAGGAAGATTTGTCGCATCGCGTTTGAATTACGAATTATTACGGGCCGTATTTTGAAAGTTACAAATTTAATTCAGCTCAATGGATCTTCAGTGGTAGGGGAAGTTTGCTTTTATGAGTAACTATTTAAGTACCGCATTTGACGACGAGCTTTCGAGACTGAAATTGAAATTTTTGACCCAACCATCTGAGAATAATAATCATTAATTATAAGGATAGATTCTTTCGTTCCACGTAAGCGTGCGTCATTTTTGCCTATATAAAAAATTCGTAATCTTAATTTTAACGGCTAAGCTTATCGCGCGTCTAATCTGTTCTTCAAAATAAGAAATATCGCTGATATAAATTTTATTCTCTATAAAAATTCATCTCCGCAGCACAAATACAGGATGCGCGAATTTAAAACAGCATAAGCATTTTTAATCCAAGTGAGAGATTCGGCCGAATGACTTGAACGCGCGAACCGTGATCTAATAAAGAAACAAAACTTCATTTTGCGAGCAGTAAATGGCATAGAAATCTTTAATCTAGACTTGACATTAGTTCCGACATCTCCTCTCTTGACATCACCCGCGTAAGGTTTATTTAATAGGAAATCAAATCCGAATCAGAGGAAAATGAGAAGTTAAGACGATATTCCCGGCGGGAAGGTACGGGCTCGTTAAAAATGGTTTCAATAGCGCGTGAAAATGACCTTTCTTCCTCCTCCTTGCCCCCCGCGACTCGCTAACCAAGCCGTAAGGAGTCCGTCTATTTACTCTCTTTTTTCTCCTCTCTCATTTTTCATTCGCCATATTACGCCTCTTCTCCCTCGTCCTTATTTACGACTCTACCCTTCCATCTCGGTCTCGTGCCTCCTCTTGCGTCGCCCGCGCTACCATCCTGGTACTTCGTGTCGTGGCAGGCTATCGATCCGCGCTTTAATGCGACTGATCGAATATCATTCAATGCTACGGACGAGGGCTTTTATTGCGAATGGTCTTTTCCGCGCGGCTGTGAGGCGTTTCCCACTGTTGCTCGCTGTTGCTCAAGGATTCTCCCATTGAATGGAGTGCGAGTGCGCGGGTACCGTTCCCAAGTGGAACGCGAGCGAAACGCGAGCGATTATTTCGCAGCCCGAGACGCGGTCTTCGATTGAAATTACTCGGCGCGATTTTCTGACGGATTCCCGATTCCCGACGGATGCTCCTTTTTTCTGCGCAAGAGCCGAAAAAATGAGACGCTAGTCTGGAAAACTGGTTTAACGGAACTCCTACGAAGGCTGCCTACATTTTGCGGACCTCTCGAGGAAATTGCACGCGTGTGCCTTTTATTCGAGCTTATTCGAGAAATACGACAGAAGACTACCGCTTGTTCGTATGAATAATGGGATGGAGTCCGCTTATTTACGGTATTTATCGAGTCAACGAGTGCGTGGAAACTGTTTTCCGAATCCCTTTATGTATTTAATGCATTTGTACTTCATGGTGCTGGCAGTCCGCTTTTGCTCTTTCATTCATTCGACATGATTCACGATTTTCATTTCAATTCGGTGGTCATTAAACTCGTAACGAACCTCGTTTCCGAGCTTAAACTCGCACGTAGCGGTTAATACTATTTTCCAAATATCTTTAAATAACTTTTTCCGAAACAAAATTATAATTAAATGCTAACTAACTATATGCGAGCACTTTGTTGTACGAGTTACTCACCCGAATAAATTTACTCAACCGCGTTACGTAAACGTACAAATGTTGCGTGCATAATAACGGTAAAGTTTGTCTCACAATTGTAACAGAATTTTAAAAATAAATGGCAAATCGTTTATTACGAAACTATATCATGATTTTGAAACTGCCTTTTGAGGATTCTAAACCAATTTTGGTATTTAAGTAATGGTAAACGTTAATACTTGATATAAAATTCCGAGATGAATATTTCGAAATATTCTAATCTAAATGCGACATTACGGAACATAAATGAGAGAGTTGTATAAGCTCTTGGAAAGCTGTCACGAAGCATTATTTTCTCAATGTGATTTTTAAAACAGTTTCTCACGTCTTAGACGTAAAACGAGCTGGTGGTTTTCATGCGCATAGATATATCAGAATTTTAATTTTCCACCTTATAGTTCCAAACACTGTACACATTTATATTTATGTCTAATAAAAAATAGCTCTTTATGAACGAATGTAGTAGACGCGCAAATGAAAAGAGGATTTAACTTGCTAAGCGTGTTGACGATTAGTGTCTATTCGAGATACGATACGTACGCAACAAGTATTAAATCAAATAATGAATATCACTAAGTAGAGACGCAGACAATTAATGAGCGACGGAGTTTATTCTCGCCTGTGTATGCATTTGTGATACTGCGTTCGAAATAAGCCTAGAAACATATGAGAAAGGAGGCCGCCGTACCAATGGAGAATGTAAAAGAGGGTAAAAGAGACAGAGGAGGTACGACTGAAGTTACGGTCTTGCGCTGAAGGGAGGAGGAACTGCGTTGAAGCTCTGACCGACCACAAGAACACCGATGTGGTAGAACTGTGAAGAGACTGGGTCGAACGCCCTCTGGCACACAAACCGGTTCTATAGGGTTGTAACAGAGCACACGTGTGCGAAGGACGAACGGAAGCTTAAGGCGAAAGTTCGAGAGGTTGGGCTACAATGATAAGGAGTGCATTACGTAATCGATGCGCTTTGTAAACCGTATTTTCGAATATTTCAAAAATTTCGTACGCAATTGCCTTGTTATTTGTAAAAAAATGTAATACTCCTACATTGGTTGGATTAAGATTGTAAATTACAAAAAAGTAAGAGATTACTTAGGTCATTGAAACAACGATGTTTTTCTTTTCTTATTAAAAGGTAAATTTTGTATTAGCTTAAAAGCACTTGTTCAATAAACGAATAGATATAATATTTCTGATTTGGAATCCCCGTTCAATACTTAAACGTTACGCCGAAAAATATACACGTAGAACGGTACGGATAGTAACTTAAGTGAACAGCCACAAGTACGAAAAAGTCTTGAAAAGTGTCTCCGAACAATATGTACAAGATGAAGAATTCAAGAATTATCGTTCCAAATGTTAATATGCCTCAATAGACGCAAAGAATTTATCCGCAACTCAATATCGCACGCTTTTCCAACATTTCCCTCCCGCGGTATTATTATAACAAATGATTCCTCTCCGTGTACACAACAATGCTTAATATTCCTTCCGTGTTACGCTTCTGAAAACGCCATCGATAAGCAAACGAGCAAACTCCACAAAACTCAATCTTCCCGCTTCTATTTAAGCCCTCGCATCAATTCCTGGCGGTTGTTATTATTACACCCTGTACACGTGGATGTGTACTCGGTACCGAGGGCAGGGCTCGTCTGGAAACGCCGGCGCAGCGCTAAACGATGAATCATGAATCCTGCGGAGCATAAATAGCGCAAGATCGAGCGTGAACGCGCACATCCCCGAGAGCGAGAGAGTTGGCACCGCAATCGCACGTACGTGTGCGTTGCGCTTGTGTTTACGGGCGCTGCGTGTGCGCAGCTTCACTCCGACGCGCGATTTAGCTGGGGAAGAAGGTTGGGAGAGTGCGCTGAATGGACCTGTCATTGTGTATGTGTTTGGACATGCACAGCCAACCGAAACGTTTCAATTCTCGTTTTAGTTTTCTTTGTTTTCCTTGTTTGCTGATTGGCTTCCAGTTTACCCGGATAGATAAGAGGCTGGCAACGTGGAAGTGTCTTGATAAAGCGCGTCGATTCGCTTCGAAATTTGGAAATATTTATTAATTCGTGTGTTGCTATTTGTACAGCCTGCTTCAATTTATAATGTAAACCTATAGTTTTTGTTAGGTGTGTTTTGATTAACCTTTCTTATTTAATGATGGGATATTTACTTGTAAAAGTTAAAAATAATTCTTATTCAATCGGACAATGTTTTAAGGCGAAACAAATTTTAATATCTACATATCGACGCTTGAGTCGTTTGCTCGTGAAAGTAAAGTACTGTTATTATGAAGTTTCTTTCAAGGTTACAAAAGCGAACAATATTCAACCTTTATTTGCAAGTTTTGAAATCCGCAAATTTATATTTTTCTATTCTCAGTGGGTCACTTGGATATATTACGTCAAATTTTCAGTATCGTCGGTAGAAAAATCTTCACTTTTTCACGCGGCAAATGATCTATAACGCACATTATATGATTGCCGTGCAAAATCATCACACGTGTTACCTCCACTTTTATCACGGAAACCGGCTCCATCGAAAGAGACGAACGTAATCTCATCCTACGTGAACAGATATATTTAACCGCTAATATACAAAACCCGCAATTTCCCTCGACGTACTCGCGGCTGCGATTATTTTTTTTTAAACCTAATGGATCAACCGCATGCAATCATAAGTTTACGAGCTTGCGATTCAAGCTCATTTTTGTGTCATCCGCTTTGTTTGGATATAAAGCGGACCACGATGAAACTAATACAAGTGACCGTGACGCACAGTTAAATAGTACAAGCGCAGTCGACTGGTTAAACTTTCCATCGATTAAGCTGCTTTGAAAATATTTTTAATGATTATGCTATTTTGAAAATAAAGAATACGAAGATTGCTAGTCACCCGAATGAAGCATTGAAAATGAAACCGAGTATCACGCACTGCGATCGATCTTTGGATGTAAATACAGAGATAAGTTTTATAACGCTAATTGAGGCTAAGCAACATGTGATTAGAAAGTTGAGTAAGATATATCGAGGATACGCGTTATACAGTCAAGCAAATTCAACAACGCGTTCTTTTTCAAATAAATCCTCGTCATTTCAAATTAGTTGAGTTCTAACAAATGATTTATGAAATTCTTGTTTTAATTTAAATCTTAAAAAATATTTGCATTCGTAAAACGAGCATCAATTACGACAAAGAGGAGTTTTTAAATACCTTTTATCGTCTAATGCACGTTAGCCGAATTGTTTCGAATGTTCTCACTGCGACACAATGAATGAAATGCAATTAATGATTCGATGTACTTACTCCTTCTAACTTTTCATACAAATATGAATAATCACCTACGTACAAGTCATTCAAATACACCAATCTGATAACTTAGCTAGAATGTACGTAATCGTCGACTTTCTTTTAATTTCACGGCTAGCTGTAGCAATGATTTTCTTCCGTGCATCAACGTCACTACAGTGTAACATTACGCAAGTCCTGCACAGAAAGTTTTGTTGATTTTCAAGATCGGGATGACTCGCTAATAATTGTGTAATTATCGTGGAAGAATAATTGCCGTACGTGAGCGTGCGGAGTTACCTCGGGAAGTTTGATGGTAATGGAGAAAACGGATATTTTCTTATACAAGGATACGAGATAAAGTGAATCCTGGAGCGGCCGAGACCGGCCGTGCCGCTGCTTTATGCCTATTGTACGCCAATTACGTCGCTTATAAGATGCGTTGTCTTGTCCTCTACCTCAGTGTGTACGCTGCTGCATGTAACTAGTTTTAGTTAAGTTACGGTCACTTGGTGAAAAAACATACTTCGAGATTATGTCAGTGCGTGTAAGGAATCGGGTGATTCGCGGAGCCATTTTTCACTTTCCGGTGTCCTGTAGGACGTATGCAAAGTAGCACGAGCATACGCACACGAACATTGACGGAACTGTTTGGATGAAAGCTAGTTTTATGATAAAATTATTTCCAATTATAATTAGAAACATGATGCTTCGATTTACATTCTTTTGGATACACTTAAGAAATATGTAGGTTGACCAAACTAATCGATATAAAATTTAGCTGATGCTAATACATACGTAACGCGCAATATCAGTTATACGTACACTAGCCGATTGTAATTTTTATAACGAATAATAAATGATAATAGCAGAAATACTTTAATTACTTACTTTTACGCATATATTAAATGTTGAAGATTTTCTTACCGCAAAAGATTCAACTGAAACAAGAATTGGATAAGTGGACTACGGCAAAATGTTCCACATTCTCGATTAACGCGGTTCGATGAAATTGACGGTTCGCTGTACAAGCTTTTGACTTCCTTAGAAGCTTACGCTTTTTCACATTCGCTAACTGATATAAACAACAACTCTAAATCCATTGATGAGACGAGACTAATGAAATGAGACGCAACTAATTTAGTTGTAACGTCGTTGCGAGATTTATTTACTCTGAGTTACTGTATGAAGTAGATTCACGATTAGCTTTCGTTACCATTAAGGAATAATCTAAAAACTTGACCATTTCAAAATTTCTTGCCAATACCGATTGGTAATTGATTATTTCACATTAATAAAATTTCTTATGGATTTAGATGTTAGTTCGGACCTGGTCCCAAGTATGCACATGTTTAAAGGGACATTAAAATGGATTAAACATTTGTTAAAAGTTTTGTAATTCGTTTAATATTTAACTTGCTTGGTTACTGGTTAAACTCTCGTTTCTTTATTTTCATGGAAAGAATTAGCTTGAGTGCTTCTAAGCGCAGAGAACCTGACACTTATTAGGCCAACCTAGAACTTTTATCCAAGCTCTATTTATAGAAAACGCCAATTTACGTAAACGTACTTTCTCAGATAGAGCATTCTATTACTATGTATTCGGGCATTAAAATTAATCTATATTAATTATGTTTTCTATAATAATTTGTGGAGGGTGGCTTGATCAGGTTCAGTAAGTGAAACTTAAAACGTGTTGAGCACAAATTACTTTAATCGTTGATATTAAATCCTTAACACACCGAACACGTCGGGTGGCGAAGCTAAGACTAACCTCTCGAATATCCTTGGTTACCTACACTTACTCTTCCAGCTCAACATTTCAATAATTACTCTGTAACTTTACGGGACTTGTACTTACGACTTCTCCTTAACCTATATGTAGCCCTTGCAAGTAAAACTATAATCTCATGAAATTTGTAGCTACCTTGTACTAGGAATACATCTTTCCGATGATATGTGTACGCAGTACCGTAAAATTCATAATAAAATAAAATTACCCTCCCACGTGTCTGTAAAATGTCTTTATATAGAGTAGACTCACGTTCGTATAAAAAAAGACCTTTATAGAACTAATAACATTTATTGAAAAATCCTTATAGTGATAATAATAAAAGAGCGAGGATTAAATTGAGCAAGATGATCCCCCTCGGTGTAACGTTCAAATCAATTTTAGAAAGTTGCATGTCTACATGTCATGATATCAACGAACCGCCGAGAATTAAACGTTCTTCGGATGCGCGGCCACGGACGCAATTGCCGCGATTTCATGTTGAAGATTTTTCGTGCTTATTCGTGCATATCGAAATGAAAAGGCTTTACTGTGAGCATTAGAATATGTATAGAAAGCTTCGATATCTGTATGAAAATGTTTTTCTACGTATGATGTGTGCGATTGTCAAGTGATTATAATTGCATTTCCTCACTTTTGTAAATGAAGCTCGTACGTAATTCAAATCCTATCATTATTTATCAAGCTTTCTCTGTATCACGTATACTATTTATTTTTAGGCTGCTTGCGTAGAAGAAACCTAGTTTGCATTCAGGATATCGTATGCTCATCTAATACTTATATATGAGTTGGTCCAGAATTATTAAATGATTAACTGGATTAAAACATATAATTAAAAAGTCTTGAATAACACGATCAAGTGCATTAAAAATACACATTTGTACATATATTTACGCTTAAAATACTTTTGGAAACAAATTGAAATCTGTTACAAAATTCAATTATTTCTTGCAAGGGAACGTATTATTATTATTATTATTATTATTATTATTATTATTATTATTATATTAAGCTTAAAGAATTATATAATTATAAATTATAAATATCAAGCAAAATTTTAATTTTCCTCGGTATTCTTGTCGGATACTTACGGAAAATGTGCATTTGATTCGTCACAGACATACGAAAACTTTATTTGTAATGACTTATGGGATTTATGCAACTTATATAATATCATCAAAAATCCCACAAATTTCGATAAATTTTAAAATAAACAGTTTTACAAATTAGCACCTCATAATCCATAATCGGATAAGCTGCAAAACACAAATTTATGCGAATTAAAATCCATTAGGTTCATAAATTGAACACTTTAACATAAGTCATTGAATTCATCTACAAAAGCATCGATCTTTTTCCATTTTGTTCACTCGGCGAACAATCCATTGCCTTCATTATATATTCATAAATATTCATAAATACCAAAACAAACTTTATTCAAGAACATCGCCCAACCAAAACAAATGAGAATGCTAAAGTAACCTTTCGAGCCAACGAAAACATCCAATTTAATCGGGATCAAGATTTTCTCATTAATGAGCAATTTAAAGTAGTTAAGAAATCATCGCTACTACATATCGGCCACTAGCCTGTTATTAACGACGAAATTTCTCAAGATCGCTAAAAAGCGAGCAGGGAGCTTAAGAGCTTTTCCGTGGCATTGGAGTCGTGGCACAAAATCAAATTAGCCTACGGTAATAATAAGGGTGAAAAGGTCTGTGGCTAATTAAATAAAATTGAAATATAACAGAGACTTAAAATAAAAATGATTTTTTTAGATTACATGAGATTTTGTGTTAAAAAGGGGGTTCCTGTTAAGCTACTTAATCGCATTTTCAGAACGAACCTACATTAAACAGTAATATTTCTTTATTCGTTTATATTTCAATACAGCATACGTGTTCAAATTCAAATAGAATTTAATTAAATTTGTTTTAGAAAATAAAATGTAATAATTATCAACGCGGAAGAAATATCGAATTCATCCTAACCGTTGCGGTGAAATACTATAAGGATATTTTTGTTGTTCTCCAGTCGATAAAATAGTACATTTTTGTTGCATTTATCGAATCGCTGATTTACGGTAATTAACGTACGAATGTGATACGGAATAGAGTAAAGTTTCATTATCTCGTTCTAAAATTAAGGAGCGCAAATTTTATTTACTAACAATATCACACAGTCGATTGCATTAGAAACTCTGGTTCATAGGATTTACGTATCGACAGTCGACAGATTTCGATTGTTCAACAATACATAAATTTTCCCTCATCTCAATTCTTCATAAATTAGAACTCGTATTTATAAGTTTTTTATTCCTTTACTGTGAATTTACTGTTATAGTATTGCTGTGTTGATGTTTCGAATCGTATTTCTAAACGTAAAGCCAAAGATAGTTGGTTGAGTATCGTACGATGTTTTACGGCGAATAACTTGCTCCTGATTAAGTCATAAATCCATGTCAAGTTTATTGAAAAGTAACGTACTTTTTAATTAGAGAGTTGAAAAAATATAACTTATTAATTGCGCGTACTTTTCCGTATCGGAAACTAATTGTCACGGGGAACACACTTTCATCGATTATAATTCTCGAGTATTGCCAATATCGGTGATCCACTGAGCATAAAATTAGACTTGCAGTTAATTCAGTTGTGCGTAATAATTTACCTCATTACGAAACACCAAAATAGACCAACGAATTCACCATGAAATTAGTCTACTCCGCGAAACAGCTTCTTTTTTTTCGCTCATACGACACGGAATAGTGCCACCTCCACTTATACATAAAAATGCAAATGGCCTCTTCTCTATTTGTATGATAATTAAAGCGTGCGGTAGTTAGCCACCCCCTTCCGCTCGTTCTCGCCAGGCTCTTATAAAGAAGAAGCACTGCGGTAATGTTTCACGTTGCAGCTCGTTTATGCATGCGTTTACAGGAGCATTATTAGCCTTCCGCCTCCTGACGCATTTTTGCTCCCCACCCTTAAGCACTGACATCGCGGCGTCTTTCTCTCCGGGTTTTTTAAATTATGGGCTTTACAGAAGAACGAAATTCTCGGGGTTATATCGGGCGGACATTCTTCAAGATCTCGGCAAGAGAGAAACGCATTTTGCATTTCTCTCAGGATTCAATGGCAATAAATTAAAATGAAATGCCGCGACGGCGGCTGCGGTCGCTGCCGCTCACGGGACGCATAACGGGACGGTGGCAACAATGAAGAAAGTTGCTAACTTGTACGCCTCTCTCTCTCTCTCTCTCTCTCTCATATTCTCGCAAGGTAGCACCGCACGGCAAGTATCGCTCATCCGATCTTCCGCGCACGCGTGTATACACGCTGCGATAATTCAAAGAACGCGAGCACACGTACGTGCGCGCGTGTCCTTCGGTGGCAGTTTACTACGCGGAACGTCAGCCCTAACCAATTGCCGTCGCGTGTCCCATAAATTTAATTGTAACGGCCCCCCCGATGCCTGATTTACGGTGTCTCCATGGTGTCTGAGCGCGCATGCGCCTCCGCGCAGTAATTGCGATCTGTCGCGTTGGCTTGATTCTAATCGGTCAGCGGGGACGACATTAATAATTAAGATAGCAAAGCAACCGATAGGATAGAGAATGAAAAGGAGTCGGACGTCGTTCTTCATTCTCTACGTCTAAATGTGGATGATACTCTACACGCACATGTGAATCTTGCTAAAGATCAAGTAATCGACCTTTACACTTGTTGGCGTTTACTCGTTTTTGTGTTATTATTTTGTCGTTTAAAAGTACAAAAGAACGTTAAAAATCACGCAGTTCTATATCTGTTATAAATTCCGAATGAGCAGTCTTAAATGGAACTTATGATTTATCAACTGTTTCTTTAAGTTAAATTTACCAAACGGAAAAATCTTTCGAGAAGTTAATGTGTTTTAAACAATAATCAGTAGATAATATGTATTTAAATGTTTCTTGTATTTGTGTCAATGCATTGGCTCTTGTTTACACAATGACATTTTACCTTTCTAAGCAACTAAATAAGATAAATATTGTTTAAAGGCGACCGATTGTGTGAACTATGTAACTAACTCGCCATAACTCAAGATGAAATTATAATTTCTCGATCGATGCACCGAAACTTGGGAATAAATATCTTAATTAAAAAATGCCATATAACAAGAAGCTGGGATTGTCAGATTTAACAAGCAAGTGAGCACGACGACATCTAATAAATATCAATAGACACTCCATTCTATTAGCATTTCCTTTTATTTACCCATGACGTGAAAAGAACACTCTTGAAACTATGCTATCCTTTGATTTTCTTTCGAGGAAATGTAATAACCTAGCTCATACGTAAAGAGCAGAATTTTCCAGCAGCAAATTTGATCTTTCCGACGAGAAAGGTTTGGAAACTCGAAAAAAGGTTAAAGGAAAGTAATTGAAATAGCTTTTGGAAGAAAATCCCTAGCAGACACAATAGAAGGTTAGTCAGCAACTCAAAGCCATCCAACAAGTAATTTCCGCTCACTTGCACAAGCCGTAGAGTATTCGCTAAGCAAGTAGTTAGGTTCCCTGATTTTGTGACACGCCGGCACACAGAGACATACGAGAAAGTCAACGAAGGAAGTCCAATATTCCTCGTCTGAGAACTTCTCTTCCTACGGATTTATTCATCAGATCTAGTCCCTACGAAATGCCGCTTATTTCATTTCCACTACAACATCACGAGGTACATTTACAATTCAAACGTTTGAAGTATTAATGTAAGAATGAACGATTAACGATATTAAGAAACGAGAAATTCTTTTAAAAGCCACCCATCGATCACACTTTGAACGAGACAATGTCAAGAAAGAACCAGACAACTATTACAATTAGCGCAATGTGTTCTTTTTTCTATAGTAAATACAGTGGCAGTTGCTGATGTAATTTTTTTAATAAATATGTACGTGCTCGACAAAGGAACAGAAATTTTACACACGTGTCCGATTAATAATTATACTAAAATTTCAGATATTAAGTTTCACACGGAATGCAAATAGAGGCTCACTGCTTACTTAAACAATTTATTTTTCGATCGTCATAGAATATTGAGGCTTCGTAATATTATCTAGTTTTATTTCAGAACTACAATTAGGAGTTAAAGGATAACCTTTTCCAATGTCTCTTGTACTCTAAGAAAACACAAATTATCTGCAATAGTTCGAAAGAACTGGTTTTAAAAAACGACAATTACTATGTACGAAAACGTATCGCTCGCTTAAGAAAATTGTTTCGACCTCATTTCTTAAAGATATCGTGTATTAAGTCGGTCGAGTCGTCTTCGTTATATAAAGTATTAAAATTTCACACGCGTATCCTAGAGAATTAGCGGAAATTTCAACGAACGAATAGCATTCGTTACTACCGAGTTGAAGTACATGTTTCTTCCTCCACGATCACAATTAATTCTGCATGGAAAGTGAAAAACATTGTCGCGCATCCGATTGCACCTACAATTCCCAAAGTGATAAAATTTATAATCGATATATCGCTTGCTTAAACGAGCTCGTATTTCTTGTCCAATCAATGTAGAGACGGATCTACAGCTTTTGCTTACAAAGTACACCATTTGGTGACAGGGTAATGAGAGATTACGGGAAAGTTTGAAATATTAAGTAATAATAATCAATAATGCCGAGAATTCAATAATATTATTACTCTCTGCTCTGGACACGAGAGCGTGCACGAGCGTAAATCATTCGTCTAAAATAAAAGTTTCCAGAGCGGCTATAATATCATCAAATCCTTGCAAACCAAACCCGGAATCCAACGTGAACACAAACGGGTGCGTGGACGTCGCGCCTCGATCCATTATGTGAAAATGCTGCAAATCACCGAGAGACCGGGTACACACACGCATATAGCGAATATGAACGCGTATGAACGGGTATGAACGCGTTCGCTGATGCGCTTGTTTAACCCGTAATTTTGTCTTGGGAGCTGCGCGTCTTCGTTTTACGAGAGAGGGATGAAAGATGCGCAGGATTATAAGGCAACGCGTGTAAATCATGGTGCTAGTAATGGTTACAGTTGCCAGGCCCTCAGACGGGGTGATATTTTTTTTCCTTCCACTCTGTGCACCTACGATAAAACTGATATTGAAATTTTTATCGTTGCGCAAACGCTATACCGATACGCAGAGTTAATAATTCATGTCGTCGAAAGCTCAAATAAAATCTAAATTTATATAAAATAATTTAAATTTTAAAAAAATTGATAACTCTGCAGAATTAATAATTCTGCTTGAATTCAACTACAAATTTTTTCCTTGCACCATCTACATTTCCTTAACCGTTGAATAACGTGCTTTGATTTGCAGTTATAGCCAGGTGAAAAATATGACTTCCTCTATTAAAATTACATTCCTGAAGATAAGCAAGAGAATTTTAATTATCGAGAGCTGTGAGGGCAGATTTAATGCTGCTTTCAATAAAACTGAAAAATCCCCTCATAGCCAAAAGCAATCCTGATCGATGTGCCATTATGTTATTATTAATTGATGTATATATTATTCTGATTATTTCAAAGTCTAAAATTAAACGATATCTCCCTTAACGATTATTTTCATCATCTCGTACAAAATTCACACGGAACGTAAATTGCAAAATATCGCGGAGCATTAATTTTCTTGAGATCTTTATATCGACAGGTATAAGAGTGAACGTGAAAAATATAAATAGTTAAATCAGTTTGATATACCTTTTTTGTCGGACTACGGATTTATATAACCGAATGTATATTACTACTCGAAAGCACTTACACGATATTAAATAATTTTCAATAAAAAACGGCTGCAAAGCGTATGTCGTGTGTTTGAAAAAAATTCGATATATTGATCATCAATATTATTGAGTTCTTGGAATGTTCAACATTTTAAAGAGGAGATCACCTCGATGAACATCGTTACATTCATTTTTTGCACGATATTATAAATAGGCTACTCTCGCACATTAATTTGTACGTTGCAGCAATGCTCGCAAATGTTTTCAAACAGGCGTTCAAATAAGTGCAACACCTTTCTTATTAAAACAAAGTAGCTACCATTGTAAAACAGAGCGGCAGCCATAATCGAAAGCGTTTAAGTATCATTGCACAAGAGTACTGTAAACCTTTTAAAAAATCTTGTTCTCGAGATGCAGGGCGCAATTCAGTCGTACCTAGTTATCCAAGGATTTGTGCGCATGAATTCTCATAAAGAATCACGTATTACCAAGAAGCCTAGGAGAAACCCGAATAACTCCCACATTTCCCGTGTTATATTCTTAACAAGCTCGTAACGTTTAAGTTAACCAACTACATTTTCAAAATATTTTTTTCTTTCTAGATATTGTGAATTTAAATCCGAGAAGTTTGGTTTCTATATAACGTAATAGTTCGTTCTTTCATGGATATGTTAAGCATAAAAAGTAAAGGATCGGTACAATTGAGATACGCAGATACGTTTCCATTTAATTCACCTGGAAGAAAGACATTATCCTGACATTTGCCCAACAAAAGAATCCTTAAAAATGAAAACGTTTACACTGTCATAGAAAAAGGCTTTTCTATTGCTTCAGCCACGTGGAAAACGGAATCACATTTCAAACGCCCCTCTATTAAAGCTAATCGTGCACTTATCTGAAACCGAAGACGAAATCACGACTATCACGCAACGCTGTTCCCAAAAAAAGTAAAGACAAATATATACCACGCGTCTGCAAAACTTCCGCCCCCGCGATATGTGGCAACAAACAAGCCTCAGCGCGCGCTTTACATGCAATACACATCGAATCGAGGAAGTTTCCTTAAAAAGGCGCGAGGCTTTCGTTTCCGCGTCGTTCTCGCGTAACGGGAAAGTCCGCGGCTGCTCACCCGGGAGACGGAACGGGCGTTCCTTGGTCGCGCTTCACCTTTGACCCCCGCGTCGCTCTAAGCCGAGCGTTGCTGGACCATTGGTTGCAGTTTGGTGGATTCTGTTTCGCAATTCCTCGGTCAAGTTGGGAAGATCGTGGAAAAGTCCAATAACGACGACTTTAGTTTCACGTACGAGGCTGCGTGAATTAATGAAACCGAGCTTGTCAAGTTTGCTCTCTCGTGTTTACGAATACCCCCTTACCGACTCTCGCTACAAATAAAGTCAACTGGTGTTAAAATAACTTTAGCCTTGTACGTAAAAGTCCTCCGCGATAAATACAAAGTCAAAAGACGCTACTAATGAGCTAAAGCTATTGTTTACGCCCACTCCTTCTTTATTGTGAACTGGCGAAACAAAAGTCCAATAAGAATTGGTTTCGAGGGTGGAAAATTTTCAAACGCGTTCGGAATATTCTTACGATTAATTATTCAATTGTACATACAAATGGTAAGGAATTCTCAACATTTTTGAACCTTCGTAGACCAGTTTCGAGATACAAAAAGTAAAAAACGATCGTTTCTTGAAAAGAGTACTTCAGAGCCATTAGAATAAAGTTTAGAGCCGAAATCTTCGATCGCGTCTTTTGCGCGAAAGAAAAGAAACTGTTCGTGAAATCTTATCAGCTTTAAATGGTGCATTCGGTCACTTGACTCGGTGATTTCACTATGTATTTACGATCTCGCTGTGCATCGTGTTTCCCCGGGCACTTGGCAAAAAATCGCCCGTAAACCATATACAGAAAACGAGGCTCAGCGAGTATTTGCCTGCGCTTACGATACCGCGTAAAATCTACGAGTTTACGGATTCTAGGGCGATATGGAAACTGTTACACTAACACGACTGTTATTGCTGAGATTTTTTACATGCCTTGCGTACATTTTAGTGCAGAGGTCAAACGGATCGACGCAGATGAGAAACTTACCTGAAACAGATAAAACGCAAACAAGTTAGCGAGTTTCGATTTCGAGTAAACGTAGATAATACAAAGTTGGTAGATAATGTTGGACGGGATAAGGAGTAGGAGTCCCAGTTTCGTTAAGCAAATGGAGACGTTTTAAATAATTTATGAGTATAGAAACGGAATAAAATTAGTGCTATTATCGTTATATCACCAACTATAAGAATTTTCAGCTTTTCTTTATTAATTGTGCAAATAGAAACAGTTTAACTAAGGCTGAGCATCGTAAATACATTTGAAAGATAAGCCATTGTACAACTGCTAAACAACTATGTAAACCACGTTAATTTATACGAACATTTTTTCAATCACGCAGTTACTCAAGCAATTGCAAATCTACAGATTTTTACGTATTAAGCAACTAGAATTGGCGCTAAATACACGTCCACGTGCCGACTTTTACATTTTTTTAACCCAACCAGTTCGTAGATCGCATTCGCACACGCATACACGGAGAAATGATAAAAGGATCCGTGACAAGCGTCGCAGTTCGGATGCTCCGAAGCCAACGGTGGCATCGATTTATCATCGGTCCGGAAT
The DNA here is from genome assembly GCA_018907045.1 of Wiebesia pumilae. Taxonomy (NCBI): domain Eukaryota; kingdom Metazoa; phylum Arthropoda; class Insecta; order Hymenoptera; family Agaonidae; genus Wiebesia; species Wiebesia pumilae. The sequence continues at coordinate 3,912,249 of JACCHZ010000077.1, forward strand.
AATTTCTGATCCTCTCTCCCGTGGTAGCGGTGACAACGCCATGCCGTTTTGCACTGCGTGCAGACACTCGGTGATAGGTGCTGCATTATTTATTTATGGGTATAACGGCGGCGACACTGACAATGGGTGGAAGTTTCTGCGACTCGAGGAAACTCGACAGCGAGCCTATGACGAGAGGCGCTTATAAAGTACATAGAGAGAGAGAGAGAGAGAGAGAGAGAGAGAGAGGTGTTCACTTAGAATATATCGCAAGACCCACTTCAGAAGCTTGAATCTGGAAAGTCTCCTGCGGGGGATTATTGGAAAAATTCGCAACACGATTTTCAGTTTTAGGTTCCAAGAAGTCTGCGTTAAGCAAGAAAAATAAATATCGAGATAATAGGAATACTTAGAAAAAAGATTCAGCTAGTTTTATGTTGAATATAAAGATTGGAATTGATCTTCATTTACTACTGCGGACTGACGTTGGAAGCTTCCTATAAAATTAATGTCGAGTATCGACGAAGTTAATAAATTACTTATTTAACGCGAGTAGCTCTAAGTATATTTGTAGACTTTAATTTCGGTATGTAATAGAACGAAAGTCTAGATGAAATAACCATTGTTATTTCGTATTACGAGTCTATGTCAATTACAATTTCATTAAGCGAGTTCAGAAGCATCGGAAGAAAGGAAAGTTACGAAAGCGCAGTTTGTCTTGCGCCGTTGAAAAACTTGAAAATGAAAGAATGCGGTGTTTGCTTTTCATAAGAAATCAAGACAAACTCACATAAAGTTTCTTCATTTAGCCATTCGAGCGGGAAAAAAAAGAAAGGAACGCGAGACAAGGAAAGTTATATAGCGACGGAGGGCGCCAATACCGACCCTCTGAATTATCTCGCGAAACCAGGATTCCACGTAGCGGCTTCGTCCCCGTTTTCTTCAACTTCCGCTTGTTTCTCGTCCCGTACTCCTCTTCCGCCGAGACTGCGAACGACCGCCGGCAATCACGAGTCTACGGAAGTGCACTGTTTAGAAGTCGTCCTTTCCGGGAACGATCTACTTTTTCCTTTTTCTTCTCCACGAATTTGCGCGTTAGCACTCGACTCGATGAAAGAGTTCCGGCTTATTGGATCGAACGTAATCGATTGCCCGGAGAACTTTGCGTTAGGAATTTTCTTCCGCTCGAGCTTTTCTCTGCCGCACAGTGAGCGTATCGTGGTTCATTTCCAAAGGAGGATTTTGATCGTGGATCCGATGATCAACGAATTGTTCGAAGAGCAAACAATTATAGCAAGAAAGCTTTCTCTGTGAACTCGAACGCGACGCTCTAAAATGGCTATTAAGTGTATATATCATGGACCATTCGATCAGTAGTGCAACGAAGAAAGAAAAACTACAAGTTTGTAAAGTATATTTTCATTAAATTTCACCGTCGAACTCAACAGTGGGCGTAACAGCTTAATCCGTTGGAATTTAATACGCACTAATGTGAAATGATAAAAGAGTATCGAATTTTTAACGATACCTCGAAAGGTAAAAATTTTTAATGCTCTTGTCACTTGCATATAGAAAAGAGGAAATGTTCTATCTCGTTATAATTTACTCTGAAACATCCTCGCGTGTTTTCTTTTCTTTTTCAACTCATGCGAATGTAATGCTCCCGCGTCGGTTTATACATGTTTGAAGCGTAAAACAGAGAACAGTTAAATCGCATAAAGTACGTGTATATAAAAACGCATTTGCCACGAGATGAGAATAAACGACGTGAAATTTAAGGCGCAATGAAACCATCAGTTTTATCCTCTAGTCGAGCGTGCTCTACTTTTTCAGGTACGTACAGACGATTTTCTTTTGCTTTTTTCACTTTCTTTTGCGCCGAGGTGACGTTGGTCTTTTGCTAAAGGCAATGCATCTATTTATAGAAAGTGTGCTCACGGTATTTCTTTTTTATTTCTCTTTCTTACTCATTTCCTTGCTTAACGTTGCATTCTATAGATTATCATGAGATTACTTGACCAATGATACTTGACTTTTCAATTATTGATTGGCTAGAATTTTACAATGTATCGCAGTCCATTAGGAATCAGAGGGAATTACACGTAATTGCGATAAAGATACGTACGAATTTATTAATTATTTCAGATTTCATTATTTCTATGACACCTTTCCCATGTTATGATACTTCTTATCGAGAATGATTATTACTACGAGTAAAAGAAATGATAAGATTGAAAATATTAAAAGTTTAATATACTTTTTTTATGTTTGCACTTTACGGTCTGTAATAACTTTTATGCTAATAAATGTAGTGATTTATTTGAAAAATCGAAAACCTATAATGAAATTGAAAATTATCATTTCGCAAATATTTTATTATATAATTCCGAAGCAAACTTTATTGAATTAGTAAATCTTTATGAAATGTAATTGCAAACTCAGCTTGCCACGGTATTTCGGAACGAATTTTAAAGAAAACTCCTTCTCGGGTTTATTAATCTGACTCGAATTCCGGTGTACATCTGTTAAGTAGAAAATTTTATAATAATTCTAGAAAATTAATGTAACTACACTCTGCGATTCTATCCGAATATCATCTATTCTTACTTTCACTGGTCACCCGGACCAAACATCTCGCACACTTTCATCTCCAAATCGGCGGTCGCGCGATAAAAATGCGACGATAAGAGCGCAGATGTAAAACTCGAGGTCGAACGATCCTTCGCGCCTTTTAATTTCCTTGCGTGATTCCTCTTTTCTCTTTACAAATCACAAAACTCGCGCACAGCTGCGACTCTAGGCTTTGTTGGGAAAGGCATCGGTATTGTTGTATCCCACACTCTCGAGTACTAGTCTAATCAGGAGCGTCTTTGACTACGCGCACGCGAGTAATTCACCTCTCCCGAGGATCCACGGTGCAGTTATGTTTGTAAGAAATCAACCGGACTCTGTGCTGAGAGAGCGAACAAGAGTGAAAAAATGCCAAGTCGCTACGGAAATGAAAGTAGGGTCGGCGAATAAAAAGGTAGAGCCTTGTGCATCGAGACAAGGGGATTCTAATAGAAATACAATTAGGAAAGGATCGTATTATTTCAGAGTAATGCATTTTTATCAAGTTAACAAGATACTTCTTGGTTTGGACTTTCTTTTGTTAAGTACGTGCAGATTCTCAGCAAATAACTTTCAAATAACTGTCGCACTTACGTGGCGTCGGAACTCTTTTGAAATTATTTCCGAACGTACTTATGAAAGTAAAAAGCTAAAATTATTAATATTATCAATATTAATATAACCGCCGAGGTCTATAAGTCATCGAAGAAAATATTATTTTGTTTGCATAAAGTATTGAATTTCCTTTAACATGCGTTTCGAGTATCTTGGTGTAACGATAAAGTATCCTTTATTTATTCATTTTTGTGCCAATTTCCATCGAAAGAGGACTAATTGATATTATAAAATCAATAAACAGGTTCGAATGTTTGCAAAAACAGTAAGTAAAATCATAAAACAGTAAGTAAAATATAAATTGTTCTTGTAATTCAATAGATAAATTTCATTTATAAGTTGTAAGATATTATTAACAATTGCGAAACTTGTCATCATTTTTACCAGAAGGTCTCTTATTGACGTTAATGACACAATAAATTCTAATTATTGTAATTTATAGTTAATAATTTGCTTTGTGTTTCTGACAAATCTCATGTTTTATGGATGCAGTTTTTAATACCATCATTATTTATTATAGTTTTAAGAAGTTAATTAGAACAAATGTGCCATAAATAGCAGTTATTTAATGCTTTCAGTTACCAGGACGAGTAAAGTCATAGTCGCGTTCAAAGATTTTGCCGCGATGTAAAAAAACATTCTCAAGTACTGGATGTAGTACAGCATTTAGATTTTGCAATAATTTATTTAAAAAGTTACGAGGATTTTTGGAAAAAAAAAGTGCCGAACGTGAAGTTTTTCGTTTTTCAGTACGTTAAAAGCGTTTTTGCATCTGATAATGTTACGCGACATTGTCAAGAAATAAATAAATGAATAAGATATGAAAAGATATGAATCGTCTTTCGGATACGCATTCGAATCAACGACTACCACGATAAGTCCGTATTTAAATTGTTTTCAGCGAATGCAATCACTGAGCCGAAAACGCGACTAAACTAAAATACTAAAAAGTCTCGAACATCGATCGAACTAACCGCAAAAGAAATCGGCCGAATTTCGTAACTCGTAAACATAACCGAGGTAAGACCGTGGAGCAGGAGTACCACCTATCGGTATAAAAGAATATTGGAGAACAACGTGTGGGAGCGTGTGAAAACGACGCGACTCTCAATAATGCGCGAGGAACGACCCGCAGGAGTCAAGGAGGAGCGCAAGGAAAAGTTAATAAAAAACGGAAATGAGGAATGACAAATAGAACGAAAGGAGAATACTGAAAAGTAACGAGTGCATCGGCGCGGCTGGTCGAGCTCAAGCCGAGGCGCAGCTACGCGCGAGAAAAGTATTAATGCGGAAGAAAACGAAAGAGGAATTCGCTCGCGTTAACGGCCGTTGCGCCATTACATATTCCTTACTCTGGCGTACTTTTCGCGCGAGCGCTAAAGTCGACGTGGTGCTTGTAAAGACAGGAGGAGGAAAGAGGGAAGAAGGTGCACAGCTGTTACCGATAGTTCATCGCGCGCGCCAAGTCGAGAAAACGAGAAAGGGAGTAACGTGGAGTAACCTGGAGCAACGTGGAGCAACGTGGAGCAACGTGGAGCAACGCCGTCCACCGAAAGTATACATTATCGAAGCAGCTGCTGCGATCCACTGGGGGATGTTAATATTTCTGCAATCGAGCGCGTGACGTCGATACGGAATGAAGAAAGAGGCGAGCACGGGAAGGTCGTCTGGGAAGGTGGAAGGAGAAGAGGTTTACTTGGTCATTTCTCTTTTCATCGTTCGCGGTCGGGAAGAAGGACCTCGGGAGAAACTGGCCGAGGGATATCGATGTCGAATTGAAATTTCAAATTTCATGCTCGGCGTGCGTAATCCGTTAATTCGTTCGGAAGGAGTGCAAAGGGAACACAATTTAGGTGACTAATCGCGCGCTCGATACGATTGGGCTGCTCTGCCTTTCTTTATTTTCGTCTGGCTTCTTATGGAACAAGTTACAAAATGTATTTTGATCGCAGCTAATGGATAGCAGCTACGTTCCGACCAATTTCCCGCTTCTACGTCGTTACGGGCGCTTTTACGTGTCCTCGTTTTCAAAGACGTACTCTAGTAAAGCGTTGAATTCTTATTATTTATTTACTCTTGTCAGTTGATTTTCTCTAGAACGTTCGGTTGGCAATATCTCGAAAGAGCGCTTTGCCTTAAAAAGAAGCGATTAAAGAGAACAATCGTCGGGAAAAGTACCCGAGGAAGCACGGAAGCAGATTCGGACCAAACGCGTAGTCCGGTTTATTCGGAAAAATTCAAAACGAGGAAAATAATAATGAGAAAATAGTCAAATATAAACAATAATAACGAAAGAATACGCAGACTGGTTAAACTCGGAATTGAAATGATTCGATTCTGTAACCGACGAGAAGAAAAAAAGAGTAACTTATCGAGGCGCAAAACGGTACTACCGCCTCGATTTATAACGAAAAAAAGAAGAAGGGAAAAATATCGCTCAGCCGCACATAATGATTTCCTCGAGAGGCCAAAGAGAGTAAGCGATGAAAAGAGCGAGCGAAAGTAGCCACCTCGCGAACGAGAAGAGAACGAGTTACAGGAGGGAGAACGCGAGCGAAGAAGATGCTGGAAGATGTTACAACAACGGTTGCACGCAATCCTTTGTATGCATACCGGGGCGATCGTTGGTGCGCGATGCCCCGACGACGTCTACCGATGTCGGTGACGCGACAGCCGGTAAAAACGAGAGACGAGAGAGGATTTCCACAATAGCCATTTGCAGGGGAGATTTGGCGAAAATGCGCCTGATTATAGTTTTCCAGAACGAGACCATTATGAATCGAGAGAGTGCAAGTGTCCGAATTAAATAATTCACGGGTATTCGAGGCAAGGCACTATTATAAAACACTAATAAGTCATTATAAAACTCTTTCAAGGGACTAATACAGCCCGGAGGCTAAAAATATATATTACTCTTCAAAGGATTCCACTTCGCTAAATATACGAGTATAAATTTCTGACTTAATTGGGTACAAGTACGTATTCGCGTAGAAACGTGAAAAACTTCTTTAATTTTTTATGAATTTTCAACACGATAATTATACTCTTATTAAAGTCTGCAGTCTTGAAAGTAATGGAACTTGATTGATATTGTGCACGTTGTATGGACTTTCTATATCGATCTCTCTGTTACTCAAAAGTGAAACATATTTTAGATACGTATCTTTATTTTACCGTTCGTCAAATTTCGAACTAAAATAATCCTACTTAATTTTATCGGCAAAATTCAGTCCAGAGAATGATCCAAAGGACCTTGCGTACTCGTTAATCACGAACGAAACATATCGTAACGAGCACAAACATTGTTTAATCGTCTGCAATGTTCGCTAGATTAACGAACGCAGAAGTTGCTACGAAGAAATATACGTATAAAACTGTTCCACAGTATAAGTGTATTTAATACTAAATCATCGCTAATTTTACGAGCTTTTTTCCTATAGTGCGGTGTCTGCGCACCTTGTTCCGCGATGCGAAACAAACGAAGTCGCTTTCGTGCATACGTACGCACAAGCCGACAAATCTCACGATACGATATTGCCTACGCGCAGTCGCAGTTACAAGGGTTTCGATGGACAAAAGAGCGAATTCTTAAAAGACATCATCAATTACGTAATTTGTCTCTCGGTCTCGACGTTTCCCGCTTCCTTATCTCGCTTCAAAGAATCCAACCCATGAATAACGAAAACCGTGCAAATATGAAACGAGATCTCACGTACGCGTATCCATTGTACGGCTGTACGCACAAAAGCCTACGAGCACACCAATTTATATTCCAAACTTACAGATATTTATATTTTCAAAAATACAATCTATTCTTTGATAAGTGAAAGGCATTCTCACCTTGTTTAGCCGACCGGCTACTACTACTACTGTATAAAAGTTTCAGTATTTGTTACAAACAAATGTGGCCAAAATGTGAAAAATCGTACGTATCATTATAGAGTTCATGGAGAAACCATCTCGAGTTATACGCTTACAAATACGAAATTAAGTACAAGATGTAAGAAACATGGTAAGCCGTCGACGCGTGTATTTTGTAAATTAAAATTTCGTTATAATTGAAAACTAACCTTATCGTAAGATGAATGATAAAGTGTACTGAAAAATTCCATCGAAAATCAAGTTAGAAAAAATACGCGTGGTTGACTCTACGAATTTTTAATTCTATTCGTAATGTAGGTATTAGGTAGGTTTATTTTTTCAAGTGTAATGAAACGACAATAGATCGGTAGTTAAGGGGCAATTTTCAGTTGCGGTGTCTCGCGAGCTGGTGAAATATATACGAAATATTATAAGAGCAATGTCAAGATAATACTCAATGCCAGTTAAAAGTGTAAAACTAAATTTCTTAAGAATCGTCGTAAGATTCAACGTAAAAGCAGACTTAATAAAAATCATGAACGCAGAAGAACGCAGAAGAACGCAGAAGAACGCAGAAGAACGCAGAAGAACGCAGAAGAATGCAGAAGAACGCAGAAGAACGCAGAAGAACGCAGAAGAACGCAGAAGAACGCAGAAGAACGAAGGAAGAATAACAGAATAAAGGAACATATTAATTTACGAGTGGAAGTGAAAGCATTAAGCTTGGGCTAAAGTTACGCATCTCGATTCAGCGGATAACCGTATAAAAAGAAAATGGACTGCGAGGAAGAGCGCGCGAAGGTAAAGCAAGTCCATTGCAGCCGGTGAACTTAATGGAGATCGTGTCATTGCGAAGAGCCGCCAGTCCGTCGAGGAAGATCTACGATCTCGCCTCGCGTCCTGATCGATTCGCCAGGATAGCGGGGCAAAGGGGAAAAGAGAGGGAGCCTATCGCGCGATCCGATCCGCTCGTTAAAAGCGCCCGCGTGCGCCCCGAGAGGTTGTAAAGTTAGGGGTGACGTTCGAGCTCCGAGGGTTGCGGAGGGCGGGTTCGACGTATTAGAATGCGCGTGCCGCCTTGATTTTTACAGGGTAATTTGTGCATTTGCATGAGTGCTCGGTGGCTTAGAGACTTCTCCGCGCGAAAACGGCCCATCGGCTTAATTTGACTGAGTACTTGAATTAGCGGAGCGAAAGTCATTGTAAGTCAGCTGTAGACACCGCCGCTCTTGACAATCAAGTACGAAAAAGTAAAAGAGCGAGTTTTCATATGAGAAATTGAGAAGGAATGCTCGTTTATAATAAGCTGTTTCGCGAGGAGCACTGGGGCTCCTTACTTCGTCGTCATTCACAACTTTCATTTGTACGCATGAAAATAAATACGACATAATTATTTTATTTTCAGTTAGTTATTAAATTAACGAAAGAAATCCTTGGATCTTCTTTTTTAAACAATTTTATGATTAAATGTGCTCGATTCGTTACATTGGTGGTATATTTAATACCTGCATTATTTTCTTAACTCGAGAGCGTAATAAAAGTAATATAATATCCCATAAACGACATTTTACAACGACCTTTTAAAAATGAAACATTGAACATAGAAAAAAATCAAGCGCATAAGCAATAGAAAAGAAATAAAAAGAAAAAAACAGAAAGAAGCACGAGGTGGCCAGTAAAGCAAGACGAACGAAAAATGGCAAAGGAATTGAATAAACTATAAATTTAATAAATTATTAAGTTGTCAATTCCAGTTGAAGTAGACCGAGAAAATTTCGAGTTTCCTGTGTCAATAAATTATCGTTTAAACGCGCAGTAACATAACAAAGCGCCAGTTTGTCGAGAAAAGTGAGACTTTTCAATATTCCCTAAGAATGAGGGTAAACTAAACAATTTTCAAGAAAGTTTCACGGCGACTACGAAGGCCAGGTTAATTTATGAGCGAGCTTGAAACCATTTTCGTCCGCTAAACGAAAAAAAAATTAAGAAATTACATAATGAAGAGTCGTGGCCTGTGGCTCGAAACGTCCCATTATCTTCGATTACTGCCTCGCGAACCTTGAAGGAGTGTTTTCTACCGCAATGGAAAGTTGAGAGGATGCCACGTATAAGAAGCGCACTTTGCTCCTTAAAGCAGCGCTTTGTTCATATTGCACGCGTACGCATTCGTATCAGCAATAGTGTGATGCGAGCACTCGTATCGAGTGCTGGATTTAAACACCACGTGGAAAGAAGCCTCGATGAATGTCGCGCTACGAGAAAAACTACAAGTTCGATCGGCGCTCACGGAGTCATGGAGATCGATTTATTTTCGAAAGTGACACCGGATGCACGTATCAACGCGAGTAATAATTAAAATCCTTTCGATATATTGTATTTAGCGGACTGAATCACGGGAACATTATTGCCTAAATCGATAAAATTGTTGGCTGCACTTTCTTCCTTTGCAGCGCTTAAATGCAACGGTAAACGTTTTGTAATATTTAAAAATAGGACGTTACGAAATGGTAATGCCTCACGTTGAAGCAATTGTTACATAAAAATGCAAGCTTTTCTCCGAACAGATTAATCGTAAACACACAAGAATATATAAAAAATAAACTACCAGTAATTTACGTCGAGCACATGCGAGTATTTTCACTGTTTGCGGTAAAGATTAAATATCGCATTCCGCAAATATCCATTTGCATGGACAAGGACGAGAGCACGACGATCACGTTTCCGAACCGAACTTCAATTCGAAAATCAGGAAGAAAACGAGCTCAGCAATTTTCGACCTTTTGGACAATCCAGTTACCGTTAATTAATAATCCACTTACTCCTCTGCGCAAGCCCACGAGCTTAAAAACGCAAACTCATCCCATAACCCGTGCACTTATTCCGTAACATAGAGCGCATCGTCGGCGCTATTGCGAAGGCGAAACAGAACAGGAATCGCCGAGCGAAAGCAAAAGATCTAGCGAGCGTTTTCACTTAATTGCCGTGAATTACACGGAGGTGAGCAAGAGATGACGCAAAGACGCATCCGGAGCACGTCGGTCTGCGTACGCAACTTTAATGGCCGACGTGTGCAGTAGTCGGACGAGCGTGTGCGAATTTACGGGCATAATGTAGCAATCGACGGGTCCGAAACGCACATGCGCGCAGCCGATTACTCGCAAGAGCGAGCATTTAGCGGTATCGGTTCATTGTGCTTGGCTATTGAACCCCTGAGAGCCGACGTGGCGCATGAAGGAAGAAGGACGAGCCGCACGGGATCTATCCAACTTGAATTATCAGCGTTTACGGCGTAGATCGCGAATATCGATACGTTAGATGGGCGAGCGAACCTCTCGCTTCTACCAGGGCTTCGACATCCTGGTGGTTCGGGTGGACTTTGCGTGGGAATATTTCTACGGCGCTTTAATAAGTAGTTTGTCGGGTAAAGTCATGCCGTTTAACGCGCGCGATCGTACGCTTCGTCATTTAGCCGCGCTAAACATTTTACGCACTTTTTGACAAAAAGACGATTGCCCGCCGAGGCTTTCGCTCTTTGCCTCTTTTTTGCCATTACTTAGCATCTGGATGGCGGACGAGATTTGTACGCGCGCGTGCGCACGCACACGTGCACACACATCAGATGCGAATAAGCAACGGTATTCTGAATTCTTAATTTTAACGAGTATTCTATTACGAAATATTAAATGTCCATTGTTACGCGAGCTTAGAACGAGTTCAGAGCTATGAAACTATTTTCATAGCTCGGATTTAAATTAACACTGTCATTGAATACAAATGAGAAAATTATTAAGATGCGGTCTCACCCAATTTTATTGTTTATCAAATTTTCAATGATGACTTTTTCTACGCTCTAATGACTTTTCATTTTTAGTTCTTCATTTAGTTCTTCATTCGGGGAATCTATGATAATCGTTGTATGAGAATGAATAGAAGGAAAATTTGTTCGTTTTAGCGGATTACCACCTCCCGTCACTCGTACAATTGGCTGATACTATTGCAACTTAGAAGGAATTCTTTGCAATTTTTTAATCGCACATTCCTTTGCCCATTTATGCGGTGTTTAGTTGAAAATTTGAAGCATTAATTGACAGCATCGTGATACAATGAAAAGCCAAACGATTTTGTCATTATAAGCCACCATCGCCGACCCCCAAATGTGAAAGCATTAAAAGTAAAGACATCGATCGGATTTTGTATAAAGCGTTGTTCTAATGCGTTTTCACCGTAATGAAAATTATCTTCAATAATAACCAAACAGCACCTTAGGTGCACTCGTTAGACACCATAATTTAGCGAACGCGAATCAGTGCTCACCAATTTACAAAACTACTTTGAGTTTCAATGCTGATTTAGGAAAAAATAGGAATGTCCCAAAGATTCGAGGGTCTCGGCGTCGACAAGCGCGACTCTCGTGATAAAGTATAAAGTCAAAATTCGTACACTGAACAAGGCAGATTGAAATAAATCAGCCGAGCATAGTGTAAATATCCCCCTGTACACTTATTCGATCCCCGCCAAACCCCACTATCTTCGTATGTACAATAATACACCAGAAGGACGGCTCTATAAAACGCAATTATCGTAAACTTTTACTCGGGTGATTGGGAAGAAAGATCGGTATCTCGCTCCGATCTCCGGCGCGGCGGCTTTACAACTCGATTTCCAGCCTGAGCCCTCGAATCGGATCGTCAATTAGGCCTGCCCCTTTTAATTGAAAAGTCCTCCCCCTGCGATGGCCGGTGATGCATCGACGATTAAATTCGACAAGAGCAAAAGTCGCGGCAACGACAGTCCTTTATGCGCGACGAAAAAGCGCCAATTGCATCGGATAACGATCGGCGCGCTTCCTTTCCACGACATCCATCTTTGCCGCTGCCGCTGCTTCTTCGGAGCCACTGTCTACCCGCATAATTCTAGACCGACGGAGCGAAGACGCCGCGCGTTGCATCAGTGGTCGTGTAGCCTCATTATCATCGTTTCGGCATTAGCCGTGGATGAAATTACAATGAGCCGAGGAGGAGCCATGGAAACTCGTGACGCGAATCGGATTAAGCTGTACAAAACCTGTCTTCTTAGCCCGTCTGGCGCTTCGCGAGAGTCTGGGATGCCGTGAACTCTTCTTAATAAAGTGTTCGCGGAATGGAAATATCCAACGGGTTTTCGCCTTTACGGAGCTGCTGCAACTGATGCACGTAGCTTGCGATTACTTTTTATGACGACTATACGATCTCATTTAGAGTCAGATAACCCCTTTCCACGCTTGACGATAATTCAATGGAAATCCTTAGTTTATAATAGCGCGACGAGATCGATCGTAGCGTCTTTACCTCAAATATTTATTCTAGTGCATTTTTTCGAACACGAGAAAAAGCATTCGCACACGTATACTTTACGCACTTAGGCGGATAAGCATAGAGTTACGAGTGAAGAAAATCGTTATCTCTAGTTAATTATTTTACATGTTCAGTTAGTTCACTTTTATGATTTTTGCAATTCACCATTCTCAGCAGGATAAATGAAAATATTTAATCGGGATATTAGAAAATTTTAAGTACCTAATCCATTCTACTTGAAACGTGTAAAAAATGCGAATTAAAATGTGCAAATAATTTTACCAAAATCTGTGTCATTAAATACTTTAGTGTTGAGCTGCATGCACATTGTGATTAAACGAACGTAATATGTACACTGATAAAACATAATGTATTATCAGAAATTAAACAATGGCTCGAGCTCAAGGACGATATTAGGAGGATATCCTATTAAAAGCGAACGCACAAGCTCTGAACAAACTGCTTTAGGTGAAACTTACTTAATCGCAGTGGCGCATAAAATTTATTATTACTGCAGGATCAGTTACGCGCTAAATGTACTTAAAGAATGTTAGTCTGCGTACAAATTGGAAAGAATTTATTTATCTTCGGGAACACTTCGAGAACAAATAATAAGTAATCTCTATGCACTAGTATATAACGAGGATTATTTCTCTTTAAATAAGTCACTTTTTCTTTTTAAAGAACTTTTTATTTCTACGCTAACTACTGCAGTTGCGGAAAATTAAGTGTCTAAATCGCCGAAAGGCTTCCAAAGTGCTTAAATATTATTTATTTATTTAAATTATAAAACACGCACAGATTAGGGAATCATTGTAAACGGTCAATTTCGCGATCGTTGTCCGATAGAGCAATTGAAAAAGAAAAATAGGCGCGGTGCATCGTCCAGGCTTCGGGGCTTGAAAAAAGTTAAATCACGATGGCTCAGCGTACCACGAATACGAGCTAATAAACAAGCGCGGACACGAACGTAAACGTCAGAGGGGTTGTAGGTGGACAGGGGTGAGGACGGTGTGGACGAACGCATTTGGATTCGCGGGCGGACGAAACACCGAAGCGTCGGTAACACGCGAGAACGCTAAAACGTTTATTCGCAAAGTGGGGTTGTACGGGGGCGAAGTCGCGCGAGTGACGATGCACCGCGCTGATTTTAACGAGAGATTTAATTGTGCCGCGTGATCCCTTCCGGAAAAATGACGAAAAAACGAGCGGCTCGGGGTCGTTTTCATGCGGGACGCAAGTATCGGAGAAAGGAAATTTATTCAACGCGCCAATGCTCTACGGTTCGCAAATCGGGGAAATTTAACTGCTCGACATTCTTCCTGGACTGTCGGTGGAGTATGCGATTATACACCTTCTTATGCAAATCGGACGATTGCGTTGGCGACTGCTTTTCGGCGCATGAGCATTACATTTGACGAGCACGCGAAGAAGGCACCTTCGAATATTTCTCACATTAAACATGCTAACGAATTTCTTCTCGCAGAATATATAAAATTACAAATAGACTTACGTACTTACATACGTAATATTAATGTTATCTTGTAAAACGCGACCAATCTCCTGTAGAAATGTAATAGCGAACAATGTTAATTATTACAGGGATGTCTTAAATGATCGTATCGTTATTAATTGCCTTTACCGCGGTTAAACAATCAATGTAATTTCGCAACCTCTTGGGCATCCATAAAAGTACTTAATTGGACCGAAGTAATTACCCGGTGTTACTAGTAATTACACAGTGTTATTTCCAACAAGAAAAAAGCGCAGAATAACAAACAACCGACTTCGCTGTAGCTTCTCTCCAAATTCTCAGCGGATGAGCAAAATGATAATTTAAGGGCCAAAGTAGTAAGACCATAAATAAAGTAGCTAATCAGAGGTCCGGACAGGCAGAAGCAAGCTAAAAGAGGAAGCAAGACGGATATGCGCGTACATGTACGGTAGCTTGACGAAGGCGGTCGCGGCGAGGGGAAGGAGGCGATGTAGAAAATGCATTTTCGGCGAACTCACTTGGTCTGGAAGCCCTCGAATTCCTCCTGCTGCTCGCTGATGGATGCCTCAAGGTCCAGGTAAGCCCCGTAATCGCCGTCCTTGTAGAGCTGGAGCGCTGTGTCGTCGAGCTGCAACACGACAGAGAACGACAATGCGAAATTATTGTACGTGCAATTATTTGGGAAAGGGGTACGACTGTACGGGCGCACACGCACACACGCGCGTATTTAGGTGAATTTAGTGCCTATTTACGGGTCGAAACTCGTGGGCGACTTTATTTACGATGAGATAATGTATTTTTCACTTTACGATGGCTTCTAAGCTAATAAATATTTCTCACTTTTTAATTTTTTTTTATTCTTTTCGCGTGTTAAATTATAATGAGGCGTTATAATAGAAAAGTGACCAAATTGCTCGTAACTGTAGTACTTGTCACCACCCATTATGACGCCTATGATTAGTTTTCCTATACGCATGCCATAAACATAAAGTAGTTAAAATGAAAATATAATTACCAATTGTTCTAAGTAAATGAAACGATAAATACTGGTTTTAATTTAAATAACTTTGCATTTTTTATTCTCTATGTTATTTTGCTGTCGACATACTGATTATTATCGTTTTTCACCTACAACTTGTCCAAATTAAAAAAAGAAACTTAAGCAATTGGTAAAAGCACTTAAGTGTAAAAACCGACTACAATCACCTTTAACGCACGCTTAATAAACCTTTTTTCTTCTTTGCCTACAACAAAACCTGTAACACTCGAAATAACAATAATTTCATCGATATTATCTACTTTATCTATTCAAACGGAATAATCCTACATTAATTATTATCTCATTTTGCGAGCATTTATTCCGAGCGTTACGTTTAAATGTATTTTCATGTATTAATGCAGATAAAAGAATCATAATCCACATGAGAAATCACAAACGATAAAAAAGAAAAGAAAAGTTAGATACAAAAGATAGTAAACTTCCGAATTCCGTCGACGAGGCGTACATCGTAATAAATATAACATAATTTATACGGTACATTTCAATGTATATAAATAAAAAAAAAAAAAAAATCGTCGCGAAGTTCTTAACACAAAACGATGCATTGAGAAAAAGATGGATGGCAGACAATTACATTATTATACGGATGAATTGACTTACTCAATTCTTGCTCATGAGTCGTTCTCTGTGTTTTACTTATTATGAAATGGATCGTTTATGCTTTGATGGCGTGTTTATGGCGATACGAATTACGATAGTACAAGAAGTTTGCCTAGACAACAATCGTTAAGTATACTTTCGTTCGAACGAGCAAATTGTCTTCTATGCCTTGATATCATTTATTCATAAATCACCGAGCAATAACTAAAATATGCAAATTATGACTTACTTACCGACATTCAATAAAGTAAAGATTTGGATTACTGTTGGCATGTTGCGCACTACGTTAATGATCTACGTAATCCAAATACCAACTATTTTAAATAAATCGATTAGCTGAAATAACGTTAAAATATAAAGTCAATGCATGAGAATATCATTGCCGACTAACGTTCACGAAAAATTACCTTCAAACCTATTCACGAATAAAACTAGCCTCGAAAATATCAAACCCGCTAGATTCTTTTAAAATTTCAAAATAAAAGTTAAGCGTTCTAATTCGCTTTTCTCTCAGCGACTAGTGCTGGCTAATTGAAAACGAAATTTAAGTGATTATGAACAACGTCATTTGGCTAAAGTCATTGCAAACGAATACGTGTACCTGCACATACCAATAAAACAGAATAAATTATCGACGAATAAAAAACAGGAAAAAAATACACAAATTGCGTACAAGTGGTGTACCGTCGAGAAAATTTCGTAAAAGAAAAGTTAGCGCTTAAGCAACTCGAGGGCTCATCTCGAGAAATAAAGCTTAGAAACTTGTGCATCCGAAAGGCAGGCGACGAAGGTGGCGGTAACAGCTATGCTGACCTATATTTCTAAAAATCTATGACTTTAAAATAGTTCGGGTGCCCACCTTAGAAACTGCTCAAGAAACTGTTCCTTATAGTATACCGAGTATATAAACGACACACAACGACACTTCCCAAACGCGTTCCGTGCCGCAGTCGAACTCTGCGTGCACTTTCAGCAATCGAAATTGTTTTTCTTTTCTTTTATTAAGGGCTTTGAATGCGCGTGTATCTCTTTATATATATATATATACATACATACATACATACATACATACATACATACATACATACATACATATGAAAAGCATTTAGAAATAGAAGCTTCTTTAAATTCATATTTATTTCTTGGATTAATAAATCAGGTTTAGGTGCCAAACAGTCGAGCTCTCCAAATTTTATATTTAGATAATATCATTACTGTTCCGCTTACTAGTTCAAAAGTAGAATCCACGAAAGATCGCTAAGAGCATTGAAATTAGTGCACGAAATGAAGATTATTCGTTCGTTTTACTTATTTTTTGCTTATTTTTCCATTACAAACATCGTAAAGATCGTAAACATCGCTAATAATGTACCTCTTAACGTTACTTCATAATTATGAGGAAACGTTGAGAATAATTTCAAAAAATCAACATCGTATTGCACACTCTATACAAATGATAATATTGACTCGATAATTTTTTACGAATCTTACTAAGTATACTGGTAAGAACGTGCCTCGTGTGTAAAAGGATAAGGTTCATTATAAATTTTGAAGAACAAAAAAGCGAAAAAAATTCCCCTCGTTAAAAACAATTTGTATTCAATCGCCTCTTCCTATTGCTTTTATATTGCCATCCGCACAGGCTTGGGAGATAATACTCTTAGGCTTTCAAAACCAGTCGCCGGAGAGGCAGTAAAAGTATGCGAGAGAATAATATACGCGGACCGCCGTGGCGGCACATTTTTTCACCGATTCCCGAAGCGGCCGCGCGTCTTGGAGATGACGCTGAGTAATCGCACTTATGCGAGGGTCAACATCGGGCTAACGGAAAGGAGAGAGAGAGAGAGAGAGAGAGAGAGAGAGAGTGTGTGTTTGTCCAAAAGAGCAGACGAAGAAGACGCGTCAAGACCGGTTCCGGAAGCGGGTTGCACTCGCGCGTTCGCTCCTTCGTGCGGGAAAACTCGAGTTATTGCCACTGGCGATTGTTAAAGTTTCCCTCTAGCCGCCCTCGTCAGAAGGTGGTGGCTCGGTTGATGCGTAGAGCCGTTCAATTTTTTAAGGTGCGAATCTTCATTTTCGACTGTCCGACCTCGTTCTTCACCGCTCCACATTAGATAATGTGGTAAATGCCGTATTATTTATAAAAATGCGAAGAAGATTTGGCTTTCACTTGAAATCAAATTGCGGTTCAAGGAATGCTGAATCGAGGCTGATTTTAATTCGTGCTCTTGGCCATTGCAAAATAAATACACGAATTATATAGCCGACTATAATCACGGCTGTCAATTAGCCAAATTGCGCGGAAACTATTTCTGGAGATGACGGAGCAAAACCTCGCCATCCAGCATTCGCAATTAAATTTCTGCCAATTTTAAATGACCGATGATATCGGCGATCACTCGTCTGCATATATTTCCTTTTTTAAATTAGCACCGCGCGAATTCGCGAATACAATCGGATACAATTTTCTTGAATAAAGAAAAGAAAAACGTCCTCGCGATATGCATCGGATTTAGCACTGAATCCTCGAAAATTTATTCGCATGGCTAGGGTGGCACGAGCGCGCGCGCGCGCGTGTGTGTGTCCCAAGCGAGGGAACGAGTACGTGAATTACGTGCGCCTATACCTTTTCTCATTCTAAGCGACTTTGACTATTCCACGAGACAAAAGAGACTTTCTCTCAGATGCACCGACGGCTGAATACCCCAGGAAGTCTCTTTGCGGTATCGGTGCGGCTCGAGCAGCGTTCCACTTGATCTAGCGAGGGCGAGCGATTATAAGCGAAGAGAACAATGAGTCCCGATCGTTGCGAGCTTGCAAATGGGGATGAATCTTACGCGAATCCACGGCACTCGATCCTTACTTCTTCAAAATGTGACGAGAGCTTTGATAAAAAGATGCGTGGATTCATTTCGTAATCGCTCATGCTGTTTAACAAACATCGGCTTGGCAGTAAGTCGATTGCAGTTTTAAGTAGCGCAAAAACTTCAATTTTCATTCGCGTATTATTCAAGTTTTGAGATTTTAATTTTTAGAGATTTATTTTGGAAACTAAATGCTCATTAAGCAATGCAATACGAATGCGATGGCGAATTATTGTAACACGGAGCATCGCGTATGAATAATCGGGTCGGAATTTCAAACAAAATGAATGCAATTGTTGCAGTTACATTATTGGGGGTAATTATCTTTTCTTCGGATTCCTCGAGTTGAATTTCCATTAAGAACATTCTGTGAAAGGTATTGAGAAGCAAACGTTTGCAATATTTCCATACGTTACACGATTACCAGTTAAATTTCTTCATTTGCTCCTGCATTCGCAAATAATTGCGACTTATGAGTCTTGAAATGACTTTCAAAAGCCCGCTGAACAAGAAACCGTCAAATTTGAGAAATTTGAAAATTCCAAAGCTAGGAGCCGCTTGTCCAGCAGAATTATTAAAAAACGAGGTTTCGGTATTGCCGGTACAAGTTGTGAAAGGAAAAGGGTTGTACAATAAATTCTTCTGTGGTTCAGGCTGCTTTCATCGATTAAAATCCTCGACGTTTCAATAGGTAATTTCTCTCCTCGACTTTCGCGCAATGACGCGAAATTGTTCAGCGCAAGGGCGTCAAGTATCGCTTGTAGTTCTAAAGCAAAATGGTCGCGCTAACTGTCTGCATAAATTTCGTGTAAAAAGTCGGCCTCTCGATAAAACAATTGCATTGTTTTAAGCCTCGGATGCGTAGTTAGCGCGGTAGCAGAAAAAATCGACCGTCAAATAAACACCTTTCGCCGATATTGTTCCTTTCTTCGCGACGTTTTGGCACTACGAATAGCGTTGCGTAAAATTCTTGTCTTTGGCGCATGCCGAGGTTGAGTCGTAAAATAAAACGTAACATGTCATCGGAGACAGAAAACTTGACTTTGGTTAATTTATTAGAGAAAAGTTGAATTGCATTAAAAGTGACAATTATTTTTAATTAAAAAGTGTCACAATTACGATAATTGAGCCTCATTTAATATTACCGTACTTATTTGGTAATTTTGTAGCGATAATTATTACAGCGTTGTCGCAATTATGCGGTAGCTGAAACATTTCAATATTATTCCACGACCTCGTTGGAAGACTCAAAGCCTCGGGCTCAACTAACTCGACAGAAGATGATGAAGAACCAATGCACAACTAGCTATTGTAAATAATGATTAGTTAATAGACGAGAAGACCCCGTTGCGTGAAATTAAGGACCAAGACGTAGAAATACGTAAACTCTGCATTCCGCAAGGATGCCGTCTTTGCCACTTTAAGAACCTGGACGCGAATCTAATTCAAGCGCCATCGTTAAGAATGCTTCATTCGGAGGACATCCGAACGGAGGACAAACCCTCGGCATCTCGCAAATATTTGAAATTCGAGAATATTAACTCGGATGAACTCGCGTTAATCGGCCTCCCGTAACTTTCGAGAACACCAACTTCTTTCTTGCATCGCGCGCACTAAACGCGCAATCCATCTCCGCAACACGGCGTTAACGCTGGACCGCTGATACACCGCCGCATCCTCCGCAACTATTCCTGCGATCCGAGCACAAGCCGATGGAGCAGGAGCCGCCAGAGCAAACAAAAACGCACGGGGGAATCGCGCCGCTTACAAAATTAGCCACGCGTATTACCGCACGCGTATTTACATAACCGCGATCGCATCGGGGTCGACGAGACGCGCGCCGTCGAGAACACGCTCGACCGGCTGTGTAGGCGAGCCCCGCTACGGACACGTGCGTGACTCGCTCGTCGCCTCGGACAAGCTCCTTTGTTTTTATTGCCGAGCGTTCGCCATCGCTTTTTCGGCGCTCGCCGTTGGAAAATCCGAGAGGCTTGGCTCTCGAGAGGCGCGTTTGTAGATGCTGCGAGTATATTAACGTAAGTAACGTAAGATCTCTGTTTTTTTTTTTAATGAAAAATTGGACGCAGCGAAGAGGGAGAAGAAACTTTAAATATTTAACCCGATTTGTCTTCTTTTCGCGGTTATCAAGCGAAATAGTCCTGAAACTCGGTCTGAAGTTTATACAAGAAAATGAACGTTTTATTAAGTACTATTCGGATAATTTACGGGCTGCGGTTGTTTTTCTTTTAAGAGTTCGGGTGAGTGCTAATCGATTAGGCAAGGAATTTAGAGTAAATCAAAGTGCCCCAGTCATTTGTCCACGTTTCGCCGTACGCATTCCGTTTACGGTATCATTAATTTTATTTATGCCCAAGAGTTTTCAAGCGCCGCTCACAAGCGATACTCTAATTTTCAATAATCATTCCAATTTATATAAGTGTAATGCTGCATTAACTCTCATTATTTAACTGGATTTTGGCAGCTTGGGGAGTGAGTTTCTCCTGCCAGCAATTTTTATTCACGTTTCCAAGTAACTCATCCAAGCCAAATCACGCACAAAGATTTACAAGCTTAAAAATGCCCTCGACAAGCCCGACGTCGCATAATCAAGCCCAAAAAATCCAAACTCCATGCCGCATCGGTCGAAGAAATCAGCTCGCGAGTGACTTCGCAAAAGGAACGAGCCCTCGGCGGATGATCCTCTACGCGCGCCTTCTTTTCGCCTCCTCCAGCTGCCGCTCGCGAGAGAAAGTACGTGCCCGCGTGACGTCATCTGTCCAGCGATCTACGAGCCTTCCTATTCCGTCCTGTCGCGCACGCTCTGCACGTGCGCGGTGTCTGCGCGTGACCGAGTCATCCAACCGGGAATGCATAATATAATGGCTCGCGGCACACGCGACAAACAGCGCGACGAGAAATCGACGAGTTAGCCCGGACAAACGAGCTTTAACGTTCCTTCTTTCGAGGCTTCGCACACCCTTCGCACACCCCCAGTACACTTTCCGTTCTGGCATTTTCGCTTTGAGCACTTAAGCGCACTGGCGCGCGGCTCTGCGCGATCGAAAAGAAACGCAGCTAAATAGAAACAATTCTTTCGTTTTCATTTGGCTAGATTTGAAATGTCGTTGCCCGATGGATAAAACGTTTACTTGCGTGAGATTCTTTAAAACATACATTTTTACCGAAAATATAGTTTTGGTAGACTGAAAGTTGTTGGCATAAGATAGTCGATCGTTGATATTCGCGTTCGGTGTGAAAAACTCAATTGAAACAATCAATTTTTTGCGTCTACTCTGCTTGTACTCGTAATAATTTCTTTTTTCTTCTTTGTAATAATTAATTTAGGTAGAAGATTACTTTATACGAAATTTCATTCGAGAAGGTAGCACATGAAAATGTGAAACGATCCTAGAGAATAACTAATCTGTA
The DNA here is from genome assembly GCA_018907045.1 of Wiebesia pumilae. NCBI lineage: Eukaryota > Metazoa > Arthropoda > Insecta > Hymenoptera > Agaonidae > Wiebesia > Wiebesia pumilae. The sequence goes on from JACCHZ010000077.1 coordinate 3,934,095, forward strand.
ATCATTGTAATTGTAGTATGAAAGGAAAAATCCCTAATTAGCTTTTGAACGTACTCGCGTATCGGATAATTATCTACTTGATAAAAGCGTGTATAAAACGAACGTTGTAAGATCGTTAATATTTTGTCAATTTGAAGAGAAACGTCAATAAGCGCATTATTTTACTTACGTTTGAAACTACTTTGCGCACTTCGATACTTGAATGCGCAGGAAAATCTCAGTTAATTATCCGGTGCTTAGACTTAAAAGTCTATTAAAGCTTAATTTTAATATGGTTAAAGGCGAAAAAAAGCACTCGATTGGCTCGCCTTCGCAAAGGAACTTTGCTTGTTACGCAAGAATTTCTCTGGCAAAGTATAGTACAGGTAGTGTGCGAAAGTAAGAGCGCCCAGTTGCGTGAATGATTTGTTCGATTATTCGTCCAGATAGAAGTTCTTTTACCGCAACGGCTCTCATAACGATTGACTGCCTTCAAAGGAACCGGTTCGAAATATAGTTTTAATGAATTTAAAATAGAACGAATAAACAATCGTCTATATTGTCTCGTATTAAAGCTTAGATTTTTTAACGAAATATCTATATAATTACTTACCTTTCATCTCTTTTTATATTATACAAATATATTATAAAGTGAAATTGAGTGGGCGAACGAGAACAATCGTTGGCTAAATTAACTACCGTTTGTGAGCTTGTTTTTACGGAAGAGTACATCCGCGCACGTAAATTTCCTTTAAGTGCAATTGTTAATCATTAACTATGCACACATAAGATTACGTATTCTTATTGTATATTTATATTTCCTACATTTACGTTGCACTATATACAATTATAATTGTCCAATAAATAATAAGCTAATTTTAATATGGTATTTATTTTAAGCTGCAATCACCGTCGGTATTCAATCGATATCGAGTTTCACCTTGATTACAAACAAAAGACCATTCAATTTTATTATACGCTTGCAGTTCAATTTTACGCTTGATTTCGAACTCTATTGAAAGGCTAATCTTATTTATCATCGTAGAAGATAAATCGACAAAAGGCATCCTTAAAACTACGTAATATCTTTCAGTATATTCGCAGTGCGTTACAGAAGCCGTACAGAAGAGTACAAGAACGACAGAGGCAAATGAGATTTTTGAGAGACGAAAAACAACGAGAAAATAGAGGCCAAGACAGAGTCATCTTTAGCGTGGACTTCTGAACGAGTAAACTCATCGATCGAGAACTCTATTAGTGTTTTCAATTTCACACCGTTGTTTCAATTAGTAACATTACCCGCTCTCTGCCTTGTCTGATTTTCTGCTACGCTTTCAAAATGTTTAAAAAAGGGTGAAAAAGGAAGCCGCACTATCTCCCTTACGAACAGGATCTAGTTTCGAAATTCAGAGTATTAGAGTGTTCTAGACTTATAGTGTCGAATATGGCGAAACTTGAGAATAAATACGTGTGAAAACTCATAAGATCTTGACAAAAGTACTCACTTTACTCGGCAAACTCACCTTACTTGTAGGACAACGACTACATCGAATGATCTAATAATTCGCACGTATTTAAGAATAAAGTTATACTTAACTTTTTATCTAGCGATACTTAGATCTAAACTTGTAGAATTAGAGAGAAAAGAATCCATCGCTTGACCCGGAGATTCCGGAGATTGAGCGTCGATAAGTACAGAAAACTTCATGTTTATTGTCCATTTTAAAATGGTTTAAACATAAATGAAGGCAATGAACTTAGCAAAGTTCAACCTGAACATTCGCTGAATTATATAATCGGACCGGCTGTACATCTCCCACCATATTTAAATTCAAATCTTGGAGTACACAACTTTGTTCGCGGATAAAGCGCATTTTCTCAAATTCCATGCAGATTGCAAGTAGATACTGCATGTATACCTAGGATTCATCTATCGAAGTATTCGAAAACAAAAACGATAAGCAGGGAGAATGAAAAAGAAGAGAAAAGAAGAGAAAAGAAGAGAAAAGAAGAGAAAAGAAGAGAAAAGAAGAGAAAAGAATAGTAGGAACGCGTGTATATTTATGTAGAGAAGTTTTATTCTTAGGAGGTAACATCTTTCAGCATTGCGCCGTTGCCATATTGCCGCTGGTTGCACTCGAACCTTTCCCCTCCTGCGTGAAAATAAAAGCATCGAAACGGAGCGAAGAGACACGAGGAAAAAGACAGTAGAAACGCAGGGACTCTCTTGAGCCTTTTTGCCTAGAGAGTAGAAAGGGCAGAATTTTAATCGGCGAACGCTTTGTCCTCCATTTTACAGAATCTTCGCTTATAAGAATGGTGTACGAACCACGACGGCGACGAGGAAAAATGTAAGACAAAAAAAGTTTGAAGGAAAGAAAGTTACGATCTCGTCGGGAGGAATTCTCGGTGGCTTGCGACAGCAGCTTGAAATTTTTCCGCCTCTCTCCACCTACGATTTCGTGACCCTTGGACGAAAGACATCGAGCTGCGAGTGGGATTTAAGAAGGTGGTAAATTAATTACTTTCCATTGCGAACGATGAAACATAACCGTCATTACTCTACAAGAAGCGAGAGACGTTGCAGGTGTTTGCGCATTGTGCCCTCCGACTATGATATCGCGTGTATCTCCGGAGCAGCATTTCGATGTCGAAAAAATATTTCCTAGCCACGGCACTTGAACGCTTGCGCAGCAACACAAAATTTATAATTATTTCCTAATTTGAGCATTACGTTTATCAATAATATGCATTTTAATTAGCGCAAAGTCAAATGCTGCGCACCAATCTACTGGTTATTACACGTGCTACGTAAATATGAGAGAGATAAAAGATAAAGATAAAGGAGCCAACGACACTTTATTCGCCGTTGTATAATAATGTTGTGTAGCCACGCGTTCGCTACGCTTTGGCGCCCTTCATTAAGTCGGCGATAAGCGGCAAACTTTGCGATATAATATAAACTCCGCTATCTTGGGGCAATATCGCGTTCAATTATATACTATAAAATATTATAGCATTTATAATTGTACAATTTAAAATATTGCACAAGCTTCTTCTAAGCTTGAAGCCAATAATTCACAACTTAATTTTTATAAATGCCTTTTTCTACGACTTTGCCCACGAATGCACAGTTTCAATCACGCAATTTCAGTGATTTAGCCATTCGTTTAACTTTGCGTGTGTGTGTTGATGAAAACGTGCGAATACGCTGCATGTAGATACATTCAATATTTCTGCAGTGTATTTCAATATACCATTTACGATTCGTGAGATTTTTTCTTTACGCCTTGAATGAAGATTACAGAGTTTAGTAAATCTCAAATTTAGAGAAAGATGGCGCATTGATTAAAACTCGAAAACATCCAGGAGACCTTGAATAATTATGTTCTGTCGAAAGAGAAACAATATTTCGAGTGCAAGAACTTGTTGTACTATATTTTAATCGTATGCTTACATAAACGTAGGGATGTACAATACAGCGCGATTATTCATATCTCGGTAAAATGACAAAAGAGAATTCCCAGGAAATGAAAAGATAAACGCATACAGTAGAACTTGAGCCTTTTATCGCACGAGAGAGCGGCGTTTTAAAAGGTCGCAAAAATGTTACATTCATTCCCACGGATGTATGTAGACCATTTTACTCGGAAATAAAGTACAAAACGAAAGTTTTGCGGTGTTTCTTATTTTTTCCCTGCACGTGATATTTTACCCTTTTTTCAACAAACGAAAAAGGGTACCGAAAAAAAGGAAAATGTTCAAGGTGTATAATTTAAATAAAAGTTTTAAACAAGAAGAAAATATATTAAAGCGCAATATTTCAACGTTTCGTTCTCGATCAAAGAAGACTTTGGTTTCGTCTTCAAGTTCTTTTGGCGAAAATGTTACATATTATTATGTGGTAATATCTGTGAAAATGTATAATAAATATTTCATGGTATTTCAAATCTTCCAAATTTATTACATTACGCATAGATAGTTTACTTAAACTATCTCGATGAAATTTCATAAATACATTACTTGAAGCTAATAAAGAATTCATGGATTTTGAATAATATTATTTCTCAAATGAAGACAGTATTATTCTGCGTATGTTTTCATAAATACACGCAACAACTGTGCCTCTCTTACTGACTTTCTGGCTAATAAAAGCAACCCTACGCATTCCACTCCTATTAATCGTAACGTAATCTTCTAGGCCAGAATCAATTTTGAAATTGGCCACTCACTTATTCGGTATTTTCTTTGTAGACAGTGTTAACACTCCCTCGCATACTTTGTGCCCGGGTAGATTCTTGGAATCAGATATCACATGTAACAGCCTCCGTCTGTGCTTGGCGCAATCACTCGTCTCGTACCTGACAAACGGATCATTAGGAGTGGTCGTATGACGCGAACAGATACACGCCAGGATTTTCGTGCATTCCATTCGATTAATTTTACCGTTAATTACGTCGATGTAACCCTTTTACGTTATTTGTGCTTTACCGATGATCTATCATTATTTAGGCACTTAAATATAACTAAATAATTATAAAAATGCGCTTTTTTTATCCGATCTTTTATTTTCCGTTAGATTACATCTCATGTAATTGGTTCTATGTTAATCCACTGATTTATACTACTCTTACATACGCATTTTTCAATAATTCGAAATAATTCGAAGAAAGCCTGGCGAGAGCGAGACTGAAATTCCATTGCAGAGAGCAATTAAGTGTAACAATGAACTTATTAAGCAAGTGTACATGCTTCAAAAATTTGTTTAATACGACACTGTCCAACGGTTGTTTCTTCGTCCCCTCAACGGCATTCCATTCCAGCACAGACATATCGTATACACATGTACATAAAGGATTACAGGGAACATAAAGACACCAAATGCAACTTTAATAATGTAATATAATCCGATTACGTTACTCCATTCATCGATCTCGTCGCGCTTCAATTCGAGCCACATTTCGCGTTCCCGACCCGTTAATTACTCGCGAAGCTACCAAAACGAGACGCAATCAAACTCCGTTACATAAGACACCGGATAACCGGATGCAGTCTTTCTATCTATCGATCTATCTTCATCCTCGACGACTTCAAACGCCTTGTTTGAGTTTCCGCAGGCAAAGGGACAAGCGAGTACACGGCCAACGAATACCAGGACATTCAGCCGATGGTAATGCAATCTGCACTACCTCCTTGTTACGATTCGAAAGGTGATTGACGCGTGTGTCAAGAAAAGAGAAATGCTCGGATTTCAAATCACGAAGATGACAACGTCCGCGTCGATGCTGGTGACTTCTTTTTGTGACTCTCGCACAGCTTGTTTCATCCAGGGGATGGGAAAGAGTTTTCGAGCGAAGGAAACAGTGGTCCGGTCAGTTGGGTTTGCTTTAATTACACGGTGGATCGACAAGGAGTTCGAGCATCGCTGACAATTCCTCGTACGCTTACGTAGAGCACAGAGGATGTGTTTCTCATGTGAGTTTCGAACGTTGTTCAAGTGAGACTGTTAAATGGTATACTTTGCTTATAACTCTCGAGGTATTATATCTTTGTAAGATGAGATAAACACGTGAAATGTATTTAAATTACATCGCTTTGTTGCTCTAATTGCAATGATGAAGTTTCTCTGGCGTAACCTAAACTACGCTAAAAGTAAGCAGGTCGATGCATTTGTTATTGATTTGTTAAATTGTATGCGTAATTACGAAGATAATCTGTTGATAATCTGTAAGACCGTTGGTGCACAGTCTTAGTTGTAGACCAAGTTTAGCACCAAGCGTTTCACTTATGCATAATTTAACGAAACAAGATGAAAAATTAAATTAAAATTTAATCTTAAATTAAAATTTATTTAAGATCTCCAAAGTGCAAAAAAGCACGAGAAGCACTAAATGTCGCTTCTCTCTTTGCACACAAGTGAATTACCGTTAAAAACTGAAAATTATAAACAAGCTGACGGAACACCCGCAAATTTTACATGACTCGTATTATCGCTTACGTCCCTCAAAACTTTGGGGAGGAGACGTCATCCGTACTCAGTCCGCGTACCACTAACAGCACGCGACTTCCCATCACGCGAGTCCGTGCTTTATCTCGGGATCGTAATTACGCGACGTGGTTAAACGCGTGCGCAAGACACGGAGATCCTTCCATTGGCATTAGCGCCTCGCCTCGCACGTCCTCCAAATTGCCAACGGAAATTGTTAAAGGTCGGAGAGGGACGACGACCGTGGCGTGACGCAACCCCCGCGTACAAAGAGTGTGATTAAAGTCCGGGAGCTCTCCTAGAATAGGCTCCTTGCGTATATAATTGAAAATTCTGCCCAGCGGCCTTCCGACCTATCGAGACTCTTTTCAAGATTAAGGATGGGCTACAGGCGTGCTGTGAATTCCCGAAATTAACGTGTCCGTTTTTTTTTTTCCTTAAATGAGCCACGCGTCTCGGTGGAGAATAGGTTCGTCCAGAGCTATTTATGCTATTACATTGTGTAGTTTCATTGCTTGGAAGCTTACCGAGCGACTTTGATAGTGATTACGGTATGTTATACGCACCTTGTGAAAGCACCTAATATCGAAGGAGACGCTCTTCAGAATTCACTGATTACAAGCACTTAGGCACGATCTCATTTATATTTTGTAAACATAATTCGCTGAAAGTTTTACGGCATCGCGCAGATAACATGAATTTCAACATGAACAGGGAAGGTATAAACACAGTAGAAGCATTCGTATCTTAAAAATTAGTTTAACAGTGTTCATAAAGCACGAAAACGTAGAGAGAACGTAAAACATTGATCTAGAAAACCTAATCGAGCTTAAATTAGTCTCAAAAGATCTAATTTCTTCCGAATTAATCTTAGAGAATAAAAGGTCCAGGTTGAAAAAACTTACTTCGTATAGAAAAAACTACTACTAGTCTTTTGCATCCGGCAATAAAAATGCCTTTGGGGCTTCTACACTACATAAATATTTACTCTACAATTTTAACTTCAAACAAAGAATGTGCGGTTTTTGAAAAATTTTCGCACTACACTGAATCTTTCTAATTTTAATAAATTTACATCTGCCTTATACCGAAACTTAAATATCCATGTAGGTATACACGAATAAGTAACATCGTTACTTATCAACGAATTTAACGTTAAATATAAAAAAAATTTTCAGAAAGTTAATTAAATTAAGAGAGAGAAAAGGTAAACAAAATATTTATCATTCGATATATTCTTTTCGTATGTAAATCTCTCTCTTTATCTTTAATTTTGAACTAACTTTCGATCCCGATATCATATTTGCGTTGCACGCTCATGCATAAGATGCGAGCATACTTATTGATCTTATTTCAATTTTAATATTAACTTGTATTTACATATTCATTTTCATTACATCTTCAAAATTCGGAAAAACACCGGGCTTCTCTTATCATAAAGATCATTACGTATAAACATTTTATCAACGCTCCCCTCCTTTCATTAGAACTCACATTAGCTTTTAATTTCATTCGATTCATCTTCAAGAAAAAATATGTTGAATTTTCTGAACAACTTGCGAGTCGGAAATAAATGGGAAGTTTCCAAAAACAATATCAGCGCTTAGATCTTCGGATATGAGTATAAAATTTAGCTGCAATCTTTGATATCTTTGATCGAAAATAAAATACGTTTAATTTGAAAACTTCATCCAAAATGACAAGTCTAAATATAATCGTACGTTCTTCGTTTGAAGTGAAAATTATATACTAAAAGTTTAAAACGTAAAAGATTCAAAGGCAATTTTACTACCGAATGCTCGAAGCTTGAAAGCAACTTCTCTACCAAGTGAATTTACCCTAAGAGTTTTTGTTCTCTAAAGGTAATTCCAATATAATGAGATTTGGAAACTCACGTTTTTGCTTACTGTAATGTTTTTACTTGTTTAATTTCAACGCAACATCATTTCTCGGCAAAGTTTCTATATTTTGTTAATATTATATAAACGGATTAAATTTAACTATCGCTTGAAATTAATGAACTCTTTGCCTATCATTAAAATTGCTATTGCACACCTTTTCCAATTTTCTTTTCCTTAATAATTCGCCAAAGCTTCCTTGCAGGATAAATTAATCATAGCGATTTTAATGAAAATCTATTACTAATGATAAGAGAATGTGTTTTGTAAAATAAAATCTTTCATTTTGCATCAAATTATATTGCTAAATAATTCAAGTGCTTTTAATAGACTGTAGAACAAATAACTGAATCCAAATAACTGAACAAATCATTCCTCGTGCTCCTTTCATTTCTGTAAATAACGCGTAACTAATTTTTAATTAGCAGCTTTTAAATGCTCTTTATGTATTTACATTTAGATCCCATTTCTATTCCATGTATTTGGATAAGTAAAAGTGCTTTTGAATTTTTATATTGACATGTGGAAATTAAGCAGATTCGATTGGATCCGATTATCTTCTATGTTAGAGTGCATGAATTTTCTTTTCACGTGAATTCTCGACATTCGGTACCAATCTCTCAGTGGTTATCCAATCTATCTTTTCTCTCTTTCGCCTTATAATGAAACAATAAGTTCCACGTACAAAAGTGATTACTCAATAGCACTCTCCGTATCTTATCGCGGCCAATTGTTCCTCTTCAGGATATTACGCAACAAACAACTTTCCCGCAAAGGAAGCTTATGTATTCCAAAGCAGTCAGTTCGCCAATCAATTATCAGCATCGTACAAGTATGGATAAGAGCCCCGAGAAGAAGATGCAAAGACGGTGCAACGCGACTTCGGAGTCGCAGACATTCGACTCTCCTCCGCATTCATTCGTATGACGCCTTAAAAAAGCCGCCACTCCTCGGGGGAGTCACGCACGCATAATGACACTGCGAATAACGCGCGCGTGGGCATATGCATATGCGCGTACGCATGCGTACGACTTTCGAAATACCGCGATACGCGTCGTTCCATACACGGAAGTGCACTAATTAGCAGACTAGTTGGAGGTACAAATGCCCTTATGCCATATGGAAATTGCGGCGCGTATCCTCGAAATCGGATAGCTGCAAGACAGGATGAGGAGAAAGTGCATCGAGCGAGATTAGATGTGAACGGGGATAACTGACCGAATTGAAGGAATCGAGGAGCTGAACCGAGAGATCATAAATAGACTAGAGAAGGAGGAATGGAACGCCTTGGGATCCTCCTGCTTTATCTCCTACGCTTTCTTATTACGTGGTCCTTGGATTCTTGTTTGTTTTTGCATGGTGACCCCGAACTTAGGGCATCTCTACAAAAACTGACAGTACTCGGGCCGATTAGTAATGAAAAAACGATCCGATGTGTGAAAATAGCGGTTACGTGCCGTTATAAAATATTAAATCTCATGCACTCGAGTCGGTTGGAATAATAATAATAATAATAATAATAATAATAATAATAATAATAATAATAATAATAATAATAATAGTAATAACAACAACTTGTGCCAATTGATATTTATATGTCGGTTCTTACGATGCCAAGTTAAAACGACAGTGTTCGAAAAAATTGATCAAACAACTAGAGTACGAATTAATCGGTCTTCAATACATTTTTACCACGATGCCTTAAATATTGTGTTATTCCAGACGTTGTTTTATTCAACAAACTCTTTGAATCAATCGAGTGCAACGCTTGACTCTCAAATCATTGTATGCAGGTGTAACCACAGCGAAAGTAACGTAACATCCGAGACTCGACTAATTACAATGTACAAGGCTCAGCTGTATTCTGATTAGAACCGACATGCACGAACAATAGTTCGCCCCAACTCACAGTTTCTCGCCAATAAGTATTTACGCTTGTGAGCATACCTACTTTGTAGACTTATTTTGCATAAATTATGGAAAAAGTCTGCGTTAATAATCTCGCGAATTAATCATAAGATCTATTTTATATTTATCTATTTTATGAAATTTATCAGAATTCGCAGACATTTATCTTGCAAGATACAACAAATGCGCGACATTTTAATTAGAAGCTTGGATTTCATTGGTACTTCTGCGCGTTTATAATTTTTCAACATAGCGATTAACGTTGCGGACAGTGCTTTCTTGGCACAGATAGACGCCTCGCGATTACTTAAAAACGACACATGAATCGCAAAATTTAACACTGACTCGCTTATGCGTACGTGAGAGAACAGCAAAAGCTCAGTTGCATTTGGAAGGAAAAGAGTGCATTTCGTTTGTCGCGTAATGGAACTTGAACTGCTACAGTTAATTATTCGTAGTTGATTGATTAAACCTCGGCCATAAGAATCTTTCGATTGCTAAATACTTTTGATAAGGAAATTAATTATCCGCGTGTATTTCATTCCGTACGATATTTTCAAAAATGCGGCCTAATAGTACAACTTTTCATTTGCTTTTCATCATAACCGATAACTAAACTAGGAATTTGCTAATCGACATCGTAATTCAATTCAGTAATTGAAGTATCTTTCTTTGTCATTGTTTCTATTACAATCGAATTGTGTTGCTTACTTGGAAAAGAATAATTATAACTGTTTGACATAAACAAACAATGATTATTTAAATAAAAAGAACGAAACAAATATGTGCACGTACATGTATACATACGTATATACACACATGTATATTGAAAATATTTTGAAAAAGCAAAACTTACATAATCGTCAAAATATAAGATTCCGTTGATTTTCTTTAAGATGCAAGTTTATAAATAAAAATTAACAAAATACTTAGGATATTTTTACCTTTTCTATTTTTCAACAGGCTGAAATGTGTTCAAAAAATAAGCGTAACGATGATTCTTCAAAAGCACATCTTTCCTTAGTCTCATTTTATTTCAAATTTTATGCTTACATTACCCGTTGCAACTTTGTAATAATTTTCATCAAATAATGGCTATGAATTATTACATAAATATCTTTTTTCTATTCATTTTATCCATATAGAATGATTTGAAATTCCTCAATTAATAAGCAAAATTAAAATGTATCATGTCGGGTCAACAAGGGATTTTATTTAGTTATTCCTCGCGTTAAATAATACGTACAACATGAGTAACTTAACGACGGGAACAATCCGAAACGAGTGAAACGGTAACATAAGTCCTCCAATAAATAGGCGATTGAATTGCAATTACACGCTTCGGTGCTATTGCGCAACGGCATTAACTTGACGTACTGCGAATTACGAGTTCGACAACGTATTGTATGTGCAAAGAAGACATCGAACGTGCATCATCGTTTAAGCGAGTAACTCGCATGACTTTATAGACGTACGCCTAGTCTTCTATTTGTGTAGTGCATTTGTGAAGCTGCCGAAGTTCTATGGAAACCGATGCGAAGTTTACGACTGGGGATACGCATAGAGTCACCCCGATGAATAAGAGCCTGAAAGCTTTCTTGGTACATTCCGTGGATTTGCGGTGCTTCTTTTGAAACTTGGCACACGGTCAAAAACGAAACTTGGAATGGCGAGACAAATACCGTACAATAAAAATGTTTATACACATACGTAACTTCCGCACTTCACTGTTCTTACGCCAGAAAATTTTACGAAAGTGGCTCCCTTGGTGCTTTGTAATGAGAAAAAATATATTTCAATTGACGAAATAACGTAAATTATTTATACTCTTGTGTGTGACTTCGTTATTTCTTCCGAACAATCGTTATGCGCGGTAAATCATTGGATGTGGAAACGTTATTACGGGGAAAATAAAAGAAACTGGCACTGGCATTGATTTACGAAGCTTATAATAATAATGTGGTCCAATTTTAAGGCAAATTACGAGACAAGCAATACAAATGCAATATCCAATTCAGTATTTCGTTCTTAGTTCATTATTCGCTGCTGTGCCATTTAATACTTGAGAACGTATTTTGAGATTTCTTCGTGGCTTGAAAATTAAATGAAAAATCAAAGCAAAAATCAAAGCAAAAATCAAAGCAAAAATCAACTGAAATGACTGAAAGGATCTGTTTGCGAGTAATACAATTACGCAAAAAGTCAACATTCATTCCTTTCACACTCCACCACCTACAAAGTATAATTGCCAAGCTCGTTACGACTACAAACTGTGCTTTTTTGCATGACTTCGCGTGCTTCGACAATTCTAATAGAGAGTCGGACCAATTCGGTAAATCCTCCTGCGGATACTTACTGTCAATCAGCACTACAAGTGATCTTAAATTTTGTAATCCCAGAGTGTCGGGCTGAGCTATTGCAAAGCGCATTAGCACTCCAGAACTTGTGCACAAGACGAAATCAACGCCGAAGAGCTCGAAAATATGGAGGAGTACATCTCATTAAATCCATCAATTTCCTCCTTTAATAAATCTTACAATAGTCAATTACCGGCGAGAACTCCGTCTGAGGCAATCGTACGCGACTGCCTCCTTTGTCTCTCGATTAAACAGCCTGGGATTGCGCTCTTTTTCTCGCCTACACTCGCAGCCGGTAAATCCTCGAGTTAGCCACGGGATCCTGAGACGGCGTTAACGCGTCTAGTGTTACAGCGAGAGGCGGACACTCGAGTCTCACGAACTTGACCGGCAGCGGGTGCTACTGTTAAGGGGCTTCGATAATCGATGCATCTCCCTTGGCACTGACTCTTGAAATGCACTAAGCGGCTGTCGATGATCGCTTGTCTTGCGAAAGCAGCCGGTCAATCGAAAGTAACGCGATTGCGTCCGTTCTTGCGGAATTGATGCCGATGAGGTCGCGATGGTGATCTGTTTGGTCGTCCATTGGAGAACGATGAGAGAGTTCAAGCTCGATGTAGAGAATTTTAGTCGAATTTACATTGATTTTAGACCCTCGATTTCACGCGATACAAACAAGAAGTTTATCATGAAGTTTATATTTTTATGTACTTTATATACGGTATATGTAATGTGTCCAATGATTAACTTTCCTGCCTGCAAATTACTTAACGCATGCTTTTAGTACTTTTAAATAATTTTTAAAAACCCGCAATTATTTCTACCCATTGAAGCTGTTGCTCTTTGAGATATACTACCGACATTTAATAATATTCGACGTATCGAAGAATTAATTCGCACCTACCTTCTCGTCGAATTTCGTAACAAAATTGTATAATTTGAGTTATTGCGTAACGCACCACCAAGTAATAAAAAAATGTATTTATTAACTTGTAAATCATTTGCCTACGTTATTTGGATAATTATTAACAACGTTTAATGCGTACACTTTTATGTTTAAGTTTTATGCCATGGTTACGACTGCAATTACCTGCGAGTAATAAGGTCGAGAACAAATAAATTTTATAAAATTCTAACAAAGACTCGTAATTAAACCAACTCGTGAGTGATCGGAAATATGATTTTACCCACATTTAAATGAAACACAATGCGCTATAATTAACTTTAATTTAACGAACAATATTGCTGAACGAAGTCGCTTTAAAACAATGCTAAAAAAATATGCAATAAGAATGTGTGTTATAAAATAATTTTGCGATGATGAGAAAAAAATCTATTGATGAATAAAGAAACTTAAATTTAACGAAACTATGTGCATCGAAATTTCGATGAGAAAGGTTTTTGTTTGACGCGGCTCGTGTAATATGCTAGTGGTACAAATGAACCTCCACAAAATTGTCCTCTGGTTCTTTCCGAAATCCACCAATACATTTTCCAGATAAGCAGAAAGTTAAGTTGAAAATCACTGAATAATAACGCGCACACCATGACAAGTTACGTGAAAATCGAGCGTGAGCCCTTAATAGACACTTCAAGATTCCAACGACTTAACCCTTACTTTACAACCGAAAATCGTAAAATAAGTAGCGCTAATAGCAGCGAATCCTTCAATAAAAGGAATGATGTACAGTTAGTGTGTGTGTGTGTGTGTGTGTGTGTGTGCGCGCGCGCGCGCGAGCGCGAGTAAAGAAAAGAAAAGAATAAGAAAAGTAGAGCAGGTGAATTACGCACAATGAACTTGGATCGTTCACTTGTCCAAGCAACGCAAAATTAATCAGAATTTCAATTAATTCTCAATCATCGTCGTTGCTTCCTCTTCTTGACTGTGATTTCGCTTAATGTACGCCTGAGATCGTTTTCCTTTTTGTACTCAAAGTCTAGCTGCGATGTTTATTTAATTCAAAAAATAGAATAGAGCATAGACGTTCTTTCATGAGTTATTTCACTCTTGCTACGAGTATTCGTAGTTTACGAGAAATCGTACTCATGAAAAATAATAAATTTACGAAGACAGGTATTTATTTTGTGCGTAAGTTGGTCGCTGAGTGATGATTCGTTATTAAGTGTACGCCAGTCGAAAAATTAATAAAACGTAAGTGTGCGCTCAGTTAGTTAGTTAGTTTAGCTGCAAGATGCGTAATTTTTATTTAACTCATTATGTCGCTGTAGCTTTTAATTAGCGCCAACTGTTTGAGAATTCATCGAGTAAGTGGTTTTATATTAAATTCGATTTTAATAAGTAATATATATTTTATTTGGATTTTGTAATTGGACAGCCATCGATGTTCTCCATTTAAGAGTAATTATCATTTCGTTATTCGCACTTATTCCATTCGAAATTGTAGAAAACCACGTAGAACAGGATGTGCTCGTATCGCAATTTAATTCTGCGTCAGAAAAAAAATTGCGTGACTCTGCGGCCATCGAGTTGTCAGCAGGAAGAGACGAATGCAGATGCGATTCGTGTACACAATATGAAGTTGCGAGTACGAAATTGCAAAGAATACCAAGAAGTAAAGGCGGAGGGCCACTTTGCGATGTCTGGATGAAAAGTTCGCTCGTTACACTTCGCAACTCGAATTGAGGGTTCGCCGCACTTCAACCAAGTACCGATAACGTGCGCAAGTACGTTTTTATCGCATCGACTCGCCAAATTACCGAGGCGTAGGGAAATAATTTCTTTCTTCTTCTCTTTCATGGGTGCTATGCATCAACGGTGTTATTTACGGAGATTTCTTTTCGGAACTCGCATCGGGCTGTACAATCAATCGAATGTGTAATAATAAAAGGCAACCGCATAAATTCGGCATTAATTCATCATGGCGACGCATGCGCGCGCGCGACAATAATTAATCAATTATGCATTCGTATTATTATAACGTGCAGGAAACAACCTTTGGAAGTCGCGAGAGGAAATAAATATTTGCAGGAAAAACATCGACTCGCTATCTTTTGATAAGGACATTTTATTTGATAACGATATAGAATTCAATTTTACTCCGATAGAAACGTACATTAATAAAGTATTATTTCACAAAGAAGTAATAAATTGTAGAAAATCTCACGATCAATGAAACATAAGGTTTACTTGCCTTTTACAATTGAACTTCCAATCAAACGCATTTCTTGTTCGTAAGTGCTACTACTAGTGCAAGTAGCCGTATGTAGCACACAGAAATAATAGTTATAAAAGTGGTACATCATTGCATTGTTTTTAAATTTTGTTTTGTTAAAAATAAGACTAACGAAGCTATCGATCAATAATTACGTTCTTGGGTGTTGTTACTTCGATCGAAAACACTCTTCACGCGAATTTCACCAATTTGCATCCCTTCGATACCAAAACCTTCATTTGCAAACACACAAATCCAAACGATATCATATTTCGAGCTTTCGATAAAAACGGGCTCAAACAACGAGAGCGTGGATGATCTGGATAACGATATTTATCCAGAAGCAATCGCGCAGTCTCGTTTTGCATCATCAATCCCACCAAATACGTCCCATCAACACGGCATCGACATGCCGAGCGTAGGAACGCTCCACCATCGGAAACACTTAACCATCATCGCCATCATTGAACTCGGAGGTACGCATCTAACTTTTCGCTACGTGACTCGCCTCGCGCCCGACACGCGTATCGCAATGCATCGATATGCATGACTGAATGGGAGACAAGGATAACAGCAGAGTGTCTACGTGTGTGCGCGGGTTGCGAGAGAAAGGGTATATGGCAACGTCTTCCGATGGCAACGTGCATTGGCTGCCTAAAAGGGAAACCATTATCGGCGCTCGATACGGCGAATTTCTTTCTGTTCTTTATTTCCGCGACATCTGCGACACGCGATCGGCAGAGAGGCGAGAATAGTTCTTTTGGCTTATACTTTTTCTTACGAGTGCGTCTTTTGTTTACATTGCTCTTTTACGACTCTTTGGATGGAATGCAGACACGTGGGCTCGCAAACCACGTGGACGCACGTGGTCCGAGTAACGAAGGCTTATTGATTCTAGGTGTTGCTTTTCCTCGCATGACGATCGTTGAGTTCCATTTCAAGTAGGTAATTGAATTGACAATGGCTTATTAAAGTTTTTATCAATGGGCTATGGTTTTGATTAAATTCAACTCGATAATTTCTTTCTTTCGATCGTTAATGAGCGAACTTGCATTTACTTTTAAAACCTTCGTAAAGTCCGTAGAGACGAATCAGGCTATTTAACGTATCTGATTTAATTAGGACTTTTGCACGAATAGTTAATTGATTTTATACGATTTATCTCCTGTGTATATAATTTTCTCATTAATTCACGAATCAAATAAATAATATAAATGAAAAATTTCTATATCTCAAATGAATTACTCGTTGATATATTTTCATTCGGCTCTATATTTAAATAGTACTAAACTTTCTTTACGAATTATTTTAAATAAATCATATAAATAGTAATAAAATACTCGCCCGTGAAATGTACAGATGAAAGATAAGGTGTACGTATATCTTATCGTTGGTTATTGTTCGTAGATGAATATTATTTCTAGAGATGTAAATTTCACTTTTCTTAAAAAAGACATAGGCCAATGTAAATTGGAATTGAATATGTATGATTAATTTTATCTTAACGATGAATCAGGTCTAATGTAATGTAACGAATGAAAATATTTTCAAAGTTATTGGTGTAAGCCAAACAGAAGTACCTTTTATTGTTTAGTTTTACATTAGACTTTGATATCATGGTCAAACTTTCTAAAATGAGTTTATAGTTATTATTGATAGTTACATAGTAAACCATCGGTCTTAACTGTCGGTTAATTTGACGACTGCGTTTTGTTATATTTCCGAATTAAGAAAAGAACATAAATGGACAATACGTCTAGTGGTAAGAAGTTAATGTAGGTTAAGACATTTTTCGAACGAAAAACGAGTCCGAAAAGTGAGAAAATTTGTGAGAAAAATTCGAGAAGAAAAAGAAATCGATAAAGTTGAATCGTGTAAATTTCTCTTAAAGTGCTCAAGGGATCGAATTTTCTGTACTTATACATTTTTCAGTTTACGTCTTTTTAAAAATGACATAATTAAAAACGAACTTGTAATAAAGTACAAAATTAATTTGTCCCTGACGTATGCTTGTAAAAATATAAAATAAAGACATTCAGGATCGTGCGGTATCGATGTTATTACGAATGTCAATAAAACTTTGTCAATTTACGGTACTTCCTTAAATAAGTTACGCCAAATTAAATCCACCGAAGCCGAAAGGACAGAAAAAGTATCTCGCTGTCTGCTCTTGTGAATACGAATAAGAAACTCATTCGTTGCGGACAGCGACAGAGGAGAGATACGATTGTACGTGCATAAGTATATACTTAGGGCTGGAGAACGTGTCTGGGACAGGTTTATATGCTCGGCACCTCGTGATTAACGCATTTACTTTGACATTCAAAGTATCCTCTCTTTTCCTCGGCGTAAGAGCTCTTCGTCCCTCTGCCCGACCTCTCAGTCTCTTGTTTTCTCGCTCTTTTTTTCTCTCGTCATTTTCAGTGCGATCGGAGCGCGACGAGCAGACGGTGCAAGTAGATTCCGAAAAGCTCACGAAGTCTCTGATTTATCGGTGCAGATCAAGTTCCGAGGCTGCAATTATTTTTCAAAAAGTTCATTTTTCATGCCTTTAAATTTCGATTCTAGCATGCGCTACAAAACTCTCTATAAACTTGAGAGATGTCAGAGTTTTTCACGAAAGTGCCTACAGGAGTTTCAACGTCAAAGAGCTAAAAGAATTTTTGCAAAGAAATCGCGAGTCACGTTTGCTGTTTATTAATATCCAAATCATTACTTACAGGTTCATTAACAGGAAATACGATTCATAATTTGCAAAATATGTACTTTCGTTTCGTTCCTGAAGAACTTTAGAATATATGAAAAAAGTGATATTAAAGGAATATTAACTGCAATATGCATTTCTCTTTCTTGTCTTTATTTCGCTTTATTTCGGCTTCGTTACCATCCACATCGTCATATTTTCTTTGCAAATATTATCTCATACGATAAAAACGCACTTCTTTTTGCGAAAAGACATTTAATTTCACAAATGTACGCAGCAACTATGTTTTACGTAGACATGCATACACAGCTGTAATATTATTTAATTTGCAACGAATTTTCAAATGCTCAGCTTCAAGAACATTAATCGATTGATGATCATTAATTCAAAGCAAGGTACATCGAATCCTTAACTTCGATTTAAACGAAGCGAACTTTGTAGAAATGGAATAACGTCCTGCACAATTGTATATTTAAATGCGTCCACGTTTGGTCTTAAAAGGAGGGTTATTGAAGTTACTCGTTTGCTTGGCAATTATTGAAGCAACCAAGGAAAATCTGCCGTTCCACTGAGTTCGTGGACAAAACGAATCAAGTGTCGATTAGCAGGGATCGAATGCCGTAGGCCTAATAAGAAGAAAAATGGCTTCCGAGCTCAGGGCCACACAACTATTTCCCGACAAAAACTCACACCTTTCCCGCCGCCTTTCGAATCTCTAATTTCACTTTCCGTCGACGCGAAATGCGCACGTTCGCCGATTAGCATAAAAATCGAAGCGATGTAAGGGAAAAAGGGTCACTCGTTGCTCTGCGGAGAACAGGGAAAAAAGCGTGTAACAACGCGGGAGATGTAAGACGTCGGTGTCGGAGCAGCTGCGCTCGCTTGCGTGCAGATCGCATTACCCGATGCTTGCTTAATCGGCCTAATCCGCGGCTCTCGGATTTGCGCTCGGTACAAGAAGGTGAACGTTTTGCGGCTATCTGGGTCATTACGGTCTTACGTAAGGCCGCTCGACCAATCGTGACGAATTGCCGGGCAGCTGCAGTTCACGAGTGGAGAGGAGAGGCTACGGCGACGTCGTAAGCCTTTCGAGCAGAGAGGACGTCGACACCGGCGTCTTCTCCTCCTGGAGGTGAATGCATTTTCTAGAACAGCCCATCGCACCCGAGGGCAGCTTTCGCGTTTTTCTCTTTTTCTCCCCGTTCCGGACGTCGCTCGCACGACTCGGTCGCAGAGTGCATAGCTTTGACCGAGGTACCCCGATTAGAAATGTTTTGGATCCAATTTAAATGAATCCGCTTTCGTGGATTTGCTCGTTAATTAGAGAGAGCAGGGAAGCAGCGACTGCTCTTTAACCGATTGGTACACTTTGAGTCTTCTTTGGGTACTTGTTGTTGCTCGGACAATCTTGTTTTACTCGTGTCAGAATTAACGATGAACCAAGCGCCTGGAAAACTATCGGAGACAGTTAGTAAATCAAGCTACATGAACGTTGTAAATGATCAATGTTGGAGCTTTAGAGCGATCGTTAAAATCTTGATATGCGTGACCTCATTTTTAGGCTGAAATGGTTATTTTACTTTCTTCTTGTTTCAGAAACAATGTTTATTACCGCATCAGCGGTAGATTGACACTCTTTTTATTACACGTTCGTGCCACTTTATATGTTTGCTCGAAGTTTTCTGTAACTTTGCAGTTTACTTTACATTTTGCCCTTCGTTCTTACTTCTCGCTTTGGTTGCACACTGATCCATAAGCCTTTCTGTATTAAGTCAAATTTATAATTCCCTTTTCTTGAAATTTTGTAATTTTTCCTATTATCAGCATTTCCGACTGTAATATTAAATTCTTTATTTTCCTACAATGTACCTGCTTTATTGTGTAGGAGAATGCACACAATCATGCATCCGGTGATACTTCTGTTCTGGTAATGCGATTCTCAAAATACGTAAGAAGAATTTAGATTTCCAAACTGTTTTCTCAGATTAAAGACATACTCTTTGTGATTTGTTCCTAATGTCCTCTTCCACTTCAATTGTAATATTTATCATCGTATCGAGATGTTTAAATTTACTTACAATTGCAAACATTTAATTCAAAAAATCTAGGTATTCCAGATATTCAGTCCGCCCACGTATATTTGTACTGCTGCTGAATTTCTGCCTAATTCTCCAACATCCATCTAATAATGCGAAATTAGAGGTGATGGTCGGGCATGGTCCAACATTAATACGTTATAAATAAATAAAAAAGGATTAAACTTTTTTCTACCCATACTGAGAAACTCGTTTGAATAACAAATCTAATATTTCCTCATTGTAGTATAAGTTTTAATAGAACAAAGTATTTTCTAATTTAAACTTATTTATATATAAATTATTTTAGTTTCATGCAAATGGAAAAGTTCGACAAATGCAATCTGAACTCTAAACAACTCGGTGATAACGGAATCTGAATAATTAATGTACTCATGCGCAGATACAAATCGGAATTCGACAGCGACAAGTTGCACAAAGAAAGCATTTATAAGATTTGATATTTATAAGAGTGATTTAATATATTGTTACGATTGGAGTCATTGAAACAAAATGGAATTTCCACTGAAGTAACTATGATAATACGATGACGTAATCCTTTAGATTATCATTTGCTGTATTCGAATGTGATGTATGATTGTTTAACGTATACAAGAAACAAGCTTCATCGGTAAAAATTGTTAAGGCTTACAAATTATCTTATAATCGAGTGAAAAATTATCATTCTTCTTCTAATAATAATAATAATAATAATAATAATAATAATAATAATAATAATAATAATAATAATAATAATAACAACAACAACAATGTAATACTGATCAACATCGTCCAACTATTTTACTTGATTATATTGTCGTACGTAGCGGAGGAAAACGACAGAGAGAAAAAAAGAGTCCATAACTTGTGAGAAAGCACGTAAAGTTGTGTTAGCGCTCTCTTTGGAACGCTTTTTCAACTTTTAAACCGTGAAATTCCCGTACGATTGGGGCTAGACTAAAAGATTTAGATGGGCGCGGGGGTGGGAGGGGCGTTAACAACGCGAGACACGCTCGCCTAGAGATTACAGGGTTACCGAGTCCACTAAGTGGATCCGACAAATCGCACTAAGCTATCACCTGTGCACGCGCCCGCCATTTTCGTTAGTTATTCTTAATTAAGAAGATAGTTAAAGCTTGGAATAAATCTCTTACGACGAGAGAATTACTATAAGGCTGTTGTATGGGAGTAAGAAACCGAAAAGTCGGGGGAATTTTTCTGAGCTGAAGAGACCTGGATAAAGTCCACAATTTTTATCGCAGAAGTCAAACTTGTATATCCAGTTTCGTGACCGATTATAAGGTATAGCTGTAAAGCTCAGTGCATATAATTACATTACAGCATTTATCATACATTATATCGTTCAGCAGAAGATCGTCAATAGCCTACTAAAGCAAATACTATTCTACGATATAGACAACAGAAATTCATCTCTTAGCGAATCTTTTCGAATCAGAATTAATTTTGGCGATATTTGCGAAGATTTTGCCTGACATTTATATAAAAGCTCTGGTGCATTTTGATTTCTGGCAGCATCTCCAAGAATTTTCTAAACCTTTCATTAATGTCGCATACATATTGCATCTTCGATAAACGATAGCGCAACAATGTTTTTAATAAAAGAAGAAATCCGTCGTTAAAAAGAGGTAGGATCCTCGGTATATTGAATTCCAGTATAACGCAATATAGCCGTTATCGTCTTTGCACACACGAAGGAAATCGATCGAAACATACAAAGACAAGGGGTCGTTATTTTTTTCCCTGAAATATGTGGAAGCGATTGAAAGGCTGATGCAACTAAACCAAATGACTAACCACTGGCTCATCCCTTGTCATAAGTATTAATATGCGCAAGGGACATAAAGGAAGAAGAAAAAATTGTGAATTCGATGGAGAGAGAGAGAGAGAGAGAGAGAGAGAGAGACTGCAATATCGCTTCATCCGACTTCACCTTGGGTTCTTCCTCCACAATCGTCTACTCGACCTGAAGAGCGTTTTTGCAAAAGCAAAGGAACTATCGATTCGCGAAGCCTCTCGGGCGAAAGCCGAGAGACGGAATCGTATACACATAAACGATGGTGCAAGGCCTTAGGCATGTGTACATGTGTATGCTCCCGAGGTGAAGGAGGAGGAAGCCGCGCGTGGATAGATTTGATAGCGAGAGGCGCGATTTCGAAGGCGGAGTTGTAAAACCGGATGAGACGAGAGGACGTGTGCGTGCGTCTGCGCGTACCTGCACCTAAAACAGAGAAAAGTCCGGGAATTCTTCATCGCTGGCCGATGGAAAATGCTTCTACAGCTGTGTGGGACGAGGACGAGGTCCTGTTGCGCCGGACGCGAATTGTCAGCGGATTATGCTCCAGTTCTTCGTCATACCTCTTTCTCTTTTTCTCAAGATACGTGTGCCTTGTGAGTGACTGCGCTCGAATAAAATTGCGTTTTCTTTTTAAGATTATCGTGAGATTACTTTTAACACAAGTCTTACTACAATACCATGCAATTCTGAGATTATCTTACAACATTATGGAAAATTCATACTTAATGCATTCTTTGGAGAATATTTGAGGCTACGGATTTTAAAGAAATTATTACGTGGAGGTTCTTTTAATTGTATTTATACGTACATGACGTATTATCGTTATTTTCAATTTGAATATTATACGCTAGAGAAGAAAACTTTTGCTCGTACATGCACTGATTGCGTAAATGCTAATCAGATGATAATACACTTTTCACAAGGAGAGATTACGAGGCTTGTATTATAAATTCCTACAGAACTCCGATATCATCTGGAAATATTTTCAGATGATAAGCAAAAAAGAATATAAATTACTCAATGTTTAATACTTTGTTTCATTACAAGGATTTTCTAGAGAAAAAGAAAAGTACATAATCAGTTGGATTATTTCAAGACAAAATGTTACAAACGGAGGATTTCTTCTTTTATTAAAAATATTGTTACGCTATCGCTACAGAAAATGCAATGTGTATTCAGCGTTAATGAAAGGTTTAGAAAATTCTTGGAGATGCTGTCAGTAATCAGAATGCACGGGAGCTTTTTTATCTTTTATAAAAGCACGATCTATTTTTCATCCTTTAAGTATTTTTAAGTTTTTAAAAATTGTTTTAAAGATTGTATAAGTAATTATAAAATGCTATAGGAACTCTGTACGGCGAGTAAATTTTATGGTTCTTGAAACTTGGTTAGAATTCAGAAGCTTCAAAAAAACGTTGTCCTCGACTATTGAGATGTAAAATAAAGAAGCAAATACCTGGAAAACCTGGACAATTGCGAACCAAACGTCGAGCAAAAAAATCAATAATTCATTTTCAAAGGAACAAGGGATCAAGATGAAAAAGACAAGAGACCGACTCTCAGAAATTCAACTTCGCGGAAATGTAAACTGGCACTTTTACGAGGCGGACAGGAAAAAAAGGGAAGGAAGAAAAGGACAAAGGCTCCCTGGGTACGAAGAAGCCGCGTTAGGGCGTTCGCGAATCGGGTCCATGATGACGATCCAGCGTGAAATCGATCTACGCGATGTCACGGCCAGTGACCCTAGAATTCGCGCGGTGAATCCCACGTTTCGCCACTTCTCGCTCTGCTTCAGCGACCAGCGCGAAAAGCTGGACTGTTCGCGCCATCCGCAGCGACGGGTCCGGACACTCGGACAGTATCGTGACGGATTATCGGTTCCGTCGCGCTTCGCAGTCCGTGAAAAGGGGAGGGCACTGCAAAAGTGCGCTATCGTGCGAAGAAAAACCATGGAAGGGGGCCATGTTTGTTCGGCGTGGCACGTAAATCTTACAATACGTACTGATGGACATTGGAAAATATGTTAATCGTTGGAGAACTGCGCCACTCACATTTTATCCGTTTAATCATTGCTGAATGAAAAGGATCGTAATAGAAATTGCACCCGACGGTTAAACATCACTGAACTGATTTAACTTGAAGATTTTTTATGTATCATCGTTAATAAATATCCTTCTGATTCGCATCAAATAATTTTGCTTGCTCATCCAAAAAATTTATTAGGTTATACATAGAATTTTGCTTTTGCCTTAAAGATTGTTACACTAAGCTAAAATCTGATTTCGTGTAATAACATTTCAGCAACATTGCCCGTAAATTTTTTCAAAATTACCGCAGTTACCTACTCACCACAGTTACACAATCTCATTTTACATAAATTTATACCGAGTGTGCGAGAGACTTACCCGGAAAATAAAATATTTTATTATTGTTATATTATTTCTTTTATGAAAAAATTAGGTAAAATATAGCTGGTAAAGGAACATAAAAGGCACAAATTATTCTATTAGAATAATTTAGTAGAATAATTGTGCGATGAGCTGACATAACTTATTACGTAATGCATAAAACATCATTATCAAACATTAGCAATAATTTGTACTTACACGTGTGTGTGCGTGCGTGTGTGTGTTTTGCAATATAAATGAATTCATACAAATGCAGATACTATATTATCTTTTATCACTGCAAATTATGAAAATTCAAAAATTATTGAAGATTATTTATATCACATTAAATATACATCGAGAAAAATATAAAAATATACCTTATATCGTGTTAAGTAAGTTTATTTATTGAAAAATAAGTCATAGTATTAGATAAACACGTAAAGGTCATTTTATAAAAGTTTTGAATAATTCTTTTAAAATCGGACTGTGGCTAATTAAACACTGCTTGCCACTATATATAATTAAATAGAAAAATATCTCAACACGCTCGCTTCTCCACTGAAACATCTACTTTAATTAATTTATATTTAGAAATCAATTTATTGAAAAAAATAAAAGTTCGCATACTTCCATCAATGAGAGCCTCGATTGTGTTGACGGAGGCTATCGTTACCTTCTCCCTAGGAGCTGAAAGAGCATTCGTAAGAAAGCAAGAAAGCACATAAAAATGTCGGTTTTAAATTTAGATTCGCCCAAATAAACGGAGCCTAGAAAGTTTCGCGTAGAGAGAGAGAGAGAGAGTCGATGGCGATGCCTCGACATTTGCGTGCATCCCCTCGACCCTTAACGACGGCGCCACGTTATGAAAGCAATTGTCATGCAAAGTAAAGCGAGCCCGGACATTAGCATCATAAGCGGAGCAAATTCCCCGCATTCCTGGCATGCATTGTTCGGTGGGACTCGTTAGTTCATTAACTTCAGTCCCAAAGCCGCTTGTGTATGGATTTGCCGGATCGCGCGAAAGGATTGCGCTGCGCGTCCATTTTCTCCATTCTTTGTCTATAAGCATCGCGAGGGTGACCCACTTTCCGTTACACTTCTCGGAGAGGAAGAGAGAGAGAGAGAGAGAGAGAGAGAGAGAGAGAGAGAGAGCGACGAGACAGACACTCGGGCAATTAATTATGTTTGGAGATGCATACTATAACTGGATACGAATGACTCTATTAAAAGATGCTATTGAAGATGTAAGTAGGTTTACGGCAGTAGTAAGTGACGAAGCAGCAGTTAGTTGCAATGAGAACGAAACATTTCTATTCTGAGAAAGCGTAATGAGATTTTACATATTCACTCATCGGGATATTATTATAGATAATAAGAGTATGTGATTTAATTAATAAAGAAGTTTTGTAATTGGACAAGAAAAGCAATTCAGCGTATTATGTTTTTAGAATGTATCTAAGCAGTTGGCCTCGATCTAAAGTCGTTCATTTGTTAGAATGTCGATGATTAATTTAAATTTTTCGGTTTATTTGAGAAACTAAGTTGTGATAAAATTGCATCGAACGATATTTATAATTTATTATGTTTCCATTATGCGTGATTTTAATGGGTTCAAATTCAATTTAAGCGTAATATTTGTACATATACAAGTATTAATGTTAAACATTATTATTATGCCGCTCTACAGTAAACGTTTGCGCTGATAAGATAGTTGCGTTGATTAATTGGATAATGGTATGATTATTCAAATATATTGAATATTACGCAGTGAACGATAAATGGTAATTGTTGTCGGTATTGAAAAAAAAAAATTAAACTTCGAATAATATTATTTCAAATAATGTATATTCCAAAAATAGTTTTAATCGCTTATCAATGGATAAACCTTCCAATAGATTATACTAGAGCAATTTAAGCAATTTAATTTATTTGAAACCCGTTAATGGGTTAGCGAAGAAATCAAATGAAATAGTTGAGCGTTTTAAATTAACGTCGTTGATAGCGACTATTGTGGCTCTGATGTTAATGAAGAACTTAACCCTTTATCTCTCTCCCAATTTCTACCTAAAATGGCAGTTTATGCGCATTTTCTTGGCCTCGATCCCTGAGTTTTCTCATGTAAACTTGCTTCTCTATCTTCTATCCGCGTTGCATCATTTCTAATTCTGTAAGTACACGAGTCACTTTGTTATTTTTATTATTCCCCGACAACGTGTTTGTTATAAAAGCGCACAAGAACTTGTTTATATCTTCTTGCAGAAAAATATTCATATTTACATTCGTTGTTATTTATTTATTAACGTTGAAAGTGCAATATTATTATCTTATTTCTACGTGTAATATATTACATGACTTTGCTTTGTAAAAAGAAATAAACATCTTCTCTCTATCTGGGTGTTTGATTATGATTAGCTGTGAATGATACTTTATTATATGATCTATTTATATTTTTGTAGAATATACATAACAATTAAAACATTAATACAACGTCTTCTTGAACAAAAATATCGTTTTAATGTTCATTTTAATTTATCTGAAATTACTCCTTAATATTATTACAGCTCGTGTAATGTTGAATAAATGCACTTTTGCTATACGACCTTGGTACTAATTTACTCGTTATCAATATTTCTCCCTCTCTCTCACTCACTCTCTCTCTCTCTCTCTCTCTCTCTCTCTCTCCGACTCTGTCTTTTTATCTCTCTAGCTAAATATGAAATCGAGCCACGGGTTCACTTGGCATGTGCGCGTGCGTGCGCGCGCGCGCATGTGTACCGCAGGCCTCTAAGCGGCTTATCGGTTTAAGTGTACCGAGATATGCTCTCGGCAAGCACTCGAATTTCTCGTAGTATGGGTGCGCACAGTCGCGAAAGTGCGTGCGAATGCACAAGAGTCGGCGTCTGATGTGTTTTTCAATGTGTTCTTGTTTTTGCGATCGGTTAAACGCAACGGAAAATGATCGAGAGCGCAGGTTTATTCGCCTGCGGATTATAGATAAATGATGTTGGTATTTGTTGTAGTACTTTGTTGAGTCCATGAAGGAGTGCGCGAATAAACTACGAATGATCGGGCATATATGCCAGGACTGCCGATCCTCGCTGATAAGGCCGAGGCAGTGCTGAGATAAAGCGGGAATGATAAGAATGCGATGGCATTAGAATATTTATTAGTGCTAAATACAATATTAAGGATATGCTTTTATGACGTTGTTTACAATATTACGAACTTGAATCGAATTTTTTTTCAAAAGCTACAATGACTAGACATTTATTTTAATGCAAAGCTTAAGAGTAGGTTATTAGATTCGCAGTTGGAAAGAGTAATTTTTAAATTTGTTAATATTGTTAAATGCGAAACGTTTCCTTCAAATGTCATTTCCTAACTAAAAATTGCGAAATTAATGAAAATATGATTTTCGTAGCCCCGTTTTAAAAATAATTTACTATCAGAAGCTAATAGTAAAAAGAGTTCATTCGAATTCCACCGTAACAAGACACTGCAGTAGTCGCAAATTCATAACTAGAGGCCGATTTTTAATTATTTATCCCTTCAGAGTTAGATTAAATAGATTAAATATTACGCAATGCTAAACTCCTTAAATCTATTGTACTTTAAGAATTTTATTCTACCGCAAAGTATGTCAAACCTAAATGAAATTTATAGAACTGTTACTTAATATTTGACAACTAAATTGATCGAACAACGAGAAACAGAAATAATTAAATGTGGTTTTCAATTATACTTTCAGTTTTCCAATTACACAACGAATGGGAACGCGCGAGAGAAATAAAAGCGTTTACCAGTTAAAATGTATTTTTAATACGTAAAAAATAAAGCGCCTATTAAAAAGTTATTACGAAACTGAAAGCTGCTTCTTCAAATTTTCGCGTTCAAAGCTGTAACTGTTAACCATCCGGGCAATCGTTATTTTATTCTTTCGCCATTTCAGTTACCTCAAGTATTTCACTTAGCGCACGGTACGCGCGATTAATCAAAATATAAAACTCCTCTTGGTGCTATTTAGCGAACATCGTAGCGCGTTTTGCGCAACGCATCGCCTTTTTCTCAAGCCTCATCCCCCCGTATAATAATTAATGTTTGGCCCACGTGCGGAGGTTCAGAGCAAAAGCAGCTCTCTACGCGCATCTCTCATGCGGCCAACTACAATTACGATTCACGTGAACTTGCTTAGCGTGAGTAATTACTCATTAAAGCTCGTGAAATTTACGAGAATGAGAAGGAGAGATATTCTTACTCTTTGAGCGAGGTAAAAAGTCGAGTGCGAGGGAGAGAGAAAGAGGGATGAACCAAGCATGTTGACGGATGATATCTCAGGGGAAAGCAGTGGCTGGAATTTAATTACGTGGACTGTATGTACACACGTAGCGCAATAGTAGGTAGCTACAGTACCTTGTGCGAATGTTCTGCTCTTTGCTCAGACGAAATAATGCACGCACGAGGTCACTGCACCTTCTTCACTCTTCTCGTGATTTACGCGTGATCCATGGTCTGACTGATTCATTACGCGAACGCGAGAATTAATGAACTTTTGCGATGAAAAATACTGATTTTTTCTTTTGACGCTTATTACTTGGTACTGGTCAGTGGCTGCTCTCGTACTTGTTCTACATGTACACGATACGATTGTTCGATACGCGAAGATCGTGTATATTTGGTAAGGTTTATCAAAGAAAAGTTTCGGAAAAATTTTTAATATTTATTTCTTATTTGTCGTTATTGTCGTTATTATCCTCGAGCGTTCAAAAGGCTTGTTATTAATGATTTCATTGAATTGCACGCGCTTACTAATTAAGCAAACGATGTTCGATACTTGGTCTACTTAAAATTGGTCTACTGAAAATGTATAAAAATAAACGTTCTCTAAAAAATTACAAATTCACGTGATCCGAATACGTATATTATATAATACCATGTCTGCTAAAATACTGCTACAACACGATCATCAATTTTGACGCAGAAATGAAACTGCAAACACTTTAGCTAAAATATTTACCTTGGCAAAACAAACTCCATCGCTTCAGCTGTTATCATTGTAATATTGACTACTAAAGTAGCAAACTACTTAGGACGTACAAAAAAGAGAATTTAACGAAAGCGTTGAATTGCATTGGAATACAAATTCTTACGTCTGCGTTTAGGCAATCGCATAAATGTTTATATATTCACGCACTCCAGTTTATGCTATTCGCTGACAATTGGGCACGTAAAGGGAGTTTAAAAGCAAGCCATGTTTCCTTTCCATCAAAAGGTTTCACCCGGAGCATTGCCTCTTTGAAATACCACGCAAGTAAAAAGGCCAACCTAAGTGGGGAAGCCATTCGACATCCGGCGAATCTTGCCGCATCGGAAGTTGTAATCCAGCGATGTGGAATCGAAGGCACGAAACGGGAACGACACTGTATATACACATTCACATCGCTGACCGAATAACAAAGTGTCCTCGATGTATGGCTCGAATTCATCAGCCGAGAAGCTATTATTTTTTTCATTTTTTTTCAAAAGAATAACGAGATTAAATAAAGGATTTCCTTTTGCGGTGTGGAATTACTTTCTCGATTAACATTCCGAAGTAAAAATTGTCATTTTTGGCTCCTGAAACCTGATTCTACATTTTAAAACGGATGGACGAAATGTCACATTCTGGAGATTAATTAGTTAAGGCAAAAAGGGTCTCGTCTCAGTGTAGATTTATATTCGACGATTAGCATTGTATCACATTAACTTGCACCTGGATTAATGTGCAGGTTAAATGTATGTTCGAATGTTGTAAATATCTGCATTTGAAGAGGAGGTCATATCTATCGAGGAAACCCCAAATCTTGCGTTTGTAAATTACAAATGTAAATGTAAACTGCTCCTCACAGAGACATAAATTACAATTTAAAATTAAAACAATGATAAATAACCGACGAAGAATTGACTTTCCCTCGAGCATACCTTTTAAAATATATTCCCTTGCAACACAATAACATGAGTAAACGATTACTTTATTACTTAAATAAATTTTGTGAAATTGGCTCGATAATATGTTGCGCATGCTTACATAAACTACCATAATATCTAATGGAAATATCACGTTGAAGCTTCGCTTATTGCAATTAATTTAAACTAATGTATGCAATATAATTTTACCAGCAAAAGAAAAAGTTCTCGGAGTATTCGAAGCCGAAGAATTACCAATACGACGTGATTTTTCATTCTGGCTTACAAGCAAGTCTCTTCAATTAGATATAATTAACCAGATACGAATACGAAACTCGGAAAATCCTTGAAATTTCATGAAAATCTTCATGAAAATGACGCTTCTCTCCATGCCGATTAACGCCTCACTTATTTCTATTAACATTTCAATTTGCGTGCGATTGTTGCAGGTTGCAAGCCGGCCCTTAAAAAATCCGCCGATTCTGCCTCCGTCCCTCGTAACTGGCGTTTCTCCTCCGTCGATTGACCCTCGCTCTCGTGTCTTAGATGCCCCGGACAGCCCGACACGAGTTAGTTGACCCGAATGCGAGTGGCAGTTTGGCCCCGCTAAAGCTCGAGTCAGGTCGCACGTACAAACACGCAAGGGCTTCGCTGTGACGGTGTGAAGTTCCCTCCTTCCGAGGGAACATCTTCGTGCGGAGCTCCGCGATCCATATTTCAGCTGTTTGAGCGATTAATGTCTAACCTCGTGCTCAGCCGCGGATGTGCTGAGAATATATCGCTGTGGGAGGATTTCGACGTTAAATCTATTTTTCACGGGAGAAATACGTTGCGATGCACTTTATTGAACGGGCCAATTCATTGCAATACAACTATATCTGATTGAATTGGAGTTTGCGTTCGTTTTCGTGTAAGTGCGCGTTATTTCCTTTAAGGATTTTCCAGTAAATTCGTCGCATCAAATGAGCATCAATCTGAATCACGAATTAGCGAACCGAAATGAAAATCTGGTATTTGCGACCTTAGCGCAAACGGTCCTGCGTATGATTTAGGATGTCGGGGTCAACTGTTGAATTCACTCCCCGCGTGTCGCAGGTGCGAAAATTTGAATTTGAAACTTTAACGCACAAACAAAAAGTAAATAATAAATAATCGTAAATGGTAAAAAATCACGACATATTCCATCAAATTAATCCTTGCAAAGTTTTTGAAAAAAAGAGAGATTGCTGTATGACTGAACGCATTCTAGGAGAGCATACAAATTCTCCTCTTGAAAAACACAAGATAAAAACATAAATAAGAGAAAAGAAATTTAAGAGTCGTGCTCCGATAGAAAAGCTCGGCAACTCGACTGAGTCCCATCACGTATCCAATTTTCGTCGGATCAGACCCGTACGATGTCCTATAGATACATTGAAAATCTGTAAATCGATTAGAGTGGATCATACCGCTACAGGCAAGAGCTTTCTTCAGACATGCAAAATTGAAATATTTATGTGACATTGGAAATGTAATAGTGTTCTCAGATGGAAATAAAATTTTCGATACGCTGGGTGCGAATATCAGTTTTCACTATATATAACATGCACATCGCCTTGTCGGTTTTCTCAAGCAAGATATATACTTTTTCGTCTATTGTCGCGCTCTCTCCCTCTCAGCACACTTTCCTCTAACAGCCAGTCTAATATAAATATATATAAACCATTTTGGAAAAAACAGGAATTTTTTGGTCGAAGTAAACATAAAATAGACTTATATGAGTCAACTGTAATGCGCCTTAAGCTTTAAAATTTTAAAGTTACGAGGTCTGAAAATAATTGCCGAATTAATAAACATTATCAAGATCTAACGAGAGCTCAACTCGAAATAACTGAAAATTAATATTCCGCCACAAACGAGCGCGATCGCCGAAATCTCTATTAAAAATGTAGATTTCGCGCACTCCGACATTTCTCCAATAAATCCCCCCACAAAATATATCGCCAACGGAAATGAAAATAAATTTGACGTAAAAATACACAGCCCAAGGAGCGCATTACTCCGCCATTAGAATTCCTTACCCTCCCTTTGAGGGACGCGCGTCAGTAATAATAGAGGGTTCAAGTTGGCTCTAGCATTCGTCCGCCCGAGGCGAGTTGCACTACGCGTACGATAAAACCACCCGCGCACATATGAAAATCCGACATCCTTCCGCCTTCGTCTCCTTGCCCCTACCGCCGTCACATCCGACTCTCGTTCGTTCGTCCTCGCGTGTACGCGCATTCTTGCGACCTCGAGTGCCTCGTCGCTGCGTCTCGCTCATTCGCGTACTTCCCTGCCGGCAATTTTATATTACGAGGAGAAGGTATTGGCTCTCGGGGGTTCTTCATTTGGGAAATTAGGTTGAATGGTGCCGTGAAATGTTGCTCGGGGTCGCTTTGAGAATTAGAGGGAACATCGAATGAATTAAGCGTACGAAGGAAAAGTTATTCAGTTTGTAAAGCTTCTGTTGGTGGAATATAATTTTCGGTTAGCTAACGTAATATTGGTATAGCTTTCCTTTAATGCATATTCATCGCTTGTATTTAATGCTCTTGGTTACGGTAATTTTAAGTTAGAGCAATATTGAGACAAAGCTTGCTTATGACTCTAAAGCAAAATTGTCCAGTAACTTTGGAGTTTGCATTTGAACTGGAATAAAATAAATACTTCTGCGGGGAAGACTTTCGAATTGCGAAAAGCAAATAAAAATGTGATCAAGGAGAATTAATCGTTAGCCAAACGTTATTTAAAAAAAAAAAACTCTACGCATAGAATAAAAACACTTGACAAGATTTATTTGCATATACTTTGTGAACAGAAAATTTCTTGCACATATTTTGTTCTATTTATACTACTTGAAATCGATTAAAATAAGATAATTAAACCTAAGTAAGCCCAATTTTTAGAAGGCTTATACAAAATTCCAAAAGATAAAGGTGTCCAGAAACCTTCTCGATATTATTAATGAGCAAGAATAAAAATTTTGCATTAAAAGGTACGAAGCAAAATGAATATATAAATGAGAAGTGGAAACTTTATACTCGTCGTTATTAAGTTCCATTATACATAGAAATGTGACAAAATTTTCAGAGTTGTTGAATCAAGCGCAAATCGATTTTATATTCAACGCGTGAAACGTGCTTTATTTCCAATAAAATACCTTCGTATTCTTGTTTTGTTTTTCTTCGCACTCTTCTTGCAAATCGAAATCAGTAAAATTTAAGAAATGACAACACTGTTACATAACCTACATTAAAATAATTTTTATAGCAACAAACTTATAATACGTAAAAATATATATACAATAATTCTTTGCGCTTATACTAGCATTCATTGTAACAACCTCTTATCATCCTTGATTCAAAATTTATTTTGTATGTTTACTCTCTTCTTACAAAAATAATTATTATTGTTTATTGGATGCATCACGTTAAATTACGTTTATAAGTTTAGAATAAAACTCTACAAAAAGTAAGCGTATTACAATTGCGCATAAATCCAAGTATTTATAAAATGAATTTAAATACATTAGAT
The DNA here is from genome assembly GCA_018907045.1 of Wiebesia pumilae. NCBI lineage: Eukaryota > Metazoa > Arthropoda > Insecta > Hymenoptera > Agaonidae > Wiebesia > Wiebesia pumilae. The sequence goes on from JACCHZ010000077.1 coordinate 3,967,879, forward strand.
ATGTATATATAGGTGATGAATATTTATGGTGAAATTCGGTGGTAATTTTCATTCGACATTAAAATGACTTTGTAGTGTTAATGATGAAAACAAAGATAATAAATAGAAATGACAAAGAAACATGTGACACTGTTGTTATTAGCAGTTAATCTCTTTGTGAATTATTATTATTAATGGTTAAAAGAACTATTTCACGGGTCGATAACCAAATTGTTATACTTTCAATAAGCATCATTAAAGTTTATAAAGTTTTAATGAATATTGACAACATGGAGTACATAGAACAACTGAAATCCATTATTTGTATTTAAATTTAGAATAAAATTTCGAATGAAATAACCATTTCATTTTATTTGACAGGAATATAAAATCAGAAAAATGCTGAATTTTTGAGATAATAAAATTGGACTTATAAAAATGTCGATAAAAGCATGTTTTCTTCTGTTAAAAAATTAATTGTTCGACATTTCAAAGTATCTACCTAAATATGTCATCTGGAGTGCAAAAGATACCCAAATCAATTATTTCATCTCTAATTATCTATTGTTTTCTTATTTATATTGTATATTATATCCACTTGTTACGTACTGTAATTATTAGATAGTAATAATTTTGTATTATTTATTATTACATGGTCATATTAATTATAAATTCTCGTAATTTTCTTTATAATAGTAAGAAATTAACACACACACACACACACACACACACACACACATATATATATCTGATATTGTGTCAATGTATTCATTGTCGATAATAAAAATTCAATTCATTGTTGTCGCACTTACACAGTTACAAAAACTAATTAATATTCAAATTAAGCCAAGTAAAAATATCTAATAATTTTGTATTTCGAATTTTCAAATCAACCTTTTTGCTAGACAAAAGAAGAGCAAACTATAATAACACAATTTCACAAACTTACGTACTTTCCGTGACTTTTATACGCGATTCTAATGCCGAAACGACAACAAGACGTATTTTTTCAGAAATTATGTGAGTATATTATTTGGATAATTTAGATAATGTAGATCAAAGTGAAGCACAGTTTCATATTTCAGAATAAATTTTGAATCCGCATTAGCTTAAAAGCTTAATTCAATTTAATTTTGTTTCAAATCCGAGTGTCAATATAAGGATTGTGTAACGCAGACTGACAATAACTGATAATACTATGAACTAGTAATTCATCGAATCTCAGTATTTATAAATGGCTGCGTAATTTATCGAGCCTTTCCATATTTATGAGTTCTGAGTGTTTATTATTGCTTGCGTATTAAAGAAAAAGGTTAACGTATCAGGTAAGAAGACAAGCGCGTAAAAAATATGCGTTGTTTGTTCATGAAAATCAATTAAAACTAAAAGTTCATTGTATAAAAGTTGGGTAGTCTGCAATTGCATATGATAAGTAATTTTAATCTCTTAATCATTTAGAGTGTATTGAACTGTTCTGTCATAACGTAGTCCGCAAATATTGAAAAGTATCGATAGCACAAACACGCCTTTAATATTCCAAGTGTGAATTACAAAATCATGCTGATTTTATTAACAAAGCTGCGTCACTTATAAATGACTCAAAACATTTTTCCCACGCAGAAGGTTGCAACAAAGCAAATCCGATGAAAAATAGAATATTTAAGAAAATGAGAAAAGAAGTGTACGTGACTACGAATGTTAGGCCAACAAGTTAACTTAATCACTAAATCAATAACTGGTGACTCTAAATTGATGTAAAATAGAGAGGAAAAAGGATAAATAATAAAAAATCTAATAGGAGAAACTAGGCTGGTAAATCCCGAACAGAAGGTATCTATATCACCGACTTTGTCAGAAAAGTCAGAGCAAACTCACCCGAGTTTATTATCCTCTTTACTGCAGTGTGGCTCAGTCGCTCTATATCTCCTTTTATACTTAGTCGGCTTCGTTTATTGTGTAGAGCCACATGCGATTGCCAGTGCACACGCGCGACCCTGAAATTCTCTCTCTCTCTCTCTCTCTCTCTCTCTCTCTCTCTATGTCTCTCTGTCTCACTCGCATCGTTTCTTCTCTTCGTCTTCCCCTTTAGAGAGCTGTCAGCTCGTTTGGGCGTTGAAATAGTTGTGCAATATGTTAAGGATAAACTACATTTTTTAATGCATTTAGCAAAAGTTGTTTACTTGGCTCAGGAGCTTTTAATTGTTTCGAAAAGTCGCATTCTAGAATTCTAGCTCTCGTATTATGCTTAAAAGACAATTTCGGAGTTTGATAGTTTTCTTTCCGAATATAAATATTTTTTTTCCCATATTGTTGATAAATGCTCCACATCTTGTCAGTCATTCCTAAGTTTTTTATCGTAACAATCGATTGTAAAAAATAATTTTCCCGTATAATTTTAAGATTTCTATGTTATTTATAATTTTGAAATTTTCAAACTGACGGAATATGGTAAGTTTGAGTGGAAAACAATATTACTTGCTTTAAATTAAAATTAATATTTGAATTTACAGTCGTGCGACAACTAGTTTAACCGGCTCGTGTTAAACTAAAAAGAAAGAGCGAATCAATGAAAGAAAGAGAACATTTGCGAAAGATGAGGCGCACGTTGACGCTCCGGTGAGTAGTAGTAGTCGTCATCGTCACTACGCCGTCGTCGTCGTCGTCGTCGTCGTCGTCGTTCTCGTTCTTCTCTTCGTCCGGCGGAAAATATGAGATACCGAGGAGATGGAAGAAGCTACGTAGACAAAAGAAGTAAGCACATCGAAAAGGTTCTTTTCGCATTGAACGGAATGTATAAGTGAAAATGTCGGAGCCAGTAGAAATGATTAGCTAGAGACACCCATTTGACTTATTGTACAGATGAACCTATTATTATTGTGAAGCAATCGTCAAAATCGAACGCGAATTTATATTATCGATATACATCAACGACAAGATTGTACAGTTAAAACAGAGCAATGATACTCGATACGTCGGATGTTTCTCCATTCATCATGCAATTTTTTTAATTTGAAATATATTTAGCTTCTACTAGCCTTAAATTGCCAAAATAGCCTTGAGGTTTTTCGACGCTTTTTCGATGCTTTTCTTCACGCTGCGATATACAGACGAACCGTTGCACGAGGATAATCCCAGAACCTGAGATAATTAGCGTACAAGAACAAACACAAAGACAATTGAGAACTGATTAAAAATCATTCTTATTAAAAGGAGACTCGACTTCACGCTGCAAGGCCATTCACTGTGCTACGAAGAATAATGTTTACAAGAATCTAAAGCTAATAACGATGAATTAGGCCATTCGTCACAGTGTTAGCAATGACAAGCTGCTGCGCGAGCAAAGGAAGCGCCGAATAAATTAGAAAAAAGAAAGAAAGAAAAAGACATTCGCTCCGCCACGCGGCTAGAAAACAAAGAGAGATTAGCCGATGACGAGAGGAACAAAGCCATTATTATTATATGCAGTACTCGGCATCGATCGCGCTCACGCATATTAGGTTGCGCTGTGGCTGTGCTCGGGTGATATGGCCGATATAGACGGCGAGAGCTCGGAAAAGCCGGGGGAGATCACGCATTCGTCCGCGATTGTCTCTCCTCTTTTTTCGACGTCATCCGCGGGGCCTTTTTCCCTTATGGGTCAGTCGGCGTCGGTGCGCGCGCACTCCCTATCGGCCAATTAGCAGAAATGAGATCAGAGGCACAGATTAACGAGCCAACTTCTCCTTCTTCTTCTGCCTCTTCTTCTTCCTGTGACGTCGCCGGGGCTTTTCACGGCGATCTACCACTCGCTGCTTCTTGCGCGCACTCCGCACAAAGCGAGCGCTCCCGAGAGCCGCCGGTGCTCCGATCCTGGCCAGACACGTTAAATGATGCGCTTGGATGTACAGTCCAGGCTAGAAAGGTGGGCTCCGATTTTTCGAGGTTCCGGGGAGAACCGATGGAGGGCACGTGGAGGGCACCTTTTGCGACAGCGTCCGAGGATGTGTCTTCCGGCAATTGGCGTGCCTTGCGTTAAGTGCTCGGCAAGAACCCTCAAATGAAGATTATATTTATTAATGAATTATTGTGCCCTTACACAATTCTCGGACAATTAAAGCTCTGCATTTAATACAGGTAATAAGCTTTTATAGTTGAGACGTAGTTCTTGTATGAAAAGCCATAAACATAAGATCCATCGCATAAATAAGGAGGACTATTCGATTGCCTATTAAACAAAGCTGCTCGCTGCGTATATATATACGTGTGTGTGTGTGTGTGTGTGTGTGTGTGTGTGTGTGTGTATGAACATATATATTGTTTCATCTCAAAATAAAATCCACGGAATTTATGCGACTTGGTTACGGCTGCAAAAGATTTTCCAAAAGAATTTCAGTCTTGCGCTTTTTAAAGAACTGACTGCGAACGTTATTAAGAAATGACGCATAAAGTTCGTTAGATATCAGTCGTATTATAGGTATAGATGTGTCAAACGGAATTCATGAAATTAACGCACGTATAGGCGTGTTTCTTCTATTGCGTAATCTACGTAGTCGGCTATATTTTTGACAGATTTCCTAAAAGTGAAATGATTAAATTTAATCGGCTATTTCTTTTATTTACCAACGCTGATATCGCTTTCACAGCGATAATGAATCATCTTGATACTCGTAACGAGTTAATTATTCAACTGCGAGCGTTCGAACAAAGGGACGAATTTTTCTCTGAATTTTCATTTCTGGCAACTCAACAATATTCAAGCAACTCTTCCTACTTCATATTTATTAAATTGTTCCAAATGAGAGAAAAAAATCTTTCTTAGCAAACAGCCGTAAAATTTCTAAATTTTTTCAATGCTTCGTACGAGAGCAGTTATAAAAAGACGACACGTTCATTTTTAGGCGAATTAACGTTCGTATAGATAATATTTCACTCAGGGCGGTTAAGCGATTCGGGGATTCGATTGAATTTCTATATTATTCCACGTCCAGTATACAACCACTTTGTACGTGAATTCCTCTTAAATAAATATGGATCAGTGAAAAAGACAGAAAATAAAATTCGCCGTGAAATCAAGACTCGCGTTACAGGAAGGCAACGTAAAGGTGCGCACTTGTCAGTTCCTCGCACGAAAATTAGTTGCAACCTCCAGCGGTTTTCTCGTAAATATTACACTCGAGTCCAGACTGTACGGCCAGTGCAGGATGTCCCTATCTGCGCCACATGCCTCTCTCTCTCTCTCTCTCTCTCTCTCTCTCTCTCTCTCTCTCTCTGTGCAAATGCGCATACATTCACGTTTATAAGTGGCGTATGAGCTACTGCCTTGGTACACCGTTTAGCAGCGAACGGGTAACACTGTACTTATATATGGGTGAATAACACGAGTAACAAGAAAATGGTACACGCGCTACTTCTTCCATTCGCAGCCGAATGGAGAACGGCAGAATCAGATTAAAAAGAGCGCAAGAACAGCAAAAACAAAAAGCAGGTGCAGCAATAAGACACGCGAAATATGTGCGTATGTGTAAGGGAGAAGGACGAGGAGCAGAAATACCTGAAAGTCGGAACAAGGTGTACCGAGGTCTCGGTAATAATTAAGACGAATCGTTCGAATTGATGAGCTTGAGATTTTGTATTGTTGGAATTTTAAGAAAAAGCATTTTAAGAAATTCATTTTTTATAATTACGCTTTTGTTTTGCCTGCTTTGATTTTACACAATTACAACTTTCAACCGGTCATGTTCGTTAAAAATGAATAATGGGACCGCAATTTTGCAAAAAAGCCGTTGCTTAATGCTTTATACACAAACAAAGAGTTTTATCAAAAGAACAATTTGATTAAAATCTGGAAAAGCGGAATAAATTGTAGACTCATAATATGTAAATATCCGAGAGAAACCAATACAATAGATGATAAAATATTTGCAAAATATTTTTAACAAAAGTTTCGTTTAACACAATAGTTACGTATAAGGAATAGAAAAAATTCTTTCTGAATATACAAGTCACACGTCTTATTGTTATATTGTGAATTCGTTATATCTCGGGTACTACATTCCGCTGTCTTTTAATAAAGCAAATAAAGTAAAAGCATTTCCATTGGGCACACATGATTCACGTGTGAAAAATATTAGTTTCACTTTCTTCTCGTGTACGTCTATAAATGTTAATTTTTGCCTAACGCGCATCTATTCCCCGTCATTTTTAATCGTAAGGAATTGGAAATTAACCATTAACCGAAAAGAATACTGAAATGCTTGTTTTACAGAGTGGGGGTAAATTTTAATATCGAGCGTTGACTCGATGATACGGTGCAACGAAGTTAAAATATGTCGTTCGAGTAAGTAATTAAGTAACGTAAATCTCAACGTTTTTGCTTCGATACGTAACCATTAACTTCTATATTTCGTACGCAACCCAATTCATAGGTTATACATAGAGTATACCATAACTTAGGACAAATCGCTGAAAATAAAGTTCAACATTCTCGAATCAACTGCAATATAAATTCCAATAAAAACAGACGCAATAAAACTAATTACTGCTACACTGTAATTAAAAGGAACTAAAAGAAAAAATATGCGAACTTTTAGCACTTCAACAAGTTCCCATAAAACGACTCGCGTCCAGTCTCTAATTATCAGGAAAAGATATCCGCAGCGAGGATCGCGAGGGTGGTGAATTAATTAAGCCATTACGGCGTAAAAAAGTGCCGCACGCGCTCTACTCTCGTCTTACGGCTTACGTACGTACGAGGCTCGTGTGCGCACTCGTCGTGATTGTGTGCGCGTGTGTGCGCGTGTGTGCGCGCGGGTGCGCGTGTAACGCGATGCGCGAGCCGCGTAGTTATACGTCATCTAATGGTTACCCTCGTGGCAATAATAAAATAACGCCGAGAGATAATTTGTTTCGCGGGCGTTGATTATAAGATCGTGCTGCGGTACTAAATAAACTTTAAGCAAAACTAATTTAGATACTGAACATAAAAGGGGTGTACTTTTTTCCTTCTTCAAAAGGACCTATAAATCTAGAAAATGATACGAGAAATGGTGGTCGCCTCGATTTATTTTCCGAATTCGGCGTGATGCTCGGAACTTGTTAATTAACACTAATGGAATGAATATGATGCTTTACGACGCTGCCAAGGAACTTTTCATTATTAAGATTTGTCGTTTCGTTACATCGACATCTACTTTCATTGTACTATTTTCTGCAGCTTTCACTAGAAATATTTCAAGTCCAATCAATAACAGTCGGATAAGTATGTAAATAGTTAACATCGTACTTAGATACCGCGATAAAAGACGTTAATCGTAAAAGTCTCTGCTACCATGAAAAGTTACTCGAATTCAGGACTTAATAAACTTTTCGAGAACTGCATTTTCTATTATGAATCATTCGAAATCCAGTCGAGGCATAATCCATAATGATGGACGATAGGATTGCAATAAAGGAATGACGATAAAAATAAGAGTGCGAGTGGATATTTACATAAAAGTATGTACTCTTGGTGTAGCTCATTACGTAATAATAGTAATGTATTGCGGGTTAACGCATTCAAAATTAAATTCAGGATTTACATTTACACGCACATCTTATGATCCACGTGGGTGATGCACCTACTATTTACTGAAATGCACATAATCCGCGTTCAACTTCGGGATGATCATTTTTAATTCAAAGGATTAAAACTGTACTTTTTTTGAAAAAGTACACGCTTCCGAACACTAAAAAAACTTATATATTTCAGTGGCAAAATGTTTCGCCTTGAATAAACGATGCGAGAATTAAATGTGCATTTTAAACGTAAGAGTTGAATTCATCAAAAGCCAAGGATTCTACCGTATGAAACGATTTGAGAGTGAAATTTCGTATAATATCTAAGCAAGGCGCGCAATTATTTAAAAAATTGGAAAGTTCCAAGTAAGTAGTAAGGGACGAAACTCAAGGACCTAGCGGATTGCTTTCACGGCGAAAGTCGCAGAGCAGAAAACACGAATAGCAAGAAGACGATAAGGCGTCGCGTCAGGTAGAGTAAAAGTGAAACCACCGCTGTGAAATTATTTTCACAAAACCCGAACCACCAAGCGAAATGCAGCTCCACTAGCTTCCCAAAATAATCGAGCAAATAAGGGAAGGTACAAAGTAATTTCGAGATCTGAATCTCGGCGTTTGTAATATCAAGCGACTCGCTCTTCTCGCCGAGGCTCCTTCCGTTCGGTTTCATCGTAACTGTAGCAAATTCCTGGTCGCGCGACGGGACACCGAGATACCGAGAGCGTCTGGCTCTCGTCGACTCGGAACGCGAGAGCGTGGGCGCAGACACGCGGTCAGGTTCGGTTATTAGCTGGCGCAGGTCCGATGGAAAAGGTACGATCCCGCTTCCTACTTCAGTTATCTCGCGGTCCGTGTCCCACATTGCGCGCGCCGACTGTCAACTTTGCCTCGGGAATATAACGAGGGCTTTATCTTGAACTCTGGGGCGTCTTTTTCTTTTCTTTTTTCCTTGTTTTTATTTCCCTTCTAACCGGCCGACATTGTTTCGATCGATAATGAAGAGGCTGCGAACAGCCGTGTTTTTCCTTCTCTCTTTTTTAATGATACGGTAGAAGAGTTGTGAACCGCGATGGACGGGAAGCGTGGAAGCAGTTGAGCGACTTCGGGTAGCCTGTGTGTTTCGGTTTTATTTTTTATGCGCGTTTCCGTGTCTTGCCTAGTGATTGTTATTGGACTTTATTACGATGTAAATCCATTTTTCTTCCCAACGCGGTACTGACTCAACTGCTTTTACCCTTGCCAATTTCTTCTCCTGAGCGAACATAATTTCCCGTGAAACTTGCCGCAATTTTAGAATATTCAAAAGTTTGATAAAGTGAGCGTAAAATGACGATAAGAAAGTAACGAGAGTCTGGATGGAGCTTTATGCGGTGTGCGATAGCGATGTTTATAGTATCGAATAAATTTTTACCGTAATTCCCAACCACCTTGGAGCACAGTCGTAAACGTCGCGTTAATTATTGTTATTAGATCGTACTCTCCGTCTAGGAGTTCCAGCTGATGAAAGAGAGAAACGCGCGCAAAGGAATTTAAAGAATACAAGGGAACGCGTATATTAATTTATGATAAATGAACGAGCGATGTTAGAGTTGAGAAAAAGTGGACTGTTACGTGACACGTGAATTCCACACGGCAACGGCGAAACATCGAGAGTAAATAATACGAGCTCTCTCGCGAAGTTCCTCCGAAGACTTGATTACTGGCAGGTTTCCGCAGCAGCAACGTGACTGCGTTCTACGACTCGTGAGAAATGAGCGAGGGACGAATTAAGAGGTGAAAGAAGCTCGGCGAAACTACTAGAAAAAGAAAGACTCTCAAGTTTGAACGAAAAACAAAAGACAACAGAGAGAGAGAGAGAGAGAGAGAGAAAAGTAAAATGAGGTCAAGAAGAAGAAAAAGAAGACAAGCACCATTAATTATCCACGTCTTGCGTAAACGAAAATTGAAACTCGGATGGTTCTTAAATTTCATGCCAATCTCTTTCCCAAACCCAGATGATGCTCTTCCTTTTTCTTGTTCCTTTTTCCTTTTTCTCCAATACAGATGGGAAGGTCTAAGCTTCGTATATATCAATACTGGAGTCACGAAATTACCTTCTAATTCAAGAGACGAATGAGGATGCGAAAGGGGCAAACTATAAGAAGCTCCGAAATTAAATGACTTGGAAAATAGAAAGACGCACGTAGTTAGAATGTAAGCTCGTGTAAATACTCGGAAACGCGTGTAAAGTTCACGTAATAATTTAGCGATTGCTTAGCGCCATATAAATTAAAAATTATTATCCGTGATCTTTAACGAACCTGCTTGTTAATAGGATCACAATTAATTGCACATTCCTTCTTCCGACTGATCGAACTCTTTACACGTAAATAAAATAAATGCATTAAATACTTATATAAATATTCTTTAAACAGTAGCTATAATTTTCGGTAATAACGACCGAGTTGATCACAAAATGCTTTCGAATTATCTAATAATATAATTCTTGCGCTTCCTACTTGTTATATTTACATTTGCGATAGTATAAAGATTTGTTTAGCTTGCTCTCACGAAGAGGATGAATAACATAATCTAGTCATAGATTAACAGGGAAAAAAGTGAAAAAAAAGGAAAATTTTACATAATGGCTCAGAAGTATTACCAGATAAAAATATCACATTCTCGTCGATAAAGCTTAGAATAAAGACATATTTTCCATGCATAGAAATTCAGAAATCTTTTCTTCACGGTCGAGCATGAACTTTTCTTACCAAAACGCAATCGTATCTGAATATGAATAATCGTTTTTTACAGGAAACGATATTTCAAATGTGTCGCCTCAGTCATAATTGGATATCCTATTACAATTTATCGGCGCAACGAGAATATCCGAAATCTTCGGATTCAAGGTCGAAAGAAGAAGAAGCGGGTATTATCCCGACTCGATGTAATCGTGTAAAACGATCGACCAAGGCTCCCCCGAAAAGTCAGGCTCCAAAAGCACGCGCCCAACGGAATTATAACATCAACTTCATCCAACTAAACGATTCCAGGCCGTACGGCAATTAAAGGAGAAAAGTCGAAACGCGTTCGTTGTCAGTGCACTCCACTACAACCCGATAGCTTACGCGACTACTGTTGCTGAAACTCCATCCAAGACGGCACTGGCGAGACGCCGAAGACTGATGAGTTGGGCAACTGTTAACAAAAGTCCGTGGGATGGATGGGAAACAGAGTGAAGAGTGAGAGGAAGCATCTGTTGCGCGGCTCGGAGGATCGCGCACTATTGCCGCGGTTGATTCTCGGCAAGTGGATAAGGTGCGCAACAGTTGATTTTGACCGATACGAGCGCATTCCAATCCATTCTATTTCAGCGCACCTCGTGGACGAAGATTTATTACCGCGAGCGCCGGTGCGTTCGACCCGCGTTCGAATACACGATGGATATAAATTCCAGATATGAATTGCCGTTGCTCCCAAATTCCCGGTTTTCCTCAATGCTCAAATTGCAGGATTTAACCGTCCGAGTGCTGGAGTTTGTTCTTGCTTTGGCCTCGGTTGGGAGTGGCGTGGCTACCGGACATTTTCAAGGCCACGGGCTAGGCGTACAAGGAAGCGTTTCTCCTGTTTAAAGTTGAGCAGGACGCAACCGGCGAGATACATGAAAAGTTATATATACCAGGCTGCTCGTGCTGGTAATTACTTCTTTGCCGTGTTTATCGAGTGTTGTCGTTTTACTCAAAATAGTGCAAGTTTGATAAATATCTATTGAAACTTGAAGCGTATACACCCACAATGCGTGCAAATTTACACCAAACGTCTCGTCCATTTAAAGAATGAATACGTAATGACGTTCGGCAAACAGTTACAAATATGAATGTGACTATGATGAAGACGACTGTACCGTTAATATAGTTATAATTTACTTTATAATTTACTGTAGTATTAATCACGAAAGCCATTAGGTGCTCTATCTTCGAATTTTTACACCATGACTCTTTGTGCATCCGTCAAGACCGATTATCCATACGTGATAAATATAACGAAATATCTCGAGGTAGATTTTAAAATAATTTTCACATATTATGTTAATTAAATTACCCGATCCGACGATTGGCGACAGTACGTTTTAAACGTTGTTTGCGATAAAATTCATCAATTCAGTATGTTTTAATTCAAATAAAATTTAGATATCTACGAGTATCTAAATATCTAAATACTTGTTAGAAATTTCGATTACTTCGCTTTTATTATTGTTTTTACGTTTCCAGAGGTTATCTCTGCTATTATGAGCAATATAATAATATTTATAGTTCTAAAATAAACAAAATTTACGATTATTTTTCATTTCTGCGCGGCGAAACAATTATTTACAGCTTGCGCATACGCAATGGTACAAACTAAATATTAGAAACTTACGTAACAAGGTTAAATCGAGTGGTAATCTCCGTAACTCACCTGTAACATAAAAAAATATGACGTTTAGAAATTTTTCACATACACAGAGAACAATAGGACTATAATGAACGAATTGTAGATTGCAACGTAAATTGCATTTACTTAGTTTGACCCGCTAATACAATCGATAACCCAAGCAGTACGAAACGAAGGACGATTTCAATTTCATTCGCTTCATTCACCCTCGATTATACTCCCAATCAATAACTCCCTACTCACCCACGCTACTAAGTCGGCTAGAAAACTACCGAAATCTGCCAAGTAGCGTAAATACTATTCCCAAAATCAATTTACCGAAACGAAAGACACGAACCGCTCTCCTCGTACCTCACAACCGCAACTTTCAACGCAATCGCAATCTTAATATAAGAACACGAGGTCTTCGTCAGCTTTGACGATCGGAATATCGCGCTAAGCCAGTGAAATTTGCACGCTGAAACAGGAAAGAGCTCCTCTCCGAGCGAATTTTCAAAATAAAACTACGCAACTAAGCCTCGTGACCTGCAACGCCCGATACGCAAGCGTTTTCAATCTCGCGCTCCGACACATCCTCAATCGGAATCAATAAATAATTCGCGCGCGAAGGTTAAACATGCCCGAGGTGCTAACTCGATTCGCCAATTTAAAAGCCGACCAACCGCGCTTTTCTGCGCCGATTTGCTTATCAGCTTATCAGGTCGACCGTCGAATAATCTCCCCTCGGCAAACGAGAAAGCTCCCTCGACTTTCCCCCCGCCCGCCCCCTTCCACCTCCTCCACCCACGGCCCGCGGCGTCTTTCGAGCTCGTGCATGCATTGTCATCGCGCGCTTATTATCGCGCGACTCCATGTAGAATCGCTTTGCACGAGAAGCGAGAGAGAGAGAACATTCGCGCGTTTTATTATCATCGACGCCCTCTCCGCGCTTGGAAGTAGTCTTTGTTCGCCGCTGAGTTTGCACGTCGCACAAGACTTAGGCCAGATAGAAATCCTCGTTCTAGGTCACACGAGAGCGCTCGATCGTCGAGGTCGGTGAGGTTATGTCAATTTCACTGGTATGTAAATACTGCGGCAAGGAAATTGGCGCCTTATTAACGAAAAATTGATAGTACGTTGATAGTTGCGTGCGTCAACAAGACGTTTAGCAAAGTTTCTTCAAAATCTGGACGAGGCAGTTTAACGCACGCGAACTGTAATATTCACGATCGTACGGATAACGACGTTAGAAATCTAAATCGTGCTTACTTATGCATTATTTATAGATCATTTGTATTTAAAATTAAATCGACGCATTGGTAATAGCGCCAGAAATCCAAAGCGCGAAACAGTGTAAATTTTCGTTACGATTACTTAGATTTAACCCGGAGTCTTTGTCCGGAAAATGTGAAGTTCTACAATGAAAAATTAAGGTTCAAGAGCAGCAACAAAGAAACGCTTTAATTAAACGTGCATACGGTCTTCCCCTTCTAGCTTCAACAATTGCAAGAGTTATAAACCTAGAAGGAGATAATTCGCAATCTTGGTCTTTCTTTACCCGAGGATGTTCATTCGCTTCGAATTTCACGACCTACTTTTTTTGTTGCGAAAAGCAGAGTTTCCCGAAGCCAAATAAGTAAAAGCAACGCCGGGTAATCGCTAGGGCACTTATTCTACTGTGCAATTACGTGTCTTCTCGTGACTGCGTCGCAACACGTGGCTCGGTTCACCCACTTGACCCAGTGATCTTCGCGCCCCGGTCTACCGGGAACAATAGGAAGGCTCGAGCGGGCAAACGCGTCACACGATCTTCGCGAAACAAAGAGGAGCTTTTACTTTGCTGGTCTTCGAGTGGCGTTCGTTAACCGTTAGTACGCATTGACGTTTTATCGACGCGGTTACAGCTTCTCCAATCTCGCGGCGCTGACGTATGGCAAGACCGAAAGCTAATACGCAGTTCTTCAGGAAGAGCAGTGAACGAGAGGACGAAAATAATCGCTCTGAATGTTAAACTTCAAAGTTTGACAAAGCGCTAGTTTTACGACTACTGGGCTTTATAAATATTTCATAATTGTATTTCATAAAATAAGCATTGCTGGGTATGTTTACTCGAGTCGCGCAGTACTACTGGCGCACTGACAATTATTGCCGATTTAATAATAAGAGCCATTGTGCAAGTTCGCCATTAAAAGAAATTTTTTTTGATATTTCGTTTCAAGTATGAAAGGAGCACTAACCTTGTATTGAAATATACTCTTTGGAACAAGCCTTTTTTTCTCGTGAAATCTTAAATGGTATAGATCGCAGTTTTCGGTAAAATCCTAAAAAGTAATTATCTTTCACCTGCTGTGCATCGTCACAGTTTACATTTAACTTTTGACACGATTCTTCGCACTCTCCTTTTCATAAAGTCGTCAAAGAAAATCAATCTCGGAAACACATCCGTAAGAAAACTTGAAAAGTATTTATAACTCTTTAATAGAATAAGCAATCAATCGACGAATTATCATGTCTAAGAAATAGTTCACTTGGGACTACTATACTCTTGCTCACGTATTCGATTCCACATAAACAGCCATTCGTTCGATTACACGTTCAAGCATTCAACACACATCGCAGGTCACCGGAGTGCAGCCTCGATTTATGTAATGTGCCGATTTTAAACGTACGTATCCACGTTGTTAAATTACTTTCCGAACGAGAGTTTTGTGTAAATGTGTGGAGCGCTCGGTTTCCAATGAAATATAACGCCTCGATTGCCGGCAATTGATTTCTAAATTACCTTCTACCGCCGGCGATCGTTTCCCTCTGTGCGTTAAAGCCGCGTCTCGTCGACGACGTACACCGCTCTTGCTCTCAGCTCTCGTAATATGTAAACATTCGTCTCGCGCGCGCACACACGCGCGCTCACACACGCGCTCACACGCGCCGAATGGGGGTCTAGTGCCGCTAACTTGAAAAGCCTCGCAGGAACGTCACGTTTTTCTCGGGTGATGAAGGCCAATCCGGCCTTTGTTTTACGGTTATACATTGTTTATAATGTCCCGAACGCGAAAGGGAAACGCCGCGGGGCGTCGCGCGCGGGCCGTTTTCACTTTTATGGGCTTCGTGTGCGGTTATTGGCTCCCGTAGACCAATTTTGCAACGTCGTATTTGAAGATGGTGAATTTAGAGAGATAGCGGCAGTCCCCGTTGGGACGAAAGGGATGGACTTTTATAATAGGCAGTTCTTGACGTAATTTTATAAGCACTTGTATGTTTGCTCCTTTTATTGTTGCTGAGCAAACGTACGATTTGCTCGGATGCTCTTTAAGAGGCTTCAAGCGTGATGCGCGTTACGCAAGTCAATTCAAACAATTTAACATTCATTCTTCTACGCATTATTCAACATATTGATTATGGATTATGTGGGAAATATTTCATATTTCATATTTTATTTGTAAGTTTTTTCTGCGTATTATGCACTTCGAGAAATTAAATTATAAGGCACTTATTGCAGAGAAAGTATTTTCTCTTTAATTTTACGTTGCAAATTACGACGGAACTTTTGAGAATAATGCAAATTTAATTAAAAATTTGTCCTGCCTAATACTTTAAGTAACTGAACTTTTGCCAATATTACAAAAAAGACGTATGAAAATACAAATATTCTATTTATCGCTTGTTTACATTGCATAAAATATTTTTATATACTATATATGTATATATAGAGATGATGGTAATTTAATATCAATATTCCTTTTAACCCTGAATTCTAACTTTATTATTCTGATTTTATACGCACAATAGAAGTAAACTCTGGGTACAAAGTCCGCGATACATTTTTCATTCGTGAATATTCAATTCTTTGTACTATTTTTCTATTACTTTTCACATAACGCAAAATATGAAAATGTATCGCACTATATAACCAACAATGAATTTCCAATGGTGACATTAGTTTAATAATACATTATCGATTGCTACGTTCGCTGTATAAAGTATTGCTACAACTCCAGTTCAAGGGATTTCAGCCACGCAAGTTCTTTCTTTTTCCCAAACTAACAAATGCACATAAAAATTAAGCGAGATATTTAGCCGTAATAAAGAACTGTCACGTGCTCGGAAAATAGGGGGAAAAAATTGTATGGAATTTGAAGGTATTGGAGGCAAAGTAAACGTGCTGGCGAAAACGGAATAGTCCTCGGAATCCCGAATCGCACGTGTTTCATCCTCCTTGCATCTGTTATACGTTTACAAATGAAATCGGCAAACGTTTACTTTTTGCTCCGCTGATTTCTCATTAAAAATTAACGCTCTAGCGCACTGAAGTTTTTAGTTCTTGTAACGCCCTGTTTCCAAAAGCGCTATATAACTAATTCTTTAAGTACGTTAGAAGAGATTCGCGAGAGATCGTTTGAAGAAGCGAGTGACGCATATGATAACTGCCAGCATGAAATAATCTTGGGCACTTATTCGCGCATTTATTTGGCCACTTTGTAAAACGACAAAAGAATAGGGCAAAAGGAAATATTATTATAGCGTTTCTACTTATGCAATTTAATGTTAACTTGCTCCTAGTCTGTATTTTAGTTACGTATTTTCATTTACGTGGTTTTAATTTAAAAGTATTATTGATGCTATTAATGTTCAGCCTTGCGAATATTCCTTGAAATATACGATTTTTATAATATTTTTTAAATGATAGATAAGAGTTTCCTGTTTTCCTGTTTTCTATTTTTAAGAAATACCGAGTACTACTCTTCTAGTCTATTTGAGTAGTTTTAGCATGAGAAAAATCAAATAAATTTTTCAGAGTTATTTTGTGTTGCGTATAAGAACATGAACATTACATTACATTCGCAAATGTTTTTATTGGCAATGCACTAAACTTCGCCATACTTCATTGCTTTTCCATCAAGTATCAAGGTATAAAAAATATCTACTTCCATATAGAATGAAAGAATATCCATTATTACTAATGAAAAAAGCTTTTTGCAACTCTATCATACTGAGCTTTTGCAAGCCATTTTCGAACAGTACGATCAAAGTACTCATTTTATAAATTAAATCAATTAAGCTAAAATAAGTCTTTACATTAAATTATTGGTTTAAATATTATGTATGTTAATTAGAAATAAAAGAGCTCAAAATTCTTATTTTAACTGTTGAAAAGGCAACGCGTCGATTTTACCAGATAAACGCAATTTTCAGAAAACTATTCTTTTTCCATTTTTTTGTCATCCTTACTTTCGAATTCTGGTTCGTATAGTGTTGAAAAAATTTGAAAAGACGTAGAACGTATATCATTTGGTTAAGTTCTGATAAACCTGTAAGGAATTTACATTTTTCGATGAAAAATTCTCAAGAATTCTCTCTTTTGAATTATTAGAACGACGCCTTTGAAATTTAATTTTTAACATAAATCTCATAATTTTTTCCTTCTCTTCTTACATTTTGCCATATAACAACTACCCGTCTACATAAGAAAATACTGCAAAAAAACTTTCAATTTTCAATTTTCAAAATTTACACAACTAAAAAGGAAACGCTTGAAACGTTTGATACTGCCTAGTAATCTATATACATACGTATACGTTAACGAATTTTTTGAAAATGTTACATAAGGAAAGGCATCTATACTTTAGTTCTATTATATTAGTCTTACATCGTCGTTTAACGATGCATACTTTGGCGGATCATTCTTCATTTTCTAAAGTACACTCTCACTAGCCGTAATAACTCGAACTTTGAAACGCAACAATTTATTGTCGAAAGTTCCGAAATTCGCACTGATCCAAAGAAAGACTTTCGATGTGCAAAGTGAATTATCGCTACAGGAAACTGTACTCATATCATCGAGGAGCTTCTCACACAAAACACACTTTTCTATGGTGCTTTCACGAAATTCGACAGCTAGCACAGAAGGAGTCCAAAAACGCATCTCCCCGTCGCTTCTTCTTGTCTCCACTTGTGCCCCTCATCCACTGCACGCGCGTGAAACTATGCTGCTCTGGTCCAACTTTTTTCCCAATCCAGTCTCCGGAGCGTGAACCTGTACACGTGATGATCCGCGCTGCTCGATTTTCGCTTGGAAGCAACGAGGCGACGTTCCGATATTGGAAAGCGCGAGTTTCCACGTCGAAGAAATTTACGGGGGCGCGCAACATTGCACCGATCGTAATTTAAACGCCCTACGCCCGTTTTATGTACGAGCAAATTGTTTTGTACCGTGACTAGAATTTTCTCTGTCTTTTATACTTGCCGCGTGTGATGAATTTAGCGGAACTTTGTCTTAGCGGTAGGCGCATCAATAGCGCATGATCAGTGATGGTATGAATCTTTAGTTCATCGCGTCATTGAAAATTTCGTGGCGCAGTCTTAGATAACGGAAAGGTATTTTTGAGGAGGATTAGTCAGGGAAAACCGAGTAGAGCCGCTTTAGTGAATTATTAAATGACACTGCAGATAAGCAGATAAGCAGGTATTTAAATAACTCACCGTGATAAATGATTAAAAACAGACTTTTATTTATACTATTCTTAACGAATACTGATTAGTTCACAGCATGTTTTGTAAGTTTTACAATAGTAGGTAAAGTAAATGAAGAAAGTGTTAACGAGAAACCGGTAGGATCATTGAAACATGTATTACTAACTTCTGAATCCCTTAAAGTTACTATTTGACATAAAATATTGGAGGTATGAACGTGTACAATATTCATTGATCGACTTGATTTATGAAAATAACCCTGAAATCTGAAATTGTTTCCAAGTTTCTTTGTAACTCATGCTCAAAGAAATATTATCTCTGCGATTAATGACAGTATCAATTTTTCACAAAAGAGAAGTTCTTATGCACTTTACAGGGTCACAAAAATGTATGATACAAAACTTTTATTTAGCAGATTTTACAAAACTTTACTATTATGTTTCTGTTAATATGCCTTTTGTTCTTATACATTCACTATTTCCACATAGATAAATATATCCGAATACCCAAATTTATTCATCTACATTTTACAATGTAGACGTATAATAAATTTTTCTTTTCAAAAAGAAATGGTGTCTATGTAAATTTGAAAATTTTCAAGAATATTATTCAAAAAAGTGTTTCCATATTTCAGTTCTAGTAATGCCGTATTGTACGTAAAAAGAAATATTTTTTTCCCGTTGAGATTTGCATAATAAAGTACAATTCAAAAGTGTCTTGTGTTTTTCGTTGCTCTTTATTAATAAAGATTATGCGTGATTCAAGTCTTACTCGTACTATTGGTGTTTTTATACATGTGGCGTCGATAAAATCATACTTATGCGTGTGTGTAAGAAACGAGCATGAAGAAAGTACTAAATTTATCGAATAATTGTGACGGTATACTCAATAGGATAATGATGGTTTTACCCAAGTGTTTTCACGCAGAGTAAATTATTGCCCTTAGAAATTAATTGCATATAGTCAAGAGACTAATAAGGTGACAAACGTGAGTGATTTTGCCAGACAAATATATATTCTCGCGTAATTTTTGGCTTGTCGAGTAACAGTGCAGACTACTTGAACTTCGTGTCTGACGTCATGCAGCATGAAGTCACTAAATTATACGTCATTAACAGAAGAATGATGATTATACGACTTATCTCATAAAAGTTCCGTACAATTAGTTTCTTAGATTTTACAAGGGTTCTATTCCTCATAAATGAGGAGTTTATAAGGAGAATAGAACCCTTCCAGCAGAGCCCCGACAGACGCGAATAAATTATTGCGTAGAATTTAGATTCCTTCCTAATTTGTGCCATTTTTGCAAAATTAATGGTAAAAATAACAGTTCATTATATAGACTGTCACGCGAGACGTATAGGTTTTTCTTAACCTTACGTACGCAACGTAGACTGAACGTTTCGCTAGTCAGCTAATTATGGCCCTCTAATACGTCACTCTAACGGCAGATTAACATATATAAATAATAGAAATCATGATGCTTCTGAAAGATGAAAAAATTATACTGCTAGAATTATAGTTTACCTTATGAGTTAGTGTCATTGCAAAAAATGTACAGTTATCAAAATAAAATTTCACTTTCGGCTCAAAAACACATCGCAATACATCGAGTACCTTCTCCAAGTTATCCAAGTTCTCTAATGTTAAGTGCCATACCAACACGTCACAGTTCTCGTTAAGTTCTCGTTGTACAAGAGCTAACAAGCTCTTAAAAGTTAAATTTAAAAAGTCGAGCAAAATTACGCATTCCCGTTGTTCATAGAACAAGAAAATAGAATCAACGCGCACACATACGTAGGTACATCCGTAAAAATGGGGAAAGCTATCAAACTAAACGTCGCACCACAAATTTCACAGGAGCAGCGTAAAAACGTTAAATCCATATTCCCAAAACGTCGAGCGTCACATTATTCGCGGCTGGCATTCGAGTTTTCCAGCACCACGCGTTCGTACGCGAAAATCCGCAGTTCGCAACAATTTCCGAGGCGCGAGCGTTCGTCCGCGGTGAGATTGTGGTGGTCCCCGTTGTCTCGGCTTCATGAATATTAATGCCTCCCGAGAGAAGCTACCGAAATACCAAGGTGGTAACGCCTCCCCTATGTCCTGCTGCTGTCGCGGAACCTTCTATGGATCGCTTATTCCATCGTACAACCGAGCGCAACGAAACCCGTTGCCACTGGGATTAGCTTCGTCCACGCCTCTAGAGATCTCATTTTCACTCTCGTGGACGGTCGGCTTTGTCGATCAGCAGTTTACCGCTCGATGACGTTACGAGGCCGAGGATTATTTGCGTGCACTGAGCTTCGAAATGCGAACTGTGGGCACTTCGTTTCGTTTGATGCTGATAGAGAAGGAGTGAAGTTTTCTGAATTCAATTTCAGAATTCACTCGGAATTCAATTTCAATGTGTTTATGACATTGGCTTCCAGCAAAGCTGTTGTTTCTCCCAAAGACTTATCAGCTTGAAAGAATTTTTAGTCAAATTTTTAGTAAAATTCCAATATATCGTAATAATAGGCAAATGACTTATCCAATATAATAGCACTGTAATTGTATCGTAATTAGTTTATTAAAGATTTCAGTGAAATCTCTATCACAAAATAGCTTAATCGATTATTACTTTTTTACTTGTTATCTACTTTGATAAGTTCTTAAGCAAAAATCGGTGTTCCAATATTGATCTTAGAATAATCAAGAAGTTACGCTAAATTACAGCAATAAAGCGTTCGAGGCTTTATTCGTAAAGTTAATTACGAAGCCAAACAATGCAGTGAACGTGACACACAAAAGTTCACATTCGCACATACATTGTATATCCAACTTTTTTCTTTTAATAGCGATGTTAAATAGTACGTTCACAGACTACCTGTTACTTCTGTAAAGCTTGACGTTATGTACATATAACAGAAATTTCTCCTTGCGTAATGCATCGTTTATTTACTTTCATGAATAATCTCATAAAAAGTGAATGTCAAATATATTGTTGTAGTAAAGTCTGTGAATCCTTTCAGAAACGAATACGTCAAATGAAACATTTTAATATTACTCTTTAAAATGGGGATAAATTATTTATAAATGAATTGTTCCGTAATGGAGTAGTATTTTCAGAATATATCGTGAATTTTAATGTGCATAAAAATTTGTTTATTTGTACAGGATGAATAGAAAATGAAAAAATGAAGATAATAAATCATATGACAAATCTTGTACACAAATACGTTTGCATAAAGTTTCATCATTTTTAAATCGTTTTTCATTAAATTGGAATACTGCATATAAAAGTATATTAAGAAAGATTTTCTATTACTCAGATCCTAGAACTGCTAAGCAAGAAGTAGAAAAGTAGAGACGAATAACGTTGAAGAGGATTGAAATGAAAACAGCGTTAAAAGGTCAAAGTTACGAAACCAAATTTACATGACAACGACTGTACTATTAAATTATCAAAAAAATTTCATTTCAAAAGCTGTCATTTCGTTACTGCTATGCCCATTATCATTATTATTATCATTATTATGTGCATTGAAACGAAAAAAATGTTAAAAACGCGAATAGTATCAACATATTTATTGTTTTATTCAATAGCAGAAGGAAAATCATAAGAATGACAAGAAGTTGACGAAGAATCTGCCTCGTGTTACCGAATGTACAAAACTCCATTTAATGTTTATTTCATTTTTTATCCTTTCATTCCCATTTTCTTTACTTTCGAGTAACTGCGCAAACATATTTTGGCATCATTCTCCGTTAGTTTTTGCATAAACCATCTCCAGTACCAGCAACAAGTCTTCTCCTGTTCCCCGTTTCTCTTTTATAAGGAAGAACCTATTCCGTTCTTTTTTGTCGTGTTACGTGGACAGGACGCGAGTGTCAGACAGCATTGTTTGCGTTAATATTTATGAGTGGCCCGAGGTGTGGTCGCCAAAAGGACGTCCTTAGAACCCGTTACCCGAAAGACGATGCCTCGCCTCCTACTTATTCTTCGTGCACCTGAGGATGATGCACCTGTGCACGTTTCACGCGTGCAAGTCCAGGAGCGCTTGTCCTGATCGAAAGAATTTATCCTTATTAAATGACGAGACTTCGATGTAAATTCCACTGTTTGTAAAAACAAGTTAAGCTTTTCTTTTCGACAATTGAAAAATATCTCTCACCACTGCTCGTTGTATTGATCAAGTGCAATCCGCATGCGCTCATTATTACAAAGTGTATCCACTTTATTTTTAATGCAATATTATCACAAAGATAGACTTAATCGTCCTGCACTTTTCTCGATCTTGTTAATTTTGATGAATTTTCTCAAGTATGATAATAAAGAATATAACGAATACAAAGAAGTTTCGTAGTATAGTATTAGTTGCGAGTACATGTGATGCAATGTCTTTAAAGCCATTATTACCTAGTTTTAACGATGGATAGGCACATATTTAAAAATGCACAGATGCGCGTGAGGAATTATTGCACATTTTGGATTTCCCCGATAAATTTGAATGGCTCTAGCTCGATGTCAGCTAGCGACCGAAAAAACTCGGGTGTACGAAGCGGGACCTCAAAATATTTTGCAACATAAATCAGTGCGTGTATGTCATAGGATAAAAAAGGTCAAAGTGGTAAATCATTGGAGCTTTATTGCATAGATATCTTTTGATTATATGCCACATCAAACCCATAAGTCATTAGTGTTTCACACCATGGACTCGCGTTACCTTTAATAATATAAAAGTACTTTTTTCATTAAATATTTATATAATTCCAAAGACGCTCGTTTGTATCTTCAGAGGAAGTAAATAAATAAATTGCTGAATGGGTGAACTCTTAAATATCTATTACTACTTTGCCTTTGGTATTTCCTTACTCGAGCAACGAATAGTCCTGCACGAGAACAGATTAATAATGTTTCCACGAGTACAGTTAATTGCAGATTGATAACGTTGGTTGTTCGAATTCTTTTCTAATATTTCTAATAGAATTGCTTATGTTTTCGTTCAGCAATAACTTACGTTGCTCGACTGCGTGCCGTAGATGAATAAAAGAATCTTCATCTCTCCGTGTATTCTCCGGAGATTCAATTATGGGAATTCACAATTTTTTCTAAATTCTCGATATTCATAGTTTTCATTTGAATCGCATCACTACCACGTTGGTGGCATCCAGTACATCGTATTGGATATCCTTTTCCTAGTTTAACTTGTGCACATTCATTAATTTTTTTAAATAAGTGTCCTCGGATTTAAATAGCTTGGTTGAACTTGAACGTTACGTAATATAATTTCATAAAATTATAAGGAGAATGAAATTTTTCGGCTAAAAATACAAATAAACGTGCGCGTAAATTGGAGTACGCTAGTGTCTCTCGCATTAATCGGTATTTTTAAACAACTACTTTAGTAAGGAAGAAGCACTTTACATGACCTAAGAACTGCAATAGAATTACAAGAATAAAGGAATTTCCGTCCGAGTCCGAAGTTTAAGTTCCAAGTGCGTCGAGCTCCTTCGTCAAGTCCTAATCCGCAATTCGTATTATTCTATTCAATGAGTGATAATTCCTTGCCCCAGCATTACCCCGGCAATAAAGCACCAACGGCAAACGAGCAAGAGAGGAACAGGGAAGGACGAGCTCTTCGCGCCTAATCGCAATCGACGAAAACTCGCTCTCCCCTCGTCGATAAGGAAAATCACGTGCTGCACTCCTCGAGGTATGCGCACGTGCGGATATTCAAGCAAAGCGCGCCACCGAGTCACTTTTCAAGAGCTCTTAGTCGTGCGTGTGCGCCTGCGCGCGCCTACCTCCGCTTAGCCGTGACTTTCGAGGTGACGCGGCCACGGGAGAGACTCTCGTGAATGAAACTGGACACTTTGGAGGAGAGCAGCTCGAGCGCACGGAGAACTAGCCTAAGAGTAGGAGACACTCGCCTGGAGCTCGCGTGCGATATATAGGTTCGACGCGGCGGAATGCAACAAAGAGAAGCCGTGCGCGCCGACTTCGATCTATATATGCCCGAGACACACAACCACTCTCCCTCTTGAAACTCTCCTGGCGTGTAGAGCGTAGCCTTGTGTGAGCACGAGAGTAAGACTCGGGTAAGATGCTTTACTATTAACCGCTCGGCTTTGTGCGAGCACGGATTTTAGTTGAGAGTGGCGAAGGAGCCGTTTCTCAAAGTTCGCGCCTCCTGCGAGGATCCTCCTTTTCGGACGGTGTGCTCATTCTCGTTTACAGGAATTAAGACGCTTCGCTTCGATTACGCTAAGAGACCTACTTACTCACTGGCGCTCTGGTCAAGCATTTCCTTTATATCGAGTGAGCTGTAAACCTCCCGACTTCCAGTCGTTTAGAAGCTGCACCGGCTCTTCTCGATGCCTCCTCGATAATTCAGGATGAAATAACATTCCGCATTTATCACAGGCAAGTAAGGATTCGGATTAATTGAACAACCTCAAGTTGGTTAAACAGTCATCGTTAATTTATTTAATTTGAAAATTAAATTTCTTAACGCGAAATAAAATAACCTGCATTTCGATCCGACCGAACAAGGGGTCAGACGAATGTAAAGAACGAATTCTCGGCTCAAACATTTTTCGAGGGCGTAATCACAATACATTTTTCTATCTTTGCTCTCGTAAGGAGAATGTTACACATCCGGTGGAATGGCTAACGAGCGATAACGCGTATGAGTCATGTTGATTTGCAATGTGCTTGAATGGCTTACTTTTCGCTTTTGTTTTCGTGTACGTAATGATAAAAGAGAATTCAAGAGAAGTACGAGGCCTTGAGCGATTTCGTATTAACGATCATCGAGTCTCATCTTCAAATAATTCGCATAATATCCATCCAAGGGCAACGATATTCTAATGAGTAATTTCAAATCGAGAAAAATTGCGACATTTTAGCATATTGATTTAATTTATCCGTTCTGCGGGAAACGATAGCATTTCTATTCCATTTCAAATTTTGTCCACGCACACGCGCGCACACGCGCGCGCGCACACACACACACACTCCATAAATTAAAAATCTAAAATGAAAAATCAAAACAGATATCGATTAAACTTTTATGATCCCGCGCTAGAATTAAAATTAAAATTATTTGTCGCTCTTGTTTTTTACCAGGATTTGTTGCGAGTCTATCACTCGTTTAAAATACAATGTCAACGGTCATATCCGGGCATTTGTGTGTGTGACGCAATTGAAAATATATCCGAGTGGAAATTGGGAGCTCACAGGATCGATACTCGCCCGGGACCGTTGTATGCGTTACTTTCTAGGTTTAGTTGTTAACAGAATTTTTAAATACGTTGCAAATATTGTTGTTTTAAATTCTTAAATTAGAACCATTACGATTAGCAATACAGAAAAGGGCTATCCACTGTAAATATGGGCAACTCTTTGAATTCCTCAACATTAAACATTTTTTTAACGCAAAATTTCAAGAAATTGCATATTGCTCTATGCGCTAAAAAAAGTTAATTAAAAAAAGCTTCAACTCTGACGGCGCATGACTTTGGAACTGAACTTCATTGCACTCTCAAAGATATAAAACCGTCCAGTCGTCATTATCATAAGTCATTATCATTATCGAGAGACTTCCTTCGAAGTCTTCTCGAGGACGAAGACACCTCGCGTACCTTCCCCGTCCAAAAACTTACGCGGCTCTACATCCCATTTCCCTCAAAGATACAATCCGTAACGAAAACCCCTTTACAGGACGCGCCACCAGTCGCATTATTTCCCGACTTGTTCCACCAGCTTTGCCACGCGAGTTTCAGCGACGCGTCCCGAAAAACTTTCCACTTCCGCCTGGACCCGATTCCCGAAATGATACACGCAGCCTTTCTTCTTTGGCTGCGCGCGTGCGCCACTGGTTTTGAAAGGGAGCCTGACGCGTGCACTCGAGCTGGAGGAAAATTTACGCAGGCGCGATCCTGCGTGATTAAATTTTTTTCGCGCTCCTTACCGCCGAGCGCGTGGCGGCCTTTCGAGTTTTCTCGTCCATCCCGTCACTGTATTTCGTCCTGGTCGACGGAACCTTGGAACGGGAGGCGCTTCTACGTTGTCGAGCCATCTATAGGCGAAATTTACGTTCGTCGAATATATTGGAATTTCATTCCAAGGCGGAGCTGCTCGCACTGCAAAATATATTCTTGTCCTTCGCTCGGGCACTTCTGAAGATAAATAATGATAAAGTTCGGCGCAATTTGCGAATTTTTTAAAAATAACTTTGCAAATGCTCGATATGGTATTTGCCTTCTGGTAATTTTCATAAGTTGATTGTAAAATTATGCACTGATATCCGCACTACGAGGAAAATTGATCTTGATGTAGCTTTAATGTAAAATGTTGAAACAGGCGATTGTTGATTATTACTGAAAGAAAGAAAGCAATAAACTTTCGAGATTTTTTCCGTAAATATAACAACACTTTTATGAAAGTTTTAGTCCGTTGTTTCTGTCGACCATAAAAATTTACCTTTTATGTTTCAATTTCTATGTAAATTTCAAAAAAGGTTTACTTTTATTCGAAATAGTATAAATTCAAATCACTTTTTTTTTATTCTTTTCTAGAATTTATCTTTTCCGATTTTCATGACAAGAATTATCGAATAAGAAATCGAAAGATTACAAGAGGAATCTTGGATTTTTTTATACTTCAATTAAATTAACGTTTAAAAATAACAATTAATATTTTATTTTTACTTGGAAGAAGCTGATTTGAACAAGTACGACAAGCTCGATCATTGAATGCCAGTGGAAAAAAAGATTATTTCCGAAAAAGGAAACATTGCGCGTTGTCCATTTTAATAAATATCTGAAGCTAATAAAATGTTATCGCAACGAGTATTCAAATAAAAGTTATCCGATAAAATGTCGTATGCGCGCAAAATCAAGCGAAGACGTGGACGAATTATATTAGCGTTTCTTACGTCGGATCGTAAAAAAAAGATTGTTATACCTAATAATTCAAAATCGCCTTTTATTAAAACAGATGTCAATACATCGAATCATTATTATTACGATGCATTCGCAGTTTCATTGACAATATAATTACGGTCCCTTTCGTATTGTTCGGTAATTATTCAGCACTATATCAAGTGTATGCTATTTCAAAGTCAATATATTATTTAAAACGTTGAACGTGTTTCTATTTATTTAGAATAATTATTTAAAGCAACGTACTTCCTGTTACTTTTAATCAATGAATACGAAATAATTGTCAATTATTATCACAACAGCATGTTACACGATAGTCGAATCCCTTAAAAAGATTCAAGATCTTCGGATAAGTTCTATTCTGTTTTCTCATAAAAAAAATTCTTATCTCGAGAGAAAAATGTCTGTCAGGTACAGACGGATAAAATGAAAGTGTAAATTCATAAGCTTCGCGAAATTGTCGAAAGGTGTCTTCTTATTTCTGCTGCAAATGGGTAGCAGTATCCCTAGTAATGGGAATTCCACCAGCATTTGCTCCCTGCTGCTAGGAAAAGCGCGATGCTGGATTTAATGCGGGTCAGCCCCGGACTTTTTAAAAAAATTTTCTTGGAAGCTCGAAATAGCGACTCGCTCCCGACGGCTTACCGAATGCAATACCGAAATACAGCGAAAACGAGCGCGTTAACCGGCGCAGAGACGACGGAATTAGAATCAGCTGTTTCCACGTAAATAACACGCCTCGGTACACCGCGCGATTCCACGATCGAGAGAGAGAGAGAGAGAGAGAGAGAGAGAGAGAGAGAGAGAGAGATCCAGACCCTTGGAGAGCTACCGCGGCTACAAGAGAGAAATCGCGCCGCCCTGTCGGTCTGGCCTATAATCGATGTGCACCGCAGGTAGTAGTTCACTGCATTCCAGGCACCATTACAAAATAGCTCGGATGTTATTAGATAACGCGGCGGCAAATTGGAGCATCGCGAGAAGAAAAAGAGAGAAAGGGAGATCGGAAGACACTTGGGCGCGCATGCGTTATTATTACGTGGACCTCTTCAGCTGGCATTCCCCGCTACCTTTTACAATCTCTTACCACTTCAAAGCCCAAGTTTTTACATAATTACGCCCACTTTTTAAATCATGCATCCTCGAAATATCAGCCAGACGGACTCAATACTTTGCATCGATCTACTGCTATTACCTCTGACAAATTTATTATTCTTTGTATTGAAATTTTAACAGGTAGTCGTCTCTGCGTGCTTTCCTTTCTTACGCGGTCGATAAATCATGCATTTACAAATGATTCATAGATGCTCGTTAATTATTTAAAGCAGAAAATGCACCGTGCGGATAATCATTACTTTTCGGCAAATTTGAAGGATTTTCTTATTATAAGAGTCTAGTTAAATGTACTCGTTATGGAACGGAGTAGCGAGACAAACCGAGAATCGCCAGTGTTCCACTCGAATTCTAAGAAAGCAGAGATTCTCAGAAATCCAAAGTAATTTGTTTGATAAGGTAGCAGAAATGAGACTGAAATTAATTCGAGACCGGAGTGAAACAAAAATAACATTCGGATCGCTTTTGGTAATGTTTTTCAATGCATACTTAATTATCACTTGGACGAATTCGTAATACAAATCTAGTCGATACAACAAGCTCCGCGGCAATCGGAATCGACCGTTCCTTGTTACATACTAATAAAATATCGCAAATCGTTCGCTCCAATTATGAAAAAGGCATCGATCGAATATGCCTGCCTAATCTTCATTGACTTCGTCTTCGAAACGCCATTGGAAACGACTGATAGGCTATTACGCCAAAAATCTTGCACGACACAGCGACACTTGCGACCGCTCCCGTAAAAATGAACTACTCGCTGAACTTTAACGGTGTACGCGAGGTTCGACACGACAGAGCTCGGATCTAAAAATAGGGGCAACGGACGTGCGATATCAACGTTGACGCAAATTAATCCGTACTCGAGAGCCCGGTGACTTGAAAATACCCTTCAGTTATATGCCGCGCATGGCGGATCTAATATGCGCGAGCGGTGCGCGTCATTTTAAAAGCAGCATTTCACGTTGCACAACTGCATTCATCATTGATACGTCTCGAGAGGCTTACCAGATGCTCTCTTTTACCCGTACTCTCCCGCCGCGATGGCACCCGATATCGCCATTTGCAAAAGTACTCGACTGGTATTCACTGCTGTTTCGCAGGGTTAACTCTTTCGGTAAATATTGCCCTCCTCCAGGTTATAATGGCAACATCTTTCAAAGGTCAGACACTGGGGGATCGTAATCAATATTCGAACCTTACGATTGAATAATGTCGAAGCACTGATCCGTATAATATTATTTCAAAAATATATTTATATTTTTAAAACCTGTCGTCGTAATTGTTTTGTGTTCTTACTTGATATTTCGTAATTTTGGGTTATATTAACGTAACTTCAATAGAGTTATAAGTAAAAGAATTATTTACACAAGTGGAGAAAATTGATCATTCTTAAGAAGTTAAGACTCCGACAAATACGCGTCGAGTAAACATTTTGGTTTCGAGATGTTGATGTTTATGAATATTTAAACATTCTATAGTGATGTGGTTTAATGGATTACTTAAATTATATTTTGTGGCTACAGAGCCCTAGTGCCTTACTTATATGCCGAAACTCAGGAGATGGTGCATTCGAAGCAGGGCAGAATAACTCAAAGCTACGGTTATAAGAAGCTCGATATGCAGGTTCAGACTCGAATTTATGCATTCAAATCACGATTGTGACCCCCTAACTTTCCTTTTAATCGCGCATTAAACGTTCGTAATTTTCAGTATTTTTTATTGTCAGTAATCGACAACCGTCTCAGCAGTAGTACCGTTTCGCATGATTTCTTTCTGTTAATCTCACCAATTGGTAATACAGCGAGTGACCAATTATTTTCGTTTGTTTATCATTATTTGTATTTTAGTCATTCAATCTGGATTCCTAATATGTCGGAATAGTATCGGTGGAGCTTGACAACACTACTTTGAAAGCCGATGAGCTAATGCTCAATTCTAATACAACAGACTTTAGCACCTGCACTTTCACGGAAAAATGTTGCACATTCTGCCTGTTACTTCGTACACATCAATTCTATGACACGATAAGATTTTTTATATAACTAGCGCTTAATGCGAATTCTCTTGGTAATGATTCAATACTTGCCTATAAGCGGGAGTATATGATTTGGTCAACCTCATGCGTCTATCAGCAGCACAAAACATGAACAATCTGGATTCGTAATTCATCGCTTGCCTAAGTCGATAAATCCATTCTTATATTTTGTGCTGTGGGACATTATTCCCTTGTCCGTTGTATGTACGTTTTAAGTGCTGAATACCTCTCTTAAGCTTGAGTCCAGCACAGGTCTCATAAGCTAGAAGTTGATATGCGTCCAATCAACGCGTTCAGAGTTCTTAATAGCTCTGCAGATTATCATTCGAGCTGAAAGAACAGCTCATACAGCGAGGTGAGAACCATGATTGTAGGAATCTCGATCATGGTAATACCTTCAGTCTGCACTATGGGCTGTAAAGAGTTGCCAATAAACGAGTACATTTACTCAGATCGTTCTAATTCTGATAGCGGCAGTCTCTTCATTAACCGTGAGCTGGAATATTTCATCAGAGAGTTAGTTCAGTCTAGTCATGGAAATTTTATCGTTGCCACACGGATCCATGACTAATCTAAATCGTCTCCGTAAACATCATGCAGCCTTCATTCGTAGAACACGCAAACAGAATCATTCATCGAAATCTATTATTTTCTAGTTTTATACATTCGTATTTCAATTTTCATCCCCAAGCATAAACCGCTTGTATTATGCATGGAAGTAAGAGGCCGTTTATAAATAGACACGAGACTCTACCCCCCGAATCTCCATTCGCACCTCATGAACTACCTCAGGCAACCCATCATACCTGAAATCATTCATCTAAGAGATCTCACGCGGAGCCGGAGGTCGAATCTTCTGCACCACGACAACGCCAAAGTAACGATAATACCTCATAAAAAACATCTTAACATTGTCATACAAAGTGCCCAATCCCAATGTAATTGTAAGTCTCTGTGTCTTTGTATTCATCTTGTAATGCCTTTACAGATATATCAGTCAGACCGCGTGAACCGAAGAAGTTCATTTATGCACCGGTTTTATAAAAGCTGGCCACATCCGAACCTCTTTTAACCTTCTGCACACTCATGTTTTACTTTTCATATGTAGGTTTCCATCATCCAAATCGTTAAGCCATATAACCAATTCTTGTCCTGGTGTGACAAGGAATATAGTTCATTAAACTGCTAAGAATTTCACTTATAGATTTAGCTTTTTGACAAAACTTCGTAGACACCTGTAACATTTTTCCAGTTCCTATACATGGACATAAATACATCAGAGACTAAAGTCTAGTGAACGCTGAACCCTTGAATGTTTCCATTGTTGATCATTATGGCTTGTGTTCGTACTAATTAGAAGGGCGTTAATTATTATACTAAACATGTACTCGAACAAATTTTATCGCTTTGGAATTGGATAATACGACTGCAACATTATTTTAATGCTGATAATTTATATAATTATCAGTATAAGCTTATTGTGTATCCATGTACCTGTAATTTTTGTTTAATATAAGTTTCTATCGCTATCACAGAAGCTCCTCTGATTTCATAATGAACTTTTATAGCCATATCTAGCCGATCACTATTAAATTCCACCTAAATCATGTTTTTCACTAATGCATCACGAAGATCTTGATTAATCGACTTCTACTAGGTCTAATACATAGTATATTGCTTCCTCTGTATCAATTATCAGTAATGACCCTTCTGAGGTAGATATTAGGATCTCGGATAGAAACACGACATTGAATTACTTATCGATAAAGAAGTTAAGTGTCGAAACGCATGCAGCTTTAATAAGGCCAATGGTCCTAGCCGTTGCGACGTATAACATAGCATTCACCCATGACGCATGTCTGACTATCTATTTTGCAATCCTATTGCATCAATAAGGACGGCTAAATTGGTACAACCATGGGCCATCGCGGATTTATCTAAACACTTTGTAATTAGATTTAAATCGTGCGTGCTTGAATTAGCTTAGTCATAAGCAAAGGCTGCTTGTTACCCTCTTACTCGGTGCAGTAAACATCCCATCATAATGGTTTCAATAAGGACTTATATCCTTGAAATTTTCAATGGATAATGATTCCACTACAAGGATAAACTTCTCTGTTACAGTTGCATATTGGGGACAAGTTGTCTTGTCAGACGCATTGATAATCTAGCAGTAGCTGCTGTACCTTCTTTTTAGAAAATAAATCGTTTATAATATTTCTCGAATGCGATAAAGGAATAATTAGATGACGAAGCAAGCCTTGCTACATCCTTACGTATAATTTTGAGCAAAGAGAGTTTTGGCTTGCGTTTGTGGGATGGCACTCCTATATTACAGCGTAATATCGCTTACTAGAAATGTAGCGTCAACAGGCATGAGATAATCTGGTTTAAATTTCAAAAACTTTGCTTGATAAGATCTACCTTTATCCAGGAAATCGTAACAATCAAAATTCAACGACATAAGGACACGGAATGCGGAGTGTAACAAGTATTCTTATACATATATATTATAGAAAAACTTTAATAAATTAATCGATGTTATTAAGATCCAATATTCAAACAAAAAATGCATGTTACAAAACATTCGACAATTTTCCAATTCAAATCTGTCACAACTTTGATAAGTTTAATAAAATCTCGATTGCGCGTGAAGCAGTTGGATAAAAAAATGCGTCAAATTGATACTAAAATAAAAAAAATGTTTGAGTGACAGCTGCGTATCTCGATTTAGTATCAAATTCCTGAGTAAAATTAGCGTTGACAGATTAGGAATAAGTGCCTGCTAAAGTGCGTTATAGACTTTCATACAAGACTTTCTAAATTCTAGTGTACCAATGATTTATAATATGAAATGTTGTCTAAAAGGAAACAGCAGTTGCAACCTATATTCCAGTCAAGAAACAGTTAAGCGAAGATTTGATTTTATTTCTGAAAACGAACATGTTTGAGCATGTGACGAGGAGAAGGGTATTCGGTAACTATAAAGTAATTAAAATAATAAAATGGTGTAAAAAAAAATACCGTCATGTTTATTGGTTGAGACATATAACACAGTTATTGAAAGAAATATTCGAACCGAATTCAAAATAAAATTATCACTTAATTCAAGTTTTCCGCGATATTACTCCAATGTACATGTAAAACTTTAGTAATACTTCGAAACAGATAGAATACAATCAAACCTTTTATCTACGCCTCGACTCAGTTCTTATCGAATACAAATTAATGCTTCGTCAGCTGTCAAAATTATCTTCCGCTATCGTGTGCCAAGGAAAGTTCATAAAAAATATGCAGCTGATTTATGTCACTAAAGAAAGTGCCTTTCATAATAAACTTTTCACAATTAAAGTGTAAGCACGAGAAAAATGGAGACGATCGATGCCAAGCTCGATAGACTAACAAGAAACGATCCACAGTCCAGTGTCACAACAACATTCGAATAATTAACTTGCTTACTTCTAGCCTTATTATCATTCATGATAATAAGGCGTACCTCATTAAATCGGTATACCTTCTGATTTTTTAAATTCATCCACGCCTCCTCGCTCCTCATCATCACCCACACGCGCTCCTACCTAATGAATTTCGCAGAGCGGCGAGTAAAGCGCGCATTAGAAAGCAAAGCAAAAACTAGTCCGAATAAAATGGCTATAAAATCCAAAGTCGGTCGACAGGATGAAAATGGCCTGCTGAGTCCCAGAGTGGCATCGAGAGGAGGAATAGAGAATAATTTTGAAATTTAAAACTCATAAGGCGCGCGCTCCGCCCCTTCAGCGAGTCGACGTAATGCAAATTCTGGTGCGTTAACGGTGCGTTAACTCGCGCGCATAAATATAAGCGACGCGCGCGAGCCAGATTTATGTCTTTCTCTCCCGCTCACTCGTTATCGCTGTTCAGTGGCACTCTGGTGCGCCGGGCGGCACTTCGCAGCCCGTTGCCGATAAGCCGAGCAAGTAGCCGTAAAACCGAATTTCGAGACGCAAAGCGTAGCCCGCACTATCGACTAATCGTAAATCGAATCGCTGGGAGTATTAGCGAGTCCTTATTCGCGGCTTTTCATCAGCGGCGCGACAGAACAAAGGTCGAGGGCAGGAGGAGGATCTCAGGAGGATCTCTTCTTAAGATTTGGATAGCGCTCGACGATATCTTTAGGAGCTGCCTTTGCAGTCGCTTACAGGAGAAGGGAATTCGATCGAAAATATAGTAGCGCTACTCCCTTATCATTGGGAATTGGTCGCTTACTTTACTTACAACCTGATGAAGTACTATGACTTTTCACGAAGGCATTAATTAAACTTGTCGGTTACTTTATTTTTTCAGATATTAATTCTATTATTCGCGCTACGTACGTCCAAAATTTACGTAGAAATTTGGTTTTCCTGGTCATGTCTTGAGGACAATAGAAGGGAAAACGTTAAAAGAAATTCAACTAGTTAATATCGAATTACAAGTTTAAGAGTCTTCGGTTGTTGTTGAAAGAATTATTTTGCTTACAAGTCATTCAAATTTCAACATAAGAATCGCATTACCAGAGGCTTTAACAAAACCTATTCTATACTAAATATTAACGCTTGTCTTAAACGTACTAAAGCTTTTGCTAGTGATTATTTTTTTAACGACTATTATCCTTCTTAGTCTTAAAACCTGTGTTCTCGGGAATTATTGCTTTATTATTATGGATAATCGATATAATACTGTATTATATTTACTAATACTTTATGATTGAAAGGTCCGACGATATAAAATATGTAAATGAAATTGATTGAACGATTAAGATTAAGTCACTCTACGTAATTTGGATGCCAACTCTATCCGATAAAGTAAAGCTTAATAGTACAGCTCTGAAGTTAGGGAAAAATTTACGTCCGATGTAAACAAATTCTTCAGTCAAGAAAACAGCGTACTTACAATCTAAGAAATTTATGGCATTACACTTAATACATTATTACATTAGAAGATGGCTTTATTGAATCGATGTTGAGCTACAGAATGAAAATGCCGTTTCCTTAACGCGCAACACAATGCACACATGAGCAGTATTTAAACTATCACGAAGATCAAAACTTCTTACTCGTGTATGACTAATTTTGGAAAAGTTGACGTTTTGCTCATGGTAAACTGGCGGCATGAATAAGGTCAACACCAACATTACACGCATGCGAGGCACGCTCGTCTATAATTTTTTTATGCTCGGTAAAAAAGATACGAGGGTAATTTTTCATAGAAGCCGATGTTGCGAAAGTTTTTCTTATAAAAATTATTCTTTAATATTAGATTTCGGATGATCTCGTATCCGTCGACTAAATTCCAAGGCATCAGTACACACTGTACCATTAAAGCGGATGAAAATTTGGAGTTTTCATAAACTGACGCCATACAAAGCATAAAACAATATTTCTAAGGTATACGCATAAAACGTGCTCATCTTCGCTGCACATTTAGTCTTTCACGGAAGGTTCCTACGCGCACAAGAACTAGTAATAACGTTCAAACACATTTGGTTTTCAGCCTTATCGAAAAAAGCTTCTGTAATTATGTTCTCAATAAAAGAATATTCAAGCAATCGAGTTATAAATGTTTGCACCTTTTTATAAATTATCTAGACACTTTAGAAACCAATCAACGATACATAACAAACGCAGAAAAACCTTATTAACGTTCGTTTCCTAATGAACGCATAATACCCCTTCAAAATTTGTTACGAGTCAAATTAGCAATAATCAGATGTAAAGATTATCGATAAAACTACATAATAGTTTTAAATTCGATCAAATGCATCGCGTAATTGAAAATAACAAAAGAAACCATTCGTATGAAGCTTCGCGAAACCTTTATCCCAATTATAAGAATTACGCGGGCTTCTACACGAAACCGGCGAAATCATTAGCGTTTTAATAGCGCAGTCGCGTCTCTGCGAAACGAGAAAAATGTGGGTTAAGGTCATCTCGCTTTCATTAAACGCGTAATCTCAGCGACTTAGAGATGCCGCGCACTCGTACAAAGCCAACGACGAAAACAAAACCAAGTTCCTGTCCGGTCTTAACCCCAGGCGCAACGAGAAGTGCTGCGCGCGCCCGTGAAATATCAATTGACCCAGTTACGCGTGCCAACCAGCTTGAGGTATGAAATTATTTTTTCGCGACAGCGGAAAGGACACGAGGCAGTGGCCGGCGAGTCTCGGATTCATCGGTGCTGAAATTGCGCGGCTGCCGTAATTTTGCATACCGACGTCGATAAGCGTCGTTTGTACTCGCGACCGCCGCCGAGGAGCGCAAAGAAAGGAGAAGGCGGGAAAAAAAGAGGCGCACACGCGCGCAAGTACGTGTCTTCCCTGCATTTATCGTAATCCTTCCAGCCACGGGAATTACGCGTCTGTCGTTTTTCCCTCGCGAGACGTGCGCGCGTTAGGATTTTTATCCCTTGAGCCACTGCCTTCGACAAAAAACGCGCGCACGACGTCGACTTCCGCAAACCCTCGTATCTTTGGGCTTTTTATGTACTGTTTAATTTTAATACAAAAGGCGGGAATTCTCTTTGTTTATTCAGAAGCTAAACCTACCGAAGAAAGAACATCGTTGCTCACTGACTTATTGTCGGAAATAAAACCGTTCTACATAAAACTTACGTAATACTAAAATTTTAGTCGTAATTTCTCCACTGACGTTTCGAAAGATACGCATACCAAGATTATTTTGCTACGTGTAATGTGTAAAGAAGAATAGGAACTCGACATGCAGTTTCAGTCGTTTGGAGGCGGCCAGTGAGTACAGAGAGATACATACTGTACATTTATAAATGGGATCTGTTTTTCAATAAACAAACGTGTACCGTAACCGTATTTCCAACAAAGTTCTGTTTTAAGTAAATAAAAGAAAAACGTCAAGCACAACCTCTGCTTATGTGTATTATTTGCTTAATCGCCGGTATACACGATCGACTTCCAACCAACTCTGTACGAGTAACAGACCAATTTTTGAATTATTAACAATTTTGAAATATAAATGTCAACTACATAAGGATATAAATTTTACACGATTACTAACGACCAGTGCTGGTAATAAAACTTTGCTTTACTGAAATTCAAGTATTGATTTCCAATAATTAACTCAGGAGTAATGATAATTTTTCCCTAATAATATCAGTACTCCAACATCAACAGCAACAAATGTTAATTCATAATTACATATATTTAAAAAGAGCAGCATTGATTTAAAGCGTGTATTTGGTAAGTATTGCGAAATGACGTTTCATTATGACTGTCGCGTAAACGAACGTAAACGCCTATTTCCATCCATTTACCAAGGGGAAAAAGAACAGCTCTTTTTCCGTATAACCCTTTAGCTGAAAAAAGTAACGAAGCATTTGTCGACGTTCGTGTACACGTTGAAAACGTCACCCGAGACTTTTAGTCTTCTTTCAGTCTTCTGCCCCCATTATAAAACAAAATCTTCGCTGTCGGATCACAACAGATCTTTCTCAGAGTCTCTGTCCCTCCGTATCCCCGTCCACTGTCAACGGGATCCCTTTCTCTTTCTCTCTCTCTCTCTCTCTCTCTCTCTCTCTCTCTCTCTCCCCCCTCTCTTTGTCTCCCAGGCTCTCATTCGACTCCTCTAGGATGTAAAGCAGTCGTGACTCGTACAGCAAGCGGGCGCCGACGAACTAAGAAAAGGAAACACTGATGCAATCGAGCGTCCCGACTCTCCGTCGAGAAAAATAATTTCATTAAGGTATCTGTCCCTCGGAGACGCGCGCGCGAAAGAGAGAGAGAGAGAGAGAGAGAGAGAGAGAGAGAGAGAGAGACTGAGAGTAACATCATAGTGCAATGCGGTACAGTGGCTTTGCGCGTGCTCTCGTTCCCTCTTTTGCTCCCGAGAAAGTGCTCGAAAGGGGTCTCGATGGAAATCGAATTTGTTGGGAGCGACAGCCGCGGGAGCCTCTAAGGTGCACAAGGGGGATACCGAGCCTGCGAGAACACGACTTTTCAAATGCTGTGCATGCCATTTTCTTAAGTTCCTCGGTGATTGCTTTACAGAGGAGAATTAGGCTTTGCTTTGGAAAGCTTGTCTCTCTTTTATCGCCGGGACTCTTACTTATGCCGTTTGGCTGCGGAGCTCGAAATGTCTGCGGTAATCGAATCCTCGAATGAGCTCGAAAATATTGCAACACGTGAGATGCATTATTGAAAATTAGTATTATATTTAAAATAAATACATTTACATTTACTGTGAAATCCTTGTGGCATTATCAAGTTATTTTTATAAATTTTGTGCTTCGAGAGCTTACATTACATACGTACACGTCTGCGTATGTAATATAACTTGGCAGTCGTCTTTCCAACTTTCGAAAATCAATGCAATATGGTTTCTCTTTAAATAAATCTCGCTGTAAGCAGATAATTTTAATTACCAATGTAACTGAAAAAGGATGATTCGCCGATTCTAAATGTTAATTTCATTTCGTCGGCTATTAGGCTAATTCTCTTGTTAAGTATAATGCAATCTCAAGGCACACAGATAAAGTTGTCGACAATAATTGACGGAGGCTTTGAAATTCCTTAAAAACTCAAAAACTGCGATGTGCGTAAACGTTTTTACAATCTGTAGGATTTTCTGTGTACAAAGAGACTTTCGAATTAGGAAAGCAACCTTATACCATCAATTTCTCCTGTGCACAAAAGAATAGAAGCTCGCGCGCACAAAGCTTCCTTTTATTTTTCAGCAGCGCCAGTAAAAAAGAGAAACCCTTGTTTTGGGATACACAAATAATACGAAAATGCAAAAGCTCGCAACGATAACTAACAATAAGCATCATCGAACGAAATGCACGGCAAAATTTAATTCTGAAAAGCCAAAGAATCGAGGTTGAGTGCTTCCACGACAAGAAAGTCGAAAAAGGAAAGGCCCTCGTGGTCGAACAAGAAGCAGGAGCTACAGAAAAGGACCGAGCAATCGAATCCTGTCCGCGGTGCCGATTCTCTCTTTCTCTCTCGCCAAAAAAGAAAAATCTCGCGAAATGAGGGAACGAACGAAAAGTTATTTCTCGGCGAAACTGGCTCGAGATAACCGGCACACGCAGCAGCAAAGGAGTAAACGTTGCGCTTCTGTACTGCTATATAAACCCCTGGTACCATAAACGCCACTTTTTATTCCCGGTCGCAAGCACCGTTACAATTCATGGCTTCTCTCCTGCGGTATCTTAGGGATAGTGTTCACGTAGGATACTGAACACTTTTATTCACCTTCAGCTTGGCGAACTAAGATTTCCCTGTCAGAGATTGGGCGGTAAAAGGACATTTTCCAGGCAGCACTTCTGGACTATAAGGACACGTAGGCGGCAATGACTATTTGGTTTGTACTATAAGTTTGCAAAGCGTTACGTCGTGCCGCTTGAAATAGTGCGAGGTTTCTACTTTATCTGCATTTGCAAAATTCGAAGATTAATTTCACTAGTTATCAAGTGCATGCATTGTCGTTGTTTTGGGCTGTAAAAGAGTGAATAAAAAAGTACGAGTTACGTGGAACGATGTGTTTAGTTCACCACCAACTTGTTAATGCCCAAATAAGTATTTTAACGTTTGATCCTAAAGTATATTGCATCCAATAATTCTGATAAGGGTATTATCAAACTACTCGTTGAAATGTCACGTCACGATATCTAATATCTTATTATTGAGGCAATAAACCAATCGTTTATTGGTTATACAAATAAATTTATATACATAAGTTATCCGAACAATTTCGCAAAGTGATGCTGATTTTACTCACAAATGTTGAAATTAATTTATGGATTTTAACTCGGATGTCGAGTGAGTGCTCAATCTGTTGGGCAAGCTGAGGTAGAAAATGAATAATAACCATATCCCACACGTTGTAACTGTTATTATCCGAAAACTCATCGCTTTCAAATTTTGATAAAACTAGCTGTCATGACGTTGACTTTATCTTACATTTTCTCAATAACTCCTATTATTTTTTAATTATATTTTATTCGCAAAACATTGCTCAGATTTCTACTTTTATTTCGCGTTTTAAATAAACGAGATAGAAATCAATGTGGTCGTCCCTTGAAAAGAAGAATAACATCCGGTTTGAATCGTTGCTTGATTTTGTTAGTGAAAACACTCGGTCCGTACCCCTAGAATAACAAAGCGCATAAGACCAAAACAAAATATTGGTGTATGAACATGGCTTTAACTAATTAATGCTGCGGCTAATCACAAGAGCAAGACAATTGTTTAATGTTTCACAAAAAAAAAATAAAAATATAAGACTCTGTTCGCATTATTATGTAGGACAGTAGGTCTCAATATCTGAATAATTTAAAGCCTACTTAAAAAATTACTTAAAAAATGTACTTGAAAAATGTGCTTGAAAAATCAAAGAAATCACTTGACGATTTACAATTTACTCAAATCCTCGCATGAAGTAGATCTAATCGCATCGATAACTTTCACTTGGCAGAAGACGCAAAACTAGCCCACGAATAAACAACTTGTATAAAAATGCACATAACTTTCAAAGCGTAGAATC
This sequence comes from Wiebesia pumilae, assembly GCA_018907045.1. NCBI lineage: Eukaryota > Metazoa > Arthropoda > Insecta > Hymenoptera > Agaonidae > Wiebesia > Wiebesia pumilae. The sequence continues at coordinate 4,008,868 of JACCHZ010000077.1, forward strand.
GCTGGCACATATACAAACAGGTATGCTACGCAGAACAAAGGACTCATCGAGAGAAGCCTTAAAATCATACGAAAATCGGACAGTGAAAGGTAGGAGAGAACGTCACTGGTAGGCAAAGCATCGGAGGAAATCATAATGGAGACTCGATTCGCGTAAAAAGTGCCAAGAGGCGGAAGTGGGTGCAGCAAGAGTAGCAGCGAGAGCAACAGTAACAGCAGCCCGACGAAAGGATCAGCCGAGGTTATCTCGCGTAAAATATTTTCCGAGGCTCGTGCACTTTTGCGGCTACGGAGAGAAAAGGAAAAGCAGCGCAGAAAAGCACGAGCAATCGCGGATAGTCGGATTATCCGAGAGCTCGGGAGTTTTAGAGTGTCGGCGAGAGATTAGGTTTTCTGGGGGAGTGCAAGCGAACAATCCATTGTTCAGGCCCATTATTGAGATATCGTTTTACTGTTTTGCCTTTTTACGCGCCTCGGTTTGCGGGCATTTTAGCGGGAGTTCGGTTCAATTAACGGGACCGCAGTCCTTATTTAGGTTACCAAGCATTTTGCACAAATAATTTGCACCTGGAATGTTCATTTGCGGCGATTGCCGATTTTAATTTGTAAGTTAAGTAAGTGAATTTCAGCTGCTGCTACCTCGGCTAACATTGACGTTAAATGAAATACTTCAATGAATATCGTTTAGTGTGCGAGACTTCTGGTATCTACTGACCTCTGGCAATCGGCTTCCTCGCTTCTCCCTGCTCGAAGAAGTTTATACGGTGATAAGCGATCGAAAGAGATTCCAACGAATCTGTCCTCGGAATCGCTCGGAAATCCCACATGCCCACAGCTATCCCACACGGCGACAGCTCTAAGCGAAAAATCCTCTGAATTTAGACAACAAGCTTCCCCTTCCGCCCCAAATACTTGACATCGCGGAGGTAAGGGTTAATGATGCACTCGGCGTAGAGTGACGCTTCACCTCAAACGAGCGGAAATCCCACTTCTCACCGCTAAGCGACTGACACCCCCCCAGTCTTCCAGATTTATAGCGCGGGCAAACAAAGCTGTCGGATCGTTCCGATCGAGTAGCCAACCACTTCCTCGTGCTCTCAAGATGGAGTAGCGCAAGGGGACCTAGACTCCGACCTAATTAACGTTTCACAATAACACGCCGGTGTCATAGCTCCTCGACCCTCTCCATGAGAAATTGCGACCGCTCTCCATCCGCGATCTTGGGGACAATGCACGAGCGAGCGCGCGAGTATAGTTTCGCGTCCTCCTTCGGAGCGCGCGTGTGCTTGTGCTTGTGCGCGCGAGAATTAACGACAAAATGCCGTTGGTTGGTTCCCGCGAGCGAGTGCCTGATTAACGAGCAATCGCCTCTATGTAGAGGCGAGTTCTCTCCACGAGAGAACTATATCGCTTTAATCCTTTCGCCGTGTGCGCTCTCTGCTCATTGTTATATTGATAATTATCACGTCGTCGTTTATGCTCTCTGTTACACTCTGTGGTGTCTTCGTACGCCTGTACGCCAGTACGCCAGTTCTGCATAAGAGTTCGCGTTCCTGCTCCTTTCGCCTAAGCAAGGAAAAATGCTTACCTAATTAACTGATATTGTTAGCGAGTAAGTCGTAATTAATGCATGTGTAGGTGAATTGCGTATTGAATATATGGCTTTTAAAATTAAATAATTAGTGCAGCTTGTAGGAACTAGGATTTTTCTTATCGCCGCGGTAAATAATTGGACGAGTAATTAAAGCAACTTTTTACGCGGACGAAATTGCTGTTTTAATAGGTCTTGTTATGGTTTCAAATACGTCGCGGCATCAATGGCCTTGAACCGGTACATTTTCAGACCCGTATTTTAGAGCTCAAGAAACGTCTCGAAAAGTTTGACCGGCTTCGTGAACATTTATTTTACATCGTTTGATTTACGTCGTTGACTTGTCTCATCCGTCTCGCCTAATATATTTCAAATCCGAGCTACTCCTCCATTATAAACAATTAATCCCATTATAATGATTCCTCAAGTGTTTATTTGTCATCGCGTATATTCAAATTCTTGCGCACTAATAAGATAAATATTTTCACGACTCGCATCAAAGGATAAACACTTGTGCAGTCCGCAAAAAGCAGCGCTTTCTTTTACTTATTTGAATATAAAAACGCTTAACCACGGACTCCCTTTCTCCTCGCGTCGTCAAAAGACCAGAAAGAAGAACACAAAGCTCGTAAAATAGGCAGAGCCTCGATTCATTCTCATTTTAAAATTCTCTCGTTCACAATAAAAAATACCGCGATTCACCATTCGATTACGTGTTCCTCTCCGAATCGTCGAGGGCAAAACCAGTAGCAGCATCAGCATCGGTAACAAAGGCCCCGGAGCGGCGAGTTGCTACCGGTCGTGCGTGCGCCGATCCTCGACTTCTCTTTTTGTACTGGATATCCTCTCGTATGAGCGCGCGCGCGCGCGCGCACGCACGCGCGCGAGAGAGAGAGAGAGAGAGAGAAGGACCGAGGAGCATGTGTTTGTGTGTCACCTACGACGAGGACGGCGGCAGCAGCGAGATTTTCTTCTCGGAGGCATTCAACGTACGTGCGGAGGAGGTGCACAGGCGCAGATTTCCACTTTTATAACTTTTTTACTTACGTGTGCGCATCGAGACGCAGATAACGAGGGCAAAAATGTTTAATAAAATGAAATCGGACGCTAGGCATTGGCTGTTTCTTAAATAAACTGTTAATTAGATTTATGATAATTAGGTGCTGTAAGCTTAATTTTTTGTCACTTCTAGGGAATCAAGTGGGACGTTAAATTTGAAAAATAATAGTTATGCCTAATCAATTAAATTCAATTAACATCGCGATTGAAAAGCAAATGCAGTTACTTCGCATATAATGGCTACACAATAAATAAGAATTTGTTTACCGATAATAAATCAACCGATACTTTATTTCAATGCCGCTTTCTAAGGCTAATACTTCAAATATAACAGTTGCAAAGATTTAAAAGATAATATTCAATATACTATCATGAAGAATACATAGATTCGAGATATCTAAAAAAAAAATTAAATGCTCGATTAAATGCTTTTGCTGATTCCAATCTCATTAAACTTCCTTTAATAAGCAGATCCGAAACTTAAAATTATCGATATCAAGAGTACAATTACTTTTCAAGCTCCTTATCGGAGGATTGAAAAAAGGATATTTTAATTAAACGAAAGAGCGAAACAGTAGGAAATTCTATCACATGTCACGACCAACAAGTCTTTTAATTACTTGTAGAGTTGCTTATATTCATCTTTCTTACGAGTAAACTAAAGCAAAAAAGCCATACTGGCGACTCGAGGATGCAATTTTGCACACAATACATTTACAAGCTTGTAATAATAATATGCGGCATATTCTAACAGTGTTATCAAAATTTCTCTGACCACAAATACAAAAATGCATGTTACTAAACATAAACTAATAAACATCATATATAAATGAACATTGAATTACGTTAAATCACGTGGTGTTTTAAGTACCTTAAAAGTCTAAAACAGTGGATGATTTTTCAAGTGAATTTTTAACACTCGACCAAACATATCTTACCCGATAAAGAAATGCTTTCTTCCTACAAATTATCTGATTGGGGGAGTGAGTTTAAAGTGTGTGTACTGTGTGCCGCCCCAAAGAAAAAGCAACTCCATTATTTCCTTCCCTCTTAGAGAGGTTTAATCAGAGTCAACCTTAATGAACTGAATCCCCACGCAAGAATTCAGGTCCAGCTCCTGACGTCAAGAAGAAGCAGCGGCCAATCAGGAGGCGTAAAGTAGTATACACCGAGTATCCTCATGATCGGTTAAGCTTTATAAGTGCAGGCGGCGCGAATGAGAAGGAGCAGCAAATATCTCTGTACGCCTAGCTAGAGAGCGAGTGTGGGAGAGACAGAGAGAGAGAGAGAGAGTGAGAGAGAAGGGAAATCTTTCAGGCGCGCGCGTGCGAGAATACTGCCATTACACACGAACAACGCGCGAAAGGCAAAAGGGCGACGAGGAGGTGTTACGGGGCCTCTGCTCGCTCGCTCGCTCGCACTCCTTTTCGCCTCTTTGCATCCGGGAAGAAGAGGAGAATAGCGAGGCGAAGAAGACGGCCTGAGTGCACACGATATACCTACGTGTTGTGCTCCGCGTTGGGGAGGTAGAGACGTAATGAACACAACTAACGATGTTTGATTTTTTTTTCGGTTACCTAGTAATAAAACACGATGAAATAATAGAACAATAATAATGTGCAATCATTCGGATACCAATATTGGGCAGTAACCTATGAATTATATAAATGGATCTTGTAATACGAGCAACGGTGTATAAAGAAACAAAAGTTCATTACGTTTTACATTGGATACGAGATGAATGCTGCTAAGAGATTAATTAAACCTAATGAGATCTGTTACTTATTAAACAAGAAAAATTAAATAAACGGGAAAAAATCTGCCGTATCCTTTATGCCGGTAGAGCATCCGTGAATTCATACTTGGTGGATGCTATCGAGGCATATTCTATTTTGAATTTTAGGTTACTCGTAGACAAAAAAATGTAGTAAAGTACAGTTGTTTATGAAATGAATGCTAATACTTCCAAGACCTTCATTACTCGTGTGTAGCAGGAAACTATCTTTTCCAGACGCTTTTTAATACAGTACAAAGTACCTTACAAATACATATAAAGTTGTCATTTGACTCGGCAGAGAAACAGTTTGGATTTACATGTTTATTTAGAAGAGTAAGAAAATTCCCTTTCTCTGGTTAAAGTTGAGGTTAAAGCTAGTAAACCGTCGATTAAATGAAAATCGCCGAATCGATGAAAAGTAACAAAGACATTTATTTCTCAATCGAGCAAACATCGTTGCAACAATAATCTAAACTTCAAGAATAATCTAAACTTTTGTCGTTAGCGTAACGACTGGCAATCCTAAGGTTACCAATTTTTTCTCTCGGTAATACTCGTACACGTGACTCACTTTTACGTGATTGCGAAAAAATTGCGATTCTCCAGAACCTCTACTTTGCAAAATAATTAAGGTGTTCGGTGTACCCGCGGTGTTCATTACGCCCCTACTTCCCCTACGTGTGGGTGAAGAAAGAAAGGAGGACCTGCCAGGGTCAGGCGGCGGCGACGGTTGCACATGCGGAGGCTTAGGTCGCGAAAGAGAAAGAGCGACTCACTGATGCTTGCCTTCGCTTGTCTGAGGCACTTATCTAAACTCGGGGAAATAAAGCCACGATAATAAGCAGCGATAGTGCAGTCTCGGGAGGACTCGCTCTCTCTCTCTCTCTCTCTCTCTCTCTCTCTCTCTCTGTCTATGCGAAGTGAGGGAAAATTCGAGCGATATAAACCCTGACCGTTTTTCCAGACGTAATCGAGTAGAGACTTTTAACAATTTAATCGCTGAGCCTGCGTATGCCTACGTATCGGTATCCATGCACGTGTACGCGCGTACGTACATGAGTGCATTTATGCGTATGTGTACGCTTGCACGCCTATGGGCACGCGTTTGCCGCTTGAAAGAATTTTACACTATGACGCCATTTGATGTATGGTATTGTCATTCTTTTTCTGTATTCGAGTAAGTGAGCACGATTCTTTCTTTTGATACACTCGTGCAATGAATCTTTATGAGCCCAATGCAAGTTAACGACTTCTCAAAACTTATACTTAGTCTTGCTTCGAAACATTTTAAGACTTTTCAAAGAATACGCGCACAATCAATTTTCCTATCAGAGATTGATTCTGCTGCTCGTAAATATTTGATACTCTTGAACTTACCAACGAGGAATTTTTTTGTTTCCACGCGTTATTAAGTATATATTCTCTTAAATCGCGAATAACGATCTTTTTGATCTTTCCCTCGGTGGTCTGTTAATAATATTAACTCTTTTCAATTTCGACAAATAATGTCTTAATAAATTCAACGAAATGTGAATGCGTTGCATAAACGGCATTTCTTCGAACTATGGAAATAGCAATAACTTGACAACAGCTGGTGTGCAAATGTATTAGGAGTATTAATGATGCGCTGCCTTATCGTTTGGGCTACATTGAATTTTTATTTTCCAAAAAGCAGCAATAATTAGAGAGGGAGAATAATCAGAAAGACGTATAGATAAAAGGTGCAGTTACTAGAACCATCGAAAAAAGTGAAATCTGCAGCAAAACTAAAGAAGGAAAAGCAAAAAAACTTGATTATACGCGTCGCGATCCTTTATCTAAGACGAGGGTACCTACGGTATTAAAAGGCGCCTCCTTTACAATTTACCTGCATCACGAGTACATTCTTCAGGTCGCATAACATCATATAATATGCACTCGAAAGAAGAAGTCGTGGAAGGCAAAAAGAGGGACAGACCTATCCTACCCTCCGGTGAATATCACATTTAACCACGACGCTGCATAATAAAACCAGGGGGTTCTTCCGATCTTTCAGGCGTAATTGTACATTTATTTTTATTTAAATTGTCTACAAGAAACTTTTCGTCTCTTTCTTGTACGATAAATTGAAGAAATAAATATTACGTTAAGACGTGATACTAGCTTTTTCATTTCCAAACTTAGTTCGCGAACATTAAAAGTTAAATATGTAATCCATTTTATCTAGCATTGAATTTATTTATACATTATAATCATTTCAACGTAGTTATTGCAATTAAAGTAATTATAGTCGTTGAAACTCCAGCACTTTCACTTGATATTTGCTTGATATTATAATTTAAAGGGATCAATTTTTTCAAACAAGGATAGTGACAAACTAATGCTAAAATACCAGTAAAAGTATATTATAGATATCAAAAGGTAGCGTACTTAATTCGAATAAGAACAATAACTAATTTGTTCGACGTAAAAGTATAAGAAACATATGAATTAATAAAATTTATAATATTTCACGTGCGGATAATTATCATCATATTATATTATTAATAAACAATGTTCAAATTTTTAAATGAAACATTTGTTTCAAAGAAATGTTGCGAGAGGTAAAACCTTACGGCAATTGAATGGTACAAATGAATAGAGCTTTTCTTAAGTACTTGATTAATTAGATTAACTAGCCGACATAATGTACTTCAAGAAACTAAAATCTTTATAAGCTTCTTTTGCCTCAACTTTAAAAATGTATTCAAACAAAAATTATGTATAAACATGTACTTAGTAAAGTCTTCTTTCCTAACTTTAGCTTCTTCACGCATTTTATTACAAAATTACATTATGAATATCAATCGATACGCTTAATGTCTCTAACTCCATTACCGGAGCAATTCTTTTAGCTCATCGGATTTCTGTCAAAATTTGCTTTCTTTGTCGCAAAGCCTTTGATTTCAAATCTGAAGTCAGAACGATGAATTCAAGAAGTTAAGACGATGAATCCGATACGGTAGATAAGGAGGAGGAAATCAGCTAAGATATATACATATACATACATATATATATATATGTATATTAAAAATGGGAAATGAATGCGCAATACATATTGAATTGTAAAGTTGGTAGTTTTTGATGAGCTTTTCTTTGATATTGGATTTTTGTAGCAATTAATATAAATATTGATAAAGAAACTTATATTCACGAGTTATTTGTTACAATATATTTAATCTACGAATAATATTGAGAATATTAATTTTTCTTGATCGACATGCTACTAGATTTCGATAAAACAGCAAAAGTCACTTTCTTAAATTTATTTATTTATAATATTAAATAATAAAGTTTCGAATGCAAGAAAGAAGGTGCAAGCCTATTTTTCACTGGCACCTAACGATACAATAAAAATATACGTATTTTGATTCTGCGGCTCAACCTTAGAATCTACAAACATCTAATTGAGGAGTAACTAATCAAGTGCTACTTCTAAACAGATGTCTTCTGGTTAAAATAATGTTCCCAGACCTCTATTTACACGAATTACTCCAAATCTGCTTTAATCGCGATAACAATCGAATTTCGGCTATAGTATCATTTACAATCGACGACAACCAGCCATCAAATCCACGAAGTTTCGAATGGTTCTTACGCAGTACTGACAGTTCTGACAGAGTACCATGGACGCGAAAATCTCATTCAAATATTTTACGGCGCAAGCAGTTAGTTTGATTGGAAGAGCATAAACGCGCAAGATTCCTATCGACGTCGCGGCAAAAGCCTTGCGGCTCGTACACAATAGACGACGATAAAAGCAGAGCAGGAGAAAAGAGAAAGGTGAAATAAGCGAGATGCGAGCAGTAGAAGAGATAGATATGGAACTTACCCTGTGAGGCGCTCGCAGAAGTCGATGCACCGCTGCGAGTTGGTTGATAAGCGGCAAGGTCGCGCTGAAGGTGTGCACGGGAGGCCTCGGCGGTTCCGGATACGAACTCGCGTAAGCGAACGGATCCACGTCGTTCAGATACTGAACCCTGCAGGTGAGCGACATCTTGAGGGTCGCCACCAGGTGCCTCGACGGAGGCGCGCGCCAGGTTGACGGACGAGTCCTTGTCCGAGGGTGGACGTGTCTCCCGACTTTATTCTCGGGCGATTTTTGCGTGCCGGCGTAGACGCCGCCGATCGATCGGCATCGGATGCCCTCTGCGCGAGCGAGGAGAGGAGGAAGAGACGCCGGCACTGCGGCCCTCGCCGAGGATATATACACTCTCTCTGTCGGCCTACACCGGGAACCGGTTGTGTGTGTATTCAGCGCTCGGCAAGCTTTATTTTTCCACTCGCCGGAGGATGTCCACGGCGCGACTCTCTTGCGGCAACCGAGAGCCGGCCGAGTTCTCCCTTTCTTATTCTTTCTTTCTTAGCTGCTGCTGATGCTGCCGCTGTTGCTGCCGCTGTTGCTGCCGCTGTTGCTGCCGCTGTTGCTGCCGCTGTTGCTGCCGCTGTTGCTGCCGCTGTTGCTGCTGCTGCTGCTGCTGCTGCTGCTGCTGCCGCCGACGCCGACGCTGCCGCTGCTTCTGCTTCTGAGGCTTCGACTGCCTCGATGTATACCGCTTTTTCTCGCTCCGCGCGCCACACCGCCGCTGAAGAAGACCTGAGGACCACATTATTTTAGCAGAGCCACTTGGGGCCAACGCGAGGGACTTCCTTCTGTTTCTGTCTTTTCTGCGCACCTCGGACCTGAGCACACGGCCTTATATTATTTGCCTCTCGTTCAACTCTCTTTTTTTCGATCGTCTGCCCCAGGCTTTTGATAAGTGTTATTTGTTTTAGGCGCGGGGAAGATACCCGCACGGGATATTGATTTTTGATTAACGGTTATGGATTTTTAGATCTACGAGCTGTGAATAATGCCTCGGATATGCTTACAAATTTATAGTGGACGTCCCAATTTTATAGGTAACGCTTTTTACTTTATGACCAATCTCATTTTTATTCGTTCGTTTATTTTGTGCTTTCACATTTATTACTTCTTCCTGCCTCCCAATAGCATCTCGCTGCTCCCACCAGCCGTACAGAAGAATATTGATTGCGATATTGATTTTTTAATAACGATCCTGAACTCTTAGATACGAAAGCAATTAATTATTTGGCTTCGAGCGTGCCACATTTTTAATAAAATTGTTTCATAACTGATTCATGCATATGTGTTAAGCTGTAGTTATGATTAACAGAAACTTCTCGCTTACTTGTATAAAATTTCCTAGACTTAATTAATTGGCTTAAAACTGGTTTGAGGAAAATCATTACCTCGATCAAAAGTACACATCCGGACCGAGCGAATTCTGTTTCGATCGCTTCGCTTATGCATAAATGCTGCAAAGAGAACTGCGAACAACTGCGAAGCCTGCACCTCTTATTTTTCCAACGGAAAAATAATTTACAGTATTTATATAGGCGTTGCACGAGTGGCGCTTCTTACGCGTAATCTAAGTTTCACAACGAGCATCAACGATGCCTTGAACGTATTAAGGAGCCTAACACCAAACAGTTTCCAATTAACGTACGCTGCACATCAACGACACATAAACAACAAATACAGTCTAATATGTCGATCCGGCTCGATGCTGCGAAGCTTCTCCTCAAACCTAAGCATCGCACTCGTTAAAGTGTATTGTAACTTCACGACGACGTCACCTTACGAAGCTTTTTCGTTTATCTCCGTTTACCAAACATCGATATACGTTACTCCAATTTAAGATCAACGATAACGCAGCACGGCAATACGAATCCGATCATTTTCAATCGAAGGAATAAAAATATAACACGCGCATTTTTTGCCTGCCAACTAGTCGGAGAGAGATCAATCTTCTCATGAATGAAATGTGCTCGGATCTTTTCATTACGGTACTCGAAGCAGTCGAGTAGCATACAGAACCGAACTATCGAACCCTCGAACGCTAGGACACCCTTTTTCCCTTTTTCCCTTTTTTCCTTTTTCATTCTTATTCCCTGTAAACGCTCTTCTCCTTATCGTTTTCTCTTCTTTCTTGTTTTTAACCAAACGCGTCCTTTTTCCTCTCGCTCGGCTCGCTTGCGCGAAGCAGGCGAAACTCAACGGCAGATTTTATCAAGATAGTTCGCTCGCGCTCGCACGTTTTCCCTCGCAGCTTCTTCTTTTTTTGTATTTATTCATCTCTTTATTTACTTTCTTTCTGCCATTAAGTCCCTAAGTACGTGCATTTTCGAAGGTAACTCTCGCATAATTACTCGCATAATTATTTGTTAAATGATCGAGAGTAATGAGTTCGCGTGAATTTTGTCTAAAACTTTATTTGTACGTTTAAATTGCTGCCGTTATATTAGAAATACAAGGAGGAATAAATTGTTGTTGAATCGATCTCGAGAGTGTCCATTTTATTGGAAACATTCAGGCGTCTAGTCTATTAAGCTAATGAATTCTTTAGCAATTTATTGTATAATTAGGACTCGAAAAATGTAATAACTATAGTTTGTAATGCGCGATGCATTCACCTCCAGGACGTACGATAATATTAATAAAAATCAGTTTTATTAAAAAACTTGTTGCAATTGCAAATTGACCAATTATCCGTAGCGAGTACGTAGTGTAGGTTGCATCGGCAACAATAATTATCAACGAAATAGCTCTGCAAATTATTGATAAAAATTAGTCCAGCAAACTTGTTGTATCAAACGAACGAGTTGAAAGCAATGTTTACTCAACGAAAACGAATGTTCAAACGACTTTTCCAGCAATTATTTGCAGACTTAAAACAAATACGGTAGACTGCAAAGAAAACTCAAACTAATTCTTGCCCATTCATTTTATGCCAATTGGGTTACTTGGGTTACGAATGAATTCCTTGAGATTTTATATAAAATTTCTTAATTTGTTAACCATATTGAAACAAAGTAATATTTTACTCGCACTTCGTGTAGTGTCAATATAGTCGCCAAGCAAGATGACAATTATATTTGTAACGTTGAAATTACATTAGAAATAATTCAGTAGACTAAAATTTAGTTAAATCTAAACAAATTCTAGAATATCTAAAATTTTTAGAAGAAAGTTTTGCATCTACGTATGCATACACACACACACACATATATATATATATATGCATGTATGTGCGTACACGCGCGCGCACTCAGTGTGCTCCATTAGAGAGAAATTAATAAGTATGTTAACGCGAAGCTAAAAATAAATCTAAGACAAAAATTCATAATGTTCTCAGCTTAATCCACACTCGTGAATAAAAATACCGATGTCGCAATAAAAAAAGTACACGTATAAACGCTCTTCAGATAAATAATGACAAACGAGCCGCGCGTTGGCTTAACTGGCCTAGTCGAGAGGCAGCGGATGCTAAAATACATTACTAAAATACAACTGCTTCGAAACCGCGTGTAAAGATTGTAAATAGCGGATGCTAAAGGAAGGAATTTCAACGATGCACATGCTGTACATGGAAATATCCTTTAACAGTTTCAGCGCGCATCCTCGAAAGAAAAAGATCCTTAACTGTAGCCTTAGCGTATTGTAAAATCTGAGTAGACTTACTTTTTACCTGAATAAAATAAGTGCTAGAAATGACATAATTTATGAGAGGTAAAGTTAAGCCTTGACTCGGTATTGATTATCGCTCGCTCTCCTTACGCCTATTCGCGCCTAACTAGGTTAGCGAAGAACTGCTAAAATATTTTGGTAATTTTCAAGACCGAATGTAACGAAGTAGTGAATTTACTTTAGCTATTAATTATTCGCTAGTAAATGGGTAACATCAACGTTCTGCTAAATGAGCTTTTTGCAAATAGCTGTCTATATGCACGCACGTGTATGTCTGTACGCAACGTATACGTATGTATACATATATATATACGCGTAACCTCGATTACCTCGAATTTATTTTACTAATATAATTCGTAGCTAATGCGGAATGCCATCATTTACAACAACTACTTACTGCAAAGATCCCCGACTATCAAATTTTATAGTTTTGGATATTTCATCTAACGTTAAAGCAGCGATTATAAATTACAGTTTATGCATAATTATGCGTGCACACGTACACATTTCCACGCGAGTCATTAGGTGTGCTAGCATTTACTTTCCTTCATAATCCAATAAAATACGAAAAGAACACATTACTGCGTTAAATTGTTAACCAAGCCGATGAAGCGTTGCCTACAAATAGCATCCGTCTCTCAGCCAAGCTCCGAAAAGTGAATATTTCACAACCGTAGCAAGAGTCAATTCGGATCCGTCCTAGCGATCACTCGAGCGAATAATCGTACGTAAATCATAGGACCCCGACGCCCCGCTGACTGTTCGGTCGCCGGGCTCGACTTTCTCGAGGAACGTCCGCATTATGCACGCTCAAGGAGTCCCCGTAAGCGCCCGCACCACCACTGAACAATCGTCGAGCACTCGACGCACTCGTCGTCGCTCGCGGGCCACCTGACGCTAAGCGGCTGCGCCAAGGGAAAAAATGCCGAGGGTCTGAGCGGGGTGGGGGTCGGAGAGATTTTTCGCGCGTCCACGTCGGCACTTGTCCCTCCACCCGTCGTACATTCCGGCGCGACGTCCGCGAGCCGCAGCGCATGCCGATGCAAATGGGCGAGCTCTTCGAGGGTGAGGCGGTCGGGGCCGTCGCTTTCCACGGCTGGGATCCTCATAATTGACGTATCAATGGTGAAGGGTCCACCCTCCCCCCGCCCCTCCGGACGGGATCCGTTTCGCCCGTCATTGGGAATGCAGGAACGCGCGCCCGGTAATAAGAGCGCGAGCGTCTCCACGTCCAGCGGTACGAGTTCGCGGCGCCCGCGAAGCCGTCGCGTGAGTTCTTTCCTCGCTTCTTTCGTCCGAGCGTCAGCGGGAGGAAGGAAGGAGAGGCCGTGACTCTCGCTCGCCTTGACGCAGTCTATTCCGATTTTTCCGCCGCCAGCAAGCGGTTTCCCTTCCTCCTCTCGTTATTTCGCGCATTCGATGCATTCGGCCACTTGGAGCGCGGAACGTCCGAGGATAAGTACCTAATGAACGATCTCGACGACATTTTGAGAGGAAAAAGAGGTCTAGCCGTTTCATCAACAGTCCGCACTTGGGCGTTAAAGGAAAAACGGTTAAAGGATCGATTTGCCAATTTACGGAGCGCAGTAACTAAGAATGTCGCATCCTCGACGAAACTGCGAATCGATTCGCATTTGCATCCAACTGCACGCTTGGTTTCGGGTGGGGGACTCGGCATCTCTCGATGCACTTCCGCGCGCTCGTCTAGCTGCGCGTACCCAGTGCTCCAGAGCTCGGCTGAGATGCCCGACGAAAGTAAAAGGTGCATTCGGCGCTAAGGAGAGAAAGAGAGCGAGACGCTTCTCCGCGCGTGTATCATTTGGGAGCGTCCGTCTGAGCGGTCTACCTGTATTCGTGTGCGTGCGCGCATCTGTTCGCAGGTATGGCTTCCGGCGAGTGCATTCTCGTCGTAATGAGGGTCTCTCTCTGGGAATTTTCGAGAGCCCGACTGCGGGGCGATCGCGCGACTTTGGAAAATTGGCAGGCCTCGTATGCCGAGCAAACGATCCCCGTACTTGGCGTGTACGCGTATCTGCCTTTCTCTCTCTCTCTCTCTCTCTCTCTCTCTCTCTCTCTCTCTCTCTCTGTCTCGGTCTCACGAGGACAAACATCGGGAGGAGATTTTTTCCCGCCAAACATTTTTCCAACCGCTCGCTTACTTTGCGCGCGCTCCAACAGCTGCTCATCCTCAATTTTGCCGTGAAATTTGCCGTTGAGCTCTAATCATTCATTGTTGCGCTAATTATAGCGAGGCGAGCGCCCGACAGACGTTTATTTCCGCTCGTACGTGTTTGATATTAATACGCGGATGAGCGATCGGCCAATAAATACGTTAAATACGTTTATACGCTTTCGGTCTTACATTATGAAATCAGTTGACCACTTGAACCGAATCGTAAGTTTTTCTTTTAATTGTACAATACATTTAAGTATTTGATCGAGTATATTTCTCGCGAGGCTCCGCTTGAATATTAAATCGAAGTGAGATATTACTGAAAATTAATTTTCTATCTATTTTAACCTTATGAATTTATCTGAAATATAATCTCGTAGGAGCGTAAAATTTTTATTGCACTAGAAATATCATTCGCGTTTTGTCTTGCTCCAAACAAGATTTACTCTCACTGTCTTGCTTACGGAACTGAGGCGGAAAAAATGTATTTCCTTTTTTAAGATTCTGTTACCGAATTGAAAGTTAGAAAGCATCAAGCGAATAAGGCAATCGGTCGTAATCGCTTAAAATATACATTGATTTGTTGCGTGGATTTTTCTGCTCGACAAAATCATCGTCCAAGGAAAGACAATTACATTAGAATTGGTATTCGTTGCATAAAATTTAATTCCTTTCTCATTGCTACCTTACTCGTTACTACTAATGTTAAACAACAACGCGTTTTGCATAAAAATGAGTTACGACAATCACGGCTTAATAATAGTCTGAAAACTCGAAAAATACGAATATAAAATAATTTGTCGTCTCCTGTCGGTGCTGAAATGGCGTGGAAAAAGGCTGCAACTCGACTGGAAACTTTTTTCAGAAACAATCGGTTTCTGGAAATACTTTAACAGGAGCTTCTGCCACTCCTAACGATCCAGTTTACGATAACGCGGCAATTTTTGAATAGTTAAGTCCCAAGTTTATCAAAGTAAATCTGATTAAAAAATTCCTTTGCGTTATAACGTTTGTTAGTGTCTCGCGCGCACGCTATGCATTTTACTTAACCTCTTCTCCTTCGTGCTCGCGCTCTTACGCCTTCGCACGAATATTCGAAATAGTTCCGGCCTCAATTTACTAGCTGAAACCATAATCGGCGCCGGTCCCTCTGCGCCTGGGCGCTTATGTGCATGCACCCACGTGAGGAGGAGACCTGTCGGACTCTCTAAGCAGGAGGGGGAGAGAGAGAGAGAGAGAGAGAGAGAGAGATAAAGACAAGGCAACACAAGAATTTCTGAAGAGGAATATAACCTACCAGCGGAACAATACCGGTTATCTCTCACTCTCTCGCTCCTTATCTCTTTGTCTTTCTCTCCTTATTTCTATCTCACTTTTCATTTTTGTCCTTTCCGACTCGTTTATATACTTGCACCATCTACATTATGCTTTTCTTTTTCCATTCCTCTTACAAAACCTGATTGAAATTTTCTTTCTAAATCAAAACGTTTAGTTTGTGTACATTACGCGTTCCCAACCTTTCTACCAACAAATTTTTAACCATAAGATATTTCAAGTTAATTTCAGTTTGTTATTATCCGTAATTCGTCAGAAAAGATCGCTCAAGCCAACCTTATTTGATGTTAAAGATTCGTAAATGTTCGTCTTACTTTATCGACCATTCTTATTCGATTGTAAATTGAGCGGCAATGGTGGCGAATCGAGGACGTTCGAAGAATTACCGACTAATTGAATAATAATGAATTACGAGACGCCCGGTAAAACGACAACGCACCCATTGATTGATATTCCCATCTTCTTATGCCGATACATTTGAAAACATCGCGTTATCAATATCGTAAATTGAGTGGCAGCAATTTCGAAATATGTTACGGGAAAGAACGCGGCACGCGTCAATTAATAACTTTCACAGCGCTGCATCGAATTAAAAAGGATTCCAATTCCGAGTCCTCGAAAGAATGGAATCGACGAGAAGACGAAAGGCCGCCGGCTCCGCTCGGCTCCGCTCGGCTAACTATCTTATAACTATTCCGCGTTCTATCATAATGATTTTCGTATTACCGCATTTGCGTCACATGCTGCGCTCGCCGTAATAACAGGCACTTAGCTCGCGTACGACGAAACGCTGGCAATTTTCACGGCAAGGAGAAACAAACGTCTCCAAGTCCTGTCGAGGTGGAGACGACGCTCGTCTCCCTTGGTGGCGGTCGCGCGCGCCAAACCATTGACACTCGCGAGGAGCCACGCCTTCGACGGCGCGAGGCGGGGGCTGGTGACGGGGGAACGAAGGAAGAAAGAGAAAGGAGAAGTCGCCGGCGTGAACCAAAGTTGGGGTCAAGGAGGGAACGCGGGTACGACTCCTCTTCTCGTTTTCGTTGACGCGCGTTTCCTTTGTGTCCCGCACTCCTCCGCGCTTATCTTAACGCGTTCCGCGCGCGATTTTAGGAAGGATTTATGGTTATCGCGGACGTCGGCTCTTTTTTCCTCCACTTTTGTAGCGGAGACGCCAAGAAAACTGACTTCTCAATGAGACCGCTAATGCTAATTCCAACGGCTCGAGGATATTTTGGGTGGCGCGTCTTCTCTTTCCTTTTTATGGCCACGCGGAGGTAATTTACGAAAATGTAGTTTCTTAATTTTTAATTTCGTACGCGTTGTCCATGCGGAAGCCGTTACGCGTCGAGGGTAAGACATCGTGGACGTAGATTTCGATGATGATAAGTTTGTTTGAGGTGCCGTTCAAAATATGCTGGGCATAAATAAGCATTTTTTCACTTTCCCCTGCAGTTACTTTTCGATCAATTAACAGAGCATAAATACCAATTTCGTGTCCGAAATTCCCGATAAATTTGAGCAGACAAACCTTAAAACCGATAACCGAATGCTTCCGATACATCAACGTCGATTGCTCCGTACGTGTAAGAGTAGGGCCGTGGCAAACTTAACGCGTGCGAGAACGATGATAAAAGAAAGGCTGTCACTTGGACAACAACGAATCTAAATTACAAGACAAAATAACAAGAAAACGAGGCAAGAATTGAGATTCTCATTTTACTCGAGAAAAGACCGCGAACGATGTCAATTTAACATTGGTTTTCGTGTAATATCAAGCATTTCAAATTGTCAGTGAGTAATTTAAAAGCGAATTCAATAATTTGATTAACGTGTCAAGTATCAACTAGAGGTTGACAACCTGTAAATAAATCTTATTTGTCCGACCTCGGTCGTTTTCGCTCTCCTCTACTATTATTATTATTATTATTAGTACGTAAGCTCTTACAAATTTCACGTTATAACTGATAATTAACAATTTATTATATTTTACCAAAAAAAAGCCTCGTACGCAATTCTCTTACAAGTATTTACGCTGACGCTGACGTAGTATCGCGTATAAGAACCGCATCGTCGAGAAAACTTTCATTCGAGTCCCTTAACTATTAGGGCCTTCAAACAGCCACAATGTAACGGGGTAACCGAATTCAAATTACCAAATAATACAGTCGACGGCTCGCATCGTTGACAAAGCATAACGACAGCGTCAAACGCACGAATTTATTTCTCTATTTGTTTCTTTTTTCAAGACGTAAGTGAAAATAACGGAAAAGCCTACCACGGGCATAGGGACGTCCATGACCGTGAGAGGCTCGTGTAAACAATCAAGGAGCAATTAAGAATGGCGCATCCAGTGCCCAGAGGCCGCGAAAATGAAGAAGGAAGGGGAAGGCCCCTTCGTCGAGGATCGCCCGGCATAAACATAACCTCGCCTCTCGCACACCTGTCGTCCGCGTCCAACGCTCGAGCGCACGTGAAAATAAAAAGCACGAAGCGCGCAAAGGTGGGACAGGGGGAGAGATGCGGACGGACGAGGAGAAGAGCTCACCGAGATTCCTAACCTCGGCGGCCCACGCGCTCTCGGCGAACACGCGTATATAGTTAACGTGCACGCGCGCTCGACTGCGTACGAACGTTTTGCGTCGAGGCTCGAATTTCTCACCGAGAGGCCCGATTAAAAGCCTTCCTCTTTCTATCGCGGGAGATTCGCACAGTTTTTTCTCGGGCATCGATGCATCGCGCGTTTGAAAATAACGCGCCTGCGCCGCACGGGTTCTCCTTCGACTTTTTTCCTTCGACAAACGCTATCATTCGAGAAGCTCGTTCTCTCTCTCTCTCTCTCTCTCTCTCTCTCTCTCTCTCTCTCGACGATCTCATTACGTAATCATCGTAAATTTTACATTGCGAGACCGCGATCAACTTTTGCACATACGTTTTTCCAAATATTTCCAACGGAAGCAACGAACTCGAGACTTTGTACACGAGCGCTCCAAACGTACAATACGAGATCTTTCGCGAAACTACGTTCCATCGATGCGACGATCGATGGAATACGGTACGCGAAAAGGAACTCCGCGCGATACGATCGATGTTATTCTTTCTTCCGAAATTATCGATTTTAGCCCTCGTTTTAACCGCAGCTCAAAGATTCGCGAGTAGCATTAAATTGTAGGTCATTAACGCCTAATGCGCGCTGCCAAAGGCAAAATCTTTAACCGTAGAAATTCATTCTCTTGAAAGTGCACTCGCGACAAGAGAAAAAAGATACTTTTGCTCGTCGCTCGGTTTGAAGAACGGACTCGATAACGTTTGCATTTGCGCGCAACTTGCACTAACGCGATTAACATTAATGCTGATTTGAGACCAAAGAAAGGGACGATAAATCGATCGCGCACAAAGCCGTTGTAAGATTCGCACGTATTATTAGCAGCACGAGCTGCACGGCGATTTATTTTCCACGCGATAACGAAAAGGATTTTACGATTAGAAAAGATGGCGAATCGCGTTTCGAATAGTTATGCTCTAATTTCTGTATCATAAAAGCGCATTCGCATTGCAGTGTGTCGCCTGTCTAAGTATAGACGGACGTACGCGTCTCTGCACACGCCGACGACAAAGCAAATCAATTTCTTGGCAAGACCCGAGAGTCAAGGCGCCGACGTTTCGTCGGTGATTTCATTTCAACAAATAAATCACGAGCCGATTAAAAGGCCCCTCATCGGTAAATAAAAAATAAAAATCTCACTGCAGTACCTCCGCTGTGGATGCGCTCACCGTCGACTCGCTTCTACTCATAATCTCGAATTATTTAGCAACGTGAGCGAGACTTGCGAGACTTGCGAGACTTGCGAGACTTGCACAGTTGCACACGCTGCAGCATACGACGAGTGAGTGGCCAAGGCAAGCGAGCGAAAAAAAGGAGAACGAAATAACGAGCACAAGAAAACGTCACACCACTTCGTGCTTTCGTAGAATCGGGCTGTAGGTCGTCGAGGCACAGTGTCTCGTGTCCTGTACGCATAGACGGAGACAAAAGGTCGGCTTGCCAGGGGCTGGCGTGTGGCGGGTGGCGGGTGGCGGGGGTTTGGGCGGGAGGGAGGCAGAGAACGAGAGATAACGCGAGGACGGAGCCTGCGCACTTCACCCGCTCCCTCTCCCAAGGCGCCCATCGGCACACGCGGACATCCGCGGAAATTACCCTTGCACGCGGAGTCTGCGCGACGCACGCTCTCCTCCTGAGGGTGGGGACGGGGAAGGGCACCGGTGCACGCGACGCGCGCGGGACAAAGGCCCGGCGGCCGGCCTCGAGTGCGCGGTACACGCTGCTGTCCCTCTACGTGGGGACGGCCGACGGCGAACAATGGCAGCTGCTGCTGCGGCTGCTGCTGCTGCTGCTGCTGCTGCTGCTGCTGCTGCTGACTGACCTGAGGGGCCCCGAGCGGCTCCGAGGAACGGTCATACGTACGCCTAACCTCGCGAGCGGCCGCCGCGACACTGAGCATCGCCGTGGCGGCGGACACCTGTCGGTCGTCCCCGTCGCCGGCTACCCGAGCGCCACCTGGTGCTCGGGCCTCGAGCCTCTGCCCCGACGCCGTCGCTCCAAAGCGCGCGGATATGCTAATGCGCGGTTGGCGCGGGAGGAGCCGAGGACTTTTGCCAGGGAATTCGGAAATTGATACTTCGGCGTCGGCTACTGCTGCGTACCGACCTAACGCCTCGCCTACCGGACGACGTTTACCGCTTCCTTCGTTGTCCCCCGACCGCAAAAATGTTCGATATTCACGGGGGCGCGCATAAATCAGCGACACCGCCGCGAGGCACAATGTTTTCCTTTGTGCGTACACCGCGTATGTGCCGATGAGGCTCGAGGCTGTTGACGATATTTATTTCCTTAGCGGATGAGCAAAGTTCCGCGGGACTGCTTCAACCGGACTCGCTGCCAACCGAACGTGTCGATCACTTTGCGTATCGGATAGAGAAAGAACGGCGATAGAACCCGACACGCTTTGCAAACTCTTCCGCGGACAGAAATTCTAATTTTAAATTAGACGTCGCTTAAAATTATTCGAAGCTTCCGTGCAAGACTCGAATGTGCTTTCAGGCTTCTTGGGTACATCGACATCGCAAGGTATTTCTTCCTTCATTTTAAAACGCGGTTTCTTTCGCGCGATTCTAAGGCTAAGTAAATAATTGTAATAAATCCTTTGGACGCAACTCCTAATTTCGCCGTAAAAATTATCCGGCGAGTGTAAGATAAGAATGCAAATACCTTATGCAAAAAACGCTGCCGAATAAATGTTACTCCGCGTTGCATGGCTTTCATTGAACTGGGAATGCAGTTGGCGACACTGGCAACGGAAAAATTGCGAGGGTTAGTTGGTGCAGTTGGCGAATCGGTAGAATCGGTAAATGCTCGCCGTTTGAAATATTCGATGGCGTTCGGTGACGAAGGCAAAAACACTGACTTTGTTAATTTCGAGAAAAAACTTTTGTTCGGGTCTTGCAGTTGAGAACCAAAACGTTAATGTACCGCTTTGTTACGGGTATATCGACGTTTTTGACATTAGGTGGAGCGAAGACTAAATTTGCAACTAAAACTGTCGGCGCTAAATGTCGCGAGCCCTGATTTACGATTTGACGCCAATGTCCTCGTTCGTAAGATTCATCGTAAAATTACGGCGACGGCGGGCGGTGATGGGAGTGTGTGTGTGCGTGCGCGTGGAAATATTGATCAGAGTTGAGTATTGCGCCAATTCGATGAATACAGCTTGTCTTAGGCCAATTTAAATGCATATTAACGCAAGCCTAAAGCGCGAGTGACCTTCGATTGTTTCGTTCGTGACGGAGTTTGCGCACGCGCTACACTTTGTAGACGACCTTTCAGGAATGACTTAAGTTTCACGAGGAATAAATCTTGTAACTGTTACGAGAAGAAGCAGAAATGACGTTGCAGTTACACCGGACAGATCTGTCGGAACAATACCGATCGCTGGAGCATCTTAAATATAGCTTTTATGAGTATACTGTGATGTACCCAGAAGTATCTTGTATATCCGCGACGTCATTAGCGCTACTTCTTGGAGCCGAAAATCCGTTAATTGCTTTTTGTCGGTCATCGCATCGTTGCCTCATCGGCACGACTTAATTTGAGCGTACAATTAAAATAAGTTCGGAAAAAGTTAAGAACTGTCTGTTTGGCGGGCGAGGGAGGGTCGGGTGGAGGGGGGGGGGACGTTGAAAGTTGCTTGGGTTGAAAATTATTCAAATTGACAAATATTTATTCATTAAAAGTTCATTATAGGAAATTAGCTTTTCTCGAAAAAAAGTTTTTCTCGAATAAGGATTCCGTTGGGCGATGAATTATTTATACGACTTTATTAACCTTTGTTCGCTTTTGCGAACTTTTTCTTTGCATAATCTATAATTCGTGTAACGTTTCAAGAACAGTTACCTTTCTTATCGGTGTTCTCAATTCCATCCTTAGTCTTGCCCTTTTCATTATATCTTATCCATGTAAGGCATAAATTTCACTAAAAATGCTAGTATTACTGGAGGTACGATAGGAGTTCTTACGTCGTAAAACTAGATATCGCTTACAGCGGCAACATGATCGTGACTGCAGATATATATTTTTTGAACACATACGAAATACCGAAAAATCTTTATCAAAAGCAACTGGTTATTACACGAGGAGTACGCCAAGTTCCACTTAACGTCGTTTCATTCGACCTCTTCTCCTACGTGTGGCGAATTTATTTCGTAATCGACAATTTTAACAGGAAATTTACAAATAAAAGTATTATCGGGTAGTGCATCATGTAGAGATTTTAGTCTCTAGGCCAAGCTGCGAGTGGTATTTCTGATGCTCAAAACCATGATTTCTCCATAATTTCTCCATGATTTCGCCAAGAATTTCCGTGCAAGTTCTCAAATTCGAAAAATATTTTTAAGCAATTTCATCAATTTCATAAATATTCGATAATCCTAAACGAAATAACAATTGGTCTTGCGAATATAATGTACATGAAGCAAGCAATCGACATAATAATAATTAAATTAAATTACATTTTCAGGACTTTTGGTTTAATACTTCGTCGTGCATTACTTCGGATCAAATAAATATTTGTATATCCCATACTCTTTCAATTATAATTTGGTATTTAAACTTTAATCTTTTAACGAATTCTGGATCACTCGGTTGTGAAGAAATTATATAATTCTATTAGGCATATGCATTACGACTAAAGTAATATGAATTTTTATTACCTATGCCGCGTACTCGAGAAACAGAACTATTGGTTTAAATAGCGCTTACCGCAATTATTTTTAAGCATTAGAAAATGCTTCCGAAAGCTTGAAATTAAAATCCGTGACGTAGCCATTAGCATTTTTCCTCGTTGGTTGAAATTTCGTCATGTGTGAGCTGTGAAAACTAATTAAACCATCTATGGTGTTATTATAGAATCTCCGATAACTTTATGCTAATATGCCTGAGAAATTAATCACCAACCTTAAAAGTCAATTAACGTATAATTTCTTTTTCGATACAAGAATTAAGTTCCGTTGGTCAATAATTTTTCTTTTTTCGTCAAATCAGAATTTTCGTCAGACGTTGTAAATTTAGGAATACGCAAAATAACATGATATTTAATTTCACAATAAACGCCTAGCGAGAACATTGTAATTTATATTTTTCAATTTAACTTTAATAAATATTTAAGTAAACGCGTTCAAATCACAAATAGATCAGTTGAAAATAAAGTGAAAGTTATAAATTAGATTCTTCAAATAAAGTAGATCTCTTGAATCTATCGAAGCTTATGTAATTTGAAATTCGTATTGCGTCTTCTAAATCTGAACTCTATCGTCATAATAACATCCACGAATCCTTAATTGGGCGTATAGTTCGATTTCTTTGAAATGGTACTGCTTCATCGATGAAAGTCAATTACCAAGCTCTTTTGTTAAAGGATCTTTTACAACACGCATCGGTAAAATATAAACCAAGCACAGTTTTAAAACGAATGGAAAGTAAAGTGCAGCGAACACAACGTTACTTCAAAACTGATGTATAACACAAATTTATATCTTAATTTACGAACAAAATTTTAAGAATATATTTTGTTTATTTATATCGTAGACTCCAATTTTCTTTTCACTTTACTTCTCGTATAACGAATGTACTACATAAAATTAGCATTTTCTTATTTTAAATCTGAAAGTAATTATAATCCTGAAACTAAATTACTTTCCAGATTTCGTTGTAATAAATACTATGCTAAACAGCTTAGAAAGCCGTTGTTTCTACTTCGATAGCTAATTTATAAGGTATTCTTTAACTGGAAAAGTTTTTTGAATTCAAGTAAACGACAAAAGCTCCTTAAAGTAAATTAATTACAAATACCGTAGAAATACAATAAATATCCATCTGTAACATGGACTATAAGTTATTTTTAATTTTCATTGTCAGACTATTGTCGACTATTTCCAATGGAGTAAAATAACTGTCTACATCTTATGCTCTGCTGAAAAGCGAAAGAAACAATTGTAAAAGCGGGTACTCAGCATTTTGTGTTTACATACAAGAAAATTGTAGCATTACACGTATACACGTACATGTGCAGAAGCGTATTTATTTTTTTAAAGCAGCTAACAATAATTGCGATTGTAAATTATGCACATTACATACAGTTTCCGCTACGTGATTCTTCAATTCTCATCGCTTCTCCCTCAATTTATTCCGCAATTATTGACATTATTTTTCTGCTGCTTTATCATTCCCCTCCCCGTTTCATTTCTCCTTGATCCGACTGATGCTTCTCCTCCTCTTTGTATTTCCGACTTCTGTCTCAGATTACACCTCTTTTCGTGCTTATTGTATGTGCAATATCTCCGCTGTGCCTCGGCGTATTGCCAAGAGTGACTAGGTGAGCTTATTTCTTGGCTTTCTTCGAGGATATATTTGCGGATATGTTAGTAGCATCACGGTGCGAGAAAGGGGCAGATAAAGGTTTCATTCTTATGCACGTGGAAAGTTTTATGCTGGATTAGTAAAATTCTCGAGTTCTAGTCGTGCATAAACGCTAGCCATGCACTTGGTGCATTTTGTTGTGCCACTCTTTTAATCCACAACTGAACATTATGACGCGAACCTATACATGTATCGACGTATGAATAGACTCGTTAGAATTATTGTGATCAAAATTATTGTAAAAGGATATTCGAAAATTTATCGCATTGTTTAACCAACTCGCACAGTACTGTACTGTGTTTGAACAAGTAGTTATTAACGCTCAATAAGCGATTACTAAACCTAAACCTAAAGAAGTGTATGTTACTTAACGATTTATCAGTTCAATGTTTTTTGACTAGTTGAGATACTTGTAGTAAATTAGTAGTTATTACATGAATTTAATTGAATATACAAAACCATTGATAATTAAACAATACGACTAATACGGCATACAGTTTATTCTGCTCTTTAACACGTACTCTATTAAAAAACAAATTAGAATTTGCACAAATTTAGAATTTGGATGCGAAAAATCTGTGGGCATTACGGTGGTGCAAAAAATGTTTGTAAAAATCACGTAAGAATTTACTTTTTATTGCATTTAAGTGGTTTACAATCATTTTTTGTATTTATTATTTGATGATCGTACAATTGTAACTCAAAAATGGATTTATAAATAACTAATAGCATACATACGGTTCGATGTTGTATGTTGGTTTTCGTTATAATGGTTCACATCTCACAATGAAACAATAAACGCTTAATTTTTCTTCAAAAAAATTTACTGCATTTTTGCAAAATTTCAATTTATTTCATATTGATTGTTAACGATTTCGAGAGAATATTTGAACAATACTGCAAAAATTATAATTAGAAAATATTTTCTCGAGAAATGTTTAAAAGTAGAAATTACTCACTTTAAGCTTTCGTCTCTAAAAGAAAAATTCACTACGAAGGCCGAATACATAAGTTAAAGTTTCTTTTCTTTTCTTTTCTTTTCTTTTCTTTTCTTTTCTTTTCTTTTCTTTTCTTTCTTTCAAACTTGATTTTCATTTTTCTTACCATAAAATCCAAATGAATAACCTTTTTACTTTTTAATAATTCCTCTACACGTGTTACATTTTGTTTTCGTACGAATATAACAAGCTCGCCTTCTTAATTGAATTACCATTGCAGCTTGTAATTGGTACTTTAAATGAAATATTACGAATATGTGCACATTACGATTAGAATTAAAATTATTGAAATATCAATAAATATCGTGTTTAATATTTCAGTTAGTATTTATACAGATTAAATTCACATGCACGGATGTGCGGGCATGCACTCGTACTCATAGGTCTCGTATTATGTAATCATCAAGAGTGTTTTTAATATTTATTCGATGTTACGTGTTTAATATGTGATGAAACATTCAAAGTAAAAAATACCGTCATATAATTATGCATATTTGATTTTGTTTATATAACTTGAGAATAATTTAGATTTAATTGTAAGTTTGATTCTATTGTAGTGTCATGAAATCATAAAGGCTTATTTAATATATATTTTTATCACTTATAGATTGTTTCTTCTTCGTTTTCTACATTACCTCTTGTTTAGAGGAAAAATCTTTTTTGTTCGTGTGCTCTTTGAAAGGGAATTTAAGATACGGTTTAACGCATCGCATTATTGGCTCATAAACATAATGGCAAACCCTTAATAAATACATGTCATGCGAAATGTTGTAAATTTTTGTTTGTGATTTATAGCCAATTAATACCACGCTCGACTTCTACAGTTTTTAAATCCCAATGACTTACACCCGGTGTAGTTTTGGCATTTGTTTCTGTCTTTTCGCATTTTGTTAAATTTATATCTCTTTAACACATCGTCCTTCATTTCGCGTTTTCTATTTAGCAATAAATTAAAAAATACCTGAAAAATACCAAATTTTCTTGTACAAAAGTATGTCATTCGTGCTTTAAGTTAGAGTGTTTGATTGATCAATTTAGAAAAAAAAGTTTATTGTATTGCAAACTATGTTCCATAAATTATTGTTAAAACTATAACTCGCGCTTTCATGATTTATAATAATTCTATGTTTGATGCATTATTTAATACTCGAATTGAATGTATAAGTTACTAAAAGAAATATCGACGAACTTTACTTACTGCTTAATCTGACAATCTTATAAATACATTCAACTGTAATATAATATTCATTTTCTAAAATTTATTAAAGCTTATGCAACGTACATATTTTTGTAAAATATTATTCTTTATATTATTCAGGCAGATATTTGTTCCAGAAATTTTTATTACCGAAATGATCGTAGCCTGTCATATTATAATAATCGGGACTGTAAATCCGTAAATAACTTGTTTCTGAATTTGATGGATTTACCGCTTGCCATTCGACATCAATATTAGGAACCGTTCTAAAAAATAGATTTTTAAATAAAAAATCGAAAAATAAAATTATCTTCGATTTGCTCGGTCGTATCGGTCATTCACTAACCGATTGTACGCCATAGTCTCCCACAAATTTATAGAGAAATTAGATATTTGTGTTTCTTCTTTTGTCTTGGCAGGAACTACAAACGCATTTCCAACGACGAGCAATAGTTCTTGGCAAGGACAGGTACCCATTGACATTCATTAATCTCATTAGCTGGAATTGATCCTTGATACTTCACTTCATATTTCAATGTAATGACTAGCTTCAGAATTTTTTCGTGTTCGAACGATGTTTTAACAACGTACAAAATTTTTCTTTGTGCCACTGAGTACTTCATGGAAGCTTTGAGAACCTCTAAAGGAGTTATAATAAAAGTAAACCGGACTTTTTATTGCTGCTGCTTGTGATCGTACACTTCCATCGATATGTATAAAATAATGCTCATCCGTTATCATTTGCATTAGCTGAGGTACGGTATCACTGTTGATATATTCGCCGACAAAATACTCCTTTCTCACAGCTTCAGCGACTTTATTGTGCATTGTGATCGGTAAGGTGTAATTGGAATTCGGTATGTACGATGCTATTGCTAGCCAGTTATCATTCGGATCCTTGAGAACGTTATCACGAGGAGAAAATCCTAAATAGTATTTTCAATATTAAAGTACTTGAATAGCGCTTTGGAGAATTGAGCACCAATATCGCTAAAAGAAAACCTGCTATAGGATCGCATCCCTCATTGCTATCAGTGCCATAAATAATAGGCACGTCGTGCACTTCCTTAGCCTCTAGAATCTCTTTGGGCGTTTTACCGATGAACGGAGAAGTGCCGACTTTTTCAAACGGTGCAAATGGAGCACTTGGCACGTACTGCCAAAACTGATAATAAGCATGAAGATTAAGTGTGTGAAATATATTATTTCATTTATCATATTTATGCTCGTGTTAAATAAATTTATCGCCTATTAGAGAATGCATTTAAATGTCGCTTGACTTGAGTGTTCTTTGAATATTTGTACAGTTATAAGGGGGAAAATTAATATTTTTACTTATTTACTCATGCAATGGCAAATTAACGTGAAATAGATTATAAAGGGTCTCGAGACAACATTTAAGATTCCTCGATATTACTTAAATTTTTAAAAAAGTAGTTCGTAATTTAGAAACGCATATTCAATCGCATCTTCAAACATTTAGTAAAATAAAACAGATTTCAGCTTCTTTTAACGTTTGACAAATACGAAACATCAATTTGAAATTAATTTGTACGTTATTCCTTAAGATTTTCCGATTATATTGTGTATAATTTTACTATTCCCACCTTATTCTACCTGTCGGTGTATTGTTTTCATTTCTGAAATACTGTGCGCATCTACAGATCTTTTTAATACGTATATTCGATCTATTTTTCAGTTCAATTTAACGAGAAAATCAAAATCTTTTATATACTATATAAAATTTCTTAACTACATTCCACGTGCATTAATAATGACTTGTCATCGAAGAAAGTTAAGAGGCAGAAAATTGAGTGGCAAAGCCGTCTCTTGCTTGAATAACATTCTACAAAATTGTCCCTTTTCAGAAATCGATACGTTGTTAAAGAGGTGTAATGTCTATAAAGGACACGTTACTTGAAATTCCTTGGTCACGACAGCTAAATCTTGTGCCGGTACTTTCATTAGGCAGTCGATCATCTCGCGTGATTTCAGAGTAGGGCATTTGAATATGGCGCTCAGTCTCCTTACTTTCTCAACCGCGTTGGTCGTAAAGGCCCATGGATTGAATACTGTGCCGCTGAACGCGATCGGACTGTGAAAGAGTCCGTGACTAGGCGGTGACAGAAAGTGACGGTGAACACTGGAACCACCTGCACTGCAGCCTATTAAGTTTCGGTATCACTATCGATGTGACCGATGTTGTCCGAAGTCCATCGAAGTGCTAGGCTCTGGTCCTTCAAACTCAGATTACCAGGAAGCACTTCATCTTCCGTGCTCAGGAAGCCTGATCATATGCTAATAATGTTAAGCCTAATAACGTAGACTTTGATATCGCAGAAAGTAATAAAATGTCTTTCAAGGCGTTAGACACAAATAAATATTTTCACTAGATTTTATACCAAATTTAGGACTTTAGGACTGTTAATGATTGAAAACTCTATATAATATCTGGAGTTTTTGAGATTAATTTTTCCTATCATTATCATTATCTGAGAGCGATGTCTGTTCGTACCTTGAATTCCAATACGATAATTCATCGAGACGAAGATGACGTCTTTAACAGCGAGATACTTAAATTTTAATGTAGTTGGCGCCCCACTACCGAACTGAAAAGAGCCGACATGAATGTAGAAGATAACAGGCATCCTCTTGCTCTTATCTTTGAGAACCGGTAATTGAACGCTCAAATACAGACAGTCATCCTTTCCAATGACGCAATTTGCCGTGGCGCTAGGATTCCCGTTCGTATCTGTTGGCATAGTGACGTATTGGGCGCATACTGGTCTATTACTCGTAGCATTCAACGATCCCCAAGTAGTATCGGCACAGGTTCCTAAATACGTCGTTCAACAAATTGGTGCACAACGTTCATACGTGTGTGCACATTATTACACGACACGTCTTTGCGATTGAGTTTTCAGTATTGAGTTTAGTACCTCGAATCGACGATTATCAACGGGTGGTTTCGCATATCTCATACTTCCTACCTTTATTCGAGATTTGGTAAAATCCAGTGACTGTACCAAGTGGTGTTTTTACCGTGGGTGAATTATCGGATGAGTAAACCAAGGTGATGGTCGATGTCAAAACGTATATTGTAAACAGCAATGTCTTTTATTGAACGAGAGTTTAGAAATAGTTATGAAGTACGGAATAGCTCTTTCTGTAATAATGTGAAGGGATAACGGAAACAGAATTTGGAGATCATCGATAAATTCGTGGATATAATTTTTTTAAAAAGTGTTATTTTAATAAATTTAAAACAATTATTTTAAACGTGCGATATCCGATATATGAATTCTCCGTGAACTTTTAAATATATATATATAATAACTTTAATAAGATTGCTACTGGGATTTTTAATTGATCAGAGATTATATTTATCGCACAATTATATATTAGATAAATCGCACAATTTGCTTATAATGAGCGGTATTTTTTAAGGTATTACAAAGATTATGTTTTGAGAGAAATATTATTGATAACAATAATATTTCATTTTACCGAAAATTCCTATTAAAAGATTAAATTGTCACGTATTTATTGAAAACTTTTAAGTATACTTTTAGAATTTTGAACATATGGAAGAGTTTTCTTATCTTTGAAATGAAGCATCAAGGAATTTAGAAATTTTATTCGGAATTAAAATATAATCAAGAACATTTACTTTTTAATATAGACATAATATTGCAGCACGTTATCGTTTCGAATAATTCATTTTTTGCTAATTTAAAAATGGTAATAAAATATTTACAAATATTTTCATTTATTACAAAACTCCAAAAATATTCATTCTCAAAATAATATTCTTATACCTTGAATATAATTTTCTAAAACATAAATTTTATTTCGTGCATTTCTCCTGACGTTGATAAAAGGGAAAAATATACTTTTAAAAGTGGCTGATTTGGATATTTCATTTATCACAAGTGTACGTGTAAAGTAACACCATTGAATAGAAAATAAATACTGACATAGAGAAATACACTGTGTTTAAGTCAAGCAAAACTTTTCCAATTAAAATTTTCGACCATACTCAACTACTTTGTACTGATAAATGAAATACTTTCCATTTATACGTATAATGGGAGCTTCGAAAACCACATGATCCGTATAATGTCAATATAGATAAAAAAGCTTAACTAAATGATATTATTAATATTTATAAATTCATTCTTATGACATTATTGTGACTGAGCTATACGACGATATTAATGAGCTGTAAAAAAAGCCGAACACATTTCGAACAAAAATATGTATGCATTGTTATTAGAAAAAGATTTAATAAAATTCAAAAGTTAACTTTTGAATTAGAGAGCATTAAATTTAGTCAAATATTATTTTTACGAATATAAATGCTTATTGTAAATAAAATTTGTCTCTAATTTTACGCAATTTTTTTGGTCCACCCATGTTTTGATATTTATCTTTATTGTTATAAAGCTGCTACATTTATGTCATATCTAAAGGGAATGCAACAAAAATTATTTCGATATTAACTAGTTTTAGAATGCTATAAATAATATAAAAATTTTACATATATTTTTTAGAATTCGCTTTTCAAGATATTATTATATAATGATGTGTAGGTATAGTGTGTACAATGATATCGTTACTCATCGCATTTCCATTCTAAATGGATAATCATCCTTAAATTTCGGAGATTTTATTTTCTCTCTGATATTTTAATATATAATATGAATTACTTTGCTTTATATACTGTAGATTACTTTCTGCATGCAAAAACTATGTTTGTACTTGTTGTGCAGATCGGTAAACTTTAAAATAAAATACTATAAAATAGACATTTCTTTATTAGGTACTGTTTATGCAGTGGTTTAAAATCACTTGACGTTTTAATTATTACAAAATTTATTATAAGTCTATTACTGATTAAATATGCCTTTTATTTTTAATTATTGTTTCTTATTCACCGAATACAACGTTCAATATAATAATGAAATTTTGAAAACTATTTTTAACAATTGCTGTATTGTTATTTTGATAATTCAATTATACGAGTTAATTATTGAAATTCATTATCTAATAAGACAGCTAATACGAATAATATAGTATTATTGTAATTACCATAATCATTATTGGCTGTTGTTATCAAAAAATTCTACTAATATTAAAGCTTTGAATAATCTTACTATTATTGGAACAGTTTCAAAATTCGAAATTAGTTTTTTTTTTATTTTTTCATCGACTTTATTTTTATTCAATATTTTGATGCTTTTATTGTAGAACAGTTTAAATGATTCCAATTACAATCGAATTCTTATAGTGCAAGCTAATGTTTTCCAGAATTATTTTAAACTCAGAATAAACGTGATGTTGACTGACCGTGAAACTGACCGAAGGAACAGTTACATCGTATATCACCAATGATAGAAATATGAAGGCTTACGTACACCAGCGAACTATAATTTAAACAAAAATACGAAGAAAGCCAAAAAATACTTACAACAAATACTGTCCGCCTAAAGAGAACAATTACGCGATTAATTGGTAGAAAGAGAAAACAAAGTTCCATACAACGTCGCACCGGGGACAGACGAAACGTCACTTTGAAACTCGTCTGACGAGAAAAATAAATTCGCTACATAAAACTATGGCACATAAGCAACTTATCTCCTGACTCGAACGTGCAATAGACGTCACTATGCAACGCAAAAAGATACAAGACGATTCATCGGAGACTTTAAAGAAAGGCGAAGGCGATTGTTTCATACTCCGTACTTACACGTGGAAAATGGTGCTTTTGTTTTGGGTGAGTTCCGTTGGCGATGAAAGGAATTTCCTCCCGATAAATCTGTCAAATTTCCTTTCTGACGAGGTAGGAATGTAGTTTCGAAAGAGGAAATTCTCTTTGCACTTTCTTGAATTCTCGAATAAGCAAAGCCCTTTGAACGTAAATTGACAGTCCACTTGTCAGGAAAGAATGAAATGCGCGGAGAAAATCTTTTATAACAAAAGTTTCCTTCTTATCCAGTAAGTATGCGCAGCCTCAAAACCTGATCCACGAGCGACCGACTGCGTACTGCGAGGGTGTCTACTGGTCTTTCTGCCGAGACGCGTCCACCTTGGGTTTGCCTTTGCTCGCGAAAAAACATCAAGCGGGGTGTCGACGACAGCGGCGGTCGTGCACTTTTTCTATGAACTGCGAAAGAGAGGGCGTTGAAAGGGTCTGGCTGAGGGTCGCAAGACCAGACAGAGATAAGGGTTGAGTATGAGCCGCATATGAGATGACAATGAGTGGAGAGGTAATGCAAGAGCGGGTAGCTTATGTAAAAAATTCGAGGCGCACACGTTGCTAAAGAGGCTCTGG
This sequence comes from Wiebesia pumilae, assembly GCA_018907045.1. Classification (NCBI taxonomy): domain Eukaryota; kingdom Metazoa; phylum Arthropoda; class Insecta; order Hymenoptera; family Agaonidae; genus Wiebesia; species Wiebesia pumilae. The sequence goes on from JACCHZ010000077.1 coordinate 4,041,849, forward strand.
ACGACGCTCTCGAAAGAAAAGCATTGCACTTCGTACTGGAGGCTTAAAATTAATTTATAATAATACAGAGTTGTGAAAATGTAATTTTTTCACTCTTATCGCTTCGCTATTGAGATACGCTGATAACGTCTGAAGTCTTATTTTATTAAAAATGTACATTGAAATGTTATTGTTATTTGTTTCAACTTTCGTTATCTACATTCAAATCACATGCTTAGGTTGTAAATCAATTGTACTTCTGGAAAACTTATATAGACTTACGCGTAAATAGATAAAAATGCTTTGATAATGAGACGTACTAATTTTAAGTAATTGAAAAAATTCTTCTATCCAGTGAGAACCCATTGCATTTTTTACTCAAACGAAATTTACGATTTTAGGTTGACAACCATTCAAGTTGAAAATATTTAGAATCTTTGGTTTTGCGATAAAGAGTTTTATTTCGTAAAACTTTTATTTTCAATTACACGAGCACCAAAAATAGAATCTAGGTTTTCATTCGGTAATACAAATTAAGCAAAAAATCAAAAATTTTACGACGGAGTATATGTGTATATATATATATATATAGCGTTGGTTGAAATCTTACTTTCAGGATAACTATATCATTTATGGCAATATTTGTAACAAAGCTACATTTAAATATTTGCCGAAAGGTGCAGATTTAAGAGAACCAGGAATACAAAAGTAAAACAAAGAGAGTGAAAAAAATTGCTTTAAAAAAGCATCGGAACTAGAATATCATTGGAAAGAGGTGTGCGTCATTTAATGAAGCCGTAAAAGTGAAAAATTTTGCATCCATTCAGTTTCGAACAATGCACTTATAAACTGCCCTAAAATAGATCATACGATTTCACAAAGCTGTAGACAACCACCAGACAAATAAACGATTTCCACAGATTTCAAAGGCAAACATTAATTTGCAGCTGTTCGCCCTCCGCGTATCCTGGCGTCCATAAATCCCCGGATGTTTTTGATTACGAAAGCCACGATTCGTCGCCGTGGAGTAAAAGGACGAGCGCATAAAGCCGGAGGAAAAGAGCGTTGCGCGGAATATTGAAAAAGAAGCAACTATGAGGATCCAAGAGGGCGGTAATTGTGCAGTGAAAAAATAATCAGCTGCCGCGGCACGTACGCCTCGACCTCGCGTCTCGCCCATTGTCGCGTTTGGGCGCGTCAATGAAGCGGTGACGGGGCGAGTGCATCATCCTCTCCCCTTGACGAAGTGCTCGACGCGCGTCTGCATTACGCGGTCCTTCTCTTCGCGGTTTTCCGCACTTTTTACCCGCGAGTACGTGCTCGACAGGCTGAACAGGCTGAATCAAGTCGCGCGACTTGCTTTTGTCATTTTTGCGGAATGCCGCTTTCTTTTTATCCTCGATCTCTCGCGCCTTTGTGCTGACAATTAGATAAAAATTTGCGCTCTCTCGTTGATTCGCTCGTGCGTTGGGGAGTAACGAGGAATCGAAATGCGAGAGTGAGACTGAAATCAGAGCAAATTCATTTTATTTACGAGCTTTCCACGCGTGCGTACCTTGACGTAACAAGTATCTTTAAGCCCACATTTCCAGTGGCTTTCGAGATTCCGCGACAATAATCATTTCTTTTTATTCTCTAGGGATTTCTAAAAAAAAAACCCAGAGATTCTCTCGGCGAATATTATTTTAATAATGTAAATTTTATTGATTACGTCAAGAGAACTAATAATAATAATGAAAACTTACCTATGCTCTGTAATAAATTAAGTATATCGCCGTTGCACTCGCAGATTAGGAATTATAATTATAATTGTATGAAAATTCTCATTTTTTCAGGTAGTTTTTGTAGGTAGTTCTGGAAGCCTCGAATAACTCTTTTTCAAATGTTAAGACATTGCCAAAAATAATCTCTGCTAAAACGTCGAGAATAAAGCAGCAGACGTCTAACGCTCCCTCGTCAGTCTCCCTTACACTGTATCAGCAAAACGGAAGTCATGGAAATAACACGAGACACGCGTAACTGACGAAACGACAGACAAACAAAATAGGGAGGACAAGGGAACGCCAGGTTTTAGCTGTTTTTTTTTCTCCTTATACCGATGAATAAAAAAGAGGGCGCAATGCTCGGCAGACTTCTATCGTACTCGCGGAACCTTAAGTAATATTAACAGTAACAGTAGTGTACTTTAGGTGAATTAATTTAAGTGGTAGTTTTGCAATTAGAATTATCTCTCGCTTAATTACTTAGTTACTTCTTCCTCGTTCTTCATTTGAGTAAGCGAGTTTAAATTGAATGGCTCAGTGAATTATGAATACACGAGAGAAGTGAGCCTGATTGAAATATTGGAGTATTTGTATCACAGATCTTTGTACAATACGTAGTGTACAATGCGTCATTCTTACGCATAATATTTACAAGTATTTATTTTGTGTGAGTTTACACGTTCACAAGGTCGGAAGTTATTTTAGAATGAGAGCTTTGAAAGGCAAATTAGTCCTTTACCATTATTGCGCTATTCTCATTTTAATTAATATTTCCAAATATCATACGTTCTATTTAGGTAAACAAAATTTCGAAATAGAGAATATTCTTTACTTTTAGAGCTATTCTCATTTGATGCGAAAGTAAAAAGAGAGTACTTTATAATGCGCATTGTACAAATGTACGCGCCGATTGCTTTATTTATAGACGATATAAATGAACTTTTATACTTAATTGTATTTACGCTTACGTTAATAGCTTTAATAAACGATTGTTTATTGCTTCTGGATGTTGCAAGTGTTGATAAAATCTCTAGTAAAACAACAAATACACGTTTCTTACTTGCGTATCGTTGTGGGAGTATAACTTTCAAGTAAATTATAAAAATATTGAAGATATACTTTCGGATATTCTTATTATTCATAAACGTCGTTCCTTACATAGGCTTCGCAAACTTACTTCGCATTAAATAAAAGCACGCACTTTTCACGTAAAAATATTTCGTAAGTACGTAAGGCGATCAGCAATAAAAAACAATTTAAATAAATAAATAAATAAACAATTTACAAAACAGTCTGTCGTTATCGAAAGACTATCTTAATAAGCCCGCATTTACGCTCATAAGCTCTGTATCCAGATAAAACGAGATAATTTTCTGCGAGGGCATTCGACGTCGTAAAAAATCATGATTAACGCATCCCCATGTATAAAAGTATAAAAAGTGTAGCAAAGCAATAGCTCCACCTACCTATAAAACAAACTTAAGGGAACCATAAAGTTGGTGAAACCATCCCTTTCGTAAACCAACACTTTAACGGCCACGGCATGTGTAGTTTTCCTTCAACAAGAGGATTAAAAAAATTCATCGGCAAACCCATAAATCTCAAAGAATATATACATCATCATAGGTAACAAATGACACGCCGTCTATAACAGGGAAAAATGACTTCTATGGGAGACAACCCACTATTAGCTTCGACGTGCTCTCTGAAAAACGCAAGCAAAGCAAAAAATAAATGCAGATCGCAGCATTGGTACATGCGAGCGTCTTCTTAAACGCACTCTCTTTCACTCTCTCAGGCCTTTAATTGGCGAATAGCCTGAAACAATGTTTTACTCGGTACGAGCCTTGGCGATCGACGCTCCATTGGTCGATAAATCAAAGCCTAGTTCGAGCTCGCGGAATGTACCCAAGAGTAATAAATACGTCCCGCACTAGTGACCGCATACTGTAGGTAGTACGCCAAGTAAGTACCAAGTTGTCCTGAAAGAGCTTTCGAGTAGTGCTTTCTCGCAGAGCTTCGACTAAAATCGGCGAGTCTTTTTTGCTCATTTCCATCTACACCAGCGGTAGATATCACGAATTTCAAAATGCCGTGCCACTTTATTGATGCACGCGTTCATGCGCGATTATACATCAATAAATACGCGCTCACGCTAGCGCGCATGGATAAATCACACATACACTGTATTAATGAATCCATAAATAAGTCGGTATAAATCATCGGAGTGAGGCGCCATTTTAAAGTGCATTTTTATCAGTTATTATTCGCGTAAACGAATTTATTTTTAACGCAATCTTATTTTTTCCACTGGCCGTGGGAAAAAGTTTATCGTACATGTACATTGTCTTTTATTTTGTGTGTATTGCAATGATTCGGGCTATTTAATGACTTTTTAGTGAAAAAGTCCACGCATTTTCGTATCATATTTTAAACCGATGAAACGGCCAATAATAAAGATGTGGTAAGTAAGTTTGAGATATTTCGTTGAAAATACATAAAATATTGTATCGATAATTCTTGAAGTTACGAAAGTATAATGTTGCAGTTGTTGGTTACAGTTGCGGAAGAAGCATTGATGTACATAGCAATGGTAGAATTTTATTATCGTAAATTCAGTAATTCGTAACTTTTGGAATTATTTCTTTAAAACGATTTAAAAACGATTTTACGGGCCTTGTATTATTGCTTATTGTTAGTTCGTATTAACGCGTTAGTATCGAAAGAGTAAAACTATTTTCTCTTTTGATCTAAGATATTTTCAGCGACGATTAAAGATATTTTTAATTAAGATTAAGTACTCTTGGGAAGTACAAATGTATGACTCTCTTACAGTTGAACGTTACTATTAAAGTATAATTATTTAATCACTCGGTTTGGTTGGCTCATGTAATCATTTTTAAGATTTCATCACTGACGTCATCCTTTCTTGCTATTATCATCTGCTATTTTCGTAGGTATTGTTTTCGTGGCACTGGGAAAGTTTTATTTTCCAGATTGCCTATAAAATTCCGCAAAAGTAAAATATTTCATTTGAAAGACGCTAGAAAGACGTCATTCCTCTTGCAATTTTAAACTTGAAATTCGATTTCTATTTACTACGTTGCACTCTGGTACATTGTAGATAGCGCGTAGAACATTGAATGGGAAATGGCGAAACTTGAAGGATGTCTTGAAATGGTAAATATAAATATAATATCTGACTCTCGCAAATTTCTATCAACCGCGATGATATTGAGAAACAACAACTTACATCGTTGAGGCTGCTTTTCCTCGTAATTTATATCGAAATATCGTAAATATCGCCTGAAAATGTCTTTTATAAAATATTCAAAAAAATCTCTCTACGTTCGTTCTTCACTGTTGCCACGGTAAAAGGTGTTGCTCCATATTTCGTATTCACCTGGAATTCAAAGGTAGTGCTCGAGTGTATTATTTCATCACTCTGAGCGAATCCGATCGTTTTCTGTGCAAACGTGCCAGTACTAGAGCAATGAAAATTTATTTAAATCATCTGGAAATAGAAATGACCGCTCATCGTTGTCCAAGTACCTATTTCTTTCGATTACTTTCTCGGAAAATCTGCTGGAAAATTTAGCTCCAAAAAGAGCCAGAGCTTTCGGTATCAAAGGTTCTGCGCGCCGAATCCGATGCAACACTCGACTTAGTCACCAAAATTTCCAACTCGAAATCGCAGTCCCTTCCGGGAAGGGTGATTGAAGGTAGCAATTTCCACTGAAAGCGGTACCAGAACAAGGACGTGTTCGATACCCTCGCAGTTGTTCAGAGGAGCATCGAGTGCTGCGATCGAACGTCTATCGTATCCACCGTGCTTACCGGTTTATGGTTTATTTACACGTGTGCCCGTGGAGGCACTCGTGGCGCGCATGCATCAGATTATAGCGTACGGTATAAAACTTGAGAGTCTCTCTTACCGGAATGTAGCCATCGGGCTGTGGCCTGTCGCTGTCCCTGAAAGAAAAGAAATGCCATTCGTCAGGATGACGTTGGAGATTTCGCAGCGGCGGCGCATCGTTTTGTTCAACGCGAGTTCGCGCGCCAGAACTTGACTCTCGGTATGATAAACAGACGCACGTCCGCGATTCGGAGTGCAACATTTGTTCGTGTCGTATGATGTATCGATATTTTTCTTTTTTCAGTGCCCAGAGAATTTTCCCGTTCGGGCATTTCAGTAATTTTAGATGCATTTTTAACAAAAAGTGCTTTCGGATGCTTCTTTTTGAGAAAAGTCGACGATTAGCTCGATCGCTTTGTAGACAAATTTTCAAAACTTGAGCGATTTATATTCCCGAGTTGTAGCAAGTTCCCGCATAATGCGAGAGAAAGTAGAGTGTCTCAGCAAGTAATTATAAAAGGGCCTTTGCGCATGTCACAACAACGTCGAATTCATTTACAAGTAATAGAATAAGACTTTGCATTCAAGTCAAAATAACAACTGCGATTTATTCTAGACACGCTCATCGTATAAAAGTTGGTCTCACGGTTACTTAGCCAAAGGGAACATTTTACTTCATAATTTTGAATACTTACTCTGAAAATGAATATTTATAATGTGAAAAATTCGTAGCACGGCTTATAAATGTACATTTATGGAGCGTTTATGTTTATGCGAATAAGTAAAATTATGGAAACGTTGCGTTCTTGTAGTAACGGAATCGGTGAAATACAAGCCATTGCCATTGAGCGTTTACCTTTGTTAATAATTGTTAATAAAATCAGCGGTCAATATGGACGAATAAATAAATCCTTTTGCGTTTTTGACGGGCTAACGGGTCTTTCGTTGGAACTAATACGAGTAGCAGGTTTAAAGTACAATTAATGCATGCCCACACGAGAGAAGAAATTGAAGAAGAATGCACAATATTCGGTATAAACGTCTAAACTCATCCGAAGAAACGAGGGAACGACGTCTGTTGTTGTTGCGGAGCGAGTTTTCCGATAAATTAAAGTGTCACTTTAATTCACCAGCTTTGTATTTTTCGATGTACTTTTCTAGCTATAAATTAAAAATTTCTTCCAGCTAGCTTGCGTTGTCAGAAATAGAGGCGAGACGACGTTCGGACACACTAATGAATCATGCTCCACATGAATTTGATGGGCAGCTTTCAACCCGTCAGCTAAAATCGAGGTTCCAGTAATACGGAACATTTGAAACATTCGAACCGACTTCACCCGCGAAACAAATCATCCGGCGCTGGCAGAGCGCCGGATGAATTGACAGAGCCACCGAAGCATAATTCCACGAGAAATTCAAACGGTTCTCCCAAGGATTTTATCGGCCGGTCAAGCGCGCAATATCCAAGTCAAGTTCCGGAGTCCAGGAGCGTACGCGTATAAGCAGCGAATAATCGAGCGATAAGCGACGTACGGACACAAGCCGAAGCTCGTTAACGGGAGCCGCTGCGCTCGTACTTGCCTGTGTCTTCGCTGGATCACCGGAGTCTGCGGTGTGCTGTCATGAATGATCACCTGCGTGGCGTCTATCTCCTCGCACTCCTCGACGCTACTGTCCGACAGCATGTCTGCAACGGAACAAAACGTAACCTCGTTATAGATATCTATCTGCGCTGATGAGCGGCAGCGTCCGCCCGTACTTCGATTTATTTCCTCTTTTTATCCTGTACTTCTGCGCGCCAATATTTTATTCGAATAATTTAGCTTCTCGTTTGCTAGGAAGCGCAGTTAACAGTTTTTGTTTAATCAGTCTTTCCACATAGCTTGTAACGAATGATGGAATATTTACATTCCGTTCTCATTATTTCGTCTTCTTTTTTACATAAATAAATGCCAGTATTCTTCTACTTTCGAGCGTGTACAGCTCCAGAAGTAATTGATTCGTTTAAGATTTCAGTTAGAGCTTCAAGAGCATTATTTAACATTTATTGAATACTTCAACGTGTAAGAGGCTCAATATTATAAGGAATTATTTAAGCATTACTTACAAATTTATACGAGACAAATGCACGTGTAGTGCGTTATGTATGACGTGATCTTTTTAATATTCATCGAGTTTGCAGATTTCGTTAACATTGAGGAGGATTTCCGAAAGCGTTATCGAGCGGAAAGTACGAATGACGGGCGTTAAATCTATCGTTGCATTAATCACCAATTGTTAACTGTTAATTAGTATCTACGCTTGAATATTGAAAATTATTAATAAGCAATGGTTACGTGGGAATAAGGCGGGAGTTAGGAATCATTGCTCGAAGGGAAGAGTGCGTCCGATAACTATTGTTGTGTGTGCGTAAAAGCGCTACGTGTAAAGGAGCTTGTTTGCAATTTGTCTGCAATTTCAATTGATTTGCACAGCGAATTTATATTTTTCGGGAGCGTTACTTTACACTAGCTCTTTGAAATTATATCACAAATTTATTTCACTAATTTATATTTTCCTATTTTTTGCTGGACTGCTGGGCGACGGTGTATTAAATTGCTTTTATGGGGTTTGCAATGTTAGATCGTTGTAACAGCGAATGGGTTCCCATCGTAAGGTGTTTATTATGCGATAAATTTTAATTATCAAGCCAAAGAGTATTACCGCTTGAATTAAATTTCAATGATCGAGGCTAATTTCTTAACCAAACATATTCCGACGAAAGTTTTACACAACAAATTGAGTTCTAAGTTAGTAACATTCGTGAAAAAGGAGTAATTGCAATCTCGCTGCTTTCAACTATTGTACTCTACAAAATATACATTAGAATATTATTGAATCATTATTGGTAAAAGTAATTTGAATTTATTATCGACACATCAGGATTTATTAGGATACGAAGAAAGTGTATTGCAATTGACGCGAGAGCATTTGGATCAAGTTTTAATATAAAAAATAATTCTAACAAAGAGACATTTATTAGTGCTAGTAGAACGCAGCAGGTGCTGTTTTATTTTATGAGACACACACGTACTCAACACTGATTTATTTCAACGAGAATGTGGGTCGCGATCAAATTGAAAATTGATCTAACGCGCGGTTCGTGAAACCGCTACAGCTTTAAAGTTCAAAGCTGTTGTGAAATTCAGCTAATTTAAATTGCATCGAAATAAATAATTGTTCATAAATAAAGTTCATGCGCTTTGATTTACTTGAAAGAGTATCGTTACTATTTGCATAGAAGGAAAAATTTGACGCGTAATAATAATTGTAAAAGTAAAGAGTACGATGATCAGTGCACTTTCTGTACTAGAAACGATCGCTGCACATTAGCACTCATTTCAAAGATAAGACTCTCTTTATTACTTCCACATACAACTCAACGTACAATTGCTTTCCTTTTGGGTAGGCAGAAGGAGAAAAATATTAAACATTCTTATTTACGATTTATACTTTTAGTCGGCTGCACCAATGACGTTTATATTGCTCCTCTCCGATATTGCTAATGATATCGTTGCTTAGCGTATAATTTCGTGAAGATTTCGTAACATCGGATAGACTTGTAGCAAATGGACTGTCTAATTAAATGTATTTGAGCGTTTTACGATACGTAAAAGCAGATTTTTACCATGTGATAGTGCGTCTCACCTTCTCGTGATACGTTCATCATTCAGCAGCTTAAGCATAGCTGGCCATTAATCCGAAGTATAAATTTCTTGTGACTTAATACGCGCGTTGAAAAATCACATACGAAAACAGCAATATAAGAATAGCTACAAGTTATGTTATAAATGTTAAAGGCTCCGTTCCACGATCAAAGTCCAGATCGAAAAGGCGCGTGAGCTTACGTGTCCAGTAGAAGTGAGGGCTCCGGTGAGGATGATCGGAAATACCCTTTATTCTTTGATCGACTCGTCGACTCCTGACTCCCGAGCTCTCGAGTGCGGACAGACGCTTCTGTCGCTCTTGGGCGCGCGATGCACTAAAATAAAGGCGCTTTTAAAGGGACTCGCGATGCCGGCAGTCGATGCAGCCTCAATAGATTCGTTGCTACGTCGAGGATGTATTGCTGGCGCACGTCGGCAATTGAAGGGTCGGCTTTTACCTCGACCAGCTTCGCTGCGATTATCGTTGGGCCCCGGGGGCGACGAAAAAGGCCACTACAAATGACGTCAGTCCGCATCGTTCTTTTGTATTAATTTCATTCCCGAGAGTGACTTTCTCGGGAAGTAGCGCACCGTGAGCTTATTGTGCGCATTTGCATATGAAATATATGTATTTCGCATACGATAAATAAGACGATTTTTGCAAGGAATAAATTGGGTTCGATTTTTGAGACTCGCTTTTCCAGTCGTAAATACGTCAAAATTAAATCCGGTCTTGAAATAAGTATTTCTGTTTTCACGTTTGCAGCTTACAATCGATAGATAATGCAGTTTCAATGTTAGTATTTATATCTTTAGAGGCTGAAAATGCTGAAATAACTTGATAATGGAAGCTTTTATGCTTTATTCTTCCGAGATCATGCAACAGACGAACTACTTAACGTTATTTCTTTGAGTTTTTGCAAATCTCGTATTTCACGGACAATTCGTATCGTATATTAAGAATAGCCGTACGTTTATGAAAGCAACTTTTTTCCCTTTGCGCAAGGATTTACACTCGTTCGAATGAAATTGGATGTGCTAAAAGCAAATAGGGCATTTAAAACCACGTATAATATTCGATTAACGAGGCGTGCGGGATGAAACGCTCTAAAATTACTGCTACAGCTCACGAAATTTATTATCTCTATCAAGTTTTCGGCGACTGATTCTCAAATTTGCAATGCAGCGGTTCAATAATTTATAAATAAGGAGAAAGAAAATTCTTCCGAGTGGAGTGAAATTATCTGTCATGCACGCACGACTGATGAAATGTTATCATTTGCAATAATAACACTTATCCAAGTGGTGTGTTTTTTTCGCTAATTCTAGTCAACATTTGGTTCTCGAAATTAAATATAATACATACATTTGTAATCATCTTTTTTTTATTTTATAGCAAAGCAATAGTTTCTTTACTGATCTTTCTTTTTCAAGGTAGTAGTGTTTAACACGAAGCAGAATGAATTCCATAATAACCTTTATCTTTTGTAAAACCCTTTTTATGAATGCGATTTGGTCCGGTCGCATCCCCGAGTAGATCGTCGATGTTTGTGTGATTGCCTATAAAGAGGGGAAGGTTTGCTGGTCTTTTTCGTGGTGCGGACCTTTTCGGTGGCGTTTGACGAGTGATGGTAACGTTATCGTAGGGCGAGTTTCTTCCACCGAAGTTGTCTGGTGGATCGGGTGGATTTTCGATCTAAAATAGTAAAATATATACAATTTTATTCTCAGGTTCACTGTATAACAGCATTATTTAAACATTTGCGTAGCTAAACAAATGCGATATATTAAAATTGAAATTAAAATTATTAAAATTAAAAATTTTAATAAGCTTTTGCAGGCCTATGTTAAAAATATAGTTATATTTATAAGTATTTTATAAGTAACTAGTGACAGCCTTGTCACTTCAAAATTTTTCGTTTTCATCTGTCGCAGATAATTTACGTTTCACGAATATATGAAATGGAATTAAATTTGTTTTATTTTGAAAGTACATATAATTGGACAACATCTATGACTCGTTGTTTTCTTTTTCAGTTTTCTACGTATTATAATGGCACACAATAGTGTTTGAAAATTAAATTGAACTTATACCGGCGAGTATCTCGTAAAGAAAAATATTTTATATTTAAATACAAGCGCCTTATTTATATTTACTATTGATATTTTTTCATTATTTTAATCGATAATCGGATAACTTTTTAACATCATGAGTTTCTCTGTAAATTATTCGAAATTATTTTATCAGAGTTACTGTATTTTATTATGGGCTGTATTTCATACGTCTCATTACCAAAAATTCTTCTCAAAATAAATACACTAGAGTTTCCATCTGCATCGAGAGGTATAAGGTTTTAAAATTCATAATTCACGTAATTGCGCTACATTAAAGACAAGTATAAAACCAACACGAAAATAGAAAACTTCCTTCACGAATAGATAAAATGCTATTTCTGACCGAAGTAAAAACCACTAATTTATAAAATCGCCGTTTAATATCAAAACGGACAAATGATATGTTTATGCATTATTGTAATATCTCGTACTACTTTTGGAAGGAAAATAAGTATATTCAAGAAGAAGCAATCGGGACTTGAAGTTTAACATTTTTCAAATGAATTGCAATACTTTAATGATATGAACATTTTTTGTATTATAAATAAATCGTTTGGTATCATTCCTAAACTATACCGGTATCGTTTTTATTTGCTTTTATTATTTGCATTGATATTGTATTTAAGCAGATGTAACGTACAGTGTGCCTAATTTTATAGTAACTTTTGGCCCTTTTTTCATAATATTACAAACTAATCTTCTAGGTTTATAGTCCGAAGCTAAGCCGAAAATTATAAAATGTGTTTATGCATTATATATACGTGTGATTTCATCGTCTCAACTGCAAATAACACCCAAGATAAGAATTATAAAATTGTACAAAACGTGTTCAATGTTCCAAAAGTTTAATTAATGTTTTATACGCAATCGAAAGCAAAGTATCTTTGGTATCAATTTTTGGCATTAAAAGTACTGTCGCTACTTTCGATAAATCAGTATAGATTTAAGATAGAACAGGACAGCATCTGCTCTTGAAAAAAAGCATCATCCATTTGTCGTTAAGTGTAAACTCGTTAAGAGCAAAAGTGAGATTGGTTTTCCGCTCGGACCAAAGCAAAAGCAAAAGCCTACCCCTTCTGGGCTCGCGCGGTCACCCAACGGTTCATCGTCGAGAGGAAACTTTGCGAGGCCTCTTCTAGCGTCCTCCGGTTGATGCGCGACTCCGATGTCCACTCTCTCGAGGGACTCGGACGAGTCCGAGTTGCTGTTGGAGATCTCTACGGGTATCCTCCGTACGCCTTCGGGCACATTGGAGGAGCTGTCGAGCCACCAGGGCTTCTCCCCTGAGTCGACGCGGACGAGCTTCCCGCCGAAGGTCTTCGCCGGACTCGCGACCGGTGACACCGGGATCACCTCCACGCCATCGGGCACGTTCTCCGGGTCGTCGCTCATCCACCAGGCGCGCTCGCCCGACTGCTGGTGACGAAGGTGACCCGCTGGGGATGTCCTCTGCTTCCTAGAGGTGCTGGGGCTCGAGTCACAGAGGCCACTCGTCGGCTCGTCTTCGGGAATGTTGCTGTCGTCGTTGGCGTCGAGCCACCAGGCCCGCTCCCCTGAGTCCTGCCTCCAAACTTTGAATTTGAATTTGCCTGGAGGAAGGAAAGATACGTATTATTATGAGGTGCGCTTCTTTGTCTGCGTCTTTTCAACAAGGGGTACGATTCTTGTCTTTCGTTTGTTTTTCCTTTTCATTTTTCGTTCTAACCTTTCTTTCAACCGAGAAAAACACTGTGGTAGCTACTATTGGACTTGGGTAATTCGTTAGCAGAGCTTTCAGTTAAAACGTGTGAAATACTAAACCCCGCAATGCTCATTTCCGACTACGTAAAAGCTAGAATTGTGTGAAGTTCAGGAAAATGGAAAGTCGTTTTAATAATAACAGACTGCATAATAATCGTTGAATATAAAGTGCTTTACAAATCGAAAAGGTAGTTTATTCTTTTGCTTTGTGCCAACTCGGAAATTCTAATTCAAACATTATTAGAAATCTACTTTCATATAGTTAGTTTTTGAAGTTAGCAACATTTTCTTTCTCAATGTGTTATATAATTATTATTATTGGAATATATGTTTTGTATTCGTTTATTCCTCTCTTTCGCATAATGTTATTTAAAAATAAGCACTATACATAAGGACATTATGTTTGATTGTAATATTTTCAAAAACTTCAAAGAAGATATGAAGATATTCTACTTTACCAACACTGGGAATTTAATAATTTTCCGTTTAATTACCATTTAGATATTTTTGCTTTTAAAGTACATAAAATTTCAATGTATACTCGATTTATAGTTTAGAATAAATTATTTAAATTTAAGCTGCTTTAAAAGAACATCAAACGCAAACATTACGTTTAAAAATAAAACGTTTTGTTTCAAATATTTGAAAACAAATCTTGAAGTTTTTCTGAATTTCTTTTACTTTATAATATTTACTTAAAATAATATAAGAAACGTTGTTTTATGTTGCTGTAAAGAGAAAATTTTTGTTTTGAAAATATTTATAATCCCCTTTTTAAACATAAAGAAATCACTAGAAGATTTCATAATATATAAATTTTATACTTTAATATTTACTTTATATCGTAATATTTAAATAATAATTTGTTAATATCTTCACACACGCATTTGCGCAATGCTATACATGCACACGATGAAACGGACTATATTTATTTAAAAACCATTTATATATATTAATACTGTATTAGATGTGGTACGTCCCGAGTATTGAATATCGTATATTTAGTTAAACAATAACGATAACGTTGTCAGTTCATTTTTTGCTTGAAGATTGATGTAATACCTCACAAGACTGACGCAGTTTCAAAGCTTAATTACCATCATCCGGAAGCACGGTACTGATCGTAGTGTCTTGGCTAATGTCATCATTTCCAACACTCGGATTTCTCTCAACACCCTCAGGCACGTTATCGGAATTTGAATCGAGCCACCAGGGTTTTTCACCGGATGATTGACGCCTTACTCTCGTATTTGTAAATCTCTTATCCGACGTTGAATTGCTTTCCATGTTCGTTAAGCTCGGACTCCTGGATAAATTTTGATTGGCAGCCTTTGATACTGAATTTTGCGATTTTTTTACCAACTCGGATGCCTCCTCACTACACGCTTCCACCCAACTACCATTTCTAATGTCATCGCAATTCTCCTGTTGTTTGATTTTGTAAATATTGGTAACAGGAGCCAGAGTTCTTATTAGGAATGACTTGGCTTCGTCCGTTATTCCAGATCTATCGCTTCGCGACCGTGGAGCAGATGGTGGCCTGGGAGGTTTATCTACATTTATTGACAGTTCATCCGCGGATGAGACTAAAACGCTTGTCATTGATGAATCTACGCTTCTTTTACCCTTTCGTTCTTGGAAAGGGTAATTAGTCGTATGTCGTTTTCTAATGTCTGTTTTCGCGGATTTTGAATGATTATCTTCTTCATCGCTATTGGACGATTCTGAGGAACTTCCATCGAAACTACACTCAGACGTCGAAACTGACATAGTTCGTGAAACATTGCCATTGTTACACAATGTCGGAGATTTTGAATTGCTTCTTTGCGCATCCTTCGCAGGAGTTTTCTTATCTACTTTACGAGCAATATTCGACTTCGTCGGTAGAGTCCTTAATTTGGACCCGGACTTGATCGACTTGTGCGAAGTCAGAGGGCCAGATGCAGCCACCTGTTGCATCGATACGGATCCGGAATTGGACTCTGATTGAGAGTCCTGGGAGCTCACGGACCCGCTTCTCTGGTATTTCTTCTGATGTTTTCTGTCAGCAATTTGAGATCGCGAAGGATCACCATTCTCCATATTTAACGCGGACTTCCGGAAGTCTTTGTTAATGTACTTCATTCCCCCAGCGCCACCCATCGTGCCGTTTTTCCCAACCATTTCGGATTTGGGAACCGGTGGCTTACGGTCGCGTGCGTCCGGCGACGAGGCCTGACGCGAAGTCACTGACGATCCAGCTGAGACGGCACACTTGCCATTCGACGACGGTAGCGTAGTCGTGGTGGTGGTAACGACAGACTTTATTTTCGTCATCGATGCTGCCGTTGCTGCCGTAACCGAGGACGTTGACGACGCTGACTTACTACTAGTAGACCTACTGCTGCTACTGCCGTTGCAGCCAATTGGCACAGTGACAGTCGGTGATGACGTCATATGACGCAATTTTAAAGAGCCGCTCCTCGATACGCTACCGGGTTTGCCCTGGGACGAGGAGTTCTCGTCGGATGATTTACTCAAGGATTCGGTACGAGAACTTTTCCCAACGGAACCTTGGCCGTGATCCTGACCTTCAACGATTCTAGGTGATTCTTGCCGGCTCGTGTCAGACGTTCGATTGTCATTACTACTTAACGAAGTATTTTGGCTTTTTCTATTTGATTCCGCTTTTGATGATGAGCGAGTGGTTGTTTGTGAATTCGTTTCCTTCGATTTTGATAAGGAACTTGTATTGGAATTACAACGGTTGTGGTGATCGATGACATGGGAGACATTAGATTTGGACAATATTGAATTATTCTTCGAGGTGCATGTGATATCGTTCGATCTGGAATATGCACAAGAGCTAATGACTCTGTTATTTGAGGTATTGTAATTACTTCGGGCTGTATATGAATTAGAACTTCCTGTAGGAGATGAACTAAATTTATCCAGATAAGGGGAAACCCAAGGTATACCAAATGTTTTTCCAGTAGTGTTGTTATTGTATCTTGAAGTGTATCTATCTCTAGGTGAATCTTTCGTATTTACACCCTCAACTTGTTGCTCTTGTTCGCGCGTTTCTATCTTCTTTAATTGTGATTTCTTTAACTCTTTCCGAACTGCCTTAGGTATAGGATCTAATTTTCTTGTTCTTGTATAAGCTGTCAGTGGTGGAGGCGGTGTAGGCGACGTCCCTCTCGTTACGACTGATATAATTATTAGTTCTTCCTCGTTCTTGTCATCAGTATTACTACATTCTGGATTGTCACTGTCAAAATCATTTGTCTTATCTTGTTCGCTTATTGATGCAATCGTTTTATTTGAATTCGTATTTAGCGACCGCGTTTCTGAATATTCACTATTGTGGTTCTCATGAGGATTGGAAACGTTATCTCGAAGGGAGGAAGATTCAGATTTAACATTAGAATTGGGAAATAGTTCTGATCCTGTACAGTTAGAACTTGCAGTCACGCGTTCAGGATTACTTGGAGATGTGAGAAAATTATGTTCCTTAGTCGTTAAGTCGTTGCACTTCGAAGACAATGCGGTTGATGAAGATTCCGATATATCTGAAATATTAAATTAACTTTTTCATCATACGAATCTAATATAATAGTTGATAATTATCAAGTGATAAAAGTAATATTTAGTAACTTTTAATATTTATAATGACTATAATTTAAAACTTGTGACAAAATTTAAAAAATACAAAAAAGAAAAGATGTTACTTTTTGTAAAAAAATATATAAACTTAAATAAAACTTAATTAAATGAAAAACGTTGATTAAAACTATACTTTTTTCGTATTTTAGATTCGTAATAATAATAGTTCTAATTAAAACATATGTATACTTATTCAATGGTTACGCGATTAGAAATTTCTTTTATATTGATATATATGCATTCATAAATAACAAAATATTAGGCATTTGAATATTAATCACACGGTTTAATGGAAGAATTATAATTATATATTAAAATTATAAAAATCCCTATTCATCAATAGTAGGTTTTATCGAAATCTAAATAATAACATAAAATCATTACAAATAAAGTTAATATATATTAAGATCAAATCGGGAAATATAAATACGACTCCAAATTTCATGCAATCGATCTTCGATAATATTTAATCCTTTGAAATTGAGATTAATTCCATACGTACATAATTACGAAATGTCTTATTCTAATATTTTATTCTTATCAAATATCTAAATTCCGTAACTATATAATATTTAAGCGGTAACGAAGTTAAAAAATTAATTCTAATTGCTCAAACTGTAAGACTTACTTGAATTTGAATTGCCGCTTTTTCGAAACGTCGGAGTTTTGGAATATATTCTTTGGAGTGGACTTTTCGAGCTCATTTCAGGACTAGGCTCGTGCGACGTTCTCGAGGACGAGGTCCTTAATCCTCTGCACGAGATAGGCTCATGCTCACTCTCCTTCTTCTCGCTACTAAAGCTTCGATTAGACTCGGAGTATGAATTTGAACCGCTGCATCTGGACGATATGCTCTCCGGTTCACGGCTGGTCTCGCGCGAAGTACTTCCACGATATATGCCCAAGACGGATGGGGAGCGTTCAGAACTGAGTTTGCCACTGCCCATCGTGTACTTTTCCAGTACGGAGCCGTTGGTGAAGTGACTTCGAAAACGCGGCTCGTCTTTAGATAACTTTGCAGGAGTCGGTTTTTCTTTTTCCGAATTTTTAACTGTAAATCGGTGTGATTAGTTTGGATTGGCTCGTCGTGATTTTTGTCGACGCTGTAATTCTTATGTCAAGAAAACGAGGCGTAGGAATAATTACTCGTGTTTCAATTGAAAACAAAATTTCATTTTATGGTTTATGAATCATTCCTTTGGTCGTTTAATTGTAAAGTGTAATAACTAAAATTTTATTAAAAATTTTATTTTCATGAGTTCAAAAGTTGAAAACATAAAACAATACTGTTTAATGGTTTGCATGATACTGAAAAAACTCTCTTATATTTGTACCGTTTAAGAGTAGATCCGCAGCACTTATATATTTAATAAATTAATGAGTATGTCACTTAAGTAAATGCTGTTCTGTCCTTTTTCATTTGGTTTTGAATTATTGTTCGAACAACAGATTTGAAGTTATTTACGTATCGTTATATCCAGATCTTATTAGAATAAATAGATTTATTCACAGTGAAGATAGTAGTAACTCACCAGAATATTTGTAATAGGGTTTCTCTTCAGCTTTATCTCCATCCTTCTTCGTGTAATTTGTGGTGTAAGTGTTGCCAATGCTTCTAAATTTTGTTGTAGGTATCCTTAAAGAGCTGGAACCGATATCAGTGTAGCTATTTCTATAGTTACTGAAGTTACTTCCGGTAGATGCGTTTCTACCGAAGGTACTGCTACTACTAATACCGATTCTGGATCTATAAGCTCCAGTATCGCTCTAAAAATAAATTATTCAATTAGTTTAAATAATACAATTCATTTTGGGTAAAATCGGAAAGAGTGTACTCGTTTATTCTTTCTCAATTTGCTTAGAGTTGTCTAGAATATTATAAGAAAATATAGTTAAATGATTAATGTTAATTATACATCAAAATTTAATAGTCTACCGTTAATTTATTTGAATATTACGATTAATCCTAAAATACGCATATTTCATACTATTATAAAAATACTTTAATTAATGCCATTTAGTTCTTTCTAATATTTTCTAACTACAAAATATAGACCATGATATTGTGCTCTGAATTTTTAGGAAAATTTTTTATGAAATAATTAAAGCATTCGAAGACGTTAGATAGTTTTAATTATAATTCTCGACAATTTTTATAAAGATGAACTTTTAGATAACATACTGTACTTTGACATTTTCTCCAGCAATTAGCTAAATATTTAAATAAAGTTAAATGAATTTTCCAATTAACTATTGTCAATTTATAATTTCAACAACCGTAATTTCAAATTACGAATGTTTTCATCGTCGAGAATTTCGAATCCAGTCATAATCGTAAAGAAGCTTTTAATTTAAATTAAAGCAACTGAAATTCATAAGAATACGATGCGACAATATAAGACTTATCCGAGTAAATCGTGCGTATTTTAAACAATACTTCTTGAAAAAAGAGCTTATCTTTAAATTTAAGATGCCGACTTACGTTTTAATAATTACGTTTCAAGATCATGGGTTAGCAAGCAACACTTGAGAGTTACTTGGTATAATGATGTCTCCAGTAATTCAAGTACGTATAATTACTTAAGCAAGCAAAGAACATTTCAATTGCATAATTTGTGAAACAGTCCGAGTTATTTAGCCACAAGCATCCAGATATAACAGACTTGTCTTGCATGAGCAGATCGATAATTAATAGCGCACCGATCGGAAAAGTTGTTCTCTTATGAATACTTTCTCGCCGAGGTCGATTTCATTGCTGGAGGATCGCGGCACGTGATAATGTCGACGTAATCTTTCGCGTAGACGCAGAGAAAGAGCGAGAGTGAGTGAGAGAGAGAGAGAGGGTGAGAGAGAGTGGAGAGAGAGAGAGAGAGGGTGAGAGAGAGTGGAGAGTGAGAGAGAGGTACACCGGGAGCCAAGCAGGAGAAACGCGCCTCTCGCATCTTTGTATACGTATACGCGCGATATATCACGTACAAATTGTTTCTTTGACAGGTCTATTCTTCATTGTCCATCGCTGTGGTCGACCTGTGGCTATGCGGCTGTGAATGCGTCTGGCTCTTGCGCGGGAAAGGCTTTTCCTTCTCTTTTCATTCTGCCTCTCTTTCTCACTTCATCTGGGGAAGATCGTTCGTTAAACGTACGGAAGAAGAATTGTCGATGCGCACGCGAACTCGACGACTCGCGATTTTCTGCGATTGATGTGGAGTACACGAAGCGAGCGCAATTCATTTTTTTCTTTCTTATTTATTCTTTTTAAGCGAAGAAGAATTCCTCTCTGCTTTTTTTGCCTGATAATTGTACACATCGCTATTACGTTTGTTACAAGTATCTTCTTTGTACTTTATTTTCATTTGTTTTAAAGCTCTGAATAAAAAAGGATAATTGTGTTGAACATGGTATTTTCGAGCTCTCTACAATAACAATAATTTATTCTGTTACACTGAAACTGTAATAGTGCAACACGATTGAAAACAACCGTGTAAAGTAGTAATGTTTCTTTTACATTTATAGTTTTCCTCTTTAAAGTAACAGACAAGAGTGAGCCAATTTTAGGTGGATTTATACGCGTGTGTAGAACCCATTTAACATACAAGCGAAGTTGAAAATAACAGACAAGCTTCTATTATTTGTTTGAAAAAAGCAACGACTGTTTCTATAAAATGGCTAACTCTACACTTACAGCAACATTATATATATATATATATATATATATATATATATATATATATATATATATAACTAGTTCGTAATTACTTCTAATGATTAAATTATTACTTAGATATCGTTTGAAAATCGAAAAATTGTACACATAACTAGTTCCTAATATATTTTCTTCTCAACTACCTGAAAATATATACAATTATTTTAGATTTACTCATAGTTTTGAAATTTGTATCGCTATTAGACTGAAATTTAGACTGCGATTCAAATGGTGCCTTCGTTTTAAAATTAACTCCTTACCACGGAGTACATGTGAATATTCAATAAGACAATTTATAAAATGAATGTCAGTGAAACACGAGTATAGCATTAACTTAATATATTATTATTATCATTAAGTACGAGCCGTCATAAACGGATTAAGTATTTAATAATAAATCGAAGTAAGTAAAATGAATTTTTTAAAATTTTTAAAAGTTGAGTATTAACAATTCGGTAATAATTTTTAATCAATAATCAAATAATTGTTGTATTATTAAACATCTGTAATAGCGTAAAATTTCAATGAAAACAATTAATAATTAATATTAATATATTTACTCATTGTGCTATTCAATCATTTTGAGACACGAAATCGAAAAATAAAAGAAAAAGTAAGTATTTAATACGAAAGAAAACTAATTGTGTGAAGTTATTACATCTACGAGTGAAAGGCCAAACGTAACAAGTCATTGTCTGATCATGCAAGTTTGAAAATTGAACTTAAGCATGATTTAGCAATAAAGTACGATTCCCAAGGTAGAGTATAAATGTGTTCAAATTTTACATAGAAACTCTATGTATAGGTCAGTTGAATGCAGTCTTTAGTATCAGATTGGGCAAACTTGGGAATAATAATAATATATTTAATTAATATATAAGTTTGGCAAGTTGCCCTCAAACTGAAAATAGAAAAGTAGTGGTTCACTAGCCTGAGAGTAATAACCTTTTCGTATCTTATTCTGTTTTTCATATAACTACCGACACGACTGAACAAAATTATGCGTATTTGCATCTTTGTTTTCATAAAATTTTATTACGTACCTCTAGTGAATCTTTCAAATAATTCAATTGTTCTTATACATGTTTCTAAATATTTTGGTTTAGCACATTTAGTTTATTTAACATTTCTAAAAATACACAATTTTTATTCATCTTTAGTATGATTGCTTAAAGTATTCTAGAATACAATCAAAATATACAACTTGACAATTTTTAATCTTTTGTACTTGATACAAAATAGAATAAATAAAATAATTTATCTTAAACGAAACTTAATTTATTTCTTATTTCACAGTTTTCATCCCCTGCTCTATTAATAATATTACCTTATAGAATATCGCTTTTCTAATCGTTTTATTATTTCCCAATACATAGTATATTTCTTAAAGTTTGTATTTACGTTGTAGTAGACTTAATATATATATATAGTAATATAAATGATTAACAATATACAATTTGTCCTGTAAGAAATTCTTTTAGATTTTTTTACGCAACTATCTAAAAGTACACAAGAAACTGTAACCCATTTGAAATTAACTCTATGAGTCATTTTTATAAATATTGCAGGTGTTACATACTTAGATGTATTCGTGATTGAATCATTTATGTACATCTACAATGTGTATTAGTTCAGTGCACTGCATTAATTGAGCCATTATAAATATAAAAATGAATCATTGCTCTTCAAATTTCATAAATATTTAAATAAAGACGGAAGTTGCCAAATTATAGTTTGTTATGTGAATGTTTTATTAATAGCAATAAGCTGATTAATACAACTTCAGATTTTAGTTATGATAAGCATATTACGTTAACTCGTATATTCCTAATACAGGATATAAACATCTTAACCAAACTATAATAATTTAACAAACTTTAAAAATTAAAAAGTATTAAGGTTTAAGTACTTGTATTTGAACGTGTAAGAGTGAAAAATTAAAGTTTTCAAGTTCTACATGTTATTACTATAATTCTTAATTGTTATAAATAGAATTTTCAAACTGCGTATAAATAATTAGAAGTACTTAAGATAAAAAGGGATACTTAGAATGAAGTTGGAGAGTTTCAGTTCAATGTTCCATGAAATTCTGAAGTATTTTCTTTGTTTTCTGGCTATTGCTTTGCTGTTTGTAAATAAAAATTATTTTCATTCATTCCCTATAATAGCATTCTAATCAGTGACTTTCAAAATTTTGTAGAATGGTATCAAATTTTAAATGAATAATTTAAGTAATATTGTACCAAAATTCAACTAAACAACGTGGAAAGACTAAAAAATGAGTTTGACTCGAACTTTAAGTTGCACGTATTTGCTGCAACGTACTATAAGTCTACTAAGTTTATAAAGATAAGTAACCTCGTAGTTAAAAAATAAACATGAAGTAAAATGTACATTTTATCACTGAATTAAAAGACAATGTATAAATTCAACGTTATGTATTAGCACGTGGTCGCATAATTAAAACAAAAGTCTTGTAATATACAAGAGGTTGGGTTTAATTGCACAATTATGCCAGAAAGTATTATACCAGCACTGTTGTTCGAATTTCGGTAATCTTTTCAAATCCCTGATAACGTTAAAGAGAAAAAAATATCGCGTAAGAATAAATTTCCATTCGACAATATGCAGGTGTGATAATGGCATTTTAGACAGATTACAAAGAGCGCGATATGCCGTTAGTATCTCAATTTATGCAGCGCAGATGTTGCATTAAAAGCCCAACGGTTCGGCGCAATAATTATGAGTGGATGCGCAAGTCACCGTTGCAACTCCTGACTAAAGCAAACGTGGCCCGCGCATAAGTAGCGCCGGCAAAATCGCACCTGGGCTAATTCGCAAGTTATCGAGATAAATCTGCGTGAATTGCGGCTGCGCAGTTGGAAAGGGGAAAGAGAGGTGCGAACGTTCACGTCGATGTTATCTTCCTCGCAACTTTTTTGCGCGCGGTTGCATGAAAACTTGAGTGATGGGCGAATTTCAAAAATTTCTGCCCCTCCTCTCCAAGCGCGACTTTCGTCAGCTGAAAGAGCTTCGTTTAGAGACATTAGCTGCGACAGCAGACGGTTGAATCAAAGAATATAAGACATTTAAGCTGGTTACAGGAAATTTTCTGAACTGGCCTATTATTTTTAACGAATTTGAATGAAAAACGTTCGTGGGGACTGATTAAGCTCTTGCGTTCGATTTTTATATCGAGGAGGATAGTTTTACTCAAGTTTTACGATGGTTCTTATTATTCAACACTTCGAGTGAGTAGAGAATAATTTAATTAGTTTTCTCTAATAATGTATATTCACAGCAATAGAGCAACATGTCCATTACCTTCAAGGTTACTTGAAAATTTTAATGGACCGAAGGAGAATTTCCGAGAGAAACGTTTGAATTTAATTTCAAAAAGTTGAAACTATATTAAAATTATTTTAAATTAAATTTTCAATAAATACTACACAAGATCTTTGTAACATAATTGCAAAAGACATTTGATGTACAAAGAAATGGCAGATCTAAATTTTAATTCACAGAAATAAGATTATTTTAAAATATTTCAACAAGGGAAAAGTTTGCTTGTGTTTTCAAATACTAGTATACTTATATAAAATAAATCTATCCACTTTGAACACGTAAAGTTGAACATTTATAATTTAATCTTTTGTAAGAAGAAAATTTCACGTACCACTGGAAATAATAGACTTTTTACATCGCGAATATAAAATGCTGGTAAATCTCCAGAGAAAATGTTGCGAATCCAAATAAATTCAAAGACGAGAGAAGCATTCACATCGGTTATTCGGATATTCGGTTATCAATGAGAAAGCGAGTTGTACTGGCAGGCTATTATTATTACATTATTTCTTGATTCGCTTCCTGGAAGTACGCTATATATATATATATATAATACCGTATAAATCGACAGATTTAATGCCACAAGTAGGAGCGATTAAACGCTTCGATAGAAACGTGTCTTGTCAAATCTCTTCATCCGACCTTGGATGTAGATTGATGCTAACTTCGTCGATACAACAATGGTAGTCTGCTAATGCAGTTTGCTCGTCTGCCCATAAAGGAATTAGATCTTGAGTAGCGCATTCGATCAAGAATTGATTTTTCGAGCTGCAAAGGCGACCGTTCCGTGAGATACACCGGAATTGAAACTAATTCTCAGGCTTTTCATATGAATTTTACAACAGTTGCTGCGCTTTCTCACGAGCTTTGCCGTTAGACGTTATTCCTCCAAAATCTGTCGCTCTTGAGTTCGCGTTATTTTTCGCAGGCATATTTAAATAAACGTTGATATTACCTTAATTCAATTCTAACCCTTGATTCCTTAAAGACGAAGTTAATGTTTTCCGATCTATATTCGAGTTTTATGGGTAAACCTAAATTTCTAATATTAACAGTTATATATTTCATTTAAATAATTAGACGGTATTTGCAGTCGTTCTATTTTAGACAGAAAAAATAAGAATGACAAATTGATCGTAGTAGAGTATAGCGAATAGATCTTAAGTCAGGGGGAAATTAATGTTGGAAACTTATTCATTTCGCCATTGGAAAATCGTTATAATAATAAAATAAATATGCGATATAGCATTGATAATGATAAATTCATTTGCATTACAATAAGGAAGCTTTCATATAATTTCGAAACGTGAAGAGTGGATAACTATTGTAACGTATTAGTTGAAATATGATGGTCTATTAGTTCGATAATATTGTACCCTTCGCGATAAATTAGATAAAGTTTCATTCGAATATATTTTCTAACGTGATCAATGAAGGTGGTTAAGCCGATGTCGAAAAATTTATATAAAACTGATTTCCGATATAAAAAATAGTCGAGCAAAATATTGTGTCGGACGACGTATCATCGAAGAGGAAAAAGTTCAAAATAGCTATATAATAATAATACATTGACATTTTTCTTACAATGAACTCAGTGCTATATTTATGCTTGTGACATTATAATAAATGAGCAAATATTTTTATTGAATCAGTATAAATAACTTTGAAAGAGCGTTATATTGATTTTCAATTTAAAACCTTATTTACAATTTTAAATAATAGCTTATAATAATAAATTTTCGGAAGCACTTAAATTAATTAATTTACGAATGTATTTTTCTATTATTTATCGGAAATTCGAGATAAATACATCGGAAATTATCGTTTCTCTAAGAATCTTGGCAGCCTCTAAGATTTCTCACTTGCCAAACGTCTTTTACAATCGGAATCCGAATCTATTAAAACATACATCATTTCATCTTTATGTCGACCAGAGTGTGAATTTTAATAATTAAAACGATATTACTATTGTGAATTATTACGTATTGTAAAACATTATAAAATACTGAAATGAAGCAGTTTGAAACGTTTAAAAATATCACTCGCAATTTGAAATAAATGGCACGCTAAACATACTTACTCATATTGTTTGGTTAGTCTATTATTACATATTATGGACATTTTTCTAAGGGAAAATATAATGCAGAAATTGCTAAACTTGTCATTTAACTTTCCTTAAATAAATTATCCGTGCGATGCTTTTATTAATGATTACTATTGGAATAATAATAAGAATTATAATTTTTATAATATTTTCATTACCAAAAATCTTGTCACAATATTTGATATATTCTTTTGTGTTTGTTTATTAAAGTCAAAATGTAATATTGCTCTCAATATCCATAATTTAATGCCTCAAAAATAAGTAATACGTAGGTGTAGAATAAAATTAAACGTTGTTGACTCGTATGAAAGTAAGCGTTTTGTAAGTAATAATTAACGTATGGATTCTCTACATTCTACCTTCCGACGTTTTCTCACTGGAGCTGAATGCGGCAAATTTTTATATCCTGCTAAAAAGCGAGAAGTGCATTTCAATAACCAAGCATAACGTATGCAACACCCTCGTAATGCATGCATTAGTGAAACTGAAAAATAAAAAGTATCGCTTTTTATCGTGAAAGCCTCAATATTTATTCGTAACCCTGTACCTTTTCCACTTTCTGAGTCTATTAAAACCCGATTCACTTCTGCATGACTCCGAACTGTGAAAACCTTTCTGGTATTTGTGCTTTCTTTTTCCCTACTGTTTTCTTCTTCTCTCTGGAACTTGATCGATTACCGAGTAAAACGACGCGAAGCGCGCGTTCGAATTCGCGGTCGAATCTCTGAGAATAGATTTCGATAGGGGCGTGCGTACTCGAGTCGGAGAAAAGCTCGGATGGGAGCTTGCGTAGACCCAAAGCACAGCTATCCGGAACAAAGCGAGTCGAAAGAATAAAAGAAACAAGGCCGAAAAGACGAGAGTGCAATGAGATGAATTAGAAGCTCGACGAATTCGTTGGGCATCTCGAATATTATGCTCGTCAGTTTACGAATTTCATTTAAACAGTTATTGCTTTTTACATTCTAAATGTTGTTTTCATCAAACTGCTTTTTTTAATCCTAGTTTATTGTATGCTTACGACGAATTTTTAACGTGAAATAAATCAAAAAATGTGTAAATCGAGGAGACGAGAACGTAATGGCACGATTGCATTATGCGTAAAATGACACAAGATAGCGGCTTTTTTGGAAAAGGGAAGACAGTGATACCGTGTTATTTTTAGTACCTTTTAACACTTTCCAGAAAGAAGTAGTTTACGAATGGAATGTGAAATTCCCTGTAGGACGGCGAAAAAACTTTGTCATAATTAAAATACAACTTTTCATAAGTTGTATTCTACAAAATTAAACAATTCTACAAAATTAAAGTATTTTTACGACAATCAACTGATTAATATTCCTTAAGAGTTTTAAGTTAAGTTGTCAATAGAAATGCATCTCATTAAGAATTATGCTTTCTCTATAATTAAATATAATTATTGGTATAATCAATTATTCAATAATTATTATAGCTATTCAATCGACTAATAAATATGTGCCAAAATTTCAGAGTTTAAATAAATAACTAAGCAGAATAATATTTAATATTATAGAATAGAGTTTTAATAATTATTCCGACGATTTATAATTGTTGAAATAACTTGAATGATTAATTAAAAAAAATATATATATATATATAATGTTTTTTACAAGGCCTAAATTATAAAAGTCTATCGAATTAATTATTAGTTAATATATATGTTACATTGTGTACATTTGGTTTGACACGATTCAAAAGACTTTATTTTAATTTCAAATTTCAATGATAAAAAATTACGCGTAAATTGAAAGCCAAATCAAACGTGTTTACCAAGAATTGTAGTTCTTACAATTTTTTTAAAGATATAAATGTAACGCATGTTTAGGTTATAATTTCGTTAACTGCGTTTCTCCACATTTCTTTATTCCTGAAAAGAAATTTTATACGAGTTCTTCGAAAAGATGTACATTTTAAAATAATTATTTATACAACTATATTTAAGTTTAATATCGTATTAAATTGTAAGTCATATATTTCATTAATTCTTTTACATTTTGTTTAATGAAAATGTGTCCCTGAAAAAAGTAAATTTCTTGGCTATTAATGTATTCGAATAAATATTAAGTTTGAGGAAGTGCTAATGCGTAGACATTGTTTTTTTCGTAATTTTGTGCTTTGATGTTGGCAATAACTTAGGTATTAATTATAGTCATAAATACGAAGGGGTTTATAAAGGTATCATCCGATAATAAAATTAATAATACTTAATCTTAATCTTATTTCTATTTTGGTCAAGTTGTAATATTGCTTAAAAGTATTCCTCTGTTGGAAATTACGCTCTCAGTCAATAGACATTCTTTAATAAATTTAATCCGCGTAAATATAACACGTACCATTAATTACAATGTACGTTTAATTCAATGTTATGAATATAAATAATTTAATCATAATGTCAAGTCGGTTTTCACATATAAATTATCCAACGATGAGAGAGAAAACGTGTCACTTGCAGAATATTTCAAATATTCTGCTGAATTTAAATCACTGCTCAATATCACAAGAACCACAATGTTGAAAAAGTAATACATAAATCGAAAGGACACGGGTGTACGATAAAGAAGGAAACTTTTTTTTTTCGTGCAAACTGAATTGAGTACATTCGGTTACAATTGATACAAATGGTCTGCTAAGTTAGCCGTTCGGCAAAATCGGCTCGGTCATCCGCTGGAAATAGCAATTCGAGATTTATCGAACTTGAGTATAAACGCGTGTTAGTGTGTGCGTCAACTCTTTGAATTGTAATAAAGATTCGAAGAAAAGCTTTTGTCAGTGAGTATATGCACTGTCCTTTGTTTCTCTATCATTCGAGGCACACGCGAAATACATTAGTGCTATTATTAGTTAATTTTAAGCAATTATACATTATGGGAATTAAAGAGACTTATTTAAAATAATACAAATTATTATTTCATTTTTATGTACACATGTAGAATGTTTGCTTGAAAAAGTTTAGTTCCACGTTATGCAGTTTGCTATTAACTATACTTGATCGCACTATAACAACGAAGTAATATTATCGATGTTTCATAATATAAAATAAAATTGTCTGTTTCTTTTATTATTATTGCCATTCATAGGTGTAACGATAAGCGGTAAAAAAAATTAAATTTTGTTTTGCAGTCCTGCTTCGAAGCGCTGATACGTTTTTACCATTTTTACATAGCTTTTAACCGAGGAAGTTATATCGATAAGAACATATTAATTCTACTTGAAGTCTAAGTGATGTAATTGTAAATATTTCATTTCTGTATTATTTTTATCACTTCTCACGTAATATTGTTTAGTTTAGAAAATATATTGCGATTTGTAAATTTGAAAAGGCAGTAGAATGTGAGAACACAAGTTACATCATATTTTACATACTGTTTATAAAAATATCTATTTTTAGAAAAGCAATTTATAACTTCAAATTTTGCCGTTGTATTATAAATATGATTTCGTATTTATAAAATTAAAATAGTATTTTGTAACTGTATCCAGATATGAAAAATATCAAATCTTAAATTTTTTATCATACAACTTAGGCTACATAATATATAATATTGCGTTACCTATAAGGGATGAAATAACACGCTTGTATTTTCCACTCGCATATGTACATATAAACCCCTCGAGTATTGGAAAACGGTTGGAGCGGCAAATCTTTTCAATATTGTTTTATCGGCCATAAAACTGTCCGTTTACAGCCGTCGTGGATAAATCGAGTTCTGACTGCGGAGAAGAGAAAGCGAAGGTTCTCCTGGTGAGCTGCCCG
The DNA here is from genome assembly GCA_018907045.1 of Wiebesia pumilae. Classification (NCBI taxonomy): domain Eukaryota; kingdom Metazoa; phylum Arthropoda; class Insecta; order Hymenoptera; family Agaonidae; genus Wiebesia; species Wiebesia pumilae. The sequence continues at coordinate 4,071,560 of JACCHZ010000077.1, forward strand.
TGACGAAAATGACAAAGTGAACGCGTGCATCGGGCGAAAGTTACGGATCGAGCTTGCGAAAAGGGGGTCGACCCATAATTCCATGCATTATAAGAGCTTTATATATTTAAACGAAGCAAGAAACTAGTCTCGAGAATTATTAAATTGACTCGTAACGAGAAGAACACTTTATGCGTGTGCTGTTCTAGGTATGTAGCTTCTAAGGAAAGTCGGGGTATCGGGAATATCAGGGTGAAAGTGGCTTCGGATTTTTTGAGTGAAGAGACTTTGGACTGATATTTTCTATATCAAGCGATCAATATTAATATAACAATAATTAATCAATATAACAAGGATTCTAGTGATTCTCGACGCTTACCTATCAACAGCAACAAGTTTTATCTAGCCTTATGTAGATGATTCAAGTGTACGTGAAATTCTCATTCTTTTTTAGATCGAAATCGTTTCATTTGCGAGCTTTAATGTGTTGCTAAAGATATCTAAACATCAGAAAAGTGTTAATAAATAAATTTAATTCCAATAGATCGTACTTGATAAGATACATAAGATCACGCTATAGAACCGTGAATTCTTGGTTAATGATTTATTAAGCTGATACTGATGATTTTCAACTAGACTGAGTCATTTATCAAAGTAAGATGCAAGATCAATAAAAATTTTTTCACCTATATTTTAACTTATCTGCATTCGATTGTAGACGATAAATAAATATAACTTATTTTGCAATTAATTTATATGAAATAATTTATTCTATAAACAACCCCGACGCTGCTTCAATAATGGTCACAATTTAAAAAATACACAAGTGTCATTTTCCTTAATGGGGAATTTTTTCTCGTATTTCAAGATTCGAGGTTGACATAACGTGCCACCATCTACTTTTTATACAGCTAAATTCTTCCTCCGTAAATTACGACATCGAGCGTGAAAAGCTCGTTTTAATTCCCCTATTCGCGAGCTCATTTAATGCAACGCTAAGTGATGAACAACTCGTGCTCCCCCGTTAATTCGCGCTCAATCGATCACCTGCAGCCGTGCACGCGTGCATAAATTAACCGAGTGAATTTTAGCCAGACGCGGCTTTTTCTTTTGCAAGTTCAACCGAAAATTTGAACGCTGCATTAGCAGATAAACCGATGCCGCCATTGCAGATGAGCGTCGCGTTATTTTAGCATTGCAGATGCGGTCGGAGATTATGATAATGCGAGGGTGAGAAGGGGTGACGTCATTACGCGCGAGACGCGTAAGTTTACGCGAAAGTGCGAAATGACAGAAAGAAATTGGAACGTTCCTCTCAATTATGGAATTGTGGCAACGTTCGAGAGTGGACAAATGAAACGACGAGAATGGGATTTCATGCGGATGCTTTTCGCCAAGGGCGTCTAGATCTCGCGACACGTTAAAGATAAATTAAATATGAGAAAAGCAATATGAATCGAACGATTAAAAATGGTAATAATTGAGAAACGAAGTAGGGATTTTATTTTCAAATGCGATAATGGATAATGGATTACGGGTCGATAAAACCTTTTTGTTCGCGGGTGTTAGATTCGAATAAGTTGGATCTCTTTCATGCACTATTTTCATGTAAAGTTTTTTCATATTATAATATGGGAAGTGAATTTTTGCATTTGATGAAAACGGTGCGTAAGATAAAGTAAATAATTCTCAGTCTTACACATATTTAGAAATAGTTATCTAATTACGACAAATGCAGTTTTTTCATCTCTAGATTTTAAGTTATTGAGTAAAAATTCGAGAATAAACTACGTTATAGTTACGTTGAACGCTTCGTTCGCTCATAAGGAAACAAAATAAAATTTCTCTCTTTCTTTAGCTTCCTATAATTCAGAATTGGCATTACACCGATACACCAATATAATCTACACAAGATATATTAGTGTATAATTAAGATTTAGAAACTTGAGAAGTATAGGATCGTATATAGGAAATTATTTATTTATTCCGTGCATCTCGTAACATTATCAGTACCTATCCATATGGATAAATGACTACAAATCCTTGTTTTATGAAATATTCGCCGGCGGATCCAGTGATGAATTCCAGTGATAGCACTCGAACGTTTATAAGTGGATTTTTATAATTAAGTAAGATTAATTACAAATAAAACGTTAGCTATTACGTTTAATTTCATCGCTTCTTACAGTAAAACCTTCGGTTGCCCATTTGGCTTTAATAATCGCAACTACAGGTTCGCTTCGCGCCGATCGATAAATTATCGAGGAACGTAACTCCGATTCATCATTGGGCAAAAATGATACAGCACCTCCAACAATCAGCGCGAAATCTCCATTAATTAGAGGTCCGAATTCTATTTATAAAAGGCTCTCGCGACGATGAAAAAGCGAGGCGAGCAGGAGAAAAGAAAAGGCGTCGGCGCCTGCCACTCGGATGCGACTCCCGGACACCACTTATTAGCGCGAAACGATTAACGAGGAGCGAATGTCTAATTGAAGAGAGCTTCTCGTGCTCCAATGTTCGACGGGCCGAGTTTAGCAGTTGCGAGGATTATCGCTATAATTTATGAGGAGGTGTCGCTCGAGTTGACGATGTGCATCCACTCTCTTACGGAGTAGATGCAATTACACGCGGACGTTGCGCCTGTCGTCTTAGCCTTCCACCACTCGACCGGATGTTCCACGAACTCTACAACTCTGAGAGGAGTTATGTTGTTTCCTTTGAACCGTGGGCGACGAAACGTACTCCATTGAGGCTCGTTACTTTTGAGTAGACCGAGTCCTTTAGCGTGCAAGTCTAGAGAGGTTATAAGCGTCAGTTTCTTGATTAGAAAAGGAATTGAAGGAATTACCAGATTTGGAGATTAAGATCCGTAGAGTCAGAAAACTTGGCCTCATTAGTATTTCTTCATCAATGCTACATTTACGGTATTATCAGTAGTCAATTTATAATGACGTCGTACTGAGCAAACGTGAAAGTCATGGATTATTATTTAATCACTTTTTTACCATTACGTATTATTTCTCCTTCTATATTATGTATGTATTATTATGTATTATTTTCTCCTTCTGTATTTGAAATTACGCTTAAATATATTTTTGAGGAAATCTGAATTTCCAAAAACTGGAAACTTTTCCTTTTCTTTATTTCTATTGTTGAGAAATTAGGTTTACCATATCGACAATATTATACGATATTGGGTTTGAAAGAGATAGAAATTTGTCGTTTCAAGGAATTTTCATCTTGAATTATTCACTGAAGTTTTAAAATGTACAAACTTAAATCGACTATAGACCGTAAACATTTAATAAGCACCACAATTTCCATTTATTTTAAGTTTATTAGCCTCATCCTCTTAAAACAGTTCAATTTAATACATCAAAAGCAATTTGAAATGCTATAAAAATATTAAGTTGGTGAAGTAATTTGTACGAACTTTTAATACATCAAAATTTTAGAATTAATAATTAGGAAGCTTACGAGCTTTCCTTGACTCGGTAGACTTTAACATACTCATGTTACAGATCCTCATTGTGAAAGCGAATAATAGTTATTCTAAAATCAAAGCTTATTAAGTAAGATAAAACATACAAGAATAAATACTAAGATTGTATTACATTGACATTATTTTGAAAGATATATAATTTAAATTTTTGAAAATTTGTCTTCAAATATGCGTAATGCGTAATCATTTTCAACAACTGAATTTAGTTAAATACTAAAGAACCTCTTAATTCTTACGGATCGAGTTATAAATTTCTTTAGAATTTTAACAGTCTTATCAATTAAGGATACAAGTGTAATAAAGATTCTGATATTATTATTCATGGAAATCTACAACAATTTATTTAAAAATCTGTAGTGGTCATGAATTACTTGTTAAAATTTTTTTTTACAGAAAAATTAATATTTGTAACTTCAAATATTGTGCTTATATCTAGCATTAATACCTAGTGAATTTTTCAATTTTTTCAAGACATATATTGTTCAGAAATAAAGTGAAAAGTCAAATTAAAAACTTTTTCTTTTATCTCTAAAAATGTTTGTGAAAATCACAGATAAAATTATGCAACGAAATTCTGAATTTCGTGAATGTTTAATGTAACGAGTAAGATCTAATGAGTATTCTATTATATTGCGTTGTAAGAAATTATTGAATTAATATTGTAAGCTTATAATAAGAATTGAACAAGTTTACTAATATTATTGACTAAATTCTAATTTCTGATAAAATAAGATAAAAAAGTTATCTTGAATCAAACAAAATCTAATATTTTAATTTCATTACAAATTATAATATGACTCTTTCATGTATGTTTACATGTATCATTTCAACCAAAATAGTGATTAAGGAGGAATGATCATAATCTTAAAGATTTAAACGTTGTCAATTAATTTAAGATAAATGATCGCGTTATATAGGTGGTTTACTTTTCTCTTTCTATTTAGTTTCCTCTTCTATGTTACCGTATTTCTCTTTCATTTAAACCTTATATCAATTTATTATTATTATTGAGCGAAGGTTCTAAACTGGTTTCATTACATTCATTCGCTCTCAGATACAACATTAATTCTCTTTTATTTCTCGAATATCTCGATATTATTCAATGTAAAATATCGCAAATAAAATTGCAATAAATATTTTAAAATGTACTTTCTTTGCTTATAAACTGATGTGGTCTTATTAGTTTCCGAACTCCGTAAGAAATGCTATTTTATGTAACAATAGATTACAATAGATTTTGTAATATATGCTGGAGTTTAAAGTAAACTAATACTAGAATATGTAAACAACTTCGACGGAAAAGAATAACATTTGCAAACCTTCGTAAGGAAACTGTCAAATGAAAATCGATGAAATTATATCTAATTATTCTCCAACATGAAACTAAAATATTTTCTTTAATATACATTTAATACATCTTCTACAGTTTTCATTAATCTACGAATTTGATTTATAAAATTACAACTGGTTTTTTATTAGAATAACTGTTACATTGAAAGGCAATGAACATTTTATTAATTTTATTGCTCACCTTTACATGCAAACATAGTATCACATAAGAGAAAAATGGATTGTAAAATCGGTCTGGCAATTTTGAGAATGAATCTATAACTAGTATAACCGAAAGTATATAGCAGACATAAATTACCTACGGTGATTTAATATTTCTTCGTGAACTTGTTTTCTAAACTTTCCTGTTTATTTAACGTTAAAAAGAAAGAATTTATTACAATAGGAATATTCGTTTATTTCACTACGATTTTTCTCATATTTATTTTACAACTATTTCATTAAAATTGATCTTGAATAAAATGAAAATTATTTTGAAATTTAGTTTATTCATTTATAGCGTACTTACTAATTTGAAACGGAGTAATATTTAATTTAATAATATTTACTATTTTATATTTTTCTTGAAGGGTATGTTATTCAAAATATAAATATTAATATGAAAGTACAAATGCATGTTACTATTTTATTGTACCCTAAATTAAGTCAATCGTACTAAATTAGTCCAGATTTTATTTGGGAACATTCAACTTTTATTTCTTAAATTTTCTCTCAGTTCATTAGAAATTTAACGTGTTTGCTAAACATCTGATATCTTTCAACGATTAAACAGAAGAAATTTACGCCTCGGTAATAAACACGAATAAAAACAAATTCGCTTCAGAGGAACAGGATTAATTGTTACTTTTAAGAATAAATTTTTTCTCGATAAACGATCAAAATCTTCACGACTTACATTTCCCAACACCTTAATGCACATGTACATATATTTTAAACTTATGCACGCGTTAGCGCTATAACATATTCGTGGTATAATGTTCTGGCAAACAATAGAAAATTACTCTGTGCTTTTATGTGTTGGTACACTAGTATTAAAGAGTGAGTTATCATGGTGCTTGGCACTTACAAATGCGGTTTTCGATTTCTCCCAGTGCATGACCAAAACCTGTGACTCGGATGTGGAAACACCTCCTTCTGAGTTTTAGAAACCTGATAACGGCTGAACTAATTTTTTCTTAAACCACTGTTTTTAAGATTTGTATGAATGAATTTGGAGGAGTAGTTGGCTATTGTTTAACATTATTTCATAAACATAATATTCTAGAAAAAAGGATAAATATTTTTTATATTTAATAATTTATCAAGTACTTATAAGCAAAATACACATTTAACAATAACATTCAACTTTTTTCCAACTATGATAGTTGGTTCATTAGAGGTAATATTTTGTTCACGTGTATTTTATTACGTTATTAAGAAGACTGGTTTTGTATAGAATTAATACAATTTTAATGGATTCATAAACTAAGTATTTGTTCATAGCTTCATTACAAGAAAACAAATCATCACTTTTTAAGAAATAAATCATTGAATTTCATGAAGAATAAAATGAACACAAACCTTAATTACGTAATAAAGATTATAATTGAAAACTAATACTTATTTATTAAAAATTATATTAAGATATAACTTTTATCGAGCGATTTTATGACGAGACATAAAATTATGAATCGATTTGTGGGCTTTGTTCTATGGTTTTGTATATGCTCCAATACTTTCATCAAAAGCTTACCTAAATTTCATTGTTATTGCAAAGTATTCTTGCTACAATAATTTTTTCTCATCACCCTTGATTCATTTAAGCTTATTCCTTGAACAAATTGTCCCATTACTCTTTATTGCAGATCAAGGCCAACGTTTGATAATTCTATTCTTCACAAATCAATATTAATTGATGATTTATTTTTACGACACTATTAAATTGCTTGTATAAAAGCTTAGAATCGCAAGACAAAATGATTCAAGTGACTGCCTTCGTAATGAAATTCAATTCCAAATAAAAAAGAACGACACAACGTTTGATGATTCTATTAAGGCTAAGTCAATATCAAACAATAATGTTTTATATTGACTTTTATGGCATTGCATTTTGCTACTCAAATTAAGGTTTTTACATAAAGTAAATCAATACGCTTGCAAACATGTGGATGTCTAGTATATTTCTTATCAAAATTCTGGCTGTGAATCTAAGCTTTACATTTAAAAATATCAAATCAATAATTTTACAGAGCCACTCTCAAATTCGTCCGCATCTTGTGGAATTGTATTTCAGGAAATGCGATGTAATTTATATAGTTATGTAAGATCTTAACTGATCTTAACTTTTATAAGAAGAACAAGAGATGTAATTTTGTAAAGACTTTTTGATGCTGACATCAAATTCGTCCAACAGATTCTCTGTTTAAGTATACAAATCGAATGCACATAAAATGCAGTTATGGAAATTTACGTGGCTACATTATGTCGAGCTGATTCGGCAAATTAACAGTCTATTTAAAATAACGGCAGTTGAATTACACGATAAACTTTTTACAAGCTAGTGTAACTGAACGAAATCTTGAAAGGCGATTCTTAATGATAACATTTATACGTGCACATTGTATTACTATGTAACCTTGAATATTGATACATAAAGCACAATTGAGGGATATGAATGGTGCAACTCAGACGACTGATCATTCGTGGTGTTAAAGATGTAGGTAATTTCAGAGTGATTATTTATGCAAGATTTCCAACTGACAGACAGACGTCAAGATCGTCTCGACGAGCTCACTAATCGCGAACAATAGACTCGTTTTGCTCGTGATGTGCATCTTGATTTTAAATAAGTAAACTGCAATATCTGCCTCGCCAGTACGAAAGTGCATTTGTCGATTTATACCAGTTTAGTTCAATAGCTTTCATCTTACAAATTACGTTTATTAGTTCACAGTTAATTTATATTTATATTACAAAGATCTTTAATAATTATAATTTATGAAATTGAAAACTTTCAATTTTGAGTCTGAAGATGCTTATAAAATATATTTCGAACATACGAAGAAGAAATTTGTAAAAATATTGAATCTCATACATTAATATTGATTGTTATAATAACTTTTAAAATGATAGTCTATTGGTCTTGGAATAATAAGTCACTCAACTTACCTTTACCATAGTGAAATTATAATCTTTGCAGGACGATAATTACTATTTTGAGCATTTCTTGAAATTACTTTATATCTCTTTATCGGAAAAGATAGAAAAAATCAAGATAATTACTTAAAACGTTGAATCTTATGTAATTTACTCATTCGTTTAACGTCAAGGTTAAGGCATAAATATCATTTTAATTTCAGGAGCGTATTCGTGCTCGTGGACATATAAACATCGTACAGATGCATTGAATTCGCGCAGATGTGCATTAGGTTGTGAAATCTCGACCGTTCGGTTCACCGAAGCCGAATAGTGGATCAATCAGCATCGTAGTTGTCGAGCCCCTCGAAATTGATTTCCATTCCTCGCGCGAAACGCGCAAATCAATCAGCCCTTCGCGCTTTATTTTTCCGTATGTGAAAGAGTACGTCGAATTTATCGTGAAGCTATTCACGAATTGTTCGTTAACTCACAGGAGAATAAATGGAGGACAAAATCGTAGTACGATTCTGCGTGCGGTCCTACGTGATTGAGATGGAAAAAAAAATCAATAAAATCCACTGTTTTCTGGGTACTCTAACTTTTTCCGTTTCATTTGCGTTTAAAGCATAAAATAAAGCATAAATGCTTTTTACGGTACGTCCTTTTACGCGGCATTTCGAAAGCGCAGGACAATTGAGCCCAGAACGAACGTCGAATAGTTTGAAAATTGTTCGATAATAGATAGAAATATACACATTTAAAGATTAAAGGGAGAATTCCCAATATGGATAGCTATTAATCTTAAACGAAAACAGTATCAGCATTATATAGAATTTTTTATATTTATAGAATTTTTATATCAATTAATAAACAAATAATTTGTTTGTAAGATAAGAATATGTTTTCTTTGTATTCTTACAACTCATTCGAGTTGATTTCAAGTCTTGCGTATAGTTTCAATAATAAAATCCTTTCATTAGCATTTATAAATTATAATAAATTAATTACAATTCGATTGAATGATGTAGTATTCGAATGAAACGTAGATTAAGACAAATACGATTTATGAAAGAAAATCAATGATCCCATTTTGATTTATTAATTTATCCCTGATTTCGTGATACACACTTGGAATATAAAGTGGGAAAATAAAAATTTAAATATTAAAATCGATACAATTCTTTTCTAAGCCTGTGATTACATTATTGAAGTTTTTACTTCATTGATGGAGTTTGACATTTATTAGCAAAAGAAAAAGAGAAAAGAAAATTACAACATTACCGAAAGAAAAAATAACGAATGTGAGTACGAACTTAAAGAAGTTAGTACTTATAGCGATAATTGATTTTTTTCTTATTTCTTATTTCACCAGAGGTATTTTTCAAAAGATTAATTTATCCGATATAAACTATTTATATAATCATTATCAAGTATTTCCACACATTTACAAAATCAGCACAGCCATTTCTTTAACTATTGAAAGTAATTGAAAGTTTCCACGTGTCGCGTCTCTTTGGAATACAGGAACCAACAAAGTGAATCTTTCGACTTGGAAGTCGATTGAAAGGCGTAGATTAATCCTCCAGACTGCGACCAGTTGAGAAACTGCAAGGCTTTCAATTCAGTTAATTTACTTTATCCGCTGCATCTAAAATGCGGATGAAATTTAATTAATTTCGAGTACTCGCCCATTTTAAGAGTAAAATAACTGCAACTTCTCCCAAGACAAAAGTCTGTTCTACACTTCGATGGAAGCAAACACAATTCGAACTTCAGCAGAGGCGCACTTTTTTACATCGCCGTGGCGCAAAAAGTCCACTCGGACAACATCAGGAGCGAAGAAGAACCATCCCAGTGAAAGAGAAGAGAAGCTCCCGCTTTTAAAAATAGACCCCCGACGCTTTACCACTTTCTCGCTCGGCTTCCCTCGGACCCGTCCGTTGCCTTTCCGCCTTTGCTCTTCTCCTCCGCCCCCGTGCAGCTATTCATCATATTCTAGAACACGAATCACGAAATACAATGTACGCATCCGGCTCATTCCGCGTGTTCGGCGGGAGCTTAGGGGTTTGGGGAGGAGCGACGCTTTTTCATCTGGAACGAACGCGAGCACCAATTTTATAAATGCGTAACAAGTTGCTGTCCTTATGACTTTAACGCGAACTTAAAGTAGTCATGCGACAGTGTCGAGGGAAAGTTTGAGCTTAGCCACGAGTATTCAAATTTTAGGTTTCTAGGAAGGAGTCGAGCTTTCGCTTATTCTACAACTTCATCTCGGTACTTACGCGTCTTTGGATTTTCTTCATTTCGGAGGCAACGGTGGAACTACTTAAAGTATCATCGTAATTGGAAACGTCAAATATGTACATTTATAATGGCTTTCTTCTTCTATTCTTGAATCAATGTCAGAACGACTTGAAATTCATTGGTCGTACTGGCAAGTCATTTATTCCAAATTGATACTGCTAATTTTCAAATTTAATCCATAAGTAATTTTTACATATTATTAATAATCTGCGAATCGCTAATTCAATTGTTGAAAATTTTAAACGAACATCACATTACGTAAAGTGTTTTAATATTAAACTCATTACAATTTCGGGAGGGTAAATGCAGTTCTACAATTCGTCGAGAGTGCGCTTTATGAAAGACAATATATTTTTATGCGCTACATTATAAAATTTAGTACCAATAAAAGAAACTTGCTAGGCCTTTTGCATTTTTCTCGTAATTATTAGTAGTTACGTTTCTACTGTATTTATTTGAGCTCGCATTGCAGACCAGAAGTCGTTGAACGCGTTAACAACTATTGGATCATTCCCCTTGAAAAGTTCACCAGTACCAATTAGGAATCTCGTGTGAGACTACAATGAAAGGAATAATGTAATAAAATTCCGAACAAAGGCGGGAAGGAGAGAAGATGAAAAAAGGGGAGACAAACGCTCAATTAAGAATGGTACGACAGTGTGCGCTCGATGCGGCATTTTGCTCCACCAGTAAATGAACTTTGTGAAATATTCAAGAGACTGTTAAATCCGCCTGCTCAGCCGCAATCTTTCCTTCTCCCTGTTTTTATCGTTCCATCGGTGAGAATTCGCTCTACTTTTTCGCTCATAAATACCTTAATGCTCTGATTGAGTTGAGAAGAGAAGAGAAGAGAACTCGGTTCAATTCTCTGAAAATTCGAGGTACGGATCTTCGTCCACGCTATTTAGACTCGTTATGTAATAATCGAGACATCATTTCGGTCATATGAGCTAGAGTCTGTATAGCTCAAGTTTTCTTGGAACTGTAAGTAACTCCAATTCGTATGATAAATGGATATTGGCACGACTAACTAAGAAAAATGTCACGTGGAGTACGAAGGCTCTGCGTATCTTATCACTCGAGTTTTCATTCGTTACAGTTGCGTCGATTTGTACATTAAACGCCAATACATTATACTTAAATTTATTCTTATAGAATTTTTTTCACGCATTTCTATCAATTTTTTTCAAAATTATTCGCTTCGCAAGAATCGATGTCACGATTACTGAGTTACGTGACTTTACGTATGCAATAAAACAATAGATGAAAATTAATTAGCGCTTGTCTGGTTTTACTCTTTTCTGTAAGCACTGAAAAATACTCGGTCACGTCGGATAATTCATGTTTACGTTTTAATAAATTCTTCTTCGATTTACTTTTCTTGATACTGTCCCATACTTTTTTCTTATAATTACAGTATATTTAGTCCCAATGATACAGTAATTTTACAATCCGTAAATAAATACTCATTTACTTACTTAAATGAGTATTTCTCACGATTTCCAAATAATACGCGAAAGCACATTTTAATCACCTCTCGTATTTTCTAATTTCACATCTTTCCTCTACAGTTCCTTACGTTTATTATAAAGAGATTTACGGAATGCATAAGGGGAAAACAGCGATTGTACTCTTGTGCGGTAAAACGTTAATTCCCTGGAAAGTCCGTAGGCGCGCGGTTTGTCTAAATAAACTGTCTGGACCATAGGTGGACGCGAAAAACGTTGTTGCGCGTTTATTGGAAATCCGATAGCCCTGCTCAACACGACTTCCCCGTCGCTGGTGTTGCGGTGCGTTGTCCTTGCCCCATAGAAAAATAAATAAAATGCTCGAGGATGGTATCGTACGCCTGTAGCTACGAGACGTCGGCGTAAAGAAGCGCAAGGAAAAACTACCAGCTTCGTTATGAAACTCTCAAATTCTGTTGTTGGCTTCATTCGTAAACTTATTCGTTTTTTTTCTTTTATAAAACGCTACGATGGTATTACAATGGCATTTGTTGCGATCGCGAAGGTTTTGCGGATATTGCGAGAAAGTACGTTGATTCAGACTTGACTGTGATTTGAAACACCGAGAAGTTCATAGAGCAAGAAAGTTGCAGGCCTTTAATGGAGACATTTTTTTCTTTTCCGATAAGGGGAACCGAGATTATACTTCGTGCATCGGAAATGTTTTTACATTTTATGTACTTCCCAACTTCTACCGATTCTTTTCGATAAAAATATAAGTTCGCGTGTAAGTTTTTAATTCTTTTGGTATTAATTTACTCATTAATTGCGTAATTTTATCAATCAATTTATTTATTAGCTAGAGCTAAATTAATTAATTTATTAATTATTTTAATATAACTTGATCAATAATTTCTGATGTAGTATTAGGCTCATTGCGCGAAAGTCTTATCTGTTTCGGCTTGAAAAAGTCCAAGACTTATTATATAATAAAGGAATTGCAGATCATCTTCTAATGAAAAAAATGTTGCTTACGATTTGGAATTAACGATATTTAAAATGTAAAATCTCAGAGAGATTCAGTCATAAAAATTCATCGTAATGTTATCGTAAAATGTTACAAGCTTAGTTTCATTAAGCTTAGGAAACTATTTTAAAAACATTTGCGAATAACCTTCAATTTTATGGAATAAAAATAATTCGAAATTTTACATGCTTGATTGAGGCATATTTATATTTCCTTATAATAATAATATAAAAGCATCTTCTCGTGAAAAATAAATATGCGGAACAAACAGTATCTTCAATCATAAATGTCAGTTGTTTAAAATGACGTTTAAAAAACATAATAGTAAAGTAATAGTAATTTAATAGGTTACTACCGTAAGCATTGTTTATAATTAATTATTGATAGCAAAAATAATGAATCTTTCTGCTACACGATTTGCTCAATGACAAGCATACATAATCTCAAATTTTATGCTTCCAACACGTACAGTCCCGTGTTATTAATAAAGTATTATTCTTTGAGATTTGTAAAAACTGTCATTTTACAAATTGTTATCGTGCTTAAGAACATCTAGATTATACAAGTTTTTTAATGTTGCTTTCATATTCTAAATTTACTTTTTAAAGGGAATAGTATAAAATTTTAACTATATGTGCGTAAATGAGCGTGTAAACTCCCGTGAAATTGTAGAGATCAGCCAATAGAGAACGAGCTTTTCATAGGTGTCCTATACACGTGGCTATTTAGTAGATCCTTATCATTAAACACAAAGTGATATTGTATGTACACGAATAGACTCCGACGGATAGTCCATGGGAATTAGATGTATGTACAATAAGCGTAAATAAAATAATTATCTAGAAAATCTTTTTTGAATAATTGAGACAAGACATCAGATTAATAGATAAGAGGAGTAGACAAAGAAAATTAAAGAGAGTAGTTGAATGTAATATTCTTAGGTAGCTAATCAATTTAGAAATTGTTCAAGTATCATTATTGTGCAAAATTAATTGTATAAACATATGATTATGAATTTTTAAGGTGCCGTAAAGATCTAGAGAAGAATACAAGGAAACTTTTCTAGAGAACTCGGTTACTTCTTTGATATATTATTGTCTGCGTGTGATACAGAAACAGACGCAAGCAGCTTCAAAACGAAAATTGTGAGGATGGAAATTAATTATAAAAAAAAAAGCCTGAACGATTGTAAATAATAAAAAAAATGAAGGAGTGATTGATAACTGCCTTTTCAATCAATTTGATGAATGAAAGAGATTTTAGAAATTTTAGACTTAGAGACGCATTTCATTCTATGTAAGATATCATGAGTAATCTTATTGTTAAGATGTTTCGAAGTAAAGATTTAAATTCTAAGAATTTTTTATTAGTTATAAGTGATTAAGACTAGTAGAATTGTATTAATAGTAGAACTAAGACTGGAATAATAAGTGAACTGAATGTAGATCAACTTAAGAGAAAAAGAGGAGTAAAGTTGAAAACATTAAACGTTTTGATTTATAACTTAATTACGATAAGAAAAATGGTGATAAATTAAAAGTAATATGAACCAATATCGGAAATGTGATGAATAAACCTGTAAAATTTGTAATAGGATGTAAATTATAAAAAAATGGTATCATGTTTAATGCAGAAAATGAAGCATTGACAGAATGTTAAGAGAATCTCGTCGATAATAATGACAGAAACTTCGAAAAACCAAAAAAAATAAAATTTTAAAATTATAAACAAAAGAATACCTATTTTATCGACAAATTAAAAATAATAAAACAGTTGGATTTGACGTAATGAAATATAAACTAATTAAAAATGGTGTACAACTCGTTTCAGCAATTGATAAGTTTATAGGGAAAATAAAATAAAAAAGTAAAATCAAAGTAGTGGAGGAAGATAATTAACGTTTGAATCGTTAAGAAATAAGATAAAGAAATGAAAGTAATTAAGGAATTCTTTTATCATTCTTCACTTGGATAAATTGTATAGTTATAGTATCCAATGTTTATGGTCAACCTAAAAGTAAGGAATTAAATGAAAATTAAAAAAAGAGATATTGTTGTTATTGTTAATATTATAAGATGAATTTTCGATTTTGAAAAGATAAATCACTTTGCTAAATAAATTATGTTTGACAAATGTATTTATTCGCAACCAACATTAGTATATACAACGATTAGAAAATAATACTTTAAAGATACTCTAGACTTCCCTTGATTAAAATAAGCTAGAGATGAAGACACATTATTAGATTTTTGTAAGATAGTAAACGGATCATAAATGCAGATTAAACAACATATGTATCGGCCTTTATTAATAATCTATATTTAATGGTAAGTACTTAAAAATCGTAAGTAAAATTATAGAAATTTTATATGTTCAGAAAAATATGCTAAGAAATTGGTTCTACTAAAAGTCAACGAAGAAAAATTTAATAAATAAATTAATATCTAAATTTAGAAAATTTGGCAAATGAAATGTATTAAAACATCTGAAAACTAATGAAGAGTACATAATAAATAAAACATAACCTGAAAAGTTATTGAATTATAAATTTATATATTTACTTCATCTAATATCTAAAAGAATCTTTCTAATATTATACAACTCCAAAAATATTAACATTAACTTCATAGGGCATAACATTCCTAATAGTTTTTGTAAACGGAAATCACGATCTATTATAAACAATAAAAACAGTAATTTAGAATCTTGGAAAATAAAGTAAAAAATATATATTTTATAAACGCGATGGTGGAAATACGAACTAAATAAAATACATAATTGCTAGATAGAAAAAGTTCACTCTACGTCCAGTCGTACAAGAGTAATTAAATCACGCACATTAAGTCAAGAAAGGCTGTAGATATAAGAAATAAAATAGCGATAGGTAGAGTTCTAGTAGGAAATCCAGGAAATAAAAGCTTGTAAAAAGGTTAAAATGAGGATGAAATGGTCTGAACAAATGTGTCGGATAAAACTAGCGTGAACTAAAGAGAAATCACGACCCTATATTGAGAAAGTGACAAATATTAAAAATAAAGACTAGTAAGTATGTCAGTTAAAGAAATGACTATGAAGAATATTGCTATGAAAATTTGGACGTACGTATTCTACATCCGTGATCAGATTTTTCATTTTCTTGCTTTCCCAATAATGCATCTACAGGCGCAAATAGAAACAAAAACGCCGTAAATGAACACCCATGTAAATAAAAACATTTAAATTTGCATTAAATGACAAGTATAATAAGCAACTTGTAATTATTTCTTAATGATTATCATTGGATTTTCGCTGTGGTATCAGTGGAAGATTTGTGAATCTTGTTCTTTCATTGGAACTTTTACAAAAGCTTGATCTTTAAGTTTAAAAAATATAATAATTTCTAATTGAAATAATTTAATGAACAAATACAAGGTGTACGATGTTTTAATTATCTCTATAAGCTTGGTTTCGCGATAATACTCGAAAAGTTTGACATTAATTAACGTGGGCTGACATAAATATTTCATGTTAAATGTATTAAAAGGAAAGTATAATTTTATAACGGAGGTTTTTGCTTATGTGTTCAATTCAAAGGTTTGAGTTGAAACTTTTTTAAGCGTCGGACAAAGACGCACATCATTTCGGATAGCAAAGAAAAGAGATTTTTTTAAATTTCCGAAAATTTTGACTTCTCCACTGCTACTGAACTCCTAAAACGTAATATCCCTTTTTCCCAAAGCTTTCACAAGTCCATTTTCCTTCATTAAACAAGCTCATGAGAATCGCAGACGCAATTTAAACATTCGGACGGAAAATCCATTAAATCTCAAAATCCCATTTCTTTGCCAACATCCCCTGCCCTTACACCTGGCAAAAATAAAAGCGTATTGAGAATGTCACGCGAAACGTATTCATTTTAAGCGCATAACCAAAGGCGCGTACGCTCAGGTAGTACAAAGGGAAAAGGAGTGCGATGTACGCGAGAGGGGGAGGGGAAAATGTTCGAGTGCGAGACACGCATAGCGGTAACCGGACGATGTCGGTTTCGAACGGGAAAGACCCGGCTAATTTTGCCGTACAAGTCGGCTCGACTCTCTACTGTCTCTTTCTATTCTATCTCCACACGAATAAATAGCCTAGCTGAGCTAACTTTGCCTATGTGTGTAATGCGTGGAGCGCGTTTGCGATGACATCGTCGAAGGAATCGCCGATGCACTTTTTCGCGTACGACTGGATGCGAACGCAAGGGATGCTTTCACCTTCGCTTCGCGTTTTTATAATGTGTCTCCTTTTATAATTCATACGATAAGAGCAATAGAAGCAATTTTATGTAACGTATGAGGTAAGCGAACAAGTGAATCGATGACAGCGAAGAAATGATTACTGACAAATCATCACAGCGATAAAGCTTGATAAATAAGATAGAAAATATTTACATGAAAACATTTGAAAGTGCTTTTCTACTGCAAAGATATTAGAGCATCGCTGAGGGCTTTTATTCGTGTTAACAAGTTTGGCTCCAAAAGAAGCACTATTTTCAGAGTTATTTTAACTCCGACACCAATTTCGATTCGAGTTTACAAAGTTCCCTTCGTTTCGCATCAAGCAAGCTATAAAATAATACTTTGGATACTTTACTTATATGTGTATACGCTTTTGGCGACTGTAAAATTACAATTTTATACCGATTGTGGTTTAAATACACCTTGAAACATTAGCTGCATTACACGTGTAGTGTCATTACTGACGATTTTGATTTCTACGTGTATTGTACCTTTCACGCGCATTGACGCGCATTTTAATAATGTAATCGTCAAACCGTTGAGGTGGTATTAATTCTTTAATTGCTTGTGCAAATTTTTGCTTCAGGGAAGTTACATTTCGTTACAGTTAGATATTTCTCACCCAATGTCGTATGTTTAATTTTTGAATGCCTGCGTAATTAAGAAAGCAGCTCTCCTTGTTGTTTTATACATGTATAGTAATAATAGTCTTAAATATAAAATTTTAGCAACCACGCTTACTTTATAGCAGTTGTGCATGAAGTTAACAAAGTTTGTCTGTCATAACGTTTACAGGACAAGAATTAAGTTTTCAAATAACTAAATTGCGAATACTCAATTTAAATATTACGTAAATCGAAAATGTCCCCGTTAATTATTATTTTGATAATTTTCTTTCGATAATAATCGAGTAATTATAGTATTTAAATATAAGGTGAAAAATTGAGTGTAATGGACGATACATTTAATATTCCATTAAAGTATCAAGAGAGAGGAGTCATTATTTTATGATAATATTTTTAAATCAATATTCCAATAATCGATAAAATCTAAAAATCTAATTAAAAGTAAATAAAATCAGTGAAAACGCAGTTATAAGCAGATACATCAGAAATTTATGCAGATCTGACTAGCAGAGTTTTATTTAGACATCGATTACCGTGTACTATACCGTACCGCTGTTGTATTACTTGTTTTGCTTGACTACGTTTATCTCAGCTTTCCTGCCTTTCATGAACGATCTTCTTTTTCTTAGTTTGCAAATTTTTATATCCTTTACTTTGACATAAACTTCGTCGACTTTCTCTTAGATTCGGAAATTCTATATTTTAAGAGAAGATGAGGGAGAAGAATCGTTAACCCAAATTTTGTTGGCATTCTATTGTGGAATGTTTTCAAAATAAAAGTTTATTTTCTCTTTGAATTTTCAGTTATTTGAATAAAATATTATTTTTAATAAAATGTTTTCATGATAGACCTAAATTTTTGTTGTAAATAATTGCTGTAAATTATTCGAAGTTTCAGTCAGGTAACTGTGACTTTAATTCCTTACTAATTGGAACATTTCAAAAAGAATGGCCAATTAGCGTGAAATACTTTTATACTGAATATTAGATAAATCGCTTATCATATGTTAAATGCGAATTCAAATTCTTCAATCGCTACAAATGTCTGTTATTTTCTATACGAAGTTGCATTGAATGAACAAAAAAGTAAAAAATACGTTTTAACAGTGATACGTAAAGTGACGAATTAGCGTTGAATCGATTAGGTTTACAAGTAATTTTAAATTGATATATTTATTTTTTTTTAAACCTTATTAAACACCCACTTACCAATCTTCGTTTTTTAAGAGACATTTCTTCATTAAAATATTAACGGTATTTACATTAACGGACTTCACCATGTGGTGTGATATGCAGATACAATAAAACAATTTATTCTTCAAATTAAAATAATAAACGTTTATTCTGATTATGAGAAATTCATTATAAAACTTTTGATTATCTGCCAATTTCAATTAATCCTCCTACATATAGTAATTTTTTGACATTAAGGTTGATACAAGGTTAAGTGTGCTGAATCAAGATTTATCAGAAGCTACGTATATTTCTATCGTATTTCAAAATATTTACGACAACGTGTTTAGCTTATTATTCGTAAAAATACTAAGCTACTTAAATATTGCCGATATTTAATAAATATATTCAAGTGACAATATCAAACCAAGTCTGCTGCGTTCAAATACCGAGTCCGCAAATCAATTGCCGCAAACTATTTGCAATAAAAACCCGACCGTACCACGTACAGCGCCAAAATAAAGTGTGCGTGCATCAATCACACGACGTTCCCGAACCTTCCCGATGCTATAAAAAAATTCAGACGTACGAAACGCAAACAAGTCGAGCGTCGAGTAGTCGCTTAAAAGCTTCCATTAAAAAACACGCGCACCAAATGCCACGGAGATTAGGGCTTGATATAATAGTCGAACGAGTTTGAGAAAATATTGCGCGCCCTGACAGTCTTTCGCATTTAACAGCTGCTGGTTGCGCGAATCCTGTTCGTTTCACAATAATAACGAGTCAATAATAATTTCGTTAATGACTGCCGACTTGATTTAACATTTTTGATGAGTGTCCTGTGCAGAATCTATGTTTTTCGGTTTAAGCGCAGCTTTCGAACTGCACAAATCCTTCTGACAAATACGCTTGCGATCAATACAATATTCACGAAAATCGGATCATATTTTTCCGTAGCTCAAAGAGCAAAGGCTCGTACTCAATCCTTACTTTCGTTGCATTTCCAAACGATGAAGCAACATATCGAGCGTACGCGCACTTACCACATTGCGTCACAACAATGTGGCATCGGGGAATTGATTTTAATGCCGTTTCGAAGCAAACCCTTTCTTATAAACTTGCAGCAGTATTATCAATAAAGTCTACGAACTGCCAACGAGTACTTTTATCTGGTGAACATAAAAGAAATTTTCAAATGCTTCGATTCTAATGCTAATCAACGTTAACGTTGATCGATGTAGCAATTTTCCTACATTATTCAGGTTTTGCTGCATTTATGTTATTGAAAACATGCCTTATCTGTACATTCGTAAGCGCTAAATAAGAATAAAACTTAATTCTATTAATATTAATGTTTATCGCAACAGTTATTCAATATTATAATTGCATACTATTATGAGAAACAATGTCGTGAGTAAAAAAATTACGCGTTAGAATTCAACTAATGAAACTGAATAACCGAAAACAAATTATTCTGCGGCAACTTTCATTTTTCAATCGAATAATGCAATTATATTATTTTCAAAATAACAAAAATAGCATTGATGGATTCGTACAAATTTTCACTCGCGTGCTCTTAAATGAAAATTAAACAAAAAACATATATTGCATTCAACTAGCATTCGGAAATCATAATTATTATGAATTCTCATTACAGAGGCATTAAGTGATTCTTCTTGAAATTGTTACGAAGCAAAGCTTTTAAGCTTTTTAAAACTCCACTGGTTCGGGTTCCTTACAATCGACTCAAACGTGCCTGCATTTGAAATATAATAGAAATCTCGTGACATTCAATTCCGCTGCTCAGAGAGTAGCGAATTACGAATGTCCAGTAATTTATAGATCGACGAGTAGAGCTTAGGAGAACACGAGAAATTCTCACGTAAATCATCGACGTCTCACGTGGACACGAGTTCCGAAAACCCCTTTCAGTTGGCGACACGCGTAAGCATCTGAAATTTCCAATATCGAGAATACGACGCCTTGGAGTTACGTAGAGGAGAGTGACGCTCGCGTACGGTCGAGGTGTTGACGAGCAACGCCGTCATCTTCGAGCATCAGCGTCATCGAGTCGTCATCGCGGGATCTACGACGTGGGTGTAACTCGCCGACAGCGGCGCGGCTGTACTAAATCAGCGTTGTTTTGTAAACAAAGCGATGTCTGACTCCCTCGCTGTCGCCCTTATTCGATGATCGCATAATTGCACGGGGAATCCGAGCTTCCGAAAGTTCGACAGGTGTTGTCGTTGATGGGAGGCGGACAATATTTTGGAGAGAAAGCGAAGGACAGTTTTTCTGGTACTTTTCTTATAGGAAGTACGATACAAGAAGAAGTAGAGTAAACATTTGAGCTGTTACGGTTATTTTTAAGAATGGAGTAACTATTTGGAAAAGTAACGCTTCTCTCTGTGTGAATAAAGCTATAAAATTTATTTCACTTACTTTTTAACATAACATTAATCGCTTATTTTATACGTGATTAAAAAATTATTCGTTTCTACATAGTGCGAACTTAAATAATAACTCAATAATAACGTGTTTGGAATAAATTTGCCGAAAAAGCTTTATTCGCAATTATCGTACAGAAACTAAAAAAGACCGAGACTTTTTTAATTGCACGCGATTTCATAGAGAAAATAAATGAGGAAGCCAGGCTAAAACGACGCCTTTAAAAATAGATATGCCGATCGAACGATCAATATCGCAATACACCAGTTCCCAATAATCCATTCATCCACAATAAATTTTCGTCAATTAACGAGTTTTACTCGCTATGCGTTTACGTTTTTATTATCGAACTTCGCAAGTTCAGAGCGGAAAACAACAGTCCAGTAATTGAGTCACTCCACCGATCCACCGATCGATCGCACATTGCTTGCAGCACAAAAACTTACGTAATTCCTGAAGGATGACATGCCGCAAGTTTCATCCGATTGTCTGGCTGTCGATCACTGATCGAAGATCCCAGGCTCTTCGGCAGTTTCAGCGACGCGGTTTCGCAAGCTCAACGAGAGCTTGCGGCGCTGTGTACTCTCGGACCAGCCAAGGGCTGTAGGGCCAACGAGGAAAATGATCGGGACCACGTTCTCCTTCTTCTCTTTCTCTTCCTCCGTCGTCGGTTTTACCGAAGAGAGAGAGAGAGAGAGAGAGAGAGAGGCGGAGGGAGAAAGAGAGAGCGAGAAGGGGAGCACCGCGCGCTGCGAAATCCCGCACTTTCCGCGACAGACAGAGACGGAGGACTCGTTTCTGACGAAGCTCAGACCCTGAAGAGCCGGCGACCCCGGAGAAGACGCGACGCGCGTTTTTGATCCTTCTTTCTCTCTCTTTCTCTCAAGCGCGTGTGTGCGTGTGCAAGCGAATGCTTCCGTCGCTCAGTGCTATTCGTTCGCTCCGGCTCTTCGCAGCGCGTGCAGGCCCTATTTTAAGAATAGCCTTAATCTTTGTGCCTTTCTCTTGCCTCTTCGCGGCGATGGTCCGCGGCTTCGTCGTGCTCGCTCCCTTTAACAGTAGCGGTGGGGCGAAGAGAGGCGGGCGCTGCGCCTCGGTTCGTTCGCTTTTTCTGTCGCTTGCGCGCGGATACGATGCTCTTTGGATGTCTGGTCGTTGAATGTTGGCGCGCGTGTGGTATGAGTAGTGGTGCGACGTCTCGCCAACGGACAAGAGAAACAGAAAGAGAAATAGAGAGAGAAGGCGAAAGCGGCGCGTAAAGGCGTTGAAAGAGTTGTGGAACAGCAGTGTGCCGATGAAGAAAAAAGCTGAGCGCAAGCGCGATTCTGCTTGGGCATGTGAGCATAAGATCGTGTGTGTGGGTATCGGTGAGATTATTTTTCTCAGTGATGGTAGGAGAGAGGAAGATCCATCCAACGAGAGGTCAATTTCCGCGAAATCGATGAGTGGGTTTGCTTTGCTCTTTACGCTAGTGCAGATCATTGAACCACGCCTATTCTTATTTATATTTTTGCTAAGCAACACATTAGTTCAAATAAATTTATGTTTTTTATTTCTGTGTTTGACTTTAAAAATGTTTCACATTTGAAAGATGTTATTTGTGGGGTTTGTTTCTTTCATCGTATGATTATTAGAATAACTAGAGACATTATAATTATGATCAGACTGACGGAAATATTTGTAAGTTTTCGTCAGCGTGTGAGATGTAGCAAAGTAAGACAATTTATTAATTGTAATTCAATTATTTTGCGAATAAAGAATTCTGCACTTTAATAAAGTATGTAAATTTTTACGTTTTATATGTAAATTTATGCTAGAAATAAAAAATTCCAATATATAAGTGCATTATAAATATATTATAATTATAAGTATCAAAAAGTACTTAGTGGTTTTTCAATAATAATGATTCGATAACATAGAAATATGATACTTTTACAATTGCATATTGAATAAAAATACATAAATTATGCTTTATTTGATTAAATTTATTCAATAAAATAACGTTCGAGCTTAGGTGATCCAATAAAAGGACTTCGGGCTTCCTGAATGGCTCCTTCTCAAGTCTACGCACGTACATCCTTTGCAGATAGAAAAAATAAAAAGCTCCTCTTCCGGTCTCTTTCACAATCGCCCCCGAAAGATGTCGGTTAATCCAGCCTATGACCAAGAAATCTACCGCATGTAGCCCTCCTGACAATTTATGCTAGACCGTCCGAAGAAAAACGTTACAAGTTGTGTTTATAGCGAAGAGGGCAAACCTTTGTTGTCAATTTAAGAAAAATCCTTCTATTGGCATAAAATTAAATAAAATTTATGAGAAAATGAATGATATAAACTGAGTATTACTGATACAGATAAATTTTATTTATCAGTGAATTTTATGAAATTTATAATTATTCATATATACATGTATATAGTATGAAAACAATTAATTTCTATTAATTGATACAAGACACCAGAAAATTTAGAAAACACGCTCTATGATTCAATTATTATAGACACGCATGTTGGAACAGCAATTCATACTACTTGTAACAGTTATTTGTATATATAAGAACCAAGTGGTAAATATTTTCTAAACTTCGATAAGGAAAATGTTTTCAAATAGTTATAATATTGCATACAATGTACATATCTAGTATACAATGTTTTATAATTTGAAATCATAAAAGGAATGACGTACTCGAAATAACTATGGTACTTGTTGTTTTACAAGTGCTGTTATAAAACAAACAACAATTCACCTAACAAAGTGTCGTCCTTCGTTTTGTTTGCTATGTAAATATCTTTTATTAAAATAGGGATCATTGAATTTCATAGATTTTACGGAACGGAAGTACGCGAATTATGTAAAAACTGTGTACAGATTACAAAAATAACAATTGACCAAAATATTGAAAGTTTGTTTTTACAAATATTTTCTCTCGTATAGTAATTATTGCGATTATTATTAGTTCATCATTAACAGTGAGTATTTAAGCAGTTTTAGAATATTCGAAATTTCACGGTTAGTATTTCATACTCAGCAAAATGTAATATGTACTGTCGAAAAATTCTAGAGTGTATGTATTGTAGATCTCTATTATTTTATAAAACACATTATGTTTCGTTTTGTTGCTCCCCTATTGCAAGACTAAATAAAGGATTGATTAACTGATAAACTAGAATATAAATAATACTTTATTTCTTAAATCAGAGAGAGAAGATCTATCAATACTCATAAATTATTGAGTATCAGCTTCTATGCTATTACTGCAGAATAATCAATAATCAATAAAAATGCCGTTAAAATGTTATTATAATATAATGTAATCAATTGAGTTTTATATTTGTTTAGCAGAGGTAAATATCTGAAACAAAAATAAAAGATGCATTTTTAATATTTTAAGTAGTTTCGAATTATATTCAATAATGTTATTAAAATGTATTGCGTTATTTTAGAATAATTGTGTGAAACACTTGAATTAAATTTTCATGATTTTACAATGGATAATAATGGTATCGGCAAGCATTTTACGAGTAAGTTAGAAATATAAACTTTGTAATAACTTCAATTTCCATTTTACTTTATGCAGATTATTAAAAGTCTTAAAATTTTTGACGCTATTCAAATTTTAATAACATTCAAAGTAAATACGTATCAAACTATTTCAATTAGAATATAATAAACGAATTAAGAATTTCAATTAACTACAAATTATTCATGAAAGATAGCAGATTTGCTTAATTAACCATGAAACGATTTATTAAGCGGATAATAATTCCAGGCTACACACTTATTGCTTTCATTATAAGATTCATAAATGAATAAAGCCACTTTATAAGTGCAATACGCTCGCTTCAAGACTCTAAAATTGTGGCAATATCAACCAAACAGTCTTGTAAATATTTTGCTAGGGGTCCGTTCAAATGGAACGTTTCACTAGTTTAATACAGACGCGATTAAATCGCGATAATCAGCCCGAACTGAAAAACGGAATAAGAATATATTTGCTTAAGAAAAGTTTAAATGAACCACAATATCACGTAGCAGTATAAATTCTTTATCGCCAAAGGATAAAACTATGAGAGAGTCAAGCCATACATAAGTGAAGCAGTTGAAAGTGCTGGTAACGGCATTAGGTCGGCAGCAATGGAATTTCTCATTAGTCCTAGGGATGCACTTGACCAACTGGAGACAAAAGGTATCGTACGTAGAAAAGCTGAAAGAAAAACCGCGGGTGTAACTTTGGCGACTCCCCTAACAAATTTGTTTGTCCGAGTACATGTTTACGTTCAAGTCCCGTGATTGTTTCATTAATTGAATAAGGCTCAGAGAGGAAAAAGCGAAGTTCTAGCCGCGGTTGCGGCGAGTCTCTGCGGTTTCTTTGTGTCAGCGTCCGCTGCCGAGTTGTGCTCTTCCTTTCGTATCGAAACTTTGTCAGAGGTACGCGAGCGGAGAATCGATTCCCGACGAATGAGGCTTCTGTTTGAACTCCTGTCGCTACTTCCCGTACAACTTCAATCTGTCTTCGTGAGTCAATCCAAGTTTGTTGCTCGGATTTAGACATCGATTACGTTTCATTTGTTTCATTGCGAGCGGCTATATTTTTGCTCGAGGAAAACCACCGAGACTATGTTTATTCATGCTCACGTTGTACACTTTATTTTCCACTATCTAAGGCATTTTAGGTGGAGAGTAACAGTAATACACGATGCATGATTTTTATGATATGTTTAATACCGGTAAAGAACATTCATTATTAAAAATATTTCACACTGTAAATGCTCAAGCTTTTTTGAAACGTTCCTCGTTATACTTGGATTAATAAGTGTTCTCAACGGATTTATTTCTTTATATATTTAAACGATATGGTTCGTATTTTTGTAGCGTTGAATAATTGTCAACTAAATCTTGTAGCAATATTAGGTCACAATTAACATAATTAACAATGAAGTTCAAATATCACAACTTAATCTCTTATTCAAAGACGATTAATTTAAAACGATAAATAAGAAACACGCAATTCGAAATAAAATAAGAAATAGCATAAAGGTATACTTTTTATAACAAACATAATATGCGATTCAATGTAATATGCAAATATGTGTCCCTATGTTAGTTGATTTTTAATTTTTATAAAGAGACTACAAATAAACGATCATTAAAAAGAAATCCTAAATGTGTGATGTGGCTAGGCGGCTCATATGTCAATAAAGAGGCAACACATCGTTAGAAATGTAAGATAGTTGTGAAAATTATAAAAGCAAATAAAAGCATTTGCAAACATTTTTCAAGTAAGCAGATGTACACTATTCAAAGACCCAAGTTTAAGTATTGAATAGAATTTTGATTAAATTTTATCTAAAATTGTATTTCTTCTATAATGTCGAACCTTTGTTCAATCTAGTTTGCAGTTTATAATTAGAGCAATTGCATCAAAACATTGCTTATCATTCTTTAAAAAATAATTTTTAATATAATTCGAATTTACAAGAATATTCAGAATTTCAAAGAGAAGTATTCAAAATTTTAAACGGTATTTTTGTAATTTAGACAAGCTGTATATAAATTGATTTATATTGTTTTGGATTTAAATAAATTTAAAATAAAATAATATAAACCAGATCTAACAAAGTACTGGAAATAAAATTATTTTAAAGGAAAGGCAAACATAAAATATTTATGTATTCATATATTATATTGAGAGTATATTTTTCTGGTGCAGCGCACTTCAAGAACGATAATTTAAATAAAGAATATTTTACAAAAATACGGTACACGTAGTATTTTTGTAGACTTTGATATAAAACAAATAAAATCTTTCGAGCGAATAATGCACATACTGATGCACATCCGATGTAACGACGATTTCATTGATTTTTAGAAATAAATGCATCGTCAATACGTATTGCAGATTTCAAAAGAGACAAATATCAGAATGAAAATTATTAATTTAGTATCACAATAATTTCAGCCGAAATCGAAGCTTAGGATATAAAAACACGTAACGTAAGTAATATCTGGTACTATTACAAAAATGTAAAACTCAGTTTTACGTGTAAAAACGTACACAAAGCAACAAATTTTTATACAGTAAGCTACGTACAGAAAATTTCCATAAAAACTGTATTCATCAAGTATCCGGAATTATTCACTCCGATTTTCGTTTTAATCGAAAATCCTAAAATCCTAATCCTTAAAAATTCCTAAGAAATTGTAATCTGCATATTTGAGAATGGACGTACAATGAGTTTCATTTATTGCTTCGCAACTAAATATTATCTACGTACAAAATTCAAATGCAAAGTGCAGAATTGTAATTGCACATACTTTTGCGCATTCTTTATGCATTGGTGCAGGTGCTGCCAGCAGTGAGGGATCAACGAAAGTTGCTCGACCGACGCGCCGAGCGCCTCCATAAGTATCGAGTAACGCTTAGTACACTCGCAGTCACGTCCCAGCTTTACCGGAATCCCTTGCTTCCCGAGTTTTCCGACAGATGAGGCAAGTCGTCGATTCCAATGGAGCTAAAATAACGCAGGTATTTCATAACGATCTAATAATATCGTTAACCAACATTTTCATTTAAAAATATCCCCTCAACATTCAATACCTCGATGAATCACGAGCACGAATTCGATTCTTAAGGCAAACGAGTGAGAGAAAAGACGATAAGCTGACACAAGGAGTAAAGAAACTTCTGTTCCAAATTAAATGACATCATCCTCGCTTAGAATCGCTCGCAAGCTCGTAAGCGCACCCTGACAGATTTAAAGCTCGACTT
This sequence comes from Wiebesia pumilae, assembly GCA_018907045.1. Taxonomy (NCBI): domain Eukaryota; kingdom Metazoa; phylum Arthropoda; class Insecta; order Hymenoptera; family Agaonidae; genus Wiebesia; species Wiebesia pumilae. The sequence continues at coordinate 4,099,566 of JACCHZ010000077.1, forward strand.
GTAGGCGAGTCGATGACGTCCGTACAAGTCGACCGATCTCTCGATAATTGCTCGCCTGCTCGCGTACCTTCACATGAAAGGAAACGATCGGCGATTTTGCGCGGAAAGCTGGAAGACAAAATGGAGCTTGCGGCAAGTTTCGCGCGTCCCTGCCGATTCACCCAGAAATATTTCGTTCCCGATATAGGATGCGCACATATAAATATATTCTGCGCGCCACGGTGTGCAATAAAAGTATCAGCGTGAAATTCCTGGTACTCTTCCGTCCGTTAAGACCAAGAGAAGCACGTAGAAAATAAGAGAGCGAGAAATTCTGCAGAGGGATGAGAGGAAATTCTGCATACGGATTATTAGTTTCAGCGTGTGCTAGGAATGCAATTTTCCTGTGAGTTACTAAATACGTTTACTGTGGGTTCCAATTTTTACGCTGCTAATAAAAAATACTTTTGTTACTCAGACCATTCATAAATAACGCGACTGTACTTATTTCGACAGATTTCTCACGCTGTTACATGAAAAAACGTACGCAATAAAAATTAAATACTCTACTGATGCTTCTTAGTGTACCAAAAATTGATTTTTTATCACAAATGTCAACGTTTGCAACATTTAGGTAGCGTATTGATAGGATAGTGATATAATACCAATGAATTTGCACGTAAAAAGAAACTGTTCCACAGGTCAGACGCACGAAAGCATTGTTTAATGGTCTGTTTTCAGATAAATCTGTGCACGTAGATTGGTCAGAAGGATTGGTTAATATGACAGGTATAATAGTGAACAAAAACAATGTACATTGCCTTTCGACTCTGTTTCATATTTTTCTACGTAAAAATGGAGAAAGAAAGAATACATGTTATAAAAAACTTTATAGTGTAAAAAAGAGTTAGGAAAAATGTTACGAGATAAGTTACGAAATAAGTCGAAATAAATATATAAATAATTTATATAACCAAGTAGATTCTAAACGTGAACAAACGTGAAAAAAAATCCCAAGAATAACAGTAGACTAAAATATCGTTCAAAGAGTTAATGGATGAAAAATAGGCGTAAAAATATAAGTAAAATATGATGCATAGAAATATAATATATCTGCGGACCTAAATATTCTGATTTCAAGATACGCCTTCTATGATTCTAATTGTATTTATGCGAGAGATAAGTGTGATTTTATCCTTATTATGCACATTTAAATAATCTCTATGAATTTGAAATAATTGCAAAAGAAATTTCTTAACGACTTTTATTTTTTTATATCATTAATAGTTATATATATAATATGTATTTTTTATACTTTACATAGGCACACAGAATATTTTATTTCTGAAATATATTCTTTAAATCCTATACATCATTTGAGTATATTATGAATTATAAATTCCGACTCATTTGAAAAAGTTCACTAGATCACAAAAGCAATGTAGAATAAAATTATATTTTATCTATTAAAATATTTCTTGAATTTATATGAAAATCCAGGGTCCAAATTTCTGAGAGTCTCCTTGTAAGTTAAATTTAAAATAACAAACAAAATAAACGTTCGAGTATTCCGCCGTCGTGATAAATATACAGCTGACAGGATTTGATACTCAGAAGTAAATTTTACTAACAAGATATGTGCAAACTTTGCTGAATTCAAAGCAAATTTTATCGAGACTTCGCTTTCATTAGGATTAAGGCCAAATAGTGTATTATTTTCCAAAGTTAAGAAATTATAAAGTCTTGCAGCCTTGTCTAAACGATAAATAATGCACGACGACGCTTGTATACGAGTCAGTGTCTATGATCATTATATAGGATGAATTTTTCACGAAAAATCATTACATTATTCAAGCGAATATTTCTTGCTAACTTGATGTGGAAAAAATGTTCTTTACCTTATCTATAGTCCAAGAATCGGAAGCGTACATCAAAGAATATTCTTTGGCTCTACTCACGAAGTGTTGAAAATTCAGATGCATATATACTCTGAATGAAATAATCTCGGCGCCTAAATAAATATAAGGTTGACAAATACGTACATAATCCAAATAATGCAGAGAGTTATGTAGACTGAATAATACAGACAGTTTATTCAAGTGGATACGTACGCACTTTAGTCGAATCTATGTCTGACTCAACTCGATACGTATGTATATGTGAACCTACAGATACGCAGAGAGCAGATAACTATGCTGTACTGTGCATTTTAAAAGAATAAATTGTAACTCTTTCCTTTAGTAAAACTTTTCTTTTACATATTTATCAGCCACTTATACCTCATTGTCACGGCTACATAAAAAAACTATTCAAATTTCTATAAAAGACATTGAAGTTTCACAAATAGATTTAGACGAAAAATGTCATATGTTCATAATTTTAATACCATAAATAAGTTAAAAAATTTATTTATAATGTAAGTTACAAGAATAAACTTTAAATGAAAATTATAATAAACAATAAAGTTAGTGCTATCCAAGAACTACTTATGTATCATTTTCAAACGTACTTTCTTAATGGATTTTTCAAATTAAACTGTTTTTGAGTAAATTAATACGTTCTATTAATAAATTCCTGACAGAACTTAACGAAATTATTACAATTTGAATTACGAACTAATACACACGATACGGAAGAACTAGTTTTTTTCATAATGTATTTTTCTTTATTAATACAAAATTACTAAGACTATGTATTTTCTCTGCTTCTTAATTAAATATAGATATTTAAAATATTGACATTAACAAATGCTATACAAGTCTTGAAGAACATGAATATAGACATTTTGGTTATTTATATATTCAAAGAAATTCAAATATTAATGTATAACAAAGCTAGAAGCTTTTTAGTTTCCTTATGATTATTAGGATATTATGTGGAAATTTATCATTAATCAGTCATCACTTTCAAGAACAATTCAGCTTGGCATAATATTAAGTTGTGATTTTTAACAAGAGAATTTAATTATAATATAATTCTGAATGTTTTTTTGTTAGTTTTGCGAATGAATTAGTTATTATATTACAGACATTTTTCGCTAAAAATAAATAATGTAATTATGAATTTCGAAGTTCTTAACATCAAAGACTATGTGAAACTGTATATCAAAGCAAAGTTACATATTCATTCGGTTGAACTAATTACTCAATTATTGAAGTGATATTAAATTAAAAAATTTCTTAAATACATTTTCTTACACTTAAAATAAAGTAAAATGATTAAAAAAATGTATTATTGATATTATTTCAGTTTCATAGTTAACTTGATTTTAAATACGCTTTAACGATTACTTTCCATTCATATTATTATGTAAAAAATCCGAAAAAGCTTAAATTACTTTTTACGTCGTATTCCGTATTCCGACATAGTGGAATGAATATCAATGTATAGTTTGACTAATCAACAATTAGTTTATTTAGAAACTAAATATATTTAACGAAATTGTTTGTATTCCCATGTATAAATAAATATTCTGACTAACCAATTATTTTTTAAATTCTTGTAGCTTTTAATATAAATATGTAACTGTAAAAGAATTTCTTAAAATATAGTCTTGAAAAATCTTTTGCTCATTTTAACATTCTAAAATTATAAGTGTACCTATGTTATTATGAAGTTTATTTACCTTAAATCACTGTCACTGAATAGTTAATTCGAAATACAAAGGATTTTAAGTGATGGCTACTTTAGTTGAAGAGACAACCATAAATGTAAAACAGCTCTGACTCATAATCATCAATAATTTGGAATTTAAAGCAAACAAGGAGTTTATAGTCAATTTACGCGTAACGTATTAAAAGCTTCCATAGTTAGGTAGTAGACGTTTCATTTGTAAGTGAATACTCGCGGAAACGAGCAAAAGTTCTGCTGAGCAAAACGGAAAACCTACAGTACGCCCCTAAAAATAACGAAAGCGAGCGAGGAAATATTTTCTTCGTCAAACAAAAGGCCTGAGTAGAAATAGAACTGGTTAGTCATCTAATTTCTTTTTGGCGACTTACAGTTAAAAAATGCAAAGGAAAAATAGTGTATGTTCACCGACCTGTCATACATCAAAGCTACTCAGCCGCGATTCGCTCGTAACTAACACGCATAACATTGCGTTATAACATCACGTTGTTTGCGTATGGAGGAACGTGAAAAAGGCGTTAATATTGAAAGCTTTATATTTGAGCTTAATATTTGAGCTTCGGGAGTTGAGCTCCATTTAACAATCATCAAGGAACGCAGGTTTGGCTGCCAAAATCTGAGAAAATAACCCGTTGGTTTTCATTGCATTGCAGTAGTGCCGCCCGCAGGAAAATTTCGCATCCGATTACGTGCGTTACTCGTATCTTCATTCTTAAAAATAAACAACGGAATTCCTCGTATTTTCTCTTTTTCTTTTACTGAGAAAATAGAGCGCACTTTCTCGCCGTCGTGTCTGAGCCACCTTCTACAAAATTCCATATGGACATACCGTGTCCACGTTCTGATGGTAGATTATGATTCTGAAGAGGCTTTGCAGTTATAGAAGTATAATGCACTTTTGGGGGTAGGAATATTTATCTTAGAGTGGAAAAGTGATATGGAGTTAGATAAATATACCATCCCTGGAATTTTATTTGAAATAAGTTCAAGAATTAAATCTTTCACTCGAGATTACAGTAATTAAAAGTGAATTCTTGTTAGTTAATTACGTATCAAACGTAAGCTTCGCAAAAATTATACAACTCTTTAGGTATATAATTTAATTTAATCATTATATTTTTAAATGTAGTTGAGAAGTTCTTGATTCTTTTAAAACTGACTTCATAGGCAATTTACACAGGAGGATACATTCCAAGTACTCCCGGACTTCTGACAGAACTCGACATCAACTTATGAACATTTGGATAAGATACCTAATTTACATTGTGACAATATATTTTTCAGCTTCAACATAAAATATTTAAACGTATTACGTTACTTCTTTCTATTACAGTGCATATTTGCATTGTATTAACATTGTATTTTCTTGAATACTACATTCCAGTTATTTTATAAAATTCGTACCGCTGAGTAAGAAATGAGAATTTTTATCAGGAATTTATAAATAGATTTTCTGCCTACTACTTTAAAATAATCTAACGATCTTGTCGCTTGATAAAGATTTTTCGCTCTTACTGTCAGAAATCTAAAAAATAAAATAAAAAAAAATAAATTAATTTGAATTTAGAATATTATTAGAACAGGTTCGTTATGTAAATATCAAGTTGCTTGAAACTAATAAACATTTGAAAAATTTATCACTTATTGCACATAATCATTGGAAGTTTTTCTCTGATACAGAATGAATTTAGCAAATAATTACTTTTATAATTAATAATCTATTTCTAAGAGTACTTTTAAATATCTCAAAAGAACTCCCTACTATTGACTAACGTTATCCTTAACTGAAATTTATTTCGAAACTACGAAAACGATAAGATATCAACATTTGATTGTATTCTACAGTAAAATAGAAAATATCATCAATTACGTACTATTATGTACGTCTCGTGACTAAGAAAAACCGTGATTGACGTGATTTAACTTAGACGGTTAAGGCTTCATAATTTACTTATATCGTGTAAGTAAAGAAACTATATACATAATGTATTTTATTAAATTATTTGCGAGAGTATTCGAAGACACTTTTCAAGGAATTATCTACAAGAAATTTATAGAAAATAGATTCTATGAAGAGATTTTAAATGAAAATAAATCTTTTCAATTGCTTTTTATAGTCCGAATCCAAGTTTACGAAAGCTCACGAATTGTACGTAGATAAAGTTTCACATGCTTATTTATATTTACTTAATATACTGCTTTGCATATATTAAATTCTATTTCAAACTTCAATGGTAATTATATACATCATAGCTTGATATTAAAAGAATTTTAAGTAAACTGTCGTGAATAAAATCATTATAGTTTGTAGAATTTATAAGCTCTTGAAAACTGAAAACTCAGTCAAAATTGAGAAATTCTTACAAGTCTATGTACAAGAAAATGTCCGTAAACCGTAATTCCTCTCTTTGAACAATGTTGTATTAACCGTTAGACTATTGATAAAATTTATATTCGAAGAATATTATCCTTTATGATCAATTGCCTCTCATTTGTTAATTTTCTAAATAGTTCAAATAATACAAGACGTATATTAAATAATTGAGTGTTAGGAAAATAGTTAAATTTGTTAAAATAGTACATGTTTACCAATAGAAAATGACGTAAAGGCTCAGACAAGGAACTCAGAATTCGTACTAAAATATTACCGGTAAACATTAACTATACATATTATTTCATTTAGACATTCCATTAACTAGTATATAATGAAAAAGAATAAAATCCTTTGATCTCGAGGAAGATATCATTAAATAACTAAAAACTATAGAGTCAATAAATTTCGTAGCAAATAAGTTGATGTTAAGAGCAAAATATAAAATTGTACTGAACAAATTAGAATATTTATTATATATATTTGACACTACAAAGTCAGCAAAACTTAACGAAATTCTTAAAAATGGAGCTAATAGAGAAAGACGTGAATAATAGAAAAATATACTTTCTGATTATAGAATTGATTTTATGATGAGCACTACTAGTTACATTTTGTACGTTACGTACAAAATTACATTCAATATTATTATATAAAATATTGCATAAGGTATATAAGACTATGTATTTTTATAAAAACCGTGTAAAATAATATGTTATTTTAGAACTTTACGATTTAATTAAACAATTAGTGAAAGCACATTCTGTGATAGATTGAAGATTATAAATTCACGAGAAAATATTCTGAAATACAACGGTATTTATATTCGTCTTTGCTTACCATTTAACATCAAGAATTCTCATCCAGCTTCTTCTAGGTATATATAATTAATTGAATTGACGCTTTCAAACAAATTTTTCTTCTTATGTTATGATACTAGAGTAATATATTTTTTAGAAAGATTTTTATGAAGCAAGTAATACATCAAATTTGTTTAACAATTTACGTTAACAAATGTTTTATAATCGGTTAACTGGTTCTTTTTACTTTTTCCAATTCGAACGCAGTTTACTAAAATAAATAAAGTAAACTACAATAAAAGTTATTTTTGAATACAATGAAACTTTGCTCTTTGGTCTAAAATACGACTTAAAAAAAGGATAAGTATCAATTTCGTTTTAACGAAAGACTACCATGAATGGCGTCGATCAAGGAAACCATTCATAAAGGGAAACGCAGTGAATGATCATTGATACGAGTACTCGCTAGATGAAATATTTCTGGTTGATCGTAAACTTAAGTAACCATTAAATTCAATGACCGAATCGTCGTGTTCTAATTTCTTGTCATTTACCTTTCAACATTAAAACTACTTTTACATTATACTACTGTTTCTATTTCTGTGTTGCAGCGATAGAAAATTAATCATATTAGATTCACATTCGTTCCTCAATTTCATATTTAAATATAATTACGTTGGATTTTAACATTTTATGTTTAATCCTAGTAAATTTAATATAGTAAACAACACATTTGCATCTAGTTAGCGTAAAAAGTTAATAATCTCATTAAATATGATGTGATTCAAGCCTCGCTACGTATTTTGATTTCTGTCAAAATCATTATGAATTACACTAATTATACTAATCTGCGTGTTAGGACACGTATACAAATACATAATTTATATTATACAAGTCGTGAAACTCGCTTTTACATAGATCTCATACAAGAACTATTCATTGTTTTATGCAAGCTTGGCCTAGCCTACACGTTAAACGTACTTTATAGTAATTCGTCGTAAAATAATAATAATTGGTGAATTTTCAAGTTCAGAAAACTGGACGAGATAAAATCTACGAAAACAATACGCTCCTTTTGCTTTGAAACCATTGTGACTCTGACCGCTGTCTTGAAGCATCATAACGTGAAAGATCTGCCATCACTCAGTACTCGAAGTGAGATATTCTCAAAAGTTGATTAAGCGTTATCAATACTATCAATAGGTATATAACTAACGGTGAAGGATACAATAAATTAGTCAAGCAGAAAGTTCATTGCCAAGCGTTGCAGGTCATCCGGAGAGTCACAAATGGTAAAATGATTTCTGATCGATCGGTAAAGCACGTGTTTATAAACACACTCGGCCAAGAGTCAAGATCTTTCGAGTGCAGTGGACAAAGTAGGGAGTGGAGAACGAGATCCAGCCGTTCGCGAGGGAGGGGACACGAAGAAAAAGAGAGGGTAAGAGCGAGAGAGAGTGAGGGGGGGGGATGCGTATATTTAGAAAATTGGGCCAGTGTGCCTGCCTGTGAGGCAGAAAGGTGCGCGTATATTCGCCACAGAACGCAACCGGTGCTCTACAGGGTGTCGCTAAGGGAGGAGAGGAGCGACACGAAAAGAGCTAACAGAGATATATAGAAATATCGATATCAGTTTACTCGCACTCGTTCGAGTTCACAGTTAACTTGCGCGAGTTTTCATCTTTGCTACATTGTTGCGTGTAAGCGAATGAAGCGCCTCTTTCTTACCCGAATCCGTCTGTCTGAAAGTGTAATATTGATTTCGATAAATGATGACATTCCTTCTATTTCCATACACATGAATTAATGATGTTTTAATACACAAATTAATATCTGTTATGTTATAAATAATTTATTTGTCATTTTAATTTTCATCTGGTTGGCTTAGCTAAAATTGTCAAATTGTCAAATTGAGCTATGACTTATCATCACCGAGGATTTTAGTAAGTAAAAACGAACTTCTAAAAATCATGGATAGTCGAATATTATAGTGATTTAAAATAATTTCAACTTATTTATTGACGTTTAATAGACTATTCTTTTACTCAAATTCACTTGGAGAGAATATAAAAATCTATGGTTTCTCATCTGACATTTACGAAATAAGTGACGAATGGTATTAAATAAATTATTTTTTCATTTCGTTGTATAAACTGGATGTTCGTATAATAAAAAAGAAAAATTTTCAAGTGCTGAATGATATTCAACTCAAGATATTATTAGATACTCAAAAAATGATTTACCAAATAAATTATATTACTCGTTAGTTCGTCGCAATTTACTATTATTAATACATTAATTTGTTAGTCAGCGATTTACCAATATCGTTGACTACATCGTTGATAACAATCTATTAATGACATAAAGCCGACAAAAATTTAATTACCAAAACACGTACAAACTTATACTCTATTTCGCAAAATAATAAATATAATAATTTGAAATTTTAAAATTTTCGGAATGAAAGGTTTCATTAAAAATTTTAGTAACGCTAATATTTTTTCTTATAATTTCGGTCTTTTCGTACTTCAGATTATTGAAGTATAGGACCATAGAATTGAAATAAAAAAAAATAAAGAGTATTGTAGATGCTGGGAAGCGTAGCAGTGATGCCCTCGTCGGACAGCATGTGCGCGTGAAGAACGCAATATAAGTAGTCGAAAGCGTGGTTATTCTCGTCGCCTTCGCTCGTTTTCTCATTTCTTTCCCCCCTCCCCGTCTCGTTCAAGTCTTTTTTCATTTATTTCTGACATCTTCCGAATTCTCCAGTAGGTCGAGGTGCTGTATCCAAGAACAAGTAATAATACATCGAATGATCTATGGTATGAATTATAACATTCGATTATAAAAAAGGAAAAACATGGGCTTAGTTGATGGTATACAGTGTTTGAGAAGAATGACGAACTGTAATCAACCGATGTTGATAAATAATTACGATATATCCAAGTAGTTATATATTATCAGTTAATTATCCAAATGAAGTTGAGTTGAGGAGTACAATTATTCGCTTCTTTTACTAATACTGGTAAAATGTGTAAATATTGAAGTGTAGCTTTCGTAACACTTGCTTTTATAAAAAGGAATTAATATTAAATACTAAGTAGCGCGACGAATATTTGAGGCGATCAATGTAATTACGTGAAAAACCAAGCAGAACTGTGGTATTCCGCTCTTGCGTTAGTGATATGATACAAGTGGCTCGAAAACGACAAATTTCCCCCGTATATTTTCGAGTAAAATCACTCTAGGCAGAACGTCGAGAACGTATCACCACAAGGCGTGCAATGACGATTACGACGACGACGACGGAGAAGACGAAGAAGAGAAATAGAAGAGGAAGAAGGAGCAGAAGCTCTCTTTTGAGCCAATCTCAAATTACTCGCGGTAGGTTTTCGAGTGCCGCGTCTTTGCCCACTATACACCGGCGACCTTTTATAGGCAGTGGGCAATGGTGGGGCGAGGAGTACTAGCGAGCGCTTTGGGAAATCCAGCAAAAAGTACCGTTTTCCGTTCGACAGCAGCTTTTCATTCCCCTTCCCCTCGTGCGTCGTTCACTTGGTTCAACGAGGTCGGCTGCATACGCTCGCTGCATCTGGATAATTATCTACTCTTTCTAAGGTATACCGCATTCCGAAGACCTGACATTTTGGAAATTAGTTCAAAATAGACTTTTCCGCTAGCCATAGTATGTACTATTTAATGTCATAAACCGCGGGCTCGTATTTCTGTTCTTGATTAACAAGAACTTGTGTTCTTTGACACGTTTCTTATTTTTGAACGCAAATGATACTGGTCATATTAAAAGCGTTATTCAGCGTTTATTTTCTATTAAATTTACATCAATCGGCAAATGATGAAAATACTGTAAAACGGAGTTGAAAGGTTTGTACAACTATAGGTTAAAATTTTATAAGAAAATTTGTATTAAAGATAAATATCGTGAAGAAGGTTTTTTGATTTTTTTTTAATTATAATACATTCTTATTAAAATTTCTTATTTATACTTGTAAATATCAATTTTTTATTGTTATTATAATATACATTTTCCTATTAGACCCCAATTTACTGTTGATATATATATAATTAACTTTCATGTTATATTAATTTTGGAGTTCAAATTTGATTATAAATTCTCAAGCATTGCCAGGAGATCTCATAAGTTATAATCTGTTGCAAAAATACATAGAAATGAAAATAATAGCATTTCAACAACCTTAAATGTATTCATCGATGATATATTTAAAAATATAAATCAGATTGGATTTGTATTTATATTATCTATTTGTACTCGTAATAATTCGTATTTATTCCGTACGTCTGACCTATAATGTCTGTTTCTACTTCGAAACTCGTTGTATGTTACGCTTGATAGTTTAATTCGTCAAGATACACTATGAATTATTATAATTTTTAAACTACTAAATAAATATTTCAAGATATTTGTCTATGCGATTGAAAGGATCAGTATCTTGCTTTTGAGATTGTTACAAGTCAACCAGAAAGAGGTTGTCAAAGAGGTAACAACAGCATGTACGAAATTCACGTCAATCAATGCAGCATCGCTCACATTGTGTTTTAAACGACAATTAGCAACAGGTGAATTCGAGATTAGACAGTCCAGTGCTTCTGTGTGCACTAGATTCATCAAATTGTTATTTCATTTACCACATGTCTGTTAATTCATGCATAATAAATAATTAATTCAATGTTCATTTTCATCATACGTGATATAATAACAAGAGCGAAATGTTATTTAGTAATAGTGCAAATGCTACGAAATATATAAATTATGAAAATTACAATGAGAATATAATGAAAGCACAATTCGAGTTTGCTTTATATTTCGAATGTTGTAATTTATACAAGGTCAAAATAAAGCAGTCTCTACATAAACTTTTTTTCGCAGGGTTAGATCAGTCAGAGATACAGTTTATATATTTTTACTCTGATATTAAAAATGCCTTTAAATATCGTTCCGTTGGACTAAGTTTTTGAAAATTCTTGACAGCTTGCCGAGCGTTAAAAGCAAGTAACGTATGAGATAAAATAAAATACTTTCGATCGGAAACAATAATTAACATATATTTATAAATCTAAAAGTTAAAAATAATAATTATTATTATTTTGTCGCGCAACACGTATGAAACTGGTGGAATTTTGAAAAAAACATAATTTACGAATTTTTCCATTCATTAGAATTAGAAACTAAAAGTTGTTACCATTTTCAAGTGTATTCGTCAAACATCAATTATCTTTTTGTACTGAAGCATATCGAGGAGACAGAATTAACTGTATACCTAGTGGAAAAAAAAAGTTTCAACTGGTGCAATAGATCCACTTATAAAAATAGTTACGTCAGTCATACATCGTTGTCTTGCCATTAAGTTGAGTCAACATCTCATCCAGTCCCAGTCACATTTATTTTTCTTCAATAACGCCATGACTCCACTTTTCGTATATTCGTACGAATTCATGACGTTTATATCAAAAAATTTGTATACAAATTTTTGTAGACCATCACTACTACCGATGATTCACTGTAA